>CM067109.1:10301419-11501419 GCA_034008185.1 Gorsachius magnificus | reverse complement strand
GCGCAAGCACATCAAGTCCCTGGCAGAGGGCAGGCCCCCTTCTCCCCACTTGTCCAGACTTGTCCCTGGTAGCCTCCAGCCTGGCTGGAGACTCCTCTCCACGCCCCGGCCAGGAAGGAATTGCTAATCCTGCAGGTGGGCGATGCCACAGGATTCCCTGGAGAGCCACACCAGCCTGGTTCTTCTTCCCATCCCCAGAGAGGGAGGTCCGAGTGGGGCTGTATGGGGAGCTGCCCGCGCGTCCCAGCAGGTCCCTTTGTGGCCAAAAGCCCAGACAAGGGTGGCGATCCCGGGCTGATCTCTGTCCTCCTGCTCTCTCTTTTCAGATGCCGCACTGCAGTGCACCCCATAGCAGAGGGCTCACCTGGACGTCCTGAGCAAGGGGGGTCCAGCTCCCACCCCCTGCCCTCACACCCTGACCTGTAGCACTTTACAGTCCCCCTTCTGCTGCTGCATGGGCTGTTCTGACTCCGGCTCCACTCGGAGTCCAGGCAAGTAAGGCTCCATGCGGCACATCCACGCGGAGACGTCCCTGCCCCCAGAGCGCACCACGGACCCCAGCCTGTCCCGGCCCAGCGGAGAGGCGCCCTTGGAACCTTCCTCCCAGCACTGCACCCACCGTGGCATCCTCATGGGCTACAACGAGACAGAGATCAAGCGCCAGAAGGTTTACCAGGTCTCCATCTTCTCCCATCTCTCCAGCTCCTCCGAGAGCACGGAGCAGCGGGCAGGCAGCCGGACGGCCGTCAAGAGGGGTTACCCTGAGCAGCGAACTCTGGAGGGGGGGCGAGATCCAAAACGAACTCACTGGGGTGGGGGGGTGGTGGACGGCAAACGTGATGGGGGCCCTGGGCAGGCTTCCCTGGACGATGATGATACCTTCGAGGATGGTCTTCTGGTGGAGGAACTATCCCTGTGCGGCTCTGCCCAGCACTTCTCCCACAGCGGGCTGCGGGTGGTGGAGCACCGGTGTGAGGGCAGCCCCAGCCCCAGCCCCAAGGCCAGCAGAGAAGACAAGTCGCAGGATGTCTCCTCCTCTTCCTGGCCCCAGCACATTGCTTGCAGTACTTTGCACACGAGAGAGAGTTGTCCTGTCTCACCAGGGGATCAGCCCACTTACCGTGGGGAGAATGGGGAGCAGGCAAGTGGCCACAACTTACTTCACCTTGATTTGCACAATATTGCACAAAAAGCCCAGACGGACTCTGGTGGGAAGAGAGAGAAGCCAGGGAGCAGCCCAGCTCACAGCAGCAAGGCTAGCGGAGAAGAGGAATGGCCAGTGGTGGCCAACGGGCGCAAGGAGTCCCCAGCTCCACAGACAGCACTCAGCCCCGAGCCCAGCAACCTGAGCTCCCTGGAGAAGACCCCTGCGGGAGCAGCCAGCTCAGCGACAGCAGCTGCCCAGCCAAAAGGAAGCTGCTGCCTGCTGGTGAGGTTGTGACCGACTCCTGCTCTGAGGACGAGAGCCTGTCCCCACCACCAAGGAAGAGGGTCCTGCCGTGCCATCCAGTGCCCACGGCCTGCCGCAGCACCGATGCCAAGGGGGCCCCGTTCTGGAATCACCTGCTTCCCACAGCCAAGGTGAGCATCGCTCGTGGGAGAAGGCAGGGCATGGCCCGGGGACACACAGAGCTCAGGGCTGTCCTTGTGGGCAATGTGGTCCATCACGGCACAGCCCGTCACTGATTCTTGACACCTTTTAGTCATTGGATCCTCTGCTTGCAACCAGCTCTTTAGCCTGGAGAGCTTTGCTCAGACAGGATATGACCTCCCTGTGACAGCAAGAGTTGGACATGTGGCATGGGGCCACCCTCAGCATCTGACAACTTCACGTTAAGCCAGACTTACTGGCAGGCTTGGGAAGAGTTGCTGTCCTCTGCCTGCCTGATGAGGAGGAAGGCAGGGGGGTGGGATGGCTTGAGTCCCTGACCGTGATACCTATCAGGGCAAGAGTTTGGTGGCAGGGAGTGGGACTGGGCATGCTCTGGCCAGGCAGTGGGAGCCCCAGTGCTGTGTGCAGAGATGCCACTGCCTTTCTGCAATTCTGGGGTTCCTGTGGCATGTCCCCATGGTGCCACAAACTCAGAAATGGGGCAAACTCTGGAGATTTGCAACAACCCTGGCAGCTCAGGAGCTGCCTGTGATTCCTTCCTGCTTACCAGCCCCTCCAGGCCAGCTCCCTGCCTTCACCAGGTCTTGCCAGATGAGACTGCAGCAGGCTCATACCAGAGCAGGGACATTCCTCTCCTTCCCTGGGGCATCCCGTGGTGCAGGGACCCGCAGGGACCGACAGCAGAGCTGCCCTGGCTTCTTGCTGCTTGGAGCTGGGACACGCCATCTGTGGGGCACAGCTCCATCCATGCCCGCATGCCCTTTTTGGTGACTGTCCCCCAGCCCAGCTTCCGCCAGCACTGCCCTTGCAGAGTGAAGCCCTCCAGCAGCTTCCCTGGATTTTCCCGCCTGGTCATGCCAGCCAGCTCCATCATCCCTTTGTGTTGTGCTGCCCTTTGTGTGGCTTCCAGAAGGGAAAACCCCTGAAAAGGGGACATCTTTAAAAGGAGGCTGTAGTGTGGCCCTGGCTTTAACGCCCCACCCTACAGCTGTCAGAGCCTGGCTGAGGGCAGAGGTGGGCAGCAGCCCCTCTGTCCGGCGGCACTACTGAGGACTTTGCATGAATCACGAGGGGATGGGACTTTTCCCGGGCTGGTCGGGGAGCTTCATCGTATGTGTTACCCTTCTCTGGGAGGAGCAAGGGGGTGTTGCTGCATGGTTCTGTCTGTGGGTGTCTTGTAAGCAGGGCTGGTCCTGAGACCTCCATTGCAAGATGGTAGCTGTGTGCTGCACCCTTGGCTTGGGTACCAGCACCCTGATCCCCAGCAGAGCCACTTTGGGGTTTGGGCAGCCCCATATCTCTGCCAGACACCACAGCCCTCACACTGTCCTTCTGGCCACCCCTGCAGAGGCTGCTGATGGCTCCTGGTGGATGGGAGCCTCTCCGATCTGCTGGGACCCCTGTGGGGCAGGGCAAAGGGCCATGGCACCTCCTCGGGGTGTGCAGTCCCCGGTTGCTGCCCTAACACAGTTCTCCACTTTGTGTCCCCTCCAGAGCTCTGCGGATTGCACTGCGGTCGGGAGGAGGCTGAAGAGCGGGCTGCGCCTCAAATCGTGAGTATCCCAGCAGGGATGGACATAGGGGCTTGGGGTGCCCAGCCACCCCAGCACCCCACAGTCCTGTGGGAGAGTCAAGTTGGATCCCTTCCCTGCCCCGGGTGTCTTCCCTCCACAAGACCCCAGGCTGTGGGGCAGAGGGAGGTTTCTTCTGCCTCTGGTGGGTAGGAAAGTGGGTTCAACTTCCACCAAAGAAAGAGACAGAGGGAGCTGGAGAGGGCAGCCTAAGACTGCACGGTCTCCAATCCGACACCAGTCTTGTCTCCTCTCTCAAAGGCGACATCTCCGGAGCAGCCTTCGGAGGGGTACCAGGTCCTCTGCAGCACCCTGGACCACCACCACCGTCAGCCATGCTCTGCTGGGAAACTTTGAGGTAATGGCACCCACCAGCCAGGGAGGGAGGTCGGTCCTGAGGGCTCCAGGCTGGGCTGGTGATGGCCGTGAGAGGCTGAACCTGACGGGATCCACAGTGTGGGGCTGGGCTGATTGTCCCCAAGGGCCTGGTGTGCAGTGGCCATGTCACACAGCCACCATCCACCAGTGAGATGTCTCAGCCAGCAGATACTTGGGTGATGCACCGGGACCCTGGACCCTGCGAGATGACTGCTGCAGGGCTGAGCCGAGGCGCTCTCACGGCTTCCCTGCGTTAGATGGCTGGTTTTAGCCCACCAATTTGGGATGGGTCTGTCTCAGAGTGAGCAGCCAGGGCCCCTCACGGGTGGTCTCCAAAAAGCCCAGAGATGTGCAAGGGCAAGCAGACATGTGGTTGCAGTGGAGATGGGGGTGACATCTCACTTGCAACTTCAAGGAGAGGGACAAGACCAGTGGTCAAAGCTCCCTAACGCTTTCCTCCTTTCTCAGGAGTCCATCCTGAAAGGACGCTTTGCGCCATCAGGGAGGATTGAGGGGTTCACGGCAGAGATCGGTGCCAGCGGCTCCTACTGCCCCCAGCACGCCACCCTGCCTGTTGACGTCACCTACTTCGACATCTCCGAACACAGCGCGCCCTCGCCTTTCCTGGTACGCGGATGAGGGAGGGCTGGGACCGTGGGGGAGGTGAGTGGGGGCTGTACCCAGGCACTGCACATCCTGGGGGCTGCCCCTCTCCAGAGAGTGCTGCTCAAGCAACCACCTACCCGAGGAGACTAGCAGCTGTGCCAGGAGCAGTTTTTAACCCAAAAAGCAAAGAGGGAATGCTTGCAGGAGTATAAACAGGCAGGCTGCTGCCCAGCAATCTGATGGCTGCTGCTTTGCTGTCACCTCTGCATTGCTGCTTGTTCATCCCCGGGTCTGGAGAGGGACCGAGCTGGGCATCTTCTTGCCGCCTTGTGCCAAGCAAGGGGGGTTCTCGGCTCTGTGCCAGCTCCCCACTGGGCTCCCCGTGGACTTTCTCCCTCTCTCACATGTTTGCTCTTTTGCCCCAGGGAGTGATTGACTTGGAGGCCTTGGGAAAGAAGGGTTACAGTGTCCCCAAAGCTGGAACCATCCAAGTGGTGAGTCGTCCCCTGGCCTCTGGCAGCGCCATGGGGAGGGGGCTGGTTGGGCTTCATTTGGCCCCTGGTGTAGATACGCTCCATTACATTGTTTGGCAGGGCAGCAACCAGAAATCTGGTGCAGAGGGGATACGTGGCCACCAAGACAGCACAGCAGAGGGGAGCACGGGGTCCCCGGTGTGCTGGCAGGGAGACAAGGTGACAGGAGATGCAGGGAAGGAAGAGGTTGGGGGGGGAGGGATGGGGTATCAGGAGTGCAGTGGGGATGGGATAGGAGCACGGGAGCGGAGGTGAGTGGAAAGGACTGACCTGTGGGCCTCAGGCTAAGCCCTTCAGGGCTGGTGTGGGGCTTTCTGGACCCTTGGGCCTGCTGGTGCTGCCCCCAGATGACCCAGCCCTGCCCTACAGACTTCCTGTGCCCTTCCCAAGTCTAACCCCCTGCCACTCTGCCCCCAGACCTTATTTAACCCCAACAAGACTGTGGTGAAGATGTTCTTGGTGACATACGACTTCCAGGACATGCCAGCCAACCACATGACCTTCCTACGCCATCGCATCTTTCTGGTGCCTGTGGGGGAGGAGGAAGGGGCCACTGTAGCTCCCAGTGACCCACCGGGTTCCAGCCCACCTCGCAGGGTCCTCTGCTACCTGATGCACCTAAGGTAGGGTGGGATGGATGCCTGCCCCAGGGTCACCCCTGGGCTCCTCTCCGATGTGTCCCTGTCTCCCCAAACCTGCAGGTCAGAGTGGGGGGATGGCAGCCTGAGCCCCTTGCCCTGGGGAGGAGCAGGGACTGGCTGCTCTTTTGGGGAGGATGGAGCTATCATCCTGCCCAAGTGCAGCGGTCTCTGTCTCCCTAAAGGCAACTGGAGCATGCCCCCCACCAAGGCTGCCCTGCCCTTGCCTGGGAGCCTGAGGCCCCTCCACCCTGCTCTTGTCTCCGCTTAGGTTTCACAGCTCCAAGTCGGGGAAGATCTACCTTCACGATGACATCCGGCTGCTTTTCTCTCGCAAGTCAATTGAGGTTGACTCGGGGATCCCCTACGAACTGAAATCCTTCACGGAGATGCCGAGGAACCCCTGCTACTCACCCCGGGCCTGACCTCCTCCATCCCCCAGGGTCACCGGGAAGCCTCCAGCCCAGCACTTTGGGGAGAGACGAGTGAAGGGCCAGCAAGCAAGCGCTGCCTTGGAGTATCGCCCTCCCTGCGCACCCCCGTCCCCCCAAGCAGCACGGACACTGTGCCCGTGCCCTGCAGCAGGGCTGGGATCACCAAGGGGGCTTCACCAGGAGGGGCGCGGGCCGGAGAGCAACCTCGGCACTCCAGGGACATGCCCAAGCCTTCTGCCGGCGCTGCTCCCAGCTTAGAGACGTGGCTGTAGCTGGGGGTGGGGTGGGGAGCAAAGAGTTGGGCTAGGGTCTCTGCGTGAGGCTGCCCACGCTGATCCCCGGGTTGGGAGCAGAAAGTGTGAAAGGGTTTGTATTTATTAGTATTTATTGTTGCCGGGAGCGCAGAGGAGGCTTGTGCAGAGGATTGGAGGTGCTGCGCTGTTCTTCCCCCACCATCACCCTGTTCGTGCTGGAAGAGCACCCCGACAGCATGGGGTTGCCTGGCTTGAGGCAGGGCAGTGAGGACTCTGAGGGTGACCAGGGATGGAGACACCTCGGCCTGGGGAAGAGAGGGTGACCCACCTCTCAGCCGGGGTGCAGCTCGGGGGCTAGGGGTGTGTTAAAAGCCCCGGGAGAGGCTGAGACTTGCTGGGCACCAGCTCTGCAGGGCCAGCCCCACTTCAGGCAGCTTGGGGCGGCCTGGTGGTGTCCTTCCACCTCTTCAGGGCAAAACAGACCCCAGGGGCTGTGGCTGGCAGGGAAGTGGCCGTTGCCACGGATCCTGGGGCTAAAGAGACTTGGCTGTCACACGGTTGGGGACCTCGGGCTCTCTGCAGGAGCATGGGCGCAGCCCTCGCGGCAGGAGCCTCTGGAGCCCACGTGTGCTGTGGATTTGGGAGAAGATGGGGATTGCAAAAAAAATGCAAGCCTTGCACTGTCGACGTGCCCGGGGTGAATCCGATCCAGGAGGCGGCTTCGGGCAGGGGCTCGGGGGGCGGGGGGCGGGCCTTGGCTGAGCCCCCGGGCCGCAGACGGGGCCGGGCGGGCCCGCGGGGGGCTTGGGGGGTGCGGGGCCGCGGCCTCGCTGGGGTGGGCAGGCCCCCGCGGCGGCCATCGCTTCCCCCCGCCGCCCGTCCCGCCTTCGCGCCGCTCTCCGCGGATCCCCGCCCGGCGGAGCGGGCCCAGGGCACGGGGGGTGCCGCGGGGGCGGGCCGGCTGTACCGGTACTTCTCGTGTTTGTTCCTAATTTAATAAACGCCCCTTCGGAAACCTGGTCCTCGCTTCTCCCAGCGGCGGGCGGAACCAGGGGCAGCGGCCGCCGCGGCGGGACGGGCCTTCCCCCGGGGGGCCCCCCGGGCCTTCCGGGCGGCGGCGGCGCCGGTGGGGCGGGCGGCGGAGCGTGTGGCGCGGGGGGGGGGGGCCGGGCCCGGCCGGGGGGCGGGGACCCGGGGGCGCCGGGCTGAGGGGAGCGGGGCTGAGGGTGCGGTGGGCGGGGGGGGGGGGGCGGGGGCGTGTAAATGGGTGTAGGAGAAATGGGTGTGTGGGGCCGGGCTGAGGTGCAGGGGGGGCAGGCACGGGAGGTAGCGAGGAGAGCTGTGGGGGTGAGGGGCTGTGGGGGAGGGTGAGGGAGTGCCGGGGGGAGCAGGTCCTTGGGGGGTCTCCTGGGGAGGGACAGGCGGCTGAAGGGGGGTGCCATGGGACTGAGGCGAGGAAGAAGAGTGGGAGGAGGGGGTCTGGCCAGGTTACAGGGGGCTGAGTGGGGTGGAAGAGAAACCCCCCATGTGCCTTCCTTTCCCTTACCATGTCAGGGAGGCTTTATTCCTTCCCCCCAGTGGGGAAGTGAGGGAAGGGGGGATATGGAGAATGCTCCGGTGTGGGGCTGAACCACTCTATGCTTGCGGGGAAGGTCCTGACACTCACACTGGCCCTAGGGTCCAGGTCTCATCCCTGTGGGGACAGCCCATGTCCCCTCATCGTGTGGGCTTGTTCGCGGCATCAGTGTTGTTTCCTGCTCTGGTGTACTGGGGTCGCGAGCAGCAATCCCAGATGGGAGAGGGTGCCGGGCTCTGAGGTGCCGGCAGCTGGTCTCCATCCCATTCCTTTTCCTTTCTCCAGCGCTCCCAGCAGCTGAAGCATTCAGCATGGCTGGCCCCAGCACCACGCCACTTGAACTCTGGCCTGCCTGTGAATATCGGTGTGCTCTTTGTGCCGCAGCAGGAGGCTTGGGTGGTAGAGAGGATGGGCAAGTTCCACCGAATCCTCGAGCCTGTAAGGAGACGTTTTTCTCCCCTTCTGGATTCAGCAGGTTCCTAAAGCTGTAGTGAGGCGTATCCTTTGCATGAGGATTTGGGGAGTGGTGTGCTTATTCTTCCAGAGTGCAATCCTTTTGATTGCCTGTAGACTTAATTTCCCTTTGGCAGGGTGTTAAAAGCACTGAGAAACTGAAATTCCCCCCCCCCTCCCCCATGTGTAAAGCATGTTCACACTGCAGCGTGTAGCATACCTGGGCTTTGTTTGCACAGCTCTCTCTAGTCTGGCTGAGCTCTCTGGGGGGGAAAACTCCAGAGCAGAGGGCTCAGCCATCTAATCCCACCTTTTTCCCAGGGTTTGAACTTCCTCATCCCTCTGCTGGATCGGATTCGTTATGTGCAGAGCCTCAAAGAAATAGTCATTAATGTCCCAGAGCAGTCAGCTGTCACCTTAGGTAAGGAACAGCTTCTGCCTCCTGACCCTTTCCTTCCTCTGTGTCCGGGACAAGCGAGGGACAGCGTGGGGAGGAGTGGAAGTGTCCCAGGCTCTCGCACTCAGCCGTGTCCTTGGGGACCTGGGCTTGGCCATACTCCTGGGGCTGTGAGCAGGGGCACTCCAGGAGGTCCTGTCTGCCCTCTCGGGGCTGCCACTGCCCCTTCTTGCTGGGTTCAGTGCACCTGGGCAGGAATCCATTTTTCAGATCTTTTTCTGTGTTGAACCAGAAAGAAATCTATTGTGTTTCTGTAAAAAAAAGATTTCAAACCAGGTTAATGGACAGTTCTGTTACAATTCCAGTATTAAGCTTTCTGTTTTGTTTTAAATCTTTATTTATGAAGGTAACTACAGTATGAAATGTTTTGATCTGGAGACCTGAGACTTCTTGTGTACTAAACTGTCAGAATGTAGTGTTTACTAGGGAACATCAAGGCTCTTTTTACAAAGCCTTTTAGATAAGGAGATACGTTTCAGCCAATCCCTTAACTGTACTACGCTGCTGAGACCAGGAAGGAAAGGGATGACCTGCCCAGCCCTGCTGGTTCTGTCAGGGGCGAGGGGCTTGCCATATTTTGTCTTCGCTGCTTCTGTAAACAGGATGTGGTATTCTCTCCCGGCAGATAACGTCACCCTGCAGATTGATGGTGTGCTCTACTTGCGGGTTATGGACCCCTACAAGGTACCGTCCCTTGCTGCACCAACAGTCAGCCCAAGCCAAACTTGTAGCCTCCATGGTCTGCATGTGCTGCGCTGCTCAGATGGCTGCAGTGGCAGCACCTCAGGCGCCGCTGGCCTGGCTCTGCTGGCTCCCTTCTCCCCATCATGTGCACTTCAGCCTTGGCCCAGCTTGCCGTGCCCCACGAGGCAGGCAGGCTGAGTGTCCCGATCCCTCCTGAGGCTCTGGACTCTGCTTTTCTTTGGCAGGGCTATCTGTGGCAGGTTTCTCATCTTTATGTTTGCTCACCTTGCCTTGTTCAGGGTTCCTCTTGGCACTGCCACTGACTCTGTTCTTTGCTTCTGCACTCCAGGCCAGCTATGGGGTGGAAGATCCCGAGTATGCAGTGACCCAGCTGGCCCAGACCACCATGAGATCCGAACTTGGCAAACTCTCCCTTGACAGAGTCTTTCGGGTGAGCTGGGGAGGTGGATCATGGAGCAGCCAGCGTCTCTCGACACCCTGGGGCAGCCTGCGTGTCCAGGCTGATACACTTAACAGTAAAACGCCCTCTGCTAAGAGGGCTTTTGGCTTCTGTTTCAGCTGACCTATTAGTGAATCCTTGGAGATGGGTCTTGTTTTGGCTTTTTTTTTTTTTGGGCTGACCTTGGCCCATGATGGGGAGGTGTCTGTTTCCCTCCTGACCCCTCTCTTGTGCTAAGCGCTTCTTCTGCTCTCTGCTATTTCTTTTGTGCCTCCCAGGAGCGGGAGTCCCTCAACGCCAACATTGTGGATGCCATCAACCAGGCTTCAGACTGCTGGGGCATCCGGTGCCTGCGCTACGAGATCAAGGACATCCACGTACCCCCCCGCGTGAAGGAATCCATGCAGATGCAGGTTTGGTTCCCTGGGAGGGTGGTCTGGAACAAGAGGGAAATCTCCCCTTCCATGCCACAGCATTGTTATCCCATCCAGAGCTGGCAGCACTGACCCCTCCTGTGGTGAGGGAAGCCTGTTGGCACTTTGGCTGCAAACGTACAGCTGTTGAATAAATAATTCCTGTCCTTATTTCGGTGGTGGTGGCCCCTGCGTGGTACACGCAAGCCCTGCCTTTAAGGTCCCTCCTGGGCTCTGTAGGAAGCAAATCCCAGAGCTGAAGGGAGAAGCCATACGCCAGATCTCCGGGCTGGACAGGGAGGAGGGGGAAGCGGCTGTCTGGCTAGATGTGGGGTGGGTAGCGGAGGGCTGTGCAGCTTGAGGAGCAGAACCAGCCCTCGCCAAGGATCGCACGGCATTTCGCAGCTGTGTTCTCACCCTCTGCTAAAGCCGTGCTTGCCCAAGCAGGACATAGGAGCGTGTCCTCACTGCGCTTGCGCCACGGGTGGGCTGTCCCCAGCACGGTGGTGACAGGCTGGCGTCTGATCTGTGTTTGCAGGTGGAGGCAGAGCGACGGAAGCGGGCAATGGTGCTGGAGTCGGAGGGGACACGGGAATCAGCTATCAACGTGGCTGAGGGGCAGAAGCAGGCCCAGATCCTGGCGTCAGAAGCTGAGAAGGCCGAACAAATCAACAAAGCTGCTGGTAGTGCCTTGGGCTGGAATGCGTGGGACCCAGGGGATCTGTAGCCCTCTGTACTGAAGGGTGATGCTCCCAGGGAGAGGCCACATTGCAGTCTGGGGGCCCAGCTTCCTTAGCCATGCTGATCCTTCCCTTCTGGGGCCCTCGGGCTGAGCTCCAGCTGGTGTTGCCGCCCCACAGCCTGGGGCAGCAGGAGGTGTGTGGCAGGAGCATGACAGTGCTGCTGTTGGGGAAGAGGCGGCTTTGCATACGTGAGGTCTCGATTTGCTCCTTGAAATTGTCTTGATTTGCTCCTCACAAGCGCTCCGGTGCATTTCTGATGCCCATTCTGCTGTGGTTCGTTGCAGGAGAAGCCAATGCTGTGCTGGTCAAGGCCAGGGCCAAGGCGGAGGCGATTCAGCTCCTGGCAGCAGCTCTGGCACAGCAGGTGAGTGGCAGCTCCTGTGGGCAGCCACCACTTTGGTGCTGGCTCTGGGGGTAGAGCTGCGGCTGGGGGAGGCACCTGGCTTTCACTTGGTCACTCTTTGGTGTCTTCAGCAGCAGCGAGTGAGGAGTTTTGCTGTCTCGGGGGCTGTGACTGGCCAGGGCAGGCTGGGGACAGGGGTGCGGGTGAGCTTTTGGTGGTACACGACTTGCTGCTGAGCCTCGTCCCTCTCTCCCCAGCATGGCAACGCCGCTGCCTCCCTCTCTGTGGCAGAGCAGTACGTGAGCGCCTTCTCCAAGCTCGCCAAAGACTCCAACACCCTCCTGCTGCCTGCCAATGCCGGCGACGTCACCAGCATGGTCGCGCAGGTACTTGTGGTTGGAGGGACCCTGTCTCTTGCCAGAGGGAGGTGAAGGCAGCAGCCCGGCAGGGCCTGGCTCTCTCCTCTCCTCCTCCATGGCTCTCTTGTTCCCCCCCCAGGCCCTGGGCATCTACACCACACTGACCAAGCCACCAGCTGTGAAGAGCCAGGATGAGATGCCCCCAGCCCATGAGGACCCCCAGCCTCCCGCCACCGAGGTGCTTAAGGCAGAGCAGGCCAGCTCCAGCTAGCGGGGCCAGAGGGATCCTGTGCCCTCCCTTGGGGCCTGCCGGCCTGCCGGCAGTCGTGCCCTGCCCCCCTCCCCGCCCAGACGCTGCTCATCTTCCCTTGGTCCTTATTTTGTATTTGGATTTAAATCATGTAATAAATGGTACCGGTGCTGCTGCAGCGCGTCCCCCCGGGCGCTCGGGAGCCCACCCGTGACCCCACCATCTGCTGCTGAGGGAGGACTGTCCCTCCTAAGTGGGGTCCTGCCAGGAGCTCCCATGGACATGCAGTGATCCTCAGGAGGAGCTGGGGGACCCCTCTCCCAGGGGGGACACCCCACTGCTGGGACTTGGGCTCCTGTCATCGCTCTCCCGGTAGCTGCCCCTGGGGGGCGGCTTCTCTACAGCGCGCTCCTCACAGCGGGCGCGCTGCAGGGAGGGGAGCGCCTCTGGAGATTAATAAATGAGTTAATTAAAGCGGTGTCTCGGTCTAGCGGGAGGTGCTGGGGGTAACACGGCCCCCCGCCCCCGGCAGGGAGGGCGCCCAGCGGCTCCGGGCCGCCAGGGGGCGCTGCCACCCCCCCACCCCCGCGCCGCTCCTCCGCCTCGCCGCTCTGCCGTGTGCGGCGCTTCCGGGTCGGGGGGGGACGGGGCGGGGGCCGGGCCGGGCCGGGGGGGGGGGGGCCGGGCGCGCGCGGGGGGCTGAGCCTGCCCGTCCTTCTCCGCAGGATGCAGCGGTGGCCGGTGCTGCTCTTCCTGGCCTGGGTCTGCCTTCTCTTTTTCGCTGGCATCGGGCTCTTCATGAGCGGCTTCCTGCTCACCCGGATCGAGCTTGCCAGCAGCAGCTCCTGCTCCGACCCGCTCCTGCCGCCGCCCTGGGAGGGGCAGAGCCTCCCGCCAGGCTCCTGCTGGGCGCCCCAGCGCTTTGCCAAGGCCGTGCTTGTCATCATCGACGCCCTCCGTTTCGAGTTTGCCCGCTTTAACCCAGCCAAGGCCAGCCCGCTGCCCTACGAGAACAAGCTGACTTTCCTGCACCACCTCGCCACCTCCCAGCCCCGCCATGCTCGCCTCTACCGCTTCCGAGCCGATCCCCCCACCGCCACCATGCAGCGCATCAAGGGCCTCACCACCGGCTCGCTGCCCACTTTCATCGACGTGGGCAGCAACTTCGCCACCTACGCGATCCAGGAGGACAACCTGCTGGCGCAGCTGGTGCGGAACGGTAGGTGGGCAGGGGCAGCGTCCCGGTGGGAGAGGAGGGCATGTGCAAAGCACCGGCCAGCGCTCGCACGGGGCCTTTATTCTTCTCTCCCCGAGAAGGGAATTGCTTATGCCACCTCCTCCCTGTCAGCTAATTCTTTTGCCCTGCTCGGGTGACAGTTGTCTCAGGCAGAGCTGTCATGCAGGCAGGGTTTCTTCAGCTCACAGTGGGAGTAAGTAGCTGGGACCGTGGCTTCATTGTCTTCAAAGCTGACAAGAAAGCAGGTGAAGGTGGCTGTCCTGATGGTGACTGTCACAAGGTCACCACCAGGAATGGCTGTACAAAGCCAAGGGCAATCAGTTGCGCTGTGTTTGCGTTCAGGTGAGACGCAGGAGCTGGTGCCAGGTCGGGGGTTGGACTAGATGATCTCCCGAGGTCCCTTCCAACCCTTGCGATTCTGTGTGCTGCAGGGGTCAGTCGGGCAGCAAGCCTGCCTGGCCAGCTGCCTGCGGCTGTTCGGCAGTGACCCCATTGCATTTTCTGTGTAGTTTGGTGCTGCTGGGCTGTGCACCTGTAAAGAGCTTGTTAGGGTGGGATGATGGAGTAGAGAAAAGGGGACAGGACACAGTCTTGTGTTCCCCAGAGAGATTCCCTTCCAGGGCTCAGAGTGGCACAAATACCAGTGCCTGGCATGAGGCAATGTGACTGGGTTGTCCGCTCCCCTCTATGCGAGCAAGGTGAGCAAACGCAGTAAATCATCCAAGGTGAAAAATGCTGGTAATCCCTGTGCCAGAGCAGCAGCCTTGGGGAAAATGGTTCCTGCTCCCAGGCTGGAGGGGCTATGTGGAAACACAGAGGGCTGGCAGGACAAGCAGAGCGAGGGCAGTGGGAAGTGTCGGTGCTTTTGCCTTCTCTTTCCTGTGTATGATCCCACTGCCGCTGTGTTTAAAGCCACAGATCAGGGCTCATGGGTTCTACTCAGCCCCTGTCACCAGCCATCTACTGCCTTGCATGTTACACTGGGGTTGCAGGCCTTGGTCGAGGGTTCATCTGCTTCCTGCTGCACCTTCCTGAGCACTGTGGTAGTAGGGGTGGGTACCTGCCAGCTTCCCGGCCTGTTCAACCTATGGGCCTTTGCTGGGATGACATGTCAGAGGGCAAGGATAAGTTGTGAGGTTGTGCAGGTAGATTTGGTGTGGGGGGCACTTGTAGGCTTAGAAACAGGGCTGGTTGCTCCCCATATTCAAACTCGTATGCAGCCAGATGGCCATTTTAATTTTAGGTCGCTTTTGAGTGTGGGTTGGAGAGGAGCCCGTGCTCCAGAGCCTGACCTGGATCTGCCCAGGCTCTTCACACTGGTGCGGGTAACAGCATGACTTGGGTGGGCTCCCTGCTCTCATTAATTCCTTTCTTGCTGACTCAGGAAGGAGAGTGGTCTTCATGGGCGATGATACTTGGGAAGGACTGTTCCCAAAGAAGTTTTTCCGCTCCTATTTCTTCCCTTCTTTTAACGTGAAGGATCTTCACAGTGTGGACAATGGGATCCTGCAGCACCTCTATCCAACTGGTAAGCAGCTATTCCGTCAGAGCCTGGGTAACCCTTTGTGTTACATAGGGCTCCTACTGCAAGTTTGGGGTAGGACTGAAGAGTTTTTTTCTGTTACGGAGTGGTACTGGGCAGTCACATGATGCTGCCTGGGGATTACAGTGCTCTAGCTGGATTTCCACAGATAAGCCAGCTTTTGGGGCCTGTAAACTGTTTCTATTAAAAAAAGAGTGTAGCTTGATGGGACGAGGTTAACTTCTACATCTGTCCTAGAAATACACTGCCAGGGTGGAGCAGGAGGAGCAGCTTAACTTTGACACGTGGCTGCCTGGGCAGGCACACAGCACTCTAGGAAATACCCAGCACTGTGCTCGGCAGAGTATCAGTGGCTCCCAGGCTTGGGAAGAAGGTGAAGCGTGAGACGGATTTGTGAATTTTAGGTGATTTCCTCCCTGAGGTCCTAGGAAGCTAAGTAAACCAAGGGTGCGGCAGCCTTTCATAGGGAAGTCCTTGTACCTTGTGGGAGAGCCGCAGCTCATCATTTCACTCCAAATACTTTGGTTTTCATGTGTCGCAACCCTGAAGCAGAGGGGAGAGGCTGGGGTAACTTTCTAGCTAGGGACAGCATTGGTGTGCCGTGCCCATGTCCTGGGTGGGATGCAGAGGGGCACATCGATGAGTGTAACCTGAAATATCTCCAGGGAAATACTGGAGCTCTGGGTTTTTTTTTTCTTGACCATCCCTCTCCTTTAGCTCCATTTATGGCAATTTGAGTTAAGGGTATTTCAAGGTGCCTTGGGTGACATTGGGTGATTCCTCTCCTGAGGGGTGGTGATCAAAAACCAAGGATACTGGGGTGCCTGTGGGCATTGAGCTCCCTGCAGCATGGCCCCCAAGCACCCACAGACCATGAGTGTGCCTCTGTTAAAACCTGCATTGATCTGCTTGAGAGCTGGGAGTGACAGTGGCAGGAGGGGAAGAAACAGCAGTTTCCAGAGGCAACTAGAAGGCTCTGGCAGGAGGATCCAGGTGTAGAGCCCGTGCCTGAGTCCCGGGCTAGTATGTGATAAGGCTGCTCTTGTTCTGCAGTGGACAGTGGTGAATGGGACGTGCTGATTGCTCACTTCCTCGGTGTGGACCACTGTGGGCACAAACATGGACCTGACCATCCTGAAATGGCTAAGAAGCTCACTCAGATGAATGAGATGCTCAGGTGATTGGTGTGGCGGTGGGGGGTTGCCAGCTGGCCTCTTCCTTTGGCCAGGCTGGTGGGGTCTTCCCAGGGAATTTACAGATGCAGAGGGCAACAGTGAACACTTACTGTGCCTTTTAAAATGCAGAAAGGCTTTGGCCAGCAGCAGCTGAAACACCAGTTTTGGGGCAGTCTTGGTTGCTTAGACACATGTTCACAAGAGGTTTGGTTTCAGAGGTAAGGCCTTCTTCAGGTCTTGGAGCATTGGTTCTCAACCAGGTAATGATGCAGCTGGAGTGCAGCTGAGCCTCACTCTCCCCATCTTTAAAACGGAGGTTGTTACTCTGAAGGTTGGGTAAGTTTGAGAAGCACTTGGAGAGCCCTGGCTGGGGAATGCCGCATTTACTGCGCAGACCTGTGAGTTGTGCGTTTGTGTCAGAGGGCAGAATGGGATCCAGAAATCCTGATTGTACAGCCCTGCCTCAGTCCAAAATGCTGTGGCTTTTGACTCTTAGGACTGCTTTGATTTTTGCTGCTGCAAGGAGTGGATAACCTGCCCTGCTGCATCTGAGAGTGCAGTATATATTGTGTCATACCTACTGCGTCCTTCAGGGACAAATCCCCTCTTTTTTCTTTAAAAGTAGGATTGCTCACACAACATGATACAATTCACAAGACCCAAACAGAAGCAGCCTAAACTTTCTTCCAGTTGAGAACCTTTCTTCTGAATTGGATTTTGTCAAGATCCCTGAAGGCACTGAGGAGCCAGCCACTGTTCACTGGGGACCTAAGCAAGATCAGTCCACTCTGTCTCAGGGCTCTGAATTTTCAGTTTGGTTTTGAAGCATCCATGTCCTGGTGCCTGGCTCAGTTGTTACAGCTCTGTATCAGCACTTAGATTTGATCAGATGTTTTGTGGGCTTCTCCTCTGTCATGCTGGCAGGCTTGGTGGGAACATGTCCTCTCCCACCTGGGCTACCTGCGACCCTGCCCAGGTAGGGGCTGACCTTCCTTATCCCGGTGACAGGTCCTTGGTGGATCACCTAGGGAATGACACTCTTCTTCTGGTGGCTGGAGACCATGGCATGACAGAGACCGGAGACCATGGCGGTGACAGCGAGAAGGAAGTGAATGCAGCACTGTTTGTGTACAGCAAAACACCCCTATTTGGCACTGGCCCTCCAGAGGTAAGAAGCTGGCCTCTGCCTGAGGTGGTATCTGGGGCAAAAACTGCATCCTGGGATTACAGAGAGTAATGGTTTGATTGGGATTGTTCAGATTAAGGGGTGGGGAGTCTGTCACCTTTCCCAAGGGAAGACCGGGAAGGCTGATACAGGATGCAGGTAACTGAAGATTTAGGACCCATGTTCAGGCCCCTTGAGCTGTGAGGGATGTTTGAGTGGGGCCAGGTGGGCTGTTAAACAGCCAGGACCAGAACCAAGGACCTGTAGCTCCCAGCAGGCATCTTCCCCTCTGCAGGGCACTCAGAGAGGGCAGAGCTGTGCCTCTGCCTTCCTCTGTGTTTTCCCCCCTCCTGGCTTCCCCAGGTTCCCCTCCGAGCAGGGATGTCTTCCCCACCATTCTCTAAAAAAGTGAGTGAAAAGCCACGTTGCTGCATTCTTTCTGAATTTTCCATTCCTCCCATGTCTCTCCAGGAGCCTGAGGCCGTTCCCCAGGTGAACCTGGTGCCCACTGTGGCCCTGCTGCTGGGTGTGCCCATCCCATACAGTAACATCGGGGAGGTGATGGCTGAGCTGTTCTCCGGGGACGGCGACGCTGTGTCTGCAGCCTTGCAGCAGCTCTTGGTCTATCACATCAATGCCAAGCAGGTACGGCCTACAGTAGGCCTCCCCATTGAACTAGCGAGGAGAAGGAATGGCTTTTTAAGTACATACCTCTTCTGTTTGGTGGAGGTGGGGTGGTGACATGGTGTTACCTTCGTGGGGAACTTATTTTGAAGAGTTACCTCCTTGCAGTGTTTGCTCCAGTAAAAGGCAGCACCATTTTACCAAAAGAAATGAGAGATGCCTGTTTAGTGCTTGGTGGTGAGTGCTGTGGTGTGGAAAATACTGGCCAGGAAGACGGCATTTGCTTCAGGATGGTCAGATTTGGTTATTGGGGAGGCTGGTTCCTCAAGGCTGAAGATGACTAGGGGCAAGTTTTGTTAACGGAGATTCAAGTGTACAAATGGATGTTTTGATGCTGCTTCAGTTTTGGAGGAAAAACAGTGTTAGCTAAAAAGCTATTCTAGACCAGTGACAGAAGGAAAACAGTAAGGAAGGACTAAACAGAAGAAACACCATGTAACAGGTGATAAAGAAGGAGCAAGCACAAGGAAATAGAGAACCCCAACAGCTGACTGACAAAATTTGAACGAAAGTGACTATACCAGGCATAAAAGAAGCCCAGGCAATGGAGGAGGCCATGTGCCAGGGCAAGTCAGAGCCTCTCTGGAGGACGTGAGGGCTGTCTGTTGTGGCATGCCACAGAACCAGACTTGCTCTACCTTTTACAAGGCACGTGTCTTAGCTAAGTGCCAGGCTGCCTTTGAGGGACCCCTGGATTGTTAGGAGCACAAGAATAACTCTTCCAGTCCCCAGCCAGCTCCCTGTTGTACCCCTGGAGTTCTCAAGGAAGAAACCAAACGGGGACAGGTCCTGTTTCGGGCCCAGTTGCCTGGAAGCAACCCATGATGTGCCAGTTGGAGACTGTTGGTGCAAGTCAGTGAGGAGCTGGAGAGGATACGACTACTGATGGGAAGGCAAAAACGTTCAGCCTCTGTGCTGTGTGTAGAGCAGCAGAGTGCTTTGTCATTTGAAGATGATAGCATACGTTACTGTCCGTTAGTCACTGAGGATATTGATCATCACCTGTTAGGAACTAGCGTTATCCAGTCCTGCCTGTTTAAATATTCGCACTCATTTGTCTGAAGAGGTTTCTGGCTCAATCACGGTGGTGTTGAAGAAGCTTTTGCATACCATGGAGGTCGTACAGACCTGGGAGAGAGCTGGTGCGTTTGTTTGCTGTTCGGGGGCGGGCTGATTCTGCCTGCGCTCTGAGGCGACTGGAAGGCATTTCAAGGCTTGAGCAGATCTACACTGCTGAGCAGCTGGATGTTTGTACAGGTGTCCTGCCTTAGTAATGCCCTTGTAAGACTTTTTTTATGACTTTGGGATCATAGCTGCCTCTGTTCCTGTCCTCTTGAAGTAGGAAGAAGAATGAGCTCTCCTTAGCCTATGGTACAGGGGGTTCATGTGCCTATATTGAAGAAGGAGCAAACTGCTCCACTATAAGCTCTTTAATTTGATGTTTGTCCTCAGACAAACAACGTAAAAGGTGACATCAGGTGCTGATTAATAGCTAGTAATGACTCAAAGTTCTGGAGGAAATTTGCATCATAGTTACCAGAGACTCTGCGTAAAAGCCCTTAGTGATGCACGATGTTACCAGAGGTGCACCTGCAGATGAAGAACTGAGAGGAGTCAGTGTGGCTGTTGGGATGGATATGTCACTTGAGAGGGATGTCAGTCTGGCAGACGGATTGTGTTTCTTGCCAGTCACATCCTGAATTTGGGTGACCAGCTCCGGGGTTGGCAGTTTGTTGCTATTTCCATTCTGGAGGGGCTGTGTGAGGAAGATGGCAGTGAATCCCATTCCCAGTCGTCCCAGTGCTGCTGTCTGACCCTGTGTCCCCTCTCCTGCAGGTGGACCGCTTCCTGCACTCCTACTCGCTGGTGGCTCAGGACCTGCCAGCAGAGCAGCTCCAGCACCTGCAGGAGCTCTTCTCCAGTGCTGTGGAGGAGCACACTCAGCTCTTGGCCCAGGTGCAGGGAGTGACACTGGTGCCTCCAGAGCTGAAGTCCAGGCTGGGAAGTCTCATTGGTCGCTTCCAGCTCTACCTGCGGGAAGCACGGGCTGTGTGCACCCAGTCCTGGGCCCGCTTCCATCCCCTGCGTATGGTGGGGGGCTGCATCCTCATCGCTGCTTCCTGCTTGCTCTGCTACGTGGCCTCAGACCTGGCCGCAGCATCGGACTCTTTCTATCGCAGCTGCCTCCTGTACCCACTGCTTTGGGGCTTAGTGGTGGCTGTTCTGCTTGGGCTGGCCCGTGTGTTGACCCAGGAGGGGCTGGATCTCCTCCTGGTGTTGTCATGGGCAGCCGCAGCTTCTCAGATGGGTTTTTTCTGGCACTGGTGGGGCCGACATCCCAAGCGAGCCCGTTTGGCAGGCAGTCAGCCACCCTTGGCCAGTGTTGGCCTCAGGCAGAGGCTGCGAGCGTGGCTGGGGCTAGCCTTCCCCATGGGCATTCTCCTCTTCCGCTGCGGAGCTATGTTCTCTGATAGCTTTGTGGTGGCTGAGGCCCGGGTGGCCCCATTCCTGCTGGCCTCACTGGTGATGTTGCTGGTAGGGAAGCTCCACTGGGATGGCCGCTTGACTGTGCCAGAAGGCCCCAAGCAGCAGCTCCTCAGCTTTTCTTCTTACCGGAGGGAGATCTGGTACCTGCTGTGCCTCGTGGCCATGCTCCTGGTCTGCGTGCGCCTCTCTGGTTTCTTCCACCAGTGCCGTGAAGAAATCCCTCAGTGCCGGCCCTCTCTTTTCCTCTCCCCTCTTGCCAGCCTGAGAAACACACGGGCCAAGAACCTCTTCTACCTCCTGTGCGTGGCCTTGCTGGCTGGGCTGGTCTATGCAGTGCGGAGCTGGCTGCGGCACTACGGCAACCTGAACAGCTCGGACCCCCTTGTGCTCTTTGTGCGCTGGGGTTTCCCACTGGTGGTCCTCTGCATCGCCTGCTACTGGGCTGTTGCCTCCAGTGCTGATGACTCCCTCGGCAAGCTGCAGGAGCTGGTGCAGGTGGCCGTTGTTGCCTTTCCGTGGGCTGTCTATGGACTAGCGTCCGTGGGGCTGCTGCTCCTCCTGTGCAATCCCATGACGGTGTTCGCAAAGGACACGCGAGAGTCGGCGGGATCCATTGTCACTCCCTACCTGGGGGTTCCCAGCTCTGAAGTCGACTTCCTCCACGTCATCCCTCAGATCTACAAGAGGATGCAGGAGTCTCAGAAGAGCCGCCTGGAGCGGGGCAGCTGCAAGGCCACCGTCGCAGCGTACGGGCTGGGCAGCGTGTACTCGGCAGCCCTGGTCATAGCACTCACCCTGCTGGGCTTCCTCTTGATGCTTCTGCACAGCGAGCGGCTGAGTCTCGCCTTCCTTCTCCTCTTCCTGGAGGCTTTCATGCTGCTGCACATCCACACGCGTGCAAGAGGCCTTGCTGGAGATGCTGGTGAGTCAGGGCTTGGTAGAGCATCCTCTGGATGTGCAACCTGGGCCTTATCTGCAGCATCCTTTTCTTATTTCCAGTGGGAGAAGCAGAGCTCAGTCTCTGCTCTTGTGGAATGGTGGTGCACTGATCCTCACAGGATCCTCCTAACTTTTTTAGACCTGCTTAAATCTTCTTATAGAAGAGAGATGTGTGCAGCAGGGATGCAACCTGGGAGGAGTAGGAGGAAGAGTCCCTTGCATGAGGGAAGGGGGCTCTACACCCATCCCTTCTCACCATGGTGTGAGCAGCCACTGAACCCCACTGCTGCTGACAAAGTCCAGTAGCAGTGCAGGCAGCAAAGAGAATGCCTGGTCCCTCACTGTGGAAAGGGACCCTGGAAGAAAACCCAATAGGCTTTTTTTGACCATGGATCTGTCTAGTTCCTTGATGCTGATATCTCCTTCTCTGTCTCTTTTTCTCTCAATCTCTCAGAGCCTTTTTCAGTGCCCTGGTATGCAGTCATCTCCTGGCTCCTTGCTGCTTCCCAGTTCTTCTATTCTACAGGCCACCAGCCCATATTCCCGGCCATCCACTGGAACGCAGCCTTTGTGGGCTTCCACCTTGACCACAGCACGAACCTCCTGCCTGCTGTCCTGGTGGGCGCCAACACCTTTGCCTCCCATATCCTCTTTGCAGGTAAATCAATTTCTTCCTGGGCTGTTGAGCCTGAGCAGACATGGTTCACTGCTTTGCCTTGTCTGGAGGCCTGCAGGCTGAGCATGAGGCGATGAAGGCTCCGGCACCAGCTGTCCCCTTCTGGGGCTACAGAGCTGCCCATGGCCTGCAGCCTCCTTGCAGCTGTGCCTGACCAGCAGACTGGAGCTGGGGTATATGCATCCCGCACGTCCAGGGCATGATGGCAGAGCCTAGACTGCTCCTCACCTCCTGGGCTCCAGTAACTTCATGTGCCTTTGTCCTTGAGGTAGTCGGCTGCCCTCTGCTCCTGCTTTGGCCCTTTGTGTGTGAGATGCCCAGCTCACAGAAGAGGAAGCCCAAGAAGGAGCCCCAGGAGGAGCTGCAGGAGGTGGAGGAGCACATGATGGAGATGAGGCTGCGGGAGTCCCCGGAGAAGTTCTCCACTGCTCTGCTGCAGCTGGGGCTGAAGTACCTCTTTGTCCTTGGGACACAGGTACGGGCAGAGGCTGTGGGGAAGGCTGTCCAAGAGGAAACCAGTGTGCTGTGACAACTGTGGGGGACTCTGATGAGAGAAGGGGGTCAGCCAGGGCACAGACAGGCCCCAGGGGTGATACATCTGGTTGGAAGTGGAAGAGGTCCTCTTCTCAGTGCCCTTTGCTCTGTGCTTTGGGAAGGTCTCCAGCACAGAAGCCACAGTATAGATTAAGCTGCTTTTCATGCCCATCTGCCCAGAGTGGCAACGTCTGTTCAGAAACTACAGGGCTTTAATCCTGCTCCCCCTCTTTCCGACCATGCCTATCTGTTTTGCATCAGCTCAGGTTTTCATCTGATCCTGTGCTGTGGTGATACAGGGAGCTAAACACCAGAAGTTTAATCCCATGAAAGAAGCAAATAGCTTTTTGGGGTTTAGCCCTTCCAATCATTCTGTGTGGTCAGACCAGAGACAGTGCAAGGGAGGGGGCAGGCCCTGCAGCAGGAGAGCAGGAGTGCCCCTCTCAGTGAAACATAAGGTCAGGTTAGCCACGGTGTGAGCCCTCCTCTGTGCTGTCTCAGCCTGGCTCCACAAGGGCCCCTGCGTGTACCCCAAGCTGCTTGTGTTTCCTGACTTGAGGATGCAATGGAAAGGAATCCTCTTTGGGATGCTTATTGCTGGTGTGCACTGTACCAGCCTCTCAGGTGTGTGCAGTTAAGTACCACCTTCAGATTGAACCTCATGCCCAGGAGGTCTCTCCAGAGTTGCTTGTAACTTGTTTTTCCTGATCTCCCCCACAGCTTCTGGCCTGTGTTTGTGCAGCTATGATCCTCAGGAGGCACCTCATGGTCTGGAAGGTCTTTGCCCCAAAGTAAGTCCCAGGAGTCGCTCTGATGCTGGGTTAGGGCTCATATCCCTTTCCTCTTGACTAGAGTTCATAGACAGTAATGTTGGAAGAGACCCCATGATTGATTTTCCAACTTCTTACCTAGCAGAGGCTGTAGGAACTGTCCTTAGCTAATTCCTGCTTCAAGTTCAGAAGCTGGACTTGAGCTAGAGCCTAGAAATTTCTCCTTATCTTGATTTCCAAGAAGACACAGAGCCCACTTGAAACCTAAGAATATTCAGGACAGGTAAGGATACCAGACCAGAAATGGTAAACCCAGAAAAGGTAAACTAGCAAACCTTTGGGCTAATAGGAGTGTGGGGTGGCCGTGGCCTCCCAGGGATTCAATATCCCACCTGGGTGTTGTCCTGAACGGCCTCTAAACCAGAGGCGTGCTTGGCTTCCAGGTCACAGGCAGCAGCTGCTGGGGTGCTACCAGCCTCTCAGTGTCAGGAAAATCAGTCTGCTGGGAGTGAGGGCAGCAGCCTGTCTTTGCAGACATGCTGGCTGTGATGTCCTTACTGCGTCTGTTGTGCCTGCAGGTTCCTCTTTGAGTCACTGGGCTTCGTGGTGAGCAGCATCTGCCTCCTGCTGGGGATCTCCCTGGTGATGCGTGTGGACTGTGCTGTCAGCACCTGGTTCAGCCAGCTTCAGCTCAGGTAGCATCTGAGATGTGGGGAACCCAACCTGCTCGTCGGCTGAGGCTGTGGTTGTCTCCCTGGCCCCCTGGTGCTGGCGGAGCTACACAAGCCACCAGCAGTGAGTGCCTGCTGACAGCGGTTGGGGATTACCCCCAGCTCCCTGCCTCAGTGCTGCCCAAAAGGACCGGAGCCAACTGTTCCTCGCTCATTCCGACGGTGTTTCTCAGCAGTGGAGGTCAGAGCTCTCGCTGGGCATCTGTTGGCAGCGGGAGGAGTCTGCTGCAGGAGTCCAAGAAGCAAGAGTCCTGAAGTGCTCCTCTGGAGAAACACCAACCGGGGTTCTTGCTGCTACTTTCCTGACAACTGTCCCCACTGTGCAGCTGGTCGGCTTCAGTGGCCAGCAAGGTGCCACCTTGCCTGTGCAGAGACAGTGACTCATGGGAAGGGGCCAGCTGAGGAGGGGAGGGCAAGGAGAGAGGAGAGGGAAGGTCCTGCAGCCTCCACTTGTCTTGGCGTGCTCAGTTTTCCCACTGGAATCAAAGTGCACGTGGTTACACATACAGATGGTTCCTGGGGTCTTGGTGGCAGCTGCTCCTCTGTAAAGTCAGTTGGTTGCTCTGTAGCGAGGCCCCTCTTCCCCTACACTCCCATTTTCCTGGTCTTCCTCAGCCCTGCAAAGGGCAGCGGGGAGCACTTTGGGCTGCCTTGTACAGCCTGAAGCAGGCTTAGCTTGTTGGGCAGGTGGGCGCAGGGAGAACTGTGTCCGTGACCAGGAAATTCTCCACTTGGGGTCAGCCTGTCAGTGTCCCCTTCGGCTGGGCTGTAGCAGCTGAGGCTCCCGATCTCTTCCTGAGCGTGTGCTGCCAGATGCTGGCTCTTGATTGTGAATGGTTGAGATGCAGCAGGTTGAGATGCAGCAGGATGTAGTGACAGAGCATTGGCTCATCCCCATATTGGGTCTGGTCAGGAGGGAAGGGGAGTCTGGAGTAGCTGTCCCAGCTGCAGGAGTAGCCTTGGGTGCAAGCTCTGGTGAGTGGGAAGAGCTGCTTGAACCCCTGTGCAGGGAACAGCTCTTCTGGGAAGTGGCTTAACTCACTGGTGTCTGTGTATGTGCTGGGGATTTTGTCACCTTGAAGGGTCCCCAGGCACTGCAGCTGATGGCATCTGTGATACCATATTTGGTGCTTATTTCCCTCTTGACCTTGGGCTTCTGTGTGGGACTTCATGCCACAGGTGAGCTACCCCAAACCTGCCCTTGACTGCTCACAGTCAGGAGACATTGTTTTTCTTTCTTTATGGGCAGAGGTAGAGGACAGTGACCATAGTGCCTGGCCACATCCCAGCTACATTTTCTGCGCAGTTTCGATGGCAGCTGGGATTTCTTACTGCCCTGAACCACTATGTGGCATAACTTGGTGCTATGAAACCTTTAGTCTCTTTCATCTCTCAAAAGAGCTGAGGACTGCTTGCCTGGGATTCCTGTGTTGATGTTTTTGTTCTAATCCCATTTGTTTTCTGACTCATGCATCATGAGTGCCCCTGTTTGAGTTTCTCACTGCAGACTGATAGCTTAACTCCAGGCTTTTCCTCTCCTCTGCCCTAGAGAGTCCCGGGGAAAGTGTTTTGTCACCCCTCTCATTGCTTCAGTTCTTGCCGTTATGCCCAAGTGCCCAGTCGCTGTGGAAAATTACTCTTGAGGGCAGGTTTAGGTTTGTATTTTTCTCCTGCAAAATGCTGTCTCGGGTGTTAGGGTGCAATTCTGGGAAGGCTTAGACTGCTCTAATTTTGGTTTTTCATTGCCTGGCCTCCTCCTGACCTGCTGGCTGTGCTCTCCCACCTCAGCCTCGCATCTCCCTTGCCCTGTGGGCCTGTCCTGCTTAATTTCACCCGACACAACCAGGGACTGGTTTGTAGCTGGCATGACTCCCTGGGCTGCCTCACTGCCTGGGTGCACACACACCAGTACTAGTGCAAGGCAAGGGGTAGCAGCATACAGTGGGGAAGCTGGAGGGGGCAGGAATGCATCCGCTCACAAGTAGATGGCCTTAAGCAGCCCCACCTTTAAAAAGAGGCTATTTGCTGTATACTGTGACCCCTTGGTGTCCATGTGGTTCTCGGTGCTGAGGGGGCCATGCTGATGAGTGAGGGGTGTGTATGAGTGGAGGGGAAGAAAGGGATGGAGGTAGCAGCTACCCAGTGAATATTCATTTAATGTGAAGTTAGTCTAGATAACATGTTGCTAAGCCTCCAGGCTGAAGCCCAAATAGAATCATAGAATCACCTCGGTTGGAAAAGACCTTTAAGATCATCGAGTCCAACTGTTAACCTAGCACTGCCATCCCACCACTAAACCATGTCCCTAAGCACCTCATCTATCCTTCTTTTAAAGACCTCCAGGGATGAGGACTCCACCACCTCCCTGGGCAGCCCATTCCAGAGCCTGACAACCCTCTCGGTGAAGAAGTTTTTCCTAATGTCTAGCCTAAACCTGCCCTGGCGCAGCATCAAGCCATTCCCCCTCGTCCTATCGTCTGTTACCAGGGAGCAGAGGCCGACCCCCACCTCGCTACAGTCTCCTTTCAGGTAGTTGTAGAGGGCGATCAGGTCTCCCCTCAGCCTCCTCTTCTCCAGACTAAACAACCCCAGTTCCCTCAGCCGCTCCTCGTATGACTTGTGCTCCAGACCCCTCACCAGCTTGGTTGCTCTTGTAACCTCATAACCTGGTCAGGAGCTTGCTGCCCAAATGTATGTATGCTGGCAGAAATCCTTATAGCCACTAATGCTGTAGAACTGGCCCCTGATGTCCCTGCAGCTGTCACCCAGGCCCCTGGGCCTCCTTCTCTCCCATCTCTGGGACTAGTTCCTCTTTCAATGGTCACTGTAATGCTGCTGAGCCTTGCCGTGCCCATTGGTGGTGGTCAGAACGCTCAGCTGGAGCTTGGGCATCGTCTCCTCATCCCTCCATATCACCCCTCTGCCTTCCTGCTGGGGCTGTAGGCTCACAGCCCCAGGAGGCCAGGGCAGAGCAGAGGGGACAGCAGAGCTGTGACACCATAAAAACACGCACATTTATCTCACCGGAGACTAAACAAAACTTGCAGTAACCAAGCTGCAAGTATGTTCTTGTCACTGCAGAGATGCCAAGGAGTGCTAGCTGCTCGGCCAAGGCAGTCTGGCCATGACACCAAAGAATTCAGATTCCAGAAGACGAGTTTTCCAAGGGCAGGAGTTGCTCTTGCTTTCTTTCATTGACTTTTTTTAGTCTTTGCAAGCCTTCCCCAGCTGCCCTCAAGCTGATTGTTTGGCAGCTGTTCTCCTCAGTGTACGGGGGGTGACAGAGTTGGTGACCCTGGAAGCAGGACATGCTGCTGGTGCTAGAGGAGACATGGCTATGTTTGCCAATTTAAAACCCCAAGGAGTGTCCAGAGGAAGGTTCCCACTGGTCCAAACAGGCTCTTTGGGAAACCTGGTGTGCTGGGGGAACAGGGTCTGCTGTACATCCTCCTGCTGAGGTTGTCCCTGGAGGCTGCTGGGTCTGTCCTGGAGCAGTTATTCCAAGCAGTTTTATCTGGTCCCTGTGGCAGTTACTGCAAGCAGTTTGTCCCCATGTCCCTTGGCTGAGCATGAGAGGGGACGTGTCATCCTCGGCATGCTCAGCAGAGCAGTTTCCATCCTGCACCTGGCAAAGCTGCTGCACCTCAGGCTTTTGCAAGCCTTGTGTGTGTGCTCCTTGGCAGGGCTCCTGCCTAGCACCCTGTCCCTCTGGGCAGGGGGAGAGCTCTGCTGGGAAACTGCCCTGGCTCAGGCCGGCAGCAGGACAGTGCATCAGTGGTCCTGGCATGGGGCAGGGCTGGAATTGTGTCTCATTTGTGCTGCCTGGAAAACAGCAACCAAAAGCTGCCACCGCTGTGGAAGGTTGTGGCTGTTTGGAGCACCTTCCTGCCCTGATCCCCGGGGCTGGTACTGCCCACGTGGCCGTCCTGAGGGCTGGCACTGCTGTGGGGAGGCCAGGGCTCCGTGTCTCTCAATTCCTGTGCCCGTTCCTCCATCCCATCGCTCTGTGTTCTTCCCTTGACACATCAGGCCGCTTACTATGCCAAGGGACGGTCACATTCTGCCCTCCCCGAGCTCTGACTCGCCTCACCATGCGGCTTGGAGCGAGATTGTTGCTTTTATGTTTTGTTATTAATCTCTCTGTGCCTCAGTGCCCCGTGTGGGGAGAAAAAAAAAAAAAAAGGGGATGGACCCAGTTCTGGAAAGCAATTTGGGAGCTCTGCATGCAGTGTGGTGCTACGCTTTCCTGGGTGTTTCTACATATCTAGCCGTTAATGCTTTCGTTCCCATTCAGCAGCTGCACCGGGAAGGTGGAAGTGATGCTTGAATCTTTTCGAGGAAGTAGAGCCTTTTTTCCCTTAAAAAAAAAAAAAAGAAAAAAACCAAAAAAAACCCCCGAAACAAAACCCAAACCAGTTGGCAGCACTTACTCACCCGACAGCTTCAGCTCCGGACCGCTGTGGTCCTGGGGGCTGGTGCTTGTAGCGGTGGGCTACTGCTGATCCACCTCACCGGGGGCGGCTCCGCGCCCAGCGTGCGGGAGGCAGCTGGGGAGGGGTCGCTTGTTTTAAAGACTTCATTAATTAATCGGGGGGGGGGGGGGGAAGAGATTTGCCGTCCGCGGGTGGCGCGGGGCTCGGGGCGGCTGCGAAACAGATGTCTGCAAATAAAGCCGTGAGATCCAGGCCAGGCGGTGGTTGTCTCCTCCTTCGCGCTGCGGGTGCGGGACCCCCCGCTCCCCGCCCCGGGTACCCCCGCAGCAGCTGGCGGCGTCGCCAGGCGCGGAAGTTTGTCCCTCCTCGGCCGCCGCCTTAAATCCGGTGCGGGGCGGGCCCGGCCTCCGGGAAGGCGGGAGGAGAGCGGCGCGCGCGGGCCGCTGGCAGCGGAGGCGGCGGCCATGAAGCGGCGGCGCGGGGCGGCTCCGGCGGGCCTGGGGGCGCCGCCCCGCCCGCCGCCTCGGGGGGGGGGAGGGGTGCCGCGGTGCGGGTCGGCCCCGCCGGGGGAGTGTCTGTTTCCCTTGCAGGCGGCGCTGTACTCGGGGCCCGGGGGGCAGGCAGCTTCGGGGAGCTGCTCCTGAAGATGCGGGGTGAGTGGCGGCCCGGTCGGCCGGAGCCGCCCTGCCCCGTGCCTTGCATTCACCCTCCCTCCCGCTGCCGTCCCGGTCCCGTGGAAGCACCGGTTCCCAGGCACTGGCGTTCGCCGGGCTGCAGCTCAGCTAGAAACAAACTTCTGAAGGGAGGATGGGGGACCACCTTCCCTGCTGCCCTAAGCTGACCTGGGCCTGCCAAGGGATTAAGACCCAGCCCAAACTTCTACCTAATCTTGTTGGGGGATGTGTGCAGAGCTTTGGGGTTTCTGGAAAAAAATTGAGGCAACGTTTGTCCTGGAAAGCCATGGAAGGGGCTCCCTGCCACACTGGCAGAGAGGAAGCCTGACACTAAGGAGAGGGATACAGGATGGGAAACCTGTGCAAAAGGGTGGATGTGCATTGGAAGACAGATGCTCTTTTGGGAGAGCTGAAGGGTCTCAGTCCTGGAGAACAGTAGTGCCTGGATAGCTGGGGAATGGATGTCTAAAGCAGTGTCGGCACCTGGAGAGGTGACACCTGCCATCTCTCTAGGTACTGCAGCTCCCCAGCTGTCAAATCTCACCACAACAACAAAAAAAAATACTTGCCAGGACACTTCTGTTGTCACACAGCCAGGTGATGACACCTTAGCATGGATGGTTGTTGGGTTTTTCCTAGCCAGCTTAATTTCTTGTTGGGTTGGCTGTGATCACAGGGCTGCCAGCTGCCCTCCCTGCCCTGCCTCTGGAGCTTACTGTCCTCTACAACTCCCTGCTTTTTACTATGGGAGCATCTGACTCTGCAGTCGAAGGAGAAGCAGAAGGAATACGCCAGGGGCTCCTCAGGGGTAAGGAGATTGTTCTCTGTGCTTTGGAGATGTGCAGTGGCTGGCTGGAGGCGGAGGGCTGTGAGCAGGGAAG
Source organism: Gorsachius magnificus (assembly GCA_034008185.1). Lineage (NCBI taxonomy): Eukaryota > Metazoa > Chordata > Aves > Pelecaniformes > Ardeidae > Gorsachius > Gorsachius magnificus. The sequence continues at coordinate 11,471,726 of CM067109.1, read as the reverse complement.
CCTGGCTCTGCCAGGAAGGGCAGGAGGTGGGGCAGCTTGTGGCCAGGGACAGTGCACAGCTGCCTGCCTGTCTGCCTGCTGCTGCCTGCAGATATGGGCTGGAGGTTTTAAGGGAAACTTAAGAGTTTTCAAGGAGTAACGTGCCAAGTTTCTAGCAAAGTTTCAGCGATGGTAGAAACTGAGTGTTTTCTTTTATTGTGGTGTGCTGGCTTCAAAGAAAACTCACTGAAATAGGTCAGAGGGGGATTTGTCGTGTTGGCACTTGATTACCTGGGGGCAAGTGACCTCAGGAAGACTTGGCAGAACCAGAGTCATAGCTCTGAAATGTGTGCTGTCTCCTGAGCTGTTAACTCCACTGTCTGAGAGTTTCCATGCTGCTGAGGCTAAGCCAGCTCTGTAACCCCATTCCTTCCCTCACCAGCAGGAGCCCATACTTGCTTGAGGCCTTCTCTCCCTCTTGAGAGGGTGCCTGTTACAGGGCACCAACCTGTTTTCTCCTGCCTGGGGGTCTTTTGTTTGTTTTTTCAGTTCTGGAGGCTTGTGGGGCCTGTGGGCAGGACCTTAGCACCGAGGAGCTGTGGCAGAAGGTGCTGCAGGAAGTAACTGTGGAGGAGCTACAGGCACCTTTGCACCGACTGGGGGCCCTGCAAGCTGCGTGGTGGCTGGCAGCCAGCCGCCCAGGAAGCACCGCTGGCCTCTTCCGGCTCCTGAGCAACGCTGAGGTAACTGGGCATGGGCGGATGCTGCGCAGCTCCCCGTTACCTGCACCGGAGTATCTGTGGAGATAAAAATACCCACAAGTTTGCTAAAGGAGGCAGAGCTGGCATAAATACTGTGTTTGTCATAAACCCCACTCTGCAAAATGTGGCTGTGGTATTTGGAGACCTGAAGCCGTCAGTGCTGCCCAGTCAGCATGAGTAATCCTCTCCCTGGCGTCCCAGCATAGCCTCATGGCCCTGAGTGCCTTAAAGAGTCCCAGAATATCTCCTGCCTGTCGGGGCCCTGGACCTCAAGGCATGAGACAGGAGACTTGGGCAGACTGGAAGGGGGCTGCAGGTGGACTCGCAGACTCTGTAGGGAGTGGGATGCAGAGGAACCTTTCCTGCTGATTGTGAGGCTGCAGAGGGGTCCCGCCTTTTCGAATGCCCTCCAACAGGACTTGGCCTTGCCAGGAGCCCCTCAAGGTGCACCTTGCCCTGGGGTGGGGAGATGCTGTCCTGGGCCAGGCAGGAATCACTGCAGCAAGTGGGTTGCAGTTGAAGTGAGGAGGTGAAATAGGACACTGCTTCCCAGCACAGAGAGTGCTGTTGAAGGGTTTGGTGAGACCTCTGTTTCCCTGTGTCCTGGGATTAGGGTTTCCTGCTTACCATCAGCATTCCCTGCTCTCTCTCTGTGTATTCACAGGACTTGGGGGGAGCTCGCTGCACCAAGGGGGAGAACGAGCTCCTCTCCCTGCTCAAGGCATGGCGAGCACCTGCTGAGGGGGCTTCCCTGCCCCTAGTACAGAGCACCGAGGACTTGAAAGAGATCCTCTGCACTGCAGCAGCCTTCCTGCAAGGTTTGTGTGGAGGAGGTATTCATGTCAGCACAGCCTCCCGCTGCTCTCCCATCCCAGGGACCCCTCTCCCTGCCCTTACCCTGGTTTCTCTTCCCAAGCAAACTGGCCCTTGGGGTTTTCTGGGCTTTTCCTTTGGAAGAGGACCTGGGCTGAGCCTCTGGGTCTCTGCTTTGCTGTTCTGTATCCAAAGAGCTTCTCTGCTTTTTCCCCAGCTAAGCTGTTCTCCCCACTGTCACAGGGTTCCTCTGCCTGTCTGTGGCTTTAGGTAGGTGTCTGGGCCCTGCAGCGATCTTATATAAAGCGGAAGGATGGCAGGGGGCTTATGAGTATTTTCCTTTCTTCTGCCTGTCTTCTGGCACTTGCCTTGTTGCAAGAACATTGTTCCTGTCGGATTACGGTGCTGCGGGAGCCCCGCAAAGCTGTTGTGCAGCTTTGTAGCCTGGTGTCACAGCAGGTGATTGATCTCATCTGACTGCTGCATTCTGTCCCGCTCATGGTTTTCCCTTGCTCACTGTCTTGACAACCCCAGCAGCTCCGGAGGCAGTCAGTGCTGCCTTGCAAGGAGGGAGGGCAGGAGCTCCTGCCCACAGACCTCTCAAAAGCCTCTAGGGTGGTGATAACACTTCCAGTGGGGAGGTGGCAGATGAGAATGTGATGCAGGCATGTGACAGCAGCCTCAGAGGGGAGCTTGAAATGAGGACTGAAGAAAAGCCAATACCATTAGCCATAAATATTCATGAATTAACATCCCAAAGCATCCTGCTGGGAAATGGCCCAGATGTGCTGGAAAAAGTCCTTCTGAGATTCTGAAGTGTGTGCTTCCACGTCTGTGCTGCTGTCCCTGTGGATGAACACACAGGTGGACCTGCCCAGCACCTACCTCTGCTCTTGTTCTGGGCCAAGGTGGGCGTCTTGGTATGTGGGCTTGGAAGCTGCTATTATTTCTGCTACAAGTTTCCATCGAGTGGCTTGTTCTCTTGCAACACTATCAAACCAAAGGTGGCAGCTTGGTGCCATCCTGCTGTGCATTGCTGGGCGCAGAGGGGATCAGGCAGGTCCCTATGGCACTGGGAAGAAAGGGCACATATGCTTGTTTGGGGACCAGGTTGGGCAGGAAGGGGAACCATAGAGCTGAGACACTGGGTCTGTCCTAGGGCTGCAGGAGCTGGAGGCTGGGAACTTCCCCACCGCTCTCTCCCTCCTTCAGGAGGCTGCGGGAGGATTCTGCTCCAAGAAGGTCCTGGCCCAGATCTACACCTGCCTCGCCTGCTGTGCTCAGCGAATGGTAATGGCCAGGCCTCTTCCCTGTCAGTGGGGAGAGGCAAAACGCAGCCTAGAGTGGGTTGGGGAGGCTCAGGCTGGTGTCCATGCTGCCTCTGCGTGGTCCTAGGCTGCTGCAGGAAGGTGAGGTCTTTGAGCAGTAGTTGCCCTTGTCACCCTAGCCTCCTTGGAGAGCTGCAAAATCCAGGCAGGGATTTGTCTGAGCACAAAGGGTTGCTGCAGAGAGAGAAGCTCAAAAACCAGCCTGAAGAGGGCTGCCTTTGGCTAAAGTGCTGCAGCATTTGCTTAGTGGGGGTTGTTGGGAAACAGAGCAGGGATCTGGATCCCACCAGACAGTCAAGATGTCCTTGCAACATGCACATCTTTCCACCCAACTAGGGCAAGCCTCAGACAGCCCTTCAGCACCTGAAACGCGCCCTCCAGGTAGACTTCCAGTGCCTTCCTGCCCTGTCCCATGCGGCAGCAGTGTACCACGAGCTGGGGGAGACCGAGGCGGAGCTGCAGGCCCTGGCTCTGCTCTATGAGGTTTGTCTGCTTACAGTAGTTCTGGGTTGATTTTTGCCCAGCAGAGCCTGCACAGAGCTTCAAGCAGGCTTCTGCCTTCTGGGGGGCTGTTTGACCCTGGAGGGGATCCCCAAAATAGACTACAGCAATCCAGCTGTGGTGCTGCCTTCAGCAGCAGGCAGGAAGGAGCCCGGCGGGGTCTGAAATTCCTGCTTAGCATCTGGCTGTTGGATGTGTCAGGACCTTTGAGTCTTGGTGGCTTGGGAGAAGAGGTTACACTCTCATGTCAGAAAGTCTCTTAATACATTCTCAGTCTCTTAATAAAGTCTCTAATAGTAAAGATGTCTTTAAAAGGCAGATTGTGGCTGGTGGGGGGTTGTGCATTAGCTGTAGCAACCTTGGTCTGTCTGGCAGGAGCATGTCAAAGCAGTAGACACAGTTAGCTCTTCAGCTGTTTGAAATCTGTAAGATACAAACACAACTCTGGAGAGGGGTCTCTCTCATTACAAGTGGCCTAAGATCTGGTCTAACTAGGTCTGCAGCTGCAATGGGAGATGGTGTTCCAGGCAGCTCAGAGCACCTTGAACTGAAAACCTGAGAGGGACACACTGTCCCTGTGTGATCCTCATTGCTCTTCCTGGAAGCGGCTGTGCTGTACTGCATGAGAACAGTGGAGCTGTGCTTGTGAAGTGCAGTGCTTCTGCTTGTCTGGCTCCATTGCCACATGCCAGAAGTGGCAAGTGATTGCAGCTGCTCGGGACTTGAGCACCATTGTGTTGACCATATTTTCTGTTCCTTTTTCACAGGCTCTGGAAAAAGCCCCTCCAGCAGCTGCTTCCTCTAGTCCATATTTCCTAATTCGAACAGAGCTCCTTGTCCGCACGCCAATACTAGTTTCTCTTCTCCGCCATCGCCACTCCTCTGAAGTGAAGTATCTGCTGGCACAGCGGTGTCTCCAGGACGGGAGGTAACAGTGCCTCTGGTCTGCTTGCAACACGCTGCTTGTTTGGGCTCTGCTGTTTTCTCTGTGCTCCTGGAAGTCATCCAGTTCAGTATTGCTGTTGTAGGTCTGCTCAAATCTCGAGTATCGTGACCAGAGCAAGTGTGGTGCAGAGGAAGAGCCCGTGTGCTGGCAATCCAGGTTCCCCCTGGCTGCTGGCACTTCTTGGGGTCCCTCTGCTCCTCCCATCATGTGTCCTGTTATTCTTGCAGGGTGGCTGATGCAGTGGAACATTACCTGGATTTTCTGGCTCTGCTTCAGGAGGGTCTGCAGCAGCAGGTGGGTGTCTTGGTGAAGAGCTCCCTTGATGACTCAGTAGATAATGTTTACGTGCCTGTGCTGAGGCCTCAGCCTGGGAGTCACCCCTGGACTCCAGGTTTTAGTGTCTAGTTTGAGATGTGAATGAAACGAGCTGGGGGCTGGTACCTCTGACCTGTGGCATGTCTGCCTTTGGATTCACACCACTCCCCACTGCTATTTGGAGAAACAGCTTTCCCTTCCCTGCGGGGAGCAGCTGTTGGCCTGGTTTTGGATGTCCTTCACTTCAAGAATAGGGATTTGCCACCTTGACTCTGCTGAGCTGTTAGTGCTTCATGGCTTCTGCCTCCTCTGACAGGCTCCCATGTCTGTGGGAGTGGGTCTGAGCTTTGCTGGGCAGCAGCCCCAGGTTCCCAGTAACCACAGGATCGTTCTGTTTGGCGAGGCACCCAGCAGTTCTGCGTCCGAGCACTGCCACTGCTCTTGCTCCTCAGGTGCCCCTAGACAGTGGCTCAGCTCTGCCCAGGATCCCCGAGGTGTTCCTGGAAGCAGCATCTGCCTTGGAGCAGGCCGGGAGGCACAAGGATGCCATAACCATGTGCGAGGAGGTCATCAGCCGGACAACTGACCTTATCCCACGGATGTTACGAGTGGAGGATAGGCTGGAGCAGCCAGAGTCCCCATCGCCAGGAGCAGGGCTGGTGGGTGGACTCCTGTCCCAGAAGAAGGAGAGTCTGCGCTGCCTGGCCTGGAGAGCAGCTGGATACCTGCACCAGGGCTGGGCGTGGGCCAAGCTGGGCGAGAGCAAGGAGGCCATAACGCAGTTCAGCAGGTAATGGAGCCTCGCTGGGAGAAGGGCCCTGCCCAGCAAGCAGCAATGGCTGGTGGGCGCCAGAGCAGGGCACAGCGTGGCAGGGGGCCCGGCCTGACAATGTCCGGCTGATTTCCCAACCCAGGGGTGGTACCGAAGCTCCTCTTGTCCTCCCACCCACAGGTGCCTCGGTGATCTTTTGCGAGTCCAGCTTTATGGGTCTGGCCTTGAACTGACAGGTAGGGTGCTGCACAGCTGGGACCCATGCAGGGCCTGGCTGGGTTGGGATCTGAGTGGCTTGGCAGGGGTGGGTACAGGAGCAAGATGCTAGGTCCAGCGTCACCTCTGGCAGGAGGTGCTTGTCCCAGTGTGCTGAGCTCTGTGCCATGCTGGAGCCTCTGAAAGGACCAGCTGGTTTGGCTGGAGCAGGGTTTGCCTTTGGCTCTGCCTCCTTCCCTGCTGTCTAGGTGACAGTTAAATGGGTTGTGAACAGGGAAGCTTCTCAAATCCAGATTTCAGGGAAGAGATCCCTACCAGTTGCGCAAATGGGCAGACCAAGCTACTGCCAAGGTCACTACTGTTCGCCTGTGTAACGTACCAAGCTCTTGGCATTCTTCGCTCTCACCCTCTGGCCTCTCCCAGTCTGGTGGAGAGGCTGAGATCTGCCGTGGCAGGGTTTGGGGAGCTGGAAGATGAGCAACCCAAGTAAACATTCAGCCTATCCCGACTGCTAACATGGCTCGGCCTGCTGGGACAAGGGAGGGAGTGTCTGAAGGATGCTCTCTCCAGGTTCTTGTCTCTTCCCGTGCCAGAGAGTCTCCTGCCAGAAGTAGAAGTGCTCCAAAAGATCAGGTTGCTTGCTCTCATCGGGAGAGGTGTACAGTTCCTGGAGCTGGGAAGGCACAAGGAAGCCTTGTTGGATTTCCAGCACAGTTTGCAGATCTCGCCAGGTGAGAGGCTCATTTTGGTGAGGAACAGAGGGGACTTCACCAAATTTGTCCTGGGCTGCTTTGCTGTCTTCAGCAGAAAGGTCTTATGCTTTAGACCATGCTTATTTGGGTATCGAGGACTACTAGCAAGTTACGTACTTGTGATGCTTCTCTGGGGCCTGGTTGTCTCAGAACCTTGCCCACAACCTGTGCACCCTGAGACAGCTTGGAAATTTCTCTTCTTCCTGCTCAAGCCCCAGGCTGGTACAGGCCAGCTTTCTCCCAGAGAGGATCTGCTTCCCAGAAGAGCAGCTGGACTCTTGCCTCATCCTAGGAAGCAGCATGTCTGTGCCTGGCAGTCCAGAGGCCGAATCCAGAGGCCTGTCGGTGGAGAGGGAAGCGGAGCGGGGAGCCATACATGTCCCGAGCCCAGCCAAGGCACGGCTAGTGCTGCTCCCAGGGGTGGCTCTGTTCAGTGCTCCAGCTGTGCTGACATGCCGCAGGGGTGTGAGCTTCACCAGGATCTGCCAAACCTGCCGGTCCCAATCCTGACCGAGGCTCCCTCCCTCCAGGGGTGCAGACCTGCCTGCAAGGAAAACACCAACCTGTGTCCAGACAGAGGCGTGGCTAGCTGCGCCACAGGGCTGATGCCATCTGCCTTGGCTGCCAGCCCCAGAGTTAATTAGACCCTCTGACACAACCAGGACAGTCTCCTCCCCATTCTACCACCTCTCCTCACACTCACCTCCCTCATCTGGCTCCCAAGCTGCTTTTGCAATGCCCTGCAACCCACAGTGGTGCTGAGGGCCTGCCCTTCCCCTGCTAAGGGCTGAATTCTCCTTTGTGTCTCGCAGGTGACCCAGCCGCTGCCTCCTACCTGGTGCAGGCCCTGTGGAAACTGAACCGAAAGCAGGAGGCGGCAGGTCACTGGCAGAAGTTCTCCCAGAGCACCCCTGGGGAGGATGGGCAGCAGGAAGGGCAGGGAAGGTGTGTAGAGGGGTGGGTGGGGTCTCAGCTGGCCTCACGGGAGCTCAGACCATGTTTCAGGCCGTGTGGACAGTTTAGTTCAGCTCCTGCTAGCCTGCCCCCGCAGCTCAGATGCCCCCACATCTGCTCTGAGGGACCATGGGCTGTGGCTCCACAGGGACCCCCTCAGGGCACAAAAGAGCTGACATAGAGCCAAACGGGAGGGCAGAGGCTGGGGGCAGAGTGGGGGGCTCTGCACAGGGCAGGGGGAGTGAACTTCCCGGTCAGACCCTGGCAAGGGAATGCTGCAGTCCCTGCTGCTGCAACGCTCCCTTCTCTTTCAGGCCCTTCCCTTTGTACCTGGCTTCATGTCTGAAGCAGGCGAAGTTCCCAGGCCATGAATCTCTTGACAGAAGCATACGGGATTACCTCAGGACCACAACCCAGGACCCCTCGAGCTAACCCAGTCAGTCTCCCCGTCCCCACCTGCTGAAGTCTCCCTGCATCAGGCTGGCAGGAGGCTTCTAAGGATTCCTCCAAGCAGCATTACTCTTGGATAAAGCTGGATTCCCAAAGGACTGAAACAGAACAGATCTCCATTTCTAATAACAGCCTGGACTCTAGTTTAAGTTTTACTGTGCCCTTTTTTCAGAGCAAACCTTTGCAGTCATGGCCTTGACACCGCCTGGAGCTGCCATGAGCCTGTGGGCTCGGGCCCCGGGCATGTGGGAGATCAAGGGCGGAGATGCTGGTGGGGGAGCTGGGTGGTCTCATCAAGCAGAGGGTTGTTGTACCTGTGCTTTGTACTCTGGTTTTTGGCTCGGCCACTGTAGTTTGGAGCCTGGAGAAGGGGTTTTGGCTGGAGCAGGCAGCTCTGAGGCCTGACCTCTGCTGTGCTGTGCAAGCCAGGGATGGCGGTAGGGTCTCTGTGCTAACGCTCCAGGCCCCTCTTCAGCCGGGCACACAGGCTCCCGCCCGGTGTTTGGCACAACTAATTTTGGGTGATGGAGGTCTCACGACTGTGTTAAGCTGAACCTTGGGCAAGTCTTGCCTCCAAGCGGGAAGGAAGGGGTGGGAGCGGCCAGGCTGAGGGCGAGGTGGGAGAGAGGAAACGGGAGGCGACAAAGCCGGGGAGACGCGTGAGAGGCCGAGGGGGGCTCCGAGCGGGCTTGGCCCGGCAGCTCCTCCGCCGTGACACCGCTCGGCTCCGGCCCCAAGGAAACGCCACCCGGGTGGGGAGGCGAACGGACTGGGAACCGAGGCGTGGAGCGCAGCAGGCCGTCCGGTCCGGCCCTGCCCGCAGCAATCAGCCAGGGAAAAAGTCCATAAAAAGCCCAGAGCATCAATAAATGGGGAACGGGGGTCGTGCGGAGCCCGGGGCGCAGGGCATGTCCCCCCCCACGCCCCGCGCTGCCCGAGCCCCGCCGGCTGAGCCCCGGCCCGCTCCCCGAGCACCCGCCTCCCGCCCCTTCCGATTGGCTGCAGCCCTGCCGCCCGCTTCCCTTCCTTCGGGCGCTAGCCAATCGCGAGTCGAGGCTAACCCGATGGCTGTGGAGGCGGGACTTCCTGCCCGGATTTTGCCATTGGTGGATTTTTGCCATTGGCTGCCCGGCCCGTGTTGCCCGGTAGAACAGCCACGGCAGGGCCGGCGCTGCGATTGGCTGACGGGTCGTGCGCTTGGCTCGTGACGATCGGGAAGGGAAAAGGAGAGGGGCGGGGCGGAGGAGCGAGAGCGCCCGTTCTTTTTCTTTCCTCGTCCTCCCGCTTCCGCACCTCCCATTGGGTGAGGCGCTGGCCGGGCGGAATTTCCGATTGGTCAGCGCACACTGTTGCTAGGTAGGCGAGGCGGCGCGGGGCGGAGCTCCCCCTTCCGATGAGTCGGCTCTGAGGTTCAGTCAGCGCGAAGCGCCCCGGCCCGCCGCCGCCAGCCTGCCCGAGACCCGCCGCCCGCCGCCGCCTCTCGCCCTGAGGAGCCGCCGCCCCCCTCCCCCCCAGCGCCTGGCCTCAGGATCCGAGTAAGTGTGGGCCGCCCGCCGGCAGGCCGCGGCCTAGGCCCTGCCTCGGCGGCGCTGGGCCCGGCCCGGCCTAGGCCGCCTCCCGCCGCGGGCCCGGCGGCGGGCCCGTCCCCCGGCCCGGGGGGGGGGGGGGGGGGCGGCCGCGCCCGCGGGGGCCCCGGCCGGCCCCCCCCGGCGGCCGCCTGCCTGCCGTGCCCCGGCGTGGCCTGGGGCCGTCCCGCCTGGGCTAGGCCTCAGCCAGGGAGGGCTTTGTCTTCCAGGCCCCGGAGCGGCTGGCGGGGCAGCGAGGAGGGAAGAGGCACGTCCCGGCCTCCTCCCCGCAGCGGCCCTCGAGCCGGGGCTAGCAAGTGACTTGGCATTAGTAGAGGCAGACATGTTGCGCCGGGCTGGCCTCTGTGGCAGCTGAGGCAATCGGCTGTATTTTTGTCCCTCGTGTCTTGCCTCACTCTGTTTTCAGTTCCAGGCTGAGGATCATCTTCCGTACTCCTAAAAAATGAGTTGAGTAGTAGTGGTTGCTCAGCTCCCAGCCCACGTGCACAAGCCACTCTGTTGCCCCTTGAGAGGAGTGAAAATAGAACCTAAAGATGAATTTCCCAAATCCAGCAATACTTGATGTGACTTTTTGGCATTGCCAGAGGCACTTTCGGTCCCTTTGGTGTCCATTGCTTACATTCTCCTTTCCTTTTGCAACTCCTGAAATTCAGATTTGCTCGGTCCTACTGAGTCAGTTCCAGCAAGGTGTGCCACGAATTTAGCATCCATGGTAGAGCTTGTGGTGGATGTGACAGTCTCAGAGGCAAATTTTGCAGCTGAGTGAGGTGAATAGTGTCTTTCAAAAGAAATTCCTACTTTAGCAAAGTTCTTCTCACCACAGAGAAATCAACAAAAGTTACTCTGCAACTGGAAACCAGTTACTTTTCAGTTGCCATTTTTGGGTCAGTGCTACTGGCAGCCATCTTGCTGAATTGAGCCTTAGCTCAATTCAGCAAGAGCTAAGAGAGTGTGGTTTCTGAAGGGATTCTTGTTTTCATGTGCCTACCTGTCTGAAACAGTGTTTGAGAGCTTTGCGCCTTGAGCATGGGTATGAACTCGCCGCTTGGTTGTCATGGGCTGTTTCACTAAGTGGCTGCAATCATCAGATACCTTGCTTGTTTGCTTCAAGGGATAAAATGTTTTATGGATTTTTATTTTTTTTTTTTAACACCTACTAGTTCAGTTTGTAACACGGATGTTCAGGGTGGTAAGAAACTGCTGATAGGTTTTAAGTTTCGGAAGCAAGTTCATGAGGATATTGATAAAAAGGCATGCCAGCATACAGAAGGCATGACTGTTTTCACTTTCATTACTTCAGCTGGAATCAGTTTTGAGTTGGTGCCTTTGCACTGTATTTTTAGCACAGACTTTCAGGAACAACTTATTTCCTTAGTTTAAGTGGAACTTTAGAGGTTGGTGGTTGTTTTCAGAAGAATTGCTAATTGGCAGTTACTTTTTCTGCTCTTGCTCTTCATACTATCCAGGATAATGCATAATGTCTGGGCGTTATCATACACTGAACAAGGGGAGCTCTGACACTCAGAAACAGATGCAGTGATCTAAGCTGTAAAACATCGTGTCTCTCCCCCCTTTCCCTGTGTCAGATTAAGCTGTTGGATTGCTTTACAGAGAGAGAAAAAGGGCTAGGGATGGGAACTGGGAGCCTGTTATTTTGGTCTTCAGGGCTAGTACATATTTGCTTCAATTTTATTGACGTCTTGCACTTCATATGCAAGTTTGGCCAAGTGCTGGGGATGATGGCCTCACTTCTGGCTTCTGTCTAGGGGCAAGCTTGATGCAGGCTTTGAATTTCCTTTTAGTTTCAAAACAGCTCTAAAGCTATGTTTTGTGTTCAGTTTATCTCTTTGTTGAGTCAGTGAAAGAAAGGAGCAAGAGGGAAAGTGTGTGAGGGAGCTGACAAAAGGGGTGAGTAGGGGAGATGATCTAGAGGATTTGCACCAGGCTCTCTCTGATGGGGGACCTCATTGAGGAGCTTTAAAAATTACTGAGGTTAGCTGTCTGCCCTGCCCTTTGCTGAAGTGGACCAGCGTGTGTAGGAAAGTTGGCAGGAGAAGCCCCAACCCATGCCTTAGGCTTTTCTGCTTGGTATTTTCAGCTCAGTCACTCTGATGCACAGATGTCGGGGCTTGTTTGAGCCTGGTTGAGGTGCACAGACATATTTTGCTCCATCATCTCAGTTACAGGGCGAGGAACCCCCAGGAGAGGTGCAATGAGGGCAGATGGTGATGATGATAATACTCTAAATTGCTGCTGGAAGATGGGTAGTACTTGTCTCTTGAAGTCCTTACCCTTGTCTGTAGGAGAAATTACATCACTCTCCAGTGTAGCTGACAAGTAATTCCGTAGCACCTTTGTTTCTTTGCAGAACTGTCAGGTCAGATAATTGAAGCTGACCCCACACATTTAGATGCCTGCATGTTGTTTCTTGGAGACCGTTATTCCATTTTTAATGCTTCCAGGCTTTCCAATTGCTTTAAGTGCAGTAATGTACTGACAACATTGATCCAGCCCTCCCTTCTTACTTCGGAAACTGTAGATTCAGTTCTTCAGTACGAAAACTTTTCTCTTGCATTCAGCAGAACCAAATGGACCTCTTGCTGTGCTCTTCAGCACTGCTGTGTGTCGGGAGGTATCTGAATTTTCTTCGTTTATTGACGATTTCAGTCCAGAAGCTACCACTTGCTGCCCAGTTCCTCTTTCATTCATTTCTGTCTTGTGTCCCAGACTGTTTTTTAGGCTGCGCGGCAGTCTCTGCATTCTAAGGGACAGCCCCTCAGTTTCAGCAACAGTTTATGTAGCCAAAGTCTGGCTGCAATTTCTTATCAAAAGCCTTTGGATCCACATCTCATGCGCAGCGGGGTATGAGTTACATTAGCGGTTTGAACAGGCTGAATAGGAGTATTGTTTCTTTCTGGTGTCACTTAGCTCAAGTTTTAAAATCTACCTGCTAAATTAATTTCCAGTGTCCAGGAGATAATGCTGAGGCAAGGGCCTGAAAAGTAGGTTGTTTTTATCCACTCTTAACCACAAGATCCTGTCCGACCTTACAATATATTGGTTCAGTTTTCTTATTGCACTTTCAGTTTTCCTGGAAATCCCAGACCTTTTAGGACTCTACCAAGACCACGTTTTAGGTTGAAGATGGAATTAATGATGGATAGCATGTATCCAGCAGCTTTCAGTGTGTCTTTTTGGGTTCAGAGGATGGATCTGTAACATCTCACGTGGTCATTGAAAGGGATGGATGTCGATGTCTTACCTCTTGCACTCTGCAGTGAAGAGAGGAAAGCGCAACTTTCCCAGTGCTGGCAGTCCTGGAAAGACATGTTTTACAACTCCTCCTTTTATTCACTTAAAATAATGTTGTCTCTCATTTCCAGCACGTTTCCTGTGCTACCAGGGCTTATGTGAAGCTTGAAAACCTCTTTGAAACAAGCTGGCTGCCCTCATAGGCTTGCTTAGTATTGTTCCCCCTTCTAAGTGTTTGAGAAAGGAGCCAATACCACATAGTCTTGTCTTGGATAAACCTCTGTCTTGGATAAACCTCTGTCTTGGATAAACCTCTGTCTTGGATAAACCTCTGTCTTGAGGGGCATGGGGACCTTGGTTCACATCACACCATGGGTATGTCACCCCTTTCTGATGCGCTTTCAAAAATCCAGCGAGCGTGTCAAGTGCCACACTGCTGCCATGCTCTGTGTTCGTGCTGTGTAGCTGCTTGCTCTGCCACTTCCACTAAAGGTTTGATTTCTTCAAGTTGTTTTGTCCCTAAAAGAGTGAAATGAAGCCAAAGTGTATAGCTAACGCTGTTGCCCACAAAGGTTCCTGCTCTTTGCCAGTGCTTGCTGCTTGCTTAGGACAAAGGAAGACTTTATTGTCTTTGCTTTGTCAGAATCAGACCAAACTGTGCAGTTTTCTATTCCTACTTTAGACATTAGCACATCTGGACTACTGTGAGAAAGTAGTCAGACACCCACCGAGGGAAGTTACAGCCGTCTGCCACTGTTGTGGCAGGCTGAGGTACAGCTTCCAAGAGCTCCTTGGGAATCAGTTGGTTCAAATTCGTACTTCTTTCATAGAGTGAATTATTTGCAGTGCTAGGTTTTGAAAGAAAGTACTTAATCTGCCTTTCTTCCATTTCTTTGCTGTTTGATTTGCTCCATTTTGTCAAGGCTACCGAATTATCTGTCAAATTTCTTGTGGTGTAGAGGGCTAGAATTGCAGTGACTCCTGTGGAGGTATTATGGAAAGGTGCTTAGAAACCCCCATTTTTCATAAGCACTTGAATATTTATATTGGCTTGCTAGGTTTAACTAGTAGACCTCGACAGGCTAAACTCTTACAACTCTTCCTGTCAGGGGAGCTGCAGCATTGTCTTTTAATTCCCCTATTTATCTGGGATTTGACACCAAATACACTTGAACTTTTGTTTCGGTGGCAGTGGTTACATGTGATTTCAGATGAGTCTGACTAATTCTTTTAGGCAAAACATCTTACAGTCAGCAACATCTCACAGACCACTTCTTTTCATAGATAGCTATTTCCATTTGAGGCTAGTAAAGTAGTTATATTTACTGACAGAAAACATTGTGCTTTGAACTCCTGCAACTGGTGCCTGGGAAAAATGTTTTCCTTTGTTTTACAAACCAGTGTAATTTCTAAATACAAGACAACAAAGAAACCTGTAGAAAATGGAGAGGAAAACTGGGGTGGCTGCAAAGGGAGCAGCACTATCACTCAGCCTCATGACTTCTGTTTTCTTTGCCAGTTCTAAAGCGGATGACTTATCGACTGCAATTCTGAAGCAGAAGAACAGGCCCAATCGGTTAATTGTTGATGAAGCCATCAATGAAGACAACAGTGTTGTGTCACTGTCCCAGGTGCGTTATCTGTAAAAACAAAAGCATTTAATCTAATCATTTGCAAGCTGTTGCTGTATGTTAACTTGAAATGTAACTTTGCAGCCTGAATCCAAGTATTTGTGTCAGAAGCTGCAGCTGAGCGAGGGAGGCTTGTTGTGTCTTGTTTCCGAACTCTCTTCGATGATAAAATGTGTTTTGGTTCTCAACTTACAGGATTCAGTTGAGCTTGTGCCCTTAGCCTGGCTTCAGGATAGCTCTTGACCAGTGTAGTAGGAGCCTCTGTCCTTGTGGATTTAGTATATTGCTTCTGAGATGCAATTCTCCAGAGTCAAGTAGCTCTCCTTCAAATGCTTGAATTCTTATTTCATCAAAATCTTGTTCTAATGCTGTTTCTATTTACAGGCAAAAATGGATGAATTGCAGCTGTTCAGAGGAGACACTGTTCTGCTAAAAGGAAAGAAGAGGAGAGAAGCGGTCTGCATTGTTCTGTCAGATGATACCTGCTCAGATGAGAAGATTCGCATGAATAGGGTTGTTCGCAACAACCTGAGAGTGCGCCTGGGTGACGTGATCAGGTGAGGACTCATTTGGGAACTGTTGTGTATCCCTGGGCTGCCTAAATAATTTGTGTGCTGGCTCTGAATTAATGGAGTTGGTAGCAGAGGCAGGATCTGCAGGAGGTAATCTTATGTCTTCCAGAAGAGATCACAGAAATGTTTTCAAGTGCATGGCTTACACTGGGGATCTCTGTTCACTTTTGCATGTGGTTCTGCCCATATGCATATTCAGATTAATACTAAAAAATGATGCTAAAGATTCTTGAAGTCTCTTCAGGACCTTTACGAGCCCAGGTTCTGTTATTCAATTAAGTGGTTCAGTTATCCCCCTGTTTTCACAGTCATCGTCCCAAATTTACATTGTCAGGTGAGCTCGCAGATTTTTCTTGTCTAAATTTTTAATGTCTACGGTCAACACTGTAATTGACCTGGTAGTATCTGAGCTGCCCAATGGCAAACAGAAATTAAAACTTGCTAGAAATAAGTGAAAAAACATGAAGCAGTCAAATAACGAGATTAAAAATCCCTGAAGGATGTTCATAGTCTGACTTTTTTGTTATAAAAATTACTTTAAAATCAGGAATGCTTAAAAAGGTGTTGCAGGGGTTTTGTTGTACAACACTTGCAGATAGTATTGGGAAGGCATTGAAATATATACATCTCAGTGCTTTCTGCCAGTCTGTGGATTTAAAATAAAGGTGAATCCTTACTTTAACCTGATGCAAGGTTACTGTTGGAGTCATTCCTAGTGTGACAGTTCAGCCTGTGCCCTCCCCTTCTCTGCTCGCACTGTGTCTGTAGTGACTGTCTGTCTTCCATACGCATTACTGTCTTGGCTTTGTTGCAAGGGTCAGAGAATTTTCACACCTCTTGCCCTCAAAGTTTTTCTTGCTGATCTTTTAACTGCTTATTGTGGTACTTTCTGTGGCCTGGTTTCTGCCAAAATCCAGATTCATGCACTGATTGCTTCCTGCTTCTGGTCTGTCAATGTTTTCCTTCTGGGACAAGCCTGTCTTTTTCCTTTACCCTTTCTGCTGTATCCTCTCTGTAAAGCATGTGATAAAAGAATATATTAAGAGTCTCTAACAGAAGTCATGTGTGAAAAGTTGCATGCTCAGCTGCAGTTCCACATAGGCTATTCTTAGCTGGCAAGGACAGTTTGAGCTTTCTGCCACTCTGAGCTATTGCTACAGCAAGCTGTTGTGTTACGCTGCAAAATAATAACTATAGTGGTTATTTAAAAAGGGGGAAGGGACCTTCAGACTTCAACCTCCACAAAATGGAACTGACGGACATGCTGGTTACCCCTGGTTGGTACCGTGAGAGCCTTTGCTCAGAGTCAGGGTTGTCAGCAAGAGGGCTCTGGTCAATTAGAGTGAGGAAGGAACAAAGAGCATCCCCCAGCTCCCTTTCCCTTGCAGATGGTTTTGCAGTAGCTGATTGTTGAAACAGAACTTAGTTTGTGACTCTCATAGGTGAATGTGCCTTAAGGATGGCGAGGGGGGCTGCAGTAGAGCAGGGGGGATAGGAAGAAAGTATGAAAGTATGGCCTTGGATAGGGCTGAGACGAGTGAAGGAGAGTGTGTGTTGTGAAGACTGGCTCTTGATGGGCATGATTTTTGCCTTGCCATTGAAATGTTCTTAAGAGGTGGGAAGTCTCACTGGGGCTTTGGAGGGTCTCTTCTGGCATTTGCACTGGCCTGGGAAGGGGCATCACTGCTGTTTGCAGACTCAGGTGTAAGTCCAGCATGATGTGGCTAACGGGAGTTTTCTTCTATTGCAGCATCCAACCTTGTCCAGATGTGAAATACGGCAAACGTATCCATGTGCTGCCGATTGATGACACGGTAGAAGGGATCACAGGGAATCTGTTCGAGGTTTATCTCAAGCCATACTTCCTGGAAGCATACAGACCCATCAGGAAAGGTAATCGTGGCTGTTGTTGTCCTGATGGCAGTGAGTGCAAGCCTGACCTGAGACTGAATAAAGAGAATTTCTAGAAGCTCATACGCATCCTTGTGAAGCATTAGACTGACATCCGTAGAGCAGGATTTTGCTGGTGCTGATTTAATTTTTTCCTAATCTTCAGAAGAAAAACTAATTGCTGCTGCTGGCTGGCAGATCAGCTTGATAGTTCTGCCTTTTTTTGCTACATGAGATTGGAGAGCATCAGAAAAGCATCAGGTAGAACTCAGGAGAAAACCTCATGAAGTTGCTACCACTTGATGGAATTAGGGAGTTGCCCACATATTAATTGGTTGGTTGGGTATACCAGCTGGCACCCTGACTAAATTAACTTCTTCAAAGTAATTTAATTAATAATTGGGACAGTGTGTAGAAAACCAAATGTGCTTTTGGAGTTGAGATAGTAGCTCTTCTACTGGAACAAATAGGTCCTAATACACTATAAATGCCAGTTGATGTGATCCAGCTTCTGTAGCCCAGTTTAACCAGGAGTCATAGTGCAGTATTATATATTATTCTGCTTCTGGAAACAACCAGCTATAACTAACAACAACTAGTTATAACAACTTCAAAATAAATTTTTATTGTTAAGGTTTTTTGCCTCTTTCAGAAATGTTAAATTGAAACTGAATGGAAAAGAAATGTGATTCCTCGGCTGTGTGTTTTGTATTTAGGCAGAGTATTCTCTTCTGTTATTTACTGGTTTTGTTTGCTGTTTGTTACTGCATGAAATTTGAGAACTTTTAGCTGCTGCAGATCTAAATGGTGCTCGGGTAGTCACAGCACGTGCAGCACTGGAGTTTAAAATGCAGAGCAGTGTTACAAATGCCAGCAGTGTACGCCTGTGTCGCCCGCTTCCTTGTCCTCTGGGGCTGCTGGTAGTTACAAGGGTTAACATTTTGCAGACATTGGTTGCAGCAGGTTGTTGAAGTGTGGGGTTTTACAGGTGACATCTTTTTGGTGCGTGGAGGGATGCGCGCAGTGGAGTTCAAAGTGGTGGAGACAGATCCAAGTCCGTACTGCATAGTGGCTCCGGACACAGTGATTCATTGCGAAGGAGAGCCCATCAAACGAGAGGTGAGCAAAATCCTGCCATGTTGTTCTCCTACTGAATCCCCTCTGTCTGAGGTCTGTTTCTGTGACAGTGCTTCAGAGCAGCAGCGTTTGCAGTTCCTGTTTTGGCATTTTGTGTATTGAATGTAGTGGCTAGAAATTCTGGTTTCAGGAGATAAGCTGCTGCTGAAGGTAGTCAGAGAAATGTGCTTCCAGTGTCCTTCTGCATATGCTGAGGTAGCACCAGTGCATAGGTTTGCTGATGAGATGCCATACTTTGGCAGCAGCTGGTTTTGCGTCTGCTTCCAGATACCTCATGCTGCACTTACATGCATCTTTTAATTCCAAAGTTCCCTTGATCCATAGCAGGGACGGCTTACAATGTCGCTAGATTTCATGCCACGTGAAAAGAAAGCAGTTAGTGCTTTTTCGGTGAGAAATTGGAAATCCCAAAATGATTGACTTTAAAAAAAAAAAAAATTTACCTAGTCCCTTAAGGTGTCTAGCCTTGAGCGTCCCAAGCTTGAGGCAGCCTGAATGGCTCGTCTGTCAGTCTTGGCCACCTTGCTGTTACAGAGTAGGAAATTTCAGAGAAATGAGCTGAGGTGGTTGCATACTTCAGAAATAAGTGCTTTGTTACTACCTGCAAATCGGGGGGTGTGCTGGAATGTAGTTAGCAGCCTTCTGAAAAATTCACCTCTATGTGATGCTTGTGAGACTGCATCTGGGCACCCTGTGAGTCCATTTTGGGCTCTTCAGGACACCACAGGGACAGATAGGAGCAAGTTCAGCCAAGGCCACCAAAATGGTGAGGTCAGACTGAGTGAGGAGGGGCTGGGAGAGTGGGGTGATGCAGCCTGGAGAAGGGAAGGCAAAGGGGCAGGCTTACTGGCAACTGTCTGATGGGAAGGGGTAGATGACCAGGCTCTTCTGAGCGCTGTGCCCAGGGACAGGACTAGAGGCAATGGCATGAGCTGGATCAAGGGATATTCCCAGTAGACACTAGGAAAAAGGTTTCCCTCAACCCCAGAGAGGGGAAGAATCCCCAAACCTGGAGACCTCCAGTGTTTGACAGGCCCAGACCCCGAGTGCCCTGCTTGAGGTAGTAGTTCCCATCTGTGAGACTTGGACTGAGCCCCTCTGAGATTCCAGGCTGTGATATTTTATTATTTTAATGTGGCCTAATGTTACAGATAACTAAGGCCAGTAGAGATTTGGACAGCCAGATGAATGGATGCTGTAGAGCTGTACTGGAAGAGTTGGTTGTGGTTGATCTTATCAGCATGTCTGGATCTTGGCATTGTCTGTTAATTTGAGTCAATCCCAAAAGACAATGCTACGCCTGAGAACTGTATGATAGCTGAAGTATGTTAAGTAGTTAGAGCTATCACTTACAGTTTAATGAATAAGTATATTTTATACTGAGCTTCATTGTCTACTGCTATCCTTGTTAGCCACATCAGAGGGCCACAGAGCTTGTTTTGTGCTAGAGTCTGTAGGGAACCTGGCAGCAGAGGCTGTCCTTCAAGAGGGTGGGCTTCAGTGAGGTCTGGGTACATGCAGGCAATTCCCTTTGTGCACCTGGGAAGACAAAGCTGAGAAACGATTGTAGAAGACACCAGAAAGACTTTAAAGTGAGAATCTGAAGACAGCAAAGAAACAGCTATGAGCAAAAAGCCTGGATTCCTGGCTTCTGTAGACTGGGAGGGGTTGTTGAACTATTGTCTTCATTCAAATGTTTCCTTCCTGGTAGGATGAAGAGGAGTCACTGAATGAAGTGGGCTATGATGACATTGGTGGCTGCCGGAAGCAGCTGGCTCAAATCAAAGAGATGGTGGAACTTCCCCTCCGACACCCTGCACTCTTCAAGGCCATAGGGGTGAAGGTAAGTCCCCATGTGCTTCAGGTGGATAAGTGGGCTTGCCCTTGCAGATGATTCTTGATGTCAGAGGTTTCTGAGACATTTGGCAGGGGGAATAAGTAATTTGTGGTGTTTTTTTTTCTTTTAATGCTGGTGTTAGGAAAGTATTTCCTTACATGTTCTGGACACAGATTTTAAATTACTGGCAGCTTGTAAAGCAGAGTGGTGCTTTGAATCAGTGCTGTCAGTTACTGGCAAGGTTTTTGTTTGTGTGTCATGCAAAGTAGTAAGGGTGTTGATAGCAATGCTGGGATGACAGCTGTTGGATGAGTTTGCATCACAATTTCGGACTGGCTTTATCAAAGGCTTACAGTTTCACTGTGAAGCTACTTAGGCGTTCAGATACTAGCTCACCACCTAAGTCCCTTGCCTTTGTCCTCAGCCTCCACGAGGGATCCTGCTGTACGGTCCTCCTGGCACTGGTAAAACGCTGATTGCCCGAGCGGTGGCCAATGAAACGGGGGCTTTCTTCTTCCTCATCAATGGTAAGTTCTGTGGCTGCTTTGGCCCCATATCTGCTGTGTGCTTATTCGTCCATCTCATGGTAATGAATGGTGTTAACAAGGCTTGTAGAGCCACGTTGTCTCCCTGACATCCTTCCTTACCTCTTTCAAGTGTGCCTCTAGGGACACTTGGAGGCCATTTGTGTGGAAGTGTCTGAAGTGGCACTTCCCTTAAGCTTGATGGTGTTGTAGCAGGGTGGTTGGAAGGCAGCTTTGCAACACAGGGACTTGGAGCCTGTCTGACTGAATGTCATTTATGTTGGTGAGGGCAGAGCTGAGATTATTTTAAGTATATGGGTGCAGGACACTTGCTTCTGTTGCTGCCACCATGTTCCATTCAGAAAAGAAGCTGGTCTGCTGTGGATTTCTCTTTCCCCTCAAGTAAAGCACAAGATGTGTTTTGTTTCACATAACGTTAACTGGTAGGAACTTTCCTGAAAGCTGTAATGAGTACCATGGGACTTAGCTAAAAGCAGCAGAACCTCCTATTGGTAACTCTCACCTGGAGCAGTTGAGATGTTTATTGGTTTATGTCCAATAAGGACCAAATTCTGAATTTTTCTCACTGCTTTTCTGTCCCATTTTACAGTCAGTGCTGGAATAACTGAACATTTTTACTTAAGGAGTGCTGCTTTTCTTTTCTGAATTCAGTCACGTAGACCCATGAAGGAGTGTATAGCACAGCATAGCAGTGACCAGCAGTAGGGAAGTGACTTGCTTTGTATCTCAAGATATCAGATGCAAATGGGCTGGTTTTAACCATATGTCACCCTTGTCACACACTTCCTAAAGTGTGTGGAAGCTGTCACCGAATGCTAATGAGCCAGCCGTTTCTTCAGACACTTGTACTTCCACTGCATAATAAAAATAGCATTGTCAGGGTTAGCAATGCATTCTCTGTCTGCTGGTCCCAAGCCTGGAGCTGCAGGCAGTGTTGCAGACAGAGCAGGTATGAACTGGTGAGTTACCTGTAATGAAACACTCCTAGCACCTGCTGGTGCTGTGGTCGGCTCTGGTCGACTAGCAGCTTTGCGCTCCTGAGGGTCAGGTTTCTTTTTCTCGGATCTTTTAGAAGCATACTTTCTCCTCATTACCACTCATATCAGCATGATGGAAAAATCTGTAAAAACAGAGTAAATCTGTAAGCCTGCACTACTGTTCAGCAGTTGTAGGAGAACTCAGGGGAATGCTGTCCTTCTGGGATTGATGTGCTTACACGTTTATTTTTTTTATTTATTCTTTGAGAGGAGGTAGGGTTTGGGGTTTTGGTTTTTTTGGTTTGGTTTTGGTGTTGGTTTTTTTTTTTAAACTCAATTTATAGGATCTTGCAGAGGTAACTGTATACCTGTATAATGTAAGCTAAAGGCAGCTTCAGTGTCTTAGAGCCTTTTCCTTCCCTACCCTGATAATTCATCACCATATAACTTGATTGTTTCTCTTGCAAGCTAGGACTGGCATTAACAGTATGTGGTGGCACATTACAGAGAAGCTCACCAAGTGTGAAATAGGGTAGGGAAAGAGGCAGCTAAAGGTAGCTCATTGACTAGCGCTGCATTCTGTTAAGTAAACTGAAAACACCAGAGTAATGATAGAAAGTAATTCTGCATGCTGTTCTTGCCTGTTCAGCTGCAAATTTAGTGACATCTGTTGATAGTATTTGCTTTGGCTTGAAATATAGATTGTCCCATGTCAATGTACTAAAAAAATCAGCTGCATGCCTTGGGGCTAGCTGCCTCTCTTCTGGGTGCCACAGTGCCACTATTTTTCAGGTCCTGAGATCATGAGCAAGCTGGCTGGTGAGTCTGAGAGCAACCTGAGGAAAGCCTTTGAAGAAGCAGAGAAGAACGCTCCTGCCATCATCTTCATTGATGAACTGGATGCCATTGCTCCTAAGAGAGAGAAGGTAAAGAAAGCCTGTGGAAGGTGAAGTAGTATGTCCTTTTTGGTAGCAGCTGGCATGAACCTCTGCATTTGACTACAGGGTAAAGCAGTATTTAACTTAATGCCTGATTTCAGTTAGACGTGAGAAGAATCAGATACATAGTTCACGACTTTTAACAGCTCACAGCTGTCATATCTGTCCGCTCTGGTGTAGTACTAGCTCTTGTGCTGTGTTGTAGAGCTTTTGGTCTCACCACTGCTTTCTCTTTCCACAGACACATGGAGAGGTAGAACGTCGCATAGTGTCTCAGCTGTTGACTCTTATGGATGGACTGAAACAGAGAGCACATGTGATCGTTATGGCGGCTACCAACAGACCAAACAGCATTGACCCAGCACTCAGGCGATTCGGTAACCATGATTGCAGTCCCTTTCTTGTGTATCACATCCTTTGTTACAGGCTGTGCTTCAGGGGCCTTGGAAGGGTTGAGCAGAAATGAATACTAAACATTTTCTGTGAGTTACCTAAACTATTGACTTGTCTCCAGCTGCTTGTTTGAAGTTCATTTCTAGGCTTCCAGGCTTTGGTGTCATTTTCTGTGCTGTATTAGGTTAGAACTTGTAGAAATGAAAAAATACTTTGAAGTGGAAAAGTGTGCTAGCCTTATATAAGGTGAAGCTATTTCAGGACATGCTGAAGGAGTAAATGCTTAAGGAGATGTTCATGCCTTAGGCTGCAGAAGGCTCTGATTTGTCTGATTTCTCTTTCTTTTATTGATGAGAAGTCCAGTAGTTTTTGAGATTCAGGTTTTCGAAATTTTGCATTGTGAATTAATGTCTGGTTGTTGTTGTTTAACCCAGCAGGCAACTGAACACTACACAGCCATTCATTCACTCCCTGCAGTGGGATGGGGGAGAGAATTGGGGGTGGGGGAAAGTAAGATTTGTGGGTTAAGATAAAGACAGTTTAATAGGACAGAAAAGGAAGGGAAAATAATAATAGTGATGATGATGATAAAAGAATATA
Organism: Gorsachius magnificus; assembly: GCA_034008185.1. Lineage (NCBI taxonomy): Eukaryota > Metazoa > Chordata > Aves > Pelecaniformes > Ardeidae > Gorsachius > Gorsachius magnificus. The sequence goes on along the minus strand of CM067109.1, from coordinate 11,448,581 downwards.
CAAAATAAGTGATGTACAACGCAGTTGCTCACCACCCACTGACTGATGCCCAGCCAGTCCCCAAGTAGCGATCACTGCCTCCCAGCCAACTCCCCCCAACTTACATACTGAGCATAACATCATATGGAATGGAATAGCCCTTTGGTCCGTTGGGGTCAACTGTCCTGGCTGTGCCCCCTCCCAGCTTCTCACTGGCAGGGCATGGGAAGCTGAAAGGTCCTTGACTGGTGTAAACACTGCTCAGCAACAACTAAAACATCAGTGAGTTGTCAACATTATTCTCATGTTAAATCCAAAACACAGCACTATGCCAGCTACTAGAGGAAAAAAAATATCACAGCCAAAACCAGGACACCGGTGTATGACCAGTTGGTAAAGTCTGTCATAGCAAACAGTCAAGTGTGCAGGGAAAATGGCCTCTTATGTGTGTAGCGAGCCTTTGGAATGTACACCTATGGCTAGAGGAAAATGATAGGTGTACGTACCTTAGTTAATATTGCAGTAATACCTTGGGCTTCCTGCCTCTCCAGATTTTGGGGCAGTTTGTGTTTTTCACCACTTGGGTACTGCTCTGAAAGTTCAGAAAAATGAAATCTCTCAGTATTTGCAGACTCTTGTGATGAGGACATGAAGGTAGGAATAAACAAAAATGTGTCATGGCGTGTTCGTTTGGGGAAGCATATTTTCTTAAAAATGAGGCTCAGAAAAAGTTAACTAAACCAGCAGTCATCTGTGTCATAATCTTGAACTCTAGTTAATACAGTAGTCTCACTTTCCCTAAATGGCTAAAGCCTTTCCTCCTTTTCTGATCTGACTCTGCTACTGTGCTGATAGATGCTACAGAGAAACCCAGAGCTCTGGCATTTTCTGAAATTGTATGTGTTTGTGGCTTGTCATCGTTGTTCAGTCAGAGGAAGGCAGCAACTGCAGCTCCTCTAGTTTGCAGAATCAGCAGCTCAGTGTCTGTTTTGTACTCCCCAGGTCGTTTTGACAGAGAGGTAGATATCGGTATCCCAGATGCCACTGGGCGCCTGGAGATCCTGCAGATCCACACGAAAAATATGAAACTGGCTGATGACGTGGATCTGGAACAGGTGAGTAGTGTGCTGTTAGGAAAGTGTGTCTCTGCAGACAGACGTTCCCAACTCTCCGTTACGTAGTGGAAGAGTTGCTAATGCTTGATCGCATAAATGTAGTTGCTCATTTAGGACAGCACAAGACTGGGTGGATGCATGATCTCTGGGCTTTCTTCTAACTAGTTTACCAGTGACCAAAACCCCTCGCTCGCTAGTTAAGAGTGGCATGGCTAAGTAAAACAAACGTCTGTCCAGTCCAGTCTGGAAGTGCCTTGCCACTGTACCCCTGGGTTTGTTTGCTGTGGCACTCTCTTTAAAAGTAAAGCAAGCCTGAAACAGCTCACACAGAGCTGGGTGAGCATTGTGGTGACACAGGACACCACGTGCAACTGGATGGTTCCTGTAATCTCTGTCCTGAATGAAGAACTGCAGTCCTCAGGGTTGCCTTTCTGCACACCATCTGAATTCCAGCTGCAGCTTTGATCTCGGGTAGGAGGTGGGACAGAGGTATCTTTGCCTGTTAAATATGTGGTAGCGCTTGTCTTGAATCTGCAGCAAAGCACTGATGTTCCTGTCCTCCAGAGCTTTGTTGCACTTCCCTGTGGGTGACCAGAGCATGTGTTGCGCTTCCTTGTATCCCTGTGAGTCATAGTCAGTGCTCTGCTTTCAGGTGGCAAACGAGACCCATGGCCATGTTGGTGCTGACTTGGCTGCTCTTTGCTCAGAAGCTGCTCTTCAGGCTATCAGAAAGAAGATGGATCTCATAGACCTAGAAGATGAAACCATCGATGCTGAAGTGATGAACTCGCTGGCTGTGACCATGGATGACTTCAGGGTAAGGCAGGAGCACCCCTCTTTCCTTTGGGTGCAATACCTAATAGCTTATCTGCAGGAAGGGAATATAATGTGTTAGAATTCACAGAATGCCATTTTTTCTAACAACAGTGGGCTCTGAGCCAGAGCAACCCTTCTGCTCTTCGGGAGACTGTGGTGGAGGTGCCACAAGTTACCTGGGAAGATATTGGTGGTCTAGAAGATGTAAAGAGAGAACTCCAGGAGCTTGTACAGGTAAGGGTTTCCAACAGACCTTTGCCTAGTCAGCTTGAAAAATAATTACAGTAATAAAATCCAGAACTTCTTCAGATTCCTGTTTGGGCTGTAAACAGGGTAAATGCAGAGGGTTTTGTGGTATTTGCTTGTAATGGACTAAAAATACCGTACTGTTCCATCTTTGTGAACTTGGAGAGGAAGGTGCTGGGAGGCTTTCCTTAGCTGAGTCTACAGTGTTGTCTTGGGTGGGTGTTGTGCTACATGCAGAAACAGCAGCAGTTCTGCTTCTCTTAAGTGGAGAACAGAAGTGGGACCCGCTGCTGAGAATCCTCTCAAGTGGTGGCTTTATATGCCAGAATGTGGGTGAAGATTCTCATACAGGGAGCCTCTGAAGGGCTTCCCATCAGCATTAGCACAGGGACAGGTGAGAAGTAATCATGAAGCCTTCCACAAAGGGAAAGAGTGGGACAAAAAGTCACAAATGGTCTGTGGAAACTCCTGGTGCCCGCACTGGGATGGTTTGGGTTTGATACGTTCCTGCTTTCAGTTGGCACTGTAGAAACGTCCTGTCCATGAATAAAAGAATCTAATTTTCAATCTAATTTTCTGATGTTAAAATCATCACCTATCTGACCTCGTTGCTGAGGACAAACTCTCACATCAGAAACCTTGCCTGTCTCTGGAGAGCAGAGTGAATAGGTTAGATAATGAGCTGTTCCCTTTTGCTTCTGCAGGGCGAAGTGAAGTTGGGGGTTGAAAAACTACCTGAAGTGGTACTTAGTTCTTAGAGGTGAATTGGTTGTTTTAAGGCAGCTTTCCAATTTAGCCACGGTGCTTTTCAAACCAGTGTCCATTTAAATACTCCAGTGGCACTGAGCAGGCAGGATCTTGTGTTTAACCCACCAGAAATCTCAGATAGTGTTCCTGGTAGGAGGAGAAACAAAACTGGCCTAGAGAAAGATGTCCCTGCCCATGGCAGAGCAGTTGGATTTAGATGATGTTTGAAGGTCCCTTCCCACCCAAAACATTCTATGGTTCGAAGTTACAAGCCTGTTCTGGCTCACCACGAAAGGTTTTGTTTTGTTCTTCTTCAGTATCCTGTGGAGCATCCAGACAAGTTCCTCAAATTTGGTATGACCCCATCAAAAGGGGTTCTGTTCTACGGGCCACCTGGTTGTGGTAAGACACTGCTGGCCAAAGCTATTGCCAACGAATGCCAGGCAAACTTCATTTCCATCAAGGGGCCAGAATTGCTCACCATGTGGTTTGGGGAGTCTGAAGCCAACGTGCGTGAGATCTTTGACAAGGTAAGTGTTTCTTCTACTCCCTGGGCTATGTCTGTGCTGAAGTAGTCCCAGAACTTTGTCTCCACTGCATCTGTCTTACTGGCCTGGTTCTTCTTTGTGTCTTTTGTGTTTTCCCCACTTGCACTGGGAGCAGGGCTGCTTTCCTGATGTTAGGGAATGGGTCCTCTTCAGCAACATAGCTATTTAAACTGTTTTCTCTGGCTGCAATTTGCATCTGTTGATGGTACAGGATGATAAATGCCCCAGTGCCTTAGCAGTGACACTAGCGTTAGGATGGCACAGATATCCTCCACATCCCTGAAAACTTACCTTGACACCTCGTTAACGGTTACCAGCTACAGGTTTTCAAAATAGCCTGTATCCGAGTGTCTTGTCCTGCAATATACATGGCTGAGAAAGGAGCTCACTCCTACTGCCCAGTTGCCCCATAGACAGTGTTGCCTCCTGTCCCAGAAGGTATCTGCATGGATTATTCTGGGAATCCTCGCTCTTGTGGTCAGGGAAGGTGCTGATAGAAAGAAGTTGGAAGGAGAGCAAGAGAGAAAAATTTAGGTTTGGAGGGAACCTCATAGGCCATCTAGTCCAGGTGTTTGTCCAGGGCAGGGAGACAACTTGGAAATTTGATCAGGTTGCTCAGGTCCTTGTGTTCTGAACAATGTGCTAAGGGTAGAGAGTCCTTGGCCCCTCTGGGCCTGTGTGCTAGTGTTTGAGCTCTCTCATTGTGAAGAATTTTCTTTTCCCCCCTTATTTCTAACTGGAATTTTCTTTGCAGCCATTTGTGCCTGTGGTCTTTTATCCTTTCACTGCACACCTCGAAGAAAGAACTGTCTCCCTTTTCCATATAACTACCCATTAGGTAGCTGAAGACAATGACTGGATTTCCCCCTTCTGTTGGATGTGTCTCGCCTACTGATACTTGGGTGCCTAAATAACCCATTGACATGCCCAGGTCTTGCAGGGAGAGTTCTAGTCCAGGCAGATTTGGCTCCAGCTTTCCCTCTAAGCATTGGAGTTACCACTGTTCTGCCTGGTTCACAGTGCTCCCAGCTTTGGGGAAATTTAGCTTGTTGTTCAGGAGAATTTAAGTGAGGGTTTGTGTTGCAGGAGATTGTTCTGGAGCAGCTCCTCCAAGCTCTCCTTGCAGCAGCAGCACTCTGGTGTTCCTCTGAGCTGTTTTAATGGTAGGGTAGGCTTAGCGTGAAGTCAGCATGCTCCTTGCCGGGTGGTACTAACATGGACTAATTGTTCCCGTTTGCTTTTTGTAGGCCCGCCAAGCAGCCCCTTGTGTGCTCTTCTTTGATGAGCTGGACTCCATCGCAAAGGCTCGAGGTGGGAATATCGGCGATGGTGGTGGTGCTGCAGACCGTGTCATCAACCAGATCCTGACAGAGATGGACGGCATGTCCACCAAGAAGAACGTCTTCATCATCGGTGCCACCAACAGGCCAGACATCATTGACCCAGCCATCTTGCGCCCCGGCCGCCTGGATCAGCTCATCTACATCCCCCTGCCTGACGAGAAGTCCCGGGTTGCTATTCTTAAGGCCAACCTGAGGAAATCACCAGTTGCCAAGGTAGGATCTGCGCCCTGACTGTGTTCAGTTTGGGTTTGCTGTGTGCTGCGTGTGCTCCTCACAAGCTGGGGACAGAGCAGAAGGCTGGTGGCTGCTCCACACGCTACAGAGCTGGGAAGCCTTCAGTCCCTGAAGGATGGAAATGAAGAGGTAGGGGGAGGCTTGAGCCCTGAGGCTGGGTATCAACGAGGCTAGGTGTCGGGGTGTAAGCACAGCAGATCTTTGTCACATAGTGGAGTTCTGCCAATGGTGTGGGAACAGGAAAGCCTGTTATGGCAAGATGGAAAGGATTCTTGTACTCTGAAAGAAAAGTAAATGTAGAACACGGGGGTGGGAAATGGAAATTGAAGAGGAAGCATTGCAGTTAATTGTTGCTGAACTCTTGCCATAGGCGAGAGCTGTGTCCCTTGCCTGGGGAGCAGGCAATAATGCAACTGGTCGTTAATCAGAGAAAAGCAGATCTCAAGTGAGAGCTCAAGCTTTTTCATGCCACGCTTACCTTTTTAGGTTGTGTTGGGAAGGGAAGCTTTAAGGAGGTTGCAGTTACCCCCTCAGTCCAGGGGAAGGAGGAGGAGGAGGGGTTGTTGTCAGGGTCTGCCTGTGCCCCACCTCCATTTCCAGTCTGACTCGTTTTGTTTGACTCCTAACACTGAGACCTGGGCAAATCATACCCTAAATCCACGAGTGCAGAGGCTTTGTGGATTCCTGGTGGGTGCATGGGGACCATGGCCTGCCTTTGTGTGTGGTTAACTTTTCCCAGAACCAAGAACCTTAACAGCTGATCTCGTCAAGACTGGGCAAAGCTAAGGCAGCACCTTGGTACCATGGGGTCTGAAGACACCTCTCTGTGTCACCTGAGGTTGTAAGATGTTAAGGAGAGGCCTCTCTTCACTAGGATGTCGACCTGGATTTCCTAGCTAAGATGACCAATGGCTTTTCGGGAGCTGACCTGACAGAAATTTGCCAGCGTGCCTGCAAACTGGCCATCCGCGAGTCCATCGAGAGCGAGATCAGGCGAGAACGCGAGAGGCAGACCAACCCTTCCGCCATGGTGAGTGGGGCACTCCGGGCTTTCTCTGCTCATCAGACAGGCAGCTTGCCTCCGCCCGTGGGCGAGGTGTGATGTGTTCCTCTCCACCATCCTCGGATGGGGACGAGCGGGCTCTCGGCGCAGAGCGCAGAGCTGGAGCACTTTGTGCAAGGCCCTCCTGGGGTGCCTCATTGTCAGCGTTGCTCAGAAAAGCCCCCGCTGCAGCCCCGGCTCATGGTCTGCCGCAGTGTCCCTCTCCAGCCCCTGCCTCGGCAGGTCTTGGAGCATCCTGGCCTGGAGGGAGGCTGTGGGTGGCCGTCGGGCTGTGGAGCTCGGGTGCGCGGCTCACCTGGGCCCTCTGTCCCGCTGCAGGAGGTGGAGGAGGACGACCCGGTTCCTGAGATACGGAGGGATCACTTTGAGGAGGCCATGCGCTTTGCTCGCCGCTCCGTCAGTGACAACGACATCAGGAAATACGAGATGTTTGCACAGACTCTACAGCAGAGCCGTGGCTTTGGCAGCTTCAGGTAACTGTGGGGCAGTGGGGGGAGGGCACCGTGGCCCAGCCGGCCGCAGAGCGGGGCACCGAGGCAGCTTTCTGATGGATCTTGGGTAACAAACCCCTCTTCCGCCGCGCTTTCCCATTCTCCCCAGCACGTACAGCAGCCCGTACACGACGTGGTGGGTGCAGGCTGCGCCGCAGGTCGGTTGTGGCTGCTCTGTTAGTGCTCCTGAAGTCCATCAGCCCTTTCACGCAAGCGGCAGCTCCTGCTGTCGGGCTTCATCCCATTTCTCCTGCCTGTCCGCTGTGGCGCTGGGGTGTTGGCATGGAGGGAGGGGATGGTGCTGAGCTGCGAGGAGGCTCTTGAACAGCGTCTCTTCTCTCCCTTTCCACGGCACGCAGGTTCCCCTCGGGTAACCAGGGCGGTGCCGGTCCGAGCCAAGGCACAGGAGGCGGCAGCGGGGGCAACGTGTACAGTGAAGACAATGGACGATGATCTCTATGGTTAACTCACTGTCCTCAGTGGACCAAACTCCACACCAGGCCACGTTGTACAGGGAAAAATCCAATGTTCAATGGACTCTCGGCTTCTTCATTCCTCAGTCAGAACAGTGTAGCTGCACGTCAGACTTTGTACAGGGAATGTTTTCTGCAAACACAGATCCAGACCGTTGTTCAGTTCGGAGGCAGACAGTGAATTAACGAGGAGGGGAACCAACTTAATTTCTGAGAAATTTCTGTTCTAGTTTACGTGGCAGAATCAGCAGCTTTAGCAAAGGGTACAACGCTAGCCTGTATTAAAAAAAATAAAAAACAAAACACAAAAATAATAAAAAAAATTAATAAAAATCCCACAAAACTCTAGCCAGGCCCTGGCAGTTCCTTTGTGTGGTGCTGGCGCGGCCTGTGAACCCCCCCTGGGGTGGCAGCCCTGGCTCTGGGGGAGTCCATGGGGGTTGCTCTTCACTTGGAGGAAATCGGTGTGGCAGCGTCTGCTCTGCCCCAGGCTGGCGGGAAGCACCGAGGGAGAGAGCTGGGCGGCAGGAACCTGGCGTGGCTTCTCCCGCAGCCTCCTGCAGAGGAGTTCTCCAGCAGCCCCTTCGCCTCAGCCCGGCCTGGAGGGCAGGCGGCTCCTGGGCTGCCCCGGGGTTTGTGGTGCAGCCTGCGAGGGAAGAGGGGAGCTTCAGCGTTCCACGCCTCCACCGACCAGCTTTCTGGCGATGGTCTTGGCTCCCTGGTGCCAGCCTGCCCCGTGCTGTGCCCCACGCTCAGTACCTGGGCTCTGATGAGGGTTCTCCTTCCTTTCCCCTTCTTGCAGCACACTGCCTTGCTCCTTGGTTTATTTCTGAAGCGACACGTGTGCTACTGCTGTCCTTCGTGTTTTATGCGAGACGTGCGTCTGGTCCCGTCACGCATGCCACAGCCACGCACGAGGCTGGATGCGGCCCAGCCCTGAGCCCAGGGGGGGAACCTGTTTGGGGCGGTGGCTGTTGGGTGCACAGAGCAGCCACGTCCTGCCGGCTTCTGGCAAGGTGCAGGAGCTGAGGGTTTCTGCAAAGAGGGTTAAATGCAGATTGTGTGGCAGAGGTGTGCCCCAGGCCTCAGCCCTGAGGGAGAGGGCAACCTTCCCCCTGGTGGGAGCTGTGTGAGGGCTGGGAGCATCCCCCCCCAAAGCCCAGCAGGTCTCGGAGGGCTCCATCAAACCTGCTAGGTTTAAGGGGAGAGGGGAGTCTCAAAATAGCAGAAGGACAGGACTATCCACAAGAGGGGGGCTTGTGCGTAGCAGTGGGGAGAAGTGCCCTGGAATTGGGAACGCTGTGTTTAAATAGCACAGCCTGCCGCTGGGGTAGGAGGCCACACAGGCCCCCGGGGAGGGTGGGCAGCTCGGGGGCTCCGTCCTACTTCAGCGCGCTCTGCAGCACCGCTCTTGCCCTCTCCCCACGCCGCCTCTTGATGGAGGAAAGGCTGCTGCTCGCTCCTGGGCCCCACTCCTCTGGCAGCGGGGTTGAGGACAGGAGGGCTGGTGCTCCCCCTGCCCCTTGCCTGCCCTGTTTTGGGTTAACCAGCACCTGGAAACTTCTGGGCTGCTTCCCTGCCTGCACTTCTCCCTGCTGCTCCGCAGGGATACAGATGCTGCCTTCGCTTTCTCATCCCACCGCTTCACCCGTGGGAGCCCCAGAGGGGCAGCTCCAGCCAGCGGGGGCGATCAGGAACCATCCACTTCCAGCCACCCGGGAAGGGGGAAAGGGGGAAAGGGCTGCTCTCCCAAAAGCCTTTCCCTGGCTCTGGCAGGGGCTGGGTTTCTCCCTCCTGCCAGATTGGGACTGTCCATGCAGCCAGCGCTGGGGGAAAGACCCATCCCGGCATCTCTTGTCTGCTGCGGGCAGACACTGTGGGGCAGTCGGGGTAGGGGGTGCTGGGGTGCATGTCCCAGCTCCTGGCAGCCCAAGATTTCCCTGCTGCCTTTCCTAATTGCAAATGCTAATTAAATCCAGCAGGAGGGCTGCAAAACCTTATCTTTCTTCCTTGCCACCTGTGGGATCTGGTTCCTGGTGGGGACGGCAACCATGGGATCTCTGAGAGCATCTGCCCCTGCCCTGGAGCTGTATACACTTGCTGGGGGGCTGAGGGTGTCCCCCAGCTCAGCACCTGTGGCAGCTGGGGAGCTTGGCTGGGCCTCCCCCCACCCCATGAACCCCCAGTGGCCCCAGGAGAGCAGCTGGCAATGGAGACTGGGTTTGGCCCCAGCCTGTGGACCTTTCCCAGGGCCACCCCCTCAGCAGAGCCCCCCGGCACCTGCAGGGGCAAGAGCCTTCCTGTGGCACCCTCTTCCCTTGTCCAGCGCCTTGCTGGGGGGACTGGGCACCCCCAAAGTTTCTGGAGGGGAGGAAGGGGCTGGCAGCTGGGGCTTGCCCTGGACGATGTGGGATTAGGGAGGGGGGCAGCTGAGGGCAGCCCTTTCATCGCCACCAGGGTCGGCATCTCCTGTCCCCCTGGGGTTCCCCACCTGGCCCCAGAGACGTGTTCCCCCCCAGCCCCAGCCCTACAGCCCGGTCCCGCAGGGACCATGTGCCCTCCCAGGGACCACAGCCCGGCCAGGCTGGGTGCAGGATGGGGACCTCTGCCCGGCCAAGGAGTTGAGGTTAGAGTCTGGTCCCTGACCCAAGGATTGGGGCCCTCCTGCCGCACCCCAAAACCCTCCGGGCCCAGCAGGCGCTCCTGCCAGCAGAGGGCAGGCAGCGGCCATGCAGCGCGTCCCCATCCCACTCGGGGCCGGGCCCCCGGACATCCCGCTCCATGGGCATCCCTGGCCCTAGGGCCCCCCCCCGGGCCCCCCCCCCCGGCCCCCCCCCCCCGGGGCTCCCCCTCCTGGGTACCCCTGCCCCGGCGTGCCCTCCCTATTGACACCCCCTGCTCCAAGGGCATCCCCTACCCCATGGGCATCCCCAGCAGCACTGTCAGCCCCCATGGCTCGGCCTGGGGGGGGCGGGGGGCGCTGTGCTGGCTCTGCACCCCCCCAGTCTGCTCCCCCCCCCAGTCCAGCCCTGTCTGCCGTGTGGGCTCCACGGTTACCTTGTTACAGGGTGATTTCATGGTTTCATGGCCTTCAGCTCTCTCCTGGGAGGGGGCAGTGAGCCATGGCCCCCATTTGGGGTTTGGCAGCCTCTGCCCAGTCCCCACCTGAGAAGCAATGACTGTGGGTTTTGCTCTCATCGCCTGCTTTTGTGTGCTGCTCCTGGTGAGAGCTTTTGGGGAAAATTTCTGGGTCTCAGTGAGACTTTTTCTGGATACAACTTGTGCCGCTGCCTCTCGCCCTGCCTCAGGGCCCCTCTGGGAAGATCTGGACATCGGTGTCTCTCCAGCCCCCTGGACAGTCAGCAAGGAGCACCCCCCTTCGCCATCCCATCCCCAGCTGCAGCACCCCACCGCCCGCAGCCCCTCCTCGGCCAGCCCCGCTCTTGCCGCCCATGTCAGCCATGTCCTGGGAGCTCCATGGGGACATGGGGCCCCTGGCCATAACCCCCCCTCCCCACCCTGGCAACGCAGGTCGCACAACTAAAGCCACTTCGTGAGGCAAGCAGCCATTCCCTGTGACCGAGCAGGTCACGATTCGCTCCCGTCCCCTCGTTATCAGGCCCTGAAGGTCCTGTGCAGGGACAAGTAGACAAACCAAACAGGCTTCTCTCCCGGCTATTCCCTTCCTTACCGGCCTTGAAGGTCCCAGGCACCTGGCCAGCCCGGTGGCAGAGACAACCCTGGCACAGAGCCCCATACCTGCTCCCTGTGCAAGCACAGACCAGCACCTCCCACCACAACACACCGCAAAGAACTACGTTGTTTTGGTTTTTTTTTTTTAAAATACTTTATTTATTTTTTTCTCTCAATACTGACATTACAAAAAAAAAAAGAGAGAAGTTACAAAAAAAAAAAAAAACCACTAGAAAACATTCAGGTCTCATTGAAACCGAGAAAAACAAAGCAGCTTGCATCTGCGTGCTGGCCTGTCTTCTCGCTCGTGGTGTCCATCAGGTTTCTCTATGTCAAACTCCACAGGGATCAGCGGAGGGAACCGGCGACATCCCCATGCCGGACAAACCGGGCAATTAATTAAGCAGCGCCTAATGGCTCCCCTCGCCCCGTATGATAGACTGTACAGCTGTACACCCAGCCCTGACGGACGCCTCGCGCTTGCCCCGCCCCCCCCACCCCAAAAGACACCCCCCCCCCATTTCAAGTCAGTGATTTCTTTTTAAAAAGAAGTATTCCTGTGGTGGGGGGGAATATTTTTGGCAGGGGTTTTCTCGGCAGTACTGTGGTGGAAGGAGAGCTGTACAAAGCCAGGGCAAACATGCCTCCTGCTCTGTAGGAGCCCCTTCCCAGGAAAAAGAAAAGAACCTGGCACGAGGCAGAGTGGGCCGAGAAAGGTAAGAAATATAAAAATTCTCCTGATGGAAATCCAAAGGTTTTAAAAAAATACAGCATTTGAAAACGAAGCCACTAAGCAGACTGCCTCATGCGCCTCCCAGCTCCGCCCCGACGCCCAGAAATACCTCCTGAATGAATCGTCCCTGTAGAAAAATATATACACGCGCCTTTCTCTTATTAAAAACCCTAAGGTTGAGCCCAAATGCTAGTGAAACCCACAGCTCTGCTCACGCTTGGCTCTGCTTTTGCACCCCGACTCGTGCTACACACACGCATCCCCCTACCATGGGCTTGATGTTCATGTGGCTGAACCACAAACCCCAGGAAAAAAAAAAAGAAAAAAGAAGTCAGGGTGCACCATGCCAGGAACCCCACAACGGGCAGAGAAAAACCCTTACGGAGTTTTCCTAACAAATTCTAAAGATACGTATTGTAAAAAACAAAACAAAACAAAACAAAAAAAAGCAGCAATGCAAACTCAACACATCTGAACAAAAAAGCTCCTCCCTGGGCTTTCCCCCCTCCTCCTGCTGCTGGGCTCTGCGGGCAGCGGGTGCAGGCAGGTGCTGCCCATGGGCACCATCCCCATGTGCTCCGTCGTTTGGCATGGCCGAGGCTCGGTTGTAGGCTTGGCACAGGAGAGCGGACCGCGGTTGGACTGGGTACCGTGGTCCCAAATGAGAAACAGTCCGGCTACGGGGGTGGGGGGGCCACCGCGGGTGGGTGCCATCGGCACCGCGGTACAGCCGGGACCCCGAACAGCAGCAAGTATCAAAGAGGGGAAGAGAAAAACTTAACAGTGGGGATGTGAAATCCCTATTTACACTGCGCTGGACCCCGACAAGTCCGGCTTCTTGTGGGAAAAGTGGCCTGAAAAGCAGGTGACATTAAAAACCCCACAGCGTGATGCCCCTCCCCGGGCAAAAGGCCCACGCCGCTTGCTTGTGTGAGGTGGAAAAGCTGGACCACTGGGGGAAAAAATTAAAAGTTTGGCAGCTGGGAGAGCCGTGATGGGCAGGAACCTCCCTGCTGCCAAAGTAGAAAACGGGACAAGAGGGATGGATGGAGAGAGGGATGGATGGAGAGAGGGATGGACAGAGGGATTGATGGAGAGGGGGATGGTGGAGGGATGGAGGGATGGATGGAGAGAGGGATGGAGAGGGGGATGGATGGAGAGAGGGATGGATGGAGAAAGGGATGGATGGGGGCAGGGGTAGGTTGGGTGGGATTTTTGGGGAAGGAAAGTGGTGTGAGGGTTGTTTGTTTTTTTGTTGGTTTTTTTTTTTTTTTTTTTTTTTGCATTTGAAAGTGCTGTGGCACCTCTGCTCCGTGTGGGCCGAGTGCTGCGGCACGTGCGTTTGGAGTATTGCTGCTTGGAGGAGAGTCCCCAGGCTCTAGGAGCATGGGAGGTGCTGCTTGAGGATCTGTCTCGTCTGGGGAGCTATTCTGTCCGGGAAGCGGATTTTGAATTCCACGATCAAATCTCCTCGCTGGCTGGGGGCCTTGGGGAAGGGCAGCCCCTCCCCGCGCAGTCTCTTCACTGTCCCCGGCTTGATGATGTCGTTGCAGGGCAGCGGGATCACCCGCCCGTCGATGGTGGGAATGTTCACGGTGCAGCCGCACAAGGCCTGGGGGGAGAAGAGGGGACACCCTGTCAGATGGGGCTGACACCCCCAAGGCATCCCGACGGCCACACCTCACACCCCCTCCCGCCCCCCCTGGCTGCTCCCCAGGTTAAACCGCCCAGCTCCGTTCAGATGATGTCCAAGAGCATCGGTTCATGCTCACCAGTGCAAGCCCGGGTCTCTGCTGGTGCCAGCCCAGTCTAATCACCATGAACTGGGGTGCAGGAGCCATGCAGGAGGGGGTGCCCCAGGCGAGGGGTGCTCCAGCCTCATGGGGGAAAGGAGCACCACCACCTCCTGGGGTTCCCAAAGGCACCACCAGTGAGCACCCAGCCACTCGCAGCAACAGGACAGGCTAAATTTAGTCCCTTCCTGGCCTCGCTGCCCAGCCTTGGGCAGCCAAAAATCCAGCTGAGATCATCGGATGCCGCTGCGGTTCATCAGCTGTCACCCTCTGGAGCCTGGCAGCTCTGCCCGGTGCTGGGGGTTATCTATAGCACAGCCCGTGTCCCGTCCGCCCCCTCCACCAACAGCCCCCACAAGGTTATGCCGGCGTGGGACGGCGGTGCGGCCGCGGCACAGCACCAAGCTTTCCTGGAAGCTGGGGTCCCAGTGGGGCTGGTCCCCATTGCAAAGCCAGGGGCCGGTCCGGTGGGTACCACTCGGTTGCCCCCCAGCCCGATGCAGCGGAGCCGCAAGCCGGCCTGCATTAGGCAGCCACGTGACGTGGGAATGCAGCAAGAAAATCCTTGTGTCCTTAAATAACTCAGACAGCTCTGGCGTACACGTGGGCAGGATCGTCTCCAGGCTTTCAGAAAGGGCTGAGGGAGAGGACTGCGGAGCGATGCTTCTGGAATGGGTGTGGGGGGGGGGTTGCTGGGGGTACAGCCTTGAGCTTCTATGTTGGGGGCTGGCGCAGGCTTGCCCCTCCTGGTGCTGGGGGTCCCAGCCCTCCCAAAACACCCTGTAAAGGGAGGGGAGGAGCATGCGATTTGTGGTTTCTGGGGTCGATGGGGGGGATGCTCTCCATCCCCCTTCCCCAGGCAAAAGCTGCTGGTGGCAGAGCAGCAACAGGCACCAGAAGAAGCATTTCTTCTCCTGTTGGCCACTGGCTCAGGGCCGGCGGCTGTGGCTCCAGTGGCTGAGCCCAGGCTTTGCACTGAGGTGACTGTGGAAGGACCCACGCCAGCGCTGGCTGGGGGACTCTGTTGAGCAGGGAACAGGAGAGCTGGGGACGTCTCCTTTGGCAGCTCATGGGCACAGGGTCTCCTCCTGGGAAGGGTCTCCTCTGGGGGTGAGCTCTTCTGGCTGCAGGAGGACGCCCATCGCCAGCTCTGTGCGAGCAGAGGGTGCTTGCCTGGATCTCCAAGAGGCTGGGGGGAAGCAAAGGACCATCTCCCCACATCAGTGCACTTCTGCCCTGGGCACCCTCAAGGATGCTGGAGCCCTCCTGCTCACAGCTGCCCACCATCACAGGCTGCACAAGCCCACATGTGCCAGGGAAAGGACATCTCCAGCCACAAAACGGGAAGGAGAACGGGAACTCCCTATGGGAGCACATGGATGGGGCAAGCAGGGGCATGCGAGCAGGAGCGGGTGGTAACAGCGAAGGCAGACAGGATCTTAATGTTTCCTTCCTAGAGCCAAGATGCAAGAATCCGAGGCGATCACTCCCCCGCCGTATGTCCCTGTTTTTCATTCCTGCTCAACTTCATTGGCATTTGGGAAACCGGCTGCTGAAGTAACACCCGCAACCGGGGGAGCTGCCCCGCATCCTAGAAAGAGGCTCAGTTTATCCCTAGAGATGAAATCACCCTGGTTCTGACAGCTGAGCGCCTTGCTGTGAGAGCAGAGCTTCATCTAGGTCAGCGTTGGGTCCTCCACTGCTCACAGCGAAGCCACCGGGGACGACGTCGCCACTGGCTGCGTCTCAGCCAGGGGCAGACGCGTGGATGCTTCGAGGAAGGTGACGCCAGGTGAAGGATGCAAAGCGGGCGGCCGCTGCGGGCAGGCATTAGGCAGGCAGCCGGGCGGGTGCAAGCCCCTGCCAGCAGTGCTGCCGGGGGATTTGCCTCCCAGGAGAGGCAGCTGCCAGCGGAGCAGTGTCACTCCTCCTTCCCTCCCTCCCTCGGCCTCCCACTGCGATGCCCGCCTGTAATTTTAGGAAGGGACACTTCCCCGCGCAGCCCACGTGTCCCTGGGGAAGCCCTCAGACACCTCTGGTTTCTGCGTCAGCTGGGGGGCAAACACCCCACACTGCCCCGACCAGGGGGACGTGGCACCCAGAGGGGCTGGGACACGAAGGCTGGGAGGGCATTGTCCTCCCAGGTTTCCCAGGTTGCTCTGCAGAGCTGTCTGCGGGATGAAGGATGATGAGGATGAGGATGAGCATGGTCTCGAGTGCTCCCAGCCCAAGCACTGGGTGCCCCTAGACAAGCACTGGGCCTTCCCCGGGCAGCAGGGTGCTGGCGAGGGGTCTCTGGCATGGCCCCTCCTCTGCCTGCTGGCACTGTGCTGTGCTGCTCTCCTGGCAGCAGAAAGGACTGAAGCTGAGGCTAAAAAGGCAGCCTTTTGAGGAGGAAGGGTGCACTGAGAGTGTCCCCGGCTACCGCTGTAGACTCAGGTGATGAAGAGGTTGTGCTCTGTCACATACTGAGGCAGTGGCACAAGGTGTCCGGGAGCTCCCGGCATCTGCTTGTGCTCCAGAGCACTTAAGGTACTTCCCCTAGTAGAAGATAAAAGCAGCAAAGGATCACCCTGCCCTGTCAAGCAGCAGGCTGGGGACAGCAGCCAGGCCAGCAGTGCCCCGAGGATGCCCAGCACGCTGAGTTTATGGTGGGGGAGGACAGAGACCAGAAATTCCAGCTCAAACAGATGAGGAATTTGCCCGAACCAGCAATTTTCTACTTTGCGACTGCATTGTGCAAACTAAATGCCAGCACGCACGCCTCGCTCACGGAGGTCACAGGCACCCAGCACCAGCACGTCTGGTGCAATGGCACGTGGGGACGGAGCAGGTTTCCCCGCTTGCTGCTCAAAGGGCAACTCCGGGCGAGAGTCCCTCCAGCCTGAGCAGCACTTGAACTTGGGCTAACGGGGTCTGGCTGTCAGCACGGCCAGCTTGGGGTTAATTTTACAGCTAGGGGAATGCACAGAAGGAAACATCTGAGATATGGCATGCATGGCTCCATAAATAAGGCAGCTTCTCCCGAGTATTTCTGGAGCGGCCAGGGGAGCCAGCCACCATGGGAGCAAACCTCTTCACTTTGCACTGCGAAGGAAATCCAACACCTGAATCTGCAGGTGAACTTGAGTTTGCTCCAGGAGCAGCCAGCTCTGCCTGACCCATGCTCCTTGCCCCCGGTACAGATGGTCACAGTCCCCGCTGGGACACAGAGCCATTGCAAAGCTCTCCCGGCTCCCTGGCACACTAACGAGCTCACGTTTCCCTGCCTCAGGTCTGGCCCATTGAGCTTATTTCTATTAAATGCATTTGAGAACATAAATCTGTCTTCAGGAAAGAAAAAAAAATCAGCTCATTAAGACGACAGACAGCGTCTACAGTCTGAAAGGAACAGCAAATGGCAGCTGCCAAAAATGTCAATGTTAAATGCAGCTGCCAGCTGGGATTTATTAAAAGGTAGTTATACAGCAGTGGCGGTGAGCGGCACATCTTGTACTGGGGTAATCTCCCCTTCATCTCCCACCTTCGCCCAGCTTGCTGGCTCTGATGCATCCAGCCCCGATGTGACCTCCAGGACTGGCAGCCTGGATGTCTTGGGTTTTGCTCACTGCCCGAATATTTTGTTTGTTTGGTTCTTTAGCTGGGGAAGCCAGAACCCAGGAGCACAACTAGAGCACCGCTCAGCCAGGGTGAGGTGCCACCTTTCTCCCCCTGGCCCTGCTCTCTGTTCGTGGGGAGAGGCAGCCGGCACTGTCCCGGACAGTAACTAAGGCAGGGCAGGCTCAGCTACGAGAACAAGCAGGGACCAGACTCATGCCAGCAAACTGGGTTTTTCCCTTGTTCCTATAGAGGATCTGGGCTCTCTTCCACATGTGAATACCCTACGCAAAAACAGAATGACAAGGCACATGGGGAAGGGAGAAAGTGGGTAAATACCACCTGTATTGGCTGGAGAAGCAAGGCACGTTCAGCAGGGATGGCAGCACCTGGGTCCTACACCCAGCACAGAGGTTCAGCATCTCCAAAACCAAGCACGAGTTGGCCTCTGTGCTCTTCTCTGCAGAGGTCTTTGCTTGAATCTCTCGCAACCTACCTGGTCCTTCCTCACTGGCACAGGACATGGATTGACTCCTGTCTTGGCCCCGTGTGCCGTGACCCAGTTCCACCTCCCACCCCACGGGATTTCCCACCTGTACCCACCTCTTTAAGACTGATGTTTGCCGTGTAGACCACGTTCGTCCCATCCCTCTTGAAGTGCGAGTGAGGCTTGTCTTTGAGGATGAAGACGATGTCGGCAGGGATGTTGTCCGGGGTGGCGTCCCCTTCTTTGGGGAATGTGATTTTGGTTCCCTCCTTCCAACCCCGTTTGATGACAATGTTTAAGATCTTGTCCTCAGTCCGCATGGTCCGGCCATCAGCGTTGAGCCTTCTGCGGGTGATCTTCATCCTCTTGGTGGATCCGTGGTAGATCTCTTCCAGGGACACCTTGAGCTCATGGATGACAGGTGGGTCTTGGACCTTCCTCCGCGTGTGCAGGGACTCTTGGTGCCGCCGGTGAACCCCATTAATGCCGTTGAAGCCAAACCGGCCGAAGGCACTGAAAGGGTCATCATCATCATCAAAATCCATGTCTTCCTGGTCAAAGCCATTGAACATCCGGGAGCGGCTGCTGGCGAAGAAGATGTCAAAAGGGTTGGAGCCCCCGAAGAAGGATGCAAAGGTGGCATGGGGGTCTCCGTGGAAGGTGTAGTGGAAAGTGTTCCCTGAGCCACCTGAAGAGCCACCTCCAGTTTTGAGACCTGTAAGAGGAAGGGGAAGACGAGACATGAATGCTGCCTGCCAGTGGACAGTGTGCTGGGACCACACTTTCCAGGTGGGAGCGTGGTCTCTGCTAGCTCCAGGCAGCCCTTCCAGCATCTCCCAGGGGTGCAGGTCACCGCCTCCAGCCCAGCCACCTGTGGAGGGCATGGACCAGGAAGGGACCCCCTCAGCCCATGACTCATAGTCCTGCTCTCACACCCAGCAAGCTCCATCTCAAAAGCTCTTCAGGTTTTGTCCCTGCTACCCCTACTGAAGCGTTTCTTTGGTCCTCTCCACCCAGTTCACAGCCTTTTCATTTAAAACATTTCCTGACCAGCCCGTCTCCATGTTTTCCCATTGGCATTCCCATCTGCCCAAAGAGCCCTGTTCTTGGGCTGCACCAATGGCCATGGTCCAGGAACATTAGGCCCAGCAGGAGGAAACAGGCTTTGAGCTCAGCGAGTGACTGTGACGCTGGGTGGCAGAGCAGGTGGAGGTCAGCGGACCTCCAGGTCGGCAGGCAGCTCCCTGTATACACACTGTACAAAACGCCAGGTGAGCTCAAGGTTTGGACCTTTTGGCAGCCATTCCCACGGGAAACTTCCCTGCTAGGTCCCAGGCTGAGCCTTACATCACTGCAGCCCCCACAAATTCCCAAGCAGCCAAGGCACATGACAAGTGGCCCCCCAAAGAGGTCACACACGCTCCCTGAAAGTCTATTTTTGACCAGGAGGGGCCAGGAAGGGTTAAGCCAAGCCGAGCTCAAGGACTATTTTCAGGGTGGGCTATTTCTGACGGGCTGGCTCATGCCAGTGCCAGCCCCCTGCAGCACAGGAGATAGGAGGGGAACAAGCACAGCGCAGGCAAGTCTGGGGGTCTTTATGAAATTAGGGGGCTTTTGCTTCACTTTCCTCACCCCAGCACGTGGGACCCAGAAGCCCCAGGAGATGCTGACCAAGGCATCTGATGATGGGAAATGGAAGGTGTGAGGGACCGTGGACTGGTCCGACAGAGTTTGGCTTCGCCAGGACTCCCTGTCCCACTGTGACAAGGGGGCGACTTCGCCAAATGCCCGTCGAGCCCCCATCCCTAACAGACTGTATGTACAGCCAGGAGGTTTCACCTTCAATACCATGACGCCAGCCCGAGCGGGGTCCTATTTCGGGTGCCTCTGGGGAAAGGCTGGTTTCCCACTTGAGACAGCTTCTTCTCATTTTACACCACAGCAAATCACCCTGCCTTGGTGCATCCATCATAGCCCTGACATAACTAGTGGGTTGAGAATTAACCCACCGCCAGTTAATGCCACCGGTAGCTCGTTAGGGGAGGCACCTGCCTGGCCCCGGAGAGGGGCTGCCCCTTCTACCCAGCAGCCTGTCCCTGCCAGACCTCCTGCTCTTTTAAGCACCCAGGCCCTGGGCTGATTAATGCAGATGCTATTCGGCACTCTCCTCGAATGGGGTTGCGCTCTTCCATCTTCGACTAATAAGGCCGCCTGTGGTGGAGCAGCCCTCCTCCTCCTCCTCCATGCCAAACACCAGACAACAGCAACCGCTTGGTTTCAAAACAAGGACCTATTACTTAAATTGGGAAAAGGTTTGAATCCTGTAGGTCAGCCTGTACCAGGCAGGGCAGCGTGACCAGTGTGTGAATGCAGGGGGGGAATGTGGGCAAAAGCAACGCTCCTCCATTGGGATATTTAGGTCAATTAAAGGGTTGCTAACGAATTACCCCAGGTATGACCCAGGAGGTGAGCTCCTTCCACTTCCATCGCCTTGTCCGGCTGCGGGATTTTGGGGCGGAGGGCAGGGAGAGCCCTGCCGTCCCGGGAAGCAGAGTGGTGGGTTGGAAAAGCGGAGCAGCCTGAGGAGGAGCGGGATGAGAGGCGATTTCTGGCACCTGTGGAGCCTTCGCCCTCCCCAGTTCTGTGGCCACCAGCCTTGTTTCGGGGGCAGGCATGAACCACAGGGACAACTCTGTGCGAAAACACTCCATTGCCTATACGAACCAATTTGGACCCAGCACGCGTCCCCTTACCTTCCTCCCCGTACTGGTCATAGACGGCTCGTTTCTTGGGGTCGCTCAGGACATCATAAGCCTCCGCGATCTCCTTGAACTTCTCCTCGGCGTTGGGGTCTTTATTCTTGTCGGGGTGATACTTCAGGGCCATTTTCCTATAGGCTTTCTTGATTTCATCCTCGTTGGCGCCGGACTGGATGCCCAAAATCTTGTAATAGTCCTTCCCCATGACGGCAACACTGCCGGGAGCCGAGTACTTATTCCTGAAAGCAGAAAGACAGCTCTCCGTAAGGCGAATATCGCACTGGGGCAGCTGGGGACGGGACTGGCACGCACTTATCACAGAGCCGATGCTCCTCACGTCCCACCGGCCAGCAGCACCAGAGCCGGCTCAAGCCCACACTTCCCACTGGAGGTCAGAGCCCCAGCGCCAGAACGCGCCCCGGCTCTGGTTTTAGCCCCCCGAGCCCCACAGCGGGGACAGGGAGACTCATCTCTGAGGCTGACGGGGAGAGGGAGAGCCCGAGCCCGGGCACAGAGTTATTATAAGGGCCACGCCACTGCTCACGTCAGGCCAGGACTGTGTCCCCGTCCTGTTCCGCCCCCCGCCGAGCCCAGAGGGCTGAACGGTGTCTAAATGTAGCTGTCAGCCTGTGCCTGTCCCCCCCCAGCTCTCTCCCAGCTGGGGACCTGGGACAGGAGTCAGGGTGATGGCAGCAGGTTTTTGGAGGCTGAAAGCAGCAGCAGGGACCGTGCTGCTGCCTTCACCTTAAAGGAACTTCAAACATTTTGTTCCTGAAAGCAATTGGCATTCAGCTGGAGATAAGCGCCTCCGTCGTGTCAGAGCCATAATTTGTATTTAGCGAAGAGAGAATGAAGCCGTTAGACAGAAACATCTTGTGATGGTGGGAGGGCTTTTTTATTTTTTTGTTTAAAGAAAAAAAAAAACCCAAACCCAACCTCTTTCTAGCCTGACTTGCTCTCCCCGAGAGCCTTCAACTACATTTTGCAGTAAGCCAGAAACCCAGGGCTCGCTCCCTCCATCGTGCAGGGGACGAGGCTGGTGTCATGCCTATACTAAGGCATGGAAAACCTGGTGGCCGTACCCCAAGGGAGGAAAAGGACGGGCAATTAATCCGTGCCCCAGTCACGCTGCTGGAGTGGCAGAGACCCAGGGAGCAGGCGGAGCAGCCGGGAGGGCAGCTCCTCCAGGCAGGGGCTGAGCAAGCCCCACGCTGCTCCAAGGATTCTTCCCACTGCTTGTCAGCCTTCAGTTATCCGACAGTGAATTCCCGTGTCCCCCCAGCCTGGCCTGGCTGGCCCCCCCTGCCTTGCACAGCCCAGCTGGGTGCTTGCTCCCGGCCCTGCTCTTCTGCAGGCGATGCCCCAGCAGACCCTCTGCTCTCCGTTAAGCCCTGCTCATGTCCTGCTCCCCGCTGTGGTCCAGGTTTCACCCCATCCTCGCTCCAAAGGGCAAGCCCCAGCCCATTGTGTCCCTCCAGCAGACAGATTTCTGCATGGGGTGTGAGCCCTTTCCTTCACCACCATACAAGCTACCAGATGTTCCCATAAGCTCTATCCCTCAGCGCCCCATGGAGGTCACGGGGGGTCCCCCCCAACCACAGCAGCTCAGAAGAGGGTGGCCAGGCACCCCCAGGGGGCACATCCACATTGTGATACTGAGCCCCTGGCATCCAAGGCTTGCCTTGGGTCATGCCTCCGGCAATAATAACCCCTCCACAGCTGGGAAGCTGCTACAGGGGCTTGGAAATCGGTCACATTGACACAACTTCTGCTCTTTTTTGCTCCAGCCACCGAGCAGGTCCTTTGCTGTAGGTGGGGAGGGGGGCTAAGGCACCCAAGGCACCTCTGCAGATGCAGCGAGGGAAGATGGGGGCACCCACGGACACATGAGGCAGCCTGGGGTGGGGGGAGGCACAGAAGAGGTGGGAGAAGGTCCCTGGGGGCGTAAAGAGCATCCGACAGCATCTCCCGCGGCAGCTCCTGGATGCCAGCACGTTTCCGTACCAGCTCCTGCGCGCAGAGCTGCCGTCGGCACCCAGCCCACGCAGGCGCTGGGGGATGCTCTGCCCCCCACCCGCCTCCACAGCCGCCCTCCCCGTGGGGCTGGGGGGCTGCAGGAGACCCCAGGCAAGCGATCTGTGGGGGTGTGAGGTAACCTGCCAATCTGCCCCAACAAAGGTCACCCCAGTGCCTCCTTTCCCCACGGCAGCCTCCAGTGCGGGGCAGGGGCTCCCCACGACCAGCACCAAGACCAGGACCAGGATTTGGCCCCTGCCTGGATGATGCCAACCCCCCCGCAACAAGGGCAAGCCAGGCAGCACTGAAGACAACCCTGTTGCACCCCGGCTTGAGAGATGTGGAGGTGGCAAACCTTCAGTTGTCCCCCCTGGGGACCACAGTGCCCTGCTCTGACCCCGCGCAGCCCCACCTGACAGCACCACCGGGACCCCCTTGCCCGGCTGAAACCCCACGGCGCTTCCCATGGCAAAACGCTGTCGCCCCCTGCGAGATCTCTGGTCATGACCCGTGAGGGGGTCTTTGGCCGGGGGATGCTGCTGGGGATGCTCCCCCAGCCAGGGACCCCTTTGTCCAGCTGGGGCCAGGGAGGGGGGAATTTCTCTACCGAAACGCATCCCCGCGCCGCGTTTTACCGTGCGGGTGAGGACCAGCCGCTGGCGGGTGACCCAGTGGGCTAAGGCACGCTCCGGAGGCGACGCTCACACGCGCGACCGACGGTGGTAAAACACGACTCTGTCCCCGCAGAGCCTCCTTCCCCCCCTCCCTCCCACCTCCCTGGGGATCAGCTGCGCCTTGCCACCGCTCCTCTCCCCCTTCTGCTCAGTCATCCTCTCCTGCCTTCCCATTTAACCCCCTCGGGAGCGGGGAGGAGGGGGGGGAAGGCACGGCAGGGCAGGTTCCAGGCGGGCGAAAGCCATTCCGGCATCGCCCTCCCAACCCAGACAAGCCTTCGGACAAACCACGGCCACCCGGCCTCCAAGAAAACCACAAGCATCCCCTGGCCCAGCCTCCAGCCACCTCTTGCACTTGCACCAAAAAAAAAAAAAAATTTAAATCTTTGTTCCAGCCCCACACATGACATCAGCCCGTGCAACCGCTGGATGAGTGCGTGCGCCAGCTGAATAGCGATTGTTTGACATAATCCCTCTGCTCGGCAGTCATCTAAGGAAACAAACCCACCCCAGCAGCGGCACCAGGAGATTTTCCCCCTTCCCTCCCCCCCCCCCCCAAATCCCCCCCCATCTCGGGGCGCAAGGTCACCGCGGGACGCTGGGGACGGGCACCGATGGTTTAGCGAGGAGGCAAGGTTGAGAGGCGGAAACCCACTTACCGAAACTTTACGAACACATTCAGAGTCCAAGCCGTCATTTTTAAAGGCTCTAGTTTTATTTTAAACATCGCGCTTGTCCGCAGGCGCCGGGAGGTGTTGCGTGCCCGGCCGGGAGGCACCGGAGGGTGGCAGGAGGACGGCGGAGAGAAAGGTGCCGGCTCGTGCCAGGGATGCCGCCGCCGCCAAGGGATGCTCTGGTGGCGAGCGTCCCCCTCCAGCTCCTCCGGCGCACCAAAAAGGCAGCTCCTCGCCAGCCCAGCGGCCACGGCCGGCTCTGACCTCCGCTCCCCGGGCAGCTCGGAAAGGGCTTCGGCGTTGGGCAAGCGGGCGGCGACGCGGTGCTGCCGGGGAGCTGCCGTGCTTTGTGCGCTTCCCAGCTGCACGCTGGGGGACCCTTCAATGGAGTCACTCGCCAAGCCGTAATTTTCCTTTTAATTGGTTTCTTGACGCTTTCTCGCTAAGCCGACGGATTAAGAGACTTCTGCCGTCAGCTCCGGCATCCTCCCCTCCCCGCCGCCACAAGGCCCCCAGCCGCCCCGTTACCCTCACGTCCCCCACACAGCCCCTGCTGAGGAGCAGGGAGCACAGCCAGGAGCCCCCTGCCGTCCCCAAAACCGACTTTGCTGACGCCCGGGGCTGTGCACCCGCCGGGCGAATCGGGGAGGGAGAAAAGTAGGGCGGCGGTGATGTGGGAAAAAAAAAAAAAAAAAAAAAGTCACGTTAACCAATTTGCACCTCCCCAGCTTTTCCCTTCGGATGCGCGGGGGTCCCTGTAACCCCCTCACCAGGAGCCGGCACCGGTCCCCCAGCGGAAGAGGTCCGACCGCTGCGCTCCCACCCAGTGACGGGGGCTCCCCCACCGCAGCGGGGCACCAGGACGGTGCCTCCTCTGAGCCCAGCGGCGCAAAACCTACTTCTGAGAAGTCACCTTCAGGCGCGCCAAGGAAACCCAACGCCAGCATGTCCCCCCCGTCCGTCACCGTCCCTCGCGGGCCACAGAGAGCATCCTTCTTGGATGCCCCACACCGAAACTGGGCAGCCATACCGGGACATCACCAGGCGGCTCCCGCATCCCACCCTCGGCGAGCGGAACACCGGGAAAGCGACAGCCCCCAGCCCGCTGCATCCCCAGGGGTCGGGGGTCCGGTGGCTGGGCGAGCGCCGGGGTGGGCAAGCCGGGGATAGCCGGGGTGGGTGCCGGGGTGGGTGCATACCTCTCGGCGCGGCTCCAGAAGAGCAGGATGGCCGGCATGGCAGTGTCTCCCGGGTTTGGTCAGGGAGCCAGCGGGGATGTCGGAGCGCCGGGGCAGGCAGAGCCACCCGTGCCAGTGCCGGCTGGCAGCCGCAGGCAGCCAGGCAGCAATGTCATGACTACCCGCAATGAATCATCCCCTCCCCGGGCCCCCACACGCACCGCCCGCCTCCCCCTCCCCACCGACAGCCCCACTGGGGTGCCGGCACCTGCGTGGGGACGGGGTTAACCCTCCCCTCGCTGCCTCTGCCGGCACGGCCCCCCCCCTCCTCCTCACCAGTCCCGTCGCCTGCTGCCTTCTGCATGGGGAAGGCTCAAAACCCCCCAGCGCCCCCCCCCCCCACATAGGGACCCACATTTTCCATGCCCACGGGGTGCTGCCTCCTGCGTGGGGACAGGGTCAAGCCCACCCCCCCAGCACCACGCCATACAGGACTCCCCCTTTCCAGCCTCACCGGGGAGCTCACACGGGTGTGGGGAGGGGGTCAAGCACCCCCCACCCCGTGCTCCCACACGTGGTGCCCCACCAAGGGGTGCCCCATTGAGGGGTGCCCCACCGAGGAGTGACCCATTGAGGGGTGCCCCACTGAGGGGCTCAGTGAGGAGCTGTCACCTGCATGGGGAGGGGTTCACACTTCCCCTGCCTGCCCCGCTGTGCCCCACTGCTGGCCCCTGCCTGGGGTGACCCCTGCCACCCCTCCAGCCCCACTGCAACCCACTGACTGCCCCACAGGGAAATCGGGTTCACCCTTTCCTCCCCGAGGCCAGCTCTCCTGGGGGACACGGTCACCTCGATTGGGGACAGGGGTTAACCCCTTCCTTTCTGGCCCATCCAACCCCTTTTACTGTTACCTCGTGGGGGAGTGCCTTTACCCATTTTCTCACCTCCCAGTTCAGCCCCACTGGGATACAGTGGTGCCCCACACGTCAGGGTGCATGTGGGGGGTGAGGGTTTAACCCCTTCCTGGCCACACCACATAGCTCCAACAGGGCACGTTATTCCCTCCAAAGAGGGAGGGCAGAGGGGTTAACCCTCACCTCACCGCCCTCTCCCCGGGGACATATGGAGGGGGCGCCCCCTGCCCCACTTGGATGCACTGTTACTGTTATGGGGCAGGGGGATTAACCCTTTCCTCCCACCCCCTTCAGACCCACGGGGACACCCTGTTACCGGGTAGGGCAGAGCAGTTAACCCTGACCCACAGCCCCACCAGGAAACCTTGTCACCCCACGGAGGGCAGAGGTGCCAGCCCTTTCCTGCCCTGCCTTCAGCCCCTTAGGGACGCCCTGTCACCCCATGGGGGCAACGGGGCTAGTGGCAAGCCTCCATTCCCCACCCACGAAGGGGTGGAGGGGCCAACCTCCCCTTCCCTGCCCCACAGGGACACACTGTCACCCCACGGGCAGGGGGGCCGGACCCTCAGCCCCACTCTGTCACCCCACGGGCAGGGGGCCGGCCCCCCGCACCCCCGGGCAGGGGGGCCGGCCCCCCAGCCCCACTCGGGCAGGGACGTTGACCCCAAGCCCCACTCTGTCACCCCACGGGCAGGGGGGCCGAACCCCCAGCCCCACAGGGACACCGGGGGGGGGGGCCCCCCCCGCCCCACGGGCAGGCCGGCCCCGGCGCCGTGGGGTCTGTGGGGCAGCGCAGTGGGGCAGGGCCGCCGCCGCCCCCGGCACTCACCGCTCGCGCTGTCCCGGGGCGCCGCGCGCTCGCTGAGCCGCCCCCGCCCCCGCCCCCCGGCCGCCACGTCAGGGGAGTCCCGCCCGCGCGCGCCCCGCCCCGTTGGGCCGGCAGGGTGTCCGTCGCCGCGCCGAGCCGCGCTCATTGGCTCTCCCTTTCGGGGGAGGCGGGGCGAGACGAGCGGGTGAAGGCGAGTCCCGCCCGTCGAGACCCGCCTCTCCTCTGCCGCCTCCCATTGGTCAGTTCAAGCCGGCACCGCCCCCTCGTGGCGCTCTCATTGGTCGGGCCCTCGTTTGTGGCGGCGGGATCCCGGGGGGAATCTTCTGGAAGGCTGTGACGTCACCGGGGCGCTGCGCGTCAAGCCCTTCCCCGGGCCGCCGGGGGTCACGGGTGGGCACGCGGGGGCCGCCAGGGGCGCATCCCCACGCACGGCCCGGCCCTCCCCACCCGCCCACTGCGGGGCCCCGGCCCCCTCGCTCGGAGCGAGGCCTGCGCGGGGCCCGACCGCTCCCCGGCTTCTCGCTGGCCGCGCCGGGGCGGCCGGGCCGCGGGCAGGGCTGGGGCGGTGCCGTGTGAGGCCCGGCCCCGGGTGCGAGGCGGGAGGAGGAGGTTGGCGGGAGCGGCTGCAGCGGAGGGCGCAGCCCTGCAGGCAGCGAGGCAGAGGCACCGCAGCCGCCCCCTGCCCCGTTGGCTGTCGCGCCCCGGCAGCCGGGCCGTCCCGGCGGGGTTGCGGGGACGGCGTGGAGCTCCCCGCCCCGCCCTGCGCCTGGGGCTGGCCGGGCCGGGAGGGAGAGCCGGCCCCCCGCGGCGCTGCCTGGTGCCCGGCCGGGGTGAGGGGTGAGCGCCGGGGACGAGGTGGTTCCCCTCCAGATGCCCAAAGTGACGCGGCCCGTGGGCCTTCTGCAGCAGGGGCTGCCTGTGCGAAACAGCTCCTGGTCTGCTCACCTCGGCGCATCCCAGCCGGCAGCCCCCAGCTGTGGCCAGGGGTGCTGAGCTAAGCACGCTCCCAGCGCTGTCCCTGCGCCACCCTGGGCTTTGGCCGTGTCAGTGCCCCTCTTCATCTTTCCAGGGTCAGTCCTGGGGCGAGGCGGCTCCTTGGCTGGAGGAGCTGCCTGGACCCCGTGCCCTGGATTTTCTCCTAGCAAAACTGCCCGTCTGGAGAAGCGAGCCCATCTCTTGCCCCCACCAAGGCACCGCGTTGGTGCAGAGCGATGACCGCTCTTGGGACAGTGTCCTGCCTGCAGGCCTCCCCGAGCAGCTGGGGCTGTGGGTGCTGCAGCCCATGGGTGAAGCTGGGCAGTGACGCCAATGGTTGTGGCTGTCGGGTTAGTTAGTGGTGTCCCTGCTCACTGCAGGGGGGTTGGGCTAGGTGATCTCTAGGGGTCCCTTCCAACCCAAGGCGTTCTATGGTTCTGTGATTAGACGGTGCTTTTGTAACTCTTGTACACTACCTCTTACTGAGGAGGTGTTTGAATAGGGCGTTTTGGAGTGACTTCTGGGTTCACGGTTTGTCCTTCCCCCGTGGTTTGGTCACAGTAGCCATCTCCCCATCCTTTCCTGGGCTGGGTCTCTGACTCTCCGGGCCAGGGTGCGAGCAGCCACACGAGCTGCCCCTTTCCCCCTATGAACTATTCGTGGAGCCCCTGTTAGGATCCCATTTTGTTGGATGAGAGGAAGCCCCCTTGCTTGCTGGCTATTCGGTCTCTCAGCCCCTCCGAGGTGGGAGAGTTGGAGTTTTCCCTGTGCTCCCCATACAGCAGCTGAGTCATCATGATATTAAACCAGCACTTACTGTTCCCTGTCTAGTTGGCCGGCTGTTCGGCCGGTGGGGAAGTTCATGCTGCTCGTCCCTCCCCATGCCAATGTCCTGGCTTTGCATGTGCTTTTTGTTCCCTTTCATCGGCCTTTCATCGCCGGGGGCATGGGAGGCCCCGGGGCAGGGGCGAGCTGGTGCTGGCCATCCCCGTGCTCACAAATGATCTGCTTGGTGTGCAGCCTGCCTGAGCGCAAACAAGGGCTTTGCTCCAGGGGCTGGATGCGGCCCCTCTGCAGCTGAAAGCTGGGCAGGAGCAGGGTCAGGGCAGATCACAGCCACCCTCCCGGGGCGCAACGGGTGTCTTAACCAAAACTGCTCCTCCTTCACAGCCCGTCTGCCTGCCGGCACATCCGCACCCTTTTAAAGACACGCCGGGAGAGTGCAGGGAGGGGTGGCAGGAATAATTAAAGGTACGAAGCCGTTTCCATAGAAGGAACAATTACATAAACTGACTCTCTTCCGTCTGGGGGAAGAGATGACTGAGGGAGGCATGACAGGGAATAATAAGATCCTGCGTGGCGGGGGGAAGGTGAGCAGGGAAGGGTTGCTCGAGTTCCCATGACAGGGCATCAGTGTGGGAAGAGGCAGTGGCACCTCAGGGCACAAGCACATTTCGTGAAGCAGCTTGGGATTAGCCTGTGGAAATGGTGGCGTTGGGTGGAGGGGAAGATGTGAGGAACTTGTCTGGGGTCAAAAGGCAATTAAGCCAATTCCTGAAAAGATAAATCCACTGAGGGCTGTTGAGTCCAGTGGCAGTGCTTCTGGTGTGGGAAGTCCCCTGGCTGCAGGAGTGAGGAGGTGGTGCGTTCCCCTGGAGCTTCCCAAGGCTCTGGCTGTGGGTCTCTGTCCCAGAGAGGATGGTGAGGTGGGGGACCACAGCCTGGGGTGTTTTCTTGTTAACTCATCGTTACTTGGTGTCTGAAGGCTGGAGCAGTGGATGAGGTCAGCGAGCTCTGCAACCTCCTACCCAAGTGCGGGCTGCGAAGTGCATTCCTGGCGGGCACCGTACCACCGCGAAGGAGACCTTTCCCCCGTCACTGCCACCTCCTCTGAGCTGCATCTGGATCTCCCCGTGTCCGAGCAGACGGGGCAGGAGCAAGGGTGTGATCTGGCGTGGAGGACAGCGCTGGCTCCTGGCTGTGGTGCTCCCCCTGGCCTGCCCAGGTTCCCCTGCTTGGCACGGCACGGGGAAGTCTCCAGCAACTGTGGCTGGGCGAGCTGGGGAGATGCATCTGAGGACACTGGGCTTGGCAGCAGCAGGGTTTGTACTCTGTTCTCCACAGCGAGAGCAGCGCCCACGCGTTTGGTGCTGTCTCTCCTTCCTGCCTGTTCCCATCCTCGGAGATGCCGCCCGCCTTTTCGAGCACCCTGAGCTGCAGGATGAGGAAAGGGCTGCAAGGAAAAAAAAAATCTGTGCCTGGGTGGTTTGGGTTTGTTTTTTTTTTTAATTGGATTAATGCCCCATTCCCTGCCTGCTGCTGACCTGGCTGTGGTCTGAGATCGATGCATCTCCGAGGAGATGCTGGTGGGTCACCCTCTAAGTCAGGCCTGGGTCTTAGCTCCTGCTGAAACCGCTGTCTGTGCGGGTGAGCCATGAGGACATGGGGGGGCTCCACCAGGCCCTGGCATGTCCCCCAAGGAAGCCACCAAACCCAAGTGGCTCTTACCAGCTCCCAGCCACCCTGACTTTGTTGGTAGCTCCCGCCTGCAGTGGGTTTGTGAGGATGGGATAATCCAGATGGAAATGATGGCCAGGAAGTCTCATGCTTCAAGCAAGGTCAGCTGCAAGTTCAGCGCGGGTTGCTCAGGGCTTTGCCCGGGCTGACCCTGAGAACCCCTGAGGATGGTGGCAGCACTTGGAAGAGGTTGTTCCAGCAGCATCTCCTGCGTCCTGCCAGAGCCTGCCTGGCCTCCAAGGGCAGATGGCAGGCAGGGGGTGGACACCGTTATTAGCCATAATGATGGTGTTCAGTTTGTCCTCTCCGATTTGGGGCTGAGGATGCCGCCGGCCGCTGCCTCCCCCTGCCAGCGCGCTGCCGGCGGCAGCCGAGCCGGCCGCTCCGCTCGGCGCTCCGCACCTGGGGGGTGGCATAATGAGCTGTGTCCTTGTCTCAACCTGCCACTTCCTCTCCCGGCAGCGTCTGTGCTGCCAGCTGGGTTATTTTTTCTCTTTTTTTTTTTTTTTTTCCCTTTTTTTTTTTCTTCTTTTTTTCCTTCCTGCCTCTATTCTCGAGTGGTTCCCAGCCGGTGCTGGCACACGGCCTTCGCCAGAGACCTCCTCCCAGGCTGACCTTTGCAAACCCCCTTGGGTGAGTGCACTGGGGCTCTCCTGCCACCCCCGCTGGGGGAGATGTGAGCAGCTCTGAGTGGCAGTGGGCAGCAATGTGTGGGAGGACTTGGTCCTCTCCAGTCCCCTGCTGCCCCTGGCTCTGCTGGAGTGGCCAAAACCTGAAGCCAAGAGTGAGAAAGGAGGAAAGAGTAGTGTGGAGGATGCTGCAGTGCTTTTTTGGGGAAAAGCAAAGCTCCACCAGGCAGATCCTACTTCTGGACACCTTGGTTTGGCCTGACCTACCCTGCTGGCTGCTCTCGAACACCGGTGCACAGGTCTAAACTGGGCATGGGAGTGTGTGGGCTGGGAGGGCTCCCCTCGTGGGCGCTGTCTCTGCAAACCCCCTGTCCGAGCAGGTGAAAGAGGAGAGGTGGTGTCCCCACCCCAACTTGTGGATGCTGGGGTGTGGTGAGTTGTCCCAGGTTGCTGTGGGAATGGGCAGCAGGCATGGGACTCGAATCCGAAGCATCCAGGCTCTGGCTGAGATACTCCCCGGCCAGGCAGGGTGACGGTAGCTGAGAGTCAGCAGCCCCCTGGCCCCGTGGCATCCTCCTCACTACCCACCTGTGACCTCATGTGTCCCCCTGGAAGGCAGGCCAGCTGTGCTGGGGAACCCAAATAGCATCGGTTGCCCATAGGGACCCATCTGCACGTGGAGGACGTGCGCTGAAGTGTGGCTTGGCTCCATGTCAGCTTCCAGCTTTTGCTCTGCTTTCCTCAGCAGAGCAAACTGGAGCACTTGGTGGTTTCTCCCGGGGATGGCTCTCGCCAAGTGGCATTTTACCCAAGTTATTTCTAGTTTGCGTTTGGGTGCCAAGCACACTGAGCTCTTCTAGTTTTTCCAGCCACCCCATCATTTGGGGAATTTTGGCCTTGAAACACATCCTGAGTCTTTGCTTTCCAGGGCAGGGGCATCAACCGGTGCTCCCAGCAGGGATGCTGGCCCTGAGGGTCACAGCAGGAGGTGGGTAGCGTGGAGACAAACCCTACTGCATTTATTGGGAGTTTGTCCATCTGATACTTTTCCTCTTGCAGGTCTGCCTGGCATCTAATCCTTAATTTGCCAAATGATTCGAGGGTAGCAGGATGCGATGGGTTCACCAGGACACAAAGTAGTACCCAGCTGGCTGCTGTAGGAAGCTTAATAACTCTGTGATGCTACCAAATCTGTGACCTCTTAAAAAAAAAAAAAATTACCTGGGGGTTGTCTGGTGAGGAGAGTTTTCAGAAAGAACAGGCTGGCTTGCCTTTGTTCTGGTCTTGCCTCTTTTCCATCGCCTCCCAGACCTTCTTCCCCATGGCTGCCCTGGGCCCATGGCGAGTGGTGCTCGGAGGGATGCAGGCGATGTTATGCTGGGGGCAGAAGACTCCACTGGTGCCACAGCAGTGCCGAGTTGCTTCCCTCCCTACCTGAAGCCCATAACTACTAACCCCTCTGATTCTGCTGCTTCCTGAGCATCCCATCTCCTTGGTTCAGCAGGATGGCGGGTGGGTAAAGCCATAAAGATCCCTGTACAGGAGAAGGGAAAGGAGGAGGATTTCCAAGTGCCCCTCCACAGTGCTGGAGGGTGCTGAGATGTCCCGGTCTTGTCTTTGCAAGCAAATGGAGGCATGCGGGGCTGCCCGGCCCTCGGGCATCACAGCTCAATCCCATGGGGCTTCATGCTTGCCAGCCCTTGGCCCTGCTGTATGGCACTGTGCCAGCCCGATGGTGGCTCTGCGGATCTCCAGGTCGCTGCCCGCTGCTGGCAGGGAACAGCCTTGCCCGGACCTTTTCATCAGGAGCCTGAGACACCAAACAGTGCTGAGGCTGAACTGTGAGGGGATGTGGTAGTGAGTGAGCTGGGGATGCTGGCAGGGACCGGCTGTGCAGCTGGTGCCCTGGCTGGAGGCCGGAGCAAGGATGCTTTTCCTCTCTGCCCATTTTTCGCTTGGAGGCAGGGTATGGGGAGATGGGGCAGGGGGTGGTGATGGTGTATGAAGTGGCCAGTGGTTAACCGTGTGTTATGGGTCACCATCTGCAGGTCAAGCAGCTTTCTCACATATCTCTGGCCCAGAGGGCAGTCCTCTGAGGCTTCTGTTTAGTCTGGTCTGCCTGGGTGTCCATCACCGTGGTATCTGGGCACATTCATCCTCTCCTGCCTGGATGATCATCCTGCCATCCTAGCAGCGATGTCTGTAGCGGCTGCTCTGTGCATGGGTTTTTGCTGGAAGCATTGCCATACTCCCTGGGGAAAGGAGATAGGTCTTGCCCTCAAAGGTGTCCGCCAGCCTGCTGTCCTGCTCCTCCCGTGCTTGCTCTGGTTGAAACGGGGCTCCTGCTCATCACCTGCATCGCTCGGCTCTGCTGGCAGCACTTGGGCTCGGGCCTGTGCTTGCCACATCCCCTCTGTAATGCTGACTTAAGAGGGCACCCTGAGAGCAGAGTGAGTCCCACGCTCTCCTCTCAACCCAGGCCAATGGACAGGGCAGAGGGTTTGGCCATTCCCCAGCAACCACAAATGCTTCCCAGCAGCCTCCTAAACGGGGGCTCCAGGGGGACCAGACCCCTTGGGATGTAAAGGTGTCTGGAAGCCTTGCACAGCTGTGGGGCTACAGCTGGAGCATTGGGGCTCTAATTCCCAAAGCTGCAACCCATTGCACATGGTGAGGTTTGTGGAGGGGATTCAGTCTGGCATGCGGTGCCCCAGCACCAAGATAAACCCAGTTGTAGTTGTATCTGAGCAGGACCATTGCAAAGCAAATGCATCTGAGCCTGGTTGGGGACGGTAGTGGGTTAAGGTAAAAGCGAAACTTTGCAAGCCCCACCCTCCAGTTTGTGGGAAGAGAGCAGTGAAGAAGGAAAAGTTACAGCGCCACGTAATTAGGGAGCAAATGAGGAGAGCAGCAGCATCTCTGTGTGAGAAGGGGCTGGAAGAATCAATGCTTTAGAAAATACAGCCCAATACTGATTCCCTGCTTTGCCTCAACCTTCAGTAAGGGCAGCAGCACTGAATGTGCAGCCCAAAGGAGGGTGAGGAGTGGGAGGGAGGCGGGGAGGAGAAATTGCTGCTGCTGGAGGGGAAAAAAACCACGGAGCACTCAATGCACCAGGTTTGGGGAGAGGGGGTGAGCTGCATCACGGGCCTGGGGATTGCTGCTGCAGAGGCTGTGTTGGTGGCAGGGCTCGTCTTCAGCAAACCACCATCTTCAAAGCATCGCTCAGGCTGCAGCGGTATTGAATGGCCTGCACTCATCAAGGAGGAAAAGCGGTCTGGGCAGATACAAGCCCCCGTGTCTGGTCTCAAATGAAAAATAGGAAGGTTCACAGAATCACAGAATGGCAAGGGTTGGAAGGGACCTCGGGAGATCATCCAGCCCAACCCCCCTGCTAAAGCAGGTTCACCCAGAGCAGGTTACACAGGACTGCATCCAGGCGGGCTTTGAATATCTCCAGAGAAGGAGACTCCACAGCCCCCCTGGGCAGCCTGTGCCAGGGCTTGGTCACCCTCAAAGTCAAGAAGTTCTTCCTCATATTCAACTGAAACCTCTTATATTTCAGTTTGTGCCCATTGCCCCTTGTCCTGTCACTGGGCACCACTGCAAAGAGTCTGGCTCCGTCCTCGTGACGTCCACCCTTAAGGTATTTGTATGTGTTGATGAGGTCCCCTCTCAGTCTTCTCCAGGCTGAACAAGCCCAACTCTCTCAGCCTTTCCTCAGAGGGGAGGTGCTCCAGTCCTGTTATCATCATAGTTGCTCTCCTCTGGACTCTTTCTAGGAGTTCCTCATCTTTCTTGAAGTTTCCCTGCTATAGAAGGGGCAGGGGACATGTTGTGACAGCACCATCCTGGGTGCCAGCCGGGTCAGGAAAGGGGTTCTGGCCAGATGCTGCGTTTGTGGGTGCCGCGCACGCCGTGCCGGCTTGCCGCCGCTGTACCGCGGCTTGGTGCTGCTGGGAGGCTGCCAGATGAGGGGGTGGGGGGTGGAGATGGGATGTTTTCTCAGGCACCTCGAGGGGCTTAAAAGAAGTTATTCTAGGAAAAGAGATGAGCTGAATCTGCTCCATCCCTCTGCTCATTGTCGTGGCTTGTCCCCAACTCACATAGCGGGGTGACACCGGAGAGCTGTCAGGCAGGCAGGCATCGCCCTGCCCCACTGCTGCCTGGCTGTGCCTGGGTACGCTGAACCCCAAAATGGGCTCTGCAGAGCCATGCACCACAGAGCGTGCCAAGCATGTGCACGCGCGTGCGGGCAAGTGTTGCATCTGCCTGGGCTTGCACACAGGCGTGTGCTGCGAGCCCGCCTGTCCCAGGGAGAGTTTGCCAGGTGACAACCCCAGGCCAGAACTTCCAGCTTTGGAAAATTTCTGTCTATGCACATCCGACATGGATGTGGCACTGGCCATGCACACTCTGTGTGCCATACGCAGGCATGTCCCCTGTGTCATGCATGCGTTGTGCCCTGCACAGCACCTGCCAGGTCCTGCTCAAGCTTTTGGGGATGGAGGGACCTGTCTGGCCATGGTGAAGGGTTTTTGCTACATCAGCACCCCCAACAGAAAGGTCTCCTCCGAGCCGTGGGGACAAATGTGGCTGGGAGTGCTTATGTGCATGCTAAGGGGCATCTCCCATGTGGGAGTCTCTGGAATTGGGACCAAAAAGTGGTAGTGGGCTTCTCCCCTCATCCCTCCACGGGAATGTGGGTCACCCCACCATGCCATGAAAGGGGTCACATGCAAAATTTGCTCCAACCAGGGTTCTCTACCTGTAGAGCTGGGGTTCATGTGGAGGGACTCAGATGGGTACGGGCTGTGCTTGCATTTTGGAGCGGGAGGTGAAGAAGGTGCTGGGGGGGGGGGGGGGGGAATTCCTGGAGGGTGTAGGGGTGGGCGCACGCGTCTGCCGCACATGCCTCCCCACGTGTATGCTTGCATGTACGGGCAGAGCTTCCGGAGAAGGTGAATGAATGAGGCAATTCACTATTTCAGCATTGGCTCTGGTGAGGCTTTTCCTTTAGAGGCAGGCGTGCGCCGGCGCGTGGGCTTCTGCCTGCGTATGCGCGTGGGCTCCTGCCTGCGTGTGCAGGTGGGCGTCGAGGGGGCTTCGGGAGATGTTTGCCACGTCAGGGAATTCACTCCGGGGGCTGGCGTGCGCCCCCGCCATGCTCGCTGCCTTGTCTGCTTGGCGCAGCGTTGTGTAACTTCCGATGCCCCCACCGGATCTCCTTCCCTGGCAGAAGGGGATGCTCCAGCCACCCTCCCTGCCTACTGCCGGGGAGACACCCCCCTGGCCAAACAGGGTGAGGTGGGCAGCCCTAATGTCCCCCCACTGCCTGGGGATGCCAGTGCCTTTTTTTCCCACCGCAGGGAGGGCTGGCCCCGAGTGGCTGGCCTGCTCTGGCGGACGGAGGGACTGCCTGCAGGAAAAAGCCCTTGGCAGCCAAAAGCCAGAGGGACCATTTTCCTGGGTCTCCCAAATTTCTGCCCCTCATACAAGGTGTTTGCTCTGGAGAGGTAAGGGGGGTATGGGTCTCCCCCCACAAGTGGCATCTGCATGCCAGTGCATCTCCCTGGGTGCCACGACCCGTGAGAGCTGGACTGAGACCCAGCAACTCATCTCATGCAATGCTGGGTGATGCGGAGAGGAGGAGATGAGGCTGGCGGGGCCTGCCATGTTCAGCGCCCACAGCCTGGTGGAGGTGCCCAGGGCAGACGGGGCAGCTTGGCTGCTCCAGGAAATAGAGGCACTGACGGTGCAAGGGGGGGGATCCGCCTGACAGTTTTGTCTCTCCACTGGCAGCCGTGTTGCCATGCCGGTACAGCCGTTGCCATGCCGGTACAGCCGTTACCATGCCAGTACAGCCGTTGCCATGCCAGCAATGTCAGGTTGCTTTGAGGGATGTGAGGAGACGGGAGATCGGGAGATGAAGCCAGGGTGATGCTGTGGTCTCTGAATCCCTCCTCACTGCCAGCCCAAGGACCTGCTGGGCACGGGCCAGCTCGGAGGGGACCAGGTGGTGACAGAGGTGTCGCTGCCTGTGGGAGCTGGTGTGGTGGGTGAAGGTCCCCAGGGCTAGGCCCCAGCAGGTCCCCTGGCATCGCTCCGTGCTCCCCTGGCATCGCTCCATGCTCCCCTGGCATTTCTTGGTGCTCAGGGTGCTGGAGGGATGACCTGACAGCAGCCAGGTATGTCCATAGTGGCATTTTAACAACCAGATTTATAAAGTCATCAAACAAAGAAGCCAGGATTATTTGACAAGCTCTGCTGAACACATGGGTGTGAAATCATGCTGGGTTATAACCCCTTCCTTAATATCCTTTCCTGCACCATCCTGGATTGTGGTCCTGCTCTCGTAGCCTATAGATGTTAAACTGACAAGGCTCATACCAGCCTCATCCCCACTCCCTGATCATATCATGCACATTTCAATTCTGCACCATTAAAGCGAACCAGAGACCTTGAGGCACACCTGGCTGCAAGTTTCAGGGGCTTTCTATATTAGAAATGATGCTTCCCTTGCAAACATTCTCCTGGGCTGGAAGGTCTGGAGGGCAGGCAGGTTCCTCGGCTCTGCTCCCCATGTGTGGAGCAGCCTGCAGGCTCCCACAGCTTCACACACCAGGTGGGTTGAGATGTTTGTGCCCCAGTTACACTGCAAAAATCTCTGCAGAGCGGGGAGAAGAGTTGCAACCTGCAGGTCAACGAGGCAGGGTGGCCCAGCTGAAGTACCAGCAGGAGCTGCAGCTCCATGTGCTTGACTTGCTCCTCTCCATCCTGCCACCAGCCCCTAAAGCACAGGGTGACCCCAGGAGTAAGGTTTGGTACCTGTCAGCTGTGGGAATGGCTTATGTAGTGACGTGCCTTCCTTCCTGGGAGAAGGGAATGGCTCCAGAGGATGCTGAGCCCCTGTGTCTCAGCAGCCCCTCCTCCTGCCTTTCATTTTTGTTGTGCTTATGTGAGAGCACTGCTGTGCTGGGCTGGGGCTTGGGAGAGATGCCACACTGTGTGGGGTCAAAAACGTAACTTGTGGGCACTGAGGCAAATTTTTGCAAGGCCAGCGTCTGTCTGCCCCCAGCAGCTGGCCTGGCGCAGCGTGGTGCAGCCCATCCGCAGGCATGGGGCTGGCCCCATCCTGGGAGCAGCACAGCCCTGAGGTCAGCAGAAATAGCTGCCACAGACAGCCCGGTGTCCAGCTGCTGGCGTGTCGTGGGAGGGCAGGGACGGGGCTGTGTGTGACCGGGGACCAGCCCCGTGCAGGCAGCTGTTGGGTGTTTATCCATGCATTGGGGATGCTGTCTGTCCTGCAGCGCTAATGGCAGGTCTCCGAGCCAACGCCTGGCTGTGGGGTTGGGGCCAGGGCAGGACACCCCCTTGGCTGCAAGTATTTTCTCCCCCAAAAGTGAGCCGGCAGCTCCTAGTCCCCCAGCTCTTGTGCTGTTTCTCACCAGCCCGGTACCCGGCGTCCCTCTGGTGTAGAGGGGGGCGTGCTGCCAGAGCATCCCACCCAGCCTCCACCTTCCCTCCACCCATCTCCTTCCAGCCCTGCTCCCTCTGCCCCCGCGCTCCAGCCTGAATAATTCCTCCTCTGCCTGGCAGTGTGCAGACTGCTCTCCTGTCCTTCCCTTAGTCATCGCTCAGCCGAGCGAGACAGATATAGTTATGTGCAGCTCCTCGTGGATCAGTCACTCCAGCCCCCGTACCATTTTGCTGCCGGGTCGCGGGGTCCCCCATGCTGAACACGAGGTGCCTCCTCCCCCTTTACTACCCCCATCGTGGCTGCTGGAGCTCCAAAACCCTGTCCCCTGGAGCAAGCGGCCCCATCAATGCCGGGTGGGTTGGCAGATGATCCCAGGTGGGGCTCTGTGTCCCCGTCTGGCTGCAGACTGGGTACCTCTGCCTGTGCCAAGCACGGTGCTGACTTTGTGGGGTGGCTCGGATCCAAATCCCTGCTTTCCAGGTACCCTGGCTGCCTTCCTCCTTCCCTGGCCAGCCAGGGTACGCCTTGGTCCCATGAGGCTCCCAGTTTAGTCCTGGACTGATGCCTTGTTACTGGTGTCCCCATTGGCTGCCTTGACATGGGACTTCGGGGGGCAGAGGGGGCTGTGTGTGCTGGCTTTCAGGTCCAGGGGTGCATCCCAGATGGAGAAGGGGTGCTGGGGTGTGCAGCACATGTGTGGTGAGAGAATGGATGCTGGGGCACGCAGGGACACGCGTGGCACTGCACAGCTCTCCGCTGTGCTACCTGCAGGGACCCTCAGTGTCTGCTCCGACACCATCCGCAGGGCTGGGATCCGAACAGCCAAAATGGAAAGGCAGGTCCTGCCCTTTGCTGTACTCCAAACTATTTCCCTCCCCACCTTATTTGGCAGCCACTGCACCAGCCCCGGCACTCGATAGCGGCTGCTTAGGGGTCAGCAAGGTGCAGGCGGCTGCGGGGAGGGGAACAGCAGGACACAGCAGCCCCAGGGAGCCCAGAGCTGGGGTCACCGTCCCTGGTGCCACCCCATGGTCCCCCTGTGAGGCCAGGGCAGTAGGTGCTGGGAGGTGCGGAGGGAGGCACCCAGGACTTGCAGTGTTGATGCATTGCTCCTGCACGGCCTTGCACGGAGGCAGAAGAGGACACGGACACCCTGCCCGGGTGCTGCGTGGGTTGCCAGGATGAGTCACAGCAAAGCTACTGCGGGGAGCAAGATGCTCACCGTGCCCAGCACCACGCCATGCCCCCCCCATCCTGGGGCCGCCTCTGCACCCCTTGCACCACACAGGCACCCTGTGTCCCCACACATGGCCATGCTGCAGGGAGGAAAGTGGGATCGAGTGTGCCGGGAACAGGAGGCAGCGTCTGGCAGCCCCGCACTGTGTCAGGGCCACCGAGCCGGCGGTGTGGGGGTGGCAGGAGCTGGCAGCACGGCATGCCGGTGGGAAGCCGTGCACAGCCCCCTGCGTGGGCTCCCGTGGGCAACCCAGGCCACGTGCATCCTCCCGGGAGAGGAGCACACCACCACCTCCATGCCGGCGTGCCTGCGGGGTTGTGTCCTGTCAAGGCAGCTTGTCCTGCTGCTCCTGGCAGTGTGCTAGGGGAGATGCGTCCCCACTCAGGTCCCGTATGGCTCCCTCTGGGCTACCCTGTGGACCCAAGCATCATGTGGCTGGTCCCAGCAGGTGCTGGTGGGCATCGCTGTCCCTACCCCTTGCCACCGCACCCAGTACCTGGCTGCATTTCCATTGCTTGAGCATACTTCCCAGCCCTGCGGCAGTGCCGGGTGTGGACAGACCGTGTGGCTGCTTGAGGGGTGCAGTGAGTCCGTGCAGAGGAGGGGGATGCCCAGGGCTCCTGTCAGGGGACATGGAGAGGAGAGGGCTCTGGCTCCCTGTGCATCTCATGGCGAAAGGGGACACTGGACCCAAGAGAACCCTGGGGCTTGTCCCTCTTCTCCAAGGCCCTGGGTCTCCTGACTGCTGGTTGCTACAGAGGATGGAGCTCACCCCAAGCTGCGGGAGCCTGGGGCTGTCCGGCTTGAGTCCTGTCTCCTGACGTGCGGCGCGTGGTCCAGCACTTACCCTCCATGGGCAGATAACCACGGAGGAGGAGGGTGCTATGGGGCAGAGACTGAGGTCAGAGCTGGGCTTGGGGCAGGAGGAGGAGGGAGTCCCAAACTACCCTGCAAAATGATTTCTGGGGACTGAAATGAATCCCCGCATCCCTCCTCCCTGTGTGCTCTGATGGCTGTGAGACCGGTGGCTCGGCTTGAGGATGGAGGCATGGCTGGTGTGGTGATGCCAGCCCCTCTGGTCCACTGGGATGGCCTGGTGACATGCTCTTGTCCCCCACCTGCCATGCTGCCCTGTGGCCCCATTGCCTGTGCAGCAGCCAGGGGTGGCTGTGTGGTGTGCAGGTCCAAAAGTGGCACTGCTGGCTGCCGGCACGGAGCGGGGGCGACACCCTGTGGCCACCTTTCTGCTTGGGAGGGACATACACACACACTTATGGCCCCTCGCACACCTTCCCAGCCCCCTAGCTCCCTAGACCACCCAGAGGTCTCCCATCCTCATCTCAGTTCTGTGCCCCAAATCCCCTTGGCTCCCCCTCCATCCTCGCCCTGCTCGCATCTGGGAGGTTGCTGAAGGGGGACACTTGTCCCCCACTCCGCATGGTCACTCCTGCTCTGGCCTGGGAGGGAAAGGACAGTTTGGGTCACCGGGGTGGCACTACTTCCAGGAGTCATGTCTGCTGCTGTCACTGTCACACGCTGCCCAGAGAACCCCTTTTCCTACTGGTGGTCCTGTGGCACCGATGGGATGGGGCTCAGACACCTTCCTCCAACGACGACTGGGTGCCATGGCTCACGGTGATGCTGTCTCAGCCCAGTGGGTCACCCCTGTCCCCTGCTGTGTCGGCACAGATCCCCGCACACATCCCCGAGGGCTGGCTGGCGCTGGTGCGGGGCCCCCCACTGTCACCTCCTGTCTGGGGCACGCCAGACCTGATGGCACCTGGCCAAGCCCAGGGGAGCCCCCCGGGGACAGGCAGAGGTGCTCAGGCTCGGAGGAGGGTGCCCTTCTGCACCTGGGGTGCAAACCCAAGCACCCATCTTCCCCACAAGTGGAGTTTTTTGGGGTGGGTGGCAGCCGTGTGCAATGGCCGTGGCATCCCCAGTAGAGGGTGCAACCTCCCCGCGGAATGGCAGGCTGCTCCCCCCTGCAGTCCCCACGGGACAGCGGGGACACCCCGAGCCGGGCAGGGCGGCAGCAGGCGGTGCCCCGGGTTCCTTGCAGATCGCAGGACCACCTGGCTGAGGGGTGGCCGATGCTCTGACCGCTGCCTGCTGCAAAACCTAACGCACCGGCACACCATGACGCGCCCCTGACCCCAGGCTGTGTGACGCTGGGATGGAGCCCTGGGGCTGGGAACCCCCAGTGGGGGGCAGCCCCACGGGGAGCACAGCACCCACTTCGTGGCACCCGGAGGTCTGGCACCCTGCTGGTCCCAAGGTCTGGGCAGGTGGGCTCAACAGCTGGTTCCTGCCCCGGCCTTAAATCACACAGGAGCATCCCGATACTTTGGTTTGGGGCCGCTGGGGCTTTCACCAGGGAGGTTTGGACCAGCAGCTGGGGAGAGGTTTGCCCCAGCGTTCAGGGGGATTCAGTTTGCACCAGCATTCAGGGAAAATTTGCACCAGCATTTGGGTGGGGAGGAGCTTTGCACCAACAGGCAAGGGGAAGGCTTGCACCAGCCTTCAGGGACAGGTGTGCACTAGCATTTAGGAGGGTGGTTTGCAGGCCACAGAGGCTTTCTGAGGACAGGGTCTTGGAGGAGCAGGTGACAGCTAAGAGATGCCAGGGCAGCACGCTGCCGTTCCCTCACCACGTCCTCCCGCTTCTGCCCAGGCCTCGAGGCTGCCCATGCAGGGGCACAGCTGGCTGGGGCATGCTTTGCTCTGCAGCGGGCGCTCGCCGGGGACCTGCAGCTGGTGCCGCGGTGGTGACAGTGCAGCCCTGTGGGACAAGGGCCAGTCTGGCCACCTGCGGCCCTCGTTAGCCAGCTCCCCGGGGGCACCAGCCGGCTGCGGCCCTGGCGGGGTGCCGGCTGCTGCAGCGGGTGGCGGGTGGGCTGGGGCTGGGAAAGCTGCCTGCGCCTTGTACCCAGGGGAAGTGGTGGGTGCAGATTTGGGCTGAATCAGGGTCCGAGGGGGTTCTGCCCCCCCAGCTTGGATCTGTGGGGTGCTCAGAACATGGGTTTGGGGTGCTGGCGACAGTGGTTTCACCTCCAGGGTCCCCAGGACGTGTGCTCTGCCCCACTTCACCCTCCAGCTCTGGCAGCTGGAGCAATAACAGAGCAATTAACCCTACCTCCCCAGGTGATGGATTCCCTGGGGCTCCCCTCCATGGGCAGGCCCAGACCATCACAGCCTTGGGCACACAAACCACCCACGAGCTCCTCCTTCCTCTGGTTACCCATCCTCTTCCTCGAGGTGATGGGTGCCTCTCCCAGGAGCTTTTACAAGTACTCTGGCTTCCAGGGCCTGAAATACTTGCTCCTTCCCCTGCTGGATTTTCTCTGGGGGGCCAGCTGGACACCACCGCTATGGTCTGGACCCAACAGCAACTGTGGAAATGGGCTGCAATTTCCAAGTCCAGT
Organism: Gorsachius magnificus; assembly: GCA_034008185.1. Lineage (NCBI taxonomy): Eukaryota > Metazoa > Chordata > Aves > Pelecaniformes > Ardeidae > Gorsachius > Gorsachius magnificus. The sequence continues at coordinate 11,405,916 of CM067109.1, read as the reverse complement.
TTTTAGCAACAAGCTCTGTATTCCCACAGACCCTATGGATGCTTCCAGGGCAGCTTTCCCCTCCTAATTCAGCCCCCCGCAGATCCACTTCACAAGCCCTGTGCTCCGCTCCCAGCTGTAACACAGACACAGTACAAGGAAAGCCCCCCAGGCAGGCAAGCCCCCTTTGCCAGCAGCCTGATTCCCGCAGGCCATGTGCCACCAGCAAGTGCTGCAGCTTTCCCTGGAAGCTCTGTGGATGTGGCTAGCACTGGAGGAGTCTCCAGGAGTGGGGACCACTCTCCAGTCACCTCCTTCTGGGCACGCTTGGTGTCTCCGCTGGGTTATTTTGGGTTTCCTAGCACTGCTGCAAACAGTCTGTTCCCAGCATCCAGCCATCCCATGTGCCCAGTGTTTGGTTCACAGCCTCCAGTGCCTTCTCAGGCAAGGAGCACCCTCATCCCAGTGGATGGGTGTCCCTCCCACTGCACCATCCTGGGTGCAACCCCTGGCTTCCCCCCATTGCTGGTGCAGGACACTCTGGGGACATGAGGCCAAGCCTGTCTGATGGGACAGGGACCCAAAGCCAGGGCAGGGTGTTAAACACAACAGGCAGCTGTGGAGTCCCCAGAAATCCTTGGGGAGAAGCCAGAAGCCCTGTAAGCATGCCGGCTGGAGGCTAGTTGGACACAGCTGTTTAATGGACACTTCTCAGTACAGAGCGGGTGTTGCGACCGACACACCCCTGGCCGCCTCCGCGCCAAGGCCACGGCTCCAGCCCCATCTTGGACCCTGGCACCTGAAATATCCCCAATGGCCTGGCGTGCCGGGGCGGTAGAGGAAGGTGTCGCAGCACTGGCGTGTCTCCGGCTTGCAGCGGGAAGGCCGGGGAGGCTGAGAGCACCCTGGGGAAGGGATTGGGAGGGGCAGGAGGCAGCTGCTGGGTCTGCCGTGGGGCCTGGGCATCCCCCAATCTGGCATGTGTGGGGTGAGGTTTCCAGGGGTCCCTGCTCCTTCACCTGCAGGCTGAGCACATCCATCCACCTTAGGGCCACTGGGCATCAAGCCTGCCCAGCGAGTGCCTCGTCCCTGCAGCTGACTCCCCTGGGGTCTCTGGGCTCTGCCTCCTCCTCCTCACCCCGAGGACTGAGGTGGGGATGCCTGCTCACCATGCTGGGGAGGGAGCGGGAGTGAGCATGGCTGGTGCGGGACCTGAATGCTGAGAGGGGGGAGAGCATCCCGTGGGACAGGAGGGGAGGCGGGAGGCAGGGGAGCACCCCTGTATATCCAAGCTTGCCCTCCCGCCCCCCTGGCGCTTACTGTTCCCAGTGCTCCTTCCCACACCATCGCTGTTGGCATTAAATGGTTGGTCCCCAGCAGGGCAGGCTCGAGCCGTGTTGTGAAACCCTCTCCCAGACACGGCCATGAGCTGTGGGTGCAAGGATGGACCTACTGGGCTCCAGCCCCTGTTGGAGCCGGGCAGGGATGTGAAAGAGGCCAAGCGGGGGCCAGCCACGACCCCCCCTGAGGATTCACCATGCCGATGAGCTGAGCCGGTGCCTGCCGCAGGCCCCCGGGTGCTGCTGCCTGCGGCGCGCAGAGGCTCCCCGGGCGCTGCGCGGCCCTGGGTCCCGGGCCAGGTCCCCGGCGGCGGCAGGTGCTGGTGGGCGAGGGGGTGCCGGGGGGCTGGGGGCGGTGGGGGTGGCGGGCAGGAGGGGGGAAGGTGGGGGGGTGGGATGGGTCCCGTGGCGGGAGAGGCCTCGCCGCCCGCAATGGCGCTGCAGGGGGCTAGGCCGGGGGCTGCAGGTGGAGGGCGGCGCTGTTGGGGCGGGCGGCCAGGATGTAGGCGACGTTCTCCCGCAGGAAGCCGGGCCAGTCGACGGGCCTGCGGGCAGATGTGGGCTCACCGGCCGCCTCCACACCGCTCCAAAAGGCGGGGTGTCCCCCACCCCCCCAAACCACCCCCGCCTCACCTGGCCTCCTCCTGCTCCATGGCCGGCGGGGTCTTCTCCTGGCTCTTGCCGCTGCCGCTGCTGGCGGGGCTGCTCTCTGACATGGGCCCTACATGGCTGATGCTGGGGGGGGGGTTCGTCTCCCCTCCTTGCACCCCAAATGGCGGCAGAGGGTGTGTGGGGCCAGGGCAGGGCTGCGGGGCCACGGAGGGGGAGGTGGCGGGAAGCGGGGGCTCCCATTTGCACGCTGAGCCCCCTCGGTGAGTGCTGGGGCTGTGGGAGGACCCCCGGCAGGGATGTCACCCCCACCCCTGGGCGGGCGTCCCCGTACCTGACATTGCAGGATGGTGTCTCCTTCTGGTGCTTGCGGAACCAGGCGTGCCGGGCCCGGCGGCACTCGCCCTCCCCAATGAAGCCGTCGCTGTCCTGGTCCAGGGCCAGGAAGGCCACCCGTGCCCGCTCCCGCTCCTTGGCTGTCAGCAGCCGCAGGAGGGCGTTCTGGGGGGCAGAGAGGAGGAGGGGGAGCGCTCGCCCCACAGGAACCCCCTCCGCTCCCATACCCAACGCTGTGGGGGTCCCCCGCCCTGGGTGCCACAGCCATGGGTGCTGGCTGTGGGACCTGGACCTGGGTACCCTGGCCGGGTGGCCGTGGGCCTGGCCTGGGTGCCGTGGCCATGGGTGCTGGCTGTGGGACATGGACCTGGGTGCTGTGGCCATGGGTGCTGGCTGGGGACCTGGACCTGGGTGCGCGTGGCCATGGGTGCTGGCTGTGGGACCTGGCTGTGGGTGCACTGGATATGGGTGATGGCTGTGGTAGGTGGCCATGGGTGCTGCAGCCATGGGGGCTGGCCTCAGGTGCCATGGCCGAGGGAGGTGGCCACAGGTGCCCCGTGGGCATGGGTGCTGGCTGTGGGAGTCAGCCCCGGGTGCTGCAGCCATACCTGTGGCCGTAGTTTCTGCAGCAGCTGGATGGACTCGTGGGAGAGGAAGTCATGCCACTCAATGTGCCCCTTCTTGTCAGGGTCCAGGGCGGAGAACTGCAGGGCTGCCTGCTCCTCCTGGGCCTCGGCCATGGGCCGCTCAAACTGCTGCTTGTGCACTAGGTGCTTGTAGTGCAGGAAGTCGTCCAGGGTCAGGCAGGTCTCTGCAGGGGACAGATTGGCTGCATGGTGTCCGGGGACGGGGGACCCACCTCCCCCAACCATCTGGGACACGCCGCGGAGAGGGTCCGCACCTGGAATGATCTTGCAGTGCCGCAGGGTCTCCATCAGGCTGTACATCTCTTCCTCCGTCAGCAGGAGATTGAGGTTGTCCTGGAGTGGGGGGCAGAGAGGAGCCGTGGGCAAAGGCAGGGGGTGGTGTTGGCACCCAGCTGTGACACCGCAGCGGGATCCCCCAAGGCACATGGGTGTGGGCATGCGGGGAGGGATGGCGCGGTGTGTCACTCAGGGGTGCTGCAGTGGGTGGCTCCATGCCCCTTTGGGTGCTATTCCAGCTCTGCCACAGCTCCTTGTGTGCCCAGCAGCACATCCCCTGGTGTCACGTCTCCCCACCAAGGTGCTGGGGTGGGGGAGGTGGCAAAGGGCCGCTGTCCCTTTCCCTCTGGTGGCTCCTCATCAGGCCAAGCTGGGTGGCAGGAGCTGGGGAGCAGCAGATCCCCCATCACCCTGGACCACACTGCGACATGGGACCCTGCTTGTGTCCCCAGGGAGCACCCACCACCCAGCAGAAGCCTGGTGTCCCCCACCCCAGGCACTCACACAGTAGTAGCAGCTCCAGCCCATCTCAGTGTGCGCCGTCTCCGTCACCTCCACGGCGCTGTCGTTCTGCAGGTAGCCCATGCGGCGCAGGCAGCCGTCGTGGTACACCCGGCTGCAGACGCGGCAGGGGAAGAGGCTCTCGGCTGTCCACACCTCGCAGATCTCGCACATCTCGTCGTTGAGGACCTGGGGAGAGATGGGCAGCTGCTCGGAGGGTGGGGGCCAGGGCGGTGCTTTGCAGGAGGGGGGGGGGGATGGGGGGGTGGGGTTGGAGGAGGGTGGATGGGCCCGCACTGTAGGGTTGGTGGGGCTGTGGCGTTGTAGGTTCTCTGGGATGCAGCGTGGTAGGTGTGGATGGCCGGGCAGTGGGGTTGTCGGCTGGCTGGTCTTTAGGGTTGTCGTGTGGAAGGGTGGAAATGCTGATCTGTGGGTTGGCTGGCTGTAGGTGTGGATGGATTAGCTGTAGGTGGGCTGGGGTGTAGGCTTGTCGGTGGGGGATGGGGGAAGGTGTTGGTGGGGGGCTGGTTGCAGGTGGGGGTGGCTGAGCTGTAGGCTGGCTGGCTGTAGGCTGGCAAACATGTAGATTGAATTGTCATTCTCTTGTCTGCAAAGCTGGAGCTGTCTGTGCCCAGCGGTGACCTCTCCTCTCCGAGACACCCAGGGGTCCCTCCAGGGCAGATCTGACTAATCGCACCCTCCTCCCTGCATGGCATCTCCAGCTGCCCAGCCCGCCCCCCCTGCCCCGCTGAGCCACCTCCATGGATCTTTGCTGTGCCTGGGGAGGTTGTCACATCATGCTTGCACATCACTTGGGCTCCCCCCTGCGCATCTCCAGCCCTGTCCCCATCCCTTCCATCCCATCCCCGTGCTCTCGCCTGCTCCCGCTGCTCCAGGCTGATGTCTGGGGGCTCATCATCGTGCAGCTCCCGCTTAGGCCGGATGAAGGCAGGAGGCGTGAACCTGTTGGCTCGGTCAAACTCCTCTGGCTCCACACCACGGCCGTCCCGCAGCCGTTCCCAGGCTGCCTTGCTGGCGCTGCTCTCCTCTGGCTGGGAAGGTCCTGACGACGCCTCCTCCTCTCCCTCCTGCACCGTCTGCTCCAGCGTCCCCCGGCGTGTGCCCCCCGACTCCGCCCGCCGCCGTGTTGATGGCTGCTCCCGCAGCCCGTCCTTAAAGGCTGACACAGCCAAGCTGACCTTCTGCACCTTCTCCACTGTCTGCCGCCTGGACATCAGCACCCCCATGGCTCTGCAGGGGGGAGGAAGGTGCTCAGTACTAAGGCCCCGGGATGCAATGCTGTGCCCCACCCCTGCATCGTGTCCCTGGCCCCAAAAAGGTGTCCTGGTGGCTTTCCCCCAGCTGCGTGTGGAGCAGCTCAGGGCAGAGAGAAATGGAGGCTCCTTGGCAAGCTGGCACTGGGGTTATCCTTGGTCGCCATGGGGAGATGGACCCAAACCCATGTGGAGATCTGGCCATGGAGGAGGATCTGAGTGCTGGCAGGAAGCTGGTTTGGGGGCAGCCTGCCTCCCCCATCCTTGCGCTGTAGATTCTAGCTTAACAAGAAACAAATGCAGGTCCTTCCCACATCAGACCAGTAAATCCCAGAGGGGCTGGGACCGGCTGCAGCCCTGCCCCTTGCATGCATCCCATTCGGCCTTGGAGAAAGCCTCTTTGGCCAGTCAGGGGTGAGAGGTGTCCTCCCAGCAGCTCTGCCCAGGGCTGGGGCAGAGCAGAGCTGGCACTGGGTCTCTTACCTTCCCTAAATTTCAGTTCACGCCCCGGTCTCTCTTGGGCTCACATGCTTGTGTGATGTGTGTGTGCTGCTGCCCTGATGGCTGGGCATCCTGCATCCTGCCAGGAGTCATGCAGAGCGGCTGGGCCAGCCGGGGAGGACTGTGAGGGTGCAGGAGGGAAGGGTAAGTGGTGTATGGGTCTGGGGCACATGGGTCCCAAGAAGGGGGTTGAGGTGCAGGACTGAGGGGAAGTCATCTTAGGGTAAAATGGAGAGGGCAGCTGCAGTAGCAATAGCAGGTCAGGCTGTGTCTCCCCAGCCTGAAGCTGGGGAGAAGCAGGATTTGGTCTCCAGTGGCGTGGGGCACAGCATCACCCCACGGGGGTCCTGGCACTGCCCCCGTGCCCCGCTAGGGCTGTGTTGTGCAAGATGCTGCAGCCACGAGGTGCTCCCAGCTGGTGCCTGGGGACCCGCAGGCAGCACGCGCTGCCTGTGCAAGCGGGGGGACATCAGAGCAGCCACCTCCCGCCCTGCCAGCCGCAGCGGGGAAGTCCCGAGGTAGCGAGATAATTAGCAGCGCTCGCGCACACGCCGGGATCTCGCAGCGGCGGGAGGCACGGCGCTGCAGGCACTGCTGTGGCAGGGAGCCTGGGCAGGGTAATTACAGCTGCCCCACATCAGCGGTGCCGAGCAGAGCGTGCTGGCAGGGGCAGCTTGGTGCCCTTCGCTTGTCCCTACACCCGCAGGTGCCCGGCCCCACACTCTCACCCCACGGCCCCCGGCCGCGTGGGCTCTGCTCACGCACACGCGCGGGTGTGCAAACCCAAACACCGCTGCGTGCACGTGCATGTGATTTCCCAGCTTCACCACCACCACCGCGGGACCATCTGCCTGCAGATTCCCACGCGCGGAACCAGGTGTGTGACGCACGTGGGCCCCATCCTGGGCACGGGGGTCTCGGCGCGGGCATGCATGGACGGGGTATTTGCACCCGTTGGCCCCCGTGCCCAGCTTGGGGCTGGTGCCCAGCGTGCTGCAGCTCCTGGGGCTTTGCAAAGGCGGGAGCAGGGAAGAGCTGGAGGCACGTGTCCAAGCCACAGCAACAGCATCCCTGCGGCTGTGCCAGCAGAGGAAAAGACACCTGGCTATCTCTGCCTCCTCGCCGTGCTGTCACCCCCTGCCTGGGAGGCTTAGGATCCCACCGGCCTTGGGCAGGGCTGCGGGCAGCTTGCAACTCTGCCTGCAAGCCACTGAGCCGGAGGCACTGCAGGGAGATCCCCCCCTTTGCAGGTCCCTGCATCACTCAGCAAGGGCCAGATCCTGGCCTCATCTTGCCCAAGGCTTGGGTAGAAGCGGGGAGAGGGCACGGAGGGGCTGGGGTCATGGATAAGAGCCAGAAGAGGGTCGTGGGCCCCAGCTCCCGGCACACCAATCCCTCCAGTAGCCGCACTGGTGCTCCTGATCACCAGTGTGCTGGCAGCATTTCCCTGCAGTGCCGTGGGGCTCCAGGTGGCCCATCCCTAGCCACCCAGTGGCATAGTGGGGCAGCCCGGGCAGCAGCGGGTGGCTGGTGTGTGGGCCTGCTCTAATCTTCCAAAAACGAGGTTCCCCTGCGTGTTCATGGTGTGGTTGTCCTGCTGCCCCGTGCTGCTGCCAGAGGATCCCAGCCCATCTCCCCTGTTTCCTGTCCTCTCCCAAGGCCACCCTGAGTTCCTCCTGCCACAGTTGATGCCACCAGCTGCTGCGTGCCTGGAGTCTGGAGGCTGTCACTCCTGTCACAGCCTGTGTCTGTTCTCAGCTCCGCTGGCCTCCATCCTGCCAGTGCTGCATGGCCGGACCCTGCCTACACATCCAGGGGCTGAATGGCCTCTCCATAAGCTCCCTTTCTAGCCCCCACTGCCTTTCCACCAGCCCCAAAGCTCCCTAGATAACCCAAACATGCTCCACACTCTCCAGGACCCCCTTTTCCCCCTGCCCTGCCTGACCCATTGCCTGCGTGGGTTAAGACATCACCCCCACCTGCCAGCCTCGGGGGTCCTCCCTCTCCTGGGGACGCCTGGACGTGGGGTGGGGAGACCAGAGGCACCCTCACCTCACAGTAGCCCAGCTACCCGAGCAGCCCCTGCATCCCCACGTGTCCCCAGGGGGGCGGACGTGCCTCTGCTGCTATTTGTGGCCTCTCCCTGAGGCCCCTGGTGTCTGGGACCCAGTGCCACTGCCTGGCTCACCTTGGCCCAAGTGCCTGGGCCTTGCTGGGTGCCAATATGGGGGCTATTTTTAGGTCACCCCCATGGAGGAGCTAAATCCGGGTACGGGCCGGAGCTGCCTGCAAACGCCCAGCTCTGCCAAGCCCTGAGGGCACTGGGTGCTGTCGCAGCAGGTGGTGGGCACCTTCCCACCCCCTTTCCTTCCCTTGCACCAGCCCCCTGCATCCCTGCCCTGTCCCCTGGGCAGCAGCTGTTCCCCGTGCTGTTCCAGTGGGGATTTGCTCCTTGCTACTTCATCCCTGCAGCAAAACCCCGAGCCAGAAAGCATTTCGTCCCCCTAGCACCCATGGACCCCTCTTTTCCAGCCCCATGCAGCTCTCTGCATGGGGAAAGGGAGGCATGGAGGCAAGGCTGGTGCTGCTGTCGTGGGGATCAGCCTGTTGTGGGGGGCAGGATGGGAGCACGCTGGGATGGAGCTGGTGGCCAGCATGGAGGCACTCTGGGAGGATGAAGCAGGGCAGAGCATCCTGAAGCAAACAGAGCTGCCAGGCCCTGCATGGCTCCAAAATCTCCTCCGCCCGTGGCAGCAGGAGCAGGGAGCACCCCTGGCTCTTGCTGGGGTTACGGGGTGCTGGGTTTGGCTGTGAGGGCGGCAGTGGGTGCGGGGCGGCGGGTGACGCGTGGGTGGGTGTCTGGCAGCGCAGCGGGGACGTTGTGGTGGCTGGGAGCGCAGGATGGATGCGGCGGGGAGCTGCGCAGGGTGGATGATGTGTTACGGGGTGGATGTGTTACTGGGTCGATGTGCTACAGTGCGGCTGGCAGCGCGGGGCGGGTGTTACGGCCCGGCGGGGGGTGTGCAGGCTGAGGGTGTTGCAGCGGCTGTGGGCATGGTGTGGGTAGTGGCTGTGGGGTGCAGGAGGGGTGTGTTTCAGGGGCCGTGGGTGCACAGCTGGCTGTCGCGGTGCCGGGTGGTGGCATGAGGAGCTGGGGGTGTGAAGCCATAGGGCCCATAGGACTGGCTGTTGCCTCCCTGACTGCTTCCCACTCAGCCACGCTTGCCTGCCCCACGGTGTGTCCTTGGTGCAAAGCCCCACAAACAAACCAAGGGCCAGCGGGCGCCTTGGGCTGGTGCACGCCATGAGCAGGGTGCGTGGCACCCCCTGCACCCACCCTCGAGGGGATGCAGCAGGGGTGCACCAGGAGCAGGACCCCCTCCCAGGCTCCCCACTGATGGGGAAGGATGTGCCTGGTCCCCGTGGGCTCCCCATGGGCCAGGCCTCCTCCCTGCCCTCGCCAGGCTCCTGGTGTTTGTACCCCCCCGCCCTGTGCTGCGCCATCCTGGAATCAGCATTAGGGACCTGGGGGCACAGGGATGGGGTATTGATGGGGAGAACACCCTGGGGACCCCAGGGCCCATGGCAGCCCCGTCTCAGGGCTCATTCTGAAGGGCACTGAGCAGGGTTGGGAGGAGCTGCCATGGCTCTGGCACAGCCCTGCACGCCCTGCCCGCCGCTGCCTGCCTGGGGCGAGGGGGGCCGAGCAGCACAGGCAGTGAGCTCTGCTTGGGGGACTCCATATCCCACCTCCTTCAGCTGGCTGGGGGTGCCCAGAGGGGTCCGTCAACACCCCCTCGTCCCCTCTCCCTGGCAGATGGCACGTGCTGGGACTGTGGCAATGCTGGGGCTGCTGCTGCGAGGTGACCTGGTTGCCATGGGCCGGGGCCCTTCCCCCCGGGGCTGGAGGGGGCGGTGGGCTGGCCAGAGCCCCAGCTGTGCTGTGGTCCCCTCCTGGGGACACCGAGCTGGTGGTTGCTCTCCCTGCCAGATCAGGCTGCCCGTCCTGCCGCGCCATAGCAGAATTTATAGGTGTGTCGCACGTTTCCATCTCACAGAGGGGGATCAAAATGCCGTGACAGCAGAGTCCCCTCTCCTGCAGCAGACACGGCTCCTTCCCAGCTCCCCACTTCTCCTTCTCATCTCCCTCCCCAGCCCCTCTCCCCCGCACCCACATCAGACCCCCATGCCTGGGCAGGACCCTCCCACCCCATCTGCATCCCTGCTCCCCAGGCACCCCAACCCAGGAGCCCTGGTCACCCTCCCCAGGACCAGGACCCTGGGGGCAGCAAGGGGACCCACCCATGGGTGTCGCGACGTGCAGCCAGCCCATGCCGAGCACTGGGCGAAGTGCCAACCGTGACAAAAAAGCCACTTACCAGGGTGAGAGTCTGCCCGGGGAGCGCAAGCCCTAGAGAGCCGTCCAGACGATGCCCATCACCGCTGCCACTGGCCGCTCACCCCCTCTGCACCCGCGGGTGCTCACCGCATCCCGCACCCTGTGTGCAAATCCCCGCCGGGGGATGGAGCGGGGAGGCTGGTACCCGGAGAGCCAGAGCCCTGCGCTTGCTGCCGGAGGATGCAGGAGACAGCGAGATGCTGGGAGCGGATGCCTGTGTCTAGCGCGCGCACACACACACACACGCACGCGCGCACACACACACACACACGGAGGAAGCAGGGCGCTTGTGACTGGGGCTGAGCAGATGCAGCCTGGTTTGCTGTCCCTGTACCAATTGCTGCCTGAGCTGTGTTAAACAGCTCTCTGAGACACGAAGCATTTTTTTTAACCGGGCTGACGTTGGCTGGGAGATACCAATAAAAGCTTTCCCTGCGTCTCCTCTGGCCCCTGGGGCTGAACCGCCTTTCTTCGAGACACCCTCAAGGACTACCGAGATGGGGCTGCATCTGTGGAGGAGCGAAGGTCTCCCCTGCCCCACCGGCCAGGGCCTTCCCCGGACCCCCAGCGCCAGCCACAGGCTACCTGCGACCTCTTTAACCCATTGCCTGCCGGTCGGTGTTGCAGACAGGCTGCCCTCCCCATGCCGCGGTGCAGAGGGGGCACAGTGGCTCCTGGTGATGTGCAGCCCTGGGCGCCTGGTGCAATGCAGCACCAGGGGATTCGGTTCTTCTGGTCCCCAGGACTGGATGTCACCTGGGTGTGTGCTGCAGGGCTGCAGCGGGGCTGGGGGCTCATGGAGGGCGCAAGGGAAGTGATGGGGCAGCAGGGAGGATGCTGGTCTGGAGAGGAGGGCACAGCCCTAAACCAGCATTTCTGAAGGTGGGATATCTGCTCCATGCGCATCCCCAGCTGCCACACACCAGCCTGGTGGAGATGGTCACTCAGCCCCCCGACACCCTCCTGGGATGCAGTTCCAGCCAGGCCTCGGATTAGCACTGAAGGTTAAAGCAGAGGGGCCTGGGCAGTGGGGATGGCTGCAGGGCTGCCCTGCCCCTTGGCCAGGTGGGATACAGCAGGTCCTCTCCTGGCTAGCGCGGAGGGATGCTCTGCCCAGGCCCCTGTTCTGTTCCTGCCTCTGGGGTGCTGCTGCAGGGAGGACCGCACATCCCAGCCATGCCAGCCCTGGTGCCCTCCATGGGGCAGGGTCTGGCTGGCTCCGTGCAGACCCACCATCCCTCGGAGGAGAGGATGTGTGTGCATGTGTGCAGAGATGTGTGTGTCTGCAGAGGGGCTCAGGAGGCCTCGGGAGAACAGAGAGTGGTGGGGAGGGGATGCCACCTTTCCCGTGCAGAGAGCGTGGGGAGTATGGGGTGGGGTGCCGTGGGGCAAAGGGCTGTTTGATGGATGAAGCTTGCTGGCTCCCAGGAGATGGGCAGCACCATCCTTGAGGTCTTCTCCATCTCTGAAAGAGCCTGTGCTGGACCCAGCCTCTGACACCTCTGCAATGCTCTGCCTTCCCAGGAGCAAGCGGCTGAGGCAGGGCAGCCTCGAGGGTGCTCCCAGCACCATATTTGGGGCAGGTTTGCTCCAGCCTGTGCTACACACTGGTGCCAGCTTGGTGCCTGGCCCCTGTCCAGGCTGGGGTGACTACCAGCAGACCTAGCTCTGGTGGTCTGGTCACTTTTCACCTCGTACTAGCCCTCCCCTAGACCTGTGGGTGCTGACACCCATCCCACAATATCAATACCTCCATTACAGATCCTTCCCACTCCCGCATGTCTCAGCCAGGGGTGAGCTGAGACCGCACGCAGCTCATGTCACCTGCAAGCAGAGCCAGGGGCTGGGAAGGGCAGCGTCTGGCTGCTGCGCCGGGACCCGAGCTGGACTGCGGCTCCCTTCCCCGCCGGGTGGAGATGTGCAAAGCTGGGCTGCAGACAGGATTTATCTGCTTTCTGCTTGTGGCTGTCAGGTCCTGTCTTGCTTCGCTCCATCGGCTGTGGGAGCCTTGCAGGGAGCCTCTGGTTGCCCTGCCCTGGCCTGGGGTACCTCTCTGTGCTGCATCCTTCCCCAAGAATGCTTCCCTTTAGGCTGAATTGCAGTTTGTGTTATTTGGCCTGAGGAGCAAGGTGGAAAGGTGGTGGGATGCATGTGGGGTGGAGAAAGTGGAGGCTGACTGTAAGTGGGGCCGGAGGAAAACATCTCCGCAGATGAACCCTGGCCCCAGTGGACTGGGGAAAGGCGGGAGGCAGCGGAGGAGGAGTGTGCCAGCAGGCTGTGAAAGCTTTAAGTGCCTCTGCGGGGAGAGCCCTGCCCTGGAGGGCCCGTGGCTGAGTGCAGCCGTTCCTGGAAAAGCAAAGGCAAGGAGGAGCCTCAGCCCTGCTCCTGCCCAAACTGCTGAGGGGCTTAGGGGGTCCCGCTGATGTCTGCCCTGGTGCTCTGCAGTGCCTTCTGTAGCATGACCAGGCTCTACCCCTGCAGCAAGGCTCTGTGGATGCATCTGGGGGATGGCAGCTCCTCGCCAGCCCTTGGGTGCACCAGGGCCCAGCTGGCTGGTGTGGTGTCCCACCGCAGAAGAACTGCAGCCCAGACTCCCTTCTGCAGGGGGCATCCAGCAGCCTCCGCCCGCTGCAGGATGCACAATGCTTTTGCACCCCCAGGGAAGAAGGAAGGCATGGTCCCCTGCCCTGACACCCCTCTCTGAAAAGCCACAGCATGGCTGGGCATCCGTTGGAGCGACCGCGACAGCAACATGCTGGGAAAGCTCTTGGCGGAGCCGGCAGCGCCGGGCTGCCGGAGGAGGGCTGCAGGGGCGGAGGTGAGAGCTGAGCTGCAGCGGGAATGTGCATTTTCGTCAGCTCCCCACCACTCCCCCCCCGCCAAAAAATCTCGCATGACGCCCATGTGTAGGTCACTGGCTGCTGCAGCGACGCGGCGTGTGGGCTCACCATCTGCGGCTGCTTCTGGAGCTCAGCGCCTGGGAACGCCGCCCTGTGCCGCCCTGGCTCGTCCCGGCGCGGGGTCCTGGCCCCCAGCCCTTCACCAGCACCCTGGGGGGCCACAGGGCAAAGGTTTGCTCTTTAATGGGAGGGGACCCAAACTTTTGGCTCCTGCCAAGAAGCAGGAGCAGCGGCGGTGGGATGCCTGCGTGAGCCGGCGTTCCTGCCAGTCAGCGGGGGGTGATGGAGAAGAGAACTTGTCAAAATAGCGAGATTTTTTTTCTTTCAGGAGATTACAAGTTTGGCTGATGGAGATAATAGTGTTGACATACTGTGGGGAGGGTTCGGAGAGGCATTGGCACACCTCGCGGCAGCTGGTTCAGGAGGGGCGGGTGATGCCAAAATCAGCATGAAATGGGATAAAAACCAGCTGCCTGATGGGCTGCCGTGTAAGACTGCAGGCAGGGAACGGCAGAGCATCGCCCGTCGCTGGGAGCAAGCTGTGCAGGAGTGACCCTGTGAGCAAGGGAAACCATGCCTAGTTCCCTCTGGCTGCCCCAGCCCATGCCCTTGGGCTGCATGGGGTCTGCGTAGGGGAAGGGGCTCAGGATCCCACCTACGGGCGTGATCCCAGCTGCAGGCACGATCCAACTCTCCACTGGCACCTAAGTGGGACACCTCCTGCTGCTGGCTGCAGACAGCACCTCCCAAGGCGACCTGCCGACGGCTGTCCATCACGTCCACTGACGGCTGTCCATCATGCCCACTAACGGCTGCCCATCATGCCCACTAACGGCTGCCCATCATGCCCACTGATAGCTGTCCATCGCTGCCCCTGGACATTTACACCGGCTCATCAGTGGCTGTCTGTCACACCCCCGGCTCATCACACCGCCTGTCACTTCCTCGGCCATCCGTGCGGCTGTCCTCTGCTGCTTCTGCACCCCGACAGCTCAGCCATCAGTCCCCACAGCCTCCGGCTCCCCGCAGCCCCAGCCTGGTGGTGGTGGGGCCCCATGCCCCGCAACCTAAAAGGTTCACCTGACTTCCCTTGGGGGGCTGGTTTTATGGAGCAGTCCCTCGCCCTAGGCTGCTCTGACACCTTCCCTCTCCCACTCCTGTCCCCACCAGTGGCCGCCCCCAGGTATGTGTGTGGGGCTGCAGTGCTGGTGCCACTGCAAACTGCTAATGGGTAGCGGCTCTCTGTGCATCCTGCTCCCCGCATTCACCCTGCCATGGTCTCAGGTACAGGGACAGGGACATGGACAGGGACAGCAGGTCCTGGCTCTCACCCTGCCCTCGGTGGCCAGGGTGCCCCGAGCAGGAGCTGCCAGGTGGTGCCCAGCAGGGACGCAGCCCCTCCTTTGGCCCCCGTCAGCAGTCGTGCAGTAATGAACCCGAAGTAGGTTAAGACGCCGTGGATGTTGGCCATGTGCCTCGCGGCCGTGGCACCGCATTTGTTTGCTCTGAGTTTTTCCCTCCCATCCTGGGGCTGGCGTGTGGAGCTCTTGCAGGGCATAATTACCGAGCAGCCTTGTGCACACTGTTGAGGTGCAAGAGCTGGCTCTGCCCCCTCTGCAGCTTTCCCAGCACCCAAAACTCCCCCAGTACAAATGCCTGGAGCAGAATTTGCCTAATGAATAATCTTCAGCCCTGCAGTTCTGCAGGACCTTGGAGTTTGCAGTCGAGGTCTGTCTGGATGCATGTGGCAGCCGAAATCCCAGCCAGAGCAGGGCCAGGTGCTGTGTGGGGAGGAGGCACCTCTCCTTCATCCAGCTGCAGGTTTGGGCTGAGCTCCCACTCCACCCTGACCCAACCTCCCCTTCTGGGGAATGAGCACATTGTGCTGCCCAGGGCGCTCTTAGCTCCGTCCAGGTCCGTGGCCTGGTGCAGAGCTGAGCACAGCTTCTTCCTCATCCTTGGCGTTGTCTGACGTAGCCCTGCCTCATTACCGTGCCCCCACGCCTGCCGGGCTGAGCGGTGGCAGCCCCAGATCTGCTGGGCATGCAGCCCTGAGTGAACAACACACCCCACCAGCTTCTCCAGCTGCTGGAAAGAGGAGATCCAGCCTGCATCCAGCCCATCCATCCTCTTGCACATCCACCTTCAGGTGAGCCCTTGGCTGTGTGCTGTCTGCTCATGCAAGTCGCAGCTTGGCTGTTCCCTTTTCCCTGCACAAGGCTGGGCTCTGGGGAGCCTGAGAGAGAGCTTGAGGTGCTCAGCACCACACCACCTTGTGCATTTACCCATGCTGCTCCTTCATGAGCTGCCTTCACTCCTGTGATAAGGGGGAAAAGCTGGTGGGGACCAGTGCCAGGACCTGGGGAGGTGGTGCAGAGAAAGTATGTGATTGACCGTGTGGATGGGTGCTGAAAAAATGCCCCAAGGGGAGCCTGGGGAAAGGTGCTGGGATGAAGGAAGCAAGGAGATGAGAGCAGGCAGGAGGAAGCCAGCAATGCACCCTGCGATGGGCCGGGATGCCCTAGAGTCCAGGGTCTGCAGGAAGGCTTTCCCCCCAGGTGGCTGCCTGGGCTTACCCTGGCCTGCCCTTCCTGGGGTGGCATGTCCCTGCAGAGCAGCCAGGGCACAGAGCCGTGGGTCTGCAGGGACCCCAGCCCTGCGAGTGGTGGCTCGCCAAGCATATCTTTGATCAGTCGAGGATGCTCCCTCCGGATAGATAATAGCTGAGCACTTTAGAGCTCTCTAATCTAGGAGCACTCTTGCAGGCATTAGCTAAATGACCCTCTTCACAGGGCCATCCCAGCCAGCTCCCAGCCACCAGCCTGGCTGCTCATCCCCGGAAGGGGTTGAGGCCACAGCTCTCGAGGGACTGGTATGCCCTTCCCTAAGCAGGGACACAGGTGTACCCAAACAGCAGAGCCTGGCACAGGGGCTTGTCCCCCGGGACACTGCAGGGCTCTGGAGAGCAGGATCAGCCCTAGGGCTGGGCAGAAGGGTTGAGGCTGGGTGAGAGGGGGGAGTGCCAGGGCTGGACCGCGGACGGGTGCTGGGTAGGGGTTTGAACTGCAGCATCCCAGTGCCAGCCCCACAGTGCCTTGCAAGGGACACACTCGTCCCCATAGGGAGGCATGGGCAGGGATGCCAGCCCTCCCTGCTGCCCACCCTGCCAGCCTGGCTGCCCCCCTGCAGTCTCACCCGTCCCTGTATCCCCCCTTAGCCATCCATCTCTGCTGCAGGCCAGCTGAGCATCCTCACAGAGGAGCTTTTCAAGTGGAACAGAAACGCCTAATGAAGGCCGACTTCACTAACCGGGGCTGTCACGGGGATGATTGCTGCCTTCCTGAGCCTCTTTACGGGGAATAAAGCTGTGGGAGAGGAGGGGAGAGGAGAGGAGAGGAGAGGAGAGGAGAGGAGAGGAGAGGAGAGGAGAGGAGAGGAGAGGAGAGGAGAGGAGAGGAGAGGAGAGGAGAGGAGAGGAGAGGAGAGGAGAGCCTGCCCACATGCCTCTGCCTTGCTGGCGAGGGCACTGCTGTGGCCTGTTTTGGAGGCTGGGGACAAGCAGGCATCCCCTGGGGCTGGAGGCAGATGCAGAGCCTGCCTGGCTCCAGGGGAACGTGGTCCAGTGGAGCTGAGAGCCAGGAGCACTGAATCCGACCCTCTGGGGCCATCTGGGTACCGTTCTGCTGTGGAGGTGGGACATGGTGTGACTCGAACCCAAGCTGAGGGCTATGCAAGGCTCCTGGGTGCTGCTATTTGGACAGGGACGTGGTGCTTGCAAGGGGGTCCAGGAGCCTCTGCCTTGCTTTTGGTGTGTCCATCAGCCTGGTTCCCATGCCGCAGCATCCTACGGGCAGGATTCACGCAAATGCTCATCCCCAGTGTCTCCAAGCCTGGAAACCCAGTCCTTTACCCACGCGAGGGGCTGTGCATGCTCCCTGGGCTGCATCACAGCACCTGATGCCTCTCACCCCTCTTGAGGACCCCCAAACACCTCCGATGGGGTGAGTGGGGACAGCCCCATGTAGCGGCAGAGCCCCAGCATGCTGCCACCCCACGCTCGCCTCTTAATCAGCTAATTGTGTGTTTGGGGTTTCAGGCGAGGGCCCCAGCCTGGCGTTGCCATACCAACTGCATCAGCATCACTTTCAAACGTTTACCAAGCAGGCTTGAGATGCAGGGGCGGGGGGGGATTAAAAAAAGAGAGGAGGCCAAACAGAGGGTTGATGGGAGGGGAGAGTAAAAGGGCTGTCTGCGCCTCTTTCATTACACCGTGCGGAGTCCCGCAGGGCAGAAAGCTCTGATTAAAACGGCTCTTGCTGGGATTCAGAGGCTTTTTGGGGAAAAAGAAAATGCCCCTGGCTGCTGGAGTCTGTCTGAGGCACTGCTGGTGGTAGGAATGCCTCGGTTTCTTCAGCAGGGTGAGGGAAGGGCTGTGAAACCAGGGGGCCCAGGCTGTGTCCCCAGGCAGAGTGCGTGGGGACGTGTGGTGGGTGCTGGCCCCGGGGACCCTCGGTCCCCAGAGCCAGCCGGGCTGGTGGTGCAGCCAGCTGGTGCGGTGGTTCGGTGGAGGAGGCAGAAAAGGTGGATGGGGGTGATGTGGGGCAGATCCTACAGCTCAGGGTGTCTGGCCCACGTTTGTACTTGACCCGATGTTGTCCTGGGGTATGGGGCAGGACCCCGGCAGCGCTGGCCCCCACGGGCACTTGCTTTCTGCAGCTGGATTGCCTCTCTCCCCTGGTCCCTGCCTGTGCCCTGGTCCCTCCTCTCCCCTCCTTCCAAATCCACTTCTTTGCCACCGTTGGCCTTTCTGTGAGCTGGATCAGGCCTCTCCAGAACCTCCTGCCCAGATGGACAGGCTCTGGGCTGCTTTTCCTTGCCAGCACTGGCATGGCACGAGCCCTCCCTCATCTCCCAGCTCCCCCCCATCCTCTGCGGCAGTGACCAACCTGGTGCAGGAGAAGGACCTGCCCTGGGTAGGGGACGTGGAGGCGGTCCTGCGTTCCCCCTCCTGCTCACCCAGCTTCCCCTGCAAACCCATTTAATAGATCAAAATTTTATATGCTGAGCCATACTGGAGCTCAGAGCAGAGCACAGTTTTGCAGATTTTAGTCAAAGGAGGGCTATGTCACGGGTAGGAGGCGTCGGCTGCTGCAGGGACACGGGGGAGACGGGGAGGGAGGAAGGCAGGAGCAAGGATGGCATACAAGGAAACCCAGCTTTTGAGGGTGTCATGTGGCCTTTTTGGCATCCTCTCTCATGGGATGGCCCTTGCTGTGGCATGAGAGTGCCTCTGCCCAGCTCCTCTCCATCCTGGCATCCCTTGTCTGGGCTCTGACACCCACCCGAGTGGCGTGTGAGCCCGGTGGCACAGGGCCAGTGCCCTGGCTTTGGAGGAGACACAGCCAGTCCCTTCTGCCTGCTCATCACCGAGGCTTCAGCATGTAGGGTTGCTTCCCTTCAAACCTCCGCTCCTCCTCCTCTGCGCTGAGCAAATCGCTCCATCACTTGCACGCTGGCGATGAGGCTCAGCCATGAATCACCATGGGCCAGGCGGCTCCTTGGGCGTTTCTTGGTCTCCAGAGAAGAGCCCGTGCACCATCGTCGTTCCTGGCCACGCTCTGCTCCTCAGAGCCCCCAGCTCTCTGGAGACCAGCCCTTGCTGAGGGAAGGGGCTGGAGGGAGGCAGAGGGCCATTTCTCTCGCACGAGCTCTCTCCTTCCCCTCCCAGGTGTCTACGTGAGCTCTGCATGCCCCGATTCTCATTGTGATCAATGAGCATCAACCAGCACCACCAGAGAGGCTGTCTGCTCACCCTCATCATGGAGGGCTGTGGGGACACGTGCCGTGCCTGTTGCCCTGGGGGACCTTGCCCACCCCACAGCTCCTTCCAGCAGCATGTGGGTCCCCCGGGAGTCCCGTGTCCCACATGTCATTTCTATGGTGCTGGGAGCTGCTGGAGGTGGCCACGGGCTGCGGGGTGGCTGCTCCCAGCAGATGCAGAGGTCAGTTCAGGAGTGTGGCTCAGGCTTTGCTGGAGAAGTGCCGGGATCATCTGTGCTGCCTAGGGCTTTGCAAACAGCCGTGAGACGGCTCGGCGGGCATAGTTAGCGTGGTGCCAGGCCCCGGCTTATCAGCCTTGCCGAGCATCTCTGAGTGGTCCAGATGGCTTTCTGCTGGCAGAGAGAGGCCCTGGCAGCTCACGTCTGCTGCAGACGGTGTGCGGGCAGACCCCCTGCCTCCTCCTGTGCAACCCCAGGGGCTGGTGTGCTCAGTGCCTGGTACTGGGGCTCACCCAGAGCTTGCCACAGCACAAATCAGGGCACCAACAGGGCAGGAAGGTAAATCCTCCCCCTCCAGGCTGTGTGCCTGCTCCTAGCTGCTGCTGACCCTGCTTTAAGGGAGCAATTCGGCAGGTCTCAGTGGGATGCCCTGTGCCAAGGGGTGTGCCTGCTGGGAGCACCCTGGGGTGTCCCTCCTGGATCCTGCATCCTCCCTGTAGCTTCCCAGCTATGGACCAAGCACCAGCCAAGAGCTGGGACAAGCAAGGGCATCCTCTGTCACAGCTGCCAGGACAGGCTGCATCCTCCCAGCTGCTTTGCCTTGCTCTGCTGTGAGCATGATGGTTTGTTCTCCACCCTCACTGGGTGTCCTTTAGATGGGGAGAAACCTCCAAACCATTATCCCCTGCAGCTTCAGGTGGAGATGGTCAGAGTGACCTCTGTGCAGGTGGTGGCGAGAGGGGACGTGGTGTCCCGGGACCCTGCCCCCACCCCAGGAGGGCTCAAGCATTGCTCGTTCCCATGCAGCACTTCTGGGCCTCTGAGGGCTGGGCACGAGGCTCCTTTCCAGGCTGCTCTGTCCGTGAGTTTTACAGGTGCCTGGAACATCTCCAAAGGATTGATTTACTGTAATTCCTTTGGAAAGCAACTTTTGTGATTGCTAGCCTGGAGATCTCAAGCTGGTCTTAAACAACAGGATCCTAAAGAGGCCATGAATAATTGAGCCTAATAAATATTAATAACTCGCCTGCATGGTGGCAAGGCATGTAATTGCAAGGAGCGTTCTGGAAGCACAGCTCTGCAGGCAAGTGTGTGCTCACGGCAGGGCTGGGGCAGAGCCTGGTTAACACTAATGCTGCCAGGCCATGCCGGGCCGTGCGTGGCCACCAGTCCTGCCACCCTCCCCTGGGGTCAGTGATGGCCAGGGGCAGGAGGTGCTGGCCACCATGTGAGTATTTAGATGTCCTCGGAGGGCCTCTCTTCCCTGATCTGGTCTTCTGTTGAACCCAAGGAGACTTGCAGCACCCACTGCATCTTTTGGTAGGGATGTTCTCCACCTCTGAGCCGTCCTCATCCCTCAGGCATGCTGGAGGACCTGGGACACCCCCTTCAGAAAGTTCTGCCTGCCATTATGTACAAGCCAGAGGGAGGAATGTCCCAAATTGGAGTCAGACCTTGGACTCTCACTGTTCTTTGTCCCCAAGGAGAGGGTGGCCTGTCTGTGGCCAGACTTCATACATGATTGTCCCATGCACCATAAAAAACAATGCAAAATCTAGCTCCTAGAGCCAAGTGACACCCAAGAAGGCACAGTCTAAACTTTGTACGACCCAACAAGTCCTCTGAAATTTGGGTGGAGGTGGGTTTGGGAGAGTGAAGACACAAATGAGGAATGGGTTATGAATGAATTTTCTATTTGTGAAAAGACAGCGATGGGGAGTGCACGTGGCCACCTCTCTAGGCTGAGGGATGCCTGGCAGGGAAAGGCTGAACTTGTCACTCGAACCCTCGCCTAAGCAGCACTGAGCCATTGATCAGACTTTGCGTGGGTGTAGGATCCTGCTCGAAGTTGCTGAGGTTTTTTTGATGAAATATAGATACAATGCTCAAGATAAAATACACCTGTTCTCCTGGGGTGCTCCAGTCCCTCACTGAGTTGCATGCCTGAAAAAACACTCACACCTGTGGCTTTGCCAATTCTAGATTAAACCCAGCATTTCCCAGGCTTCTGCTTTTCAAGGAAGATGAGGAAGAGGAGCCTAGAAGGGATCACAGGTGCTTGCATGGAAAGGCATGGTCTCAGCAGTGCTGTGAGCAGGGCAGAAATGGGTACATGGAGTCTTTGCCAGAGTTTTCTGGATGTTGCAGTTCAGGGTGGGGGCTTGCACACCTGCCCCTATGCAAGCCACTGTTGGCTTTGCTACCGGATGCTGATGGTGTGACGAAGGAACCTACAGGGCTATACAGAGAAAAGGGACAAAGAAACCCTGAGCTTACAGCAAGGACAGGGGGGAGTTTGGGTAAGATGTTACCCACAGGTTTCTGCTTGAAAGCTGTGGTGCTTGGGCAGCTGACAGGAAGACCTGTGAATGCTTGGCAAGGGTACTGTGAGGCTGTACCCTCTGCAGGAGCTTCTCCCACACTGAGCAAGTGTTTCTTTTTCCCAAACTGCCTGTCTGTTGAGATTGCATCTTGCAAATGCGGTTTCAGACAATAACAGCTTGCAATTATGCAGTGCTTTCAAAACCAAGATATCCTGAATTTTGTTAACGTCTTTGTATAAAACTAGCTGAGGCTGCTGCTGGGATGCAAAGCTCCAGCCTGCGCGGAAATGTCGCAGCTGGGATCACCCAAAGCTTTCCTCTGCGCCGTGCTGGAGGTGGTTCATCTTGCAGGAGATTTTAGGACACAGCCGGCTGGCAAACCAGAGCAAAAGGGGCACGGCAACATCTCATGGTCTCTGACCCCTGCTTTCTGTGTTTTCTATTGCTATATGGTCGCAGGAGGAGGACTGACTGGTGGGGGGGGGTTGTCCATCCAGGAGTCAAAGGGCTCTGTGCTCCCCGGGGGAAGGCAAGGCATGACTTGCTGTGGGTCACTAAAGAGAGCAACAATTGCTGTAAAGACCCGTTACAGAGCACAACCTCTTGGAAGCCATTTCCGAGCACATAAAGGGCAAGTGGGGATTTCCCAAGGGAAAACTGTGCTGGACTCGGATGGTGGCCACCAACAGCTCCACAGCCAGCAGGTGGCCAGTAATGACTGGAGCACCCTGGGGCTGACACAGGACTTGCCATCAGCAACAGGGGCACTGGCGCAGGATGAACCTTCAGCAACGCCTCAGGTGCCATTAGGTGAGGGTGGCAGACACCTGACAGATAAACGTGAGCATCAACCCACATGAAATTCAGCGAGGGGGATGCAAAGTGCAGCACCGAGGTGCAATCATCCCAGGCTGGGAGCTGAGCAGCGAGTGGCAGCACTGATGGGAAGGACCCGGGGTTATCGCGAGCACCGGGCTGAATATGAGCCAAGAGAGCACTCTCGTCGCGAAAAAGGCAAACCACATCCTGGGCTACATTAGGGGGAGTGTGGCCAGCAGATTGAGGCAAGTTATTATCCTCCCTCCTTGGCACTGGTGAGGAGGCACAGATCGCGGAAGCGATTCTTGAATAGCTCCTAACAGCAGCTCTCCCGCAGCTTCCTCTGTTGGTAAAGAGCTGTGAAAATACAGACGATGATACAGGGGTTGCTGCAGGAGCAATGGAAGGGAACTGTAGCACTACCCCAAGGCACTTGCTTGGGAAATGGACGGTCTGTCTTGAGAGTCCCCTACAGTTCAGCTGAGATATTTGGGGAAGCAAGGAGCTTTACACTTAGATATCAGCTTCTCTTTTGGATGAAGAATTAATGAAAGGCTTGGCTGAAAAGAGCCTGTTTTTTTTCTGTGGTCACAGATACCCCAAAATATGAGTGTATCCAAATGCTTCCAGTTGCTCTGTGCTGCTGTGCAGCTGCCCCCTGGCTGAAAGGCAACAGCACTTGGTCTGCTGGACTGGCTGCAGGCAAGCGACGAACCTGCTCCGGCTGTGCCTGGGAGTGCGAACAAGCGAGTGGTCAGTAGCTTGGCTGACCATTGCTAGGTGCGGCAGATATTTGGGGGGCGACTCCGCGAGGCCTCTCCGTGTCTGCAAGGCAGCAGAAATGGGTATTTGCCTGGGGCTGGCTGCCCAGCCTCTGTGTTGCACAGACCCAGCTCACATCAATGCTTTTTCAGGCCTTTTTTCTTTCTAGCTGTGGCCGATTCAGAGTTTTGGATGAGACCCATCTGTCGTGGATGGGTAGAAACACTGTGGCGCATTTTCCCCTCAGGGTCGACTTCATACCCTGTGGTCGAGAGAAAATTAAATAATTTTGGGTGTTCTCACAGCTATCTATGCACTGTGTGAAGACTATCGAGCTGCATTTTAAAACGTCTCTGAGGCTGGTGACACCTGAGAGGGGTCTCACTGGGGAGCTGGAGGCATGGCCAGGCTGGTGACAAGTATCTGGGGCAGACGTTCAAGCTGGTGGCATGGCCAAGTAGCAGGGGAAAGCCTTGTTCAACAGGGGAATGGGGCAGGACTGCATGCCCTGGGGCTCCTTCACCCCCAGCTCCTGCCTTCACGGGTGATTGCAGAGCATCGATCCCCAAACCCTCTCCACTGCTCAAAGCTTTTAGGCTCCCTGGGCTCTGCTATGCTCAAAGGCAGCTGCATGAAAGAATATTTTCCCTCTGTAAACAGATGCAGCGACCTGCTTAACATCGATCTTGTGAGGCCGGGCTTCAAATTAAATTTGTTTCCATCGTACCTGTGAAGAGTTTGGTAAATTGATTTTTAAGAACGAAAATGTATTGAGAGTGATTACAATGATAAATATAATTTTAAATAATGAGATGAGGCTTATGATCACTGAATTGTTCACCTGAGGGGTGCAAAAATGTACAGTCAAGAAAACCGTATTGCTCTAAGACATCACTTAAAGCACTGACCTTTATTTTTCATGAGATGACTCCAATTTCCATCTCTTTTTTCAGGGGAGGAAGCCCTGGGAAAGTCACAGAGTGCAGTCAATGATCCCTAAACCTGCAATTTATGCAACTGTTGTAATCTCTGCACAACCGTAACTGATGAATATGCATCATATCATTTCTATGCGTGGCGGAAAGTAACCTACTTCTGGCCTCAGCGAGCTGCGGTAGGTCTGGCTGCATCTTCCTGTGTCTCTGTGACCATGGTGGGGCTGTGGGATTTTGGGCAAGGTGGGGATGCCACAGGAAAACCCTGAGTCCAGGCCCGGGATGGGGGTTAACACCAGCTCCATCCACCCATCCCATGGGTGCCCGGGGTGCTGCTCTGCGCCTGCCTCCTCTTAAGACCCATTTAATGAAGGGTTTGGGGGACTGTGAGGCAGCAGCCTCTGGGAGAAGGAGGGGGGGGAGGATGATGGCCACCCCAGAGGCAGCCCCGAATTAACATCTTGAAGCAGAAGCGGCAGAGATGTGATAGACGCAGAAGAATGGCCAAGTGACACTCTAATGAGTGTTAATGGGAGACAGGAATTAAATCCTGCCGGCTCATTAGCATGGGAAGAGGTGCCATCTGCCAGGGCTGGCAGGTTCCCTGCTGCCGTTTGGGGGGGGCTGCTTCTGCGGGGATGTGGGGAGAGGAGAGCGGTGCCCAGGAGGGTCCATGCGGCTTTGCCTGTGACAGCCAGGAGCCAGTGCTGGCTGGAAGCATTGTGCGTGAGAGCCTCCTCCGCCCATGCAGGGGCTGCCTCAGAGGGAGGAGGAATCCCTGTGCACTCTCATTTTGTCCATGGACCCCCCAGCCCTTTCCAGCCTGGCCAACAAGGCAGCAGGACCAGCAGCAGAACTGGCAGGAGGATGAGCTTTGATCTTGCCAAAGGAAAATGGTGGCCTCTCTGTGAGCGACTGCTACCTGGACTCTTCCTTCCCAACCTGCTGACAGTGGCACAGGGATGCTGATTGGGCTCCCGAGGCACAGCCAGCGCCTGCAGGTCCTGATTGCCCCTGAGTCCCACAGGACTGAGAGATTTGGGGCAGCCAGCAGAGCTGAAGAGCTGCTCACTGGGGTCTTCTCCTCCACCCAGCCACCATCACTGGGGAACATTGTGGGTGAGATACTCCTTCTTCCGGACTGAGGAGGAGGTGCTATCATCTCCTGGTTTGTCCACAGCTCCCCCCAGCCCTTCCTAACACAGCCTACAAGGCAGAAGGACCTGCAGCAGGACCAGCTTTCATCCTGCCAAAGGAAGATGATGGCCATCACACTGACTTTGTCACCCTGTGCTCATGCATCGTCAAGGTTGGTAGCCAGCCTCAACCTGCAGCGCCTGTCATCATCTCAAAGCTGAAGCTGGGGCAGGAGGCATGCAGCAAGCTCTGGCTGCACACAGCAAGGAAATGTCTGGAGATAAAGCTGTGAAGCTTTCTGGGGCAGTGCAGTGGTCCGTGGAAAGGCTGCATCACCCACTGACCAAATTCCTGCAGGTCATGGCTGGTCCCCTGCAGGCACCCTGCACCTGTGTCCCCTTGCTGAAGTTTAAGAGCCTCTTTAAGCTGGAGCAGGTCACACATCAGCAGCTCGGGGCATCCCTGGGGGGCCAACGCATACCCTGCCCTGCGCTGTGTCCCTTGCCCAGCTTGGTGGCCATCGACTGTCATGGCAGCTGTTCCTCCAGCTGCAGCAGGGCTGCTGGCTTGACCCAGGGAACCAGGCACCGCTGACCCTTCTGCCCCACACCTCTCCCTCCTCTTGCCCCAAACATGGTCACCCCTGTGAGGCAGAGCTGAACCTCAGTCCCCATGAGAGCCTGAGCAACATGGCCCTGACCCTGGAGAGAGGAGCTCCTATGGAGCTGGGGTCTGCCTGCTCCCTTGGACCTCTGCATGGCTGTGAAGCCCCTTGAGCCATGAAGATGGCACAGAGGGACTGGAACCATGGCTGGGGGCCATGTCTGCATTGGTGCAGGGGTCCCAGCGGTGAACGGTGCTGTGGCAAGGCATCCTGCCAAAGCTCATCCATCCAGGGACGGCCCAGCCCTAGGCATGGAGCAAGCTGTGCCCCTCGCTCGATCCACCATGGTCTCCCCAGCCCTTGTCTGTGGGATCCCTGCTACGAGCCCAAGGCTGGAGCCCTGGTCAGGAGCACATGTGATGGGTGCCCGGTTTTGGGACCAGCCCCAGGAGCACGCTGGCCAGGGAGATGGACACATGGAGAAGCCTCCCACAGGGAATGCCACCGCAGATGGCTGCGCCACCTCCCAGCTTAACATCCTCCAGCCCAGAAGAGACCCCCAGCTGGTGCAGCAATCTTTGCAGGAGCAAACTGCAGTGCTCCTGCCACCGGGCACAGGTCTTCCTGCTGCCTGTGCTGAGGTAACGGCGCCCAGGGTGCCGCAGCAGCGCTGGCCAGCCATAACCTCTGCTCGGGCTGGGAAAAGCCCTGGATAAGGAATTGGCTGGATGGCTGCATCCACAGAGTTACAGTCAATGGCTCGGTGTCCAAGTGGAAACCAGTAATGACTGGTGTCCCTCAAGGGGTACATACTGGGACCAGTACCTTTTAATACCTTCATCACTGGCATGGACAGTGGGTTTGAGTATACCCTGATCAAGTTTTGCAGCAAGCAAAGCAGTGGGGGCTGAAAAAAGACATTGAAAAGGCACGTGCTTTAGAAAGGCTTTGTGAGAAGCTGAAGCCCAAACTGTGCAGTGAAGAAGGGGGTTGCACTGGTGGGCTCAGCAGAGAAGGGGGAGCCGCTGTCCAAAATGAGCTGGGTCGGCATGAGCAGATGCAAGTGGGAAGCTGGGAAGTGTATAAAACTGTGAATGCTCCTGGGAGATATGCATGGCTGACCACAGCAATGAGGAGGAGGACAGCTTTTACTACCAAAACACATCCTCAATTTTTAAATCTGTTTCCAAAAAGAATGAAAATGCTGTTACGCAAGATGCAGAAAGGAAGGCAATATCTGTCTTCAGTGTTTGTGAAGAAGCAAGGGAAGCTGTGAAATACTTTCCAGTCTACTGGGCACGAGAGGGGATGCTAGAAGATATACACTGAGGGCAAATATTTCAAAAGTAGCTGCCCAGATAAATTGTACCCAAGAGCCCTGAAAGAATGGGCTGAGGGATCTCAGCTGCAATGGTATTTATTTCTTGTACAACTGGAATTTCCCTGGTGCTCCCAGGAGATGCTAGGGCAGGCAGGCATCTGCCGGGTATCTCCCTGCTCAGGCATCCATGTCACCCAGAACACAGAGCATCCTTCATGTGAGTCAGGCACACAGGGATGGCTCAGCTGTTACTACAAGTATCTTGAAAGAATGACTGCTTGCTTTTTCTGGGAAAAGCCCGCGCAGAGCAAAGCCAAGCCAATGCAACTCCCACATGAGGTTTTTAAAGAGGGAACAGGAGCACATCCCGTGGGAAGGGGCCCCTTCTGCCCAGCTCTCCACCTTTGCCTCTTCCATCCCCAGGATGGTGAGTAAATGTGAGCAGCTTGTGGAGAGAGGTCACTGCTCCCCAGACACAGAGACATTCTGCAAGCTTGCTGCTGGAAGAGAGCATCTCTTTGTGGTGTGCGCATGGACTCGGTGTTAAGGGTTCTCCTCTCATCTGTGGCCCTTCAAAGGTACGATCACCAGTCTGCCAAATTGTCCCCCCCGCCAAGGAAAACATCCTAACTTTGCTTAGTTGCTGCTTCTTGCCAGCCTATCTCACAAAACAAAGTCTCCAGAATAGCTTCCAACTTACTTTGTCCATTCTGCTTTTTTTTTTTTTTTGCCGATTCTGTGACGTTTGCACAGTTTAATCTCAGAGATCTCTCGTAATCTTGTTTGCGAGCTGCGCTGCCATTTCTTGTCCTTCCTTGTGCTGTGAAGGATATTACGGGTGCTCGAGGAAGCGTCATGGAGGTGGGAGTCCCTGTGGCAGTTTGGGGACTCCAGGTTGCCCGGAGGTGAGGAGGGGTAGGAGGTGATTCGGGACAGCATGTATGACCCCAGGCACAGGCAGCCATCTGCAGGGAAGCGGCAACTGCCAGCCTGTTCCTCCGGGAACAGTTCTGGACCTGATAACATTCAGTATGATGGGAAATGAATATTAAATGGGTGTAGATGAAATGCACAGGCTCAAGGAGATGAGCAAGGAACTAAAGCATTGCAAGGACTGGGCAGCTACGCCACTGCCAGCGAGGCTCGGGGCTGTGAGAAGCTGATCTGATGGCTCCCTCTGGCCGCAGGCTTTGTCAGTCTGCGGAAAACGCATCCTGCAGCTGCTCCGTTCCCATAGATGTCCAAAGAGCCTGGGAACCTTCCTTCTTTTCTGAATCTGTTATCTGAAAAAGGGAAAAAAAAAACCCCCAACCTCCACTGCCTTGCCCAGTGAGTTTCTGGGCAAAGGAGAAACATGGGGCTGGTGCTGGGCTGGGTGTCACCCACAGGTTCTTAGAGCACACAGGAGATGGTCTTCATTTCAAGGCAGCTGGAGCAATAGTTTTGGAGATGCACTTGAGTTGCTGAAAGGTAGAAGGGCTCGGCTCTTTCCTTCTGACCTTAGGAAATTATTATCCTCTTCTGATCAGCACTCATTACACCACATCTGGGTACCGCATCCAGGTTGGGGATCCCCAGTACAAGAGAGATATTGATAAACAGAGTTCAGCAGCAGCCACTGAAAAGGACGCCCTGCCCAGTGAGGAGAGGCTGGAGGAGCTGGGCTTGTCCAGGCTCGAGAAGGGATGGCTTTGGGGAGACATCCCTCGATGTCTGTGGGAAGATTATTGAGAAGAGAGAGCCAGGCTTTTAATGGAAGCGCATGGGAGCATGAGAGAGAGTGATCCAGCTTGTAGCGTGGGGAAGTTTTTCTCCACGGTGACAGTCATGTGCTTGGAGAGAGGCCTGGAGAGGTGGTAGGATCTCCAGCCTTGGAGGCTGTCAAGATGCAGATGGGCAAAGTCCTGTGCATCATGGTCTGATCCTGCTTTGGTTGGGAGGTTGGACTTGAGACCTACTTTGGTTTTGCGAGTCCATGAGATGGGTTTGTGAGTCGAAGGCAGCGGGAGGAGACTGGGGAGATCAGCAGCTGAAAATGGTCTTGGGCAGAGGGAACCTGAAGGAGGCATGGGGGAAGGCTGGAGAAATGACTGTCTGATGTTTGCTGGGAGGAAAGCCTGCTCTACCCCAGGTAGTCCCTGCTGCCCAGTCTGAGCCTGGAGGAGAGTTGGTCTTGGCAAGGACCTGCTTAGAGCACAAGGCTCTTGGAGCTGGTTGAGAAGAGCGGGACCGAACAGCCTGAGGAGTAGGACAAACTTGGATAAGAAACACAGCCAGTTTCTGTCATTTCCTTCTGGATTCGATCTCATCCCAGTGTGCTCTTCTGCCAGCTCCAAAGGAAATGGGAGAGGGAAAATTAGTGGAGCTGCTTGGAAAGCATTTGTAAATGCAGAGGGCTGCAAGGCAAGCAGCCAAGAGCAGCGTGGGGCAGGGGGGTCCCACGCAGAGCATGCCCTGGACCTGGGGGCTGAGCTGCTTGGGTGATGGAGAGCCAGGGCTGCCTTCTGGGGCAGAAAGCAACAGGATGCGGACGTCTGCATTGGGAACCGAGCGGGGTGCGAGGTTACACCTACGTTTCAGAGGCGAGAGGGTGTTAATCAGGAATGTGTGGGGTGCACAGGGGAAGGAAGCTGACTGGGCTGTCTCAGCCTCTGGTGGGACCCGCAACCGTCGGTGATTAATGAGTGAACTGCTGGGTCTGGACGAGCTGATTAAGTGTATGCGGGAACGCCACCAGGTACCTCAGCCAGCTGGCAGGGAGCAGCCCCGGGCCAAGCTCTCTCGCCCCCGGATGGAGCGGCCTCATCCCCCATCCCTCGAGGATGGTGCCTGACCCTGCTCACTCCCCTACACTTAGCTCGGCGCTAGTTGGTCTGGCTTCAAAGCACGTGAGGGACCGTGCACACAATTTATCAGCACATGTGGTGATGTGCCAGCCGTGTCACTGCAGCCTCAGCATTGCCTCAGGGGGACACCGTCGCTCCAAGGACTCTGCAGTAATAAATCAGGAGGTACCAATGCAAGAGACTTTTCTGAAGCAATAGGGGATCCCCAGTTTTGTGGTTGGGGTGCTGGGAGACTGAGGGCAGCAGCTATGGAGAAACCAGCAAGGAAAGGGACAGACTGTATGGCCACCACCATTCCTATGTGCCCAACAGCCGCTGCCACTACATTACAAAGTTGAGAAATTGGGTCCATGTCCTCTTGCTCTTTTTATCATCCCTGGCCCCTCATCCATAGACAGTTAGTTACCCAAAAAGCTTCTCTATCTGGTTGTATCCCTGTGGTTTTCTGGGATGCTTTTTGTCCTTCTGACTAAGGAGAAACAGTCGCCTCTCTCACCACGGTTCACAGTGAGGACAGTGCCGCGGGTTCCCAGGGTCCCCTGGTCAGCGCAGTGTCCCTAGTGCTCCTCTGGCAGCTCCCCTGGCTGGAAAACCCATGCCTTTCCCCCATGTGCCTTTCAGGATCATGCTTTTTTTTTTTTTTTTTTTTAAAAAAAAGGAGAATTGAAAGTACTTTTCCTGTTTTTTCCTCCGATTGTGCTCCTCACTTAAATTAATTAAACTGTTTGTCTCAGAATCTCCCCTCTGTAAATCTGAGCAATGTGTCTGGTTTAACTGACCAGGTTTTGGGGCCAAGTTGTCCTGTTTGTATTATCGGCAAAAGCTTTGGGTTGTCATGCCTGGAAGACATCACCCCGGGAACAGCTGGCCGTGCTGAGAAGGGGATGGGATCTTCTCTATATACAAGACGCCGCAGATGGGATACCCGGCGGGCCTCCTGTACCCGGGTCATCTGGAACCCAGCTCACCTTGTGCCCTGCCAAAATCTGGCCGTGCTTAGCCTGAGCTTTGTGTGTTGCAGCAGTGCCAGCATTGCCCGTTGCCTGCCCTCAGAACCGCTCGCTGGCAGGCAGCGGAGGTCCTGGCGTGGCTGCCAGTGAGGCCAAATGTCTGCACCCATTTCAGCCTGCTGTAAATCCCCCAGCCTGTGTTGTGCTGGCCCTGGGGAAGATGAGGGGGCTGGTGGCAGGGAGGGGAGGGAGAGGAGGACAGACCCTCCCATTCAACATGGCTGGAGCTGGACAGTCTTGCCTGCGTCCCTGCATTGCCAGGGAAAAGGGCTGTGTGCTCTGCTCCTGATGTTGGCACATCAGCCACCCTGTGTCCCCAAAGCACGTGGGCGTCAGGGAAAAGGGCTGTGTGCTCTGCTCCTGATGTTGGCACATCAGCCACCCTGTGTCCCCAAAGCACGTGGGCGTCAGGGAAGTGCGTTTTAGCCCACTGTCATGCTCTTGCAGTCAAAATGCCTGAGGAAATATCTTCCTCACCTCAAAAGCAGCAATACTGGGGGACCTTCTCCACCATGCTAGGGGAAAAACGTGTTTCAACCACAAGCCTATGGGAGCCTCTGGCTGCTGTCTCCTCCCCAGCTCACCCTCACGTCCATCCCTCAGGTCTCAGCGCTGGGAAGAGTCACGTTTGTCATCTGTCTGTCATATGCTGCAGTCCATCAGGACCCCCAGATGGCTGCGTCCCCTTCATTCCCCATGCAGTCATGGCAAGGCTGGCTGCAAGCCGCTTGCTTCGTACGGTGGCAAACATGGGGCTGCAGATGGGCTGGGGGCTCAAAGCGATCCCTCGAGCTTGTTAGTAGAGGGAGGACAACCTGTTTACTTTGAAAGGGACAGTGGCTGGCTCGGTGGGTGGCTGCAGAAACCTCAGCACGCAGCTGGACAGATGGAGGATGGCTTCTCTGTCATGTTGGCTTAGTGTCTCCTGGCCACAAGAGTTTGAAGACTGGAAAATCTGGAGTCAATCTAGTCATGAGCAGCTCCAGCCAGCAGCTACTGCCTGCAGCCGCGGGGCAGCACGAGGACAGGGGGCTGGGAGGCTCACGATGGTGGGGTCCCCACTCCCTGAGGGTGGGAGTGTGGTAGTGTGCTTGGAAGGTTGGAAGTGGCAGCCGAGCAGACTTCTTGGGGGGACAGAGGACACCTGGGACCTGGGCTCTGTGGTGACATGTGTGATGGACACAAGTCTTCCCTCTGACAGCTCTGGGCACCTTTTCTCCAGCCTTGCTGCCTCCCTTAGCTTCCCCTTTGAAGGACCTGTGCCTGGGGGCCCCATGTTTTGCGGTGTCCCCAAGCTGGTGGCTGGCTCCTGAATGGACTAGGTTAGCACTGAGCCCTTCTTGGGAATTCCCTGCACCGATGCCATGGGTTTATTAGTTTATTAGCCCATGTGCTTTTGTGCAGGAGTGTGACTGCATAAGCTGTTTGCAAAAACAGGCTGGAGCTGTTTGCAAACCTTCCAGGCTGGGTCTTTGCCTTAATCTCTGTGATTAGCTCAAATGCAAAGGAACAGCTGGGCAGCTGGGGAGTCTGGGAAGTGGGACAAACACATGTGAGATCCAAAGCTTCCCAGAAATTGCACTGTGTTGAGTTTAGTGCCGAGGGACTGGAAGGACAGCTTTTTATGGGGGCATCCTCGGAGTGGGAGAAGGGAGCCGGCAGTGTGTGTTGTGCTGGTGGCTTTGGCCAGCAGAGTCTGGCAGCGCTGGCTCGCAGCCGTGAGGATGGTGTGGGCGCCACATCTCCCCTTGCTCCTTGTTCCTCTGGGCCTCTGTTTACAGGGTTTGGTGTTTAAGGCTGGAGACTACTGGGTTGCCCAGTCTTAGCGCTGCACGGTGCAGACCACAGGCAACTGTGAGATTGCTCTGGGGCAGGGAGGTATTGCTGTCTGCATGGAGACCCCTGAGGGATGCTGCTGATCCCCCAGTGGATTTGGCAGTGGGTCCAGGCTGCAGATCCCCCAGCTGTAGCTTTCTGCACCCAGCTCTTCTTGTGCAGCCTGGGGCCAGCACGCTGGGGTCTCTCACGGTCAAGGAACTGTGGCGGAGGTGGACAGATGCTGCATGTTGTTTCAGGGAGGTCCTCGAAGGGAGATTTGGGAGTACAATCTCAGATTGGGCTGCACCACCCAGAAGAGCTCTTCTAATGTCCTGCGTCAGTCGCTTTAGCATATATAAAATGCCTATTCCAGAAAAGTGTGCCGAGCACAGGGACCGGCCAAGTCTCAGGACAGCGGGGATTTCCAGAAGATTTAGAAGAAAATGTTATGCCAATATTTGACAGGGGTACAGGGGTGACCAGAAAGATGGTGCACGTGTCTGGGGAGACACTTAGCCCCAACGCATCCCCAAGCTGGAGTACATCTCCGGCAATCGAATGTTTTTAAATAAGGCAGGATTTTTTCCTGAAATGTGTGTGTGACCCAGAAGATCCCAAGGCAGATAACATCAAGTGGGAAGGGAGAGCAACTTGACCTCCAAGAGCTGCTTGGATGTTTGGAGCGTTATCCTTATCTTAGCAATGCTCTAGCCAAAGTGGCTGCGTGCAATCTCGGCTGGACGCTCATCTCGGGCTCAGCAGCCTGGAGATACGTTTAATCTTTTAATTCCCTGTGATACATGAGTGATTGCAAATTTCAGCAGGTCCTGGGAAGATCTATTGACCCAGGCAAAGAGGCTAATATCATGAGGATGGGAGATGAAAAAGCATTCAGTGAGAGGCAGGGAGAAGATGGGGTTAGTGTGGTGGGCCTGATGATAGGAGGTGGGGGTCCCCCACGCGGAGGTTACTTGCATGAGGAGCTGCAGCCATGCCGAGTTGCAAGGTCAACCGTCCACCCTGGCTGTTCCAGCCTCCCCTTTTGGAGAGCAGAGTGGTTTATGTATGCTTTTGTTTGTAAACCTGCTACCCAGCCCTTGCATTTATGCTCCAAAGCCTCTCTCCAAACCTGCTTAGAGCAATCTTCATGTGTGCTTGTGCTGCCACAGCACAGGGACAGGGACACGCAACCTCCCTGGAGGAGCAGGGCCATTGCAGATGGGACCAAAGGAAGACAGGGGTCTTGCATGGGGTCCTGCATCCCAGGGGGGTTCAGGGCACCCTCCTAGGCTGCAGCAGGGCTGTGCCCTCCTTGCCTGCCCCTGAGTGCCATTGCTTCTCTGGCAAGGGGAACTGTGGGGCTTCTGCGGTCTTACCATTTGGAAGAGAAAATACAGATGGTGCTTCAGAGGAAATCCTGCTTTGTAAAAACACATGGTGCCCTTTTTCATGACACCAGAGGTAACAGCCAAATAGAGGGGTGTCTGTGTGGGGTCTGAAGCCCCTTTCCTGCAGCTCTGAACCCCACAGCACTGCCAGCATCACGGGTAACATGCCCTCTGTCCATGCCCACCTGGGAAGCAGCAGGAGAGAGCAGGGAACTCTGCTCCCTACCCCTCCTGCTCTCGATGTTAGCTCCAGCATTGAGTTTCCCTCTTTGTCCACAAAGCTTGGGCTGTTGGATGATGAAAGGATGCTACATTGTGCGGTGAGAATGGGAGATGCGTTAGTCTTTGGTTTTCCAGGCTTAGTGCAAAGGTCCTTTCACTGGGCAGCTGGCACACAGACTGGGGGGGGAGCTGGGCTGTGGGCTTGCAGACCCCCGGTGGTCCTGCTCCCGGAGGTAGGAGCACAGGGCAAATAGAAAGGGGGCAGGAGCATCCCCAGAGCTTTTGGCATGGAAATGGCACACAATCCTCTGCTGCTGGTTTGTACATTGTCCCCCTCTCCCTCCAGCGAGGCTGTTGTTTTGCAATGCTGGCAATGCTCACAGAGACCTTCAGTACTGGAGCAGAGCCCTGTACAGATAAGAAGTAGGGCCATGGCCCCTGTGGTCTTCCTAGGGGTGCAAAATCCCCTTCCTGATTGCAACCACAGTCACTGTTGAGATACACGGGTCTGAATCTCATCTTGGCAGCCTTGAGCTCCTCCAAACCTCTGCAACATACGGGGTCTGCCCTGCTGCCAAGGCATCAGGACAGGAAACATTGGGGGAGGCAGGGATGGGACCTCTGGTCCTAAGATGGAGATTTGGACCTTCAGAGCACAAACAGTGCGAGGTCCCATAGATGTGTTCAGAGCCACCCAACAGTATGGCCACCAGAGGTAGATCTGTTTTGAGTGCACAGGGATGTCCCTCTATCCAGTGTCTACATGTCGCAACAGCCCTGGCTGCATTAAGACCATTTTGCTGTCCCCATCGTCCCTTGAAAAGGGGAAAGGGCCTCATGTGTCACATTGAACTGGTCTCTAAGGGGAGGCAGAGGGGAAGAGGCACCCACCAGAGTACAGGGAAATTAGAGTTGGATCCGGGACTCTGCTCGAGATGCTGCAGCCGGCCGGCAAGCATCTGAGCTCTTTGGTTTGGCGGGTTGCTGCAGGCAGTGTGCGATGGGCTGGAAGCAGTGCGAGGGGCTGGAAATTCCCTTTGGGGCTGGGGATCAGGCAAGACGTCTGTTTACAGCAAGGGAAGAGCTGCAGGGCCAGAAGCCTGGAGACCTCCCGGCAGCATCCGCTTGCCAAGGCTCTGGAGGCATATCACAAGGATGGAGACAGGACGCACCAGCCCATCGGGACAGAGCAACTCTAGGCTGTGGGAAGTACCAGATGGGCCAAGGCAGATTGTTCGTTCATCTCCCCAGGTCAGAGAGGAAGGGTTTGGGCTCTTCTCCAGAAGAGCCGCCAGCTTCCTCACTGTTTTTCAGCCAAGATCCTTTTTCTGGGGTCAACTCAGTCTTGTAGAGTGAGAAGCATCTTATCACTTGGGAGTGCGGGAGGAGCACAGACATTTGGGTCATCCTGAGCTCTGACCTGACGGCATACCCAGAACAGCCTGGCGCTTGCTAGGGACTTTGGAAATGCACCGCAGTATCTGCAAGTGCCACCAGTTCTCCATCCCTGGGAAGGCCAGGGGCCCCTCCTGCTCATTGTGGGATTTCGTTGTGATATGTTGGGTGGAGGGTGTATCTGATGCTTCTTGTTTTGTGGGGTGTTCCTCATGGAAACTGGATGGTGTAGAGATGAGAGAGCTCATCACAGCAGTTGCTGTCGGGAGCAAATTGTTGGCTGTGGCCAACCAAACAGATGGAGAACTGCTTACTGCGCTCTGGTCTGGCCCTGCAGCTTTGGGTCAGTAAATGTGCCTGGTGGGTACTGTTGAGGAGCAAATCTGGTGGGACACACTCTGGGGGCCTGTGAAAGCTGCACATCCGTCTCCTGTCACCTTAGAGACATCTATTAAAGCTTCCCCAGTGCTATAAAAGGGGGGGCTCTGGCTTGGATATGCCATATCAGGCTCTTATAAAAATCTCCTTATAAATCCCTCCACATCCTTTTTTCAAGGTTTTATCCACTTTTTTTCTGAAAGGCTGGCTCCAGAACTGGACGGTGTCAGCAGTGGTCTGCTGATGTATGTATGCACAAGGGTACGTCAACTCCAATGCCTTGTTTGTGATTTCCTGCTGTTTGTGCCAGCCACACATTTTGTAAGTACAGCTTATTTTGGCTGCTGAAGCTGTTGAGGCTGGACATACTGACGGACAGCAGGGCTATCTGGGTTGTGCTTATGGAAGAGGAATTGACCTGATCGATAATGACAGTGGGCTCAGTCGATGATGGTTCCTGGCCTGTGGTCAGACAGGATGAACATAACCATTGCTTCTGTCCTTCACGTCTATCAAAATGAAGCTCCCTGACTATTGTATTTGGCAGGAGATTGGCTCTTGCAGTTTGTTCTTGTAGTGATCCCACCTGGGGCTTCCAGAGCATCATGAGCAGAGTTGGAATGGGCTGGTGAAGATCTAACCAGGGAATAGAAAGGTGTTCATGTGGAGTATGGCATTTGTACTGATTTTGGCTGGGGTAGAGTCCTTTTTGGCATCCAATGTGGGGCTCGAAGGGTTCAAGGTAATGACAGATTTGATTGGAGTGTACTAGACCAAATTTATAAATATAGCTGTTTAGCTACTAATTGACAGGCTCCATGGAGCTTGCTTGCCTTACTGTATAGTGCTTGTTAGTGGCTGCTTTTTGCTTTTGCTGCTTGCTGTAGAGCTGTATGGCTGATAGTCTTACTCTGCTGTGCCTGGGAACATTTTGATAACAGCCATGGCCACGAGCCTGGGCTGGCAGATGGCTGGGGCATTGCTGGTGTTTCTGTGCTGTGGTAATGGACAGGCTGGAACTCTGGTGTGAACTCACACTGAAGGGAATGGGACCTGTGGATGAGTCCAGGTGGGAGCAGGTGCTCCCCAAAGTGGTTGTGGCTATGTCCATGTCGCAGCAGGTACACATTGTGGTCATGGATAAGGCCATGCCAGCACACATCAAAACATCTGTGGCCATGGATAAATCTACACCACAGCAGGTATATACCCTGAAGAGACTGTGTCCCATGGGGAAAACCCCTAAGAGATTGTGGCCAGAGCAGGTTCTCCCCTGAAGGGACTGTGACCCGTGGGTAAATCTATGGCAGAGCAGGGACAAGGGGAGGAGTTCATTGCAATGTTAAACCCTATGGACCAGTGGTGGAGACTGCAATGGATATACCATTACATTGTTGTAACCCATGACTTGACTTCCATGTTATGGGAATTACTGTAGCAGGAACGACCTGAACCAGTGGAGGACAAGCCTCAAAAAGCACCAGTGCAAGTGCAGCAGTGACCTGACCTGAGCTGGCTTTGGTGCCTGATAACTCCACGCAACACAGCACCTCCTGAGTGACCCAAGTGACCACCTGAGTGACCACCATAACAGATGGAGCCCAAAGTCATGGACTAAATGAACTCAATGAACATTTTATGGACATTTCACAGGGGTGGCCCATGGACTAAGGGAATGATATCTGTGTATAAATCAAAGGATGGGAGGGAGGGTGGTGGATAATGAGGATATATTGGATGGTGTGGAACCTGAGCTTGACATAAATGGTACGGAATAAGGGGTGGAGATTGTACTGGTTTTGTCTGGGACAGAGTTAATTTTCTTTATAGTAGTTCATATGGTGCTGTGTTTTGGATTTGTGACCAAAACAGTGTTGATAACGTAAGGATGTTTTAGTTATTGCTGAACAGTGTTTGCACGGTCTCAAGGCCTTTTCTGTAAGCTGGGGGTGGACAAGAATCTGGGAAGGGACACGGCTGGGTCAGCCGACCCCAATTGACCAAAGGGATATCCCACACCATATGATGCTGTGCGCAGCAATAAAAGCTGGGGCAAGAAGGAGGAAGGATGTGGGACACTCCAAGTTATGGCATTTGTCTTCTCAAGTAACCGCTACATGTGATGAAGGTATTTACTTCAACAGCATGATGAAGGCTTTCCCAGAAATGGCTAAACACCTGCCAGCTGATGGGTAGTGGTGAATGAATTCCTTATTTTTCTTTGCTTGAGCATGCAGCTTTTGCTTTACCTGTTAAATTGTCTTTTATCTCAAGCCAAGAATTTTCTCGCTTTTACCCTTCTGACTGTCTCCCCCATCCCACTTGGGAGGGAGGGAGTGAGCTGCAGGTTTAGCTGCTTACTTGGGTTAACACACTACAGCAGATGAGCCTATTTTTAAGTTAAAGCTGTGCTGCCCCTGGGCTGTGATGAGAGGGTGAAGCCACTGCTGTGAATTGTTGGTGGGACATGTCCTGCCCAACTAAGCACTGAGCCTGAGTCTAATAAAGCTCTGGAGAGAGTTGCAAGAGATGGGAACAGACAGAAAATGATTTGTCTCTGGAAACCCATGGGATAATTTGTATTTGGCCTTGTCTCCCAGCTGAATGGAGAGAGAAACCCCAGGGGCATGGGATCATAGAATCACAGAATCATAGAATGTTTTGGGTTGGAAGGGACCCCTAGAGGTCATCTAGTCCAACCCCCCTGCAGTGAGCAGGGACACCGCTAACTAGATCAGGTTGCTCAGAGCCCCATCCAACCTGGCCTTGAATGCTTCCAGGGATGAGGCCTCCACCACCTCTCTGGGCAACCCGTTCCAGTGTTTCACCACCCTCCTTGGAAAGAATTTCCTCCTTATATCCAGTCTAAACCTACCCTGGTTTAGTTTAAAACCATCAACCCTGGTCCTGTCACAGCTGGCCCTACTAAAAGATTTTCCCCATCTTTCCTATAGGCCCCCTTTAGGTATTGAAAGGCCGCAATCAGGTCTCCCTGCAGCCTTCTCTTCTCCAGGCTGAACAACCCCAACTCCCTCAGCCTGTCCTCATAGGAGTAGCCCTCCTCTGGACCCGCTCCAACAGTTCCATGTCCTTCTTGTGCTGAGGGCTCCAGAGCTGGACGCAGTACTCCAGGTGAGGTCTCACCAGAGCAGACCAGAGGGGCAGAATCACCTCCCTCGACCTGCTGGCCACGCTTCTCCTGATGCAGCCCAGGGTACGGTTGGCCTTCTGGGCCGCCAGCGCACATTGCCGGCTCATGTCCAGCTTTTCATCCACCAGCAGCCCCAAGTCCCTCTCGGCAGGGCTGCTCTCCATCCTTTCTTCCCCCAGCCTGTACTGATACTGGGGGTTACCCTGACCCAGGTGCAGGACCTTGCACTTGGCCTTGTTGAACCTCATGAGGTTCACACAGGCCCACCTCTCCAGCCTGTCCAGGTCTCTCTGGATGACATCCCCCTTGGAACCCCTTGGAAATTGGGACAACTGATTATTCACACACCACTCAGCTTGGTGTCATCTGCAAACTTGCTGAGGGTGCACTTGATCTCACTGTCTAAGTCATTGAAGAATATATTGAACAGCACCGGTCCCAGTATGGACCCCTGAGGGACACCACTCGTCACCGGTCTCCATCTGGACATCGAGCCATTGACCACTACCCTCTGGATGCGGCCATCCAGCCAGTTCCTTATCCACCAAACAGTCCACCCATCAAATCCATAGCTCTCCAATTTAGAGAGAAGGATGTTGTGGGGGACCGTGTCAAAGGCTTTGCAGAAGTCCAGATAGATGACATCCATTGGTTTTCCCTTGTCCATTGTTGTTGTCACACCATCATAGAAAGTCACTAGGTTCGTCAGGCAGGACTTGCCCTTTTTGAAGCCATGCTGGCTATCTCGAATTATCTCCCTGGCCTCCATGTGCCTTAGCATAGCTTCTAGGAGGATCTCTTCCATGATCTTCCCAGGCACAGAGGTGAGGCTGACAGGTCGGTAGTTCCCAGGGTCTTCCTTTCTACCCTTTTTGAAAATGGGCACAATGTTTCCCTTCTTCCAGTCACCAGGGACTTCACCTGACTGCCATGACTTTTCAAATATCATGGAGAGTGGCTTGGCACTACATCGGCCAATTCCCTCAGGACTCTGGGATGCATCTCATCAGGTCCCATGGACTTATGTGCATTCAGGTTCCTCAGGTGGTCACGAACCTGATCTTCTCCTATAGCAGGAGGGGTTTTGTCCTCCTGGTCCCCCTCATGCCATCCATCAACTTGGGAGGGGTGAGGAGAGAGGTTCCCAGTGAAGACTGAGGCAAAAAAGTTGTTGAGTACCTCAGCCTTCTTCTGTTACCAGCTTGCCGGTCTCGCTCATCAGTGGGGGTACGCTTTCTTTAACCATCTTTTTCCGGCTGATATGCCTGTAGAAAGCCGCCTTATTATTCTTTGCATCCCTAGCCAAGTTTAGGTCCAGCTGTGCCTTGGCCTTCCTGACCCCATTCCTACACAACCGGACCGCGTCCCTATACTCTTCCCAGGATGCCTGTCCCTGCTTCCACTGCCTGTGCAGTTCCCTCTTCCTCCTTAGTTTGACCAGCATTTCTTGTCTCAGCCGCGCCGGTCTCTTCCCTTCTTTGCCCGATTTCTTACACCTGGGGATCAAGAGCTCTTGCGCTCTGTGGATCACTTCCTTAAAGATCTGCCAGCTCTGTTCTGTTCCCCTGTCCCTGAGGACCGTTTCCCAGGGAGTCC
Source organism: Gorsachius magnificus (assembly GCA_034008185.1). Classification (NCBI taxonomy): domain Eukaryota; kingdom Metazoa; phylum Chordata; class Aves; order Pelecaniformes; family Ardeidae; genus Gorsachius; species Gorsachius magnificus. Next base: position 11,365,449 of record CM067109.1, on the reverse strand, counting down.
TTCCAACTATCTCCTTGAGGAGCTGGAAGTTTGCTTTTCTAAAATTCAGAGTCCTGACTGTACTCTTTGTTCTTCCCATTTCCCTCAGGAGTGTGAGCTCTACCAGCGCATGATCACTGCAGCCCAGGCTGCCTCCGATCTTGACATCTCTGACGAGCTCACTTGCATTGGTGACCACCAGGTCCAGTATCGCATCCCCTCGGGTAGGGGTGTCTATTACCTGGCTTAAGAAGTTGTCCTCAATGCATTCGAGAAACCTGCTGGATTGCCTACAGCTTGCCGTGTTGGTTTTTCCAGCAGATGTTGGGGTGGTTGAAGTCCCCCAGCAGGACGAGAGCCTGTGAGCGCGAAGCCTCCTGGAGTTGGAGGAAGAACGCTTCGTCCGTCGGCTTCTCTTGATCTGGCGGCCTGTAGTAGACACCAACCACCAGGTTCCCTTTGTTGCCTCTCTCTCTCTGATTCTTATCCATAAGCTTTCGACCTGCTCATGGCTATTCTTCAGGGCCAGCTCTTCACACTGTAATGATTTCTTGATGTAAAGGGCAACGCCTCCACCCCTCCTTCCTCGCCTGTCCCTTCTGAACAGCCTGTAGCCATCAATAGCTACTTTCCAGTCGTGGGATTCATCCCACCAAGTTTCCGTAATGGCAGTCAGGTCATAGCTTTCTAGCAGCACGATAGCTTCCAACTCCTCTTGTTTGTTTCCCAATGGAATGGCATCTGGATGGATGGCATCTGCCAGAGCTGTGTCCTGAGGGGCTTCAGGGACTGTGGGATTTGTGATCAGGGGTCAGATGGGAGGTAGTTGTAGGCACTGGAGGCAGAAGCACGTCCCAAGGATGCTTTCCCTGCCTACCAAGTAATGCCAGCCATATCAACTGGCCTTGTAAATCTCTTTCTTGCCTCTGTAACCTTGCCTTGGTGCAGCCATGTGAGCGTCTACAATCCTGGCAACTGTCACGGGGACCTTTGGGCCTGGAGCGGAGCTCTGCGCAGATGGAAATTGGGGATTCCAGCCCCCATGGTATTCTCAGAGGGGTAAATTCCCCTTTGTGACTGTGACCACATTCAGCCACTTCTGGGGGACATGGGACAGGGCCTGGCTTCAGTCTTGTCTTGGCAGCCCTGAGCTCCTCCAAACCTCTGCAAGGTGCGGGGTCTGCTCTGCTGCCAGGACGTTGGGATGGGACCCATTGAGGGGGAACAGTGGTGTATCCCCCCTTCCTCCTGACACCTGAGCCAGGCACCCTCCAGGAGGGACTTGCAGACTCCCTGGGTGACTTTCCCGGAGCTGCCATTGTGGGGTCTGTGGGGCTTTGGCAGGCGGATGCTGCCGGGAGGTCTCCAGGCTTCTGGCCCTGCAGCTCTTCCCTTGTTGTAAACAGATGTCTTGCCTGATCCCCAGCCCCAAAGGGAATTTCCAGCCCCTCGCACTGCTTCCAGCCCATCGCACACTGCCTGCAGCAACCCGCCAAACCAAAGAGCTCAGATGCTTGCCGGCCGGCTGCGGCATCTTGAGCAGAGTCCTGGATCCAAACTCTACTTTCCCTGTACTCTGGTGGGTGCCTCTTCCCCTCTGCCTCCTACTGGAGAGCAATTTGATGGCCAGGTCAAATGGCCAGTCTTGACTCCCCAGGTCTTTGGTGCAGCTGGGTTACCCCTGCTCTGTGTGTGACTGCCTGGGTGCCAAAATGACCCTCAGGTCACTCCTCATCTTCAAGTGCTGCCCCCATGGCGGAGTCAGCTATTGCAAGGTTTTGATGGGTCCTTCGCTTTGCCCTGCTGTTCTGAATTACTGTTAATGACCAGTTATTATTTAGGTATAGAGTATATAACTTCTTGGCTGGAGAGCAGCTCTGTGGAAAGGGACCTGGGGGCCCCGGTGGCCCTGGTGGCCAGGAAGCTCAATGGGAGTGAGCAGTGTGCTGCTGTGGCAGCCAAGGCCAATGGGATGCTGGGGTGCATCAACAAGGGCATCACCAGCAGAGATAAAGAAGTCATTAGCCCACTCTACTCAGTGTTTGTCAGGCCACACCTGGAATACTGTGTACAGCTCTGGTCCCTGCTACACAAAAAAAAGATGTGGATGGGCTGGATTGGGTCCAGAGAAGGGCCACCAAGGTGATGAAAGGCCTGGGAAGCCTGGCGTATGAGGTCAGGCTGAGAGAACTGGGTTTGTTCAGCCTTGAGAAAAGGAGGCTTAGAGGGGATCTCATCATCACGTACCAGTGCCTAAAGGGTAGCTATAAGGAAGATGGAGACTCCCTTTTCACAAGGAGTCACATGGAGAGGACAAGGGGGAATGAACACAAGTTGTTCCGGGGGAGATTCTGATTGGACACGAGAGGGAAATTTTTCACAGTGAGAACAGCCAACCTTTGGAATAATGTCCCCAGGGGAGTGGTTGACTCTGCTGCACCGGACACTTTTAAGACTCAGCTGGACAGGGTGCTGGGCCATCTTGTCTAGACTGTGCTCTTACCTGGGAAGGTTGGACTAGAGGTCCCTTCCAACCTGGGATTCTATGATTGATTCTATGATTCTATGAATCTATGATTCTATGATTCCTACCTTTTAATAATATCTGGGTAGGATGAGACCTGTCCAGTGTGGAGCTGGGCTCCTGCAGCCCTCCTGGCCATTTCAGTCCCTTCCATCAGCTGGTTGTGTGTAGGCTGCTGGGAAGGGCTGAGCTGGCCACTGTTCAGGTGCCCTCCTGGCACCAGTGCTCCCTCTGATGCCAAGTCTGGATGCTGGTGCCCCATGAAGTTGGCAGGCAACGTGGCGGGTCTCTGCCTGGTGTTGGTGCCCTGCAGCTCCTAGCTCTGTGGGGCTTCATGTCCTCTCTCTTTCCTTTCTCTCTGCCTTTTTCATTTTCCACCACTGCCTGGGCACTGGGTGGCTGCTTCCCTGGCTAAAGCAGCTGGCTGAGCCATCACCAGGAGCAGAGCCCTTCTCTGGTGTTCTCCAGCCTTGGCTGAAGCGTGTCCAGTTCCTAGTTTATGTGTTGCTCTAATGTCTTCTGCAAACTCTCCAGAGTCTTCTTGATGTTTTCCTTCATTTTCCTTCAGCCGACTTTAATTTCTCCATCTCCGTTTCCCCCTTCCCGATGAACTTGCCGCACATGCCAGCTGCTGTTTGCTCTGGAGGCTGGATCCGGGCTCTCCAGCCTGTGGAGCTGAGCTCGTGCCAGAAGCGTGGGGCAGAGCAGGCTGCTGGGCGGACGCCGGGCGCCTGCAGCACAGCTCTGCCTGATGTCAAGTACAAAGTCTGACATCTCTCAGCATGGAGATGGAGAAGGAGCAGTTTCCTCTCCAACACCACTCAGGCAGCTTTTTTCCCAGCAGCTTTCTTGAGTCGCTCTAAATTCACATGCCAGGACGATGCCTTTGCACGAAACATACACGTGTGTGGGTCCCTGCCTGGATGGAGCCTAGCCAGCCCACCCATCCCAAACCGTGCAGAGCCCCTGGCTTGGCTGGCATGCACGCCGTGCCTTGCTTTGGGGGCTGCTGCTCACTTTGCCATGAGAGGATTTATGACTTGTTACATCTCCGCTTTCAGCGGAGGCTGGGTTGGCGCCAGCAGTTTCCACTGCATTTGACGCTGCTGTACAAGGAACCGTGGGATTTCAGGATGGAAGATTGATGTGCTTCTCAGTGGAAGAGGGAGGGCTGGGCCTGTGGTTGGTGGAAGAGCTGAGAGGCGCCCGGTTTTTGGAGTGTTATGCAAACACCAGTTGACCCCCTCTTCCCTGCAGTGTCTGCTGCTCCCTGGCCTAGCATCTCTGCCAAGAGCGGGAGCCTCTCGCCATCTCCCCTTTCCTCCACAAACCTTGGCCACCCCATGGAGGTCTCCGCCGTGCCACAGAGGGACAGGCTCCGAGCCATCACCCCTTTCAGCGCCGAATATATTTCCTGGTGACGTAGTGACGAATGTGCACGCTCACAACAGCCCGAGCCTAGAGGATCCTGCGTGCTGGGTTATGCCTGGCGCAGGAGGGGTGAGAGCCCAGCAGCCCTGACCACATGCTTTCCACAGGGAGGAAAAACACAGATCCTGCCTGGCTCCTTGCGTTTAGGTCTGCAGGAGCACTACAGGCAGTGCTGCATGCCGGGCAGAGGATGCTGCAGGAAGACGGCATCTTGCCACGGCGTGGGACCCGCTCGGGTCCCTCTCAGCCCACTCTCTACCCACCCTGCACATTTTCCAGCAAGGAGCCTGTCCTGCCCCAAAGTGGCTGAGCAGCTCTGCAGGCGTGCTAGCAACCAAAGGGTTAACACCTTGCACCCGCACCCAGATGGGAAATCAAATTTCCACCTGGGGTGTGCGGTGGTGGTGGGGGGACAAAATTCTCCCGGTCAAGACCCTCTGCAAGCCCAGCCGGCTCAAGCGCCCGTGCGCATGGAGGGGGACTCCCGGGGAGCTGGCTTCCCTGCCCTTCCCAGCATCTTGTGCTCATCCCGCCTTCCCATCAGCCTCGCTGCACACCAGGGGGCGAAGCGGCAGCCAGCGGGGAGCCTGTCCAGCTCGTGTGCCGCCGGCTTCCAGCAATTCTTTCCCACTTCCCAAGGACCGTTCTGCTATACGGGGTTTCTATACGGTGTGCCTGGCAGGCAGCCCGCTCCCCTTCCCAGTCGTGGGGGTTTTCCATGCTGGGCTTTGCAAACTAAACTACCTCTGCGCTGGGTCCTGGGAATCAGGGCCTCTGCAGGAAGGAATTTGCTGGTCAGCGGGTTGAGTGGAGCTGCACGACCCTGTTCCTGTTAGCAGTGACTTTAACTTGGAGGCAGCATCCAGAAGGATTTGGAAATTCCCAGTCCCCCTGGTTGGCTCCCCTCGATGCCTTTGGTCTGAGCATGCACCCGAGGAGCCTCTGCTCCCAGCCCCCAGCCACCCGGGGATCAGACCCCCCGTCTGGTTAAGCAAGGAACATCTGGGGCCTTTTGCAGGGCTGAAGGTCAGCCCAGAGCTGGATGAACAGAGGGCTGAAGGGTCAGGAGAGAGGATGTCCTGGCATTACGGTGTGAGATGCCAGGAAACCGTGGTGCTGGAAGTCAGGGAAGTAATTTGTAGGCAAACTCGAGGCTCTGGTGCTGGGGTGTGGGGTGCAAATATGGGAAGCATTTGGGAAGGAAGCTTGAGTGAGTCCCTACAAGCTCCCACAGTGGTTTCACTGCCTGGGAAAGGCTCACAAGCAAGGCGGTTTGGTGACCTTTGCTATGGCCCCACTGCTTTTGCACATTTGGTGTTCCTAGGACACCCTCCCCTCTTCCTGCACTCTGGAGATACCTCCACCACAGGGGTGCACAGAGGGCTGGAGCTGGGCTGCCCAAGCGTGGGGGTAGCTGCAGGCGCCATTGCACAAAGGTTGCAGAGGTGCTGTACGGTGTCCGACGCAGACCCTGGGGCCAGAAAGGGGTTCACTGTAGCTGAGACACTGCAGAGGGGCACCCAGACTGATTGTGTCCCCCTCCCTGTGTCTGCCTCCATCCTGCATCTCTGACCTCTGGGAAAAGGCTGGAGGCTGCAGGAGCCCAAGCTGGTGAGAAATGGGTTTATGTGGGCGTGTGCGAGAAATTGTGCCTGGCTGAACAGTTGCTGGAGGCTGCTAGTGTTGGAGAGCCCTAAAAAGCCTTGCCTCCAACCCCCACTCCTGGCAGCTCCTCTGTATCCCAAAAGTTCAGTCTGCCTTGCGACGCCCCTGCAGACAGCCATGCTCACCCCTCTCTCATAGCCAGAAGCTCCCTGCTTTCTCCCTGGGCTGGGGCTACAGGTGATAGAGCAAGGCATTTGGGTAGGAAGGAGTGAACTGGGGGCTCCGAGGGAAGGGAGGCAGGAGGGGAGATAGGGCATGGACCTCCGTGCCAGTTTCCATGGGGCTCTGATGCTCAGACACGCAGGTGCGATTGCATTGCTCAGCCAGAGTGATGGCCAAAGACCCCTGCCCTTAGTTTGTTCCCTCCTGGGCCCTCTCCAACCCACCTTCCCTGGAGGGGTGGGAGTGAGGGTCTGCTCAGCCTGCTGCTTTCTTCAGGGTGCAAATTGCAGCAACCAAAGACTTGCCAAAGATTGATGCCTGTGAAGGGAACGCGTGCCCTGACCCTCTTCAGCAGCTCAGACCTATTTGGGGTTTGCTGCTGGCCAGAGGATGCTGCTGTGGTGTCTTGAAAACACTCAGAGAGCCAGGGACTTTCCAGGTGCCTGCTGCTGTGTCTGGGGCTAGGACTGGGCAAGAAAGGGAGCTGGGGTCTGCACTAGGACCACAGAGCTCTCCTGGGCTCCTTCAGGAGTGGAAGGAGCCCTGGGCTGGATTGTTCTGTGCTGGGGGCAACCTGTGATATGTCTCCCCTCCCTCCACATCCCTTGTCCTCATACTGCACAGGCTCTGGGAGACACTTCATGAGGGTGGATGGCTACAGGATCAGTGCTCCCCCAGCTTCTCCAGCACATGGACCTGCAGCAGGACAGTGTCCCAGATGTGCCAAGGGCAAGGGTTCATCCAGGTACTCAGCTGGGCACCGCTGCCTGGTAAGGTTGCACAAAGGCTGGAAAGGTGGTAAGAGCCAGCGTAGCTCTCCTTTTCCTGCTCTGTCCCGATGCCACCAGAGCTTTGGGGTCGGAAGGATGGGTGACAGCACACAGGATGCCTCCAGAGACCAGTTCCCCATGCTGCCAGGCACCCTGGGAAGATGCACCCACAGGCAACCCGCCGCTGGCCGTGGCCCGCGCCTGCCACATGCCCCAGGGACTGCTGCCTGGACCACATCGACCTTGGTGCTGCATGAGGGTGTGGGGAGCTGCCTCCCCCATCTGGACACAGGGCGCACGGGTACCTCCCTGCATGAGAGCTCCCTTTTTCTTCTGCACAGGTGATGGGGGAAGCCACAGGAGCGCAGCCCTGGTTCCCACGCTGCCCCAGGCACCCAACTTGTCCCCAAGGATGGCAGCAAGCCACTGCAGCTTGCCGGTCTCCTTGCCCAAGAGAGGGCTACGTTGTCAGTGAGCCACCCCACCATGATGCCCATTGCCCCCTTCCTGCTGACAGGGGTGACAGCCTGGGCATCTTATCGCTGCTCTACTTTCTACAGCAGCTGGGACTTTGGTCTCCCACTGGATTACTCATTGTCCTTGGATACGGTTTATGAGGGTCCTTATCAGGAACTGGTGAAAAGTCCTGAGGCTGCACCCCGGGGCTCGGGCAGCAGGGCCAGGGAAGGGGCTCAGCACCCACTGGCACTGGGGAGACCCACGACAGCTCTGTGTCCCATTGGGGCTCCTGGGGCATGGCTGACACGAGCAGCAGGAGCAGGGCTGGCCAAGGAGCTGGTGGCCAGGGCAGGCAAAGAGGAGCTGTGAGCGGTGGGGTGGTTAAGCTGGGGATGTGACGGCAAAGCAGGCTCCTTGATGACTGCCCGGGGGGCTGGAGAGACATTGGTGCCTGCCTCTTCTCGAGGGGCCCTGGAGCAGGGTGAGAGGCAGTGGCACTGGATGCATAAAGGCAAATTCCAATTAAATAGTGGGGAACATGAGAATGTTTCAAGCACTGGAACAGGTTGGCCAAAGTGGTTGTGAAGCCTCCATCCTTGGTCTCTTCCAAACCATGCCCTGGCAATTGCATGAAAACATGAAGGTCTCTGGCCATTCTCTGCTCAGGGCAGGACCGGTGTTTCACCAGGTTGCTCAGGGCTTGGTCCAGCCATGTGGCCATCTCTTTGGTTGGCCCTTCGCCACCACAGGGGTGCCCAGAGGGCTCCTATTCAGCTCCTCCAGGTCCATTTCTGTGTAACCCCTGTCTTGCCAGCCATCCCCAACCTGTCTGGCTGCATGAGGTCGCAAGGTCCCACCTGTTGGACATTTTGTCTGTGTTGAACTTCAGGAGGTTCCCATCAGCCCATTACTCCAGCTGGTCAAGGTCCCCACTCATCCTCAGCTCCTCACAATTTGGCATCAGCACCAACACACGATGGGCTGTGCTATCTCCCCCAGACCCATTTTCAGTCCAGCCCCTGCACATCCCAGCCCAACAGACATGTTCAGCTGTTTGGGGAGACCCCTGAGGCAGCTGGACGGGGATGGAGGCTCAGAGGGCTGTGATATGGGGTCACCCTGGGCCCCTTCTCACCTGTGTGGGGTGGGTGGCTTGGCTCGGGAGCAAAGCACGAGGTGGGGAAGCAAAACAGATTGATTCCTTGGTTTCCCTAATGGCTTGGCGACCCGCCAGGGTCCCTGTCTGGGGAACAAACAGGCAAGCAGCAACATCCAACCCACTGAGAGCAGGTAGCGGCAGGTTGTAGGACCGGATAGGAAACAGGAGCCCACAAACTCATCTAGCCATGATGGGGGCCGTGCCTCCGGCGTGCCCCCCGCCTGGCACCCCGCGCTGTGATGGGCAGCTGGGAACAAGACAGGACGCGCCTGTAAAGGGGGGCTTGCAGCTTACAGGAATCCCCCACCCTCCCACTTCTCCATCACCCAGCCCTCTGCTGGCTGGTGGGCTGCCTGCCAGGCTGGCGGAAAAATCGAAAGCAAAGTGGAGATAAATAAGAGCAACCTCGGCACGAGGCAGCAGTGTGCGTCCTGCTCTCCAGCCTTGCTGAGCTCAGCACCCGCGGCACCCACCATGGCTCTGCGCCTCCTCCCGCTGCTGCTCCTGTTGGCTGCCGCACTCCTCATCGCCCAGGGCCAAGGTGAGGGGCACGGAGCCCTCCTGCCCGCCTGCGGGTCGATGGGGCAGGGGGCGGGTGTTCGGCTGGGGTCTGGCAGGGTGCTGGGTGGGTGGGGTCGCAGTGCACGGTGTTTGGTGGGGGGGTGTGTGCATGCCGGGTTGGTGTGCGGTGCTGGCTTGCAGTGCTTGCTTGGTTTGGGAGCGTCTATGTGTGTGCACGTGGCTGGTGGGGCAGTGGAACTCCAAATTGAACGGTGCAGGCAGGAGAATGAGGTTGAGTCACTTTGCAAGGAGCCCATCTCTGCCTCAGTTTCCCCTCCACTGGCAGTGAAATTGGTGTCACATGTCCCCAGGGCAGGGACCGACCTGTAACTGGGTACTGGGGCTGAGATCTCCCACCCTCCTGTGCTGCCCCAGCATCTCTCCCAAAATGACACCAAGCAAGCCCTTTGCCCTCAGCCAGCCGTGCTGTGCTCCCCCGGGGCAGGGAAGGTGCCCTGGCTTGGTGAGGGTCCAAAATCCCACATCCCCCCTCTTGTCCCCAGGCATTGGCAGCTCAGCCTCAGACTGCTGCCTGAAGAACAGCGAGAAAGCCATCCCCAGCCGCTGGGTGAAGTCCTACAGCCTGCAGGGACCCGAGTCGGGATGTGTGCTGCGTGCTGTCGTGTGAGTAACTTGCTGCAGCTGGGACCATCCGGAGCAGTTTGGCTCCAGCCAAGCCCTCCCTCCCCATTTCCTCCCCCCTGCCTGCCCCCCAGCAAACCTTTCTGCCTGCCCCCCAGGTTTACCACCAAGAGGAATAAGAAAATCTGTGCCTCTCCCACCCACCCTGCCGTCCAGAAGCTGATGCAGAACCTCGACAATAAGGTGAACAACGACAAGAAGGACAAGAAGAAGCAGCATTCCTCCCGTCTCGGGGGCAGACCCAAACGGCAGAAGAGGCAACGGGTCTAAGTCAGGCCTGCAGAGGTAGGCGGAGGGGAGCAGGAGGCAGCAGGGTGACGGGTTGAGTGTGCTGCCCCCATCCCAGATCCTTCCCTGTGGGAGGGTGGGTGTCAAGCTCCCAGGGCTGAGCCTGGGAGGGCTGCCAGAGCCATGGCTCAGATCATGGAGGCACTTAGGGCACAGCTGACTCCCTCCTGGTCTGGGCTTGCCTTAAAATCAGATTTCTTGCTGGGGCAAGGCAATGCTTAGGGACGGGTAAGGCATGTAATGCAAGGCAACTGCCCCCCAGCTGGGGTGGGCGCTCTTGCTGAGACCCTCTCCACCTCACCGCCCCCTCCTTTCCTTCCTCTCACCCAGGACGGACGCCTTCCCCACCGATGACCGACCCACCGCCTGGCAATGGACATCCGCAGACTGCCCACCAGCCCTGGGGCGAGGACGGGGCTGGCCGAGGGGGCTGCCCTGCTCCACAGCCCCCTCGGCGCTGCCAAGCCTGCTGCAGAGACCCCCCCAGCCAGGACCCCCTGCATCGGCTGTCTGTTCTCGGCGGCTGGGGGCACGCAGGTCCTCCCTCGCCCCATGGCCACACCAGTGGGGACCTGGGCCCATGTGGGAGCTGAGCCATGGCCCCGAGGTGGAAGTGGGCAGCCTTCCCACCAGAGGGGATTTCTGTAGCCTGGCAAGATGGCAGCTTTTCCTATGAATTTTTGGGGGATTTTATACATATGTATTTATATTTAAAGACTGTGCTTTCATTCAGTCTTCCTGGAGGGCTCTGCTTCTGGCTCCTCTGGCTTCACAGAGTACCCTTTATGCTGCAGGCTGGCTTTTCTAGAAGATTGCTTTTATTTTTCCACCAAATAAACAATGGCTGTGTTTCATTTCCTTCTCACCTGTTCACTCCTTTTCGGCTTGCAGGGCTGTGGGGTGCCAGGCAGGTCCCATGTCGCCGTGGTCCTGCCCAGGCTGCTTGCTGGGTGCTTCTTCGCAGGGCAATTAATAGCGGCTGAGATGGAGAGTTTGGGGACAGTGGGGGGTTGGCGGTGTGGCTGTGCAACTGGGCTGTTCTAGGCTTTCCCTCTGACTTTTATAGTGCACTGTTGCAGTGTAGTTTGGAGGAAGATAGTCAGGGTTTGTCCCTTTGATTTTTAATTTTATTTTTTCAGGTACAAAATTGCAATGAAATCAGAACAAATTGTCCATTTTAGTGGCATTTGACCCTTTTATCTCTATCAGCAGCTCTATCGCAAACCTGTAGTAAAATGAGAAGTCACTAACTCTAGAACACCATTAGGTCAGACTGCAAGTAGAGGGGGGACAGGTCCCTGGGACAGGGCTGGCGGGGAAATGGCATCTCCCTGCGCTTGCAAACCCCCTCCAGTGCGCTGAGACGGAGCAAGCTGACAGGCTGTCCTGCAGCTGCAGCGCTATCTGCTTGCAGAGACTTCAGATGTGGACTTTGGTCAGTAAAGGTCTATTAGGTCATATAATTGCAATAATAAGCTTTGCGGGGCTTAACAGTATCAGCAAAGGCTGTGTGTTGGCTGGAGTAAAGCTGGCTGCTGAGTGTTTCTGTTAAGTGCGTTTATCTGGCTCGATTGCTTTATTAGGCGAGTGTTTATTATTTTAAGGCTGTGTAAAGAAACTGTGAAGTCCAAGATACCGGCCCTGAGTATAGGATGGGCGCTGAGCTGGCTCCGTGCTGCCCCCTCCTTCACATGGGAGCACGCGGCTGTCTGCCAGACCAGCTTTTGAGCAGGATGCGAGACAATAAAATATATCCTTTACAACCAAAACTCACTTGTTCTGGCTGTTGTGATGGGCTTTGGTGGGGTGGGAAGGGCTGCATGGGGGGGTTGCTCTCCTGCCCCATGCACCGTCATCCCCTAGGTCCCGCCTTCTGCAGTCCCCCCTGGGCGCTGCGTCCCTGGGGTGCAGGGTCTGGGAGCTGCTGGCATGGGATGGGGGGACCGTGCAAGTCCCCTTTCCTGCAGCTGTGTTGCCCAGCAAGGTGAAGCTGTCCTGTTTGCTCAGCTGTCCCCACCAACAGGTCCCAAGGTGCCAGCAAACACAGGAGCACAAAACAGTTTCATACGTGGTGTCTTTTGCTGGTGGCTGAGCCTGTCCCTCCGACTCTGACTGTCCCCGGACAAGTACTTTGCTCAAAGCAGGGGCTCTGTGCTCCACGCTGCTTTGGGAAAACAGCATTAAATCAAGTTATTAATGAAGCTGTGCTCTGGACTGCGTTTTGTTGGGAGCCTGGGAACTGACACCCACGCACTGGGAGTCAGACGGGGCTGCCATGGGAGGGCTGGAGCTTGCTGGGGACGCACTGCATCCCGCGCTGCGAGGCTGGCCCTGCTTCTGCGGGACTCCTTGTTGTGCCGGTCGCGGTGATGGGATTGTGAAATGATTGCAAAAACCCCCTAGAAATGAGGCCCAGCCGAATATGTCTGCAACCACAAAGAGCAAAGCACGAGCCGAAGGCAGGAGCGAGCCAGCACGTGAAATGTATCCTGGTGTCTCTGTGGCTGTAAACACCTCACAGGCAGTTATTTTCCCCTCAGATGCTAGGTGGGCCTTAGGCTAAGACAGGTTAAAAAACACGCATATGGGGGTGCTCTGATTTTCCCTAAACTTCACCCTGAAAACAGAACTTATGGAAGAGCACCAGAGTTTGTCCCACGCTTGGGCACTGATATTGGTGCAGGAAGGCGTGTGTGAGCACAGAAATGGATGCACAAATGCAGCCTCGCATGTGCCCGTGCCTGCACACATACCAGTGTTTGCACACTGCTTCCATTTTTCCTGCAGAATGCTGCTTTTAAGGAAAAATCAGGTGTCAGGGTTAGTGGGAGCCTCTTGCTAGCAAGGCAACTGTCTGCAGTGCTGCATGGTGAGGTGGCACTGGGCAAACACTTCCAAGGAGATTCCTTGAGAGAGGCTGAAGGGAGAGTCGATGGGCTGGGATCTGGAGCATGCAGCAGGGGCCAAAACCCTTTCCCCATCGAGGAGGTGAATCCACAGACGCCAGCTGAGACAAGCAATGTAAAGACAATGCCCCGTGACAATGCCGCAGTGAAGCAGCAGAGGATTCACACAGTCCTACCCCATGGCAGGGCAAACCTGCTGCTTTGTCCCATGTGCACCGACAGGGCAGGGTTGATGCAGTGTGTGCCCTGGGCAGTAGGTGTGCAAGGGCTGCACAAGCTCCCCTTCCTCCCCCCCATTTTGCAGGGAAGGCAAGAAAACTGCACCCATGTCAAGCAGAGCAAAAATTTAAGAGGGTTCGGCCACCCTGGAACAGAAAGGCTTTAGCCACAGCAGCAAGTAGCCAGGCAAGACAGAAACCTCAGAGTGCAGCCAAAAAAAGAAGGGAAATTTTGAATGTGGGCCAGATTATTAGCTCAAGTCATTAGCTGGCGCAGATGGCGCTCCGGGCTTGTGTCGGCAGCGGAGTGCAATGGGCTGCAACACCAGGCTGAGCTCCAGCGAGGTTCACCTGGAGGCATGCACAGCGGGTCTGTCCCTCTGCCCCGCGCCGTTCCCGAGAAGCAGGAGCCAGCTACGCTGCAGCAGCCCTGTGAGTGCCAAGGGCTGCTTCTGGGGCCGCGTGGGTGCTGGAGGGGCTGTGGTTTCCAGCTTAAGCTTCAAGGGGTTTTTTGGTGCTGTCTCTATCAACACTGCCTTCCTGGGGTCTGCCATGGTCTTGAGAGCAGAGAGGAGGTGGAGAAGTGGCTGGTGGGTGATAGGGACTCCCACCCTTCCTGTCCCAAGGTATTTCCCAGTCCCAGCCATCCCTTGGTGCCCATCCTCTCCTAGAGGTGCCCAGCCCACAGCCTCCTCTCAACCCCTTCTTTGCCTACAGGTAGCTCCCAAGTGCCCTCCTTCCCCCCTGCTCTGTTTCACTGCCTGGAGCTCCTCAACTTTGGTGTGTCCTCATGCTGACAGTCCTCCTGCCCAGACCCCCACATCCCTCTGCTTGCCTCCCATCCCACTGGGAATTGCAGACCTGCTCCTGGGCTGCAGCTCTCCAAGGGGCGGTGGAAGAGCATCTGCTCTCCTCTGAGGATGTCCGGCAGTAGAGCCAAGGTGAGCCGTGTCCCAGAGCTCCACCAGACTGAGAACCCCACAGCCTCCTCTGCTCACTGTCAGTCTAAAAGCCAACAGAGCAGTGAAAGAGAGTGGTCTTCAGGGCCTTTGATCCATCCTATGTGCTTTTAGATCTGCCCATAGGTGAGTTTCGGGTGCAGCCTCACCTGACATCCTTCCTGCCAAGCCACATGGGAGATGACAAGGAAATTTCTGCTGGGCTGCTTTTTGCACAGGTCTCCGAGCTGTTCCCCAGACATCCCCTCCTGAGACCCCTGAAGAGGTTGTAGAGAGGAGGACAGGCAGCGCGACGGCAGGGAGCCAGGGCTGGGGGCATCCCGCCCATCCGCTGCCATCTCAGTGCCATCACAGCAAGCCCAAGGACGTTTGCAAGAAGCAACCGGCTGGGACACTGCGTAGCCCCAAGATGATGCTGAGGGACATGAGCGTTGCAGGGACCCAGGAGATGGGTGCTCATCTGGGTGGAGTTGAGAGGGACACAGCTGAAAGGTGTCGACTCTGCTGTCCATCGCTTATGGTGACCTCAACATTGATGCCACTGAAGGCAATGAGTGTTAGGGAGAGATGGTCTCTAACAGAGCAGGAATTGGCACCTTCTGCATCCCTCTTAGCCAGACCCTCAGGACCATCTTTACTCCCTCTGGGAAAAGTCATGGCTTGCTTTTTCCTTTTCCCTAATTCCATCGAAATCAGGTTGTCTGGATTCCCACAGCAAGATGAGATCCAGTGGGGCGCTGAGCCCCACGGGCTGGTGGTGGCCTCACTCCCCGTGCCGCACTGGGACCGGGGTTGCAATGGGAGCTCTGCGGGAGGCTCCCTCATGCTGGGAGATGCAAGGGAAATTGAAAGAGCTGCAACGCCTGCCCAGTATTTCCCAATGAGGTGAATGCAGCCTGGCCAGATCCTGCCTCAGGGACTGACTGTGCCTGGAATTCGCTGAAATTCCCCTTTTGCCCTTTCCAGCTCCATAGCTTGGAGGTGGAAAGCTGAGGACCGCAAGGCACCCCAGGGAATGCACCGGAGCCCACAAGCCCAGCAGGGAGCATCTGCCCCTGGGATCTCCCACAGCTGGCAGGTCTATTGAGGTTTCTGCAGGGGTGAGTGCTCAGGGATGCTTCGCACTGCCTGTGGTGTCCTCGGGGCTGGACCTCAGTTGCTCCCAGATTGCTCTGGATGAAGTTTAAATGGGTCAGCGCATGCAATGTTCTTCCTTCTTCCCAAATCGCACTGGATCCCCTGCCCATTCCCTGTCTGCGTGTGCTTCTGAAGAGCCTGGACCCCCAAACACTCCCTCTCCCCCATCTGTGCCCCAAGGATCAGCCCTGAGAGGGGGATGGGGTGACCTCCCTGCATGCCACAGGGATGCACTTCAGAGATGACCACTCTCTTCTTAGAAATCCCACTGACCCCTGGAGGGGGGGGGAGGCAGGAAACCCATCACATTCCCCTTTCACAACGCGAGTGGAAAGCCCCTTTCCTTACCCTCCGGTGCCGCTCCTGGGGAGCAGGGGTGACTGGAACAGCCATGCTTTCACCCAGTTGGCACCCAGACAGCTGCTGGCAGGAGGCAGAGACTCTTTTCCTGCCCATGTGTTGGCAGGGACTGCAGGCAGCGCAAGGGCAGGGGGTGCCCTGCAGCCAGAGGCGGTGAAGGGCTTTACCCCCAAAAGGATGTATTCCCAACATGGGACACGCTGCCTTCAGTGCATGGCCAGCTGGGAGCCAGCAGTGTGTGGGAGTCCCCTGTGCCAGGAAAGTGGCAGGGGACCCTGCTGCTTGCCTCGGCGACCAAGACCCCAGCAGAGCCTGGAGAGGGCTCCCAGAGATGGGACCCCCAGCACCCTCCAGCACCCCTTTCCAGTGCTTGGGAATGCTTCAGTAGCTGCCAAACCCATCGAACACGCAAGGAGGTGAGGGTTTGCCATTTTCCAGCACACCCTGCATCCCTCGCCAGTGGGTCAGGGCTCTGCTTTTGGGGCCCCCTCTTCCCAGGGGGGCTTCATGCTGTCAGTCCAGCCCCTGGGGAGGAGCCAGCTCTGGGTTAGGAGCGGCTGTGCCTGGAGGTCTGGCCACCAGCATCAGCTGTGAGGAGCCCGTGTACTCAGTGCTGTGGCATCTTTTTGGCAGTGCTCTGGGGAGATCAAGTGGAGACGAGGTCCCAGAGCCAGCCTGCATCCCCAAACCCACAGGGGGGCTGGGGCTGATGACTGACACTAATCCTCTGCCACCTGAAATCCCCTTCTGCCAGCCAAGCTTTCTCACCAACAGCTTGTGCATGCTAGAAGGCAGCAAGTGCTGATTGAAGTTAAGCTGCTTCATCCTGTTTGTGCCGCTCATCCTGCCCACCTGCCCCTGCCTAAACCCTTCGGCACAGCACCGACTTGCTGGGGCACAGGAGTGGCCGGAGGCGATGGTCTCCTGATGGAGGAGACCACCCCATGCACGAGGCCGGTGGCATGGCTGAAGTTTCCTCTTGCTTCTTACGGTGGAGTGGGCAAGGGGAAAAGCTTGCTATTTCCTACTGCTGAGAGGAGTAGAGGGACCCACTGAGGTCCCCTGGACCCAGCCCTGTGTATTTTCACCAGGTAGATACTTGTCCCTGCACAGCACTCTCTGCCGAGGTGCTGGGAGAGGCCAAAGCTGGAGCGAGGGAGAGGGTGGAGGGATGGAGATCCTGCTCCAGGATTTGTTCACCCCTGTGGGGAAATATTTTTCCTACAATCCGTGGGAATTTCCCTGGGTGCAACCGGTGCTATTACCTCTCTCATCCTGTCCCTGGGCCCCTCTGAGAAGAGCCTGGCTCTGACATCTCTCCAAACCCCTACAAGGCAGCTGCTGACAGGGGTACCAAAGCCCCCTTCACGATTCCTTCCCTGGGCTGCATAACCCCACTGCTCTCAGCATCCTTCCAGGTAGGTATTGCGGTTGAAGCAGGCTGGTTAAGGGACATCACCGCAGGTGACACTGGCACAGTGGTGAGTCACTGTCCCAAAGAGAAACAGCCCCCTTCCCTGCAATCCCATGAAGGTTTTCACCGGGACCGCTGGTCTTCTTCCCCCGCGATGCCCATGCGGCTGGTGAGCAGCTGGCACCCCGCGCCACGCACACAGCCCCCATGGGGGATTTCTGCTCCTGTGCTGAGACAACCTGTTTCCAGGAAGCTCGGTAGCTGCCTTTGGCCATCAGCCCGTGTCGTGGTCTAACAGCACAGGCAGCTGAACACCGCGCAGCCACTCGCTCACTCCCCTCAGTGGGACGGGAGAAAGAATCAGAAAAGAGGTAAAACTCATGGGTTGAGATAAAGACAATTTAATAGGACAAAAAAGGAAGAGAGAATATTAATAATGATAAAAGAATGTACAGAACAAGTGATGCACAATGCAGTTGCTCACCACCCGCTGACTGATGCCCAGCCAGTTCCCAAGCAACAGTACCTGCCCTGGCCAACTCCCTGCAGGTTTTTGTTCAGCATGATGTCATATGGTATGAAATATCCCTTTGGCCAGTTGGGATCAGCTGGCCTGGTTGTGCCCCCTCACAGCTTCTTGTGCAACCCCAGCCTTCTCTCTGGCAGGCCAGTATGAGAAGCTGAAAAGTCCCTGATTTAGTGCAAGCACTGCTCAGCAACAACTAAAACATCAGTGAGTTATCAACATTATTCTCACCCTAAATCCAAACCACGGCACTATGCCAGCTACTAGGAAGAAAATTAACTCTATCTATCTCAGCCACAGCCCATTTGCTGGGACACCTGGAAACCAGGTTGTCTTTTGGCATGTGAGATGATGGTCCTGGAGTAGAGCATGCTGGATGGGCTCTCCTCCATCCGCCAGCTTTGGATGTGCCCCCCACCAGGCAATGGGGAGGGCAGGAGGAGCTAGCCAATGATGGCATCTGCAACCAGATGACAAGGCTCAGGGGGAGCCAGGCATCACCCCCAGTATATACCCGAAAAATGGGGTTGAGGCAAGTTCTCCCCCCAGCATCAGTGGGTTGAGCCTATGCAATATTTAATGGAAATGTTCCAAAGATGTTTTGGAGAAGGGACTGGGAAATGTATGGGGTGAGACCTCCTATGTGCTTTCCCAGGGCCTCTGGGGTGCTTTTGCAGGGTAAAGGGACCCTGGAGCTGCTCTAGCCCTGAGCAGCAGCCCCTGTGGCCTGGGTGCAGTCAGTGGAGACAGCAGGAAGGTATTTGGCTCTGGAACTGCAGAGCAGCTGGCTGCAGGGAAATCAGCCGGGATATTCGGTAACTGCTCAAAGATTAAAATCCAGCCTGTGGCAAGACTTGTTAGATCCTCCCGCTCCTCTTCTCCAAAAGAAAGTGAAAGCCAGGGTCTGAAAGTTTAAATAGCAGAGAGCACCAACAGCAGAGTGCAGGGAAGCTGTGCAGAGCTCACCTCTCCTGCCTGGAGCACCGTCACCCCCAGCCCATCCTCTGCCAGACTCAGCAGCAAAATGCAGCGGCTGCATCTTCTCTGCCTCGGTCTCCTGGTGCTGGGACGTATCCTGGATGGTAAGAGGAAACCTCTCAGGCTGCCTTTCTTGCAGAAGGGAGATGATCCAGTTTCTTGCTCACTTTTGCATTTCCAGCAGGCTTTTAGAGGGACCCGTGGCTGGGGCTCTGTCGCAGCCTTCCTGTGTTTCCTGCTTGTAGCCTCTCCGAGTGGGACTCTGTCCTGCCCAAAGTACAGGCAGGAGCCTGCAGGGCACTGGGGCTGGAAAGCTGTGCTTGTAAAGGCTGTGGAGCAATCCTGCCTCCCAGTGCCCTGGCCCAGCTTGTGCACACTGGGCTGGGATTGCCTTGGTCCCATTCTCCCCAGCGCACTGGGGGAGCATCCCTGGCACCCTTTGGCATGGGGCAGCCTAGGGGCAAGTGGCAGGTCTGGGAGCAGGAGGGAAGGCACGTGTTTGGGCAGAACCTGTGTGTGAGGGGCTGCTGGTTTTGAACACAGGGTTTGCACAGCTCACAGCTCTCTGGGTGGGTGACACGAGGCCCTCTGCTCTGCTGCGGGGAGCTGGGGAACCCAGACACCTCGTGGTGCTCGTGCCTGGGGTTATAGGCATCCCTGGGACTGCCAGCCTTGATAGGCATTAACAGTAAATACAGCATTTGCCTGGAGGGCAACCAAGCTCCCCTACCCTGCAGTGACGTGCAGACCGCTGTGTCCCTCAGCGGGGGTGTGGTGATGGGGTAGCGGCAAAACCTATGACTGCTTCAGCAAATATAGCTGAAGCCATTCCCAGCCCTTGAGGAATGGGTGTCTTCAGCATTACAGCATCCTGAAGTGGGGTGAAGACCCCCATCCTGCCCCACTTGACAGCTGGTGTGGGCCCCGGGGGTGTGGGAGGGACCCAGGCACACAGAAGGGCTGCCCTCCAGCGATCTGATGTTTCTCACCTCTTTGCTTTCTGTCGGAAGGAGGCAAAGGGCTCCCAGCACTGGGGCGTGGGGGCAATAAAGCTTCTTCCTGCGTGCGCCGCCGGGGCTGCGTGCGAGGGCATCGCTGGTGGGCACCATCCTGCCGTGCTCCGCTGGTGCGGCCCCACAGCCCCCGCGCCCTCTGGGGGGGCTGGGTGAAGGCGCAGCTGACCTGGGGAGAGCAACCTCAGCCTGCATGGTGTGTTCTTCCTCCAGTGCACGGCGGGAACAACGTCCTCGACTGCTGCCTGCGGACGAGTGAGACGCCCATCCCACGACGGATAGTGCAGAATTATGAGCTCCAGCTGGTGCAGGATGGCTGCAACATCCCGGCTACTGTGTAAGAGCCCCAGGGTGGTGATGGCCAAGGGATGGACCCTGCGGGGAGACAGGGAGGGAGGCAGAGCAGGGTGGAGGAGGGATGTTGAGCAGGGTTTGTGGGCAAGGGAATAGGGAGGGTTGTGGAAGAGACTGTAGAGATCAGAGGCTCAGTCAGAGCAGGACAGACCTGCCAGGAGGGGAAAACTTGGGACAAAAGACAAAGAAGAAAGTCACTACCAGGTAGAGATGGGGGACAGCAGTGAGGGAGGCAGTGGGTGGAAGCCTGGGCTGCTCTGGAACATCCCCAGGGTGTCCTGCTCACCTCATCTTGTTTTTTTCCCGTGGGCCTGGCAGGTTCATCACCACGAGAGGCAAGCGCCTCTGTGCCCCTCTCCAAGCCCCATGGGTTGTTCGCCTTCAAGAGAAGATAGATGCCAGCTCTGCCAGGAAGGTAAGACCTGGCCCTGTGTTCAGCTGGGAACGAGGGCAGCCTGGGGGCGGGTTTATCCACCACCAGACAGGCTTTTCCCAGTGTGACTGGGCTCCTGGGAAGAGCTGGGACATGCTCTACCAAGGCATGGATACTTGGTCTCGGGCTCCATCCCCCCTCCCTCCAACTGGGACGAGCCTGGCTCCTCTACAATCCCTCTTCCACCCCAAATAAAAGAAGCCCTGGGGCTGCTGCCCACCTAGTCCTATGATGAGCTCAGCCCAATGGGTGCTATGCCAAATGGCACTGGGAGCAACCACCCCCCCACACTTCTGCCCTGCAAGCTTGGAGTTTGCAACTTGGTCATCTTCATGGGGAGGGCTTGTGATGAGCTTGGTGGGTGCTTTGCAAGACTTGCCAGGTCCCCACTTTACCACCATGACTTTGCCCGGGGAGGTCACGCCTTAGTGACCACTCTCAACGTGGGGAAGGGACCCTGGGGAGGCTCCTGCCCAGAGGATCACACTCATCACAGCAGGGTTTTTCTCTTCCCCAGGCCAAACCCCAAGGCAAGTAGGCTCCGAAGAAGCCTGTGGCCAGCCCCAGCTCCTGGAGCAGGGCCAGCTCCCAGCTGTGAACCTGAAGCCAACTGAGCCCACCTGCTTTCACCTCCAGCCATGGGGCCAACCCTCCTCAGGACTCGGGCCAGCCCACAGGGCTGGGCAGAACCCTGCCTGCTCTCTCTGCTTCCATCTGTCTCTGGTGTGACCCAGCAACCTGCATCAGGCTGAGCCGGGGGCTGCTGGGCCAGAGCCTCCGCCGCCTTTGCAGCCTGGAAGCCGGTTGATGGACTGTTCTGGGAGATCAGTTTGGGGGGTCTCAGCTTTCCCTTTGGTGGCAGCAGCTGTGACCTCCAGGACCAGCCTGATTGCTTCAGTTTCCATCTTCAGCCCCAAACCATCTGCAGTCCTTCTGCATCCCTGGGAAGGGCTGCCAGGATGGGAGAGTGGGGATGGAAGGGAGGAGAAGTTCCACACGAGCCATGCGATGTGCTGCTCCCTCGCTGAGCACAACTTTGATGCCCTCAGACAGAGCATGGCTGGTGTGGTTTCTCTCTCACGCCCTGACCTCCTGGCACCGTTTCCCCTCCTGCCCTTCCTTGCACAGGTAGAAATAGAGCCAGTAATGTGGCAGCAGCAGAGCGGGCAGTGATGTTGCCCTTGGCCCTTGCTCTCCTCAGGGACATTGCCCCCCTTCTTGGTCCCTCAGCCTTCCACTGTGTTCAAAACCTGCCCCATCCTTCTGCCTGGGCAGGGATGCAGAAGCACTGTTCGCACTGCTCTCAGGTCTTATTGATGCCACAATTACGGGTGTAAGTTGCTTCTTTTCTCTCTTTTTTTATTGTGCTGTGATTTTGTTAAATAAAAAGAAAAGCCAGCAGATGGTTGATTTGCCTCGTTTTTGAGCCCGAAGGCCAGCGCAGAGCATGGGATGCACAGCCAGCGCTGCCTGCGATGCTGCAGCAGCAAGGGGGCTGTGCTGGGGTGCAAGGGGGATAAAGGGGTTTTCGTGGGGGTGAAGGACACTTTCTGCAGCAGCTGATCTGAGGTCTCTCCTGGGAGCTCTCAGCACCGTGGTGAGGCAGGCGCCTTGCTCTGTGCTGCTGCCCTAGCAGTTCAGTGCTTGCTAGCAGCAGGGGTG
Source organism: Gorsachius magnificus (assembly GCA_034008185.1). Lineage (NCBI taxonomy): Eukaryota > Metazoa > Chordata > Aves > Pelecaniformes > Ardeidae > Gorsachius > Gorsachius magnificus. The sequence continues at coordinate 11,343,849 of CM067109.1, read as the reverse complement.
CAGGGGAGGAGAAAGAGCTTTTGGGGAAATGCAGGCAGGTGAAGATGCCTGCTCCTGGGAACATCCACCCGCAAGGCATGGAGGGCAGTGCACCCACTCCTGCCTCTCATTGCCAATGAGCTGGGAGTACGTGGCCATTTTCCTCCCAAGCCTTGGGTCTCCTGGGTCTGTGCACTGGTCTTGCTGCCCCAAATTGGCCTTATGTCCCTTGGGAACTGCCCTTTTGCCCATGCCATGCGATGTTTGAGTAAAGCTGCTCTGTTTGGGTGAAGCATGGGCCAAACATGCATGAATGGGGTTTGCAGGGCCAACAGCCAGCCGCTGTGCTCCCCCCTCAAAGACCACAGTGTCAAATGTGACTGTCCACGTTGTTAAATTATTTACGCTGTCCCTACCAGCAAGCCTGGGCACTGGCTGGGAGTGAGATGGCCCGGGGACTGTTCTTGGAGGCAGGAGGGATGTGGCCACCAGCCCCTCCTGGGGATGGCATCCATGGTGGTGCGGTGACTGGGCTGTCCAAGCCACGGGATGTCCAGGCACCTGATGGCTTTTGCTAAGACTTGTTGAATGAAAACTTAGCCCTGGCCCTTTTCCTCTCCTGGTCTTCTGGCTCCCTTGGTTGGTGGCCTGGGTTTCTTTTTCAGGTGTTCCCCCCTGCAAGGTACCTCTCTCTGGTATCTGTGCACAAGCAATGCCCTGGGCTCGGCTGTCTCTTGGTGTGACTTTCCCAGAGCACAAGCTCTGTCCCAGCTCATTAACTATAGTGGCAATACAATCCCAAGGAGGAGGAGTCAGAGAAGGAAGGCTGATATGGGGAGGGAGGCCAAGACAAACAGCATGAGTGGGAAAGGAGGATAACTTGTGCTTGCTTGGGCAGAAGCCTTCCTGCTACTCGCTTGGTGACCCATGAGGGGCCGTGGCTGGGGAGGAAGAGGATGCTCGGTGTGGATCTGCACTGGGGGCTGAGCTGCTGCAGCTGGTGTGGGTCCCTGGGCAGGACAGGGGATGCAGGAGGGGCTTAGCCTGAGGTGCATCAGGTTCACCCTTGGCCCGAGGGTACTCTGACAAAAAGCATGGTTTCCAGTGCCTTGGAAAGCTGAGGAAGAAGGGACCTGCACCGATCTCTTGGATGTTGGAAGTAGGTTTATCTATTTCCATCAGGGTTGGAGGGACTGCTTGGCCAAGCCGCCTGTAAGAGCATGGTTGCAAAGCTCATAGCTCCCATCTCCTCTGGGAGCAGTAAATGCGCCCTCCCCGGAGCAGTGCAGCCGTTCATCAGAGGTCCCTGCCAGGTCCTTGTCTTCCATGGCCCTCAAGGGAGCAGTGAGCCAGGCCCCAGCTCCAGCAGCAGGCTGTGCTCACCCCCCGTGAAGGGCAGGAGGGGATGCTGTCCCTGGCCAGGTATGTGGTCCCGGCTGGCTGTCCCTCCTCCAGCCTTGCAGCAGCTGTCCCTACTCTAGAGCCCGACTCTTGGAAATCTGTCAAAAACCACCAGGGCTCAGTACTTTGTAAACTACGGAGTGAGTTTTTCTGATACAAAATGTCAATGATCTATTTAGAGGGAAGCAGCCACTCTTCCTTGGAGAAAGCAGCTAGTCACTGCCACATCAAAAACTTCAAGTACCAGCCAAGAGCTAGTTTCAGCAAAAAAATGTTCCAAGTCCTCCTGCTTCTCTCTCCCCAGCTGTGTTTTCCCTGCTGTTTGCCTACCCTCGCTGCATCCGCAGGGGCTGGCGGGGCAGGATCAGGAGCCCTTGGAGTGCGAGGCAGATGTGCCCTCGGTAGGTCCAGGGCTATGTGCAGGGATCACTTTGCTGTGGGGTGTTCTGGAGCACCGGCTGAATCACCCACAGTCCCTTATCCACGCCTGGGACTTGTATTTCATGTGTTGTGGAATAATAAGGCAGTATAACTGGAAAGCTTTCCTAGGGAGCTGACAAAACAGCCGCTCTCTTGGTGACTGCACAAGGCCAGGAAAGAAAGACAAGGCTACATTTATGCAAGCAAATTGAGCGTGCTTTGGGTTGCTCTCTGGCTGCCAGGTCTCATGAGATCTTGAGAGCACTCCTGTCTCTCCCAGGCACAGCAAAAGCTGTCTCGAATGCTTCCCAGGCTGCATTCAAGGGGCATGAGACACAGCAGGCACAATCTGCTGCAGTCTCAGGGTCTGACCTGGCATGGACATTCCCAGCCAGGAGATAGGTTTGAAGGTCCATACCAAAAGCACCCCTCTGCTTCTCTGCAGCAAGAGCGGGCACCAAAGGGAAATGCTACGCTGGTCTCACTTGGTACCATAATACCCCTTCCATGGGCTTTACTGGAACTGGTTTTGTCCCTTGCCTCCAAAGAGATGGTGTATGGGAGCTTTTTCCATCCCAGTGTTGCACACATTGCTCCTGGATGGACAGGGGAGGAGCCGGCTGCGCCATCCCTGCTTGCACCTGCAGGCAAGGTGAGCAGCACTGTGGGGGCTAAAAGCTGTTCCCCTCCCGCAGCCCAAACACCGCCTCTTCACATCGGTCCCTGGTGCAGAGGAATCCACAGGAGCTGTGGACATGCCCAGGGCACATTTGCCGGTGCAAAGGCCAGTTGTCCCCTACGCTGGTGGTCTCCTCCGCTTGGTGCCAGGGCAAGGGGCTGCTCTTCATGGGCACAGCTCCCTTGGCACCAGCGCCAGACATGGCTGGCAGGGCTCAGGGACCCGCATGGGTTTTTGTGGGGAGATGGGACATGTGGATGGTTGGGAAGGATGGGAAGCCAGGTGAGGAAAAGCCCCTTTAGTCTCATCCCATTGTACTTTTTGCTCTTGCCTAAACAGTAACATATGTGGGTGATGGAGAGGATCCAGGCCTGGCACCTCTCCTCCCCAGGCCCCTGCTTGCTCCCCTTTCATTCCCAGCATGTCATCACCAGCGCTGCTTGTCCGGACACTTTCTGCTGAGATTGGTCCTGTGGGAAGATGCCAGCACCCTTGGCTAGGCTGTGGGGCTCTGAGCAGGAGCTGGTGCCATCCCTGCCACTCTCCTTCTGCAGCTAGGCTCTCTCTGGTGGTATCGCCCAGCCTGCGCCTCCGTGGTCTGACTTCTTGGGTCTGATCCCCAGGACTGGAGCATGAGACCAGGGTGCTTTTCCTGGCCTGGGTCCCTGGAGTCAAGCTGAGCCCAGAAGTTGTCTGGTGTGGGGACCCTTGTACCCACGTAGCGCTCAGCTCTGAGCTTTTACAAGCTGCAGGCGCTACAGCTCATTGCAGCGTGGGTTCAGCCCCGAGCTGGGCGCACCCATGCCCAGATCCCAGGGCTCAGAGCACCCTTTGAAAGGGGAGGGGGGACCCAAGCTCTCTGCCCTCAGATGCACCCATCTTCTCTTTACGCACAGTAGCAGTAAAAACTGTAGGTTAAAGAGAAAATCAGGAGGACAAGCAAATAGGAGACTTGTCCTGCTGCCAGAAGTCTCTGGAAAGTACCTTCCCTGTTACCCATCCCTCCCAATGAACCGGTAGGCAGTGATGGGAAGCTTAGTGCCATTTCAGTGGCACTCCCCACCCCTCCCTCCTGTTTTCCTGCTTAGTTGTGCCTCTAGGTAAGGCTTTCTCTGCACCTCTGGTGTGCCCCCTGACCAGGAGGCTGGCGGGGAACCTGCCCTCCCTTCTTTTCTCAGTTGCGCTGCAACCACAGCAAAATGACATGGCTGCACAGCAAACCAGAGCTGGGTCTGTAGGATATCAAGGTGAGGTGGGACCAACTCGCCCAGACTGCAGGGATGAGGCTTGGAAGGGACTAATGAAGAGCTGGGCGCGTCCCTAGCTCTGTTTGGGAACAGATGATAGGGACAACCATGGGGCAAGGATTGAGGAAGGGCAGCAGCAAAGAAGAGATTTTTGAGCTTCTCATGAATTTGGGAAATTGATGTGCAGCCTCAGGCTGTCTGGGATGCATTAAACCCACAAATGTGGAAAACCTTTCCTTGTCCAGCATGGAAAGGGAGCACCAGAAGGTTGCTAGCAGTAAGGCAGACTCAGAGGCTCTTCCCATGATCCTTGTTTAGCTCTATCAGGTGCAACCCTCTGATCCTGGGGTCTCTCCTTTCTGCTGCTTTGTCCGTTTGGCCCCGTGCTGCCCAGCTTATTCCCAGTTTCTTTGCATCCCTCTGCCCCAGGCTTTACATGAGGCTTTTCTGTGCCTGTCCAGAGGGATTTGACAGTTGTGTTGTGTCACTGTAGATGTGCCAGGTGTGGTACGGCTGCTTGGCTTGGGAGGTTCACTGTCCGCAGCCTTCAGCCTGCCTCCTCCACAAACACATCTCACTCTTCTCCACTTTCCCACAGAATGCAAGATTTTCTTTCTTGCAGATGTTTTGGCTGGGAAAACCACTCCTCGCACTGACTGTCCCCACACTGCGAGTACACAACTATGTTTACATGCACGTTCCTTAATCTTGTTTAAATTATCAAGTCATGACTTTCTACTGTCTCTGGAGGGGACAATACTCCAGAAAAGCAGCATTTATTATCGGGAGTCTTGTGAGCTGCTGAGGTGCTCTTTGGTGAAGAAACCAAGTGATTTCCTTGCAACTTGTAGTTTTCCACCTTTTATTTAGTGTATGTGGCTGTTGGAAATGCACCAGTCAGCATTTACAGTGATGGATGACAGCCACTGTATTGCAAAGAACAAAAGGAGAAGTGATTTGCTCCAGCTACACATTTGCCCTCTTCTCACAATGCTTGGTTTCATTTCCCAGCTACTGCGCAATGCTCCAGCATCCTCCTCGGCCAAGGCCACCTACCCCAGGGAATTCCCGGTGTCAGAGCCTGCAGGGCTGTGGGTTTCACTGCCTGCCTGGGGCAAAAGCAGGGCTGAAGCCCGCTGTGTTGATCCCTGCTGTTTCCGAAGGCTGTGTCCGTGCTGTGCAATGGCTCTTTGCTGAGCCCGTGGGATTCAGTTGGCCTGGGCAGGGCAGCAGGTCCTGGAGATGCTGGCACTCAGTCCTGCGACTCGCACTTGGGGTAGGGTGGCTGTGCCCTGTTTGCGTTGCATCACCCCATATCTCAGCACAGACACCAGGAGCAGTAGATGTTTTGCAGCACGGCAGGGATGGTAGGAGGGAAGCTCTCTCCACCTTGGCCTGGTTTCAAGCTAAACAGCCTTGCTGGTAGCAAATCTAATGCTGGTGGCTCATTGCAAAAATTAGCATCTCCTGGCATGCTTGTGTGATACAGAGCCGGTGTTTAAAACTGTGTTAGTGCAGACTAAAGCAAAAAATCACCACACAGCTGAGCACCTCTTGATATCAGGCTGACTCACAAATGGGTGTGAGTCAGCCTCACATAAAGAGGTGCTCAGATCTCCAGCCCAACTTGGCAGCAGGTGCAGTGGTAATGGGAGAAATGGGGACGGCGTTGTGGCTGTTGGGATAAGGACATGGGGGTACGCATCCTGCAGCTTGCTGCCACTGCACCCAGGCTCTGTCCCCTTCCCTCCTGGCAGGGACAACTGTTTTAATTCATCTCTGAGCTTTGCTCAGTGAAGATTAGGGGCATCACTCGTGAGTGATCCTGTGGTGCAGGAATTATTTAAGTCCACTTGGTGGGAGAGATGGTCCCAGCTGGGACAACTGGGCCCTGGGAAGGTGTTCACCCACTTGAGAGGATTGTGGAGGACAGCAGTGAGTTTGGTCAGAGCTCTGGATGACCTGGCCTCCAAGCACAGGCTGAAGGAGCTTGGGTTTACCCTTCTTCCAGGAATGGATAAGATGGTATTCAAGTGCACAGAGGGATGCTGTGAAGAGAAAGTGAAAAAAGTACTTTTGAGTTTACTTCTGGTAGGTCAAGAAACCACAGGGGTCCCTGGGGTGAGACTTTAGGGGGAAATTCCATTTACCAGGAAGAGGCAGCTAAAGAAATGCTACATCTCCACTTCTACAGATAAACCAGTGCCTGTTGGAAAGCTGTAAGTAGTGTTGGCCCTGGCTCAGCACAGGATGGATTAGATGACCTGGGACAGTCCTTCCTAACCCTTTTTATCCCATTATTCTGGCCTACCAGGCTCCTCGTGGGTGAGGTGGGCTTCCTCTGCCTTATGCTATGCCTCTGAAGGCTGCATGAAGTCACAGGGACCATGACCTTGGGAACCTCTCTAGAAGGTGGAGGGGTCAGGAGGGAGTCACACTCTGAAGTCCCCACCAATTATTGGGTCCTTGATGCAAGGCAACCCATGGCCAGAAGAAAACCTTGCCCGCAGGTGCAAATGCAGGAACTGACCTAGTGCCCATGCGATGAAGGTGCCATGGGAGCATGGGGAGAGGTTGGCAAGCCAGGCTGAAGGAAGCAGATCTTGTGCTGCATCCATGAGCGCTCTTTGAAGCTGAGCAGGCTGTGCAGATGCTAATAGTAGAATGCAAACCATCAGCAGTGAAAAACAACGTCCTTGCTGTCACCATCTGGGCCACATGCTAGTGTGCTCCTGGCAAGTGCCTTGGCAGCCTTGGCTCTGTTTTACCAGCGTAATTCGAGTTTGGGTTTGAGAAAAAAAGAAAGGAACCCAAAGAGAGAAGAGGAAGGAGGTCTTCAAGGCAAACATGAAGCCAATGAGTTTATCATCAAATGCCTTTTGAAAGCAGCTGTGGAGCTTTGCTCCGAGATAAGTAAAAGCTGTTTTGAAGCTGGAGAGCTAGCTGGCAGGACATGCTGCTCCCATCTTGCCAAATGCTTCCTGGACCACCTGTCCTTGCAGGGCTGGGTTCCCCGTGGTGCTGCTAGAAGCCGCTGCAGTGCCACGCGCTCTGGCAGAGTGGCCAGGGGTATTGCCAGGATCCTGATGCTCAGCCCAGGCTTGGAGCAGGAGCAGGACTTAGGGTGTCATGGGGAGGTGGAAGCCCTCAAGGGGTCCTTTCTCTCTCCAGAGAGCTTGGAGAGCTCGGAGAGCTGGAGAACTTTCCACCTGGTGGTTTATGCCCACCCTTGTGAGGTTTCAAGGATTTTTGAGTGGGGGGCAACCATGAGAGTTTGGCTGGCAGCAGATGTGCACTGCCTGGTCCCCTGGTTAGTACTGAATGGAGGCTGTGGTTTTGGATTGGTGTGAGGTCTGAGGCATCTGAGTCAATGGAGTTTTAAGCAAAGCGGGCCCTAAAATGTCTTGTGTTCAGTGCTTGAACAATATGAGGAAGGGCTTGAGCAGAAAACATCTGGAGCAAGATCAGAAGCCAGACACACTCCTAAACAAAGGAGATATAGAGCCTTGGAGGAGAAAACAGACATGTAAGTGGAGATGGAGGGGGCCAGCAGCAGGTTGGGTTTCTCTGGATCTCATTTGTCTTCCTTGTGCTTCAACTGTCTAAAGTAAATGCTGGGGGGCTGTGGTGTGCCAGAACACGCCAGGGCCATTCATCACGGGCTGTGCTGGCAGCTGTGACAAGTCCATGACGAGCAGAAGCTTCCAGCTATCCAGAGGGGCTCTGCCTCATTTGCATCTTCAGTTTTGAGGTTGCAGCCTTTCCCATACTGCATGCAGGCAAATGTAGGGAGAGAACAATTTCTTTCAGCAGGGTGTTAACCCCTGCAAATGTGGCCTTGTGGTGTTTTTCTACAAGGGCTCTGGCTGGGCTTCAGGAGGGTCATTGCTCTCTCTGCTCCCTCTGCTCCCAGAACCCCTTCAGCTCAGTCTGGGAAGGAATTCCTCCTGGTCTGGATCTTGCCCCTTGTAGGGTATTTCTGGCTGCACTTGCACAAGCCTTCTGGGTCAGTACTTTCCAGTCTCAACAGTCCCAATCTGCTCAGCATTGCTGCTCTTCCAGAAGCTGCTCTCCTATTCCAGACAGTGTGTGTGAAGATGTGTGTGCAGGTTAATTCTGCAATGATTTGATACAGATCTGCTATGAAGGGCTTTCTCTGAAAGCCAGGAGATTGAGCCTGGGTGCAGCTCTGAAGAGAGTGAAGAGAGCCTGCAGCTCCATGACACACTTGGGTGGGCCATCAGGGACAGCTTGGGCAAAGAGTCAAAAGTAGAAATTCCCCAGTGAGCCTTTTTCTCAGCTGCTTGTAAAGGGAGCTGGAGCAGACCACGGTGGCTGGGTCTTTGGGGGCTTCCCCATGGAGCAGAGGTGTCTGTGCTGCCCCAGAGGCAGCATCTTCCTTCCCAGCCTTTCTGTGGGATACTTCTGTCCAAAGATTTCCAGACAGAGGATGACCAGGGACAGGAAAAAAGCCATCAAAGAGAGTAAAGCTGGAGCCTGTGGGGGCAGAGCTGCCAAGAGTGCAAAGCCAGCTACAGAGCAGGGGAGCTGGGGAAGTCTCTGAAGCAAGTAAGATGTACCAGGATGGTATTCCTACTAGGGCACAGCAGCAAAGAGTGGAAAGTACCTGGCTCGCTCTTCTGTGCCTGATAAGGCAGACTGGCTCCATGCCCTGCCAAGGAAGGACTTGCTTGTGGATCCTTCTTACAGGAAACGGAGGGAAGAGTCATCAGGATGGCAGTCAGAAGGACGGGAAAAGGCAGCCAGATCCCTCCTTCAGGCTGCTCCAAGGACAGCCATGGTGTTAGCTGGGCCCCTAAACTGCATGGAGAAACTGTTGGGAGATCCTGGGCAGCAGGTCCAGGACCTCCTCTCATCTGCAGGCTGGGAGTATAACACTGAAGCCTGTTTCAGCCCCTGAGCTCCCCTCTCCTCTCCCAATGCTACTAAGGTCCCCTTAGAATTGCACTGGCTCCCCCCCCAAAACCCTGAAGGTCTTTTAAAGCCTCCTTCTGCTTCAGGGAGGCTGATCCAGCACCCCCTTCAATTTTGGTTAGAAACATCCTCCTCGCAGCCCTCTGCAGCGCTGCCAGCGCCAACCCAGCTGCTCCTGGGCTAATGTCGTCCCCAGGCCTGACGCGAGCTGTGTCCATCCCTGAAACGATCCGGTCGCAAGGTTAAATGAATGGGAGTGCCGTTTTCATACCCGCTGTAGATAAGTCACGGCAGCCTGCAGCGCAGGGTGCAGGAGGGGTGCAGCCCAAACCCATCACCGGTGGGTGCACATGGGTCCCACGCGAGCTCCACCTGGGGAAACTCCTGCACTAGTGACCCCTGGGTGCTGGGAGGGGGTGGCGGGGAAGGGTAACTTCGCTTTGCTCTGTTTTTCTTGTGCTTTTTCTTTTGTGTCTAGTAGCAGTCTCAGCTGGAGAGAGCCTGAGCGGTACAGCCTCTGTCCTGACCCAGCACTGCTGGTTTTGGGCTGTCTCCTCCGCCCTTTCAACTGCTAAATTTCACCTGGTATCTATTACATCCACTTATTCTTGTAAGATATAGTGCCACTCCTCTGAATCATCAGAGAGTGTCATTAACCTCCTCCCACCTTTTGCAGTGATGTCCCATGACCAGCCCCACAGGGTCCCGGGGCGGCTCGCCGATGGACCGAGCCCTGCAGTTACAGCCCTTTCCAAACACCCTGCTTGCCCTAGCCACCCCTTACCCCCCAAGGGTGGGAAGGGGGTACCAGCAGAGGCTCTTCTCTGCCCTTCATCCCCAGGAGGTCTTCGCGTACCCAGTGCTTCTCATATCCTGAGGAAGCAGCTGCAAGACGGCGGAGCCGTGAGTGCCCTTCCAGGAGGGAGCATGCCGGTCCTTTGACCTCCCGTCCTGCGGGAACAAGAGCTCTCCTGGCTCCCTGCCCTAGCAGTGCTTAACCAAGTGCCCCTGCCTCCCTGAAAAATCCCGGCCAGCAGAAAAAGGCAGCCACCCACCGGGAAGGAGAAGGAAGGCACCGCCGAGCCTCTTCTTGTCTTTGTTTGAGCGGGCAAAGTCCAAGGCTAGCTGTCACACTGAGCTTTTCCCGGCTGTGGGCGTGTGCCAACACATCCCAGAGACCCTCAGGAACCGGCAGCAGAGGTAAACAAGTTGGAGAGGACTTTGCCTGAGGGTATCCATGTAACCACGGGGGGCCGGGGCACAGAACACGATGCATGAGGGGGGGCCTGGGCTTAGAGCACGATACATGAGGTTGGGCCGTCTCTTTGTGCGCTCCCCGTGCCAATCTCTGCTCACCATGATGGGCCCCTCCAGCTCCTTATAGCAGAGAAAGAGTTAGGTCCTGGCTGCCTGGGGAGATTTATGGGGGACAGCTCTGGGACCATGTTTGTGAGCAGCCTGGACCGTACCTGATACCTGCTGTGGAGTGAAAAACTGCTGCTGATGGGTCACTCCAACACATTTTAAGTATTTTGTGGTTTGGTTGTTGTTCGTGTTTGGGTTTTTTTAAATTTTGAAAAGTGATTTCTGGGGACAGGACTACTTGGGGTGAGCATGGGAAGCCTCAGAGATGGGCATGAAGTAAGGGGCTGCTCTGAGAGATGCCTGCCCTCCATCTGAACCTCTTGCGGCTGCTGTTGCTGCATCCCAAACACCGTGCCTGGAGGAGCAAGAGGGTTTGTGGTCACCTTGTGGAAAGACAGCCTTTGTCACCAACTTGTCCCACAGTGGAGGAGCAGCTCCAGCAGAGCAGATTGCCACCTGCCTGTGTTGGAGAGTTGATCAGGCAGACGTGGCTGCAGCTCTGAGCCCCAGGAGCCCTTGGGTTGTGGGGGAATGACCCAGCAGAGCTCTGCTCCGCAGTGACAACGGGCTCATCTTTCTGCTGTGGCCCTGCTGTGGTCTCTGTGTGTCACTCAGTGTCCCTCTCCTCCTTCCCTGTGTAATGGACTGACAGATCAACACTTCCACTCATTGCCTGCCTGGTCTATTTAGATGAAGTTGTAAGGTCTTCAGGGTCCAGTGCAGGTCTGAGTCTCTGGATGCCACCTGTAAGAGTCATGGTTCCTGCATGGCTTGGGCAGGTGCATGTGGCTGGCACATCCATGTGGTCGGAGCGCTGCCGCTCCTTGCAGTGTGCAGGAAACCCGACCTGTGGTGCTGAGTCCTGGCACTGGCCATGGAAAATGCTTCAGCGCTCTCTCCTTCTCTACTGTCCTAAAATCCCAGGAGAAGACTGCCACACTCCTCCAGGCCAGAGGAGCCCTGCTTTGGTCACATAATGCTTGTCTTTGCTGGAGGCACTATCTCAAGGACTCTGTGATGTGCTGGGATGGGTCCCCAAGCCTTGCTCCCTGCAGCTCCATTCTTACACAGACACAGAGCAAGGAGAAAGCATCTCCAAACCTCCATCAGCACCAGCAGTAGTTGCAGGGAGGCAGAGGGAGATCAGCATGGGAGACCTCCACATGTGCCTCGCTGCTGATGGTAAAAGAGCTTGCACAGCACACAGTGAGCATGGGAGGAAGCCAAAATCTCCATCCTGGTGGGTCTCTGCTATTCTTTTTTAACCTCCCATGCTGGCACATGTAAGCCTGCATCAGTTCAAAGCTGACATCACATCAGCGCTCCAGACACATTCCCTAGTGCCATTCTCTGAGTTCTTCCCCACTGACACCCTGAAAATACACGTCACCCTCCTAGTGTGCCTGGCCAGTGGTTGTGCATGGCCCATTGTAGCCGTGCGAGGACACTGAAAGCCACCTAGTTTACAGCCAGGGATGGGGCAGGGCCAGCCTGCACCAAGTACATGCCAGTGAATACTTCCCAGCTAATCAAAGATGTTTTCCAGTGAGCTCTGAGCCACGCACAGCTAATGGCTCACACCAGTGCCGTTTACCTCCTCAGTGAAATAAGGTGCTGATTACGCAGCAGTAGATTAAAGGGCTTTTAATATCTTTATTGGGTACAAGATACACTAACTCGGCCTGGTAACTGTCTTCAAGAGAAAAAAAAAAGGTGGTAAATCTAAATGATCAAGGGAGAGCTCAGCATTTTATCCCCCTTCTTACAATCTGCTCAGGTTTGCAGTTTATGCAGCCCTGCGTGCATTTGCACAAATATTCACAGTGATACCATGTGGGCTCATCTCCCTGAAGGGACACTCGCGACCCCCATGTCTCAGTCTTGCCCTCTCTCATCTTGCATTGCCAATGCTAATTTGTCCTTTACTGCTGATAGGTGGTGTGGCTGGAGAGGTACTTTCATAGAATCATAGAATCCCAGGTTGGAAGGGACCTCTAGTCCAACCTTCCCAGGTAAGAGCACAGTCTAGACAAGATGGCCCAGCACCCTGTCCAGCTGAGTCTTAAAAGTGTCCGGTGCAGCAGAGTCAACCACTCCCCTGGGGACATTATTCCAAAGGTTGGCTGTTCTCACTGTGAAAAATTTCCCTCTTGTGTCCAATCGGAATCTCCCCCGGAACAACTTGTGTTCATTCCCCCTTGTCCTCTCCATGTGACTCCTTGTGAAAAGGGAGTCTCCATCTTCCTTATAGCTACCCTTTAGGCACTGGTACGTGATGATGAGATCCCCTCTAAGCCTCCTTTTCTCAAGGCTGAACAAACCCAGTTCTCTCAGCCTGACCTCATACGCCAGGCTTCCCAGGCCTTTCATCACCTTGGTGGCCCTTCTCTGGACCCAATCCAGCCCATCCACATCTTTTTTTTGTGTAGTGGGGACCAGAGCTGTACACAGTATTCCAGGTGTGGCCTGACAAACACTGAGTAGAGTGGGCTAATGACTTCTTTTTCTCTGCTGGTGATGCCCTTGTTGATGCACCCCAGGATCCCATTGGCCTTCTTGGCCACCACAGCAGCACACTGCTCACTCCTATTGAGCTTCCTGGCCACCAGGACCCCCAGGTCCCTTTCCACAGAGCTGCTCTCCAGCCAGGTGGATCCCAGCCTGCACTGCACTCCTGGATCATGTTTTCCCAGGTGCAAGACCTTATACTTGTCACTCTGCATCCTGCCTCCTGGCATGAGCAGCAAGGAGAGGGGCAATGGGGGTTGCACCATCTCCTTGCTGCTCTCAGGAGAGATGTGCAACATGGAAACTCCAGATCCTAGAGACACAGAGAGACTGGGCTTCCCTTGGTGTGGCAGGAGTGAAACCCGGTGGCCGGCTGGGCAGCACCCCCTCCTTGCACCTCATGTGGTTTCTGCTGCTGCCCATCATCCTCAACCCCAGCCTCCTTGTGTGCAACTGTCTTTTTTGGCTTTTCTTACTTACTGGATCCCAGCTGTGCTTTGAGGAAGGGTATGGGGATTATTGTACTGGGGGAATCCCAGTAGAGGTCACCATGGGCTGTGCTGGAACCTGTGCAAAGGGAACTTGCACTTCCCTTTGCAGCTGGTGCTTCAGTGAAGGCGGCAGACCCTTTCTGGGTTTTTTTCTTCCAAGTGGCTGCCTTCAGGGTGAAGTGAAAGCATGACCCTTCAGGCACTGCTGTCCTTCTGCTGGGGTCCAGACCCTGGTTGGCTCTCAAGTCTCTTCTGGGTTCCCAGCCCCGCAGAGCAGGGAGCACTACAGAGGTGAAGCAGATCCTGTCATGTCTTCACCATGGAAGGCCACAGCTTAGGAACTGCTGCGTCTAAAGGATCGTGATAAGAAAGGGTAGAGAAAGAGGTTATCAACTTAGCCGTGGAGCACAGCCAACGTGCTTGTGCAAGCAGAATAAGAAAACAGCTGAAATCCCACAGGAAGCGGAGCCTGCTAACCCACTGCAGGATCTGAGCCACCGACAATGCCGACTGCTTCGTCCTTCCTCCACTTTGAGGCTTCGGTTTCTGCTGGGTTCCCCCACAGCAGGCTGCCATCCTGGCAATGGTGGCACACAAATTGTACTGCGTTTCCTTCCATTTGTCCCCCCAGTGGGTATCTCACCAGTTCTCTTTAGTCACACTAGGGGCAGGAGCTTGAACTTCCCACCCTGTCCCAGTGCCCCCTGAGGACACGGTGGTGCCCACTGCAGGGCGTCAGGGCTGTGTGGGTGACAGTAGCTGTAGCAAATGTCCCCTTGTGCGGGAACACCCTCAGCATTGCTCCTGGCAGGTTTTGGCCCAGCTCAGCTAGCTGGGGCAGCTGACCCCAAGGGCAGGCATCATTCCCAACAGGCAATCTGGGTGCAGCCAAGGAGGGTGAGGAGAGCTGGATAGGGTGGAGGCTGGCTGCCACATGCGTGTTGGCCCAGGGCCAGAAAGCAATCCCCAGCAGAGCTCATTTCCTAGCGCAGGTGTAGCTGGAAGGTCCCCGCTCTTCTCCATGCAGCCCTGGGTGTTGGTTTCCGCATGATGCTTCTGCTGGGGCTCTCAGTTGGGTCATGGTGGGTTGTGGCCTTCACCCCCCTGGAGAACAAGGTCAGCTGGGTCTGGAGGGGCTCATTGCTCAGCTCCGCACACAGCAAAAGCATTTACCCAGCCACCTGGGGGGGGAAACCCTGCTGGTTAGCTTGGGACCACTTGGCACTGACATGAAAGCAGGCTCCAGCCTCCAGGGATCTGAGACGGGGGAAAAGCAAGGCCAGGAGGTGAGGGGGTGCCTGCTGCCCATGGCAGCCTGTCACCTTTTAGAGATGCCGTGCAGAGGTAGGAAGCATTTGCTTGGTGAAAACCACCCAGGAGGAAACACCCAGAAACTGGAGCCTACAGGGAAGGGCCAGGACCTGGACTGGAAAGCTGGAAACACATACATCAAGGCAAAGATGTGACATCCTCAGGCAAGGGGACTTGTCCACCCCTTGGGTCAGGAGTGAGTGTTAAACTCTTCTGAATCTGTAAATCCCACCTTCAAGAGCAATGCAGCTACGTCTGTGCGTCTGTGCTGCAGTACTGCTCTGCTGCCTTCGGAGGCTTGATTTTGGCAAAGGGGTGGGTAAGCCTCAAGCCACAGGGATGCACCAGAGCCCACATCATCCATGCTGTCACTGCTTCTGCCCCGATCCCATGTCCCCAGGCATCATCACATGCCAACGCAAGGGCTGGCAGGGAGCCCAGCTACACTGGAGGGGGCCAGAGGGGCTTTCTACCTGCTCTGCTGGTGGTTCAGTGGTTGCCACAATGGGTCAGTGGCTTGCTGCCCTGAGCCACGCAGTGCAAAACTCCCTCAGTTTCTCTTCTGCAGTCACCCTCTTCCTTTCATTTTTCACATTTTACTCTATGACTATAAATAACCCTGAGAGGGACTTCCCAGCCCTCATGGAGGAAGAGGCAATAATCCCTTCCTGAAGGAAGTGGTCAGGATGCCTGAAGGACCCTTCGCACCCAAGTGTAAATGATACCAAACAATGTCCCCAGGCGGGAAATGTCGGAGGCAGCAAGGGCAGAGGATGCTGCCAGGAGCAGAGCTCCCGAGCGTTTTGAGGAGGAAATACAGCTGCTGCCATCAGCTTCTTAGCACGCTGGGGGAGGCTGCTGTTGGGAACCAGGCTGTTGGGGTTCCCTGGACCTCCTGTCCAAGCACTGCTGAGCTCCGGACCCCCAGGTGTTCCACAAAAGCAGGCGGCATGCTGTTGAATGGCCAAGAGTCCCCTCAAGGGACCCCAATGAATGCTTTGAGCAGGATGATTTACTTCTCATTTTGCAGCTCTGCGCCGGAGTCGGCTGCTGTCCCCTCCAGCCATCCAGAGGTCTTCTTTTCAGAAACAAAATCCTCCTCTTAAGACACTGTCTTCTTCCCCCAGGTGAAGCTACCTACACAGTGGTCTGGCGGTCGTCAGAAAGATCTGCACCAAGGGTCTTTACCCTCGGCTGGTGCTGTGAACTGCTGATCCCGTAGCAGCTGCGGCTGTACCCTTCCACAGACCCTCTCCTCCACGCAGGGCAGGCACAGCCGAGATGACACACTGCTCTCTCGCCATCGTCTAATTGGCTTGATCTGTGCGTATTAAACATTTACCATCCACAGCTAGCTCCTTCATTAGCTATGACACACCATGTTTAGCCACACAGCAATGAGCAGCAAACGCTCAGAAAACTTCTGCACAAGGTTAACACAGAGATCATGAGAAAATCTGGGGCTGAATTCAGACAAATGTACACAAACCTGGAAATACATCTGAGCTGGCAGAAGATCATAGACAAGCGTGCACATCCACCTGCATGGCCTTCATCCCTGCCTCCTTTATAACCAGCATAATGGCTTGCCCGTGGACCTGGGGGCTTGCAAGGAAGAATGAGCACACATTTGGCTTGCAAACCACGGCATAATTAATTCCCAACAAAGCTTCTGGGTTTCACTTTGTGGCTGTGGAAGTTCAAGGGGCTACCCGGGGTTAACTAGATGCCTCTCCTGCATGCCCAGAGTACTCAGGCGCACCAGCACAGGGAGAGGGATGGGTCTTCTAGGACCCATCAGGTGGAAAAAGAAAACAATTTAACAAATGACAGAAAAAGCAAGATGAGGAGCATGGCAGGGGTCCCTGCTGCCCCGAGCCCCCCTGCTGAGCCGCATGAGGCCCTTCACCCCCAGGGCTTTGCCCTGAGGAAGGGTTTTCTCAGCCTTCTCCCCCAGGGAAGGCATGTAAGTCCTCCAAAGGCTGTTTTGAAGGCAATGTTTGCCATCTAGTGGAAAAAGAGGGTCTGGTCATCCCTCTTGCCTGCAGAAGGATATGGCTTGGGGTTATTTTGGCAGGAGTTGGGGGCCACACTCCCCCTGGCCCATAGCTGGGCAGCAGCTCCCAGCCCTGAAACTGGGAGAGGTTGTGCTGGCTCAGATTCCTGCAGGCAGCCCACCAGGCTCTTTGCAGCCAGCCATGGGGTGGAACCCCAGCCCAGGCCCTTGCAGTGGTCCCTGGCTGAGCTGGTGCCCAGCATAAGTGGGGAGCTGAAAGAATTGCTCTGCAGTAGGGGAGAAAGCACCATGTCACAGATGAATGGTGTCTTCCAGGTCAGCATCCTCCTGATGATCAGTGCTTTCCAGGTGAGCATTCCCCTGGAGATCAGTGTCTTCCAGGTCAGCGGATCCTCCTGGGGTTCGGTCAGAATCCTCCAGGAGATCCCAGGTGTAGACATGGACACTTTTAGCACCTTTAGCACCTCCACCAGCACAGAGGTGACTATGCCAGTGCCCAGCATGTATGTGGAGCTCAGCTGCTGCCGTGTCTGGTGGACCTCGCAGCGTGGAGCAAAGGCTGGGAGTTGCTTGTACGCTTGGAGGCCCCCATGTGTTGTAACTCTGCAAAGCCACATGAGACTCCCGGAGTTGCATTTAACTCTCACCCATCATTTTCAGGATGCAGAGGAAGGCCCTGCTGGGTGGGGCTGGCTGTCTGCCCAGCGCCTGCTCCATGCAATCCTGGAAACCCGGGGAGCACTGGAGTCGGGGGTCAGTCGAGAGCTGATAGAGGAGCTCTGGCACAAGGCTGGGCCATAATGTCTCTTTGCTTGGTCTGCCCCTGCAGATGAAGCAGCTGATGTGGCAGTGGATGTAGGGGACCACAAGGCACAACTGGTGGGAAGAGAGCAGGTAAGGCAGCTCCCTGTCCCTCCCCAGGGCAGCTCCCAAAGTGTCTCCTGCTCTGTTTCAGTCCCTGAAGCTCTGCAGTCAGCTGGAGAAGATGGAGCTTCATAGAATCATAGAATCATAGAATCATAGAATGTTTTGGGTTGGAAGGGACCCCTAGAGGTCATCTAGTCCAACCCCCCTGCAGTGAGCAGGGACACCGCTAACTAGATCAGGTTGCTCAGAGCCCCATCCAACCTGGCCTTGAATGTTCCCAGGGATGGGGCCTCCACCACCTCTCTGGGCAACCCGTTCCAGTGTTTCACCACCCTCGTTGTAAAGAATTTCCTCCTTAAATCCAGTCTAAACCTACCCTGCTTCAGTTTCAAACCATTACCCCTTTTCCTATCACAGCTGGCCCTACTAAAAAGATTATCCCCATCTTTCCTATAGGCCCCCTTTAGATACTGAAAGGCCGTAATCAGGTCTCCCCGCAGCCTTCTCTTCTCCAGACTGAACAAGCCCAACTCTCTCAGCCTGTCCTCATAAGAGTGGTGCTCCAGCCCTCGGATCATTTTAGTAGCCCTCCTCTGGACCCGCTCCAACAGTTCCATGTCCTTCTTGTGCTGAGGGCTCCAGAGCTGGACGCAGTACTCCAGGTGAGGTCTCACCAGAGCAGACCAGAGGGGCAGAATCACCTCCCTCGACCTGCTGGCCACGCTTCTCCTGATGCAGCCCAGGGTACGGTTGGCCTTCTGGGCCGCCAGCGCACATTGCCGGCTCATGTCCAGCTTTTCATCCACCAGCAGCCCCAAGTCCCTCTCGGCAGGGCTGCTCTCCATCCTTTCTTCCCCCAGCCTGTACTGATACTGGGGGTTACCCCGACCCAGGTGCAGGACCTTGCACTTGGCCTTGTTGAACCTCATGAGGTTCACACAGGCCCACCTCTCCAGCCTGTCCAGGTCTCTCTGGATGACATCCCGTCCTTCTGGTGTGTCAACCACACCACTCAGTTTGGTGTCGTCCGCAAACTTGCTGAGGGTGCATTCGATCTCGCTGTCTAAGTCATTGATGAATATATTGAACAGCACCGGTCCCAGTATGGACCCCTGAGGGACACCACTCGTCACCGGTCTCCATCTGGACATCGAGCCATTGACCACTACCCTCTGGATGCGGCCATCCAGCCAGTTCCTTATCCACCAAACAGTCCACCCATCAAATCCATAGCTCTCCAATTTAGAGAGAAGGATGTTGTGGGGGACCGTGTCAAAGGCTTTGCAGAAGTCCAGATAGATGACATCCATTGGTTTTCCCTTGTCCACTGTTGTTGTCACACCATCATAGAAAGACACTAGGTTCGTCAGGCAGGACTTGCCCTTAGTGAAGCCGTGCTGGCTATCTCGAATTATCTCCCTGGCCTCCATGTGCCTTAGCATAGCTTCTAGGAGGATCTGTTCCATGATCTTCCCAGGCACAGAGGTGAGGCTGACAGGTCGGTAGTTCCCAGGGTCTTCCTTTCTACCCTTTTTGAAAATGGGCACGATGTTTCCCTTCTTCCAGTCACCAGGGACTTCACCTGACTGCCATGACTTTTCAAATATCATGGAGAGTGGATTGGCGACTACATCGGCCAATTCCCTCAGGACTCTGGGGTGCATCTCATCAGGTCCCATGGACTTATGTGCATTCAGGTTCCTCAGGTGGTCACAAACCTGATCTTCTCCTACAGCAGGAACGGTTTTGCCCTCCCGGCCCCCCTCATGCCATCCATCAACTCGGGTGGGGTGAGGAGAGAGGTTCCCAGTGAAGACTGAGGCAAAAAAGTTGTTGAGTACCTCAGCCTTCTCCTCATCTGCTGTTACCAGCTTGCCAGTCTCGCTCATCAGTGGGGGTACGCTGTCTTTAACCATCCTTTTCTGGCCGATATACCTGTAGAAACCCTTCTTGTTATTCTTTGCATCCCTAGCCAAGTTTAGCTCCAGCTGAGCCTTGGCTTTCCTGACCCCATTCCTACACAACCGGACTATACTCTTCCCAGGATGCCTGTCCCTGCTTCCACTGCCTGTGCACCCACATGGAAGAGCAGCAAGGGATAGTAGTCCGAGGGTCGGACCAGGCTAGGAAGTTTCCTAGCGATGTCTCTAACCCGGGCTCCTGGGAGGCAGCAGACCTCCCTAAGAGCAGGGTCTGCCCGGCATATCGGTCCCTCGGGGAAGGGAGGAGATCGTCTTGAGGCACAAAGATCGGAAAGACCTCCCCGTCGTATCACCACTACATCCACAAGGAAGAAGAGGCGGGTGATAGTAGTGGGAGATTCCCACCTGAGGGGAACGGAGGGTGCTGATGAAGTAGCAGTAAGTAGCCCGAGGGTAATCAAAAAAGAATTCAAAGCCTTGGGGCGATTAGTGAAGGGATCTGGAGCACAGGTTATTTTTTTCCTCGCTCCTTCCAGTGGTGGACAGAGACACGGGACAATATGAGCAGACTCAATCTATTAACATGTGGCTTCGCGACTGGTGTCGCCGCCACAACTTTGGGTTCTTTGACCACGGGATGGTTTACACGGCACCGGGCTTGCTGGAGTCAAATGGGAGCCAGCTTTCTCAAAGCGGGAAGAGGGTCTTTGCCCAGGAGCTTGCGGGGCTCATTGAGAGGGCTTTAAACTAGATGTGAAGGGGGAAGGGGAACCTATTGGGCTTGCCAGTGAAAGGCTAGGGGATGAAACACAAGGGTTAGAGGGACTGGGGGATAGTATGAGCCTTCAACCTGTTGCCCAGCAGTGTGCCAGGGGCACTGCAGAGAAGTTGACGTCTGGCGGAGGTGAGCCGGAGGCTCCTGAGGTAGTAGGAGCCAACAAGGAAAAGCCCGTGAAACACCACAAAGTAAATGAGGGGTGTTCTGCTATGAAGGTGACGAGGCCGACAGCTCAGATGAAACGCCTCTATACAAACGCGCGCAGCATGGGAAACAAACAAGAGGAGTTGGAAGCTATCGTGCTGCTAGAAAGCTACGACCTGATTGCCATTACGGAAACTTGGTGGGATGAATCCCACGACTGGAATGTAGCTATTGATGGCTACAGGCTGTTCAGAAGGGACAGGCGAGGAAGGAGGGGCGGAGGCGTTGCCCTTTACATCAAGAAATCATTACAGTGTGAAGAGCTGTCCCTGAAGAATAGCCACGAGCAGGTCAAAAGCTTATGGATAAGAATCAGAGAGAGAGGCAACAAAGGGAACCTGCTGGTTGGTGTCTACTACAGGCCGCCAGATCAAGAGGAGCCGACGGACGAAGCGTTCTTCCTCCAACTCCGGGAGGCTTCGTTTTCGCAGGCTCTTGTCCTGCTGGGGGACTTCAACCACCCCAACATCTGCTGGAAAACCAACACGGCAAGCTGTAGGCAATCCAGCAGGTTTCTCGAATGCATTGAGGACAACTTCTTAAGCCAGGTAATAGACACCCCTACCCGAGGGGATGCGATACTGGACCTGGTGGTCACCAATGCAAGTGAGCTCGTCAGAGATGTCAAGATCGGAGGCAGCCTGGGCTGCAGTGATCATGCGCTGGTAGAGCTCACGCTCCAGAGGGAAATGGGAAGAATGAAGTCAGGACCCTGAATTTTAGAAAAGCAAACTTCCAGCTCCTCAAGGAGATAGTCGGAAGGACTCCCTGGGAAACGGTCCTCACGGACAGGGGAACAGAACAGAGCTGGCAGATCTTTAAGGATGTGATCCACAGAGCGCAAGAGCTCTCGATCCCCAGGTGTAAGAAATCGGGCAAAGAAGGGAAGAGACCGGCGTGGCTGAGACGAGAGATGCTGGTCAAACTAAGGAGGAAGAGGGAACTGCACAGGCAGTGGAAGCAGGGACAGGCATCCTGGGAAGAGTATAGGGACGCGGTCCGGTTGTGTAGGAATGGGGTCAGGAAAGCCAAGGCTCAGCTGGAGCTAAACTTGGCTAGGGATGCAAAGAATAACAAGAAGGGTTTCTACAGGTATATCGGCCAGAAAAGGATGGTTAAAGACAGCGTACCCCCACTGATGAGCGAGACTGGCAAGCTGGTAACAGCAGATGAGGAGAAGGCTGAGGTAGTCAACAACTTTTTTGCCTCAGTCTTCACTGGGAACCTCTCTCCTCACCCCACCCGAGTTGATGGATGGCATGAGGGGGGCCGGGAGGGCAAAACCGTTCCTGCTGTAGGAGAAGATCAGGTTTGTGACCACCTGAGGAACCTGAATGCACATAAGTCCATGGGACCTGATGAGATGCACCCCAGAGTCCTGAGGGAATTGGCCGATGTAGTCGCCAATCCACTCTCCATGATATTTGAAAAGTCATGGCAGTCAGGTGAAGTCCCTGGTGACTGGAAGAAGGGAAACATCGTGCCCATTTTCAAAAAGGGTAGAAAGGAAGACCCTGGGAACTACCGACCTGTCAGCCTCACCTCTGTGCCTGGGAAGATCATGGAACAGATCCTCCTAGAAGCTATGCTAAGGCACATGGAGGCCAGGGAGATAATTCGAGATAGCCAGCACGGCTTCACTAAGGGCAAGTCCTGCCTGACGAACCTAGTGTCTTTCTATGATGGTGTGACAGCATCAGTGGACAAGGGAAAACCAATGGATGTCATCTATCTGGACTTCTGCAAAGCCTTTGACACGGTCCCCCACAACATCCTTCTCTCTAAATTGGAGAGCTATGGATTTGATGGGTGGACTGTTTGGTGGATAAGGAACTGGCTGGATGGCCGCATCCAGAGGGTAGTGGTCAATGGCTCGATGTCCAGATGGAGACCGGTGACGAGTGGTGTCCCTCAGGGGTCCATACTGGGACTGGTGCTGTTCAATATATTCATCAATGACTTAGACAGTGAGATCGAATGCACCCTCAGCAAGTTTGCGGACGACACCAAACTGAGTGGTGTGGTTGACACACCAGAAGGACGGGATGTCATCCAGAGAGACCTGGACAGGCTGGAGAGGTGGGCCTGTGTGAACCTCATGAGGTTCAACAAGGCCAAGTGCAAGGTCCTGCACCTGGGTCGGGGTAACCCCCAGTATCAGTACAGGCTGGGGGAAGAAAGGATGGAGAGCAGCCCTGCCGAGAGGGACTTGGGGCTGCTGGTGGATGAAAAGCTGGACATGAGCCGGCAATGTGCGCTGGCAGCCCAGAAGGCCAACCGTACCCTGGGCTGCATCAGGAGAAGCGTGGCCAGCAGGTCGAGGGAGGTGATTCTGCCCCTCTACTCTGCTCTGGTGAGACCTCACCTGGAGTACTGCGTCCAGCTCTGGAGCCCTCAGCACAAGAAGGACATGGAACTGTTGGAGCAGGTCCAGAGGAGGGCTACTAAAATGATCCGAGGGCTGGAGCACCACTCTTATGAGGACAGGCTGAGAGAGTTGGGCTTGTTCAGTCTGGAGAAGAGAAGGCTGCGGGGAGACCTGATTACGGCCTTTCAGTATCTAAAGGGGGCCTATAGGAAAGATGGGGATAATCTTTTTAGTAGGGCCAGCTGTGACAGGAAAAGGGGTAATGGTTTGAAACTGAAGCAGGGTAGGTTTAGACTGGATTTAAGGAGGAAATTCTTTACAATGAGGGTGGTGAAACACTGGAACGGGTTGCCCAGAGAGGTGGTGGAGGCCCCATCCCTGGGAACATTCAAGGCCAGGTTGGATGGGGCTCTGAGCAACCTGATCTAGTTAGTGGTGTCCCTGCTCACTGCAGGGGGGCTGGACTAGATGACCTCTAGGGGTCCCTTCCAACCCAAAACATTCTATGATTCTATGATCTTCTCTGAGCAAGTGACACAGCAGTGTCAAGGAGATATGGTCCTCGCACTGCACAGCAGAGGAGATGTGTGCATGGTGGGCACAGCTGTGAAGAGCGATGTGACAGCATGTGTCCTCCAGTACCACCAGGCTTCATGGCAGGCACATGAAACACTGGGAACTCTTGCTTGGACAACAGGACTGTTTGCAGTGCAAAAAAGAAAAAAGGTGGCAGGGAAGTCCTGGGCTCGGTGAGCTCATCTGAAGAGCTGCTGCTGCTTTGAGGAGGGAACAGCCATTTCCCGAGCGCATCGTGAGCAGCAGTGCTTGGGTACATCTAAGCTGCTGGCTTTAGCCTCCCAGCATCTCTGCGGCTGTGTGCTTGGTGTTTCTCGGCCATGAAAGACCAAAAGCATCCCGGAGGCAGGGAGAGGGCCAGCCCCAGCAAGCAAAGAAAGAAAAAAAGCTGTTCCTGCAGGAAGAAGCCTACAATGGGGCAGGGAGAGATGTCTCAGGCCTCTCCCCTCTCCACATCTGTCTGGGTGCCAGCATATCTGATCTGGCAGGTGATGTCTCCCCTTCTCTTTCAGGAAAGAGCTGATGATGGGCAAGGAGCTTGCAGGCCTCTGGCAGCTAGAAAGGGAGGCAGATGAAGAAAAGGGAGTCTGGGTGATCTCAGGCATCTCCAGCGGGCTGGGCACTTGGACCCTCTAGCAAGGCTGCGGGCAGGGATATCCCACGTGCAGGTGAGATGGAAGCGATGGCCAGGGTGAATGCTCAGCACTGGGTTTTTAAAGCATTTGATGGGACTCGCTGTGTCCCTGGGCCAGGGTCCCTGCCACTCCTCCACTCCCAGTTCCTGTGAGATGGAAGCGGCTTTTGAGGTGGGTGCAACCCCTCTGGAGATACCCCGCGCTCTCCCCTGACACTCTCGGGACCTGCACCAGAAAAAATTCAGATTGTTTCCTCACGTCAGCTGTGATGCCACTTCCATGGGGACTGGGTGCATGGGCCACACATGGGACTTGTTCCCAAACACCATCCTGGCTCTGCCCATGGGCCTCCCTTTGCCAGCCTTATGCACTTGGCCTCCCAGGCATTTTCACAAGTCAGCCCCAGCATAATGAGCATCTTTGATGCTTAGGATGGTATCTGGGTGTCCAAACTGCCTATCCATCCATATATCCATGCATCTACCCCTATATCCATCCCTTTCTCTCTCTGCCAACCTTATCCATGCACCTACCCTTATATCCATCCTTTCCTCTCTCTGCCAACCTATCTATGCATCCATCTATAGGTCTGTATGGCTCCTTCCCTCAGTCCATGCATCCTTCCCTTCCTGCTGAATCACTGACCATATACGTACCCTCTCCTTTATCCCTTGCATCTTGACATATTGCTTATGCCTCTTGGCTTCCATGGTCTGCTGGGGCTGCTTTCACTTCTTTTCTTGGCTCAGGACATGGCAGGGAAGGGAGCAGGAGCAGCCATAAGAGGTAAGTTGAGACTGTTTTGCTTCACAGTCCTGTGCAATCTGCCTCCTCCCCTGCAAAATGCAGGCTGATCCTGGCAGCGAGGCAGGGAGAGGTGGAGGCTGGGCCTAAGGGCCAGCCCAGATATTTGGCAGCGTCTGTGGCAGTCAGGCAGCCCAGGCACTGCTGCACCACTGCCCACAAACGGTGCCTCGCCACAATGGCTTTGGCCCAGGCCATTGCTTTCCCAAACAAGCTGCACACAGCTGCGTGGCTGGCAGACCCCAGACCCCGCCTGAGAGATGCTCTGGATGGGGCTGCCCTGCACAGGATGGAGTCACGGAGCATGGACACGAGCCTTTCTGCACCTCAGTGCTCGGGACCTTCCCTGGCATGTGGCATTGCCTGCTGGAAATTCTGTGCCCCCAGCAGGCCCTGGGCCATGTTCTCCTGCACAATTCTCCTGCTGGGCTTGGGTTGGTCCCTGTCCCATGCCAGGGAGCTGGACCCATGATGTCTGCAGCCCACATGCTGCTTTGACCTGGCACAGCCTCAGAGCATCCCCAGGCCTGGCTTTTACCAGCTCCCCCAGCGATCCTGGCACAGCATCCGCCCCGGGGAGGGTGGGATATAGCAGCAAGGCAAGTTTGGAAGTGCCTCTGCCTACTCTGGGCAGGGTGCATCCAGGCATGGCTCCAGGCTGCAGCAGGAAGCCTCCTGCTCGCTCAGTGGCTGCACAAGCCACCAGAGAGCCTGAGCCCTGGAGGAAGTGCCCTGGCTCCGTGGTGGGACAGGGAGGTGCCGGCACTGGGACTGCTCTCATGGTCCCTTCCTGTTTTTCTTCTCCATGGCTTGAAGGCAAAGTTGACTTTGGCATCTGCAGCCCTCTCCTTTATCCCAGATTGCTGTTCACCCCAGCCCTCCCCTTGCATCTCTGGTCCAGTGGAAAGCCCTGTTCGCCCACGTCCAGCGCCAGGGGCATCCTCCCCCAGGACAGCTGGGAGTGCAGCACCCAGCACCAGGCATCTTTAGCTCCCCAAGCACTGAACTTGCTGCTTCCTCGGGGTCCCTGATGCCATCTACAGGCTGCTGAGGCAGGGAGCTGAGCCATGGGGCATCCCAGCAGGCAGCCACAGTGCGGGCAGACAGGACTTCCGTGGTGGCGTGCAGACCACTCTTGGTATCCCCAGCTGCCAAATGGGTAACAGGACCCATGTCTAAAGCTTCCATCAGAGAGGAGAGGGCTCACCCTCCAGGGCCAAGGGCAGCAGGATACGGTGATGAGGACCAGATGTGCATCTCCTGCCCTCAAGCTGCTCTGGTCACAAGAACTCGGTGTTCCCACCGCCTGGCCAGTCAAGGACACAGCTATGGGTCCCCTCTGTCTGCCATTTCTCATGTACCCACATCAGCTTGCCTGCACAACACAGGCACATGTTCCCTTGGGGATGTGCGAGGCTCTGGTGGTCTCTGCTACCACCAGCCAGCAGCAACTCCCTTCTATTTGGAGCATGCCTGGACTTTCTGGAGTTTATAAGCAGGCAGGATACAGGGTCCAGAGCCGCTGGCTCACTCTCTCCCATTTTCTGGCTGTTGCGCTCCTGTGTCTCAAGCAGGCGTCTGCCTCTAAACCAGCACCAGGTGCCGGGAAACCACTGAGCTCAGTTTGCAAATGCCGGAGCCACAGCTATGGGGTGGACATCACTCTTGTTCAACAGTATCCTTGGACAACCACAGCCCTGATCCCCTCCACAGTGGCAGGGGAGTAGGATCTGGTGGTGGTAAGAGCAAGTTTCCAAGTGGAAAGGGCTGCCCATGCCATGCTGGGGACTGAAGAGAGACAAGGGTGACTGTGACACATCAGAAAGGGTGCTGGGGACCAGAGTCCAGCAGGTGACGGCAGAGTGACACTGCTGGAGCTGGCAAGTTCTGGGAATCACCTGGGAGAGGGGATGTGGCTGTTGGGTCCAGAAGCCCAGGCAGGGTCTGGCCCCGCGCACCCCCCCAGCTCGGTGACCTGCCTTATGTGCTTTGTGGGAGCCCTGCTGCTGTTCAAGAACAGTGCCATCCCAGCAGCACACTGTCGATGGAGGGCTGACCCCCACCTCCCCTATCCAGGGCAACGTGCTCACCAGGGGCGGTGAGGGGCTGGGTGGGACCCTGCAAAGCCAAGCACCGGCATGGGCAGCCCCCCTGCCCCTGCACTGAGGGTGGGCGTGCAGGAGCACCCAGCAAGGGCAGAGGGGTCCATGGGCACACATGCCATTGCAAAAGGCACAGCCCTGCCCCAGACCCCTCCAACCCAGTCCCCATGAGGACCCTTTTGGGGGGCCCCCCCCGGCCCTCTGCACCCCGGGTTCAAGGGCAGCCCCAGGGCCCAGCCCAGTGACCCATCTCCCCGGCAGGGTGGGCGCAGGGTCCCCCACGCTGGCTCTGCTCCCTGTGCTCCCCGCGCCACCGCTGCCTGAATTTCCACCCAGTCCCATCTGGATCTCATTGGGCTGCTGGCGCTCAGCACCGGGGTCGGGAGGTGCCAACACATGGAAGCCATTAGAGGGGCCGGGTCGAGGCACGGGGAGAGGGCCACATGCTGAGCAAGGGGGGCTGTGCAGAGGGTCCCATCCCTGATGCTGAGCTGGGGAGGGCAGGGGAGATGTCCCAGGCAGCTGCCTGCATCTTCTTCTGACACTCAGCAAGGGCTTGCCTGGGCGAAGGTCTCTCTCAGCCTCTCCAGGCTCCAGGGGAGGAGGCTGACTTGTTTGGGGACCAGCACTGCTGCACCTCCTACAAGTATTGTCCCCAATCTGGCATCTCACCCAGTGCCACTCACCTCTCCCCTGGCGCAGCACCATCTGCAAGGGGGTCTTGCCTGGGCAGTGCCAACACTATCCCCTTTATTGGCATCACTGCTCTGTCCAGCCACAGCACAGCGGCGAGGGGCAGAGGGACGGGGAGCAGGGCGGGGGGGTGTGTCCCCTCTGCCTGCTGTGGGCTGGGGGGGGGACGACGATGGGCAGGCTCAGCACCCCCTGCTCACTGATGCCCGGCACCCCTGGGAGCCTGCACCCATGGTCCCCCTTGACACTAGGCAGTGAAGTAAGGTTGGCTCAGAGTCTTATCCCCATATGTTCAGCAGCGCACGGCGGTGGGGCTGGCCCATCGCCCAAGTCCAAGGTGCCTCCAGCCGGCTCCTGGTGGGCACAGGCAGCCCAAAGCTCCTGGGAGCACAGCCTCTTTCCTTAGGATCCGTCCTGTACCCCCAGGGTGCTGGAGGCTCCAGCAATGTCCACGGCCATGGGGTGACCCGGGAGGCATGGGGTCCTTGGGGGCCAGCAACGGCATCAAGTCCCATGCGTGGGCAAGCGGGTGCAGGGAGCAGGGTTCGGCCAGGGCTCACTACAGGATCTGATCCTCTGCTGAGAGAGAGGGCAGGGGGTCAGAGGGGGCACTGACCTGATCCCCTCCCACCCCCCCTTCCCTGTATCCCCCCCATCATCCCCCGCGCACCCCGACTCACTCGGCAGCGCCTTCAAGTGGGTGGCAGCAACCAAGAAGTTGTGGGGTTTGGTCTCGCCCTTGCCGTGTTTCCTCACCCGGAGCCTGGGGACAGAACAGCAGTGGCTGAGGACCCCGAGCAGCCCCTCTGGGCACTGGGACTGCCCACGTCCCTGGCAATCCTGCTCTGCATCCCCATACAGCTGTGCCCAGCTGTGCTCAGCCGCTCCAGTGGGTCAGCTCCAGGGCTACAACAGGAGCTGGTCACAAGATTGGGCA
This sequence comes from Gorsachius magnificus, assembly GCA_034008185.1. NCBI lineage: Eukaryota > Metazoa > Chordata > Aves > Pelecaniformes > Ardeidae > Gorsachius > Gorsachius magnificus. Next base: position 11,315,610 of record CM067109.1, on the reverse strand, counting down.
GGGCTGGGCTGGGGACAGGGACGGACAGCAGAGCCACGGCATGGGGACAGGACCAGCAGGCAGTGCCCAGGGGTAGGACTGCCTACCCCTGGGCATATGGAGGGGTCTCTGCACTGACCACGGAGCAGGAGAGCCCCCAGGAAGTCAGGAGGCTTTGGGGGGATGTTAGCAGCAAGCAGCGTCTTTGGGGGATACAGAGAAAGGTCCCATGGATATGGGCTCATCAGAAAGACCCCAGGTGGGATGGGCAGTGCTGCAGCTGGTGGGGTGTGCTGGAAAGAGGCGTTGATGTGGCAGGGGGTAAGGGGAGCACAAGCCACCTTATAGGGCTGGCATCAGGTCCGTTTGGGCAGGGACCCCAAAGCAGGGCTGGGGGCACATGAGGCACGCCATGCTTTGGGGGGCCAGAGTGGGATGGGGACAGCAATCATGCAGACCCCTCCCTCCCAAAACCCAACCTACCAGATAAGGATGGTGATGATGAGAACAGCAGCCAGTACAAAGAAGGCGAAGATCCCGAGGGACACCAGGATGGCCATCTTCTCCAGGGAGTCACTGTGGTCTGGGAGAGAGGGACTGTCACAGCCAAGGGATGCTGCAGGGGGACCCTGTTGCAAGCTCCTGGGCACCCCAGACACACACAGGCATGGGGAAAGAGACCCTTCCCATAACTGCCTGTGGGCAGTCCCCACCCCTGCCCACCACCTCCAGCTCTACTCACTGATGGGCTCAGGGTTGGGAGCCTGAGAGGGCTCCTCGGCCAGGCTTTCCAGGCTGGCATCTGTAGTGGTTTCTTCACTCGCCGCGGTGGCCGGGTCTGGAAGGACAGAGGGGATGCGGATCACTCACCCAAAATCATGGGTAGCACCCCAGTGACCCACAGAGAGAAGCAAAGGCTGCCTCTGTGCCCCAGGGGTCCCAGAAGCCCGAGGGTGCTATGGGAGCCCCGCTCTGCCCTGAGGCTGTGGGGGTAATTCCCAAATGGCAGCAGCATGGCTGCGGCCTGCCGTGGGGCTGGGAGATGCTTTTCCCCATTGAAGCTCTGCCTCCCACTGTGGGGCCAGTTTTCGGATGGCACATGGGACCAGCTTTTTGGGTCAGCTGTAAGAGACCACAGGAGCTGGGGCTTGCTCTGGGTGATATTTGGGGGAATGGGTGCCATGGGGAAGGGGCTGCAGAGGGGGAGCCCAGGGTGCTGGAAAGGCTTTGGGGAAGGATGGCGCAACCTGGTAGGGATGCTGGGGGCTTTAGCTTGTCCCCCTCGCACCTCTGACCGGCGTCGCCCGGGCCTCGGCACTCCACTCGCTCCAGTTCCCCGCATCCAGGAAATCCTTGGCGCTGACTTGGACCACGTGCTCCAGCCCAGCAAAAGCATCTGTGATCACCTCGGAGAGGTTCACCGTCTCCACCTGCACCAGGCAGAGGGGAGCTGTAGGACAGGAGGATGCACCCCATGCTGTCCTCCCTGGCCCTGTGCCCACCCTGCTCCCACGCTGGCTTTGCCTCCCCTAGCCCACCACTTACCACGGACCAGGAGCGGTGGATGATGGGCCGATACTGGAGCCGAAACCTGAGCTGGAAGTGGGGCTCCTTGGGCCAGGAGGAGGGGTACTTCCAGCTCACGTGGAGTCGCCGTGGGGCCAGAGGGATGGGCTCCACCACCAAGCCCTCCGGAGGGTCTGGCTTAACTGCACGGGAGAGGACAGGGAGCCCCTGTCACACCGCCCTGCTGCGCAGAGGGGTTCTAGGCTCCCCACTGCCACCTGAGGCTGGATGACTGGGGAATGGACAGACACAGGGACAGACGGGTGAATGGGGACTCACTGATGGCCTGCATGGTGATGTCGAGGAGGCGGAAGCTGGAGCCCAGCGGGTTCACCTCTGTGATGTTCAGGCGGTAGGAGCTCCAGAACTCCGACCCGTGGACAGTGCAGGTGCCAGGGCGGGACGGATCCTGCAGGCACGGCCCCACGTGCCCATTCTTGTTCCTGCGGATGGGGAGGCAGGGGAGTGAGATGTCCCCCCGCCCGCCATGCATAGCTTCCCACTGCTACCAAGGTGGTGCCATGTGGGGAGAACCCCATGCCAAGAACACAGTGGAGGAGACAGCCCCCATTATGGCTCATGCAGGGCCCGGGCAGCTGCCCTCACCCCTGCCAAGCCCACCACATCCCTCCGAGCATGACTGAAGTGACCCCCATGCCAGCCCCACAGTCCCTGCTGGGATGGTCCCTTCCTGGGGCAAACCATTCTCCCAGGTCCCCAGGTTTGGGGAGCTGGTTCCCACACGGGGACAACCAGCCCTCACCTCGGGCACCCCACCGAGGACTTTGGGATGGGGGCCAGTCCCCAGGGCACGGGACCGGGGTGGGAGCCAGTCCTACCTCCGCTTCTCTTCACCCGTCAGCGATTTCTTCCTGCCATGGAGAGACAGAAAAGCAGACAGTGAGGATGAGGGGACAGCATGAAGCCAACCCCACCATGACCCAGAGGAGGGACAGGGGTCTCTGCAACAGCGCCGGGGGGCTGCTCTGCTGAGCCCCACTCCTGCATTGATGCACATGGGTGGCACAGCTCAGGGGACAGAGCTAACGCCATCCCTAGCCCTGTCTGCAAGCAGCCTGGCAGCAGGAGCCAGGGGTCCCAGAGGAACAAGATGGTGGGGTGCCCAGGAGGGTTCTTCTTGGAGGACCCCCCTTGCGCACCCAGGGTTTCATCACACCACAGCAGCAAAGGCGCAGGGACACTGACAAAAGCAGCTTCCCACCAGCTGGCTTCGCCCTCACCCTATGGCCCCCAAATCTCCTCGCTTCCCACTGCATCCTCCCCGCTGAGCCCCCATTGCTTCACATGTCCCCCTCCCCAATGAGCCCCCAGCCCCACGCTCCTGCAGCTTTCAGCAGGGCTGTGCTTTATGGGCTCCGGCTGAACTTCAAAGCAGCCTGCTAATTTGGCCCACTGGGATAATTAGAAGCAGTGGTGCTGTCAGGGCTCCTTTCACCCTGAAGCATGCCGAAGTGCTTGGCGGCTTGCAGATGACCTCCCCTCTGGTGCTGGCAGAGCTGTTGGCAGGCAGGGAGCCTGCCTGTGCTGGCCCCCCAATGCCGCTGGGGGGCCCCTCTCAGAGCAAACAAATCCTTGGTGCTCTGCTCACCCCAAAACATGACCTGCCCCAGGGTGCAGCATGGTCCTTGGGGCAGGAGGTGAACCCAGGGCCATGGGTCAGATGGCCAGCAGGATTTGGGGGTTATCCTTGGCCAGGGCTCAACATGTAAACCCCCCTAGCCCGTGTCCTATAGGGATACATCACCTGTAGGTTGTGATGTATCTGGTGGGGAGGAAGGTTTCCACGCTGGAGGTCCAGGAGCAGGAGAAATTCTCATAGTCGGATGCTCTGCAGGATACAAAGGGGACCCCTGGCAGGTCTGGGGTCCAGGGGGAAGCGATGGTCAGCGAGGGGTCCGTGTCCCACAGCCCAGCCAGCACACAGGGACCCCTGTATCACCAAAAAGTCTCCCCTTGGCAAGCTCCTGCCAGGGCCCATCCCAGTGGGGCTGCACCCCCCCATACTCCAGCCTGTGGACATGCTACTCACACCCCAGCCGCAGGGACATGGTGTGCAGGAGGCCACCGTCCTTGCCGTGGCAGCTGTAGGTTCCCGCGGTGGCCAGGCTGGCACGTGGCAGCACCAGGGCTCCCTGCCAGACGGCCGAGCCCTCCGGCAGCGCCATGGCACCCGCCCGTCTCCATTGCACCGGCGAGCTGGGGAGCAGAGACCAGGCAGGTGGTGTTAGAGGATGGGGATGGCAGGGTCACCAGGCCCACCCCATAAACCATCCCCGTGGATAAATCCCCCGGCGTGCACAGAAAACACCTACCTGGCATGGGCACCGGCGCACAACAGGGTCACCTCCGTTCCCACCTGTCCGTACTGCACACCTGGAGGGACACACACGTGTCCCAGGATGGGTTAGCACCCCGTGCAACCCTGTGCCAGGGCTGGGGGTCGAGGTGGGCAACCCGGGGCTGTACCCCCCCTGGGGAGCTGGGTGCTGGCGGTGGGGTCTTGCTACATGCAGGTACCACCACGGGGGACTGGGAGGGTCTGATCCCAGTTGGGACTGGGCAGTGGGGGGCTGCATGGGGGTGCTGGCCAGGGGACACCCATCACTGTGTGGCTGCGTTTCGTGTACAGCCTGACTCTGGTAGGTCTGGGGCTGCATGGGGGGAATCGGGTACCGCCAGGGTCCCCATGCCTGGGACGTGGGAGGCTGTGTGCAGGGCTTGGTGGGGCTTACCTTCCTCTCCCCAGCCCTCGGGGACGGCGAGGGAGGCTGATGCCAGGGCCGCTGCGAGGAACACCATCACCCTGCCCAGGCCTGGGATGGGACTGCGCATCTGGAGGAGGCAGAGCAGGGAGGGAGAGGGTGTTATCCCCTGCAGCGGGGCAGCCAGCAGGGGCCACAGCCCAGAGGACCCTGCAGCTCCCTCTCGTCTCACCCCATCCTGCCGGGACAGCACGGGGGCCATACGGCAGGGACCCCAGCTGGGACAGCTGGGAGGGTCTGTGCCACTGACACAGCTGTCCCCTGGCTGACGAGGGGTCCCCAGGCCTGGAGTGGGGACACAAAGAGCAAACACTGACCAGGAGCTCGGGGCTTTGTGGGTTGGTGGAATTAAAGGCTCTTTGCCATTGTAGTCCTGTGCTGGGAACCCTGGCTGGCTCCCAGACCTGGGGTGGTCCAGAGATCTGTACCAGTGCAGCTGGAGTGGGAAAGGACCGAGGAGAAATTCTGCCCTGTATTTACATGGCAGGAGACAGCAGTTGGATCTGAACAGGCTCACACAGCTGGGGAGAGCATGCCTGTGAGAGCTCAGACCACACCAAGAATGGGGCTGGCTGGGGATCCCACATCGCTGCCCATCCCTGCATCCGCTGCAGAGCTGGCCCATGCCGGTCTGTGCCCTCCTGGGCCACTTGGCATCTCTGGACCCAGGGAGAATGGCCCTGAAATCCATTTCTCCTGCTCAGAGGTCACCAGTGGGTCTAGGGCGAGAAGTGTGGGGCATGCTGAGCCAGGGATGTGCACCCAACTCTCCACGGGTCAACCCCAGCCCCAGACAGGGGTTTCCCCACCATAGCACAGCCAGCATCACCCCATCTGTGCCAGCCAGTGTCACCCTGTCTGTGCCAACCAGCATCACCTGCCCCCCACCTACACTGTTCTGAACGTATCAGCCAGCATCACCCTGTCCTTCCCAGCCAGTGTCACCCTGTCCTTCCTGGCCAGCATCACGCTATCCATATCAGCAGCATCACACGGTCCCTATCAGCCAGCCCTGCCTGCCCCCAGCAGGCACAGACAGCTGAATCATTTCTCCCTGGAAGACCCCCCTGCCCACCCCTCACGAACGGGCAGGCCTGTGTATTTACACCCATCTTATCGGGCTCTGCTCCCAGCTGCAGGCAGGCAGGGGCTGAGGTCAGGGGAGGCAGTGAGCCCCCTGCCAGCCCCAAGCGCAGGCTGAAGCTCGTGGATGTAAATCCGCATCCCCCTGCATCATCCCAGTGCAACACCTGAGGGGCTCCAGGGAGGGATGCTCCCGCCCTGCAAAGCCACCCCAGAGCAGCTGCTGGTTCCTCTCCTGAGGGCAGGTCCCCGTGGCCGCAGACCAAACTGCGTGGTGAAGGAAACGAGAGCTACAAGGCGATGTGCTGCAAGCCAGCGAGTGCATGGGGGAAGGCATGTGGCACCCTGCATCAACCTTGTCTTGAACACGCTGGGCAGCCTCAAACGCAAGCCCCAAATGCAAATAATTTCATGAGACTGTCATAAGCTTTTCCTACCAAACCACCCGTAGAAACATTCCCAAGAAACATCAGTTAAAAGGTCTCTGCCAAAACTATGCTGGTAACTCACCGGGAATGTTCAGCCTGAAAGTAAAATATTTTGGTGTTGGAAGGAAAAAAGACTTAAAATACACTTTTAAGCAGCAACCAAAAATAACTCCAACCACCATGTGGGCCAGATTTAAGGGGATGGTGCTGGGGAAGGGGGGGGGGGGCGGGGCGCAGGTCAGGGAGAAGGGAGAGTGTGTTGGTGTGAAGAGAGAGGAACAGTCTTAAAATAAAATCATTTCTTTGCCTGGCTGCCCTAGGTTTTCATGCAAATGCTGTGGAGGGTGAAGGCAGAGCTGCTGCACCCACTACCCACCAAGCTGCTCTGTGTCAGGTTCACTGCTGACATGAGTTTGCTAGGTCTCAGGGCCCCTGACTGGTTAAAGGCCAGCCTGGAGAAATGACCCTGCAGCTGCAACGCTGAAAGACACCTTTCTCTGCAGGGACAGGAGCAGAGCTGGGGGCACGACATGATTTGCAGCCAGCCACTGCTAACATGTCCAGGGAATGGTGTAAGCCCCGCCCGGCCAGCCTAGCTGTGAGCGGTATGGCCAACAGACCCAGAGGCACCCCAGATCCCTACGTGGTGGCAGAGGGCATCTCTGCAGACCCCGTGGTCCCCAGTGGCATCCCAACCCCTGGCTTCCCCCGGGCCCCCCCTCCCCTCCTCACCCCAGCACCCCATGAGCTCCCCTGTTCCGGACGGGCTTTTCTGGGCAGCTGCCCACCCCTGCAGCACAGCGTGGGGAAAGGCAGCACTGACCCCCATCCCCCCAGACACACACACTGGCTTAGTAAATGACCCGTCTGAGCATTGCCAAAACCCAACCACAACCGAGCATCACCACAAAGAGAAGAAACAGGGCAAGCCCTTCCTCGCCTGCCCAAAGGCCACAAACAAAAGGGGACGGAGCCGCAGAGCAGGGGAAGACCCGGAGCCCTCGCCTGCCCAGGGTGCGGCGGCGTGGCAGGGGGCCAGGCGCTCTGGGACAGGCAGTGCTGCGGAACAGCCTGCCCAGAAAGGATCCCCTTACTTTCTGCAACCTAAACATCCCTCGTCGAGTTGAAAACAGGTGTGCAAACGCAGGCACACGTGCATGTGTGTTGCCAGGCCACCCTCCTCAGTGGCTCTGCGCCCCCAAGGGTGGGCACACAGGCGGAGAAAGCATCCTGCCATGCTTGCACCGGCAGTGACACATCCTGGGGACAGGGAGTCCCAGCACAGTGGTCCTGGAGCCGAGCCGGGACAGAGGGAACAATCGGAGCTTTTTTTCCTTCTTGTGTGCTAATCCCAACCCCAGAGGCATCCGCCGCCTGCCCGGGGCTGGGTGACCTCCCGCGGCCACGACCGGGGCAGAGGGACCCAGCCCAGGCCCCGGGGGGCAGCGGTGCTGGGCTCCGCTCCCTCAGCACGGACGCTCTCACCGCTGGCACAGCCAGGGTGACCAGGCTGTGTGTGGCACCCATGGATGTCAGCCAGAAACGTTAAGATGCATCCTGCACTGTCCCCCTGGGCGTCATTTGAGCTCATCCAAAAGTTTTTGGGGAGCTGTGGGGAGAAATCCTGCCATAAGCCCCTTCCTGCATCCAAATTAAAATGCTGCAAGCCAAAACATCCCCCAAAATCACAGCCGTGTTGCACCAGCACCAATGCCCACGTGGGGTGTGACAGTCCCCCCAGCACAGCCGCTCTTGTGCCATGCCCCGCCGTGGCCTGGCGAAGCCCAGCACAGATTCCTGGGGGAGGCCAACTTTCCATTGCGCTCGCCGCTTTGAAAGACAGTGGGTTTGGGTTTTTTTTCTTTTTTTGCTTCACTTCATTTGAAGTCACTCTTCAAAGAGAATGAGCCGCATGCAGAGCTGGGGGGTTGGTGGTGGTGGGGGACACGAGCAGATGATGCCGTGCCACAGGGCTGAAGATGGCAGTGGGGAGCCACGGGATGCTCCCCACCGAGAGCGGAAAGCTGGGGTGCCTCCTAACCTCTCCCCAGTGTGGTCTGGGGCAGCATCACTGCAATAGAGATGTGACAAATAAAACAACCCAGGAGCACTTGGCAGCTCTGTCCACAGTGTGCTGGGCCCTGCTGGAGTAACCCACCAGCAACAAGCCGCTCTGCGACGGGTGACGCCTGGCAGCGGCCGGTTCCAACACCCTAGAGGTGGCATCACACTGTGCTCCTGCCCCTCAGCTGGGGGAGCATCCCTGGCCCCGCACCCCAGACACCCCTCTCTGCCAGTGCCCACTGTGGGAAACACATCCCGTGGCCAAGGGTGGTGGCATTTGGAAGCAGCAGGAATTCCCCTCTTCTTCCTTCCCTGAGGGGCTGGGAGCACAGTAGCCCGCCAACACCCTCTCCTCCCGGCAGCCCTGCAGAAATGCAGTGCCCCACTCCAAGGAGCCACGGCGTGGCCTGAGTCCATACCCATTGCCGCTGATCTGCCCAGAAACCCGGTGGCTTCCTATCCCTGCAGCATCGGTGACCTCCACCGCACCAACATGCGGCTTCGATGCGGGGGGAGGATCAACCCTGCTGCTGGGATGGTCCCCTGAAACCAGCCACCCCTGTCCCCTACGTGCTGCCTGCACCCTCCTGGGTGCTGTGTGCTTGGAGAAAGCCCAGCAATGGGTGCTGGCAGGGACAGAAGCATGTCCCCCACCACCTCCAGGGCCACCAGGGCCATGCACGGTCCCCAGGACCACCAGAGGCACCTGGGGCCACTCCTCGCCTACCTTGGGCACTGCTGAGGTGATGCTCCCCGAGCCCAAGGGGGGAGCCCCACTCACCATCCCCAACCTCTTTGGTCCCCCTTTGGGGACCTCAAAAAGGGCTGCTTTCCTCGGCACCACTTCAGTGGGGTGCTGAGCACCCATGGGCCTCCATACCTGCTGGGGGGGACGGACCATGCCAGGCTGAGCTGAGCACACACACGTGCACAACGGCCTCCAGTGCAACGCCAGCACACTGGAATTACCCCAGTTAAACCAGTAAAACCCTGTGAGGCCAGGGCAGTCCAATAAACCCTGGAGGCTGAATGTGGGGCTAAATCAAATACAGTCACAGCGTGGGGCTTAACTCAGAACAGGCCAAACATGGGATTAGACCCCACGGAGCCCAGGAGCAGGATTAATTCCTGCTCAGCCCAGGAGTGGGATTAAATCCAGTACAGTCCAAATTTGGGGTTAAATCCAGTGCAGTCCAAGTGCGTGGTTAAATCAGCCCAGCCCAGGAGTGGGGTTAAAACCAGCTCAGCCAAAATGTAAGGTTACCCAAAGCCCAAACATGGGATTTGCAGTCCAAGTGGGGTTAAATCAGCACAGCTCAGGAGTGAGATTAACCCCAGTTCAGCCAAAATGTGAGGCTGAACTCCAGCTCAACCCAAACACAGGGTTAACCCCAGTGCCACCCAGGGAACCCGTTCACCCCCACAGCCAGGTACAATGCACATCTCCATCCAGCCCAGACCAACTCCCCCACGACATCCCCTGCCGATGCCCGGCTGACCGCAGCCCCACTGGTGTCCAAAGCCAAGCCCAAGCCCCCTCCATATCCTGAGGGTCACTTCACTCCTCTGTGGGCCCAGCATCTCGTGGAGGTCAGGCTCTGCTCTTACCCTGGCCAGGCAACTCCCACCCCCAGACCCAATTTCCACCTTCCCCTGCTCCATCCTATGGGAAGAAGTCTCTGGCTCCTGGTTGCAACCAGAGGCATGGGCAAGGGCCAAAACAGCGAGGGCTCTGTTAGCAGCCAGCAGCCCCGACACCATGCCAGCTGGCAGCATTGTATTCGGAGGGGGGAGAGAAAGGGCCTCCCCCCTCTCCAACCCCATCCCCACATTCCCCCCACAAAGCCACGCGACGGAGAAATTCCTAAAAATAATCTCCTGGCTGTAAAGAAACCAGCCGGTGCTGTAGCTGTAAGCACCAGTGGGTTTCTTCACAGCCAAGAGATTATTTTTAGGGTGGAGGGATGGAGTCGTGGGGGGGGCTGCATCCCCACTGTCCTCAGCACAGGGTTGCAGGACAGGGACGGGCACGGTGTCGGATCCGGGACACGGGTGGGACCCGCCAGCAGGGAGCTGGGCCACCCTGTGATTACAGCAGGGTGGGAAAGGCTTTTCCTGTCCCAGGAACGTTTTAGGATTTGGGATATTTTTCTGCTCCTGGGCTCAGCCCAGCCTGGCAGACATGCCCCAGACGGGGCAGCCGGGGACCAGCCTGCACCCTGGCATTTCACACACACCCCCCCCAGCAGCACCTGCATCCCCCAAAACAAACTCCCCCCCATAAGCTGGCCATGGTAGAAGAGCATATGCATCCATATATGTAGGGCACGTATGTATCTATGTACATATATGAGTGCCTCATGCACGCCCAGCTCCTCCTGATGCTCCTGATGAACCCCATCCTGGAGCCAGGAATTCCAGGCAAGAGAGCGGCCCCACAGAATGGCCCTGCCCGAAGCTCCCCCCATCCTTCCCTGTGCTCCAGTGCCTGGGAGCCATCAGGCTCAGCTCCATCCCCGAGGCACGAAGGTGCCTGGGTCAGCCAAAATGCTGCTGGGTGGCAGGGCCAAAATAAACAGCTCACCGTGCTGCGGCACAAATGCTCCCCCAGCTAGCAATTTGCTGTCACTTCTTTTGCAAAACAAAATCCCTTCTGGGCCAGAGAGGGAGTTCAGGTGTCATTAAGGGCCACCTGGGCAGCCAAATAAAGCCACCACCAAAGGGTGGCCCATTAACCCTTTGCAGCCCAGCGGCAGTGCCCCTGCGTGGTGGGAGGATGGTAGTTCCAGACCCCCGGCAATGTGTGATGTGGGTATGTTGGTGCCGGGCTCTGGCACCCGGTGGGATAAGCATGGCTTGCCTTCTCCAAGCTCAGAGGCAACCCTGCCTGCTTTGCTGAAGGGAGGCAGCCCGGGGGATGCAGCAGGGTGCGAGGCACATGGCAGGGCTGGAGGCTGGGGGACCACCTTGCTGCGGCAGCGCCCGTGCCCCCTGCCTCGTGCCAGGTCAATCAGACAGCAGCCCCCAAGCCAAAAGGAGAGGTGGAGAAGTGGCAAGAAGTGGGGTAAAGCTGGGGCAGAAGCCCAGCACCAGCGGATGGGGGCTGTGCCCTGCCTGAGTTGAGAGGGTTGGAAAAGCACCCACTGTCTTGTCTTCTGCTGGGGAAAAAAAGCCCAACCAAGTTCTCCCGAAAGATTAAGTGCGATCATATCCGAGCTGGGGGGAAAGCAGGGCAACGCGGTGAGCGTGCTGACACATCCCCTTCCATGATGCTGGAGAGACGCCCCGGCCCCGCTTGGGGCCAGCTCTGTTTACAGGCTCCTATTGTCTCTTTTTTTTCCTTTTGGTTCCCCCCCCCTCAATGTTAAAGCTCAGAGTAAACAAAAGCAAGCAGCCTCTCACTCCAAACATTTCAGCCATCCCAAACTTTCTCTAGAGGGGGGCTGCCCGTGGAATTTTCCTCGTCCAAAAGAATTTCGAAATGTTCCCATTGCAGCCTGCTCTGACTGGAGGCCAAGGCAGCTCCGAAATCCTTCACGAAACGCTTGAGCTGCCCTCTGCACAGCCCTGGCTCTGGCTGGGGGCACCAAGGACCAGCAGCCACCGTGCCCCAAAATCCCCCCCATGCACAGAACCGGGGGACGGGGCACGTCCCAGCCTGTACAATGCCCCTCCCCTCCCCCCCCCCAGCCCAGTTCATCACCTGAAGGCAGCCAGCAGGTCTTGGGGAGGCTGGATCCTGCTTTTTATAATTTAAGGGGCCACTTCAGTTATTATTGCCCAGGATGGCGATGCAGTGCAAGGGCTTGGGTGCACCAGGGGGTGGGGGGGTGGGGGGATGGAGGGGGTGGCAAAGTAGGGGTGGGGGGCTGTGTGGGTGTGTGTGGCGCGCACATACCAAAGCACCTGGTACTTCCCTTTGTGGTCATCTCTGCTCCATCAGCCCTGGGGGGTGGTGGGTGAAGTGGCTGCCGGAGCTCCTCCTCGGAGCAGCCAGTAGCACCCCGGGCACCGGGAGGGCAGTTTGCAGCAGGGATGCCTGCTCGGTGCTGCCCACTCACTGCTTGGGCAGACGGAGCGGGAGCGTATGGTGTGCTGCATCCATCCCTGGGGATGGAGCTGGGGGCACAGCACTGTCCCCTGCACATCCCTGGGAGATGGCACGTGGAAGGGAGGAGGAAATGCCCTCCAGGGTGAGCCGTGGCAATGGGTGCCACCCCAGGGTCCCGCTCCTCCCTGGCGCACATCACACAGCCAGGGTGTGCACCCCTGTCCCAGAAGAGGTGGTTCTCCAGCATGGGCAGGCAGAGAGCCCCACGCGCTCCCTCGGTTCCAGCCAGGCAGATGTGACACGGGACCCACCAGACCCCGGTGTGCGGGTGCTGGCACTGCTCAGCTTGCCAGCAACAGGGGCTTCAGGGTGGCCCCCGAAACAGCCAGAGGGATAAAAGCCCAGCCGAAAAGCCCCACAAGAAAGCCAGCAGTCGTGGCAAGAAGCACCCGAAGCTCAGCCCAGCGTGGATTTGGCTGTCAGTGCAAGCCATTGTGGTGGCCTGGCACATTGACGTCCCCTGCTCGCTTTCCCGAAAGGAGACTCCCTGGATGGGTGTCACTGGGTAGGTGGTCCTGCAGCCCAACACACACCCAGCCACGCTGGGGAGCCTCCCCCCGACTCCCTCCCCAGGCATACGCAGATTCTGGGGGCTGCGAACTCTTGATGCACTCATGCCGTCACCCCAGGAGAGCAAAACCTCTCTGGTACCCCTTCTCCCTCCCGCAGCATGCTGCCCCAGCGGGCACAGAGCCCCGTGCCCCGTACCAGCACAGCGGCGCTGGCAGAGGGGAGGGGAGATACCTCAGCTCCACGGCGGACGGGGGTCTTGCTGTGGGACGGGTCTCCGTCGGGTGCCCCCACCACCTCTGCACCATCTCCTTGCGCCACCTGGCTGGGCTCTGCTCCTCCGCGGAGGCTGCTCGGTGGCTTGGTGTGGGAGCGGTCCTACCCCCCACCCCAGCAGCCCACTCCCCTATAAAGGGGCCAGGCAGCGGCTGTGCGGGGAGCAGAGCCCCTGACACAGCAGATGGGGTCTGTAAGGCGAGGCTCCCCCAGGTGTGTTTGTCTTGGCCGGGGCTCAAGCCCGTCTAATTAGAGCTATAGAAAACATATATTAAAAAAAAACGAGGGGGGAAAAATAATCCTCTCCCCTGTGCTGGGGCCCAGGGTTTGGCCGGGGTTTCTCAGCAGGCCAAGTGCAGGCGATACAGGCTCTGCTGGCAGCAGCCCGGGGAGGGAGGGGTGTTTGTGGATATTAAAATGCGGTCGTAAAGGAGAATAAAAGGGCAGCCTTGTTTCAGAACGAGTCTCCGAGGCTTTCCCCTCTCTCCCGGCATGCTCAGCACCTGACCAGCAGTACCAGCAGCTCCCCCTTCCTGCAGCCCCCCCCTCAGCTCGCCCAAGGACTGGGGTGCTGCCACCGAGATCCCAATCCTCACGGGGTGAAGCCCAGCACCTTTGGGTGGGAGCAGATCTGGGAGTCGTCCCCGTCCCCCCCTCTGCAGTCAGCCGCACCGGGTTAAAATTACAGCTGGCGCTTCTGGAAAACCCACCCCTGCACATCCCTTCCTCCTTGCCCCCGCAGCTCCCTGCCTTCCCTGCCTGTTGCCCTGCCTGTGTGCAGGCAAGGCTGCTCAGACCCAGCTGCCTGGCTGGCAGCACCATCAGTGTTTCACTGTCTGGCCTCTCCCTGCCTCCCTGCCAGAGGCAGAACAAGCTGGACGGTGTTTTGGATGAGGTTTAAAATTAGCCTCAGGCACCCAACACCCCCAGTGCCCGCAGAGAGCTAAGGGGCCGTGGCAGGGTCCCATCTGGCTCCCTGGGACTTTGGGGTCTCCCCCCATCCCCAGGAACCTGCCAACCTCTGCAGAAGCCCTCTTCTTGGGACATCTCCCCAAATCCATCCCTGAAGCGGGATGCTGCCTCCCTGAAGTATCTCCTCTGCCCCCACGCTGCCATGCCCAGCTCCAAACACCCACAGCAGGAGGTTGGGGAGCAGCCGCAGGCATCAGCCCAGCAAAGGTGGCCCTGTCCTGGCCTCACCTGCTCGCCCAGGGATGCCCAGCACACACATCTGGCTTCACTGCTGCCCTCTGCCCGGGGCAGCGAGGAGGGGACAGTGGGCCGCGAGCCCAGAAGCCTCCCCCCCCATCCTGCCCCCATCCCCCTTCTCTTCCCTGGCAGCATCCCAAAAGCGCGGGCTCACAGGGCCTCCTGTCCCCCCGGCTCACGGGGACCCCAGGCACACCCTGTCCCCAGCCCAAATGACTAACGCCCCGGCAAGCAAGCCGGGTGCCGCTGGGGCGAGCAGAGCCCGTCCCTTGGCCGCGCTCCCTCCCCGCGGCGGTGAAATCACGTCTGGAGAAAGCATGGGGAGGGAGCTGCCGCGCCCCCCCCCCCCCCCCCCCCGCTGCTTCCCAGCAAGGATGCTCCCTCCCTGCCTGCTGGCCAGCCATCCCCACTCTGCAAACCCTGCATCCCAACAGAGGGATGCTCCAGGCAGGCAGCCTGCAGCAGAACTGCACATCTCCTCCTCCTCCTTGCCCCGGACCCCATAGCAGCATCCCAGCTGTGGAAACGGCTGTGGGATGCGGAAATGCGGCAGCAAGCCCCAGGCACTTGTAAAAGCGCTCCCAGGGAGCAGGCAGGAACCTCTAACCTCCCTCTAACCTCTCTCATGGCAGCGCAACCTTGCCAGAGCCCAGCGTGGGGGCGGGGTGGGATAGGGTAATTAGGGGTGGTGAGGGGACCACCGACACCCCCTACAGTGGAGCAAACTGGCTGCTTTTCATGTAAGGAGCTGGCAGCTCCTGCGGGCTGGAAGTACCCCTGGGCAGCACCAGAGGTGACGGTGAGGGACAGGCCGCTGCCGCTCGCCTCCGACCTGGCACGCGGCACACGCCGGCTGCGACGGGGGTGACTAATGCAGCTCTTTAAACGCCTCCACCGGCACGGGAGCGTGGCTCCGGGTTAGGGTTTAATTATCTGCCTTCCTCCGCAGCCCGCGCTCTCCTCTTGCTGAACCGCTGCGGGGACCCCAGGGACAGCATCCATCCCCACCCCGGCCGGGGCTGCTGGCACTGAGCGAGCAGGGCTGCAGTGGGGAGCTGGCCGGGAGCGTGCCGAGGCTGCAGCTGGGGGCTATAAAAAGCTCGGCTGCGGTATGCAGCGAGGCACTGAGAGGGGAATAAAACAAAATCAGGTGGTGGACGAGTTGGGCGCTCAGCTTTTGCAGCGGGGCTGCCCCCCCGTGCTGCTCCCCAGCACCTCTTCTCCCATCTCTGCCCGGCCAACAGCCTGGTGAGGCTGGGGCAGAGCGGAGAGCTGAGATATGGCAAAGAACAGAGGACGCAGGGCTGGGTCAGCAGGCAGTGGAGGGGGTCAAGGCCGGGGGAACGACTGCTGGCTCCAGCACATGGGCTCCTGCCCAGGATGGAGGCATCGCAGCCACCCCTTGCCCAGCCCAGAGACACCGGATCCAGACACGAAGCCTCCTGGCAGCTTGCACTGGAGGATTAACCGTGCCCTGATTTACGGCCAGAGGTGCCTTTGCTGGGAGGGGGCTGGCACACAGACAGCAAGAGCAGGCGCCCCACCATTGCTCGGCACCCCAGTCCTGGTGGGGACCTCAGCCAGAGGGGACAGCCGTGGCACAAGCTGGGGACAGACAGTGCTCCCCTTGGGCTGGCGGGAGCTCCCCACTCAGGGACACGCTGTGTTTGCACAAGCCTGAGCAGGGGAAGGTCAGATTAATTTTAAACCTGAATAAACAAGGAGAGAAGGCAATGCCAGAGCTCGCCCTTCCCAAGGGGGATGCCCAGTAGCAGGGCACAGCACCCGTGGCACGGCTGCGCCCAGCCCAGCTACCAGCGGGGCTCAGCCCTGGGGCTCGCATCGCCCAGAAGAGCCAGGACAGACCCAAATCCCAAATCCCGCCCCAGGGGGCCTCCCTTTTCCACAAGGAGCTCCTGCTGAGTCAGTGCTGGCAGCAGGGAGAGCGGCTGCCACTCGCCTCTGCAAAACCATGCTGGCCTCCACCGGGAAGCACCCGCCCTGGGACCCCTGTCCCACGGGAAACAGCACTGGAGCTTGCCTGTCTCCCGGCCACGGTGCACAATGCAGTCTTGGGAAACAACCAGGAGGAACAAAAAAAAATATAATAAAATTGTTTGTGGGTCAAGAGGAAAATGGAAAAAAAAAAAAAAGTTTGTGTTTTTTGTGCCAAAAGGAAAATGAAAACCAAAACATTTTGTTCTAAATGATAGGCCTTGTTTAGTTTTCAGTGGTTTTACTTTTTTAAAATGGTTTGAGTTAAATCGAGCTAAATTTGGCTTCCAAACATTACCTTGGGGCGGGGAATAAAATAAAATTTAAAAAAAAAATAAAATCAAAACATCTCATTTGGAAAATGTCAGAGCGAAACACCATGGCTTTTCCAGTCCTGGGAGAGCCGCAGCCGGGCGCTGAACCCAGCCTCAGCTCACAACTTGCGACAGCTTCCCTGAAGCATTTTTTTCCAGAAAATAAAGCAGCTAGTGCCGATGGATGGCTGGGAGGGCTCATGCCCCGGTGCCCAGCTCCCACCGGGGATGTCCCCTCTACCCATGCTGCTCCCCAGGACCTGCTGGGGCATGGAGAGACCCCGCTGCAGCCGGCAGCTGTGCGTGTGAGCCGAATCCGAGCCGAGCCGCTCTCCAAAACTCCTCTTTAAATGTCTTTTCTATTAGGTCAGCATTCCTGCGTCGCCCAGGGAAGGTGGTTACGGCCGGCAGCCCGGCACACAGGCTCCTCGCTGCTGGCTGCTGGCTCTCCGACAGCCAAGCAGCCTGCCCACGCTATTAAATTACTGAGAAAAATGGATCGTTTCACCAAAAATTAGGTGCAGGAACTTCTCGCACGGTGGCAAGGCAAGCTGGTAATTGGAAATTCATAGACCTGGCCGCAAAAGCTGCCTCCGGCTCTGCTCCACCCTCCTCTGGTTGTGGCGAGGGATGGTGGAGAGGCGTTTGCTGCCATCCCCGAAATGCTGCTGGAGATGCAGCAGCCACGTCGCCAGCAGCGCTGCTGAGGTCCCCTGCGTGCCCCAGCAGGGTTAAACACTGCTGCGTCGTCCCTCCACCCTTGGTAGATGGGGAAAATAAGTGAAAAAAAAAGCCCTCAAGGACCTTTCCAGGCACTGGAAGAAGAAAATCCTCTGTGCATAGCCGGACCCACTCACCATTAACGACCCTGCTGGGGACGTGTCTCATGGGGATGCAGCAGGACATGCTGCCCCAGCACCCGTCTCGCTCTTCCAGTGGCACCCCAGGGCTGAGAACTGAGATGACCTTCCCCAGGGACCTTGCCTTGCTTACGTCCTTAACCTATCCCAGGCACAGCACGAGCTCTGCCACCGCTCCATCTGAGCCCAGGCACCTCAGCATCCTCCTCCCAGACCACCCTGAGTCCTCAGCGCCTTGCTGGCTGAGCCAGAGCCCTCCGAGGCATCTCTGGGGCAAACTGCCCGGCTGCCGGAGCTGCGAGGAAGCCTGGTGCCTATCTGCAGCCTCCGGTTGGGAAGAAGGGATGGGGATGTGCAGCAGATCAAGAGCTGTGTCAACAGGATGCTCTGAGACCGGCTCCTCCGGAGTTCACACCGACTGCTCCCTGTGCAGTCACAGGCACCCTGGGGGGCCGCATCCTGCTCCCTGCACTACCTGCCCTTGGAGCTGCAGGGAGGGGGAACACGGCAGCCATGGACCCCAAGGCACTGAGTTGGTTTTTGGGTGCTAGGAGTACAAGGACCCCAGGCACAACCCCGGCTGGAGAGGAGGAATGGAGCCGGCTGCAGAGTCAGGGAAACCAAGGGAAAAAGGGATGCTTCCCTGAGTGCAGCCAGGCTCCAGCCATAAAGCTGCAAAACTCAAGGCTGGGATGGGGTGGACCAGCCTGAAAGGAGCTACAAAACAGCCCCCCTGGGGAGCCTTGAAGGAGCTAAAAAAATCAAAAGCAGCCGAAGCACCGAGGAACCCCCCAGGGTTGCATGCTGGCCCTTGCAAGACAAGGATGGAGCAATAGCTGGTTGGGTCCACCAGCTCCTCCTAAGCCTTGAGGCCTCAGGCAAAACTCATGGAAAGCAAAGGAAAGGTTCCTGCAGACCTCCCCAGGGGCTGGGGGCTCGCCCTGGCCCTGCAAGAAAGTCTGAGGAGATGCCAGCTGGCCTGGGCACCCTGCGTGACAGTGGCTTTCGCAAAGCCAAGCCAGGCCACTGCGGCTGAGCCATCCCCGGGGACCTTTGCGGGGCTGTTGCAGCACAGCTGTCGGGACCTCTTGTCGCAACACCGGCACGGCGCTGGGCTGGCCCATGATGGAGACCCTGCATGATGGCACTTTTTGTTTTTTTCCTAGATTTTGCAGGGAGGTGAGGGCTGAATCACACCTTTCACAGTGTTACTGAATTCAAGAGGCACCAATGCCCATGCTGACCTCCATCAAAGAGGGCCTGGCAAGGTCCCTGGCTCTAGTTACGGCTGTTAGTCTGGCCACGATGAAGCACGTGGGGTTTTCGGTCCCAAAGGAAGGGGCTGGTGAAAGCACAGGAAGGTGAAGGAAACAGCTGGACAGGCATTGCTGCACCAGCCCACGGGGACATGCTCCAGGCATGCTGTGCCAGCCTCATGGCCTCCCATGTGCTCCTCTGCGGGGGCATCTGCACCCCTCAGGGCTGCCAGCAGGATGGCAGGCAGCAGCCCTGAACCCTGTTTGGGGCTCCCCAGGGTGGGACAGGTCTTGGGGGCCGTCCCTTTTCTGTGAAGTCAGAAGACCCTCCCCAAATTGCTGCAGAGGTGATGCTTCCCCAAAGCTGGCAGCTTCTCCCATCCCCTCTTCCCCTCAGCATGTCCCCAGCGTCAGCTTTTCAACAAAGCTCAGCATCCCTTGTTTTCACTTAGGAGGTGCAGAAGGTGCCCAAATGACCTTCTTTCCACCATCAGGATTTCATTAGATGAAAGAGCCCTAAACTTTTCCACCTCTCCCTATAAGGCAATCTCTGCGGGTCCGTAACCGCTTTTATTAGGTTGTTTCTATTTTGGCTGTCTCTGTATTGAGAGGAGGGGACCAGAGCTGAGCAGCTTCTGGGGAGCCTTGGGCTGATTTCCAAAACACTTTCAGCACCCTCCCCTCTCCTGGTCGATGCCTGGTCTTACTTGTGGTCCCCTGGCCATCGGCACCCGCAGGAGCCAGCCCCATGTCCGAGCACACCAGGTTTCACTCGAGGTCCCTCCAGCTTGCTTGTCCTCTCCAAAAGCATCTTCAGGAAACACTTACGAGCAGGGCACTGGCGGATGTGACCCTCCCCTGGCCAGACCCTTCTGAAATCCCTCGTAAGCTTTTTCAGCAAGGACCAATCCCCACTGGAGCAAGCCCAAGCTCTGCCGGTCAGATGTGACCACAGCGCATGGTCCCAGTAGGATGGAGCTGAATCAGGTCTTGACAGACTTCTTGTCCCTCTTCTCCTGGACCTCCCCCACCCCAAACACCAGAGGAGGAGAAAATGTTTGCCAGGCTTTTTTTCCATGTCCCAGGCTCATACCACTGGAGAGAGGGAAGAATCGTACCTTTCAGTCCAGCCCTCCGCCTGTACCAGAGAGCCCGGCACAAGCTCCAGGGGCTGTGGGTGCTGTGACCATCCAGAAGAGCCTGAAGCTCACCCCATCCCACTCCCGTGCCAGGGTGACTCAGAGACCTGGGAAGCAGCCAGACTCGAGAGATAATTCCTATTAACACGCTGATCCCTGACACCGCAAACCTGCTTCTAATTTCCAGAGGAATTTTCCTTTTTCCATGGAAATGGTCCATGGGAATCTGGCTGTTAGAGAAGACGATTCAACCACAACTGCAAGGCATCTGCACCCTTCTCCACCTTCACAGCCTGGGTGGAAGGAGAAAGCCATCACTGGGAGCTGCAGAGAGATTTGCCGGTAGGAACTTGGGTTGTAAGGTCACTACATCCCCGGCTGGAAAGATTTGGTGATCTTCACACATGCGATGCTGTTGTAACCACAGGAACACTTAGAAAAACCAAAAGCTCTCTAAACATCCCAGTGAGTCACCCCAGACATCCCAGGGCTAATTCCTGATGCTGGCTTTGTAACAGCATCCCAAATGCCAGTGAGGCGCATCGCCCGTAGGGAAGAGCTCCCATCCCATCCAAGCTCAGTCCCTGGTTACATCTTCGGCAGAGGCAGAGCCACCCTCTCCCACGCCTGAACAAGAAGAGGGTAAATGAGCTGGGAGAGGTGCCGAAATTTTCCAAAGGGAGAAAAGCAGAGCCGCAAGCCAGCACCTGCCCCCTCCTGCGGGCAGCATCTCATGAGGGGTTTTTCTCCAGAGCCAAACCCATGGGAGAAGAGGAGGCAAGAATCCTTCAGCTTGTTTAACCCTAATGAGGAAGCTATAGATACAGCAGGGTAAACACCAGGGAGGGAGAAGAGGTCTTGAACTAAAAGCACAATGTTGGCACGAACCCGCGGGGGAATAAGCTCTCCAGGAACGCATTTGGCAGGAAACAGGAGGGAGGTTGAGCCCTGAGTGAGCAGGAAGAGTCTGGAGCTGCCTTTGAACAAGAGCAGAGCAGAAAGAGAAGGTTCGAACCAAGTGCTCAGCTAGTTAATGGCAGGTGAGGGTGCTGCACACCATCACCAACCGTGGGGGTTTTCCTACTCAGGACAGTCCAGGCGAGCCAGGGGAGAAGGGCAGGGGAGGCAGGGTACCTGCAGGCTAGGGGATGCAGGCATGGGCTGCCTGGGCACCCACCCAGCGTGACGGCTTCTGATAAACCCAGCAGCTGCAGAAGGGAACTGCCGCTGCTGCCACGGTGAAGACGGCGGGGAGACTCGCTGCGCCGTGAGTCATTCATTCATCCTTCACAAACAGGGCCTATGCTCGGCCAAGCATCCTCCTCCCCCCACTGCCGGGACAGCACTCTGGGACAGCTCTCTGAGATGGGGAAAAAGTGGCTTATCAGATGTAATCAAGTTTTCCCCTCCCCACCAGGTTCCCAAAAGACAAGTTCATGGAGCAGGAGGCAGGGCAAAACCAGAGCTGCTCTTCTCCCAGCTTCCCGCAGGCAGCCTCTGTCTTCAGTTGCATCCCCCAGAGTTTTGGCCCAGGGACCCCTCCTCACCAGCCGCATCCCACATCCC
The DNA here is from genome assembly GCA_034008185.1 of Gorsachius magnificus. Taxonomy (NCBI): domain Eukaryota; kingdom Metazoa; phylum Chordata; class Aves; order Pelecaniformes; family Ardeidae; genus Gorsachius; species Gorsachius magnificus. The sequence continues at coordinate 11,294,471 of CM067109.1, read as the reverse complement.
CTGTCCACCCACCACTGGTGACGTGCAGCCCTGTGTACGACCTCAATCCCTTGGCTCCGTGCCACTCTGGCTGCCAAGGCCAGTTCGCAGGTCTCCAGAGAGGAGACATGGCCCCTTTCACTCCCCCAGAAAATGGGCCAGGTCGGTGGAGCGGAGGCTGTGTGGGTGCTGAGGGGGGACGTTGTGGCCATGTTCTGTCCCTATCCCTGCCCCAGAAGCCCAGCTGGCTCAGCCTCCACTGCTTGCAGCTCCCCATGAGGCTCCTCTGCCCTGCGCCAGGCTGGCATGCCGTGGGCTCCATGCAGCCCCGTGTGTAACCACGCTGCGACCTACTCTCCTATAAACAGAGGCAGAGTGCAAACACCCCACCTCCTCCTGCAAACGTGGTGGCCAGACGTGGCTGCAGCTTGCAAGGACCTGGCACCTCCCGGCACCTGAGGCGCTCGGCCAACCCCAGGGTGGCTCGGCACTGGCTATGCCACCAACGTCGGTCAATCCAACACCCGTTTGGGCGCAGCAACAGGTCCACGAGTTGCTGCAGCTCCAGATTTCTCCCCACGGAGACCAGGCACAAGTAAAATGAGATTCCCAAGGCACCCCCTGGCCCTGTCAGAGCAGGGTCTGGCTTTGCAGACAGCAATGCCCAAGCCAAGCTCAGCCCCATGACCCACTCTGACACCCTTCACCAGCCTGGAGCCAGAGTTCGGACAGGAGCAGGAGGTGACATGGCCAGCCTGTAAGGGTGGCAGTGGGCACAGCCCGGGGCTGGGCACCCGCAGGGGCTGGCAGAGGATAGAGAAGTCGTGATTGAGACAGCATCCCGAGGCAAGGAGGGATGAGGCAGGCAGAGCCCTGCCAGTGCCCGCGCATGGGAAAGCGCCTCTTCCCGCGCCTCTCGTAATTGGGAGCAGCTTTTCCCTCCCCGGACCCCCCAGGAGAAGGGGGGGCCCTGCCCGGGAGGCGCTTTGCCTGGTGTTGTTCCTGCCTCTCTCCAGAAAACTCCCCGCGGAGAAGTTGGGGAAGGAGGGAGGCTCAATATTCGGCGGGAGACCGGGGAGGCTGGGGAAGGGGCTCAGGTTTCCCACCCCGAAAACTCCGTCCATGCCCCGAGCATCCCCGGGCGAGGCGGAGGCGCGTCGGGCGGAGGGTGTGTGTGTGGGGGGGGAGCAGCACCGGGTACCCCCAAGCAGGCGGGGGGAAGCGGGCGGGCCACTTTGTGAGGGGACACGCACGCACCCCCACCCCCACCCCACCCCCCGACTTCCCCCGTACGGCGGCGAAGAGCCGGCGAGCCGCCTGCCTGCGCGGCGCCGCAGCCTGCCCGCAGCCGTGCGCCCCTCCCGCGGCGTCGGGGGGGGGGGGGGGGGGGGGCCCCCCCGGCCCCCCCGCCGCCCCGGGGGGCTTCCGGCTGCGAGCCGACCCCCGGCCCCGGGACGGCCCCGCCGCCGCTCGGGCCCGCCCCCCCCCCCCCCCCCCCCGGGGGTCGCCGTCCCGCTCCGCCCGGGGCGCGGGCAGCGGGGGGTCCCCACGTCCCCCCCCCAACCCCGGGGCGCGGTGCCCCCCGGAGCGCGGGGGTCCGCCCGGGGCGCGGGGACCCCCCCACCACCCCAGGGTGCTCAGCCTCCCCCGGCGCCCTCGAGGAGAGCGCCGGCGCTGCCTGCCCCTCTCCCGGCACCCCGGAGGAGCCGAGGCAGGCAGGTCCCGCCCGTGCCTCAGTTTCCCTCGCCCCTGGGAGGGGCATGGCTTTGGGGTGTATTTTGATAGCGGTTTATTCGATGGGGAATGCGTAGGGTGAAATCTGGCCCCGAAGAAAAGCCACGTTTCTCCTCACGGCTTTTGGTGTATGCGTGCATGCCCCTTTTGCAGCCCCCCTCCATCCCTGCCCCCCTCCATCCCTACCCGCTTTCCCTTGGAAATGGGTTTGGTTTGCAATTTTATCACAGTGAAAGTTTTCAGGAGAAAAAAAAACCCACAATGAAACTCCGCAGGGGCAAACCAGCTGGTGAAGACCCACTGGAAATTTTCTCCTCCCCTGGCACCTGGGGCCAAGCTTGCTATGGGGTCCCCCAGGACATGCCAGAGACCCTGGGTGATGCTGTTGGGGCTGGCACTGCTGGAGCCATGGGACCGACCTAGTGTTTCCCTCTCCGCCTGGAACACGGCGCCTGTACGGAGATAAGGGCCGCGTGCCCTGGGTGTGCGCAGCACCCACGCAGCACCACTGCAGCCATCCTGCAACAACAGACCACTCTGCATCCCAGCAGGATTAAATGGGGTTGCAGCCTCCCTCTGCAACCCTACAATAACCAGCTGAGCCTTGCTCGCGTCCTGGCACGCCTCTGCAACCCCCACAATAACAACCGGTCCCTGCTGCCCTCCCAGCCTAGCTCTGCAACCCCACAATAAGGCGTCCATGAATCATCTCACCTCCCGTGTAACCCTGCAGTAACCAACTGGTGGTTTCATTCATCCCAGCCCTCCTGTACAACTCCGCAATAACGGAGAGGTGAAGGCTGTGTGTGGGGTGAGCGTGCCTGGCCCAGCGCCCGCACCGGCTCCCGGCCGCGCCACGGGTGTTGCGCTCGGCAGCGGTTGAGGCTCGGTGCCCACATCATCCGAGGAATAGCCCAATGTGGCACATCTGCTCGTGGCCTGGGCTGCCGCCTCGCCAGCCACATGTGGCCAGATCCATCCCGCCTGTGCTACAAGAGCTGGGGCCGTGCCAGGGCTGGGGATGTTGCTCCCTGAGTCGGCTCACGTGGCCTCTCAGGTGCTTTGCAGGAGGGGTCTGGTCCCAACCAGCCAGCTCACGTCTGCCCTTAGCTAGTGGCTCACATGGATTTTGGGAGCCTGGGGATGTAGGAGGGGCTGGTCCTGAGCAGAGAGAGGTTTTCTCCACCCAGCTTCTCACTTTTCCCTTCCTGCCTCCCCACGCCACTCTGCAGTCAGCGCGAGCTGAAGGATGCTGAGCATCTTGCAGGATCAGCCCCTCTGGAGGGAGCGGAGCTGGGCGGGCTGCAGCAAGCATTTGGCCATGGGTTCTCCCCCGTGAGCAGACCCTGAGCTTTCCCCAGCGCTTCGTGGTGCTTGCTGGGCGCCGGGAGCCGGGCTGCTTGGCGCCAGCGCTGGCGAGGAGCCACACGCTGCTTTCTCCACCGCTGCAGCGCTGGAGAGCTGAGCAGAGCTGCGGGTCCGGGGAATCACCCAGCTCTGTAGGGCTGGGGCCACCCTTGAGGTTGGGAAGCTGAGAGCAGAGCTTGATTCGGAGGGGTCTCTGTGCAGGGGATTGGAGCTGACAGACACCACCCCAAAGCACTGTGACAAGGGACGTGGTGGGGCTCTGGGGTTTGCTGGGCCACCAGCTCTGAGCAGAGCTAGTGAGCTGCAATATTGGGTGAAGGAAAAGCAGGTTCGGCAGGGGTGGTTGTGGGGTTTGCTGGGTGAGCAGGGTGCTTGGTGGGTCTGCATGCCTCAGGGCAGGACTCCTCTGCACCTCCCTGGCACAGGGCAAGCAAGACTGGCACACTGCAGCCATGACATTGTGGCTCTTCCCCGGCTCCATCCTTGGGCTCATATGAGGATCATGACTTCCATGCACCTCCCAGCTCCCCCATTCTGCCGTGGCACAAGAGTTTACAACAGGACATCTCCCAGGCTGGCTTCAGCATCCCGTCCAGCAGCTGGTCCCCCACTCAGCACCCCAGAAGGACTGAATCTGGGGACCATAGGATCTCTCTTCCCTCTCCCCCGAGCAGAGACCAGGGCAGAGAGGGAGCTGCCAGCTCTTGTCCAGGCAGGTCAAGACTTGGAGAGATGAGCAGATGGCTGGGGCTTGTATTAGACTATCACAAACCCACGCAGGACCTGCTGAACCGGGGCCATACAGGCTGTGCATTGCTGACCCTCCCAGCCCACGGCTTTGCCTAGCTTGCTGCTGTTATCTGCTCAAAGGAGCCCCAAGCTGGTTGCTGGGGAGAATCAGCCACATCCATCAACTGGGCTCCCACAGGTGGGATCTTGCTGGACTGGGTGGAGAGATTGGGAGGTTTGGGATCAGAAGCTCGACAGCTAGGATGGGACCAGACTGGAAATTAGATGTGTCATGCTGATGTGCAGGTGCCGTGTCATGATGATGCACCAAGGGACAGGGATGACGGTCCTCAGCCGCGCTGGATGCGTTGGTGCTTGCTAGATTGCTGCCTGGATGGTGCAAGGGGAGCAGACGGACGGATGGGGACTGGAGATGAAAGCAGCTGGAGACTGCAGTGTCCTCCCACAGTTTTCGTGCAGAGGGCATTGCCACAGGGTGCATCCCCTCCAGTGCAGAGCTGGCCAGTGGCATGGAACCTCTCCTGCCTTGGTGCCCATCGTGTCGCTGCCTGTCTGAGGATGGCCCTGCAGCCTGGGCATGGATGGGGTTGGGGTAATTACAGGGTGCACACATGCCCCAGAGCTCAGCCCCAGTGACTGTCCCTGGCATCCCAGAGGCAGGCACGGGTGGCTGTTCCAGAGGTGCAGGTGCCTGCTTGGGTGCCGGCTGTGCCGGTCAACACTGGACTTTTTTCCCTGCATGGGACCTGTCTTGTGAAGCCTCCTGCTCAGCAGCTTTGCTTGCGCTGGCTTGGCGCGTGGCCGGGCTCTGGCTGACGTGCCATGGGCATGGCCCCGTTTGAAGTGCAGGCTTGTTGTGTGTTTACCCTGGCCAGCCTGAGGTGTACCGGAAACCAGAGAGCTCTGCTCCCTGGCTGTCACTTTATTTGTTATGGTCACAGCTTGGGCTGCCCGCGCTGTGAAAAGAAGGTAGCAAAAACCCCAAGTGCTGCAGCGTGGCTCCTGCCCTGCCAGCCCTGCTCTGCTCTGATTCATACTGCTGTCCTGCGGGTGAGAGCCATCCTGTCCTGGAATGGGATGGCGGGATGCTCGATGCCACGCAATGCTTGACCTGTCCAAGAGCAGAGTGGCTTGTCCCAGGCATGTCCAGCCACACCATGCCAGGAGAAGTTGCTGATGGACACCTAGCCTGATGCCATACCGTAGGCATTACCTGCACTGCAGGATGTCCCAGCCTGGTCGCCTCTTCCCTGGCTCTCCAGCTCCACTCTACAAAACAGCAATGAACATTGCCCTAGGTCTTCGTAGCTGCATCCCTACTCCACGGCTTCCTCTTCATCCATCTCTGTCACCCTGGGAAAGGAGGTGTGGGAGACACAGCTCAGCTGCCACCCTGATGCACAGAGCCCAGGACTCCCCTGCTCTCTGGGCTTGCAGGACCCCAGTGTTCCATTGCCCATGGCCAGCAGCTCCACACAAACCTCCTCTAGCTCTGCTGCTGTGGCAGGTCCTTATCCTGGAGACATCACCATGATGGTGACCACGGTTGCTTTATGGATGGGGTTTAAGGAATGGAGGTGGCTGAGGGCAGGGAATCCCTCCTTGTGGGGCTGGGGAGAGGCACTCACATGGGGACTTGAGCCACCCCTGCTATTCCCCACCACTGTGCACAGCAAACACCCAGGTGGCAGCATGCAGAGCACTGCACGCTGCAAGACATGGGCAAATGCGCAGCTGAAGTGAAGGAGAGAGAGAAGACATTGTACACACAGCTATTTATAGGGGCTGCCCTTCTGCCAGGACTTGACTGGCAGCAGCAAGGGCTGGGCTGGCATTTAGAGAGCTCAGTCCAAAACCACCAGCCAGCAACCTGGGGACATGAGATGAAACCTCTCAGTGCTTGCAGGGCTCCTGGTCCCCGTGGAGTCGCGTGGCTTGCTGGGCTGCCTTGCTATTAAAGGGAGAAAATGCTAGTGAGTCGATAAACAGGGGGAGGTGAGCCAGCTCCTGAAACCCAGGATGATTTGGCAGGCAGACAGGTGCTGGAAGATCACCACGCGGGACTAAGGATTTGGTCTGAAATCATTGACAGGGTGGTTTGAGCCACACAGAGTTGTGTGGAGGGCACAGAGAGCTGCCTGTAAGGAGGATTTTTAGAGCTTGATGTCAGTTTTGTTGTGTTTAGGCATCCTAAGTCTCTGTGTTTTCCACCAAAAGAAAGTCCAGACAGGAATTCACTGAAGCACCACAATAATATTTGAGTCTGACTTTCTGAAGACATGACATTTATATCATGAGATAGGGAGGAAAAAAACCCAGAGAAGTGGAACATGAAAAGTTATTTCCAAAGGAAAAACTGGAATGTTCCCTTCCAGACACTGCTCGGCTCCACCTCTCCTCCTCTCTTTTGTGGAGGGTGGATTTCTCTCCTGTCTCTGGGCAGCATCTCCCCGGTGCCAGCCCTCGGCAGCTGGATGCTGCCCATGGAACCATTCCCTGGGTGCTGCACAAGGAGACCCTGCCCATGGACAAGGTTCAGCTACTTCCCAAAGCTACCAGTGACTACAGGCTGGCTTTTGGTTGTTCAGACCCAGGGATATATCACTCACATACCTGCACCTCGGTCCTTTGGCAAAGTAACTCTCCATCTCCCCAGCAAATCTCTTCAGAGCCAAAGTGATGCTTGCTGTTCCAGAGACACGCTGCCTTCTCCAGCTGGAGATGCTTCTGCTGTGCCTCTCGGACCAGCTCCACTAATGTCTTAGCCCTGCTTCTGGCTGTTGGTAGGTTGCCTCCAGAGAGGCCTCCTTGACACCCCCAGGCTGGTGTAAAATTGGAGGAGAGCTGTCCCTGGGACCTGCCACTGGCTGTGGATGAGGGCAGGATGGGATGTCTTCTTACGCATGTGCTCCTGGAGGCTGCTCCTGCTTATGGCCCACTTGGGATGGGAAAGGTCTTTATGCTGACGTGAAAAGCTCCGTTGCTCCTTCCCCCATGAGCCCGGATCCCTGCCTTTGGGCTCTAAGCGATGCTGCGGCATGGAGCAGAGCTGGGAAATAGGGTCAAGATGGGGCAGCTCAAGATGGGGCAGCTCTAGATGGGGCAGCTCAAGAGCCCTGTGCACAAGCCCCTCCATCCTGATGGATTCTCTGCTCCATCACAGAGTGGTGTTGCTGGAGGAGGGGGGGCTTACCCCAGGGATGGGCGTGGGGTTTGGACACAGTCCCGGGGAGAGCAAGAGCCCCCAGGCTGGAGCAGGGGGCGCTCAGGAGGGACTGGGAGGCTGTGGCGGGGGGAGCAGGAGCAGTCCCCGCCGAGGCCCAGCCAGCAGCTCGCCTTCCCAGCTCTGCTGCTCGGGCTGCGGCTGCCCTCTCCCGGCTGCAGACCAGGGCTGAGCTTTGCTCCCCGGGCGGCGTCTGCCTCCTCTGGGGTCCCGGGCTGGCTGCAGCCCTGCGTCCCTTTTCCCCGCTCCACAGGGCCAGCAGCTCTCACTAGCTCCGACCCATCAAGCTGGAGCCTCCCTAGGCAATGCGTGACCTCTCTTTCTCTGCTGAGAAAGTTATGGCAGGGGTGAGGACAGCATCACGCTTCAAATCCCTGAAAGTTGCTCCTTCCCCCTTGGTGACAAAGAGCACTGTGATATCTAATGCCAGGGATGTCATGGTGGCTTGTTCTACAGCCGATGACAGGGACACCTCTCCTCCATGCCCCAGCTCTCCTGGGTCCCCGGTGCTCAGGGCCTTTGCCTGTTGTGGTGGGACCCTGACCCAGTCAGAGCTTTGGGGATGTCTGGAGTTTTTTCCTCCAAGCAAACAAATACTCTGAAAAGCCAAGTTTTGGAAGGAAAAGAGTCAGAAAAGCTATGGTGGGAAGGGCAGAGGTGCTGTGTGGGCTGCAGCAGGTGGCAGCTCTTGTCCTGGGCAGGACAGGGACCTTCCTGAGTTCAGGGAAAGGCAGGCATCATGGAGGATGTCTCTGTGAGACAGGTTTCCCGAGATGGTCCAAGCCATACTCCAGCACCATTCAAAACTACACCAGGGGTTTGCATTTTGGCAGGTACATCCTCCAAGGATGATGCTTCAGGCAACAGCTTTTCAATCTGGAAAAAGGCAAAAGCATCCAGTTTAGCCGGTGTTTCTGAGCTGTGCTGCTCCATGCTGCTCCAAGCCGAGTGGGGCACCTGGGGGAGAAGGAGCAACATGATCCAGGGCATCTGCCTCTATGGCACAGGGTCATGAGAAGACAGACCTTGAGCTAAGAGGCACCAGGGAAAATGAGGACCTGGTAATTAATTACAAGTATCCTTTGAGCAGGGGCAGGTCTAGACAGAGAGGGAGCAACAGCCACCCTTGCACCAGGAGCAGATGCTGTGGGCTGGAGATTTAGGTGAGGTGTTTCCCTGAGCGTGGCGGGGTTCGTTAGCGTCTCCCACTCCGTGAGAAACACCACCTGTGGAGCAGTGGCTGCCATTCGCAGGGGCACGAGCAGCGTGGGGGGTGCCTGCACGGGGAGGAGGGAAGCAGTAGGGAAGATGGAGAGATCTGCAAGCAGAAAAGAGGGATTTATGCATTGTTCCATAAAACCAGTATTTCCCTGGGATCTGCTGTCTGGATGGGCTGTACTTCATTGCTGGAAGCTGGTCAGGGCCTCTTTTTTTTGGGTCAGGATGAGAGGGTGGTGTGGGAGAGGGGGGGAATATCCCGCCTTAGGGAATGTCCCTGTCCTTCTGGAGGGGCTGTGTGAGCCGCCCCAGTGCAGAGCTCCTGCTGCAGTGCCCAGGCAGTGTCACTGAGGCTGGGCTCCCCACAAGCCATGTCACCAGCGGGGTGGCACATGTTAGGAAATCCATGGCTGTTTGGGGGTGCCCCACAGGCTCTGCAGTAGTCCTGCAGCACAGCCTGGATCTACGGGTGCATTTGGCCGATGAGAGGGTTGGCTTCTGCTGAGGAGGAGGATGGAGATGTATTTCAAACCAGGACCTTCGTCGTCGTGCTGCCGGATGGGCTGGGAGCGGCGGTGCTGGCTGCAGCAGGGACCCCATGCACGCACCCCAGCCCTGGTGCAGGGAACGGGCAGTGCCCCGGGCGGGGAGCAGCGGGAGGCTGCGGGCCGGAGGGGTGCGCAGCCCGGCGGGACCCAGCCTGCAGCGCCGCGCAGCCGAGCGAGGGCAGCACAGACCGCTGCCCAGGCAAGAGGGGAGCGGGAGCGGGAGCGGGAGCGGGAGCGGGTGCAGACCAGAGCCTGCACACCGCAGCCAGGCTCCTGCAAACTGCTCTGCATCAAGCAAAGACAGGCAGGACCCCTCCACGTTTTCTGAGTTAGCCTGCTCTCTCTGGGTGAGAGACGTGGACCAGGGCAGCTCTAGTCATGGTGGCAGAAAGGGACGTGGCTGCGGATGCAAAGCAAGCCCCCCACAGGCTCCTGCACCCAACAGAGCGAGGGTCCCGGGGCAGTGTCCCCCCTGTGCCATGCCCAGATTATTGCTGCATCCTTGTGGGCATAGAGCCTCTTCCCCAGCCAGGGCGGGTGGCCAGGAGAAAGCACCTTCCCTGGGGAGGAGAGGCTGGTGTGCTGCCCCTGCGATGGGGCATGGGTGGTGGGCACAGGAGGGGGTTCAGCCCCAGCTCATGTCTACCCTGTGCATCTGTCCCTTCCTGCCCCTGCTCTTCTATCCTCTGCAATGTTCAGGTGCAGCATCCTGTGCAGGATGAAGAGGATGGGCTGGGGAGGACCTGAGGAGGTAAAAGTCCACAGTCAGAGCTGCCTCATTGTCTTTGCCTCCATTCCCTGGTGGGTTGCACTCCCAGGCAGGCTCCCTGGCTTCAGGATTGCACTGCAGTGGCCTGCTTGCTGAGGACCTGCTGTCCTCCTTTCAGAGACTCTTGTCCAGCTCTACCTCTCCAGCGGGCCACTGCTTGCTCAGGTTGAGTGGAGCTGCTGCAATGCCTGCTGCTGGTTCAGCAAACTTTTTAGCTCCTTTCCCTGTTGTGGGTGAGAGGCAGTGACCAGCCTGGCTGGTTGTGTATGGCTCCAGCTGTACGTCATCTGCCTCAGGCTTTGGGAATCCTGCTCATTCACTGGGAAAAGCAGGCTGAAGATGGGAAAAGACATGAGAAAAGTTGAAAGAAATTAAACTTTTGGGGAGCTGCATGGGGAGCCCTGCTCACCCAGAATTTGCCCTGGGCACCAGCAGGCCACATCCCCACACTGAGCTGGGGACAGGGACTGGAAATGTGTCCTTGCCAGCAGTGTGTCCATGTTGGCTGAACCTTGCGGTGTCTGGGAGAGAGGAGTCTGCCCAGCCCACTGCCCATGCAGAGCCCCATGGCAGCTAAGGGGAGGATACCCAGGACAACAGGAGCCTCTCTGGTGTGATGGGAGACCAGCATTGCTCCCACAAGGAATAAGGATAGAAGCCGGGGCTGGGAAAGGTGGCAGGGCAGGAGTTGTGTGGGCTGTGAGCTGCCAGAGGGACCAGCAGGCTTTTGGGACCAGCTGGCAGTTGGGAAGGTGAGTGGGCAGGGGATGGTTTGTGTGGGATCCTGCTGGCAATCTGCCAGGCATCCCTCATTGCAGGCACCATTTGTTAGAGACAGAAAGGCACAGGGGGAGTTTCCAACATTTCCCAGCTCCAGACAGTGTTCAGAGGACTTTTCTCCTGGGAGAAGATCCTCAGTGGATGCTGGACTGGGCTAACTCTGCATTTCTGGGAGGAGAACCATGACTATGGGAGCATGTTACCTCCCAGGGTTATTCCCCAGCCCAACCAGCTCCCAACAGGTTGTGATGGGATGGACTCTGCTCTCTGTATCTGCATTTGCCAAAGGACACCAAAAAATGCAAAGACCCTAAATTTGGACATTGGATGACTTTCTCCTTGACTAAATTACCTGGAAATATCTGGGAAAGACCCAACCTCCCCACTGCGTGCAATGGCACCAGCATGTTGTCCTATGCAAGAGGTACCCCTATGCCAAGAAGAGAGAAAGTTGCTCCATTTTTGGAGGAGCTAGCACATAGGGAGAGCATCTACCCATCAGCTGCAGCTAAGCTTGATACCTGCTCGGGTTATAAAGTTATGTAGAATTGCAATGTCTCCTCCCTGGATTTGACCGACCTTCCTTTATGGTTCCTGGAAACATTCCCTCTCTTCAGATAAGGTGCTCTTGGGAATTTGAAGTACTCAGGGATATGGGTCTGCGTGAATCTAAACGCGGCGGCAAAGTGACTATCACCCCATCGCAGCATGGCATGCAGATGGCAAATCACCAGCCTCCCCGCTGGGATGTGCTGCAGTAATTACACGGCAGCTCCCACCCCAGCTGTTGGACTGAATGCAAGTGTCTCCTGCTTGTCAGAGGCACAAGGCTCAGGAACGGGGCACGGGGTGTCTCTGAGAGCTGCCCAGAAAGCATTTGGGCTCCAAGAAAGCCAGGCCTGGTGCTGCAGACCACCCGTGGATGGGTGAGCTGGGAGCACAGCTGTGGGCCCGTGTTTCCACTGGGATCCGGAAGGGGTTGCTGGTGGGTCCCGTGTCCCAGTCCCATCCTCTGCTCTTTGACTTTTCTCAAGGCCCTGCTCCACTGAAGCATAAAGTAGTCCTCCATCGTGCAAACTTCTTCCCTGAAGGAGCCTAAGGAAATGAAGAAAAAGACTTTTGCTACTGCCCTTGTTCTTAAGCCACAGCCTTGTCCATGCAAAACACTCTGGGGCAATGTGTGTGCAGGTTTTGCCACACGAGTGAGCGGTCAGTCATCCTAATAATCCCATTAAAGCCAGAGCCACCACGCTCCCGCTCAGGCATCTCGCTGCCTGGCGCAGCTCGATAACACATCCCTAGGGCTCGCCAGGCACCATGCAAACGACATCGACCTGCGGCAAACAGCTCCTGCTGAGCAGGGGCTCTCATAACTCCAGCATGTCTGAAGCTGGGGAAGCCATGGCCTCCCCTGGTTTCTCCTTCCACTCAATTTGCAGATTGAGACAACACCCAGGATGGTTTATGCTCAGCCATCTGATGCTTTCTCACCCGAACGTGCTCCCACGCGGAGGGAGTGCTCAAGCAAAACACACTTCTAGAGGAGAGTCCCCTGAGACTGTAAGAGTCCATGGGATTTATCTCTGCAACTTATAAAAGTTTTACTACAAATCTTATGGCCCAAGCGAGCCAAGAACTTGCTCCATAAATTACTACCAAGCCAGGGATTAGGAGCACTAAAACAGACATACTTCGCAGCTAAAAATAAGGCACGGCACAAGCTTGAAGATTTGTTCTGCCTGGAAGTTTTATTGCACCCAAACTGTATGAGATAATGTGCAACAAAGAAACGCTTAGCGGATCCATCTGCTTTTGGACACGTTCGCCTGCGCAATTGCTCTGGAACGAGGCAATGAAACCACGAAAGAAAGTGGAGTGAGACGGTGTTACCCAGTGCAGTAAAACTTTCTCCAGACAAAGGGGATGGCGGCGCCATTCCCTCCCAGCGCTGCTCTTACCACAGCCCTGGGGATGCTGCATCCCCGGTGCTCCAAGGACCTCGAGCTCAGGCAGCATTTGGGGCTGTGTACAAAAGAGTGAGCCCCACGAGCGCTGGTGCTGGGTGTTGCTCTTGCTGGGTTCCTGCCATCCCAGTGGGACTTGGTGCACAGCCCCAGCCCAGGTTTGGTGTCCGAGCCCAGCCAAGGACATGCAGACAGGAGGTCCCTTCCCTGGCTGGGTATGGGTGCAGGAGCTCTTGTGGTCCAGCCATGCATAGTTAGATCTGGACTGGGTTTGCTCCCCGCTATCCACAGGCATGTCTCCAGCATGCTTATACTGGGCTCCCTTAGCCCATGGACGTAAACAGGCTTTTAAAAAATGTACCCCTTCTGCTAGGGCCTGGCTGTATCTCTGGGGTGCCCAGCTCCCTGCTCACTGGGTGACAACCGAGCATAGTCCTGCCAGCCTCCAACCTGGAAACAAGCAAAAGCTTGTAATGCAAAAACTGTAATGCACACAAAATTGTTCACAGACTCACAGAGCGGTTGAGGTTGGCAGAGACTTCTGGAAGTGGTCTTGTCCAACTTCCCTGCTCAAGCAGGGCCACCTAAACCCAGCTGCCCAGGACTGTGTCCAGGTGGCTTTTGAATATCTCCAGGGATAGAGCCTCCACAAGTTCTCTAGCTAACATGCTCTAGTGCTTGGTCACCCTCACAGTAGAATTGCTTCCTGATGTTCAGGAGGAACCACCCATGTTCCAGTTTGTGCCCATTGTCTCTGCTCCTGTCACTGGGCACCGCTGAAAAGAGCCTGGCTCTGTCCTTTTTGCACCGTCCCTCCAGGTATTGATACACATTGATGAGATCCATTCTGAGCCTTCTCTTCTCCACGCTGAACAGTCCCAGCACTCTCAGCTTTTCCTCATGCTTTAATCCCTTAACCATTTTGGTGGCCCTTCACTGGACTCTCTCCAGTATGTCTATGTTTCTCTTTTACTGGGGAGCCCAGAACTGGACACAGGACTCCAGGTGTGGCCTCACCAGCACTGAGCATAGGGGAAGGATCTCTTCCCTCAGCCTGCTGGCAATGCTTTCTGTAATGCAGCCTGGGATACCTTCTTTGCAGCAAGGGCACAGTGCTGGCTTATGGTCAACTTGGTGTCCACCAGGATCTCCAAGTCCTTGTCTGCCAAGCTGCTTTCCAGCTGGGTGGTCCTCAGCATATATTGGGGCATATACTGGGGTTGTTCCTCCCCAGGGGCAGGGCTCTGCACTTCTTGCTGAACTTAATGAAGTTCCTGTTGTCCATTTCTCCAGCCTGTTGAGGTCCCTTGGGATGGTAGCACAACTCTCCAGCACATCAGCCACTTCTGTGGCAGGAGCAGAGGAGGGCACATTCCTCCTGCATGCTCCCAGAGTGGGCTGGTGACTCCCAGTGAGGAATGGGATGGAGATGCATGACACCATGCAGCAAAGCTGAGGCTGTTTGAACCCTGTAAGCACCAGCAGCGCATGCATGGTGCAGGTTGGCACAAGCCATGCATCCCTCAGAGACAGAGCTGTGCTGGCTGGCTGTATATTAAAGAGCTGTATTTCTGCTAGAGAGCTTCTGGTGACATTGAGAGGTCTGAGAGTAAAGTGCCTGTCATTCATCAGCCTTGCTGGAGTCCCTGTGGCAGGGGTAGGCTCCACAGTGTGTGTCTTGGGCCAGAGGACCATGTTACTCACACGGAGATGCAGGGAACGGAGCAACTTGGTATGGCGGGCTTTAAACTAAAGGACTTGGGGGGAGGGGTGCACGGTCAGGTCGCAGTCGCATCCGATGGGGGAACAAGTGTGTCTGTTCAGAGCAGCAATAAATGTGCCGTAGCTGCCTCCCAACTCAAGAACCAGAAGACCAACTGCCCTAAAGGTGGGCTTGGCTGTGGCAGATCCTCTTTCATCCCTCCAGAGAAACCTAGGTGCTCAACTGCCTCGCTGAAATGCCTTTACATCAATGCGCGCAGCATGGGGAACAAGCAGGAAGAGCTAGAGTTCTGCATGTGGTTGCGGGGCCATGATCTCATCACAATTACAGAGACATGGTGGGACAACACGCGTGACTGGAATGCTGCCATCAATGGCTATGTGCTTTTCAGGAAAGACAGGCCTATGAGGCGAGGCAGTGGAGTTGCTCTTTATGTAAAGGAGCAACTGGAATGTATAGAACTCTACCCAGGAGCGGATGAAGTAAAGCTTGTGGGTAAAAATTAAGGGGCAGGCCAGCATGGATGACACTGTGGTGGGTGTTTACTATAGACCACACAATCAGGACGAGGAAGTAGACGAGGCCTTCTATAGACAGCTAAACGCAGCCTCGCAATCGCAGGCCCTGGTTCTCATGGGAGACTTCAGCTACCCTGATATCAACTGGAAGGACCACACGGCAAGGTGCGCACAGTTCAGGAGGTTCCTGCAGAACATAGACGATAACTTTTTGACCCAGGTGGTGGAGGAGCAACAAGAAGTGGAGCGCTACTGGACCTTGTGCTGGCAAATAGCAGTTGCTATAGTTGAGGATGTGAAGGTAGGGGGCAGGCTTGGCTGCAGTGACCACAAGATGGTAGAGTTCCGGATTCTGAGAGGGGGAAGCAGAACAAGAACTACCACATTGGACTTCAGGAGAGCTAACTTTGGCCTCTTCAAGGACCTACTTGGAAGAATTCCTTGGGCTATGGCTCTTGAAGGTAGGGGAGTCCAAGAGAGCTGGCTGCTGTTTAAGCAGCTCTTCCTCCGTGCCCAGGATCAGTGCATCCCTATGAGTAGGAAATCAAGTAAACGAGGCAAGAGGCCTGCATGGATGAACAAGGAGCTTCTAGTGAAACTGAAAGAAAAGAGTAAGCTCCATGGAATGTGGAAAGAGGGTCAGGCCACTTGGGAGGCATACAGGAATGCTGCCAGAGCATGTAGGGAAGCAACTAGAAAGGCCAAGGTTCACCTGGAACTCAGTTTGGCAAAGGACATCAAGGATAACAAGAAGGGCTTCTTCAAGTATATCAGCAGCAAACGGAAGACCAGGGGTAATGTGGGACCGCTGCTGAACGAAATGGGTGCCCTGGTGACAGAAGATACAGAGAAGGCGGAGCTACTGAATGCCTTCTTTGCTTCAGTCTTCACTGCCAAGGCTGACCCTCAGGCTCCCCAGTCCTGGCAGGCAAGCGAGCAAGCTTGGAGAAAGGATGACTTTCCCTCTGTCGATGTGGATCAGGTTAGGGATCTTTTAATGAAGCTGGACACCCACAAGTCCATGGGCCCCGATGGAATGCACCAGCAAGTGCTGAAGGAACTGGCAGACAACATTGCTGAGCCACTTTCCATCATCTATGAAAGGTCGTGGAGAACAGGAGAGGTGCCTGAGGACTGGAAGATAGCCAATGTCACTCCAGTCTTCAAAAAGGGCAAGAAGGAGGACCCAGTGAACTACAGGCCAGTTAGTCTCACCTCTGTCCCTGGAAAGGTGATTGAACAACTCATTCTGGGTGTCCTCTCCAAGCAAGTAGATGAAAAGAAGATCATCAGGAGTACCCAGCATGGATTCACCAAGGGGAAATCATGCCTGACCAATCTGATAGCCTTCTATGATGGCATGACCGGCTGGGTAGATGAGGGGAAAGCGGTGGATGTTGTCTACCTTGACTTCAGCAGGGCTTTTGACACTGTCTCCCATAACATCCTCATAGGGAAGCTCAAGAAGTATGGGTTGGATGAGTGGACAGTGAGGTGGATTGGGAACTGGCTGAATGACAGGGCTCAGAGGGTTCTGATCAGCGGGGCAGAGTCCAGTTGGAGGTTGGTAGCTAGTGGAGTTCCCCAGGGCTCAGTACTCGGCCCAGTCTTGTTCGACTTGTTCATCAATGACCTGGACGAGGGGACAGAGTGTACCATCAGCAAGTTCGCTGATGACACACAACTGCGAGGGGTGGCTGATACGCCGGAAGGCTGCGCTGCCATTCAGCGGGACCTGGACAGGCTGGAGAGTTGGGTGGAGAGGAACCTGACGAAATTCAACAAGGGCAAGTGCCGAGTGCTGCACCTGGGGAGGTCAAACCCCATGCACCAGTACAGGCTGGGGGCTGACCTGCTGGAAAGCAGCTCTGCCGAGAGGGACCTGGGAGTCCTGGTGGCCGACAAGCTCACCATGAGCCAGGAGGGTGCCCTTGTTGCCAAGAAGGCCAATGGCATCCTGGGGTGCATTAAGAGGAGTGTGGCCAGCAGGTCAAGGGAGGTTCTCCTCCCCCTCTACTCTGCCCTGGTGAGACCCCACCTGGAGTACTGTGTCCAGTTCTGGGCTCCCCAGTTCAAGAAAGATGAGGAACTCCTAGAAAGAGTCCAGAAGAGAGCAACTAGGATGATAAAGGGACTCGAGCATCTCCCCTATGAGGAAAGGCTGAGGGAGTTGGGCTCGTTCAGCCTGAAGAAGAGAAGACTGAGAAGGGACCTCATTAACACATACAAATATCTTAAGGGCAGAAATCACGAGGGCGGAATCAGACTCTTTGCAGTGGTGTCCAGCGACAGGACAAGGGGCAATGGATACAAACTGAAACATAAGAGGTTTCACTTGAACATGAGGAGAAACTTCTTTACTCTGAGGGTGATGGAGCACTGGAACAAGCTGCCCAGGGGGGTTGTGGAGTCTCCTTCTCTGGAGATATTCAAAGCCCGCCTGGATGAAGTCCTGTGTAACATGCTCTAGGAGAACCTGCTTTAGCAGGAGGGTTGGACTAGATGATCTCACGAGGTCTCTTCCAACCCTTGCGATTCTGTGATTCTGTGAACTTAGGGGCTGCCAGTCTGTGTGTCCCTGGCTCCTCTGCCACCTGTGGCTCACCCTGCATCCCTCCAATGTCACCGAGGCCAGGCTGCTCCAGGAACAACCTCAGAGGTGGCAGCAGGACCCAGGCACATGGCTGAGATCCCAGTCCTGCAGTGAGGGTCAGCCCAGGCTGGTTATATCTAAGGCCGTGATCACAGCAGTATTTGAGGAGCCTTGAACATGACTTGGCAGAGTTACCTGTGTCAGGATGAGTTTCTCTGGGATGTGAACCAGTGCACAGGGAAGGCAGGCACTGAAGCAGCCAGCAGCAGCACAGGGGATGTGCAGGTTAACAGAGCCGGGGATTGCAGCTGATCTGTGCCTCTGTCCCCTGTCTCTGGGACAGAGACAGCCCAGCCCTGTCCTGTCACCCTGCAGAATGTGACAAGTGTGCTGCCAGCTTTGCTGGAGCCAGAGCTGGAGAAATGTGGCACTGTCGGACTTCAGCCGGGGCTGTGCTGCCCCTGGGTATGAAGCAGCCCAAGCGCTGAGCTGTGGTCACTCCCTTGGTCATGTTGCTATGGCACAAGTATACATTTGCTGCACAACCCCATGTGCATCCTCATCCCACGTCTGAGTGCCTTGTGCCATGGGGCAGAGGAGGAGGATGGGGCACCCTGCTCTGGGAACTGCCTTTGCATGTGTGCAGGAATGGAGAAAAGCAGGAAAGGGTTTGCTGGGAGAGATTCGGCAGCAAATGAATCTGCAGCCACAGTACTGCTCCAAGAAAGCTGCCAAATGTCCTGTCAGCTCCTGGAGGCTGCGAGCATCCTCCTGCATGAAAACCCAGTGAACAGCAGAAGGAAGACAGGTCTCTCACACAGACCCATGGACTGCCACCCACTCCCAGCCCCGCAGCAGCACCTAACCACCTGTGGAGCACCGCGGTATCCACACCATTTGCTGCTGCTGCTGCAGGAATCTGCAGCCTCAGGTGTGCCCAGGTGGTCTTCAGGGCCACCACGAAAAGGCCAACCCTGGGAACATACCCCGCACTAGACCAAGCTGTGCCGTGCGGCGAAGCCATCTGTTTCCATCCTGCAGCTGCTGTCCTTCCCATTGCAATTTGCTCTGCCTCCTATAATTTATTCATCCCAGGATGCAGCTTGTACATCTGCAGTATCATTACTGGAGGCGCCATTAGCTTGAAAATTTTATAAACCTCTGTGCAGGTGATAAGTTGAAAAGTTAAAGAGGGTTATTGTGGCAGGAAAAAAAGGGGTATTTGCTTAGCGTTCATCTTACACCAGAGAGGCAGGCTCTGGGGGGCTGTGGAGGGAGATCAGCAGACTGGTGTAAGCGAGTGAACTGCTGCCAGCTCCCAGCCGGCTTACCCAGCTGCAAATCCCTCCCTGCTGAATCCACGTGCTGGCCAAGGGACCTATATGCATTTCCCTGTCTTTCTCCCCTCTTGCCTCCTTGGCTGCACCATTTCCTCAGGCCAATGACAAGAAGGGCTGCACATCCAGATGTTTGCAGCTGAATGTGTTGCCAGTGTTTCTACCAGCATCCGTGATGGACTTGCCAGTGACTGGTGAGGGTTAGGGCAATCCTGAATCACCCGCCTGCTGTCTGTTGGTCTCGATGCTGCAGAACCCTCCAAGGAGCTGGGGAAGTCCCCACCATGTAGATGCCCAGCACCCGGAGCACACATGGGGCTCCCAACCTGCAACCCCCTCCTGCCTCTCTGCTTCCTGACCAGAGCACCCAGCTTTACGCACCCTCATCAAGGGCCACAGCAATTAACACATGCTGGGGAATCTCCCCTAGGCAGTTTCCATGGCCTGAATGCAGGCATGCACCAAAGACTGTGCTCTCAAGGTTTGTCAAGGGAAGCAGGCACGGGAGCCTTTACTGGAGGCCCCCGCACCCCTCTCCATGAATTAAGAGCATGCTGATCACTCCTGGCAGCTGGAGGTCTCTCTGACAGCTGAGCCAGGGGGATAAATTCCTGTTCCCCAAGGCCAAGGGAGATGCATGTATAAGGATGATTTACGGGCTGCTTGCAGGGAGCAATGAGCTGGAAGGCTGCAAGGAGCAGGGTCAGTGCCAAGTAGCTTGGGGCATGGAGGGGTCAGGGCTGGTGGGAGGGAGTGAGGGGTGGCTGGGACCAGGGAGGCGAACGGAGGAAAACAGGGCCCCAGTGGAGTCCCACAGCCTGCAGACAACTTTCTCCATGTTACAGGTGAGAGCATGGACTGAGCATCCCAAATTCCCCCTCCATCCCTGGAGTTCCTGCAGCTTGAGAGCTTGGACACTGTTGCCCATCTCCAGGGTATGGTCAGGGCACAGGCAGGTGTGAGCACTGGGGACAGGCTGCTCGTGGGTGTTGCTGGCACGAGTCTATCCATCTTACATGTCTTCTTTTTTGTGCTGGCTAATGGTGTCTCTCCATCAGGCAGTTCTGTGGCCGGATAATCTGACTTCCACCTGCCCTTTCTGTGCAGCTGGTCAGTCCCTTATACACAGTGTCACTGCCTCCTGTGGGTCACTGCCCTGCAAGGTGGGTTCATCACGCATTATCCAAGCCCTGAGCCCTCATGTGAGCTTTGCCAGCAGTCGGTGGCAGTCCCAGTTCAAGCTTCACCAGGCATTTCCCAGTCTGCACATCCCTCTCCGCCCTACAGACATCTTGTGTCTCCTTCCAGAGCCACATTTGCCCAGGATGCTCCAGGACCAGCCTGGAAGGATACAAGTTCTAAATGCTCAGCCAGAGGCAGTTCACAAACCCTTGAGCAACAGGAGGGGAATGAAGCATGGGGAGGTCTGCAAGACACATCCACCCAGCTGGGGCTGAGCAGTTCCCAGCCTGTCCTGCTCTCCTGACATTGCTAGATTGTCTTTAACTTCCCCAAACATCTACACATGAACTCTCCTGCTCCCCATCCCTCTTCACTGTGATTTTCTGTCTCTGGTTTATTGTGGGAGATTAGCTCGAGATGGGACTGAGAAGCCTGAATTGGTCCTGAGTAGGAGGACAAGTTCATTCTGCTGCCCATCTCAGGTAGCCGTTGTCTGCTGGGTTGACTGTGCCCCAGTGCAGAGTTTCAGTATGCTTTTTGGGGCAACATGCCATGGGCAGTGAGCATTATCTTTCCCACATTCACAGACCCAGCACTGTTGGTGCCAGTACAGGTCAGCCTTCCTATCCCGTCTCACTCTGCTGCATAGTTCCCAGCCAAGACTTTCTCCTGGTCTTCCCCACAAAGCCCTGGATCCTTGGGAACAGAGAGGGGACCCCTAGCAAGGCCTGGTCATCTTCTGCAGACAACAGTGTCCTTGAGGACTTTATGACACTCAGCAAGCCTTGATGATCTGGGACTTGACTCCATGTGTCTTGGTGAGCTGGGACAGAAAAGACAGCCCCGTACTGCTATTGCTACCCACTGCCAAATTTTGACATGCATCACAGCGTGGTGTGTCTGGGGGCTGCTGGCCTCCTGCCCAGATGTCATGCAAAGGGGGATACTTTGGAGACAGGTCACCATCTGCTAGGATGGGATGGAGCCGGCAGACTGAGCAGAGGTGGCTGGAGGAGCTACCTGCTCATACTACACTGAGACCTTATCCACGACGATCCCTTTTGGAGTGTGAAGATCAAGCGAGACTGCACTCAATAGCCAATTCTGGCAGCCAAAACTAGCTCCTTTTCGCTCTTCCACTGCTTTGGCTTTTTTTCTTCCCCTGCTGCACAACTTCCAGCCACTAATACTCCAGGAGAAAGTCTTCTCTAATTGTTCCTGACTTCAGACTGCTGCCAGGTAAACAGCGTGGAAATTAGTGGAGACAAGTAAATAATTTGTAAACAATCATTTATTTATTACTTTCCCCTCCTCTCCCTGTGCAAGCAGATTGCAAGATGCCTCAGAAGCACTCGCAATTTGGAGTGAGTTCTTGTGTGAGGCATTTCCCACTCCCTATGAATAACTTATGAACAGATCAGAGTGAATATTAAAGGCCTGAAAATCCAGAGACTTGGGCTGTTGAGCTGAGTAAGTACCGCTCCAGCTCCTGGAATAGACGAGCTGTCTAATGAAACAGCACTAAGTGGATTCACTGTGCTGTAATTAAAGGGTGTGCATGTTTGTCAGCCAGGGGGTTGCCCATCAGTGGGGTAGGTGGCATGCAGCAAGGGGACAGCGTGTCTGAGGAATGCGGCAGGTCCATGAACGTGATTTGGACAACCAAGTGTTAGCATTTCCTTTTGAGGGTGATTTGTGCTGTACGGTGCTCCTACTGAGCTGTGCATGGGAGGCAAACATGACCCAGCCAGCTGGACTGGGTTGATGATGGAGATTCACAGAGGAGCTTTCTGGATAGCCTCGCACATCTATAAATTACCCGAGTGTTGGTAGAAGGCACGCGTGGAGGGTGTGAGCCCCAAACCCACTGAGAGCATGAAGATGAACCGACTTCAAAGAGTCCAAAGCCAGGCTTGTACTTGGTTTCAGCCAGGTGCTCTGTGCAGGGCATTTATCCACCTTCAAGCTCAGCCGCCTGCTTTGTGTTACTATTTTTTTTTTTAAAGATTATAATTTGCTCAGAGAAAGGCTCCCAGCCCCGTTCTTGGCTTCCAAGGCAAGGATTCAGATCAGTGCTACGTGAGACAGGGGAGGTGGGCTATGGGCTGAGTTGCCTGTTGCCCTTGCAAAGCTCCCTGCCAGCCCTGCTCACAAAGCTCCCCACATCCCAGCCCCAGCAGGACCCACTGCCCGGGGTGGTGCTTGCAGGATCCTGGGCTCTGTCTGATACTGGGTTTCTTTCCCAGTGCAGGTCTCAACCATCTTCCAGTGTTGGAGGAAGGGCAGGAGCCCCCACAGCTGGGGATGTGACCGGCACCTTTTCCTGAGACACTTGGCACATTTTCTTTCACGCCACCTGGCTGAGATGGCAGGAGGATGAGAGACTAGATGATCTCTCCAGATCCTGCCTCTTTCCTTCATTATAGCGACTAGATGGTCCTTGGTAG
Source organism: Gorsachius magnificus (assembly GCA_034008185.1). Lineage (NCBI taxonomy): Eukaryota > Metazoa > Chordata > Aves > Pelecaniformes > Ardeidae > Gorsachius > Gorsachius magnificus. The sequence continues at coordinate 11,272,338 of CM067109.1, read as the reverse complement.
GACTTAAACCAGGGATGAATTCCATGCAAGTCACACAGCTATGGATCTGGGTCCCTGAACACTTGTGGTACCCAGGGGATGCCAGCAGTCACCCGTTGTCACCCCGAACGCCATAAGGCTCCTCTGGACATCCTGCAGCAAATCTACTGACACGGTATAGGTTTTTCTGCACGCCTGGGCATTGCCACGGTAGGCTGCATGCAGGCAACCCTGCCAAGAGCACCTGCAAGGCAATGCAGTAGAGGGGACCGTTCCCACCGCCGGGAGGGACCCAAAGCAACACACAGCTTGAGGCTGGCCCCAGCTCCCCCTCTCCGGATCCCCCATGCATCTGTAGTCCCTTCCCCTCCCCGTCAGCCTCGTGCACCTGCGCTCCAAGGCGGAGTGGGATTTATCCTGCCCCAGGCGCTTGGTGCAAGGGGTCAGCCCTCATAAACCTCGCCGGCACCGGAGCCTGGGCCAGCTGCCTCGCTCGTGCCCACTGGGACGGCCTCCGCATCCTGGGCGCATTTTGCTGTCGGTGCCTGGTGCTGTTCTCCAGACCTGGCACCCATCCTGGTGGGTCCAGGGCATGGTGTGGGGGCAGCATGGTGGGGATGAGGCTGAGTGCTCCCGGCCCCCAGCTCCCCTCCCCGCACCAAGCACTCCGGGTAACCCCGGTCCGTGGGAGGCAGCGTGAAGTCATTCTGGTCCTCCAGCAAACCCCTCCAGCTGTCTGGAGCCAGCGCAGATTGTGGGACGTGTCTGGTGACTGACGGAGCCTCAAATCCACATTTATGTGAGATGATATCGAGAGTTTTAATTTTTTTATGAGAGAGGGGTTGGGGGGAGGAGGACATTCCCAGGGCGGCTGAGAGGGGAGGTGGTGGTGCGTGCATGTGCGTGTGTGAGACACATTTTGTCCCGTTGACCCCCAGCTGCAGGAGTCCTGTGCAGATAAAAACAGCATCCCGTCACCTCCGAGCGGCGGGGAGCAGCTGGGGAGGAGGTCGGACAATGGCTGCTAGCAGCTTGCCTGGAGCAGGGATGCTGTGGCAGGGCTTGGAGCTGGCCTTCCAGACCAAACCCTCTGCTCAGCCCCTCCTGCACATCACTGAAGTCGCCTCCGGTCCCTGCCCATGGGGATGCTCCAGGCTCAGCCCCTTCCTCAGCAGATGATCCCTGGAAAGCTCTGTTGAGCTGGTCTCCTCCTTCCCCAAAGGAGACCCCACTTGATGGCGTTCTTGAGTATGACTTCTCCAGCATCCAGAGCCTGGTGAGATGCTGTGGCCACTTTCAAACCCCACCGATCCTCCTGGAGAAGTTGCTCTCCTGTCCTGCAGCCTCCTGGGCAGTGTTTGGTGGTATCCACATGGGTACCCTGTCTGCAGATTGCTCTGCCCTGGTTTAATCCCTGCAAACCTTGACTCCTAGTCCTGCATAAGACCTCATCATGCCATTGAAGAGCAGGTCAGAGTCACCAATGCTTTTCAGTTGGCCAGAAAATTGCCTGGTCCAGTGTCAGGCAAGAGCAAGGCAGAAAGTGAGCCAAGGTGGAGCCTGGACACCTGCTCCTAAGTGTCCTGTGCTGGGTAGGATCCTGCTGAGAAAGGATCTGGAGAAACTGCTTGGCCAGGAAATCTTGGAAGAAGAAGGCACCTGCCTGCTGCTCATCCAGGGCATGTTGGCACCAGGTGACTTCTGAAGGTGTAGGAGATGCCCACAGGGAGCTGGGAGCCACATGCCATCAATATCCCATGGCCAAGGCTGCAAGGTGGCCAACAAGGTCACACGTTACCATCCTTGACCATAGGATGGGGACTTCCAGGTGGTGTCTGGCTCCTTTGGTGAGAAGATCCTGTCCCTGCTTCCCACAGGCAGTGGGGATGGAGCAACCTCTCCCCGAACCAGCCAGAGTGCCTGTGCACAATGACTCCTGCCTGGAAAAGAGGAGGGGGGCTGAGGCCTCTTTGTAACCCAATCTCGTCTGCATGGGCCCCTTTGTTGTTATTACATTTATTTATTGATCCCCCTTGGGAAAACCTTAGCGGTGCTGGACTTGCCGGGGCTTTATTAATGGGGGTGGGGGGTGAGGGAAGGGGAAGGGGGCTGAACAGAGCACTCGGACCATCTGTTCCCACCAAAGGGATGGAGCAACAATAGCCATGTTTATAAAACTCCTCTGCAACTCATTGTGTTTGCAAAAGGAGAGCTTCCACATCAAAGGCCGTTTCCGCTCCCGCTGCTCGGGGGCCCCTCCATGTTCTAACATCTTGCAAGGATCTCCCCATCTTGGTCCCCTCCTCCTCCCACAGCCCCAGCCGCAGGGTGAGGTGGCAGTGGCATCACCCACGGAGGGACCACGGTGGCTGGGGACACTCTGGCTGAAGGGAACAGGCATTGGCATGCTCATGTCCAATGGTCCAGGGGGACTTTCCAAGGGGGGGGGGTGTTCCTTTTGGAAGCAATAAATCTCTACCATAAGGCAATGGATTGAGTTTGCCATGTACTGGCTGGTGGGCAGCAGACCTGTCCCCAAGCTGTTCTCATTTGGTCTGCTTGAATGGCAAGGTTTGTGAAGCCTCTTTGGTTTTGCTCAAATTTCAGATGTGGGAAAAAAAAGGAAGAAAAACAAAAAACAAGGAAGGAAGCGGGGTCTGACCATGTCAAAACTGGCTGATGGGGTTCTTCATAATGAAACAACTATGTTTGGCTTTGCTCTCGGCTTGTATTAGATTATCTGTTACAATCAGACATGAAATAAAGACCGTTAAATAGCAATGAAATATTTTGACTGAACCAATATGTTGTTTTTTTCTTCCCAAACTGGTCTTTACGGACAAGATGAGGGTTTTCTTCTGGCTCAGACCAAAGCTGAGTGCCTTCTTGGGGACTTGGCGTTGTCAGCCATCTCCTGACCACGACCCAGCCCTGCGGCTGGGGGACGGGCTGCTCTGGGGTGAGTCTGTGGGCTGGTGGTCTGGGACATGTCCAGGCTGTCACGCATCCCCAGCGTGACCCTGAATAATGGCACGTCACCTCCTGGGACTGTGGCTCCTTCCCCGTCTGCTGGTGCTTTACAGCAGTGGCTGTCTCCATGGGGTGATTCATATGTGGGCCGGTGACTCTGCTGGGGCTTGTGCCACACTGGCTGTGAGGCACAAAGGGAAACCTCCCTTAGGGGTATGGGAATGTCCCAGTCCAGCCTTGGACAAAACCAAGACCTCTGGAAGATGCTGCCAGCCTGCAGGAGGGCAAGACCGCAAGCCAGTGGCACTTGGATGAAAAGCCAGCAATGTGCGCTGGCAGCCCAGAAGGCCAATCGTACCCTGGGCTGCATCAGGAGAAGCGTGGCCAGCAGGTCAAGGGAGGTGATTCTGCCCCTCTACTCTGCTCTGGTGAGCCCTCAGCACAAGAAAGACAGGGAACTGTTGGAGCAGGTCCAGAGGAGGGCTACTAAAATGATCCGAGGGCTGGAGCACCTCTCCTACGAGGACAGGCTGAGGGAGTTGGGCTTGTTCAGCCTGGAGAAGAGAAGGCTGCGGGGGGGAGACCTGATTGCAGCCTTTTGGTACTTAAAGGGAGCCTATGGGAAAGATGGGGAAAATCTTTTTAGTAGGGCCAGCTGTGACAGTACAAGGGGTGAAGGTTTTAAACTAAAACAGGGTAGGTTTAGACAGGATCTAAGGAGGAAATTCTTTACAATGAGGGTAGTGAAACACTGGAACGGGTTGCCCAGAGAGGTGGTGGAGGCCCCATCCCTGGGAACATTCAAGGCCAGGTTGGATGGGGCTGTGAGCAACCTGATCTGGTTAAAAGTGTCCCTGCTCCCTGCAGGGGGGTTGGACTAGATGATCTCTAGGGGTGCCTTCCAACCCAAACCATTCTGTGATTCTATGATTCTATGGGGAAGGCTGCTCTCTGCATCGCCTGCTTAGGCAAGGACCTGATTTCCAGCCTGCAGGGCAGGTGCCCTGACAGTGGGCTGGTGGCTGGGCAGGCACAGGCTGTCTCACATCTTCAAACCGCTCCTTCCATCCTGGAAGGGGGAAACCTCCCTAGAGACTATATGTCACCTTCTTGGGAAGTAGTCCAAGTGCCTGTTGGCTGTGTCCCCTTGGCCTGTCCTCCTTCAGGCTGCTGGAAGAGACCCGAGAACAGTCTCTGATCACTCCTGGCAGGGAGCAGAAAGCACGCTGCTCTCTCCCAGCACTTAGCTGCTTCCCCGGGAACTGTGCAGGAAAGAAGAAGAGGAGCCCAGACTTCTGGGAGACATTTTCATTTCATGCCTAAGCCACTGCTCTGCTGCGCAGCCACACGGCTCCATTAAGTCCCCTCCTGGCTGTCTTCCTTCCATCAATCACCCCATCTCCGCGAGCAGCCCAGACACCATATCCGGGTTATAAATAAGACAATCAATCAGCGATGCTATTAGATAAACAGAGTGGCAGAAGCCAAACTAATGCTTGGCTTTTTCTTGAAAGGGAGGGAAAAAAGAGTAAATTGCTTATTAGGGGAGGCTGGTGTGGTCTGGTCTGCGCGCTGCAGCTGAGCCGGGTGGGCTGCGCTCGGCTGTCATGGCTGCGTGCAGGGAGGCTTGGGATGCTGTGAGTAGATGGTCTGTGTGGGTCACCCTGGCCAGAGCAGGCAGGGGACTGGGGCAGACTGGAGGTGGGCAGAGAGCTCACAGCGCTCGGGAGGTGATGGGGAGCTGGGGAGGCAATGGTGGCTGCTGCCCATCCAGCCATAGCGCAGCCGGGGGATGAGGAGGTGTCAGAGATGGTTTGGTGGGGAGGGAGGACATGAGGCTGCAGGTGGAGGTGTCTGGGGACCAGAGACACAGTGCCAGGGCAGAGGCTGAACCATTCAGGATGGGCATGAGGAAGAGGAGAGTCACTGCTCTGAGGATCTTCAAACAACAGACGGCCTCTTCTGGAGAGGCACCAAGTCCTGATCTGGAGCCGCCAAGGAATAAGATGTTCCAAGGCTGTCCTTTGCAGTCTGCTGTGACCATCTGCCACCTCTTGCTGCTAAAAGCCTCTGCCCTACTGCGTTGTGGTGGTGCCTGGGTCTGTTGTTACCCCCAGGGACCCCACCTGCAGCTCCATCTGCTTCTTTGTGTGGTGGTGGCTGAATCACTCAAAGGTCCTGGGCTCATTCCTGCACCACTGGTAGTATGCAGGAGTCTTTCCTTGTGACGGGACCCTGACGTCCAAGCTATCCCTCCTGCCACTGTGGAAGAAAGTCCTGGAGGAAGGCTATAACCTGCCAAGGGCACCCAGTGCTACATCTCTGTACAAGAGTTGTAGGCATTTTCTCAACCAGTACCCCCTGGTTTGGGGTGGGTTCTTGTATTTTGCTGGACTTGACACCATTATGGGTTGAGGGCCAGGGGAGTCTGGGCTCCTCCAAGTCAATCTGACTCTTCTTGCATCCTCACCCCTTGCAGATGCTGTTCATCATGCTCGCACCCTCGGGACCATCTTTCCACCAGCTCCTGCTGCTTATCTCCTCCACCTCCCTCCTCTCCCTGTTGCTGTGATGGAGGAGGATGTTTGCCCCTTGGACCCCTGTGCAAATAAGCAGCAGCTCTCCTCTGCCAGCTGGCTCGATAGATCCCACCTGGCATTTTCACCCAGCTTGGCAGGATGCTCTCATGCTTGGGTCTGGCTGTGCAGCCATCTCAGCGTGCGGTCCTTGGCAGCAGAGCCTGCCTTCACACCCCTCTGCCTCCCTGCTCTCACCTGGGACTGTCTAATGCTCTGCCGGAGCTGAAACGTGCACCACCACGCTTGCTGCTCCACCGAAGACTGGTGCCCCACTGAAGCCTGACAGCTCAGGGCTGTCAGCCTAATTTGTGATAAATAAGCTGCTTGTTATCGCATGGGGGGTCCAGGTTCCCGGGAGGCTGGTGTGGAAGCAGGGAGCTTCTCTGGCCATTGGGTGGGGGAGGATGGGATCTCTGCTGGCTTCTGCCCCAGGGAAGGATGCGGGGAGTGCACTGATTTGGACCCACTCTGCTGCTCAGCCCATCGCACAAGCAAGGGGGCTTTCTGCTTCCTACGAGGCCTCGTGGCCAGGAAATAGCTCCTGCTTTCCAGCCACACTTCTGATCCCTCTTGCAGAGCCTGGGGAGCTCAGTGCAAGGCTGCTCTCACATCAGCAACAGCTGAAAACAACACCTAAGGTGGGATTTACTGCCACATATGTGCTGGGAAGATGCAGGGACCCGTTGCGCCCGGCTGATGTATTGGATTTCAGGTTATGCGATGCACAGGTCTCTCTGAGTGCTGTAATTCCCTCTTTCTTCCTGTATGGATTTATACTGCTAAGTGGATGGATTTTCTGCTTGGCAGGGTGCTCCCCTGGGACCTTCCCCAGTTAGAAACATCTCTGCACATCTGTACGTAATATTGCTGGGGCACTTCACAAGTGGGCTTTTACGACACCCCTTGCTTTATGGACTGCCATTTAATCTGGCCAGGCACCGCAGAGGAGCTGACAAACCATCCTGGAGCTGGTGGCAGGCTGCGTGCCAGCTGCAGGTGCTGGAGGGTGCCCGGGGCTCCGTGCGAAAGCCACCGCTCTCAGATGGCTTCTCACACAGCTGCCCTGGGGCAGTGGGAGCACCGCTCCCTTGGTCCCCGAAACAGCTTGAGAGAGACAGGTTTCCTCTGCTTAATAACCCGAGGCACTGTGCCTCCAGACCAGGCATAGAGATCCTGGGTGGAGATGAAGGCAATCTGTCTGTCTGGGATGCTTCCCCCAGGCAAGGGCTGGGCCTGACATTTTCATCTCTGCTGAGAGCTGTCCCTTCCCCCTGCCCCGAAAAGCCATCTGCTATGGTAGATTACCCTGGCTTTTAGCGCTGTGAATCCATAATTAGTGCATAATTAATTACCAGATGTTTTTAACACTAATGAAACATTAATAAATGATGGAGGCATGTTGTCTGGTAATGGAACATTAACCAGTGAACCAAGCCAGCACGTGGGGCAGTGCTGCTGCCGGCACGGCTGAGCCGGAGGCAGAGCTGTGTGGAACTGAACTCTCCTCTAATGGCAAAAATCATAGCAAGTGCCTGGTGGGAGCTAGTGACCAGCTTGGTGCTGCCTTCAGGTTTTGCAGAGCCAGGGCTGTGGCTTCTTCACATCCATCCATCCACACACGCATCCATCCATCCATCCATCCATTCATCCTTCCACACATCCATCCATCCACCACCCCACCCATCTCCCAACTGGGGAGGTGCTGCTGGGGCACTGGGCAGGCAATTCACTTAAAAAACTAAGCTTTTTTTTCCCCTGGGATGAACTGCAGCTCGATGACACCTCTGCTCCATTTGGTGCTCACAAGCAAGGCACATGGGGAGAGGCCAGACCCCAGCACAGCAGGCTTCGCTGTGCCCGTTGCCCCTGCGCCAGATCCATGTGAGCCCTGCCCTGGTGGAAGTTTAATTCAGAGCATCTGGGCCAGTGGCATTTTCCTAGCATGAAATTATTAATCAGACAAGGAAAGTGCATTAATTGGGACTCCATGCCTCCTCCAGCCTCCAGGCTGCAGCGGGGCGCAGGCAGGTCCCCATCCCCCTGCCTTCCCGAGAGGTGTCAGGATGTGGCCAGAGCTCAGGGACATACGGGATCCCCGAGGGCCTGTGAATGGGGACATGTGGCACCTCCCTATCACCGCGTGGGTGCCATGCAGGGTGGTGACAACCACCCCCTTTACATCACCAGGGGTTTCCAGGGGTGGGCATCCCCCTTGCACTTTCTCAGGATGTCCTGCAGGCCAGTTTTTGGGTCCCCCCCCACCCCCTGGGGAGATGATGACCCCCAGGCAGGCTACAGGGTTCCTGGGTCCCCCTCGCTGCCATCCCCATCACACCCAGCACCATGCGCGGGAGTGGTCAGCCAAACCCACCCACTCCAGCCAGAGGGGAAATAACACCCAGAGCTGCCAGTCATCATGAAATGATCATTTAATGAAGACGATCTCTCCTGGTGCATGTGTGTATGCGTGTGTGCGTTGTCTTTGTGTGAGCTTGTTTTTTATCCCCTCTATTACTTTTTTTTTTTTGATTCTTTTTTTTTTTATATATATACATCTATAAAAAATTCAAATACAGCATGTCAACAGTGGGAATACTAGGACGTACGGTATTAAATACTGCGCTCAGGTCCAGGCAGGGGCAAGAGAAGGTGTCTTTACAAAACAGGGCTTGGGGCAGGTGGGGAGGAGAGCAGAGCAGGCATGGGGACAGCTGGGGACAGCGGGGGACAGCGGGGGACAGGTTCTGCAGGGCTCCAGCTCTAAAGGCAACAGCAGAGCTATTCTGCTTTTGGTGGAGAATGAGACAAACATCAATGGGGCAATTCCCTGTATCCAACGTGGTTAAAAGTTTGGGGGTGATGGGGGGATGGGGTTGGGGGTGGCGAAGTCTCCTGCGGGGTGCTGCGGGGGGGGAGCCAGAGGCGCAGCTCTCTCAGGGGCTCAGCAAGGGGCGGGGGGGGTTTATTGGTGTTTCATTTCCTTTTTTTCTTTTCCATTAAAACCCTGCCAGCTCCCTGCTCCCCACCATGCCTGCGAAAGCCACCAGTTCTTCTCTCCATCGTCCCCTTGGAGGCAACTAAGACTCCCCACCTGTGCACCCCTCCAGCGTCGCCACAGGGTCGAGCGCCTGGGGGAGCGAGTCTGGTCCTTGGCAGACCCCCTTTTGCCGTAAGGGGTACACAGCTGGGAGCATCATTCCCCTCACCACCCCCCCATTTTCATATCCCCTTTTCTCGGTGCACCGTCATGCTCCCTGTCACCCGGCTGGGCGGCGGGGCGGCGGGCACGTCTTTGGCGTGGGGGGGTTAGCTGTATGAGCGGGGTCCTCGGCTCCAGCGTGGTGCCCGGGCTCGCTTCGCCTTGCAGGGGAAAGGGGGACAGGCATGGGGGGGACAAGTGCGTCTCCTCGCTCCGGGCTGGGAGAGGATTTCACGGCTCCCCAGGGGACGGCGGCGGCTCTGTCCTCCTCCGAAGCGATGGCGAGAAGCGTGATACATCCTCAACGTGTGCAAAATCGAAGAGATAAGAGACTCAACCCGGGAGGGGGGTGGTGGGGTGGGGGGCAGTGGCAGCGGTGGGTGGTGGGAGGGCGTCTGCGCTGGGCTGCGACGGACAGACAGACGGGGATCTGCAAGCAGGGAGGAGAGGGGTCACCGGTCCCACCCCAGGCTGGGCCTTGGCCGGCTACCCAGGAGACACACTGAGCAGAATTTGGTCTTTTCCCATGCGGAAATTCACCCCTTCCCAGAACCCAGGTGCCCAAGCCCATCACGTCCTCCTCCCAGGGCCAGACCCTGACCTCCCACCCCTGGCTGCGTGCCACTGCCTCTCCCATTGCCACCGCTAACACCACACCTGGGGATGGCACAGCCGGAGGGGAGCAGAGGACCCCGCGCCCACGGGAGCTGCCTCGTGGTGGCTCCTTCTTGGGCACCAAAGGATGGGTGGCACCTCCTTTATCCCCCAAAGTGTGGGTGCTATCAGGATTGATCCCCCAGTCTTTGGGCGGTGTGGGTGCAGGGGAAGGGCATTGGGGGACCCAGTGAGACAGCAGCCCTGACCTGGGGATGGATGGGGTATTTTGGGGTTCTCCAGGCTGCCAAGCCAAGGACATTTTTGAGATGCGCCTTTGAATTTTCTGATCTTGGACAATTTTGCTTCTGTCCCTGTGCAAAGGCCTTAGATGTTCAGGTGGTTTCTTTGCCTCTTAAAACATCAGCAGTGGGGAGCGGGGAGGGCCACTGAGAAAGAGGCATCAAAGACCGACCCCTTTGCAGGCTTTGCAGAAAGTGTTTGAAAAGCCGTTTTTGAGATCTCCACCAGAACACTCAGTTTGGAAAAGCAGCCAGATTTACAGAAAAACTTGCAAGAAACCCCCAAGCAGCTTGTTCTCAATGCCCTTCACCCAGAGCCTGGTTGGAGCATCCCCTTCCCAACCACGCTGGAGCCCCTGGAGTCCCCAAGCCTCTGTCCCCTCTCAGCACCCACACCATGTCTCTCCCCCCTGCCCCCCCCATTTGAGGGATACTCACTAAATAAAGAGGACACCATAGGCAGCCAAGACCAGTCCAGCTGTCCAACACACTGCCACGGCCCCGCTGCCCACCACAGCCCCCTTGTCGCAGATCTTGGTGGTGGGGGGTGGCATGAAAGAGGAGGTGCTAGCGCTCGTTGTCTCTGCAGGGAGGAAGAGTGGATGGCGAAGGGAGCTGGGGTGCCTCAGGACGCGTCCCACAGGGGCAGCCCCCCTCCCCTGCTGGTAGGGACACAGCACCCTCCCATCCTCAGATTGCCCCTCTCAGTGCCATGGCATGCTAGGGCTGAGCTGGGGGGTTGGGATGATGAGCCAGGGGATGGTGTGGTCCATGAGACTTTCCCTGCTCTAACACTGGACTAACTGGTTGGAGATGCTTCCACCACCTGGCAGAATTGGGCATCCCTCCGGGCCCCATCCTGCCCAGCCAGGCTGCTCTGTGTATCAGCTCTGTGGGAATTTTGGCTAAGAGGTCATGACAACATGACCTGTCATGTCATTGTGACTTCTGCTCTCTGACATGCTCTCTGCAGAGAGCATCCCCCACCCAGGGAATGCCCTAGGCATGGCTGTGGCTGTTGGGCTAGCTTGCAGGGCTTGTCCTCCTCTGTACAGGACCAGATGGGGTGTCTGTCCCCATGGAAGACTGCCTGATTGCAGGGAGGGCATGGATCGTCATGCTGAGGCAGCTTCAGTCATATCCAGAGGGTCCCAGAGTGCTCCCCCCCTGCCCCCTGACAGGGTGATGCTGGGGGCCACAGCGGATCTGGCTTGGCACCTTTCAGACTCCACTGAGCTGTCACGGCGAGGCTCAATCCAGGAGCCAGGGTGTCCCACACCAGCCCTGCGTGGCTGCAGCCAGCTGCATGCACAGGGACAGCGTGTGAGGGACACGTGCGTGAGGGACACGCGTGCACCTGCGCAGGGAGCAGGCAGGTGCTGGTTGTATTTGCATTTAGCATTGTGCAGGTGGGTACAGAAGCAAACCCTAGACCCTGACACCAGCATGGTGTGCCTCCACTCCTTGTAGGGGTGTAGGGATGAGGGGCTGCAAATCCCTGGTGCTGCCTGAATCCCCAGGTGCTCTGCTTGGTGCTGTGTCTGCAATGGGAGGGGGGTGTCTCTGAGCAGGAGGTACCTCCACCCACTGGCAGTGGGGCTTGCACCCACCGCATCCCCATGCAGGGAGCACCCCCAGGGCCTGCAGCGGTCCGTGCATGGCCGTGGCAGTGCACGGCTTGCTCACACGTGACGGGATCTACACACTCAGCTGGCCTAGAGCTTGGAGGGCAGGGGGGCTGAGCACTCCCCCTCACCTGCGCACATCTGGCCAGCTCACGCACGCAGCCCTAAGGGAGAAGCCTGGTCGCTGCCTGCCTGCCTGCCTGCCTGCACACCAGTGCTTCCCCCGGCCCGCCACCGGTGCCAGCCGGGGGAACCAGCACAGGGTCCGCTCCAGCCCTTCTGGGAAATGGAGGGCTGATAACGCCCATTTGGACACAGTCCCAGCTCTTTCCTAGAAACAGAGGCTTGTTAACTTTGTGGCTTTTATTCTGAATTGGCATCGCTCCGAGCCACTGTGCGGGGTCAGAGGTGTGGAGGGGGCAGGAGTGGAGAGGGAAGGCTGGAGAGGGGCAGCACTCCAGGTAAGAATAATATAATAATAATAATAACAACAACAACAACAATAACAATAACAATAACAACAAAACCACCAATAATAACAATAATAATTATTATTTTATAAATTATATATAATTATTATTGTATTGTTGTTATTGTTATTATTAATCACAATGATAATGATAATAAACATCAGCACCCCTCGTGCACCTACTGCCAGGGCCATGGGTGGGGGCAAAGCACAGGGTGAAGGGCTGCAGCCCCCCTAGGTGCTGGGGGTACCTCCTTGGCTGGTGACCAAACTTGCAAAAGCCAGACAGGGGGGATCCTCAGCCATGACTCCTGGGTTGCCCCCTGCCGGGGCACAGCCTGTTTTGTACTGGGGGGGGGGGGGGGCCTCACCTGTGACCTGGGCCTCCGTGGTGAGATGCTTGGGCTCCTCCGTCCAGGGGGTGGCATGAACAGCCACGCTCCAGTCACTCCATGTGCCGATGTCATTGTCTTTGGCGGCCACCTGGATGATGTACTCCTTGCCGGCGTAGGCATCCGTGATGGTGTGTGATGTCCCATCTGACAGCTCGACCTGCAGGCAGCGGCAGAGAGGGGAGGATGGTCGGAGGAACCCCCGGCACAGGGAAGTGTAAGACAATTAGCATGTTTAGATTGGCTAGACGGTGATAACAAGACTTTGGTGGCACTTTGGGAAATGCTATGGGGTTTTGGGCAGAGGCATGAGCCCAGGACAGGGATGCAGGGGGAGAATGCTCCAGCTGCAGCTAAGCCTAAGGTCTGGTGGGACCCCAGTCCCGCTTCCAAACTCGTGGTGCTGGAGCAGGGTGGCTTCCTCTAGAGGTCACCAGAAACTAGCATATGTGCGGGCAGGCTTCGCTCGGACATGTTAGGGCAGTTGGGAGCTGAACATCCGCGCAGCGACTGGGATGTGTGCACATGCTTTCTGGGCATCATTGCCAGTGCTGGGAGGAGGCTTCCCCCACTAGCACAACTCTGGCCATCCTGCTCCTGTGCCTGCTGGCACCCCACTGGCTTGGCTTGCAGAACTCTGGCTGGGCCCCTGGACAAGGATCAAGCTGTGTCCAGCCGTCTTTCCTAGAAAAATTCCCTCTGTCCTGTCATCACCTCTGCCTGAGCCACGGGAGGTCCTGCCACCCTCCTGGGGATGTGGCTGCTGGTGCAATGGTTTAACCCCAGACTGTGTCCATACCTTCAGGGGATCTCTGATCTATCTGGAGCTTGGATCAAGGTCAAATTGACGCAGGTGCCCAGTAGAAATGCACCCCCATCGCACAGACACCAGTGACCAAACACACATGTGTGGCAGAAAAGTCACCCAAGTGACCTTCTGGGGATGGAGCTGGGTTTGGCCTCGGGGTCTTGCAGGCATGGAGGGGACCAGGGCAGCAGCATCCCACAGAGGCTGCATGGGAGACTGCCCTCCACTCAGTCTCTGAGGCTGAGGACTAACATGCTGCCAGCTTCATTTCCCCCCTACACTGCTCGTGCATGTCACGGGGGAGACATGGGGCACCCCTTGTCCTTCCCCCATGCCATGGCCGACACAAACCACCTTCTCTCCAGACACGTGTTGATAATAAAGATTCTGGGGGAATGAGGGATGGTGTGGGTCTGATGCAGCCCATCTGCAAGCGCTGGTCCAGCTAGGGGCTTGTGCTTGAGCAGAACACTTCACGGGTGGGGGGAGCTTCATGGTGCAATGGGCGTGGGGGCCTCCACATGTCCCCAGCCACCTAGGAGAAGGTCAGTCACAGGATCCCACTGCTCTGGGGAGCACTGACAGCTGAGTTTTATTAAGAACTCAGTTCAATGACAGGAGCAAGATGGAGCTGAAAATTTCTGCTTGGTCTTTGCTCACATCCTGAAGCCCAAAGAGAGAAAAGCTGCACCATCAGGGTGCCCGGGGGTACCCGGGCCAGTGCACCTGCGGGATGAGGCTGCCCTGCCACAGTGGCTTTGCACATGCAGGGATGGTGTCCACACCAGGGACGTGTGTGATGGCCTGCCCAGTGGCCAGCGTGGTTCACCTCATCACCCCACTGCTCACAGTGGTACCTGAAAAGCAGGAGCCTACCCTGAGAAAGACCCAGCCCTTTTCCAGTCCCCCCAGGACAGCACATGCAACACCCCAGCATAGATTTAATCCCTTTGGCACGCAAACTGTAGCCCCCAACCTGACTTTTACAGCTGCTCTTGCGATCCCTACCAGGGAGGGGATCAGTTTTACTTTTGTCCTCCAGGTGAGAGCCTTTCCTTCCCTATTCCCTCTCCCAGGGCCACATCCAGCCTGCCGCCTGGCATGGCAGGACCCTTGGGCTCTGCGCTCCCAGCTGCTCACACCACCCAGAGCCCGCAGGAGCTCCAGATCTGAAGCACATCTGGAGGCAGGCCTGGCTGACATGAAGCTGCTACCAAGCCTTGGCAGGGGAGCAGCACGGAGAAAGGCATGCGTCTGTCCCACTGCTGCAGAATTTGGGTCTGGATGGGGGCAGGCAGAGTCCTGCCTGTCCTTGCACCACCGACCTGGGGCTGACAACCATGGTGCCAGTTGCGATGTAAGCAGGGATGCCGGCAGTTTCACAAGCAGGGCTTGTGCCAAGCTGAGATGTGCCCGAGCCTTATCCTGCCATTAGCCAAAGCACTGGGGCAACTGGTGCCCAAGTGCACCCCTCCTTTCTGCCACACCATGGGACTCGCCATTGGGTCTGACTTGTTGGCATGGGGACAGCTTCTTGGCATGCCCGCCAAGGGGGTCCAAAGTCAGAGCCCAGCTGGAGGGAGCCTGGCACTGGGGGCAGATGAGTCCAGCAACCCTGGTGGGGCTCCATGACAGGTCTTCCTGAGTTTCCAGCAGGCTGAAGAGGCTGAGAGCCAGCCCTGGGTCACACGTGCTGTCTCACATCCAAATAACAGAATCACAGAATCACAGAATGGCAAGGGTTGGAAGGGACCTCAGGAGATCACCCAGTCCAACCCCTCTGCTAAAGCAGGGTCACCCAGAGCAGGTTACACAGGACTGCATCCAGGTGGGCTTTGAATATCTCCAGAGAAGGAGACTCCACTGCTCCCTGGGCAGCCTGTGCCAGGGCTTGGTCACACTCAGAGTAAAGAAGTTCTTCCTCATATTCAACTGAAACCTCCTATGCTTCAGTTTGTGCCCATTGCCCCTTGTCCTGTCACTGGGCACCACTGAGAAGAGTGGTCAGTCTTGGAGCCATCCTGTTTAGCAGTTTGCAGGTGCCTCACTCAGCCTGTGGCAGGGTCAGTGGCTGTTCCCATCCTGGGTCTGGGCACAGCCCATCCTGCAGGAAAAGAGTCTTGGCCCAATTCACTTAAGGCATAGGTGAAAACTGAAATACTCTGAGGTCTGGGCAGAAGGGAGGATGGGGAAAAGAAGTTGAAGAAGGTGCTGGTCCCTTCTGCAGGGTATACCTCCTCCAACCCACAGGGGTCTTGGCTGAGACCCATCCCACCAACTGCACCAAGCTCCACCTCTCCTCAGCCCAGGACCAAAACTCGAGCAGGATCAGGGTCCCTGGAGGGGACAGGCTCTTGGCACCCACCACTGCACCCAGCAGAGCTGAGGAGACACCTTCTGCATCCTCTTCTCATAGGGACACACCTTCATGGCCCAGGCACCAAGGCAGGACAGGAGTCCCACTAGGTTGTGAATGACCTGGCCCGTGCAAAGCGCTGCACTCGGCAGGGCGCCCCCCCAGCCACAAAGCACAACAATGCTGTCCCTGACACCCAGACCCTGGGATTCGCGCTGTCCCCTGCCTCTGCCACCAGCTCTGGTCGCTGCTCACTGGCGTGCTGCTCGTGGGCACTGCGGGGTGGGATGCACGTGCAGCACTGTGCATGCCACACAGCGGAGTGGATGGGATCAGCTGTCTGGGGGCATCCACCAATTTGGATGGCAATGCCAAGGTGATCAAGCTCAATTAATTCCTAGTGACAATTAACAAAACCTCGCTGGGTGAGCTGCCAGCCCCCTGCAAGCCTATTTCTCCCGGCTCAGTCTGTGCTGGGCTGGGGGTGCCTTGAAAGCAGGGAATGAGCACAGGACTTGGAGAGATGCTGGGATTATCTGGCTGGTGTGTGGGTCCCTTTAGTTCTTTCAGCACCCTCCAAGTCGTACGGGCTGCTCGCTGATGCCAGCAGCAAGCAGGCTGTGGGCAGGCCAGCCCTGCTGAGGTCCCGCTGAGGACCATCCGGAGCATTTTCTCCAGCACAAAGAGCCCTCCCAGCTGAGTGCTTCCCCTTGGGAGCAATTCCTGCCTCTCCCCAGCCACAGCCAGTCTGCAGCTGAATGTTTGCAGACACAACGGGGTCAAGGCCATGCCTTGCCTGGGTGGATGTTCCCTCAGGACCCAGGCTGGAGGACCTGGAGGACCTTCCCTGTAGGACCTGGGAGGATGCTGCCCTGAGCTCCTCTTTAGACAGCAGACGAAAAGAGAAGGCGTAGATAACAGCATCCACCTCTCCCCCCACACACACGATGTCTGCATGCAGCAATTATGAGCTGGGCAGCTGGGAGACATATCCAACATTTACCATGGTGGGCGAGAAAGTCCCTGGGTGGGTGCCCGTGGCTCAGCACAAAACTGCAGCAGCAGATGGGAAAGCATATGGGAACTGGGTCCAAATGGACACAGGGAGAGCTGGGGCGGGGGGGATGGACACTAGGGAGGTCGTGGGGGGACGGGTGGGCACACAGCATCAAAGGCAGAGGGAGAAATTCCTTAATCCGCGTCCCTGCCACACAGAGACAAAAGTTGGAGGAAGGCTGCGCATGGTAAATTTTTTGGCCGGGGGGGTCTGCATGTCGCTGCCTGCCTTTGTGCACCTGCCAAAAGTCACTCTGGCTGGCTGTGAAGTGCTGCCCAGATTAATGAGGGATCAGTAGCCAGTGCAATGCAGAGCTATTAGCATTGCAAAAAAAAAAAAAAAAAAGCCCCAAAAAAATGGAGAGGGAGAGCAGGGGGGAGAGAGAGAGAAATGTAAAAAAGCTCTTGAACCCAGTAATTCAGCTGACAGCTTGCTGAGGACAGTGTGGGCTGGGATCCCATTCCCTGCCATGGACAGCCTGCTTGAAAGATAATGGGGCTGCAGAGGGACGGCCAGTGCCCACCCGCAGCCCCCAGCATGAGGATGAGCCCAGGGGCCAGTGCCGCATTGACGGGATGGGAACGGACACCCAGGGCAGGTGGAGGGGAGGATTTCCCAGCACTTGGCTTTCCCCCTGCCCATGCTGTTCCCCCTGCACATGTGCTGGAGGCCTGGGGACATCCACACGAGCCATCCACACCATGCACCCCAGCAAGGGACATCCATGTGTGCCCTCATCCCAGTTCTTGCCTGCAGACTGGTGGCACTGCCTTGCAGTGCTGGCGGTTCCCCTTCCCCCCCCCCCCCCCCCCCCCCCCCCAGCTCCTGCTGCCCTCAGCCCACCCTGCCAGGGTGCCCCTGCGGTAAAAAAGTTCACTGCACTCCATTCCCACCCGGGCTCTGCTCCTGGTCCAGTGCAACCAGGTAGCAATTACTTGCAAACAGGGTGATGCACAGGCAGGTCTGAAGCCCAGATGGCCTTTGGAAGGGGATGGCGGGGGAAGAAAAACCCAACCCTCCCTGCCCAGGCAGCTGGGCTGGGGGCTGGTATGTGTTGGAAGGAGGCGGAGAGGGAGAAGTAGGGGATCAGATGCCTCCTTCTCTGCATCCCACATGAAAATGTGTTTGCCAGCTCCCTCGTGGCGGCAGTGTCTCTGCTTTCCATTCCTTGACACCTCCTGCTCCCCAGCGTGGCTCCTGGTGTGGGAAGGGGGTGCTCTGCTGCTGGGAAGCTGGCAATGTGGGGATGGGGGGCTGGCAGCCCTCTGTCCCACAGCAGGGATGCACTATCTCAGTGCATGCCAGGGCAGAGACCATGCGCCTGCCACAGGTATCGTATTGAGCCTGGGCAAGTGGGCCTTCCCCAAAATAAAAGGAGCACCCTGGCTATTGTAGGGTGAAGCTGATCTGCTCACGCAGCCTGTGCCACCCACAGCGAGCAGGGGAACGCAGAAGGAACCCCCTTGTAAGAGCACAGCCCATGCATCTTGCGTCCTTGCAGCCTCCTCCACCTCTGGATGCTCCCTGACTTATCCTGGGGAATGGGGGAAATGGGAACTGGGAGGGGGATTGGGCACCCCAGTGGGCTTGATTTCACAGCCAGACCCCGCCACTTGGCTGCAAGGAGTTCTGCGGGGACTCATGCTACATGAGCAGCTGCTGTTTCAGTCCCCACGATCGCAGGGGGATGCCAGCAGGCTCCCACCTGCTCTGGGGAACAGGCTAAACCAAAATCAGGGGTAACCCCCAAGCAAGCCACCCTGCTGCTGGAAAGCGCAGGAGGATGGCTGCAAACAGCCACCACAGCCCATGAAAAGATGTCGCCAAGTGGAAAAGAAACATTTTGCTTTTTTCTTTTCAAAGCCATATCTGGAGACCAAATAGGTCTGACATTCATTACTAATAAACGAACCCCCAAATACCTCCTCCTTCCGCAGCGCTGCAGGAATCAGTTGGGCTAACCCCAGACAAAACTTTCTGCCCAGACTCTGGAGTAACTAAAAGGCTGGGGAAAAGAATGACCCCCTTATTCTCTGTCAGCTGGGTAGTGGAGGAGCCCAGCAGGGTCTGAGCTGCGGTCCCTGCTGTCACTCCCCCCAAAAAGGCTGCTGTGCTGCTGCTGCACATAGCTCAGCCCTGCTGCCGGTCTGGGAGGACGAGTTATCACAGGGCTCTTCTGCAGCCTGGGCTGTGTCACACCAGATGTGGCTGAACGGCTCCCTTCTGGCTTTAAAAAAAAGAGCATCTTTGAAAGCAGAGCTGTAAGCTCGTTAATAACGGGACCCTTTATCTCCAGATGCACTGTCCCCTCCTGCCAAGTGACAACTGGAAGAGTTTGTGTTTGTTTGTGGCTGTGGGGAGGATGGGATTGGGGATGCTCAGGGTGCTCAGCACCAGCTCTAACCCTATCCGGAGCCGGCATCTGCTGCCTGCAGATGCATTTACCACGCTGATGCAGTGGGCTGGGGTGAAAGCGGATGGGTGCAGCTTGTGCATGGGCATTGTGGGGCACGGGCACCTGCCTGGCATGGTCTGCACACAGGCAGGGAAAGCTCAGCCTGCCGGCACCATCCTGCCTGTCCATAGCTGCACGAGGATGCAGGCAAGCACAGGCACAGGGGTGCGTGCATGGGTGCTCCACTGCTCAGTGGCACTGTAAGGGCTGCCTCATCCTGCTGGGTGCTTGATCGTTTGAGGTCACTAGCAGTTCCCTTGTGGGCTGAGAGCACCCAGGCAGTTCCAGCCAAGGGTCCCAATCCCAGCTCCATCCCTGGAGCTGGGGCAGGGATTGAAAAGGTGATTTCTGAGCATTTCCCGCCTCCATCCTTGTTGGAGGCACTCTGCTCCAGCCCTGCTCGTCTCATGCCAAGCTGTGAGTGACACTATTACAGCATCAACATTTTGCTCCCACCTATTAATTTCTTCCCCCCCCCCCTTCTTTTTTTAATCACTGACTTTGCAGCCGGGAGGGGAAGGGAGAGAAGTGCCGCAATAAAATCTACCAGGCGTGAAGCTGTAACCCAGCTCTCTCAGGGTGACCTCCCTGCCAAGGTTGCCTTGTGAAGGGGGGGGGGGGGGGGGTGCAGGCAAAGCGGCAGAGGCACGGGGTGTGTGTGGGGGTGCAAATGGGCACGAAGGAGTGTACCTGCCGCAAAGTGACATTGCTGCTGCGCCTGTGGGGATGCAGCTGCAGCGGGCGGGCAGTGGCACTAATTGCCTTCCCTGGCCCCATCCCTCCCCCTTGCCTGTCGCAGGCAGGATACACATTAGCACACGCTTTCAGGTTATTACAGGCTGCCCCAAGGCAGGATCTTCCAGAGACAGCCTGTGAGATTCACCTCTCTGACTGAAAAATGTTGTTTGGTCTTGGGAGATGAGCCGGAGCCCACCCTGGCAGTCACACGAGTGACGGTGGCCAGCCCAGAGGACCATGCCCTCCTCACACCAACCACTAAGTATTTAGCAATACCCACAAATTGCTCATTCCTCTCCCCAAATCCCCATCATCTGCGTGCTCAGCAGCAGAGCTGGCACAGATGCCTGCATCGGGGGGTCTGTGGCCCTAGCTCCTAAAATCCTGGGATGGTGGGAGCACCTCTGCTTGCTTTTCCAAAGAAGGACATTTCCAGCCTTTGCAAATGCTCATGGACATGGCTCTAATGCTTCCAAAACAGAAGAGGAAGGAGAGAATCCAACCACATTATTAGCTTTAAATATCTCATGACCTTTTACTGCAAATCTCAAGATCTGAGGCGCAGCCCGCCTCACGGTTCGTTAACATTTCATGTTGTCAGTGTGGCCAATGGGTTCAATTAGACTTCGTGACGGCATCTGTAAATTGCTGGCAACCCACTGGAGGAAATCCTCCCTTGGCCTGTCCGCCAGCTCTGACGCTGCTTAAGAAATACCTTCTGAGCTTTGCCACGCTCCTGGGATGTGCACTGAGCTGGTCAGTGCTCAACGCATACAACCTCCCCCCCCAAAACTGAGAAAAAGGGAGATCCTGTTCCAGCCGACACTATGGGGTGGGAGCAAACTGGGTGCAAGACCTGCCCCAGGCTCCCCAAAGATGCTCAGGATGGTGCCTGGCCACCCGCCTGCACCTAGGGGTGAGCATGCAGACGTGCTTGCAGGGAGATCGCATGTGTGAGCGTGGCGATTGCTGCTGTTGTGAGTTAACTGAAGGAGCCTGTAAAACCAGAAACAGGCTATTAGCAATCCATTAGGAAAGGGTATCCAGTTCCAGCCTAGGTAAGCCATTAGAGGAACATCTGAGAGCATTAGGAGAGCTCGCTTGGGGCCAGGATGGGGCTATAAAACAGAAGAGGAAACCACGCTAATCTGGCTTGAATTACAAACTTAAAAGCAGGAGAAAAATAAAGGATACCCTAAACATTTAATGTTTTATATTTAGGAGACAGAAGGGAAGATTCTGCCAAAAGGAGAGAATAAAAAAACCCGTTTAGGCTACAAATATCCCATCTCCCTTCTGGCAGCAGAGAAACCACCAGCCCCTCTTCCAGAAAGGGAGGAGCGTGGCTTTAAAGTTGCTTGAGTTTCAGAGCGAGCTCCATGCTGGTGGAGCAGAGGGGACTCAGTGGCCACCTGATGTGACACGACCGTGACACGGTGGCATCCTGAGCAGCTGGGAAATGCCTGTGCCCAGGTTCAAGGGAGCTGCTGAGAGGTGGCACAATGGTACAAGGAGCATCCGGCAACACACCCTGCCACCAGCTCACGTGGATACTCATCATCATCATCATCTCTCCACAATAATAATTCCCAGAGCACAACATTATAATTCCCAGAGCAAACTGCAACATGAGAGCTGCTAAGTGGCCTGAGCGGAAAGGTGCTGCGGAGCAGAGGAAAGGGAGTGCAAACGGCATGCGGAGGCTCAAACCCACCTTTGCAAAGGGCTGGGAAGGGGGAGAGGGTGTCCCCCCAGCTCTGGGTCAGCCCCAGGTATTGCTCAATGCAGGGGGAATGCTTGGGCCAAGCATCAACCGTCTCTCTCTGGGGCAGAACTGCATTTATGGCTAGCTCGCGCAGTGGAGGTCTCGATAAGATCCACCGCTCCCGCCACGGATGGCTTCATCTTCTGGTGCCAAGCCCTGGCATTATTAAAATCCTGAAAGGAAGAGCCTGGGAGAAAGCAGACGCTGATTGAATCAGGCCCTATGGTATTCGACAGCTCGACATCCATCTGATCCTATTAGTGCTCATTCAGTCCTGCCTGCCGAGGTGCTGTGCATAAATCAGACCCTGCAAAGATAACGGGAGGTGGAGGGGAGAAAGGGGAGCTGCTGCTTCTGCCAAGAAATGCCACGTGCGAGCGGGGCCTGCATGGATATTCCTGGCTCTGGGCAGTCTCCGGCGCTCCCTGGTGGGTTTGCTCCTGTGGAGATGCTGGGTGTCCTGCGGGGCTGCCAAGGGGGTGGCAGGCTTAAAACCCACAGCCAGTGCATGGGCGCATTGCCACAAGGAGGCAGGGATGGGGCTCAGCCTGGGGACCTTGGGCACACAGGGTCGTGCCAGAGCATGAGGTTACCCGGCTCCTCCTGGCTGCTGGCAGAGGCTTCTCCTCTCCCTGCCAGGCTCCCAAGCTGCCCCGTTGTCAGCAAGCAGGCTGTGTGCAATGGCTTTTCTGTGCTGGCAGCCACTGGGGACACCATGAGCCAAGGTTGCTTGTGGCAGGAGACCTTCACCTCAGCAAGAATTAAGACACCCCCATGCAAGCATGGCATGCGTGACTGCTGCATCCCTTCTCAGGACACTTGATCCTTCCAGGTGAGACCCAACACCACCACCATAGGACAAGGCTGAGCTAGGCTTGGCCCTACCAAACCATGTCCTTCCCTCTGCTGGCTGGATTTTAGGGGAATGAGGACACCCTCCAAGATGCCAACAAGCAATAGGTCAAGGAAAACAGAGCTCAGTGTGGCTTGGGCATGGCTCCCAGCATGCTGGCATCTGTGGGGTTCATTTTTGGATGCAAACCCCTGCATTTGCAGCGTGCCCTGCTGTGCTAAGCAGGCTGAACATGCCAAGGGGGTCTGGGGTCGGAGCAGCTCTTGCTGCTCTGCAGCATTGCCATCCCCTGGTGTTTGGGAGCTGATTGAATTAGGCTTCGCAAATAATTCATCTGATGAATAGTGGCAGTTTTCCTCAAATCATCCACAAATCAGATTTTTCATTACCCAGCTGGCGGGGCAGAGAGTCGGAAAACAAGGCTGGTACCTCACTTGCTGAATAGCTTGCACTTGATCACCGAGCAAATTATTCCCCAAACACACTTCTCCATCAGCCAGTGATGGGGGACGTGTCTCTTGCAAGGGTATATTGATTAAAAGCAGTACCCAGGACTGCTCTCCCCTCCCAAGACACTGGGAGACGAGCCCTTCCCAGCCCTCCTTGCACCCACCATGAGGGCTGGTACCTCGAGCTCTCTCCACAGCTCAGGGTATCTTTAAATAGGAGAAACCAAGTCTTACTACCCTAGAACTGCCTTCTCCAGCCAGGGTGGCCATGCCACCGCTGTCTCCAACACCTCCATGTATTTCCCACCATTGCTGCCTGCCTGAGAGCAGTGATGGAGAGGCCACACCATCTCCTTGGAGGCCCTGAGGCGAGGGGACTGGCGTGGCTTGACCCCACCAACATGATGCCTAATACCCAGTGGTGGAGGGACTGGCTGCCCTTAGGGTGTCGAGGCAGGAGGCAGCTCACTGGCTCTCCCACCATTTTTGGGTGCAAACCCCTGCATTTGCAGGGTGCTTGGCTGGATCAGGCTGTGGTGGGGTAAAAACATCAGCTTTCCCCACAACAGTTTCACACCTTGGAAAAAGTGACTTCATGTTTGCTGTTTCCCATTAATTCTTCCCCTTTTTTCACAGCTTCTACAATTCGAGCATTTACCCCACAAATGAAAAAAAATATCCACAGCAAACTGATACCCAAAACTCCACCTCTGCTTTCTTACCCCTCGGGATGCTCCGCAGGCACTCTCCCGCTGCCAGGAAGGAAGTGAAAGGCAAAGAGACAAGCAGGAAAACCCTCTCCTAACCCTTCTCTGATTTTCAAAGCCATCAGCAAGCGCTTCAAATCTGAAACACGACCTGAGGTGCCGCCCCGTCAACAAACCCAACCAACGCAAAACCAAAAAGCTGCCGAGGCACCGACATCTTGCAGAGACATGAGCAAAGCCTCCCATCCCCTCTCTCAGCTGTTTCTTGCCCCAAAGAAGAGCTGCCCAGCAGAAAACCCTGCTTGGCTCCACGATGCAGGTGAGCTCCCGGGGGACTGGGTGCTGCCTCCTATTTGTCTTTTTCTGGGGGGGCAATAGACTTTATCAAGCAAAGCACCTAATTGGCTTTCAACTGGCCCAGCTCGGCACAGAGGGGATGCTGGATGAGCCATGCCAGAGTAGCAGCACCTCTCCTCGAGCAGCAGATTGCTTTCCTTCACAAGCCGAGCACGCAAGCAGCACGTAGAGGGGAAAAAAAAAAAAAAAAGCCCGTTCGTTATCTTCCTGCAGCTAACAAATGAAATCTGTCCTCCGGGCTGCCAAGCAGCGTTTTTTTTTTTAAAGAAACAAGAAATAAAAGTAAGAAATACGATAACATTGCAGCAATCGCTCCGTGACTGTGCTCTGAGTTACGGCAAGCGGTATTTTATCTTCAGTTCAAAATCTAAATGTGGCAGAGGCACATTTAAATGTGGTGACATTTATACTTTAAATGCCTTTTACATCTTGTTGGCAGGTTTTATATAGAACATATGTATGGAAAGTAGATAGGGGCCGTGGATGAAAATGTGGAGCGGGGAGAGCCTGCAGAGCCATTTGTAGGCAGAATGTGAGTTAGAAAGAAAGATGGAGGGGAAGAGAGACGGGAGGGGAGACAGAGAAGGAGAGGAAAAGGGTCTGGGTTGCCTGGGCAGTACATAGACACTTTTTTTGGTCCCTGACCATTTGTTCCCGGTGCAATTTGTTCCCAGCCACCCGATCCCCCCTGTCCCGGCCAGCTCAGCATCGCTTACGTGTTGCCACTGGTCCAGGATGAGGGGCCGATACCGCAGGAAGAACTTGAGTGGGAAAGACTCAGGGTCTGGCCAGGATGAGGGGTTTTGCCACGACACCTCCAGCCTCCGAGGGTTATTGGGCACGGGTTTGGCGACGACGCTCTCCGGAGGGTCCGGCTTTACTGGAAGAGAAGAGGGTGGCTGGTAAAGGTTTGCACGTGGATCCTTCCTCACACCCCTCGGCACAGCAGGCAGGGCTTTGTGCCCTGTGCTTTCCAAGGGGAGCAGCCAACATGCAGAACATTCTTTTCCCAAACTAATTAGATGCAAATCACCTTTTCTTGTCCAGGTCAGTGGTACAGCTGCCTTGGCTCAAAATAACCACTCTCAAGGAGGTGCCAGTGCTGGAGACACATGGAAACAACCTGGCCAGGGCAGAGAGCATTCCTCCTCCCCAGGGCTACTTGGGTCAGGGCGAGGAGCCCACCAACCCCAAATCCTGCACTTTCCTCGCACCTCCTGATTTCTGGGAGCCTGACCCACATTCAAACCTGCTTACCCTGCAGTAATGTGGCTGAGTTGGGCCCTTGGGTTTAGGGGATTCAAAGCTTTGGCACATCATATTTGCCAAGGGCGAAGGATTGCCATAGTCACCTTCCACCCCAGGTATCTCTCTCTCAGCCCTGCTCTGCTTTTGGGATACGGGATATTTTCTTGCTACCTGACAAGTATTTCAAGTGAGTATTAATTAGCTATGAGCTATGCAACGTGCTTTGAAGTTGCAGCTACTTTTAGAGGGCTGGGAGGAAATCACAGACAGGCTGTGACGAACACTATTGCCCATTGCAGAGCGAGCCTTGCTCCTCACCAAGGGTTTGCTCAACTCCTGACAACTCAAACTCCCAATGTGCAATAGCACAGCCACAGAAAGACTGAGATTTGGGTACACCCGTGTTCTCCTTTTGTCATGGCCAGGAAGGAGCTGGGCACAGGGAGCCTGGGATGGAAGAGGACTCTCTGTGCACTCTAAGAATAGCAATGCACATGAGTCCTCATGTCCCGGGAGGGCCCTCAACCCCCTCCAAAGCCCACATGCAGGCCAAGGGATCCCTCTTGGCCTGAAAATCTCTGGATTGAGCAATGGTCCCCTGGCGCTGACCAACTCCAGGAGCAGCTTGTGAAGCTGCCAGCATCAAACTCCACTCCCAAGCATGGAGGAGGGATGCTGGGGCTGTGGAGAGCCCCTCTCTGCCTGGCAGAGCTCCTGCCCTGTGCTCAGAGGTCTTCTCCATGCTGATCCCAGGGGTTCACTTGCTGTGGGTGGGAGGTGATGTCCACACAGGGGCTTCACCTCCCCTGGGAGAGGAGGGAGGTGGTGGTGGTGAGTGACTTGCTCCCTTGCCAGCCTGCTTGCCTGCAGCCCTGCCCTATGCGTGAAGGGCATCTCTCCCTCTGCTTGAAGCTGTATGGGACCAGGCGCTGATGTGGGGCCAGTCTGCTGCACGTGGAGTCGTGTGTGTGCCGTTCGCTGCCGCCTCTGCTCCTGGATGATGCTGGCATTGCAACAACTGTCCCCAAGAAGACACCCTTCCTGCACCACTACTGCTTGCTCCTCTTAGGAGAAACCAGACTCTGATGCTTTCAAACTCACTTTCTTGGCTGTGGGTGAGGCAGAGGGGGGCCTCTGATATGAAGCCACAGCCCAACCACCTTGGTGGGACCCAGAATTGGCCCTGTTCCCTCTGAGATGTAGCCCACCACCATCTCCCTCTCCCCAGCTCTCCTGCTCAGCACCCTGGCACACACCCTGCTTTGGTCCTCCTTCACTGTCATCTTCACCACCACCCCGACAGCTTCTCCTGCCTCCTATAGCCTTCTCTCTGCCGCGGTGGGTGCAAGAAGGGCTGGACCGCTTCCTCCATCCTCACTGCACCCGGCACTCAGAGGATGCTCCCAGAAGCTCGGGGAGTGGCTGGTGATCAAGCACCCACGGGCCTGAGCACAGGCACCCCGTGCCACCTCCTGGCTCCCACGGACACCTCTCTGCAGCAGGACAGGACACAATTTTGCATTTACAGCTTTATCCTTGGTGGGAGGAACAATTTGCTGGGGCTGTGCTGTGCTGAGCTACTCCAGATGGCTGTGCAATTCCTCCGCTCGCTTCGAATCCCTGGGCTCCGGCTGGACATCAGCTTCCATTGACAGGGACTTGGAGTCCAAACACATACAAAAAAGTATAAACCCAGCGCTGGCTCAGCAGGCTTGGTTTGCAAAACAAAGATCTGTTTGGCTGAATGAATGCAGATGACTGCAAACTCTGGCTCTGCAGCAAGGAAGAGGGAAGGAAAGTCGCTGGGCCAGGGATGGAGGCGATGGGATACTCCCTGGGGTAACACAGGGAGCCTGGCCCTGCTTTTTTTTTGGCGTACCAACCTGGAGCCATGGCAGAGGGATGCTGAAATGCAGTTGTGCCAGTGGGGCACATGTGCTTGGGCAGCAATGAGAGATGCCACTGTGGTGGGTCAGAGGAAAGCAAAAAAAAAAGAAAAGGTGCCCTGATGCTGAGGTGGGAGTCACCTGTGCATTTTGTAGGGATGTTACCCCCAGCCCCGCTCCTGTGGGTTGCAGGCTGTCCGTGGGGTGCAGGGGAGGCTGCCCTGGCACGGAGCGAGCATGGCAGAGCCCAGCCATGCAAGGGGGCTGTGTGCCCAGCTGCGGCGAGCTGTCACACGGCACTGCGGGTTAATGGGAAAACCAGCAGTCCCTGCTACCTCCCCATGTGTACCCCCACCCATGGGACTCCTGCCCAGCCTGGGAAGTGCAGCAGTGCCAGCTCCTCCAAAAGCACAAAGCTAAAGCTGCTCCTGCCATGTCCTCCCAAGGCAGCGGGGATGCACGAGCCAGGAGAGGGGACCACACCTCTGGCAGCTGGTCCAGTGCGGACAGACCTATGTCTCTTAGGACAGACCTGATGACACAGTGTTCATTGTGGAAAATGTCAGGGCCAGTCCACGGGGGCCAGCTGGGGAGTGAGGGGAGACAGGCTGTGTCCAGCTCCCCAATTTCTGCATGACCTTGAAGGAGTCCTTTATCCGCCACAGCCTCCCGGTCCCTGCTCCGCGCATGGGGATGAGTGCTCCTCCTGACCCAGCCTTTGTCTGCCTCCATTTAAGCCCACACATGGCAAGGCAGGGGCTGTCTGGCTGTACATCAGCCAGCATAATAGAGCCCTGTCCTCAGCAAGGGCCTGCAGGCAGTAACGTAATAAAAGCAATAATAGTAATAATAATAATGGACGATGGGCATTAGGCTGAGTACTGGTTAAGTGGCTACAAAACCAGATGTAATATTATCCCACAGAGCTGAGGGAGCATCTCCAGTCATTCCTGGGAAGGGGACTTGGCTGGGAGGCAGCTCGCAGCTCTTTCTGCTTGGTTTTAGGCTGCTGCATCCAAGCGAAGGCTTGGTGTGCAAGAAGAGTGGCAGAGAGCGGCTTTTCGCAAAGGCTCTGCACGCTCATGCTTAACTGCGAGTCTTCAGCTATCCATCACCCCTGGCTCTTGTTAGACGCATCTCGAAATGAAGCCTGCAGTTCTGAAAGGCAGCTGGGACCCTGCAGCATGGAGCGGCCCGTTGCCCATCCCGTCTCTCCAACGAGTGCTAAAGTGGATCCCTTGTGGCCGTTAAATATCCCCTGGCATTTTCCATGAGCAGAGGGATATTAAACTCCATGTCTTAGCCAAATGTCAGTCTAGGTAATTTAATTCTGCCTCCCTAAGTAGTATGAATTGAACTGACCTTCTGCCTAGGCAACTGTATACGCGTGTTTGGAGACTGAATTTTGCACAGACACAGGCACATTTGTCCTCACACAGCCCCTCCAAGATGCTCTGGGTCTCAATTGCCCCAGAGTCAGGGCTGGGAGGATCAAACAACCTTCCCAAAGTCACACAAGGGAATGGGTGGCAAATCTGGGGAATGCACCCATGCCTGCAAGGCCCCGTCCAAGGCTGCCTTCCTCCTTTTAATGTCGTGCATCGTCTCCTGTTAATTGGCCTCAGGCCCACACAAGGAGAAAGGCACTGAGGCAGGATGCCCCTTCGCGTGGCGGCAATGTCCCCATTTCCCTCAGGGATGCACGTGCCGGCTACCTGGCTCTTGGGCTGAAACACAAGCGAGGAAGGTAGGGTTGTGTCCTGGAGGGCCATAAATGTCCCCACCCTGCCCCAGTCCTCACGAGGGCAGTGCACAGCTCCTGACACACCACCTCACTCTTCCCCAGCACCTTTATCTCCCTCCAAGCCCTCTCTCCTCCAGCTTCTCCAGCCCCTTTCCCACCTCCTTCTGACTTGGGCTGGAGCCGTGATGTCTGCAGGGCTTTGCAGAGCCTTTCCCTCCCCATGTTCACTTTTATTAATATTGACACCTTTGCAGAAGACATAATTATGAAAATAATTTCCAGGAGTGAGATGGGGAGGGAGGCAGCCCGGATCTCCTACCAATGAGGGATGCGGGCCAGAGGGCTGGAAAACCTCTCCCAGTCATCATTGAAAATGGAAATGCAGAGTGACCCCTCGCAGCTGGCTGCTAATAACCATCAAGGCATGGGTTTGGGATAGCAAAAGAAAGTACCAGTCATTTTCCACTCAATTAGAGCCCAGCTTCTGAGCGGCCAGGGAAGGGATTTTCCGCTGGAGGCTCCGGGAAGGGAGGAAGGAGAGAGGAAGCAAAACCAAAGGAGGTCACTCCTTCCCAGGGTTTTTTTTTTGTGTTTGCCCAGGCTGGGTGGGTGGTCTGACTCAGCAGGGGGTCTGCTCCCTGCTCAGCTGACACCGGGAGGGAGAGCTGCTGGCCCCACACCGCTCTCGCCTTGGCTCCAGGCTGCTCCGTCCCCAGCAGGCCATGGGATCAGGGCTTCACGCCTGGGGTTTAACCTCCATGCAGAGGGTGTGATGGTTTTCTCTAGGCTAAGCGGAAGACACAAGGCAGGCTCTGACATCCCCAGCCCTGGGACTTCAGAAGCAGCATCACGCAGTCACTGGTTCACACCATCTCTCCATTTCAGCGGGATGCGTGCACACGTTGCCATGCTCCCATGCAGCATTTTTCCAATGAGCCATTGCAATGGCTTTGCCCTGAGCCATAGGTTTTCCACCCCACCATCTAGCTGAACGAAACCCAGCACAACTTCCAGGATGACTTCTCAGCCCAGTTGATGCCAGTAGAAATCCCCAGGGAACCCTACTGTGTGCTAGATCCACACCGCCAGCACCCACCGTGCTGGGACACAGCCCTGGGCTTGCAGCTGCAGAGAAGAGAGCCAGAAGATGGCTGGAAAGCAGAAAGTTCTGCAAGGAGAGAGCAGGCAACCTGGGGCAAAATTGCCTGGCAAAATGCACTACTACCACAGTGCACTTGTTTTAATCGGAGACACGGGGGCGGCACAAAGAGAAGCTCCTTTCGGGGTGCGTGGCTGTTGATCAGCAGCAGCTGAGTTCATTCTGTAATGACCCTGCTAAGCCTGTTGACTGCCTGCTTGAACACTCAATCACCGCTCTGCCTGTGCTTCTTACAGATGGCGGCCCTACCAAGTCCCCAGGAGGAGAATTTCACAGCTGTGTGGAACGTGGAGATGTTAAGGTTGCTAGATATTGAAGTGTTTATGGGAGTGGGCTGGCTCTGGGGTACAGGACACAGCCTTTTCTATCAGCACCGGCCCATTGTCCCTTCCCTGAGTGCCATCCCAGCAGGTGTGAGGGCGTTTGCCAGGTGGTGCTGGGTGGTCTCACCTCCCACTGCAAATTCTGGTACCCTGCAGGCACCCTGCACCGCTCCAGGCACTCTTGCAAGAGGACATGATATCGCACCCATGCAAATGGCTGGCCCGGGGCAGCGCTGGCCTCCACTCGCCGCTCCTCCGACCCGGGCTGAGTTCAAACTGCTGGGCTGGATCCGGCTTGTGCTGGTCCCGGGATGCCCGGGGCTTGCAGCTGGGTGTGCTTCCCAGAGGGGTTGCCCTTGTGTGCTGGACAGAGGACCAGATGTTTGGGAAGCCAGGCAGGGCAAGGGTGGGATGCAGATGTTACAGGAAGATGCCCTGAACTCCTGCAGGAGGGAATGCAAGGAACTCAGAAAATGCAGCTTAATTGCTGCCCTGGGCCCTGCAGGCTGGAGGTTACCTTCATTTTTAAGGAGTGTATCTTCCACAAACACAACAATTTCCATTTAAAGGCACCCAAGTGACTGAAACTCCACCACTTCCCTGCTAAGCTCCTTGCTTTCTTATCCACGTTCGCAATGCACCGATGAGCACAAGCTTCAGATACAGACGGCCAATGCAGGGACATGGCAGGACAGTCCCTGCTCCAAAATAATTTCCTCGCTCTGTTCAGAGGTGGCACCTTGTGTCTTGTTTGATGTTTTCCAGGATTTGGGGTAGAAAGGGAAAATCTGGCATAGTAGTGGAGCTCTGTTTCTTGCACTCCAGCACTTCCAGACACTCAGGACTGGGACATGCAGCACATTGAAGGCGAAGACTGACTGCTGGCTGCACTTCAAGGATTCATTTATTTGTTTTTCTGGTCCAGTAATTGCCACATGTAACCAGCAAATTGTTTTTCGACGTGTTCCTGAACTCTATTCGCTCCCATTTTTCCTGTTCTTTGAGGATGGACAGTCTTGTCACAGCACCGGCTATAACCTGGCTTTGTCTGGTGGCAAAGGCACCGTGCCCACCTCCCTGCTTTGCCATGCTTGGCACTGAATTCTTTGGTCCATGCCGGGCCTTCACAGGCAGAGGAGCGTCTGCACCGCGGGCCCGGACACGGCTGGGCAGCATCCCTGCAGCACAGCCGGTGGCATGGACACCCCGGTACCCAGGCACCGCTGCTCCCTGTCCCACATCATTGCACAGCATCAGCTGCCCGGGTGGGGCAGTGAAGAGGTGCAAAGGGGCGAGTAGGTTTTTAGGAGAGTGTTAGGTAAGGGCTGGTGGAGGATGACTTTGGGAGGGCTTGATCCTGACTAGGCATGGAGGGAAGAAACGGGACACTTTAATTTTGCTTCCAATCCTAATTCCCACGACACTGTTTCCAGCACAAACACCAAATCTCTCTTTTAGGAACACTCACAAAGGCAAGAAGGGCGATGCCATTTGGACCACACCAGTTTCACAGCTCTCTACCCCAGCACATGGCAGCCACTTCCCCAGCCCCCAAGGAGGGAGGAGCTCAGCAACCAGGGAGACCTGGACCACTGGGGATGGGACTAAGCAGGGCACCAGGTCACTGATGGGACCAGCATGGGGGCTGCCCGTGGCATCCTGCCTAGCTCCCCCAGGATGCTCAGGTACCAGCACCAGTTACAGAGGGCCAGGAGAACAAGGGGGGGGCACAGGGAGGATGCCAGCATGGCTCAGACCCTGTCTCCATCTCATGGACGGGTAGGCAGAGGCTCTACCTGGAGACCCTGCCCCTTCCCTGGCCCATCACTCTGGTGGGCAACGCTGCTTGCAGAGCAAGCCAACCCCAACACCATATCGGAGAGGCCAGTTGCTGCCGCAGAAGTTACCTATGGCGAACTCGTCAAAGGTGACAGTGGTGGAGTTTTTGCCCAGAGCATTCGTGACTGTCAGAGTCACCTTGTACTTCACCGTCGAGAAGAGCTGGAGGTATCTGATGTGACACCTGTTTTTAGGAAAGACATCCTTCTCGCAGACAATCTCTCTCGTGCCGTGTCTGGAAAGCAGAGGTGAGAAGAGTTGTTACCTTCGGCGCAGTGCTCAGGGTGGGGATGCACCCATGCTGCTGGAGGCAGGAGGCAGAATGAGCAGCGCCGTGTCCCCGTGCACCAGCCCCTGCCGCAGCCAAAGGGCTGCTTCCCTCCTGCTGGGGAATTTTGCAGGCTCATGTGCGTGATGTTTCTGCATAGAGACTGCAGTGAATATGCTCACGCTGGCTCCAAGGAAAGGCTGAGACCCTGCTGGGGTTTGGGGTTGGTGTTGGCTCTGTCCCTCCTGTGCAAGGAACTTTCTGCTGGTGACACGAGCCCCAGAAGTTTATGCACAGCATCATTCTGTGTAAGGGCTGCGCCAGGACCCAGGCACAGGCTGGGGGACAATGATGTGCCATGCAGTGCACTGCTGCAGAAGGGAGTGTGGCTGTGCCAAATGCACCGAAAAACAGTGGGCACGATGTCCACTGTGGACAAGTGGCGCAGAGAGGATGAACTTGGGGGGCATCCAGTTTGCATGTCCCTAGAGCATCTTTCCCCGAGCCCATTTTTGGGACACCGATGACATATGCTCAGCACAGGTCAGACCCACTGCCCCAAGACTTCACGGCACTACTTGGGACCTGCTCCAGGCTGCAGGGACAAAAACTCTCACCACTGCACCCTTCCTTCACAGGCACTTACATGACAGAGATGTTGAAGTAGTTGGGGATGTAGGTGGGAGTAGGAAGGTGCCAGCTGCAGTAGAAACCCTTTGGGTAGTTGTTGGACCGGCACATCAGCGCTGGCTCCTTCGGGGGGGCTGCCAGGGAAAGAGAAAGAGCAATTACCCGTTGAGGTGGGGTTATGACCAGGTCCTGAACCAGCGG
This sequence comes from Gorsachius magnificus, assembly GCA_034008185.1. Lineage (NCBI taxonomy): Eukaryota > Metazoa > Chordata > Aves > Pelecaniformes > Ardeidae > Gorsachius > Gorsachius magnificus. Next base: position 11,239,386 of record CM067109.1, on the reverse strand, counting down.
ATGTCCCTCCACCCTCAATGCTGCCACCTTGGGAGGGGAGACAGTTTGCAAGGGGAGCCTGGTCTGTGTTTATCAGCTGCTCGAAGTATCTGGGGGCATTTGTCCCATGTTTACTGCTGGGGTGCCTGGTGAGACCTTGCTGTTGTCTGGGCTGTGCACAGCAGCTCACCTTCTACCCTGGCAGCTCACCAGCTCTAACAAGAGACAGAGTGGCAGAGGGGGCTGGCAGTGACCGGGGGAAATTGTCTCTAAGGCTTCGACAGAAACATCACTGATGGGGAGGAGGTGCTGCTCTCTTGACCCCATTAAGCTACAGCACTCATGGCTTTCTCTGCCATGTCCCTGGGGAGTGATAAACTTGTTGAGGGATGATCCTCCAAAAGACTAGAGGTCCTCAAAGGGAGGAAGGACTTATGGCAAGATGAGAAGGAACAACCTGAAATCAGCAGAGAAAATTCAGCTCTGCAGGAGGACTGACAGTGTTAATGCTTTCAGCAGTGGGGCAGAGCATCCCATCCCAGGGCCCTGCTTCCAAGAGACATGGACGCAACTGGAGGTGGCACGAGAGCATGCAGCAGGAAGCAGCCTTTGTACGGCCTCGTCAGCCAGCCCTAGAAGTTGGAGGAAGAAGAGGATTTTAAACCCAACCAGGTGTTCACACTGCACTTGGCTTTCCTGGACAAACGTGCGCTCTGTGCTCTTTGCAGGAGCACAGTCAGAGCTGCAGGAAGACTCTGCAAAATGCCAAGGGCCAGTACATGTGGGAGGATGAGATGTGATACCTTTCAGCTGATGAATTTTGCCCTTGTAGGCTGGTAAAAATCTTATCTGAACTGACAGTGAAGTCAACTCTTCTTGGTACCTGGACACTTGCATTGCCAAGGGCAGAGTCTGGCTCTAACTGCAGCACCTTGGCACAGTACCTTCCCGTAAAATATACTCCCTGGGCTGGATGTGCACCAGGATTCCCTCAGAAAGGCTCTCTGAACCTGTGGCAGTCCCTCCTTCCCTTCCTTTGTTAGCCCTCGTCCCCATGCATCCACCTGGGATGCCCGAGGACATGCTCTTCTCTCCAAGCAGAGGTTTTGAAACAAACCTAGCAGACCTGGCAGCCTCAGCGCAAACACTGCTGCTCACCCCCCCACCGTGGTCCCAGCAGCGCTCCCCACCACACAGCCAACTGCTCTCCTCCCTGCTGCTGAGGCAGGTGCCTTACCCAGGGTCCTTACCGAAAATGAGATGCAAACTGAGATGCAGCGATGCAAGAGTTCAGGGAGCACCCCAAGGCTGGGAAACTCCACCCCCTGGGAGCTGCAAGGGCAAATCACATGTCCCACAGTCCTGTGCATGCACTGTGTCTTGCTATGGAGCAGCCCGTACTGATGTTGGTGTAGGAAAGCTGTGCACCAACCTAACACCCCTCTGCATGCCATGCCAGAGGAAGGACACAGTGAGTTGGCTAAGGGTGCCCTTGCTGCACCGGTGAGCTGGCAGTACCAAGAGGACGCCAAAGCCTCAAGGCATCAGTGGAAAATGGGATGGCCCTGCAGCCATGTCTGTGCAAATCCCACAGCCCTGCAGAGCTGCTGGTCACCTGGGCTTCTCCTTGGCTCCGTTTGGGTGCAGCCCAGGCCACGCTGGTGTAACATGCTCGGGGATGTGTCTAGAACCATGGCAGGACCATGATGGGAAGCAGCAGCCCAACTGTGCCCTCTGGAGAGGGCCAAGCCAGATGGTTTGCTGTGAGTGCAGACTGCCAGGGCAGGCCGTGGGGATCCTGGCTCGGCATTGCACAGCAGAGCCCATGGTCAGAAAATAATGAAGAGTTTTGCCAGAAAGGCTTCCTGGGGGGATGCCATGAGCTCCAGCTACAGCACCCTACTGCAGCCTACAGAGGGGAAACCGGGGCTTCCACGCTGCCAGCGCACCTGAGGCAGGGCTGGAGGGGGAGCACGCAGATGAGAAGAGAGCCAAGGGCAGCGGAGACAGGGAGCAGGGAGCAAGGGGAGGGAGAAGGAGAGGGAGAGGAGGGAGAGGGAGAGGAGGGGGTTGGCAGGGAGGGCAGGCTGTGCAGGTCCATGATGCGTCTTCCTCCTAATGGCTATTTCAGCCTTCAGCCGCAGACGAAGGCCAGAGCCTGGTTAATGAGCCTCCTAGCTAAATTATTCAAGCAGACCCTCTGCAGCAGAACAGAGTGGCTAATTGCAAAGCCAGAGACGAGGGCCTGATCCCTGCTACAGCTCCATCCTCTCCTCCTCGCAGGCTCCTTAACCCCTTCCCTGCCCCGCAGCTGCCCCCAGGGTGGGGCGGGAGCAAACGCAGGGCAGTATCGTCCTTCGCAGGGGGCAAGGGGAGGGGGAAGGATTGGGGGGTTCCCGTGAGGTGTTTCGGTGCGGCTGAAGGGGTGCAGGGGATTTAGGGACAGCCTTTGGGGTCCGAGTGACCGCGTGGTGGCAGTGTGGGCTAAGACCACCCGCTTGGCACCCGGCAAACCGGGCTGGGGGCTGGAAATACTGCAGGGGGGGAGGATGCTGGGGATGCTACCGTGGGCATCTCGCTTGTGCTCAGCTGTCCCGACGACACCAGGAGCCAGCCGGGCGGAGGCCGCCGAGGCTTTGGCGAGCATCCCTGAGTCCTGCAGGGTCCCTGCCCGACAGAGAGGCTCTGCCCGACCTGCACGGCTCCAGATCTTGCACCACTACTGAGCTGCAATTAGTCCACCTGAGCACCATTTATCTCTGTTTTCTCCAGTATTACTCTGGATCTGGCTCTTGGGGATTGGTGTTAATTCCCCCACCAGGAAGGCTGGGGCAGGCTCGTGCCTCCAGGATTGCTTTGCTGGGAGAAGGGGGGCTGCCCAAACTACCTCCCGCTTCCATTATTACTCTGCAGCCACCTTTGAAGATGCCCCATTTTCACAGCCTTAAATGCCTTGAAGATCCTGTCCTCTGCTCCAAAATTGGGGCCCCAAATACAGCCCCTAGCCTCTGTGCCCACAGCATCCTCCACCTTTCATCCTCTGGTGCCTTTTAGCGAGCCAGAGGTGGAAGGAGAGCCTGAGGAAGGGGGACAAAATGACCTTTGTATCTCTGCCAGCCTGGTGCCCACACAGCATCCTCAGCCCGCTGCAGGTGAAGGGATGCTGCTCTATGAAGCCATTGCCCTCTCTTTCTGGACAGGGACAAGCTGTCTCATGGGGACACTCCTGCCACCTCCATCTCTCCAAAGAGCCATCAGCCCCAGAGCCACAGGCGTTTTGAGAGAGAGGGATGTCACACAACTGTGCCACTTGCCACCTCAATGGGCAGAAAGTCTGCCCCACGGGATAGTGCAGGGCCAGTGCAATGTGCCACTTGGGGCTGTGACCATGACACTATGCAGGTGATCGTGACCATAACCAGCAAGCACCATGAAGGAGAGGGCTGGAAGCCCCTTCTCAGCTGCCATGGTGCATCAGAAGGGCTGGTTTTGCCCACCCTGCCACAGTGTCTTCTCCAAGCTGGTGTCAGGGTCCCCATCTCCCTATGGGAGATGGTGGCTTGCAACCCTGTTCCTCTCCCCTCCTCTCCCAGGAAAGGCGCTTGCTGGCACAGCTCATCCTGCCCATCAAAGGCTCTTAAAGAGAGCAAATAAAATTGCAGGCTCCAATCGATCCGGCACTCCGTAATGCTGTCTTTGGAGGTGGGCCAGCCTGTCGGGCAGATCGAGAGAGCAAGAAAGGCAGTGGACGAAAACAAAGCCATCAAGGGAGCATTAAAGGCTTTTTCTGCCCTGAGGGTTTGGGCAGTGCCTCTGAGTGCGGGGTGTCCTGCTCCAACCCCCTCCATCCTCCCCTGGCTGATGTCCAGCTCGCAGCCCCTGCCCAGCCGTCGAAAACAGTCCGAGCAACACATTGCTCCTGCACAGGCACTTCTCCCCGGGCTCCTGCATGCAGCCTCCCTAATACTAGCAAATATTTACTTCCCCGTTGCCTCACGGAGCTGCTGAACTCTGTAAAGGCAGAGCTCCTTTCCTTTCGCTGCAAACAGCGCCTGCCCTCTCTAATCTGTCTATTAACCTCTCGCATGGCAGGAAGCCACTTTTCCCACACACTCTGCTGATGTCCTCTCTGCAAACCCGGAGTGTTTAATGCCCGGCTGTGGCAGCTTCCCAGCAGCTTGGGCTGCAACCAGTCTTGCTGAGAAAGCTCGGGGCAAGGGGATGAAAGGCTGCGCCAGAGCCGGGCACATCCCACCTGGGCACTCTGCTCGCAAGCCATGCGATGCTCCAGGCAGTGAAACCTGGTCGCAGGTTCATCGTCTCTGCAGACCCCACAGAAGATGGGTGGCAGGGACGGGGTTGGCTTTCCCACCACACGGTGCCCCAGGCTTTGCATCTATTTGTCTGCTGTTTCTCTGGCTTGTTGGAAATAGCTGTCGCTTGACCAGCTCCCGCATCTCTGTTCAGCTGGGGAGAGCTCAACAAGTGGTCCTCAAGGATGAAACAGTTCTGGATGCATCCGCACAGGCACAGATTTTTGACTCCCTTCCCATCTCTAAAGCCCAGTTGTCCTTGTACCCTGAGTCCCACTGCGCAGGGGAAAAGTGTGACCAATCCATTTTAGAAACCACTAAAAATGATCTACAATAGCTTTTCCTAGCCCTGCTAGGTCATGAGATAATGGACATTAAAATCCTGGCATTTTTATATATAGAAAAGTTATTTTAGGTCATTTTTAGAGGTTTCTGAAATGGATCAGTTATAATTTTCCTCTCCTGCTGAGGGCTGAACGTACTAAAGATGCCTTGCTCCACAGGTGGAGGGATACAAAAAATAGTACCAATGAAAGTTTTAAGAGGCCTCTCAAACACTTCTGTAGGAGGTATTTCTTCTGGTGCACTTGGGGCACATTCAGGCACAGGGCTGCTGGGGGATACCGATCCTACAGCGTGTTGGTGGGGTGACCCGCCTAACTCATCATCCCAGTAGTGGGCCAGCAAAGCCTCCGGTATTCATGACAGCAGCGTGTGCTTGTGTTAGAGCTACAGCCATGACACAGCCTGCCTGCATGTGGCCAGGACCCCCCGTCCTGCCCTGTGCTGGGGGACAACCCCAGCACTGATGCTGTTCTGCCGCCAGACTCCCACTGTTGCATCCCTGCCTCTCCCCGGTGCCCATGGCAGGATCACTGCCCCATCTCTTGCCGGTGCCTAACAACATGCCCCCCACATCCTCACCCGCTGACTTTTTTCACACCACAGCCCTGATCTTGCAGGCAGCAGGTACGTGCTGTTAAGTAAAAAGGCACCCAAGTGACTGAAAGCAAAGCTGCGGGATACAACAGGGACTCACGTGGGCATGAGATGGCAGCCCCAAGCATGCGGGCACACATGCATGAGAGTAGCACACCCCACACCTCTGCGCACACACCTATGCAGATGCTTTTGTTATGCACATGATGGCTACAAGCACGATGTATTATTTATCTAATGCCGCTTTTCTAAAATTGTCTGTGTACAGCAGGCTGGTAGGAAACAACAAAGAAAACAACAATGAATAAATCATATTTCTACTGTCCGGTGGATCAGGGGAGCATCTGCCTGCCGTGCACCACCTGTGCTGGAGTGCAGCATGGCTGTGGCTGAGGACGGTCCTTCCCACCACCCCAAATGTTGGGATGCAGCTGTGTTTCATTGCTGGAGAAAGAGAGGGTGAAGCTCTGGTTTTGCTCTGTTACCCCTTGTCCAGGCTGTTCCTGGGTAAGGGTGAGGATGAGAAGGGGTGCAGAGGACAGCGGCAGGGTGGTATGGAGGCAGGTGATGCTCCCTCGTTCTTCTGTGCTCTGGGAACATCATGTTCATAACCATTGCTTCTTCAAGAAGGATTAAGCAAGGTTTTTTTTAAAAGCAATGCAGCAAAATTCATGTGAGAGAGAATCAGAGAGCCCAGGGATGCAGGGGCACAGGGTGAGATGGGCTCGTCCCTCTCTGACCTCCTGGGTGACCTGGGCAAGTGATGGAGACAGGGTTTAGGTCCCTTCCAGTCAGTCTAAGCCACCCCAACCTTAGCAAGGGACATTTTCAGGGAGACGTTCCTACCCCTTGAAATTAGACACTGAAGACTCTCCCCCTGGGGTGTGAGGCATCCCGGCTGAACACCAGAGATGCCCATGTTCAGCCAGCACCTAGCCCAATCCCAACAACCCCATGCTGCAGCACCTCCCTGGAAACCCCCAAAACGGGTCAGGGACACCTGCAGCTGTAAACAAAGTCCCCTGGCCCCACTGCCATCTAGGAGCCAGTTCCCCAGCCTCAAAGAGCAAGAATTTATTCCCCAGAAGGTGCCGGAAAAAAAGGTGGACTCAGCAAAAGATAAATTTCTAAAAGGCCCTGTTTAACACTGATTGGGGCTCGTAAACCAAGCTATGGATTTTCTCATTTCCCTTGCAGAAAATTCAGCGCGCGCGTCAAGAGGCAGCGCTGTAAATTTTTGGGCGAGGCATTACTCAGAGAGAAGAGAGAGCTGAGAGTCCCACTTTGAGCCCAAATCGCAGTGCAAGCTCCTAGCCCTAAAAGCTGCCTCGCAGCAGGACGGCGTGATAACAGGCTCACCAGAGTTCCTTCATCCTGCACCGCATGAGGCCGTGCTATTCATGGCGCAGCAGAGGTGCTCTTCAAACCTGACAGCTCTCAAGCCTTCAAAAAATTAGCTAGCAAGCCTGGTTAAGCAGTGAGAGGAAAGAGCAAGAGGAGAGGGGCTCCGGCAACCGTGGCATGGGGTGGGCTGGCTGGCTGGCACATCTGGCTGGCTGGACAAGGTGCAGAAAGGTGATTTAGGCAGGTGAAGCTATCAGGCATCCTGCACCCATGACAGACCCCCTTGCTCCCAACTGCAGAGGTGAATCCCTCCAGCAGTGCTGGTGCTGGGCAGCATTGCTGTCCCAGAGCAATGCCCATGTGGGTCCTTGGAGATCGCTCCCGGCACCCCAAACCCAACTGTGCTCTTGCAGGTGACCTTGTCCTCCCCACGGGCCGGGATGCTGGGCTGGATGCCTTAAGGACCAATGTGCAGCGGGGATGCTGGGCGCCTCCAGCCTTCACTTGGGACCACACCACAGCAGGAAATCCCTCCTAACCCTCCCGTCCTCCATCGGAAACCAAAGAGCAGCTTTGCTCTGGAACAGTATTAAATATTGAACAAAAGAAAGCAAATCTGTTATCTGAGATAATTGGGAGTAAATAAAACATTTAACCAAACCAAATGCAGCTGTTTCTACTTGGAGCCGGCACAACAGCAGGGAAGCCAGCTCAGCTACTCTGCATCCTCGTTACGGCAGCTGATTATTGTTTTGTGTATAACGGTAGCACCGCCAGGCCTCGAGCGAGGCCGGGGCCCACGGTGCGGCACAGCCAGGAGGGGTACACCAGCAAGGTGGGATGACGACAGCACGGCGAGCGCGCCGGGCACGGGAAGCCCTTTGCAGCCGCTGGGGTTTGCTCTCCAGCCAGGGGAGTTCACGGCGAGGCCAGCTTTCCTCCCCCAGCACCTCTGTGAGGGGATTTGCATGTAACATAAACCATTTCAGAGCCAGGTCACTGGTTTGCACATAGCCCCGGGCAGTAATGACCAAACCTCGTTACCGTTACCGGCTGCTCTGCGGGCCTCCGTCCAGCTCCTGGAGACCTGAAGCACAGCGCGGGGTGAGGAACCGTGCAGCTCCCCAGGGAAGGTGCTGGCAAACAGAGCCAAGGGAGGCTCCGGGGATGGAGAGTGCCCAGCTGGTGTGGAAGGGGCTGATGGGCTCTTTGCTTTCTCAGCGCAGCCATGGGGCTTTCCACCACTGGGGCTTGGGGAGGAGAGCTAGATGCCCCAACAGCTTCCACCCAAATACTGAGCCTGACCCCTCTAAAATGGCCGGGAAGGATGTTGGGGCGTGAATTGCATGGGGGTTTCCAGTCCCTGCCAAATAGTTTCTGCTTCCAGGGGACCCTTCTCCTTGACATGGGGCTGGGTGCACTGTGCCAAGGCAATGTGGAGGGAAAATGCTTCCTAGCACCCACATGGGTTCCCCAGCAGCCGCTCCTTGCCCCAAGGAGCTGTGGTCAATGCACGTGGGAGCACATCACAGCCCAATCTCCAGAGAGGAGCAGCTGCCTCCCTTGGTACTCCGTGATAAAAGGCTTGGTCAGAGCAGCCCAAAACTGCTCTGAAATGTTTTTTCTGCCCATGCCTCATCTCAGCCTGCACCAGCTGTGAGCAACACTCAGCCCTGGACCCCGAATCTCCTCCAGGAGCTCAGCTAGAAAAGCTGCCAGCCAGAGAGAGGGAACATCCCTGTCTGCTGTGCAGGAGGGCAGTGTCTTCCCTGGCTTGGCTGTGCAGGAGGCATGTGGGGTGCCCCCAAGGGCTTCCCAGCATGTACTGGGGAGCCTGAGGGCCTGTGCCATGGCAGCGCCCTGCCTCTGTGCCTGAGGAGCTCGCAGAAGGGGACTCAGCATCCCCTTCTCCCTCTTTTTCCAGCTGCAGGCACAATATCCCTGCACAACCTACCCTGTGCAATGCCCCTGCCGCCTCCATCCCTTTATTTAAAGACTGCAAGAAAGCAATTCATTCTCCCAGCCTCTCCAGATGGAGAAGACAGGGAAAATACCAGGTGCAATCAGACACAACTGGGACCATCAGCAGCCGTGTATCCTCGGCAAAGCTGTCCCACCAGAACTCCTGGAAATTGTATATTTATCCAGGAGGAGCCTCTGGAGGGAAGCTACAAGCACTTTGTCATGTACCGAGCAACGGGCTAGCCACGAATATTACCAGCTATCACTCCCAGTGGGGGAGTGTGGGCTGCCTCTAACAGCCCGCGGCTCTCCAAAAATGCCTCTTCTCTCTTCATCCCTCTTGAGATGCAGCCTGGATACATCCCCTTCTTTGCTCTGCTCTACCCCAGGCTGCTCTCTGCGTTACCCTGGCGAGGGGGTACCTGCTGCCAGAGGGGTCTCTCACCCCATGGGGAAAGGAGAGGAAGAAGTAAGAGATTTCTGACTCTTTAAAGGACAGAAACTGATACTTTTGGGCTTCTCTTCTCCTGCCTGGGCAGGAGGAGGAGCTGATAGGAGCAGTTAGTAACCAGACATAACCCCCTTCCACTTTCTTCTTGCACTGGCAATGGCTTTTGCACAAAACCCTCTTTTCCTTCAGCATTTACGGAAAACACCCTCTCCTCTTCTCTCCCACATGTTTTGCTAGAGGAAACACTGCAGACTGTGCTCTCATCTCCTTACAAGGCAGACCCCATGGCACCCTCCACCCTGCACTGGCTGCTCCACCTTGGATTCAGTCAGGACAGGAGACCTGAAAGCGGGCATCTGTGTGCAGGTACCCCCTGGCACACTGGGGGTCTGCGCAAGGCAGCGGAGCCATTTGCTCACGCTTGAGCCGCCCCTGTGTTTGGCCACGCAGACTGCATCCGTGTCTGCTCACGCAGGCTCAGCATCCCCTGGCCACCGACTCACGTCCTCCAGACCGCCCTTCTGCCCTGCGCCACAGCTCTCCCGGGGAGATGCTACGCTGCTCCTTGGGGCTGACCTGCAGCTCGTGCCTGTGCCTCAGCCCCAGGGACCATGCAGCCCTTGGTGTGTGAGAGCCCCGGCCCCCGCAATGCTGGTGGCTTCACCCAGCTTCGTGTCATCAGCACAGTCCCGCTGGGAAACCATCTGCAGGCACCTTGCAAAAACAGCTGGGCTGGAGCCAGTGGTCTCCTGAGAGATGCCAGGGTTGGCTGCAGAGTGCTGACACAGGACCAGAAGGAGCCTCATATGGCTGGTTTCTGTGCTGTTCCCACCCCAAATCCGTCAGAGTGCCCGCTGCAGCAGCCAGCCTCCTTGGTGTGTCTGGTGAAGGCACCTGGACCATCCCACATGTCCTTCTGCATGATATACCCTGGAAAATCAGAGCATCAGACTCTGCCGGGGATGGCAGGGCGGGGGGAATGCTGCGGGTGTGGCTCTGGTTGGTGGTGCTGTTCAGGCTGCTCAGGGATGCCACCATCCTGTTAATGACATGCATCAGGGAAGATGCGTAATTTTTGTCCCAGGAAATGAGGTCTCCACACCCGTCCTTGGCTGCCCGCTCTCTGGCTTTGAGGAAATACCAGTCAGGCATGGCAGGAGGGTCCCCAGCTCAAGCCTAAATCCTCCCCTGTGCTGCTGGTACCATGGGCTGGAGGCAGGAAGGAGGAATGAGCCCAACTTCAGAGCATCAGTCTCTGCAGCTCAGCCAAAGGATATCCTTCAAGGGGATGAAACCCGGAGGAGTGTGGCATTTCTGGAAGAGGTGGGCTGAGATACCAGCTCAGCTAACACCACTGCTTGACAACACTGCTCTCTTTATGAATGTTTTTTTATCCTCAGGCCTGAATCAAGCCCTGGCCTCATTCTTATCTTATGGCAATGAGATCCTTGGGATGATGTAAGTCACACAACCCCAGACTTCACTGCATTTGGAATTAATAGCTGCATCCTTAACTCAACCGACTTCAAGGGAGGTCCCATTATTCAGCCCATCTGTAACAAAATGGAGCTAAAAAAAGGCTCTTTGCTTTATGAAAATGATGCTCATCTTCCTTGAATCCTGTCTCGATGCTTAAATCCCCACAAGTGGCCACAAGAAAACCCCATGGGGCGCTCCTGGTGTGCATGGCCAGGGCAGCTTGAACAGCTCGAGGGGTTTGGGGAGCCCCTGCCCACCTGAGAGCCCACAATTTGCAAAACAAAATGTGAAGCACAAACCGACTTGATTACTCCAAGTGGCTGTTCTCACCCGCTCCAATCATCACCTGTAAAACCTTTGCAAGGTTGTTTTCATTTTCCTCCCTCCCCACTTTCCCCAGCTCTGCTCTGTAGTGAGCACCTCACTAAATTCCCTTAATCTCCCCTTTAGGTCATACACTATCTTCTAATCCTTTAATCAATTTTCCTCTGGACTCCCTGTAATTTATCAATGGCCTTTTAATAACAAAACCCCCAGAAGTGAACACACTTTTCCTGAGTGCATCGGCACCAGATCAGTGGTGAGAGCGGCATTGTTGCCAGCCCTGCCCCGGCAGCGATAACCTGGATGCTCAGCACAGCTTGTCCCTCCACGTGGAGGACAGCGGCTTCTCACACGCCCTCTGATTTGCTTCCAGCAAAGAATAAATAACAAGCAGTTATTGTAATTAAAAATATTATTGTAAATATTTTAATTTTTTTTCCCCAAAGGCTGGAGGGAACCCCCAAGCACAGAGCTCCCCTGAGGTGGGCAACCTTCCTGCAAACACCAAGCACCAGAGCTGGGGACTGAGCTGCCACCTGGAGGTGCCCAAATCTCTTTTGTGTAGGGTGAGGGGGGCAGGATGCCAGGACAGGCACCAGGTACAGTTGATCAGGGCACTGCTGCTTTTTTTGGGGATGCACCACACTGTGCACACAGCGGCACTGTCCAGTGCTGCAGGAGACCCTCAAGAAACCTGGGGCAGAGGGTAGAGGAGAGCACGGTGCCCAGATAGCCCACTGATGGGCTGGGACTGATTCCTGGCTGGGTTGTGGTCTCTGCAAGAGGCTCAGCACAGGATCAGGGAGTTTGGCAGGGAAGCCCAGCGCTGCTCTTTCTTCTCCTGCCTTTCTCACCCCCTCCAAGGTCAAACAGTCCTGGACTCTCAATAAACTGTTGCAGGGGCTCCAGGGGAGTTCGGGAGGTATTTGATAGGATTTCAGCAGACGTGAAGCGTGACATCACAGGGACGGGAGGGAAATACCCCAGAGCTTTGGAGGGAAACATGATTAGGGTCACTGAAGGAGTGTGCTGCGCTCTCTGAAGCACTACACAGAAAACTGCAGGAGATGAGCAAGCCCCATGGTCCAGACCTTGCCAGCAGCATAAGGATGCTGTGGTGTCCCGGCTCACATGAGCCCCACTGCCCTGTCAGGGACCAGGATCACACTGCTGCGGCGTGCACTGAAATGCCTCCTGCAACAGGGACAACTCTCCCCTCGACGCATGCAGGCAGCTCAGCATCCTTCTGAGATGAGGTGAGCAGCGGGGACGGGTCTGAGAGCAGGGGCTTGGCTGCAGATGAGAGATGCAAGGGTGTACTGGGGAAAAATACAACAGCGCAGGACAGTCTAATTTTTCTTGAATACCTTGCTATCCTCTCCTGGAGCAGAGAAAGCAGCTCTGGCTGGGTTAATGCCAATGCAGCCAGGTCTGTTCCATGGCATACATGCCACCAGCAGCACAGGAAGGAAGATCGCGTGCCTGGAGTAAGTGGAGAAGTGCTATAATGCTGCCAAAGTTTCTGACCTTTCCAGCAGTGACAAGGGGTTGAACCTGTCCAGGATCCAGTACGGGAGGATTTGGAGTTTGTCTGCTGCAGTGAGATGCTGGAGGCACAGCTTGGTACCTGCTCCATGCCCAGAAAGTTGTTCACGGGCATTGCTGGAGAGCAGTTCCTGTAGCAGCACCCATGGCGTTATGGCAGAGCAGCTTAGCCACGACCTGACATAATGAAATGCAAATGACTTTTGAGGTCATAGCTCACGCATGCATCTTGGTGGCTGTCTCTCCTGCTTTCTGCACTAATATGGGCTGGAAAGGCAAGAACTGGGCAAGGGCCTGGAGGGCAGACGCATGGTCTTTGTTTCTTCTGCCTATCCCGATGCTTTATTCGGACCCTTGGGGAAGTTTGTAGCTTGAACGCAGCCCTCACTGTGAGCCAAATGGGTTGCAAATGTATTGGCATGTGTTGTGTCATCTGCAACAGTTAATAGGATCCATTTTCCAAGGAAGGGGAAAAGAAAAGGAAGAAGAGGAGGGGAATGCTTAAATCTGTAAAACAAACGTCCATCACCCCTTCCGAAGCACTAAACCACAGTAATAGATTATATATGAAAGGTTCTCTAGAGCAATAATCTGCAAGGGCTTCTCACAACAATGCAGCTGGATTCAGATGTCAAACCAAAATCCTTAGCACTTAATACCTTCAAAGCCCATACAAAGATACTGGCCCTGGTGGGGTTATTGGGAGATTTGCCTCTGATTTCATCAGCAGCCCCATTAGCACACTAATTCCTGCTGCCCCAGGAAAGGGCAGGGGGCTTCCCTGCCTGGTGGCACCCACGCCGTGCCCCAGCTCTGAGATGTTGCAGGAGCTGCCTTCCCGTGTAGTATCTGCTGCAAAGCTTGGGAGAAGTGATAAATGGGAGAAAAGCACCCTGTGCCACCTTACAGCCAAGGAAATGGAGGTACAGAGCAGCCAAGGGACAGCCACAGAGGATGGAGAGGCTGACTGAGGATGCCTGCTAAATCCCTCAGCCCTCTGAGCATGGTGAACCTGGGTGCTCAGCCCACCTCTGCCTGCATGTGAGCATGGCTGGGCTCAGCACCCATGGGCGGCTGCCCAAGCCCCCGTCCCCCCGCCTGGCCCCAGGCAGGACTGGGAGAGCCCTCCTCGCCTGCCCGGCTTCCCTGCAGCCCAAGCAGATGTTCTGGGTCCTGTATCTCGGGACAGATCCTGGCTTGATTTATTACTGGACGTGACTTCTGGAGTTTGTCAAAGGCACCCGCTCCCCCTCCTCTGACTTTCCCCACACCCTTCCCATTTTGTTTTATGTTCACTTTGTGGTCTCCCCACCATAGCTTGCAATAAACAGAAACTCATTTCCAGTATAAACAACTGCACACTCTGCCCCAGCGAGCCATACAAGCCTGCCTTTCCCGCTCCCCACCCCTGCCGGCTTTGGGCTCTGGGAAAACGGTCTCTTACTTCTGCTTTTTTTCACCCCCCACCCTCCTGGCCCTTTGCATTTTATTTTTTTTTTTGCTGAGATTTATAACGTGCCAGCCGGAGCCGGAGTGGTCTATCCCACTCCACGTCACAAAGGTGCTATTAAAAGTAACTCTACCAATAGATCTTGGTAAGGAAAGCCACCCGAAATCCCAAGGAGCTGGAGACAGTAGGAAGGCTCTGCCTGAGCTGGGGGTTTATACCCAAGATAAGGATGTTAGTTCCAGCACAGCCAAAAGCCTCCCAAGATGTGGGATGCCTGGAGAGGCATGAAACAGGGCAGGATTTAGAAAACTTGAGTCATAGGCTCAGCTCTTGTGCACCAACGCGCGGGGGCAAGGCTGTGCCTAGTGCTGGGCGGCTGCCAGGTAGCTATTAACAAGGCTGTTAGAGACCCTGAGCTGCTCATCTTCAGAGGCACTAGTGCTGGCGGTGTTATACAGGGGGGATGCTAATGGTGTTCCCATGGGGGTCATGCCTGGGCAATCACCAGGACCCGCCTGCAGAGCCCTTTCCCCCCATCCGTCACATTGGACACTTTTAAGGCTCAGCTAGACAGGGTGCTGGGCCATCTTGTCTAGACCGTGCTCTTACCTGGAAAGGTTGGATCAGATAATCCTTGAGCTCCCTTCCAACCTAGGATTCTATGATTCTATGATTCTGTGATTCTATTAAATGCCCCTCCCATTGACCACTTTGGCACAGAACCTCTTTCTGCTCAAACATCCACAAGCTCGTGCTTGTTCAAGCCAGTGACCCCGTGCAGGGTGCCCTTCCCTCAGTGATGGTGGCATGCGGGGCAGATCTTGGGATCAGAGGACAGCCTGATGGGAGCCAAGCCTGGGAAAAGAAGCTTTCCAGGAAGGCCATGGAGAGCTGGATAGATTCACCTCTCCAAAGGGCTGGGCTGATGCTCCCAGGGTTGCCTTTATCTATCTTTAACCACCTGGAAGGGAGCTGGCTGGCCCAAGCAGTCTGTCTCCACTCTTGCTGCACTTGATGGGGACAGATGGGCACTGGGGAAGGCAAATCAAGTCCTTCCTCTATATGGGGCACACGACTGCCTGCAGCATTTTCATGGCTGTACAGGGAGGGTAGCCAATGCACTTGTGCTAGAAAGGTCCTTAACTTTGCAAACACGATGTCCATCAAATGCCTTTGTTGCTCAGGGTGGGCACAGTGTGCAAAGCCTGGCTGTGGCTCAGTGGTGTGGATGGTGTGCCTGAGCCTACCGCCCTGACCTTCCATCTGCCAGCAAGGACCCAAGCAGCTGAAGCCAAAGCTGCACAGATTCAACCAAGAAAAATGGTGGATGTTTTTAACACACGGGTCAAACCGTGGAAGAGCTCACCAAATGCTCCAGTGGATTCCCTGCTACTGGAAGTTTTAGAATCAGGGCTGAATGCTTTCCTGGCAGCTCTGCTGCCCTTCAGATAGGGATTCATTCAAGCCAGTGCCCTGGCAGGGGACAGGCAGCAGGGCAGGGGGCGGCCGTGGTTCCCCACGTCTCCCTTGCATCCCACGTCAGAGGGATGCTGCGGGGATGCACACACCTGCCTCTGCCCGTGGCATGAGGACATTGGGGTCAGTTAGCTCGCAGTGCTGGGGGACAAGGCTGCTTGGTCCGCCACAGCTCCCTGGTCGCAGTTTTGCTCTCCATTACCCTCTCTCTGGGACAAGGCAGCTCAGGATCACCAGTGGTGAGCAGTCAGGCATTTAATTCCAGGCAAGGAGCTGATGGTTTAATTTTTGCTGGGAGATTAAAACAGAAAAGGAAATGAGGTGGGTTAGTGGAAATCTGATCCCAAGTGGTTTGACTGCAGAGCATCCCAGCGTTGCAAACCAGCCTCTAAGAGAGTTGGAAATACCCTTATCCCTGCTGTGGATGCTGCCTGCCCCCAGGCTTGTGGTACTGCTGGCTGGGACCCACTGACAGTAGGGCTTGTGCAGCCCCAGATAGTTGGATTTTGGCTGCTTGTGCAGCATCGCTGTTAGTTTTGCCCCATTTGGGGTTTTCCATGTCGAAATGAGCACCTTGAGGGGGGTGCAGAGCACTGGGGCACTGTGGGAGGGCTGCGAAGCGCTGTACCGGGAGCTCCACACCTGCAAGAAGGTTGCACTCATTTGGAGCTCCCTCCCCCCCCCATCATTTACAGGGATGTTAAACCTGAATGACTGTGCAGAGCCCGAGTAAAAGCAGAGATTGAGGTACCATGATGCAGAAACCCTGCACAAAGCACCAGGGAGCTCCGGCCATGGTTCCTAGTGTCTGCCCGGTCCCAGCAGCAGCAAAATATGCAGCTGTATCAAGCAGGTGGGTTTGCCCACCTTCTCTGGTCCTCAGGGAGCAACTGATGCTGAACGGGTCTGTAATACTCCTGAGGCAACCCCGTGGGCAGGATCCGGGTGGAATCGCTATCTCCATTCCCCCACTGTAATGCATGAATGTGCCGGGCTGAGCCTTGCGTGTGACACAAGTACCAGGCTGCTGGCTGGCCTGAGGGGAGCCATGTCCTCAATGAGGGACCTGCTCCAGGTGGTTTAAATTCCCTTGAGCAGGAAGGGACTCAGTGACAGAGGTCTGGTGATATGAAGCCACCTTGGTACGTCCCACGCTGCCTGTGCTGCAGGTCCTGCAGATGGTCTGCCCATCTTATTTGACGGGGAAGCTGAAGGGCACAGGAGGTTTCCTCGGCAAAATGCCTGACTCCCATGGAAGAACAGTGATCGGGAGGAAACACTCATTTAGAGAAAAGCACAACCCAAAAACTTCAAGCAGAAGAATCCCTGGAGTGGAGAAACCCTTCTGTTACATGCTGAGACTCATTTTATCTTGACGTCTTGGCTGTTATCTTGCATCTTGTCTCCATTTGCCGATGGCATGCCATGACACAGCTCCGTATCACGATGAGAGCAGTTGGCGTCGCAGGTTGCTGTACCACGGCATGAGAGTTAGAGCCAGCTACAAGGAACTGTACGGGTCTGCCAGATTCCCTAACAACAAATCCATAGCGATGGATTAGCTGTCTATAGAGATAACTGGTAGCATTTTATCACCCCTTCCCACCCCATTGATAAAAGCACTCTTGGTATGAAGGGTGGCCAAGAGACCACTCTTCTCCTCTCCCATGGGTGAGCAGCTAAACCTGTCCCCAGCCGGCTGGAGCCCCTTAGCCTTTAATTTGTCCACCCAAACTGAGCATCCTCAGCGCAGTTAATCATGGCGAGTGTTGAGGTTGGAGACAGCCAAGGCCGCCGAAGCCCGGCGCAGTTCGCTGACCCTGGGGAGGAATGCAGTTGACTCACACCATGGGAATCTGACCTCCATTGCAGCCCCGTGACTGGCTGAGATCACGGATATCCATCTCCCGGCACTGCGGCTCCCGGCAGTGCTGCAAACAGTCCAGCTAGCCCCCTTGAGGGTCACAGCGGGTCGAGCCTCTAACCTCACTGCAGCGATGCTCTTTAGGCATCCTGGTGCGCGCTGCACACCCTGGTGCAGCCCCTGCGCCCCTGCCCCTGCCCACTCAGGAGCACGAGCAGCAGTCCTGGCTCTCTCCAGCATGATATCTGCAGCTAGGAAATCCTCCAAGTGTGCCAGCACCGGAGCTCTGCTGCCTCTGATTCTCCTCCAAGTGACCCACAGGGTCCTGTTACAGCTGCCGTTATGGAGATTTTTATTTAAATCAATATCTTCTATGTTATCCCTGAAGCATTCACTACTAATAACCTCTTATTCTCTCAGGATGCCTTCAGCCGTGGTCAGATTTGCTTTGCTCTGCACAGACCTACAGGCTCTCGACACTTTTTTCTCCTTTGCAACTCCATCTCTGCCCACGCCACAGCTCTGCTTCTACCCCAGGTGCAATCCAATCCCTCTGGCAGTCACCAATACCTGGGAGACTCCCAGCTGGTATTTAAGTTTCCAGCCACTGTGATGGGAGGAGAAAGCCCTGAAAAATCTCTTTTCTAAAGACTTTTTCCGAGCCAGACCCACGTGGGAATCGATAAAGCAAATCCCCAAGCATTTGGGTTGAATCACAGGTTTCAGGTCCAGCATGTAGCTTTTGAATCCTGCCTCTGCAACACTCCTCGTTACACATCCTGGCCCTGCGTTCTCAGCTGTGCGATTGCATGTGCATAACCTGGGAACAGCAAGGGTTTGTCTAGCTGGCGTTTCTCAAAATGGAGCATGGAAAAAGTTTGGGTCACTTGGTCACCTGCACCAGCCAAAAGGGGCAGGGGAAATCCCCAGGCACTGATGAGATCTTGCTAACTGCACAAAGAAATGCTCTGGTTTCCCAACATCTCCGAATTTACAAGAATAAATCCCTTCCTGTTCCATCTGAGCAAGTACGGGTGCTTTCCTATCGGAGCTAAAAGGCTTGGTGGATCTTCCCGGGTACAAGAGTGGCTCAGCCTGACAACCACAGGGTGACAGTCCTGGGGCTGGGGACCTGCCAGCATGAGGCATGGCCCCGAGGCGACTAGAGATGGAGCCTCACGGGGACGTGCTGCAAAGCCAACCCTCGCTGCAAAGCGCAGTGTCGGTGGTGCTGCAGACCCTCGCAAGAACTCTCACCCCCCCCCGCAAAAGAAGCTCCAGCCACCAGCTCACTTTCTCTGCCTGCTCTGGCCACCCTTCCCCGAATCCCCCCCCAGCGGCTTCCCCCAGGGTTGTAAAAGCCAAAACCAACAGAGGAGAAAGTGAGGCATAAACCCGTCATCACGATGGCAGATCGACACGTTACGGATTTACCATGTCAAAATAATGGATCAAAACTTGTCCTGCCGCCCGGGCTCCAGAAGCGCACTGCCGCTCCTGCCCATGGATTATGTTTGATGAAACTGAGTTAGTAGCGTTTTTATCTGTCAATTAGGAACCATGAAACAGTTATTAAATAGAGTCAGAGCCCTCCTTGCTGCTCTCTTGGGCAGTGCAGGAGACACATAACAGCCTGTAATGAAGCATTAAGCAGCTGCAGTTTTGTTTCTGATAGGATTGGAAATGATAAGCCAGCGAGGCATGGCTGGATGAGGGGAGCGGGTCCCCAGCTCAGCAGCCATATTCTGGCAGCTGCTACGGGGAAGATCAAGGCCAAAATTTCTGCCCCCTGCCCCTGCCCTGTTTCTGCAGGACTGCTGCCTTGCTGCATCTGCATGCTGGGGGCAAAGCGAAGGCCTGAATTTAATTACCTGCTTTTCCTGGTGCAGCTCTGGGTGATTACCAAGGAGCCAGGAGAGCCTTTGGCTGTGTGGAGAGATGTTACCCCAGCCCCGAGGAGAAAAAGGGCTGATCTGAGCAAGCTTTAAGAGGCAGGGACTGGGCTGTCCACAGGGATGGAGATAACACAGGCGTAGTCCACTTCTGGAGGTCATCAGAGCCCAGGGGATGCTATCACTGCCCTCCTGACGCAGAGGCAGTGCCCTATGGCATCTTCCAGTATGCTGGCACAGCCTGGGGCTGAAGCTTTTATCCAGGCCAGGTTGGGATATCTACCTGCCCTTTGGGGCTCTCTGCCCAGCATTTGGCAGAGGGCAAGGCCAAATTCTGGGCAGTGGGGTGACAGTTCTGCAGGGAGGGAGATCCCAGGGAGGGGGATAGCACCATCCTAGTAGGGGAAGAGGCACATGGTCTCAGTGCCACTGGACACATTTACCCATCTCCTTCCCACCCCTCGTGTCTCAGGGCTCGGTAAGCCCTTGCTCTGCCCTGGCAGCTCTTCACCCGTGCCAGCCCCAGGATGCCCAGGAGGGTGCTTGCTCACCCACCCGCAGTGGTGGTCCTATCCCCTCCCCAGCTAGGGCACGCACGCCTGCTGGCAGCGCCTGTTTGCAGCCAAGGGGACACCCAGACAGGGACGGAGCAAACTGTCCTTCCTGCACCTCGCCCCAGTGAACACCAGGGATCTGGCCACGCCAAAGGGTTTTGCATATTTGTGGCTGCTTTGCAGCTTGCTCACCTCCAATGGAAGCACAACAGCAGCAGCAGTTTTTTTTCTTCTAGCGATTTTAAATGAAAGGTTGAGTTTCCAGGGCTTTCCCTTTTGGAGCTCCCTCCGATTTCATTAAAACCTCATCAAACAAAAATAAAATGAGCAAAATCTTGAACCTAACTGCTTAATTCTCAAACTTCCTGATTCACCAAAAATTTTCAGCTGGCTCTGACTTCCAGGGCATTTTTCCTAAGTTGCCAGTGAACAGCAAAACCCATTCATTCTCTTTCTCTGGGCAAACCCCTCAGGAATCCCCCCCAGAAAACCTGGTATCTCCCAGTGCAATGAGGGTACCCACCAGCACCTTTTCCAATTGCCAGCCTTCAGAGAGCAGGAGGGAAATGCACCGTGGTGTTATGCTGGCTCATTACAAGCCAACAACCCTCCACACCTCTCTCACCAGGGATTTTGCAGAGTTTCAGTGTTTGCAAGCTGTTGAGGGACTTCTGGACAGGTTGCACCATTGCACTGCTGTGTCCTGAGCCCTTCCACCACAGCATCCCTGTGGTACTGCCTGCAATGCCTGGCCTCAAGGCTAAGCCCTCTCCTTTCCTTCCAGCCATGCAGAAATGAGAGGGAGACCTTGGCCTGGCAGAGATCTGAGCTCTCCTTGCATGGAAAAACATAGCTATAGTAACAAATTGCTCAGGGCCGCAAGGCAATGATGGACAGGTTTCAGCATGGCAGAGGGGAGGGATGCTGGTACCCTGGCAGGTAGGATGCTGGTGAGAGGAGCATGGAGGGGATGGTGATGGGCACGCTTCCTGGGAGAAGCAGCCTCCTCCTGCACCCTCTGCTCTACCATGTGCCCATGCCGTGGGCATGTTGTACCAGTGTGAGGCTCTCTAAACGTCACCTAAACCTCACGTACAAAGGCAGATGTTGAGTATTTATCACTATCAAGCCATCTCCGACACCTTGCTAAGACGAAGACGAGGTACAGGATGTAGCTGAAGCAGTTGTGCCGCCTCTCCAACCTATCTGAGGAATGAAAACGGGGAAAAGCTTGAAGCAGAAGACGCAACAGCTGCTGTAAAAGAGAGGAAACCCAGACGACAGGAAAGGCACATAGACGTATCTGCAGAGATGGGCACACCCACCACCTCTGCACTGCAAGTTGCTCCCTTGAGCAGCTGCTAACGTGGCCCCTGTGCATTGGGACGGTACAGGATCTGAGGCAGGTTTTCCATCCCTGATGACAGCAGGTTGCACATGGCTTGCAGGTACCAGGAGAGCCCAATACCACCCAGACTGGATTTCATCCCCTTTCCCACTGGCAGCTTGTGTGCAAGCCCCAACTGCAGTTTGGTATCAGCCGGTGGAGCTGGCACAGCGCAGCTGGGGCAGGCTGGGGAAGGAAAGATGCAGCAGGGACAAGAGAAATGGCAATCTCTGCCTCTTCTGGGTAGATGGCGGGAGGTTCCCAGCCCCCTTCCCACCTCAGCTGTGCCTGCAAGGTGGCCAGGAGTGAAGGCCATGTTGGGTTGCTGGAGAGAGGCAAATCTGTATCCAGTGCACCAACATCAGGACAGGGGGCAAGGAGCAACCTGCGTGGGTCTCCCCACTCTAGGCTGAGAAGGATGCAAACTTAGGGCCAAATGTAGCCCAGAGTCCTTACAAAGTACCTTCCACTCTCAGCTCCCTGGGGACTTTGGCCTGCAGCAGCAGGATGCTGCCCTCGCTGCACCTCTCCAGCACACAAAAAGAGGCCCCAGGCTGCTCCTCAGGGATCAGCCTCTGCTTTCAGAAAGCTGCCAAGTAGCAAAACCAGGCTGGAGCCTGCTGCCAGTGCCACAGAGCTGCTCAGCCAAGAGACAAACCCAGGGCAGGGATGCAGACAGGGAGGCCGGCAGGGGGTCTTTGCGGCAGTGGTGAAAGGGCTCTGCAAACACCTCCACCCCAGCTTGATCACCCTCCGGCTGGTGAGGGGGGGCTGCTCCCTGACCAGCTCTTCTGTGCCTGCTTTGTACCCGGGAGGGACTCTGGGGGCGAGGGGAGGGAAGGTGGCCAA
Source organism: Gorsachius magnificus (assembly GCA_034008185.1). Taxonomy (NCBI): domain Eukaryota; kingdom Metazoa; phylum Chordata; class Aves; order Pelecaniformes; family Ardeidae; genus Gorsachius; species Gorsachius magnificus. The sequence continues at coordinate 11,217,578 of CM067109.1, read as the reverse complement.
CCCCTCCTCCCGCACCTCCCCAGCTTCCCTGAAATTTGCCCAAGAACAAACTCTCAGGGATTAGCGGTGGCCACATCCTGGTGAGAACAATATTAAGGGATTATGAGATTAGAAATACCATTTATGCCGAGAGGAATAACTCTAATTCTTATCTGATTGTCTACAGATGTCAGCAATCAAAGCGCCTCTTTCATGCAAAGCAGGGAGTGCTGCTGCCGGAGCGGTAGGTGAAGGCGGCTTGGCCCCCTCCTAGCACAGGGAGAGCCAGCTCCTCCAGCCGATACGCACCCTGGATCGTGTCTGGCAGCTGCCGCCGGCATGCAGACAGGGTTAGTTTCTTTTGCGGGGAAAAGCTGCCCGGCAGGAGCCCTGCACTGGGGCTGCCTCCCCCTCCTCTTGTGTTCCCTGCTGAGCTGCCTGCCCTGTACAAGTTCACCCCTGCCTGCCGTCTGTAGGGTGCTGCCAGACACGATTGCTTTGCCCACAAGCAATGCCAGCCTGAAACCCCGGATCTCCAGCTCGGCTGCAAGCCCACCACAGCCCATTTGCTACCCTGGATGACCAATTCCTCCTGCCCTGGTCTGTGTCCTCCTGTGCAACATCAGCACCTTTGGACAAGGACGTGGCACCGTGAACTGCAGGGTGGCATGGCATCCCCTGAGTGATGCAAGGCTCTTCTTGCTCCTGGAGGGGTCAGACGGCTTCAAAAAGAGACAGACTAACCTGGTCTCACCCCAAAGGGGTGCGCTGCCCCACTGCGCTCTCAGGGCCTGGCTTATGCCCAGTCGGAGGGGCCGGGGCTGAAGGCGACATCGCCGGCTCCATGGCGCGACTGCTCCCTGGGCTGGCCAAGCACTTTGTGCCAGCTCGCCTTGGTAGGCAGCTCCTAATGGGGTGGCCTGGGAGGCTCTGCCCGGCCATTAAGGGAGGTAAGTGCTTCTGGGCATGCTGTGCCAAGCTCCTGTCTGCAGGCTGGAGGCAGAGGTTTGTGGGGAGCTGCTCCCGGCTCCCTCCCCACTGCCATTTGATGGCACATCATCTCCATTCAGCTCCTCATCAAAAGCTCTCTGTCAATCCCTTCTTCGGAGGAGGGCTGTGGGAGCTTCCTCTCCTTCACGCTAATATCTCACATGAGTCTTTCCTCCCCGTCTCCCTTCCCCCTTCCCTTTCTCAGCCCAGAGCCATCTCATCCCATGTTGGTCCCTTTTGCTTTTCTGCTTTCCCTGTGCCTTGCAGACACCCCAGTGCTGAGCCACTGCTCAGGACCTCCTGGCCAGGAGCAGGATGCACACAAAGCCGAGGCATCAGGGAGCCGGGATGGAGCCAGACGAGGAGCTGTGCTCCTCCTGAGCTCTGCAGGGTGGCTGCCAGCCCTCCCCTTCCCACACACCTTGCTCCAGAGCACTCATTTCTGCAAAGCCTTTGACACGGTCCCCCACAACATCCTTCTCTCTAAATTGGAGAGCTATGGATTTGATGGGTGGACTGTTCGGTGGGTAAGGAACTGGCTGGATGGTCACATCCAGGGGGTAGTGGTCAATGGCTCGATGTCCGGATGGAGACTGGTGACGAGTGGTGTCCCTCAGGGGTCCGTACTGGGACTGGTGCTGTTTAACGTTTTCATCAATGACCTAGACAGCGAGATCGAATGCACTCTCAGCAAGTTTGTGGATGACACCAAGCTGAGTGGTGCAGTTGACACACCAGAAGGACGGGATGTCATCCAGAGAGACCTGGACAGGCTGGAGAGGTGGGCCTGTGTGAACCTCATGAGGTTCAACAAGGCCAAGTGCAAGGTCATGCACCTGGGTCGGGGTAACCCCCAGTATCAGTACAGGCTGGGGGAAGAAAGGATGGAGAGCAGCCCTGTTGAGAGGGACTTGGGGGTACTGATGGACAAAAAGCTGGACATGAGCCGGCAATGTGCGCTGGCAGCCCAGAAGGCCAACCGTACCCTGGGCTGCATCAGGAGAAGCGTGGCCAGCAGGTCAAGGGAGGTGATTCTGTCCCTCTACTCTGCTCTGGTGAGACCTCACCTGGAGCCCTGCGTCCAGCTCTGGAGCCCTCAGCACAAGAAGGACATGGAACTGTTGGAGCGGGTCCAGAGGAGGGCTACTAAAATGATCCGAGGGCTGGAGCACCTCTCTTATGAGGACAGGCTGAGGGAGTTGGGCTTGTTCAGCCTGGAGAAGGGAAGGCTGCGGGGAGACCTGATTGCGGCCTTTCAGTACTGAAAGGGAGCCTATAGGAAAGATGGGGAGAATCTTTTTAGTAGGGCCAGCTGTGACAGGACAAGGGGTGATGGTTTTAAACTAAAACAGGGTAGGTTTAGACTAGATATAAGGAAGAAATTCTTTACAATGAGGGTGGTGAAACACTGGAACAGGTTGCCCAGAGAGGTGGTGGAGGCCCCATCCCTGGGAACATTCAAGACCAGGTTGGATGGGGCTGTGAGCAACCTGATCTGGTTAAGGGTGTCTCTGCTCCCTGCAGGGGGGTTGGGCTAGATGACCTCTAGGGGTCCCTTCCAACCCAAAACATTCTATGATTCTATGATTCTATGATTTGCATCTGCCCCCGGCACCTTGCTTAACCTCCCTGAACTGGCTGGAGCAGCTCGGTGCCGCAGGGAGCATGGCTGGCTGAGACGACTGAAAAGCTACCATCGTCCGCATCCCAATGCCGTCCCACAGCATCCCTGCACAGGGCTGGACTAACTCAGTTCAGACCCAGCGAGGGCAGCTCTGCCCTTCCCTGCCTCCCTCATTTCGCTCCTTATAAACTCCATGCTCCCACTGTCTTTCAGGCCAGAGGTGAGCACCAGTTATCTCAGAAGACGCAGGGGACAGGGGGCACTGTCTCAGTCCCATCCTAAGCAGGGACATGCAACAACCTCTGAACACCCCGCAGCCTGCTGTGCAGCGGGTTTGTCCTCGCAGCCCTGCTCTGCACCGCCAAACACTCCAGTCACATTATCTGACGAAGGAAACAGCCACCGCGGAGCTAAATCTGCAAGACAGGGATTTGCACCTTCCTTAACTCACCGACTTGAAGGCCACAGGAGAAAATTAGTTCATCTCACCTGACCTCTTGGGTTGCACAGGCCATTATGTCCCTCTGTTACCCCTCTATTGAGCCCAATAACTCGTGTTTGACTGAATCATCTTTCAGCGAGGCAGCCAGCCTTGCTCTGCAGATAACAAGCAACGGAGGAGCCGCCACTGCTTTTGGCAGTTTGTTCCGATGCTTAATCATTTTTTCTATTAAAAATATGAGCCTCAATTCTAATTTGAACGTGGCTGTGCTCAGCTTCCAGTCATTGGCTCTAGTTATGGCTTTGCTTGCTGGTTTAGTACCCAGTGTCTTCTCTGTTTGGAGGTAATTACCAACGGGAGTCAGGGCATCTTTCCAGCTCCCTTGAAGCCACTGAACAGACTATTTTAAGTCTTTCTCCTCACAGCAGTTTCCCCTGCTCCCTTTGCATCCATCTTTACTTTCCCTGGTTTTCCAAGGTCCTTCTCAAATTACTCCTCCCATAACATCCCAGGACCAATCTGCAAGGGAGTAAAATTGTCGCTGTTGTATGTATGCAGCATTTGGCAGAGCTGGCTCAATCTTGGCTCCAAAAGCCCCAGAATTAGGCCACTCTGTCCCAGTACAAATTCACAGTTTTGGGTGTCTCCACCCTGGCACCCTCCTGCAGGAGCTATCTTCTGTGCTCTCTGCAATTTTGCTTTTTTTCATCATAATTAATCCCTGGAGCTATGAGGCAGCACAGACCTCGCACCACCACCAGCCCCAGGCAGCTGTTCTGCTCACCCCAAGTGAGAATCATCAGGGTTTGCTCCGATCCACCAGTTGCTGGGAGACAGGGAAGGGAGCGAAGGGAATGCAGCAAAACGATGCCTGCAATGACTGTGTGTCACAGCAGCTTTGTGAGCTTTTTAATGCCCGTGAAAAAGCCCACCACTCTTTTTCACTTCTGAATAAAACGCTCAGCATCCTCTGCGGGACGACGCAGCATCCCTGCACCGCTACAGCAAAAATCACACCCACAAATGCTGCCTTGGCAGCTAAAAAAGGGAGTGGTGTCTGCCCTCCCGAGTGTCCGGAGGCGATGGGAGCATGGTTGGTGTGCTTATGCTGAGCCAGCAAGGCAACCCTGGCTTGCAAAAGCCACATGTCACCACTGGCACTTGCAGCAAGGAGCAGCCTGGTGCTCTTGTGCAGTCCCCAGCCCAGCAGTGTTCTCCTACCATTAACGTGAATAGCAGAGGCGGCCACGGGACCAGCTACCTCTCTTCTCCAGGAGAAGTGCAGGGGTCTGATTTCGGACCTTATTTCGCCTTTTATGACCAACTCAGCAGGTCAGCTGGAGATATGGAAATGCCACCCTCCCCGGGCTTCATGGCTCTGTCTCCTGCTGCAGACTGGGAGCCGCTGCAGAGAGCAGAAGGAAGCTGAAGTAGACCCACGTGCTGGACAGCCATGCTCAGCCACCTCTGGCTCGCGTGGCAGGGCAGCAGGAGGAGGAGGAGGGGTGGGAGGAAGGGCTGGATGATGGAGGCTGTGGCAGAACAGGGAGCATGTGCAGAGGGTGCCCGTGGGCTGCCCTGCTCCATGGTGCAATGCAGAGGCACCCAGCCCTGTATGACCGGAGCATCCTGCTGCCCCGGGGTGGGGTACGGTGGGTGAGAGCCCTGGGGTGGGGGCTGCCCAACCCAGCACACCCCAGCTGGGAAGCCATGTAGAATCACAGAATCATAGAATCATTAAGGTTGAAAAGACCTTCAAGATCATCACGTCAACCCAACACCACCATGCCTACTAAACCATGTCCCAAAGTGCCATGTCTACATGTTTTTTGAACACCTCCAGACATGGAGACTTCACCACCTCTCTGGGCAGCCTGTTCCAATGCTTGACCACTCTTTCAGTAAAGAAATTTTTCCTAATATCCAAAGATAGAGGCTGGTGCCACCGGTGGAATTTTGGTGGAATTTCAGTGGTGGAATGTAGGGCAAGGAGGGCACTGCATCACCACTCTGGTTTCTAAGCCCAGTTGTGTGGCTTTGGGAGATTGCTCCCCAGTCTGTGCCTCAGTTCACACTTCTGCCTTTTCATTTAGGCTCTAACCCCCCTGCTTCCCACTGAGCTGGGGCTCTTCTCCCCAGTAGGGAGGGCAATGGGAAGTGGCATGGGCTGCCCTGTGTCCCCAGCACAGCGCTGAAGTCCGGGTCCCTGGGTTTTGGTGAGGGCAAGGGAGGAAGAGGAGGAAGAAGCTGATGAGGCCAAAGAGCCTATGCAGAGGGCAGCTACACCTTGCTGGTGACTCAGGGAAGTCAGGCGCAGAGGGAAAGGGGAGCAGCTCAGGTTCAAATGCAGAGGGCAGAGATGAATGCAGCACTGGAGGACTGAGCATTAGGAAATCAATCAGGAGCCAGAAATGTGCCCACAACAGCCAGGGAGCCTCCATGCCAGGATCCCCTCTCTGCAAAGGCACATTCTAACCCATTGCACACCATCTTTCAAGCAACAGAGCTGCCTGCCGAGCCATGCAACCACACTGCCGTACAGGCGTGCAGGCGGTGACGCACAGGTATGCATGGACAGGTTGTTGCACCCCAGACCAACACCTGCACAGAGACACCCACATGGACACCTTTCTGCCCAGCACCCTCTGCTCTGTGCTTGGATGAATGCCCGTGTAGCGCCGGACGCTTTGGGCCCTCTCCTCGCCGCATGGATAGCTTTGGGAGCACAAACTGCCTTGGGAACTTCTTCAGGAGAAGCCTGTGATGGGACCCACAGGCCACGCAATCAGCATGTCCCCTGCCATCAGAGGCAGGGATTCAGCAAGGTAGCTATGCCCCCAAAAAGTGAACAGCACCATGTCAATTCCAAAGACAACAACAGACGACGAATCCCAGCCTGTTAGCTGAACGTATTTCACAGATCCCTGACTCCAGCCCGCTGGAGTCCCCCGGCACTGGCTCGGACCAGCACAGGTTGCACAGCATCCAGAAAGGAGCCGGAAGGCAGACAGCTGCTCGCAGCCCTCTGCTTTCTTCCCTGACCAAGAGGACAGGGTACGTGCACCCGCAACACGTGACAACCCACACGGTGCAAGGCTGCTCCTCATGGAACAGGCACCGAGTTGGGGTGTGCTCAGCTCAAAGCTGCACATACTGTAAAGTTGTGGAGAGGAAAAACATCTGGGGTCGGGAGCACTTAGAACAAGGCAGCCCAACGTGAACAAAAATACAGAACCAAGGTCTCAGCTCTGGCTCCTAACCTCCCCGCCGTTTCCTGGCATGGACCCACTGAGTGATCTCCTGGCCTCCACAGACGGACAGCAGCATCCATCTCCTCTCTGTACACGTCTGAGCTCAGCCACGCAGGACATCAAGCTTGTGGACGCGGCTCTGGTCCAGCCCCGGTTCTGTGGTCACTCTGTCCTCCACATCTCAGCTGGGGCAAACTGCAGCACTGGGAAGCCACCACTGGTCCCTGCTGCATGAGGTTCTGCAAGGGCACTGTTGGGCTCCGGCTCTTCAGGTCCCCAGAGAGAGACTAAATTTCCCCATGCTGCTTGGCACAGCAGGTTGTCATTGCTCACTTGCTTTTGGCAAACGCCCCACACCCCTCTCCCCACCCTACATCACTGGCAGCCAGGCTGCCCAGCCTGGTACCCTGTGATCTGGTAGGGAGAGGGACGAACGGCCCCCCCGTCAGCCACATCTGTGCTCGGCAGGCTGTGCATGCCTCCTGCCGGTGCAGAGGAGACCATCCTGGAGAGAAAACAAGCAGCCACCACTCTATGGATGGTATCATAAACCATTTTAATAAGGCATTTTGCTCCCCCTCCCCACCACCCCAACTCGTGCAAACACTGTCTTGTTTAGTTGGCAGCAGATGATAAAGACCCCCAGGGAGCAGAGGAGGGGGAGAAAAGGGACATCTGTTTAGAGCATTTCTACTGCGTGGCTCTCCCAGGCTATTTCTATCTCTTCTTGTCAAAATTTATCAACTGCGTAATTGTTTAAACAGCATTAAAGTGCTTGGAGCAAGAGCAACTGGAAATTGTCCTGCAGTTGCCTCTGGTACTGATGCTGACAGCTCGGAAGGGGACTGGGGAGAGGAGGGATCCATCGGGCATGGGAATCCTCTGACTCCTTTTCCGGGGGGGTAGAGACCACCCCATCCTGCTAAAGGGAGGAAAATAATCTCATTTTATTCCCAGTGCCCTTCCCTGCTTTCCAGACCCAGGACTCTCCCTCCCTCTCCTCTCCTCCCTGCCCTGACCTGCAGTTAGCACACATTTATGCTGCTGAATTATTTACAGCAGACGCACCATAGCTAATGACGATGTCTGTCACACTGAAGTACACTGGATCCTGCCCTGACCCTGCTGAACCCTTGGCCGGGACCTCACTGCCTGACTGGGCCGCGCTGTGGTTCCCAGCTGCTGCCAGTGATTTTGGAGAGGGATGGCAAAGCACTGGGAGCTGGGAAAAGATGAGGATTTATTGCTGCCTGCCATCTCCTCTCCTTCCAGGTGGCAGAGCTGGTGCTGTAGAGGGTCCCCACCACGGGGTCTTCTCATCCCTGGGGAGACTACCTGGCCTGGGTCCCTGCAGACATGGGCACATGTGGCTGATGACAGGCAAGAACTGTACCCCGTGGTGGTGACAGTGGTGTGGTTTCTTCTTCCAGCACCATCTGGGAAACGGACTGTGATTTTTTTTTAAGCGCCACAGCCATGTGGAGCCATGGGTGGAGATGGAAAAGCGGCATCCACGTGCGGAGCATTGACCCCTTTGCTCCCTGCCCATGGCTGCAGCGACAGGAGGTGGCCGTATCTCGGCTGGTCCCTCCCCTCCCAGCACCCTCGAAGCTGGGGACCCACCACTGCCAGGCATCAGGAAGCTCACACCAAATATTTTGACAAGGGGCACTTAGGAGCAGCCGAGACAAAATCCCTCCTGGTGCAGAGGCCAGTGCAAACAGAGCGTGTGTCCCCTCTGTGGCCCCGGCAGGCAGAGTGCAAGCCTGTGGCCAAGAAGACTTTGTCCTCCCAGCTCTGGGCATGCCTAATTCCTGGCACGGGGACCAGGGGTTGTGGGAAGCTATTTAGACTGGATTTGGGCTTCTTTAATTATGAGGCTGGTTTTGTCACCTTAAGGAGGACAAACAAACTTCAGGAGAGCGTGCCATCCACCCGGGATGTGGGACGCTGGCGTGGCACGCAGCCTTTGCCATTCATGCGAGATGAGGATGGGGAAGGTTTCCCAGGAAGCTGCCAAGCCCCAGAGCCCCTTTTCTTCTTCTCCTCCAGCCCAGAAGCTGCTGGGATATGGAAGAGCTGGACTGCCCCCCTGCCTCATCCCACGAGCTCATCCCCAGCCCCGCTGCAGGAGGGGATGCACAGGGAGCCTTTGGGCTCATTTCATATCTAGGTCCGAAGTTTGGGAGCTGCTCGCCAAGGGAGTCCTTGCACCCGGGAGCACCCTCTCTCTTGATAGACGCGCCATCCCTGGCTCTGGCTGGTCACTGGCAACCCCAGAAATCCCCACCTCTGCTCTGGGGAGTGGGCTGGCAAGGGGGCGGCTGCCTTCTCCGCTTCTTGCTGCTCTCGCGCCATGTGATGCTCCCACCGTGACGCAGGTGAGGAGTGCAGCTATGAGCTCTCCTAGCGCCCGACCCGGCATGAGCTTATCGGTCGCTGGGGTCAAGCGTGGGGCCACGTCCCTTCAGGTGCCGGCGAGGACACGCCATGGGACACGGGACCCTGCAAGTGCTGGCCACCTCCCAGGCCTGCTTTTCCCCTGGGCAAGGGCTCCACAGGCCACAGCATCGGTGAGGCCAGGGCAGAGCTGCCGGCACTGCGGTCCCGTGCCGCGGCACCTAATAAATGCCACGTGCCGCTCCGCTCACCCCGCCGCCGCGTGCTCCCCACCGCCCCCAGCTCCCCCGCGCAAAGAGGGGGGCTGCAAGAATTGGAGGGGGGATATTTTTATTGTTTCTGACACTGGCTGCCCCAGATTATCATATTTTACGCAGTGAGCCAAAGAAGCATCACTCTGCTATGCTGCAGCTGGGCAGGCTGCCCAGCCCGGCAAGGGGAAGGACGGGAGGAATGCAGCGGGGCGCGGGTGCGTGCACGCGTGGGTGCGAGCGTGCGGGTGCGTGCACACGGGGGCCACGGGGCACTGCTTCATTCAGCCCTTCCCGCTGGGGCACGGCAGTGTGCATCGTGCCGGATGGGGCGGAAAGGTCGCCTGCTGCCTGCAAACGTGTGTTTTTCTAGTCTGGCTCCTAATTTGATTAGGACTAATTGCATTTGGGAGCGTGGTGGGGTTTTTGGGTGGGTTTTTTTTGGCCTTCGCCTTAAAAAAGCAGGGATGGCAATTTACATATCATTACCCAGCATGCCTTTCCAGCTCCTAGCCAGGCCAAGACCTGAAATCTAGGCACAGGCAGCAAAGTTCATCCGTTGAGTTTTCCCAGCCATGAACAAACAGCTCGGCATGGAAAGGCGACGACTGGAGAGCATGCATGCCTCGTGTAACAAAGCTGAATTTCCACGAACAAGGCACTCTTGCAGTCTGTTTGGCCCTGTCTGGAATGGTTCCTTCCTACAGCTTTCAGGAACTGGGGGGTGATGCTTAGCCGTGAAGCCCCTCAGAGCCATTGCACCTATCCAGCCCTTAGGGCCCACGGGCACGTCCGGAAAAATCAACCACATCGACACCACTAAACCCGACAGCTTTGGGGTGCATCTCCCAGTGCTGGAACATCAGCAGCCACATGCTTAAATTTATTAGCTCCATCCCTGCCGTAGGTTTGGTGAAGGTTAATGTAGTCCTGCCCCACGCGCCACTCGGGCACAGCCTTGGGGCTGGCCCTGCATGGGGCCATCCCTGAGGGGCAGGAGGATATTTGGAGGGTGAGAGGGATGAATCTCAGGGGTGGGTGCTGCTCCCTGCCAGCTGGCCCTAGTGCCAGGGAACGGTCGCAGTCATGTTTAACTTGCTGCTCTCGAAATAGCCTCAGTTTACATGGCTGTGGGAAGGGATTGAATAAGTTCATAGGGGAAAAAAATCCATCAAAAGGGCTTAAAAAAAACCCCCAAAAACCAAAACAACCAAACCCTGCGTCACAGATCGCTGGACATGAGCAGGGAAATATCTGCACGCACTGACCCTGAGCACATGCTTCGCCATCAGCATCCGCGCCCATGGCAGGAGCACGGGCCCAGCCAGCGACACCCTGCTCTGAGGCAGAGGCATCCTTGCTGCTGGAGCCAGCCAAACCTCTGTTTTCCCAAGCCAGTGTGTCGGCAGTGCCCTCATGCAGGTTTTCCCAACAAACCAACAATACGGTCAGACACCGGCCCCTGGCACTGCCTTCCTCTGCTGTTTAGCCCATGCCCATCATGGGATGCTCACGCCTGCCCTGGTGCTCTGTCCCTCTCCTGGGGAGCTGGAAATGTACGTCTTACTGGAGAGGTTGTTACCTTCTTTGTTTCTTCTTTATTTTGGATAGGTAAAAAAAGAGAAAAAGTTATAAAAACAACAACAACAACAAAAAAAGATGCAAACTACAGTCCAACCCTCTGGTTGCAGCTGGAGCCCAGCTGGGAGGAAAGGGACTTCTAAGGCAGAGAAAAAGGAGGCTCTGATTATTTATTAGTGGCCGATGTTTGATCGTTTGCTAATCAGGCCAGAGAACACACTCGGGCTCTCCCGGCCTCCCCGCTCACATGTGGTTCCTGTTGCTTTGCCCCTTCCCCCCTCCTTCTCTCTGGTTTTGCTTTGTTTGTTTTTCTGTTAATATGGTTGTTTTTCCATGTTGTTTTCCGTCAAACCGCATGTTTTTTCCCCTTTCTCTCGCCAGCCACTGCAGTGACAGACACAGAGGAAGAAGGCCAGCCCAGAGCCACTTGCCCTCTGCTAGTCCCTTTCCCACCATCGGTGGGAGGCAGCAATGCCCACGGAGCAGGGCTGGGGCTGGCACTGGGCTACAAGGCCCCGTGCCACCCCTGCGATGCAGAAAGCAGCTCCACCGCCTGCATCCTGACCTGTGTCCCTGCTGCTGGAGGGGATTTTGCTGCGTTTTCTCTCTCATGCGGGCCCCATCTCGGCAGGCATCCCAGCCCACCTGGTAGCAGCCCCGCTAGGCAGCGGGCGGCAGCACGGCCAGCATCGCGTGGGCATCCCCAAAGCTGGGCAGAGGGGCAAAAGGGGAGGTGCAAACGGGCAGAGCCGCTGGGTCAGGATGGAGAAAAGCAGGTTGGAAAGGGACAGAGGGATGGGAGCGGAAGGACAGACGCCCACCCTGGCTGCCTCCCTCCCTCCCCTCTTTGCACACAAGGCCTCCTTGCTCCCATGTGCACTCTCCGGCTTCTGGCAGCCTTTCCACCGTGCGTTTCCACTCCTCTCTGGCCCATTAGCAGTATTTTTATAACATTCTGTAATGCACAGAGCCGTGTGCCAAACCTCAAGAGCGCATTATTTCCCAACGTCTTTGTTATATTCATCCCTGGGCCCTCCAGCCGCGCATTTCCAAACGCAGAGCTGTGGCTCATGGGGGCAGCTGGGAGCCTGGCGCTGTGCTCCCGGTACCCAGAGCCTTCCTCTCACTTCTGCCTGCTCCCGGTGCTCAGCCCCTGCCTCAGCTCCAGGATGCCCAGCGTGCAAAAAGCCCCGGTCCCATTGCCTGCTGCTTCTGGCCACGCTCAGACATCTACTGCTCTCCAGGCTGCAAGGCAGATGATCCCTTGGAGATAAACACAGAGCATCCTGGTTGCTCTCCTGTGCTTCAGCCCATGCTCAGCTGCCTGAAACAAGGAGGCAGAGCAACAATCACTGCTCAAAGTCTCCTGGAAGAGGCTGCCCTGGAGAAGAGCCACCTTTCCCTGTGCTGGTTTGTGCTCAGGATGATTCACGCCCTGGAGATGGGTGATGTAGGACCCTTAGGGATAAGCAAGCTTCCGGGCCCTTCCTTCTCTCCGAGGTGGGCTCTCCATCCCTGGTCATCCCTTCCCTGGATGCATGCTGCCCTCCCTGCACATGCACCGGTGTCCCCATCTCTGCAGGGGACAAGACAGCCCAGTTACCCCCAGCCATCTGCGCTCCCCTGGGTGCTACTGGGCTCCCAGATGTGTCCGCCACAATGTAGACCTGGGTGTCAAATACCACTCCAAGGACCAGCTGAGCTACCCGTGTCCCCCTGAAGCGCGTTGATGAGACACCTTCTTCATGCCGCTTCTTTAAGTGGCATCTTGTCCCCCCCAGCGTGACACCCCCAGAAATCCTGGGGTCCCTCTGCAGCCACTGGCATGTCCTACTGGAGCTCCCTGCTCCTTCCGGGCCAGAGCCGTTATGGGAACACCACCGAGAGCGGTCCAAAGGCTGATGCTGGATCTCCCCCATCCCTCCCAGCAGCTCCCCTTTCAGCACAATCTGATCCCCTTTAGCCATTTCCTAAGCCGTGTTCCAACTCTAGTACTAATCCACATTTTCTCTGGTTTAACTCATAATTTCCCATGTGGCATCATAGCAAATACTTCACTGAAGTCAAGACAGATTGCATCGACCACATTTCTGGTCTTAGGAAATCAGTTCCCTTATCAAAGAGAGCTATCAGGTTAATCTGGCGTGATATGTCCCTGGCAAGTCCCCCTTATATTTTTCTCCCATTTTCCGTTTGTCTCCATGTCTTTAATTGCTCCCTCTTCCTTAATTGCTCTCTCTTCCAAGCGTGCCCCATGGGTGTTGTGGGGTCAGGCTGTCTGACTGGGATTTTTCCTTCTCTCAAGCACAGGAGACTCATCGCCTCCCCCCACAACTCTGGGTACCGCCAACAACCTCTCAGCTGCTAATGAGCTTTGCTAATGAACAGGAGATGTCCTCACCTGGGGATGAGGTGCTCCCCAAGCCTTCAATGCATCCTTTCCTTTGAAGGTGCCTCCTTGACAGAGCACCCTCTCTAGGTTTTATCCTCCTTTCTCTCCCCCAGCCTGCACTGCCCTCACTCTCAGCATCGCTGCTTAGACCTTGCGGGGTTCATTTGATACCGGGCTCTGCCGAGCTTACCTTTAATCTCCCTTGAAACCTGGCAGCATAGCCAGCTCCGCTCTTCTCTCCTTGTTTGCTCTGTATTTATACAGCTAACCCCTCTTTTCATTTCCTCTGCAAGGTCTTGCTCAGCTTGACTCCTGGCAGGACTCCCTTTATCCCTGCGCTTGCTGACCCCCACGACGGAGCTTGTTTGCTAATTGACAACCTTTCCCGTTCCTTGCCGCCACTCCGCTCCCTCCTCACGTCCTTCCTGTGGCGTTGTCTGCCCGCGAGTGCCCCTGCCTCGCTTCGGGGGCACGCTCCAGGTACCGCCTTTTATTTAACAAGTTCCCCAAATCTGTGCAGACCCTCACTCCCACTGCTGTTACCTTTTTTGTTGCCCCGGTAAGAGGGGAAAATGCAGGCACAGACCTGTTTTCATTTAACTTCCTATCCAGCTGAAACGAAACAAGTCCAAGAGCCCTCAAATCCCAATTTTGGGTGACCAAAATCCCAAGTTTGGCATCCCTCAGATCCCAGGTGAGGGCTCCAGTTGCACTCAGCTGTAACAGGTATTCTGCCACAAAGCCATGCTGCAAACCTCTGGCGAGATGCCCATCTCCATCTCCACCTCCATGCCCATGCCCGTGCCCGTGCCCGTGGCCATCTCCATCTCCATCTCCATCCCCATCTCCATCCCCTCCTGGGATGCTCCCAAACCCACAGCAGCCCACACACCTCCAGGGAATCAATCATGCCCTGCAGAGATGAGAAAGTTGTGGGTGTTGCAGGCAGGGGTTGGGGGTGGCAGCACTGGGAAAAGAAATCTCGTGGAGAACATTAAATTAAAATCCAGGCAATTAAATTAATTACCACTAAAAGCATCTCACCTGATTAGTTCCTTGCATACTTAATTGCATTAACACCACTGGGCATTCACTTATTTATTTGTTGCCCTCTCTCCTGGTGCTGGTGTCCCCTGCAGTGTCTGACCGGGCTCCTCAGCTGTCTGGTGCTCACGGGGGCTGTGAGCTGCCAGCAAATGGGAAGTAAGGAAAGGTAAGAGGAAACAGCAGGATTTGGGCTCTAACGCTGAGCAATTCCCACGGGTCCCTGAGCGGATTGACAGGGATTACTATTAGCGAGGTGCTTAGCAGATGGAAGAGCCATTGCAAAGTCACGGCGATGCCACAGCTGCAGAGGAGGCGGTTGGAGGCTGCAGCCCCCTCCCCAGTCCCCTTGTTTCCTCCGGACCTGGGCTGCAGCCCCCCGTGCGCTGGCACAGCCTGGGACCTCTCCCCAGATGGGGTCTGGCACACACATGCCAGAGCAGAGGAGCCACGCAGCCTCCTCCTGCTTCCCTGCCTCCGAACTACCCATCAGCACCTCCTCACCCTGGCAGCGTGGTGGAGAGGCCCCGGGCTCATCTGCCTTTTGGTCTGTCATGCTCCCAGCCCCAAAACCTACTCGCTGCCGCACCCCCTGCCCGATGCCAACTGCTCCCCTCTCCCCTGCTTCTCATGTTGCCTTTTGGCTTCTTCCAGCACCCCCTCCTCAGGCCCACGCGCCAGGATCCCTCCAAGAAGACCCTAAACAATGAGTTGGACACTGTGAAGCATCTCTGAAATGTGGATTTCTTCATTCTGACCTCCAGGTGCAGGGAGCCCCTCCTGCTTGATTTGCAGGGCTTATGCAGGCCATGGCTGGTCCTCCTGTGACCCTCTGCCCCTGGACCATGGTCTAGGATGGAAACGCCACCCTGGTTCCGATGCAACGTGCAGAAGGTGAGAGAAGAAGCGGAGAAAGGCTCTGCCACATCCTCCAAACCTGGGAATGTGTGGCCACCTACATGGTGCATCCCTGGCTGGTGGGGCTCCTAGGTGGTGCCTTGCAGCTCCCTCCGCAGCCGTCACCATCCCGCACCCAGCTCTGCTGGCTGGTGCTGCCAAGTGCAGATGCCATGCTGAGAAGCACACGGCTGCTATCAGCTGTACAAACACGACAACCCACCAAACACACAGTTGCTATCAGCTCTCAGCGTTGTGTGAAATATAGCACAACTCTTATCTCCCGCGCTGAGACCTGTGAATCAGTGCATCTTGCACTTAAGATATGCAAAATCCCAGGAAATGTGTAGTTGTCCCCCAACACGCCTGTGCACAGGGGCTCTGCAAACACACAGCAACTCCCACCACCTCTCAGTTGCTCCTCTGAAACACCCATCTTGCAGTAACCCCAGCCAGGACATCTCCTTCCCAGCTGCAGTCCCCTCTGACAGCACAGACCCAACTCTTTCCACCTGCAGTGATGGTGGACGTGGCACTGGGCCAGGGGGAGAGACATCGTCCCTTCCCAAATTATTCCTGGGGCCTTGTTTAATCTACCAGCTTTGATGCAAAGTTTGGGGCAGGAGGGGCCGATTCCAGCATCCTGCTGCTGGGATTAGTACACTGTGGGGCGATTGTGTGGTGGGGTGCAGCAGGCAACCACGTGTATGGAGAGTGCAGGGGTTGGGATGGCAGGAGGGGGCTGCGAGGTGTCAATACGGGAGCAGAGAGCATGGATCTGTCCCCCCCAGTGTCACATGGCAGGGTACTCACTTCCCACGCTCAGGTAGGTCTGGTATTTGAGGTGCCAGGAGGAGCCCTCGTAGCAGGAGTACTGGCCACTCTGCGTCAGGTCGACGTTCTTCAGGATCAGGTAGGACCCGTTCAGGTGGGACTCATCGATGTCGGTGCCGTTGGCTGTCCAGGTCACAGCTGCGTCCCAGTCCATGGAGCCACACTTCATGGTCACATCTGCGCCTACCCGCTCATACTGGACGTGGCTGTCTGCGGGGAGGAAGAGGAGAAAAACAGGTGAGCTCGGAGCCCCGTGGGCAGGGCTGCCTTGGAAACAGCATCTTACCATCACTTGTACAGGAAGCAAGGGAAGGACTGGGGCATGGACTGACACTGTTAGTGGCCAGGGAAGCCCAAGCGCTCCTGCTGACTGATAATAATTTATTTTAACCTTAGAACAGAGTGAATCAGCTGGCAATGACCCTGGGATCAGGATTCATGGACCACCTCCATCTCCCAAGATGATTTCCTCTGACCTTTGAGAGGACATGCCAGGGCTGCACCAGCCGAACACCCCACCGCACAGACAGGCACTCACACCAGCAAGTCATTGCCACTCTTGTATCTACGTGGCTTGCTACAGGATGCAAACCAAATGCACACATCAGAAATCCCCCAGCAGAGAGGTGGCAGAGCCCCAGGACTTGTCACCAGCAAACTCAAGTTATTTACTAGCAGAGGTGGGAAGCGGGCAGCTGCCCTTGTGATTCCCTGCCCAGGAAATCAGGTGGGAGGGATGGAAGCTAACCGTGCCTTGCTTTGGAAAGGGGCGGCTGCTTGGTGCATGCTGCGCTGTTTGTCTCCCTGCCTGGCTTCTCCTCTCTCTCTACAATAACATGATGCCTTGCTGAGCTGTTTGATTTAGCATCTTGCGAGCGGGGCAATACAGCTCATTGGGCACCAGCTGCTTAATTGAATTTTCTCAGGTTTCTGGACAGGGGCTTTAGCTGACATTCATTAATGATCCTTAGCAACTGAGTCTTTCCCATATTGCTACAATGGCTGTGCTGAGCTGAGTGTGACAAGGATAAAATCGCAGGGGTGTGTGTGTGTGCCCATGACATGGGGTGAAGCAGGACAGGGGGATGAGCAGAGGATGAGGTTCCTTCAAGGCTTCATCAAGCCTCTATGCACAGACAAGGGCTGTTCGGTTCTCAAAATACTCCTGGGGTTTCAAAAACACATTTGACAAGGTGTTTCCCAAGGAAACCAAGCAGCCCTGACACACGAGGAAAGTCCTTGCAAGGATTTATAGCAGCTAGAGGTCAGGAGACCAAAGGTGAGAACAAGCGGTCAGATGTGGCAGTAGAAGACGTCACTGGTGAAGTGCAACAGGGATCAGAGCTGGATCAGAGCTGCCCAACACCCTCATAACTCACGGGGAGAAGGGGGTTGAGGCAGCCAAATTACAGCTGGGTGCAAAGGCACCGCAGAAGGACATCACGGTACAGACCCACCAAGGCGATAACACTCTGTCAATAAACACACAGGGATGCACACAAGGAAAAGCAAGACTTGCTTCCCCTACCGCTCACAGCTCCAAATGAGCCACAGCCTCCATGGAAACATATCTTGGAGTTACCATGCTCACTTCTCTGAAAACATCAGCTCAGTGGCGACCAAAAGCATAAACCCAACGCTAGGAATTACTCGGAAAGGGATTGAGAAGAAAATGGAAAGCACTGTACCCTAAAAGCCATGCACAAATCTGTCCCTGTGACATGAGCAGCATAGTTCAGCTGAAAACTGAGCAGAGAGAAAAAATGGGGAAGAGCAGGGGCTGGGAACAGCCCCCGCGTAAGGATGGCTTAACAGATTCAATCCCTTCATCCGTAAAAGGAGACAACTGAGCGGAGACATGACAGACACCTCAGCAATGATGAGTGACATGGAGAGGACGAATTGAGAAGGACCGCTTGCTCCTTCTCCTAATAAAATAATTAAGGGGCAGCAAATGAAAACAAGCAAAAGAAAGTGCTTTCTCGCAAAAAGTGTGATTCAATTACAGAAACCCATGTCCATCAGATGCTGTGGATGTCAACATTCTGGGGAAAAGAGCGAGTAAATGAATGCACAGCAGAACACACCACCCAGGGCAGCAACACACTGAGCTTCTGGTGAGCCTGGGGAGGCTGCAGGCAGCTGGCGGTGGGGAGAGATGGGAGAAGCACCCCCCCATGCTTGTCCTGCTCTTCTCTCCCTCCCTAGACATCAGCTCCTGGGTCCTGTTGATAGGTGGGACCACACGGGCAGCATCCAGCCATTCCTTGTGTGAAAGCCCACAGCCTGAGCCCCCCTGCAAAGGAGAGAGCCCCAGGGTGAAGCTGGCCCTGGGGGAGACCCTGGCAGGTCTGAGTCCTCCTGCAGATGGTCTGTCAGGACACCTATTTCAGATAGGGAGGTAGCACCTTTGGGGATGCTATCCCTGCTGGGAAAGGAGGTGCTAAGAACAGACAACAAAAAACTGAGTTGTAGTGAGTAAGATGCTAGTGAGATGCCTTGGAATCATCTCAGACACTAGTCAAGGGTGGGGACATTTGAGAAACTGCGCTGATCAGACCAGTGTGTTTTGAGTGTTTTAAAAAAGCTTAGAGCATATACAGACAGGCAGAAAGAGGGGAGAGCATCTATGCTGAGGCATCTGTGTGGGGAGGGGTAGCTGGAATGGGCCCAGATAAACAGGCAGATAGGCAGAAGTGTGGAAGAAGATGGATAGGTGGGCAGAAGAATGAATGCCTGTGATTGCAGACAGACGGACAGCTGGCTGGATGGGCACAGATGGGGTGGAGGGAAGTGTATGAAGATGAAAGGATGGATGACTATGCAAGTGGATGGATGGATGGATGGATGGACAGATGACAAGGCAGATGGGTAGTTATAGATAACAGAGCTAAAGTAAGAGTTCCAGCACCTTCCTCAAGTTCTCCCCTGATTTCTTCTATTGCTTAAGGTAAAGACATTTTCTCTTCCCCTTTCTTGCTGGCTCATAAAGTCTGTTGACTCTCCTGGCCTTACACTTGAGGATCTGCTCGGCAGAGACACTGGAGATGCTGCACCACCCACCAGCCTTGCCTGAGGAAAGGCTCATTGCAGTGATGGGCCCACAGACCTGCCTGCCTTGCCTGCCCAGTGCCTGGCCCCCAGAAAGGCTTCAGAGAGGGAGAAGCTTTGGGGTGCCCAGCTCTGCTTCTCAGGACTGTGGCTCAGAGCATGTCGGTAGCTAGTGGCAGCAGGACTAAGCTGGGAAGGGGGAAAGGCACCTTGAATTATTTCCTATTTGTCCTTAAACACAGTGCAAACATGTTGGCACTCATCCAGAAGGGCTGAGGGAGCAATTCCTGGAAGACAGGTCTTTGAAAGCAATGCTCCTTTCCAAGGCAATGATTTAAGGCCCCTGACAAGGAGAAAACCATAGCACAGCTTTGGAGGAGGCGTTTCTCCCTGCTGGGTTTGCTTACTGGAGCTGAGCCAGGTCCCCACGTCCCTCCTTCCCCGTGCCAGCCGTAGAAGTCCCACCATGGCAGCCCCACTGGCAGGCATCACCTCCCACAGCTCCTCCCACCACTGGAGCAGCCGTGCCAACACTAGTTCTGCTTTAGGATAGGGGCGGGCAAGGGTGACCAGGGCTTTTACTGGGGGCCTCCACTTTCTGCTGGCTGGGTATGGGCAGGACTTCCTCCGTCCCCAGCCTGCCCAGAGCCTCACATCTCTCTCGAGCAGGGAGGGGAGGGCAATTTGTCCCCCCTCCTGGTCATCATGTCACTGGAAACACATGGGATCAATGGCCAAGATTGTGCCTGTGCTGCAGGGCCAGCCCTGCTGGATAGACATTGTCTGGTGGCATGGGCAGAATGAGGGCCAACAGCCAGGGGCTACAGCTTGGGAGGTTCAAGCTGGATATGGAGGAAAATTTCTTCAGGAGGTGCAGCCCTGGGACAGATACCCACAGAGAGGGGGGGAATCTTCATCCTTGCAGGTTATCAGGGCTCTGTTGACAAAGCCATGACTGATATGGTCTACTGTTTGGAACAGTCCTCTTCTGAGTTGGACATCAGACTTGACACCTCCAAAGATCCCTTCCAACCAACGCTGCTGTGGTCATTGCCTGGAAGTGATCCTTAGAGATGCTGCCCTGCCCCTACACCACCCTGCTTCTCCAAAGTATGCTGCTTTTCAGGTCAGGTGACAGCACAAGGGTGAAGCACACATCATGATGGAGAGGTTGTGATGCACCCCAATGAGCAACATGCCTCTGAGCAGCCAATCCCACCAAGGGCCACATCATCTGTTGCAGCACAGCACATAAAGTCCCAGAGCTGGAGAGGAGCCATGGTGATGCACGACGAGGGCAGAAATTACAGCTTTACCCACAGCCCTGCAAAGCTGCAGTGGAGGGAAGATGGGAGCTGCCCATGGGACAGACACATACAGCTCTCATGGTGGACCTGGGGCAACTCAGTGAAACAAGCTGTGAGCTGCTTTGCTGCCCTCCTAGCGATGACGAGTGACACCTTGATGGCACGATCTGTGCAACTGCAACACAACAGATGTCAACAGGACAGCGGTCCAGGGAGGGGAATGTGGTGGGTTGACCTTGGGTGGGTGCCAGGTGCCACCAAGCCGCTCTATCACTCTCCTCCTCAGCAGGACAGGGTTGGGGGAGAAAGTGAGATGGGGAAAAAAACCACCACCAACCTTGTGGGTCAAGATAAAGGCAGTTCAATAAAAGCAAAAGCAAAGGCCGTGTGTGGAAGCAAAAGGAAAACAAAGATTTTATTCTCTACTTCCCATCAGCAGGCGATGTCCAGCCACTTCCTGGGAAGCAGGCCTTTCACTATGCGTAGCGGTTGCTCCAGAAGACAAATGTCATAAATAATAAGTGCCCTCCTGCCCTCTTCCTCCTCCTTTCCCTTAGCTCTTATTGCTGGGCGGATGTCATATGGTATGGAATATCCCTTTGGTCATTTTGGGTCAGCTGTCCTGGCTCTGTCCCCTCCCAAGATCTTGCCCACCCCCAGCTTACTGGTGGTGGTGCAGGGGAAGTTGAAGAGCCAGCCTTGATGCTGTTGGAGCACTGCTCAGCAGGAGCCAAAGCACTGGTGTGTTACCAACACCTTTCCAGCTACCAACACAAAGCACAGCACTGCAGGGGCTGCTATGGGGAAAATTAACTCCATCTCAGCCCGACCCAATGCAGAGAGACACGGATGGAAGATGAGACAAAGCGGCTGAGATGTGGGACCCACAGGAACACGTGTGATGCTTCCCAAGCCCATCCTGCTCAGCTGGAACTCCTCAACAGAAACATCATCCTTGTTTTCCTTCTTATTGAATCCTGACCTGCATTGAGACTGCAAGGACAACAATGCAGGGAAATCCTGCAAACCTGTGGGCTACCCTGGACATGCACCATGCTGGGAAGGAGCAAAACTCATTTCAGGACTCTCCTGTGGTCCCAGCACCTCCACTGGCTGCTCTCCCTCTGTTACCACCGAGGTTCCAGCCCTGCCAGCGTGGGCAGCTGCCAGGGCAAGTGTGCCACTGGGCACTGCCCTACGCGGCATGCATGGAGCCACACCATGGATGCGGCCCTGGGGGGTCTGTGCCCAGACACAAGAGGGGTCTTTTGAACAGTGAGCGGAGGAAGCGGAGAGGATGGTTTGCATTCCCAGCACCGGTGCTCACCGCAGCTCCTCAGTGCCAAGACCTGTTGCAAGCCAACCCCCAGCATGTACTTGCAGTGGCCAAAATCATCCTTGCCATCACAGCATTTTGCAGGCAGACAGGGCCAATTTTTCCCCCTGGAGCCCTCTTCCCAAATGCACTGCAGGGCTGTGCATGGCATAAGCAGAGCACGAGCAAAAGCATTTCTGGGGACAGACACAAGCACTCTTCTTTGCAGGATGCACAGCTTCTGGCTCTGCCCCTCTTTTGCAGGTGGGGAAACTGAGGCAGTGAGAAAGGACATGTCCCCACTTCCCCCGACAGGAAGTGGAGCACTTCTGCAGCGGGACAGAGAATTATGTGTCTCCAGGCAGAGGAGCCTTCACATCACCCCCGTTAGCCTTTGTACCTGCCTCCCAGAGCTAAGCAACTAGCCACAAATAACCATCTCAGCATCTAATTAGCGTTCTGTTTATGTATTCATAAATTACACCTTTAGTATTTACACAGTGACGAGGCTATGCCGAGAGCTTTCCAAGCAGATAAACCGGCGAGGTCTTGCACCTTGTAACTTCCCATGGTAAATGAAATGAATGAACCCACAGGAGATGAGCGGGGAGCCCCAGAGCGTGGGGAGGGCGAGGGGAAAGAGCCCAGCCTGTGTGGGGAGGGAAGGAGGAGAGTATGATCCCCGCCTTGGCTGGCCACCGCTGCAAGAGCCTCCGCTCAGCTCTGTCCCCAGCTGCCCTGCCTCCTTGCAGCCATGTCTCATGTGCCGGTGCCTGGGGAGGAGGTGGCTTGGCCATCTCCTGTCATCCTTCTTGCATGGACGAGGATGTTCCTGGCCATTGGGTCTGGGTCTCACAGAGCAGTGGCACAACCCTGTGGCTTCTCTCCTGCTCCTGCAACCATGCTGGCCAGCATGAGCATCACCGACAGTGCCCAAGGGATGCTGGTGGCTCTGCTCCCATCTGCAGCTTCACAGCCCTGAGGTCTGCCCTTCTTCAGATGAAACAGCCTCCAGTACTGGAGAGGGTTTCCTGACACCAACTTCCAGAAGCACACTCCATCCTTATCTCCTCTCATTTATTCCCTCCGGTGCCACTTGGTCTTCGCACAGCTTTTGTTGCCAGCAGAAACCTTCCCTTCAAGGAGAAGGAATTTCATGCTTAAGGAGGCAGTTCTTCCACAAGTGATTTAAAACTAGATACATCTTTGTAAGGAAACAGGCGTAATTAAGTGTCATCGATGTAGCCAAAGATATGGTCTGTTCCAAGTTAATTTTGTCCATTAATGAAGAATTGCAGCAAGCAGAGCCCGCATTTGTTTGCTCTACTTTGGTAAACCCCTGGAGTCAGCAGCTTTGCTCTCTTGACAAGAAAAAATAATTAGCAAGAAATTTTAATTAAGAGATAACAGATGGGTGCTAAAGGACTTGTACTCCATCACTTCACGATAGCCTGGAAGCAGACCTCAGTTTACTTTAGGGGTGTTGTAAAGGAGGCACTTTTCCCCGTGGACATGCTCGGCTCAGGGCAAGCTCCAGCACACGAGAATCTCTTCTCTTAGCCTGGATGCGATCACAAAACATCCTTCTGTGAGGGCCCTGCTGCCCCTGAAGCTCTTCTCCAGCTTTGCCGCAGCCTCACCTCCCACCACTGCTCTCACTGCTCTGCAGCTGAGTGCACCTTCACCTGCAGCTGCACCCCAAACCCAGCTACGGATGTCCACCGTGGGGTGAAGAGGGCCTTCATGGACCTGCTAGCTGCTCAAATGCAAGAAGCTGAAGCTTCTTCAGTGAAACTTAATGCAGTATCTACTGGGACTTTCTGAGGACAAAGAGACAATTTTGCAATTAAATATCCCATTGTCACAAATGATAATCCATGCCACAGGCTCCCTCCTGGACCCAATGGTCCAGCAGTGGGGACTTGTGATGCTGGCTCTGCTACCAGCTTGGCATGCTGTCCCCAGGACCGAGCTCCAGGTGGCACAGTTGGGATGGTGGCATGGTCAGGATGGTGGCACTTGCAAGGCTCATGCACGGGGGCCAACAAGGCTATGCAGTGGCAGGGCATAAGCACCCTCCTGGGGAGAAAACACAGTGCTAAACCCAGCGGGAAACCACAGAACAGAGACCCACTGCTGGAAGCAAAAGCAACACAAACTCCCAGCAGAAGTGAGGGCCAAGTCCTTGCTGCAGCACTGGCTCAGCCCCAAGGGATGCGGCAGCTCCCTGTGCCTTGTGGGCTGTGGTCCCATGCTGAGCCCTGGCTGGGAGACACCGTAGCAAGATGGGGAAGCTGCCTCAGCAGACAAGTAACTTCAGCATAATTTTTCTGCTTGTATGACACCATCAGACTGCCTGAATCAGTGGCTTTGGCCCTGTCTGAGTGGAATCTCACCTGGGCAGGGCACGCCCTCCCAGTGCCAGGACAGGACTGCTATGTCCAGTGTCTCATACTGGTCTTGGTGCATTTTTGGCAGCCCCATGTTGAGACACAGCCTCTCTCACAGCTCAATAGAACTGCCAAATCACATCTGCCCAGAGCATGACGCTGGCAGTGCTCCTTGCCACAAGCCAGGAGGGCTCCACGTCAGGAGTGGCCTTGTTTCTCCACATGCCATCACACTCAGCTCTCACTGGGAGTAGCAGGGGCTGTACAGCAGCATGCTGCCCCAACGCCAACTTGTCCCTGGCCACGGGGAAGAAGCAAACCTGGGAACAGCAACCAAGTTCATCCTGCCTTGGTAACAGGGTCTCTCCAGCCATGCATGCACAGGAGACCCCAAAGAACCTGCCCTTCCCCATGGCTTCAGGGCAGGACTGAGCTCTGCCAGAGGGTGCTAATGTTGGTGCACACCCATCTGCAATGGTCGCATACCTTGTCTTGTGGTGCTATATGCAGGACCAGGAGAAGATGTGCCTCTGCTGCTACTTCTGCTTTTCTCTCAGCTGCTCTCCAGCAGAGGTCTGGATGCTGTTGGGCTGGTGATCTTGGCTTTTTTTTTCCCAGGAGACTTTGGTCTTGCATGCCAGCAGGGGACCTGAGCTCATTTGTTGATCTCTTTTCCAGCAGGAGGCCACTTGGATGTCCTAGCTCTTCTGGTCCAAAAATGCCTGTGTCCTGGGACTCCAAGTGCTCTCCTTGCCAGGACAGGCTTAGCTATGACAGCATTTTCATCCTAAGGCAAAGGGAAGCCTGGATGGGACCTTGCCCACTTGGCTTCCTCGCAAAGTCAACTTCAGATAACTCATCCTGAAGAAAAGCAATTGCCTGGTGAAGCAGCAACTCCTCCAACCCCCTGCACCTAACACTGTGGCTGCCCCAGCACGTGGGGTGGTATGATATGGAGGGGAAGGTATCAGACAACCAGAGGGAGATGAATGGCATTAACGGGAACCACCACACAGCAGAAAAATCCCACCAATATCCTCCAAGCCAGGCTCACTTTAGCCTTTACCCTTGGCTGCCAGGTGGCTGGTGTTAGCACCGCGGATGAATTAAAGGCTTGTTTTCTGGTCCTGCTCTTCTGTGCAGACAGGACAAATAACTCTAGGCCACAAAAGAGTGCTTAGATCAGGCTTTTCAACGCCGTTTAAGGAGAAATCAATACAATTTGGAATTAGGTGCCCAAATCGCAGCTGTAAACACAAGAAAAGCTCATTGTGGTCCAGCAAAGGTGCGAAGACGCCTGTATTTACCGAGCTTTGGGGAGGGGGGGCAGCGCTGGATAGAGACGTCAGGGCGCCTCGCACCCCACTGACCACAACCTGTCTTTTAAGCCTGGAGCACAGCGTGCGCTTCCCCACCGCCGTTTGCCAATGCCCATGCGCCCGCCCCCAAATAACAGCCTTCCTCTGTGCGAATACACCGGGGGCGACCGCTATTTGTTCACATAACAACCCGGCTCCTGCTTCACCCCACTCAAGGCTGCAGATTAGCATCAGGCATTGTGCACTATTTTTTTTATTAGCATGGAATTATGGAAGTCAGAGGCGTAAAAGACCTGTTGGGTCCTGCTCAGTCCATCCTCCTTCTGCCAAGACAGTATTGGTCCCTGCAGCATATTTACTATTTCTCCGGTCTAATTTTACATACTGTACAATCTGTGCAGTGCCAAGTTACGATCCCTGTGTGAGAAGCAGAGCTCTCAATTTCCAGGCTCTTGGGTGTGTAAAATCACAACCGCGATGTTAAATTAACTTCTTTTTTTCCTTGCGTTTAATCATTTAATAGCTCTGAAATTCAGCCCCTCAGGCTCTTTCTGCCTGTCTGTTGGCTTGGGTTTTGCCTGCTGTAGGCCAGTGGCTTGTCGCTTACAGATGTAACACTCACACCCCTGGGTGGATCGGCAGCTGGGCTTGAAGCTGGGACCGCTGCAACTAAACACACGAACTTCTGCGGCCCGAGGATGGAAAAACTCCTCCGCTTTCTTAACCATAGGTATAGGAGGTTCATCCTCCTCCTTATGACCCAGCCCTGGCAAGGAGGAGGCACCAGGCACACTGCGTGCGGGGCCAGGACTCAAAGGCATCACCCAGGCTAGACTTAGGAACCAAAGCAGGGGTGCAACCTGCAGCACCAAGACATGGCGGGACGGAGCAGTGCTGAAGTATTCCCAGTCATGTCCTGTGCCCGGGAACTCCCAAGAGAAACACCAATACTTTTTCCTCCACCCCTACATCCACTGGAGGTTAGACCCCAGGACTCGTTCCTTCCCAAGAGAGGGGTTTCTTCCCCCTGCACCAACACCAAGACTTTTCTTTACGCACATGGCTATGGAATAACAGAGGAACTGAGCGGCTGCCAGCGCAGCACAGAGAACAGAAGGTGGGAAGAATAGATGCTGATAAAACAGGAAGCATTTTCCCAAGTAATATTTTTTTTTTTGACTCAGTCACCATCACTCACTTCTCCAAGTAACACTTGGAATTGTGGAGCCTGGTGATGATTTCAAAGCAATATTAATAATAAGGCAACCATCTACTCTGCCCATCAGGGGCTGTATTAACAATAAGCCAAGGCCTTGGGATTTGCCTCGGTAATAATATGATATTACATTTGCATTTCATGCCTTTCCTTCCGAAGGATCCTCAAGCAAAGCCAAGTCTGGAAATGATCACTGGCATGTGCTGAGCCATGGCACAGCTGTAGAGACGCAGCCCGACAGTCACACAAAACATCTGCTGGGTGCAAGCACCTCTGGGGTGAAAGATGGTGACATATCAGACTCATGTCACACTGGAAAGAGAGTTACCTCCACCAGAGACATCAAGATAAATCCCTGGGTGCAGCTAAAGAAGCATTGCAGACCACGACAGGGCCCCGGGACAGAGCTCCTGGATCTGGAGCAGAGCTTGGAAGCAGGCTCCAGCCAGGGGATGAATGAGGCTGGGTTTCTGGTCATGGGCTGGAAGGTCTATCTGGGCGTGGATGACACAACTGCAGGACCGTGGTCCCCAGATGGTTTCTGAGCAACTCACAGAGCATGTCTACAAGACAGCAGGACACTGCAAGTGCACGGTGCTTTGGAGCATACGGACAGAGACTTTGGATGCCTTGTGCAGATGCACGCACACATCCCAACAAAACAATGCAGAAGCTCACGCAGCAATCACACCACCTCTGAAAAGAAAGCCCTAAGACGAGGGCAGTGAGCTGGGAGCTTTCAGCAGGGTTTCCCATTCCCAGCAGCAGCACAGAGTGCTGTTAGGGGAGGGTGCATGCAGCTCGTGAACTAAGGTCGTGAACTAAGCCACCTCCTGCCTGGTTCTGCTCCCTTGTTGGTGCCTCGAAGCGCCACTGTCCAGTACCCTTCCCAAAACCTCTGCAGAAGATGCCCTTCACTAAGCAGCTGAGCACTTCCAAGCGGCTGATGGCAGAGGCCCCCTGCTCCATCAGGCAGAGCCCATAACAACCACGCCATAATCTCTACTCAATGCTGGCTGCCTCTCCGCTCCTGGAAACACCTCCTCCTCCTCCGCAGGGCCTCTCCTGCTCATCTACCCACCGCTATTCCCTCTCTGTACCGCTTTTATTGCCATCCCTCTGACTAAACTCTCAAAAGCAGAGAGCAGCGCTGCCTCCAGGCCCTGTGAAACGGGAGCCCAGCCCGCCTTGGAGAGCATCTCCTAACCTCCCATTACTGATGCTGCTGTTTCTGAGAGCTCTCAGGATGGTGGGGTCTTTTTCTTCCCTGTGTTGGGGATGATGAACAAATGTTAGTTCACGAGCAGACATTCATTCAGTATGATTTGAACTAATTGCCCATTATTTCCTAAATTTCAACACTTAAAAGCTTCAAGTGTCTCATTGCAAAACAACAGCTAAAAGGCCAGTTATGTTCATTGACTGAAACACAAATAAACATGCCCAGCTCTCTGGAGAGCTCTTGGGTTTGAAGCAGAAGATTTTAGGGAAGCGTATTTTCTGAAAGTAAGATTATACAGAAGCTCACCACGTCTAGAGCTCCAGTTATCTGAAGGCACTACTGAATTACAACTATTATTAGCACAAGAGATACTTGAATTCTGTGAATTTCTGTAAAACGTTTTGAATTCAGGTTCTGAAGCATTTAAAGGACTTGAGAAAATATCTTTGGCTCCAAGTCAGCAAAGCACTTAGGCAAGCCCTTAACTTTCAGCATGTGTTTAAGTACCTTGCTGACTTGGGGCTTTTAACCCCGGCAAACAGACAGCAGAAAGGCAAGAAAAGCCAAAGGAAAAAGTTGTGGTGCGTGTGGAAATCTCCAGGCAAGCCAAAGTAAGACAGGAATCTCTTCTGCAAAGTAAGAAAACAAAAAATAATAGTGACTTGCTTTAAAATTAAACAGTAGAGGAAGCTTTCTGGAGAGGGGAGAAAGACTCCCAGAACAAATGGAGTATTTCTGTGTAGCCTAATGCCGGCTTTCCTCTCCTGCCTCTTCAGCATGCTGCAATTACTTATTGCTGGGAAAAAAAACCCAAACCAACAACCAACTCCCAAACCTGCTTCCCCCTCCCACTTCCAGCCTAAAAGTGATGGGAGAAAGAAAAATCTTGGCTTTGGCAGTGAAAAAAGGTCTCTGAAATGAGTCAGCTGTGAGAGGCTGTCTCCATCAGGAGGGAGGAAGAGAAGAAGGGATGAGGGAGTGAATGATAGTAAGGAGGAGGAGGAAATTGCCCACGGGCAGGAGCCTGCAGACAGCCGCACACACTGCCTGCGGGAGGGGGAATATGAGAAAGTCCGCGAGGAGGGAAAATCAGTGCAAATCTATGCACGCACGGAAAGCAGCTACAGGCAGTGAGCAGCTCTTCCCCAACCTCCGGCTTGAGGCCATGAATAGAAAACAAAATGAAGCACAGCAAAGAGAGGATGCTCTGCAGCCCACCCAGGGAGAGCAGCCGCCGGGGAGATGGCGATGGGGAGCGCAGCTGCCTGCCTGGGGACGGGTAGGAGGAGATGCTCTGGCTCCTTAGGGCTCTGGCACTTGCAGCCCGACGCACCTCAGGCAAGGCTGTGGCAAGCTCAGGTTGCCTCTGCTCTGGCCCCGTAAAGGCAAAAGCCCAAACTTCCAAAAATTCTCACTTAAAGAGGAAAAGAGGGGGAAAAAAAAAAAAGAGGAAGGTTCTTTCCTTCAGAAAGAAACCAAAGGGTTTCATGTCTTTTAGGTTTTTTTTCAAAACTGTCCCACTGTGTTGTACAAAAGGCTTTTCAACCCTTTTTTTTGGGGGGGGGGGGGGGGGGGGGGGGAGAATGTCAGTTTAAAGTGAAGGGCCTAAGCATTTCTGAAAAATACGCAAAAGACATACTGCAGCCCTTCCCCTCGTCCCGCAGTTCCTCCCCCCCACCCCCCCCCAAGGAAATATGATTTTGTAAAACATTCGGATGTTGATGAGACTTTGTTTTCCAACAGAAAATGGCTCCCCCGAGGATTTTCCCTGTCAGCTCTGCTCGAGACAGATTGGCAGCCAGCACTTTGCTTCCCAAGGGAGATGCCCCCCTCGGGAAGCGCGGGGTCCCGGGGCAGGGGGTAGAGGCGGCCCTTCCCCAACACTGACGCTGCCGCGCTGCTTGCAGCCCCCCGGGACAGGCACCCCTCTCACCCGCTGCTCTGTGCCAGCACCCAGCAAGAGGCAGCGCTCGCCTTAACGAGCTGACAACTCAAACAGATGAGACAAAACGAGGGGAACACCACTCTTCCCATCTTACAGACAGAGCTGAAGTCCCCGGGGCAGATTAAATGACTGGCCCAAGGGCGCGCAAGTCATTCGCATCAGAGCTAGGCTCTTATTTCACACCTCCCCTGTGATCCTAGGGCAGCTGGTACTTTGATGCCACGGTTTGGTTCGGCTCTCCTGGCCCTGCTGCAATACAAATGCCCAAAGCACAGAATTTGTTTGAGCTGGTGTCTTCTTACCCGTTCTGAACACCCATCTGCCTACCAAGATGCCAGCACTTGGGACGTTGTAGCAGTGGCCTGTGGGACTACGAGACGGCTGCTGCGGTGTACACTGGTGATTCCCTCTGAAGCAGCAAAGCGAAATGCCTTCCATAAATACTGGTTACACTAAAAAAACTCCTCAGGGCTAAGCAAGTTAAGAAAAATGGCCCAAACTCGCCAGAGGAAGGCAAACACAATTAAGTCAGCTAACAGCCCATATCTACTAATTCCTCGTGCTACGGCCCACTGGCTTTGACTCGAACGTCTCTGCCTGCTGACACCCACCTCCCACCCTTCTTCCAGCCCTGGCACCACTTTTCCCAGCACCCTGGTAAGCCTGCTGTGCACGTGTGTTTGGTGGGAGAGAAAGCCCACCAGAGCCAGAGCTCTCAGTCACAGCCCAACTGGGACCCCCCAGCAACGGGTTGTGCAAGGAGAAGCTTGGGAGCTGAGGGCCCAGACGAATTAAAGACACACAGTGTTTGCAGGTGGGTTCAATATTCACCTGGGACACAGGTTTGCAATGTTACACATGTTAAAAAGGCTTTGATGCACTCCTGGTGGCTCTCATTATGAAAGTCTTCACCAGAGCTGTGATTTAGGGCAGGATGAAGAATGTAACAGGATTAAATCTGCCTGCCTAAATCCTGAAATTTTCCTTCTGGGCTTATATCCTAAAGTTCTACCCATGGATCAATAGAAGGATGCCCACAGCCATCTCTCTGGAGCTGCCAAGAATGTAATTGCAGAAATATGGAGAAAGAAATGCATCATGGATGCAAAAACCCATGGACTCACAGAGCTCAGCAGAGAAGACTTGCCCAGATTATGGACTGAGACAGACACCTTCACATGGAGGGAAGGTTCACCATCACAGAGAAAGGCTGACCGCTGGGTAACTTGCTCAGGTAGGGTAGACACCTGCATTCTCAAGTGACTGATCCAGCCCCCCCCCAATTTTCTTGGGGAACAAGGCACATTTCCACCTCCTAAATAGCAGTTCTTGGTGGCCCAGGGGTTGCAAGGTTGTTGCTGCACTTGGACAGGGAAACTGGGAGTAAAGGGAGCACATGAAGGTCCCATGCTTCAATGGCTGAATCTCCTGGTGGGATGATGGACCCCAGGCAGATCCTGCTGCCATGCAGGAGACAGGAGACATAAGCAGCAGCTTCACTAAAGCTCAATCAAGCTAAGCCAATGCCAAGAACCAGTAAAAAATAGGAAAAAAACCAACCCTGCATAAACACGTAAACAAATGTTTCTTTTCAAATGACAGCTTCCGAAGTCCCCTGCCACTACTATTCCCCCAGGAGTTTCCTTTCTGTCTCCCGTGCTGCCATCACAGCAGCGATGTGACTTTTGAAGAGCAACAACCGGCAGCGTGAAAATGGCCGCAGTGGTTATATTGCAACACTTCGCTGCTTCCCTGAGCTGCGGCTCCTTCCTCCACTGCTGGAAGTGAAGCACGATCAATGCTAATTAATTATGGGCCAGAACCTGCCAACCATGGTCACACTGAGTTCACTGCTGTTTCCTGAATATCCAGGGCTCACTCTCCATAAAAGCAAGGATCAGTCACCAGCAACTTGGGCTCAAAACAACAGCAGCTCTCTTTGCAAGCCAGAAGGGCCAGATGGGAATGCCCATCTCAGGGCTGAGAGATGGAGGAGTTGCCTGCGCGGGGGCAGACCCAGCGTAAATCAGCAAAGTGCCGTTGACACGATGGGAAGGGCAGTAAGTCAGCTTGAAGGCATCCCTAAAGGCTCACTGCCAACAGGAACCACAGAGCTGGCGAGAGCTATTACACTTGACCAAGGCCAAGAGGAGGGTGCTTGTGATGGGTCCAGCCAAAGAACAGAAGCATCCGCCAGGAACAAGGAGGAGCAACACCCTTTCTCTTAGCACCCAAGGGGCTGTGCCCTGTGATGCTGGAAAAGGGCAAGGCAAGGGCAAAGATGGGGAGGCTCCTCCAGGGCAAAGCCTTGGAGATAGCAGAGGCAGAGAAGAGTCCCAGTGAAGTGAATGGACTTCCAGGAGGAGCGCCAGTGGAAACGGTGCTACAGCTCACTAGCAAGACAGCCTGGGCCCACTGGCAATGGCCATGGTTCCTCCCCCTGCCAAGGGCTCATGTGATGCTCTGAGAGCTGGGAGGCACCAGTAGGCAGCCAAGCTCCTGAACTGCCCTTGCCCTGTGCCACACAGCAGGGATCCTCACCCAAAGGAACACAAACCAACCAAACAAACCAGAAAGAGACAAGCACACAGGCCAATTACCCCATGCTTCCCACTAGCAAGGTAACATTAATTTTCAAGTCTGCTGAGTACAGGAACTTTGATGTGATCACCAGCTAGGCGCCTCGCTGCACCCCAGGTAATGCTACATCCCCTCCCAACAGCAGGAGTCCTGCAGGGCTCAGCAGCCCCTTCTCACTCCTGAGCACTGTCACTGGATTCTCATGCTTTGCTCCAAGCCTCTCCAGTTTTCTCAGCAGCTGGCATGGGTTGTGGCAGATCTCCAGGCTCCCAGTTATGGCCAGACATGGAGGCTTCCCAAGGGAAATTGCAGGGAGAGGAGTAGCCAGACAGACTTCTGTATTCAATACACTCCTACTCCTGTGTGCCTCAGTTTCTCATCTGCACAGCATGCTCTCAGCTGGAGCAACCACACCACAGTGCAGGCGATCCGCAGACGCAGCAAAGTCTGACCAGCCAGGGCTTGCGGCTTGGCTGGAGTCAGAGGCTCTCATTCTACAAAGTCTCAAGTTCACGGCTATGGCTGAAGTCTCCCCTTGGGAGAGAGCGCTATGGGCTTGGCTTACTGTCCCCCCGGCAGCAGGTTTGCACAGAAACAATGCAGATGGTGAGCAGCTCTGCTCCTGCCTGGTTGGAGACCAGCACTTGGACAGATCCATGGATGTGGGGCTACCAGGACTGGCCTCCCAGCAGCAGATACCCGTGCACATGCCCTGCATGATGCACGTTTGCACCAGCCGCTGCTGCTGTGAGCCTGCCTTCCTACCCTTCACAACACAACAGGGCCCTGACCCCCCTCCGTAGATCTGTTACCTCCATGAGGGATGCTCAACAACTTCCTTGGACTTATTCCTGTTTGGATCCTGGAGGCGGCAGGTGTGGCTCCCTGTGAGCAGCACAGACCAGCAGACTACAGATGGGACCTCTCTCCAGAGAGCAGAAGCACACTTCGGCATAGCAAAACATCCGTTCCCCACCAGCTCTCTGCCAGCAGAGCTCTGTTACCCAGCAGCGCGCCCAATGCCCGGACATCAGAAATACATGCACATACATGCACACCTCATTACACCTTAGCAAATTCAGCAGGAATCAAGCAAGACAGGCTACACGCTGCCGCTCTGCTTTAGCTCGCGCATTTCAGTCAGCTCCTCGGTGTGATGGTACTGGCTCTCTTCTTGCCTACAAAGCACACAGCTCTTGACTGGCCGAAGTCCTCCAGGCTTCCAGTCTTGCAAGTCAATGTTTTTCAGCATTGGCTCTGCAGACCTCTGGCTGCTTTGCAACACTCCAGAATAGATAACTAAGAGCAGCCCGGCTACTGCTGGATGGCTTAAATCCACTAACAGGTATCTGCACTGGGGAAAACGCTTCAGGCTTTGCAAGCTAAAAAAGCTAGGAAGGTGAAGTGTGTTGAACCGGGATGAAGGGCAGTGCATGGCTCTGCCAGCTGTGTGCACCCTGCAGCAAGGCTCTGCCCCGTCCAGGGGGATTTTGCAGCAGAAGGTGGCTGTGCCTTGCCCAGGGCTGTGGGACAGGGACTCACCCTGCATGCAGATGTATGCTATGCAACTGTGCAAGGAGAAGCTTTTAGCCCCTTCCCCTTTTCTCCGGAGACAAAGGCTGCTTCACCCCCACGTTGTGAGTCACATACACAAAGCCCCTTCCCCAACACCAGCAGGGCTCTAAGCAAATGGAAGGCAGAGCGAGAAGGCTCCAGACACTTCAGCTGCAATTAGCACCTGGTGGCAGCTAAGCCTAAATAACAATCTTTCCCAGCAAATCCTACACCAAGAGATCCATATGCTAGACTGATACCGCTGTAACCCCTCCTGCCTCCATCACCGTCGATCGCTGTGCGGTTTCACTTCACTTCTCCACCTGATTGGCCTTCCTGGAGCACTCATTACAAGGTGACACGCATCGCTTTTCCCCTCTGTAACAAGCCTGCCACAGCCCCTGCTCAATCCTTCTTCTTCTTCTCCTTTTCCTTTTAATATGCCACAATTATATTGGCTTTTCTGCACGGATCCGCTCCATTTAGTGCTGCCCAAGACTGCTTATCCTGAAAGATGCTCTTTTCATCCACAGGACAGACTACACATTTTGCAAGCTGTTCTCCTGTTTTGTTTTGGTTTTTTTTTTTATGCTCCTGCATCTCCCACCTGGATTAGGAATCTGGGTATTACCCACATCCCTCCCACCCAGCAAAAAGACTCTGATTATTAAGGTTTGTGCACGTTGTGTCCCAGCATCTGCGCTCCCAAGCATCGTTCATGGATCCTATGCTCTGTTCCCACCCTAGCAAAATCCTCTCCCGGGAAAGCAGAGATGATGATGTTTGGTCTCAGTGTCTCGATGCGGCTGTGCTCCCATTATCCAGGGCTTTGCTTGGTCACAAACGTGTCACAGGTGGCCTGAAGACAGCAGCAAGTGACTCACTCTGTGTCCGACACTACTGATGGATGTGCAGGACCTAAACATCTCAGCCCCAGCCCTGCATGCCCTTTTGGTCCCAGGGTCTGTTGCACACAGCCCTGCTGACAGACACTGGGAATGATTTGTAGCACCCCCTGCTAAGGTCGTGGGC
The DNA here is from genome assembly GCA_034008185.1 of Gorsachius magnificus. Lineage (NCBI taxonomy): Eukaryota > Metazoa > Chordata > Aves > Pelecaniformes > Ardeidae > Gorsachius > Gorsachius magnificus. Next base: position 11,182,962 of record CM067109.1, on the reverse strand, counting down.
TCCTGCAAGCAGTGCCCAGAGCTGCAGCACTCTGCTCTGTCAGCCTGACCGGAGACTGGCTTTGCAGTCCCAGGGCAGCCTACACTCCAGCACTTCAGACACTGGAAACCCTTCAAAAGGGGATAAATAACGAGTGGCACCATCAGTCCAAGTTCAGCTGGGCACGTGTCACTGAACAGGCTGGTGGGAACCAGGCTGTTTTGGAAATGTGAGATGGCTGGCTCCCTGGGACGGCCACGTGTGACTTCCAAGGCAAGACCTTTCTGAGCTTGTGGAGGCTAATTGAAGCCAAACCCCTGAAGTACAAAAGGTTTTCAAACCAACTGTCACTCTTTTATGAGATCTTCCGTTTCTGGAAGCCTTTCAGAATGTAACAACAGGCATAAGAAACCAACTGGCGTAACCCACAGAGGAGGATTGCTTCCTCCCTCACCAAAAGAAGCCCGGTGTTAGGACAGGACATGACCCTTCCGCAGCAGCCAGAGTTCACACGAAGAGCAAAGCTCACGGCTGCTCCCTGTGTGCTGGGATATGCCCGAGCTCCCATTGTCTGAAAATCTGTGCAAATGAGATATTGGCTTCCACCAGCATTTGGGGGCTCCCAGCTAGTACGGGAATGCCTCAATTTACAAGCAAGTGCCGGCAGAGGAAGCGATGCTCCTGCCTCACACAACGAAACCGATGCTACCTGAGAAGTTCACCTTTATCCAAACCCTCCCTCCCAGCCTCTCCTCATGATCTGGGGCTGGTCCAGCAGCAGGTTTCAGCAAGTATTTGTCACCAGGGACCCAGCTGGCTTACGCAGGTGCCCCTTGAGCCGAGTGCAGGTCACTGTCCTATGCTCTCCCCTCTGCACATTCACACCAACAGGTCCTGCCTCCTCCCTGTGGGTCACTGGAGCTTCACCCCTGCCAGCAGTAACTCCCAGGGCTTCATCCTGGGCTGAACCCTCTCCATCCAAAGCTCCTCTGGGTGTCTGGTGGACTACAAACCCCATTCCTTCTCCTTCATTGCCTGTTGATATGTTTAATGAAGTCTTAAGAGACTACTGAGACATGGTTTTCCTTGCCACTGGCAGAACTAATGAATCCTGGCAGACTGCAATCCTCCCAGCGGTTTCTTCTTCTCACTACAGATGTGAACTATTTTCACCAGTTTTGTGGGATCATGACTTGTCCAAAACCTGCCAGATCCACACACTTACCTTTTCCTTTTCTTTTTTTTGTTTTAAATATTTTCTTTTTTTTTTATCTTTTACAGCTTTGTGGTCTGCTTCAATACACCAGACTGATGGAACGGTTCATATTTTTGTTAGCATCCCAGATATTTCCTACTAGACTTCATTCCAAGCAGTCAGATGGCTCATGTGGACCTAGGGACAGATCCCAGCTTTGCTCCAGAACCTCATCTCTGTTGGCTCCGTTTCAAATAACTTCTTCCATTCCCAGAAAGGGGTAAATTCAGTGCAAGTGCCTCCAGACAGACTTGTATAGCAAAAGCAGGCAGCTTATTTGCAATGTCATTTGCATGTCTCCAAAATTCAGTGACTTGCAAAGAGCAAGTCTTCAAAGCCCTGAAGCTCTATGCTCCCTCTCACCTAAGTGTCAGTCCCCCTATTTTTCTTCCTGTTCTCCTCTCTCCCCGCCCTGCACTTTAAGACCATCTCTCCTCATGCATCCGACAGCACTTTGCACAATGGGACATCAATCTCACGCTGACCTGCAGCTATTTTCCAGGCACAGATCCTAGGTGAGTGCCGCGAGCTTTTTGCTCCCTGATGGGCAGGAGCTGAGCTGCACTCCTGCAGCGCACCCCAGCAAGACAGGCTGCCCGCCCCCCACCTCCAACTTTCTGTGGTGCCAAACTAACAGGCACTGCATGGAAATCAACCTTCTTGATTTCCCAGCACCCAGGCGGGAAGAGCGAGCCTGGGATGTGCTCCCTCTCCATGGGGCTAGCCTGCACCGCCGGCCGGACCACTGGGGGATGATCAGCTCTGGGACCTGCAGGGTGATGAGGCAGCGGGCAAGGAAACACAGGCACTAAAAATAGGCTGTCTGCAGTAGGGGCTGACCACATTTATTAGCAAGCCTGTGCTCCGGCTGACCACAAGGTCAGCCTCCGAGAGTTTGGCCATAATTCACTCTGTGTCTGGGCTGGAAATCTACTTGAGCTTAGAGGTATGTCCAGTAATAGAAAAAGATGTTCCAAGACCTGGAGCTATTTTTGCTGTTTTCTTTTAGCTCACAGAGAGGGAAACTTTCAGGAGATGCATCTTGTGCTGGGGATAAAAAAGAAAACCACAAACCAGGTGCTCTGGGACAGACAGAGGAGTAGGAAGGAAAAGGAGGGGGGGTGAAGAAATTTGTGCCTGTTCAGGTGTGGGGTTCTTCTCAGACAGACTCACCTTCACCACTTAGGGCAGCAAAGCAGCAGGGAAAGATCAGAACAGCAAAGGGGACCCTAGACCTTGATGGGCTCTTAAATGCCCTAACAGCATGTAGCAGAGTTTAATGGATTGCAGCTGGGATGCCACTGCAGGTGGGGTGAGTTACTGTCTCTGCTGCTCCCCTGCAGCTGTGGGCTGGCATAGAAGATGGGGAGGCAACTAGGAAACCACCATGGTAATGAATGCCTAGGGACAGAGGTAATGGACCTTTCTTGTAAAGACATCACGGGGACACGAATTTCCTGCAATTTGAGCTACAGCCAGGTTGTACCTTCGGCCAGCACTGGGTGGGCTAGCAGACCATCCCCCAGAAGACGCAGCAACCCCACTGGAACACTGCTAGTCCCCAGCAGGCTGGTCATGAGCTTGGGCTAGCTTAGCCCTGGGAAGCAATTAGCGAGGCAAAGGAGGCAAAGAGAGGATGCCTGTCCTTGAACGGCAGCCTTCAGAGTGATTTAAGCAGGCTCCGTCTCGCAGAGACGCTCGAATCCTAATCGCTGCACATAAGCTGCCGGCACTGGAGCCTTCATGTGAGGGGTAATGTGTCCTCGGTGAGTCAGGCTGACTCACCCGCCGGGTACACGAGTCGCCTACAGAATTGAGGTGATTGCTGGGGTGCCCAGAGGTGCAGGTAGTGCTGCTCTGCCGGCGGTGCTGCCGTCCACAGGGGTGTCCACACCTGTGGCAAGACCTTCCCCCACCGTTTGTGTCTTTCCCCCCTTGCAGGTCCAAGGTGGGAACATCTATCTACTCGTGACATGCTCTGGGACTGAGGTCTTCCAGACACAGCTGGCTCCTTCAGCAGATTACGTGAACACCACTGAGAACTGAGCTCATTTAGCCCGAGGACAGGCTGAGCTAAGCCCCTGACTTGGACTGTGCTGAGCAAACCGTGATAACATCCTTCCAATGCCAAGATGCGTCCTTTTATTGATCCAGCACCATGCCTCTGTTCTGGCTCTCCAAGCTCTCCATGAAGCAAATCTGAAGCGCATTCTGGCTTTGAGATGGCTTGCAAAGACTGAGAGACACCAGGGCAGGTAGAAGCTATGCCAAGCCTCGCTTCCTAACCCAAGAGAGGTCCTGGAAATACTCTGAAACCAGCTCACATGCTGAATGGGGCTGCAGTTTGGAGCAAGGCTGGTATTTCAGCCAGCTGGATAATGAGAGCATCCAATATTATAACAGGAAGGATTAAAACATGTAATTGCTAATGGGAAATTAATTGTTAATGGGGAATCATCATTGCAGGAGGGTGTTCCCAGTGTGGCCCCACAGGGATCTGTTCTTGACCCGTTGCTAATCACTCGCATTATCAATTATCTTGAAGGCAACATAAAACTGTTGCTGGGAAAGTTTGCGGTGACACAAAAGCTGATGTATATAATGGAAAGGGAGAGTCCATTGCATGCGGAGCTCTGGAGCAGTCATATAGTAGCCTTCCCTCAGCAAGAGCATGTGCTTTGTGCAGCCAAACACGAGTCCATTCATCTCTGGTGGAAGAATGTAGGTCAGACTCTCAGAAAGCAGGGCTGCATCTTGAGGAGGACAACACTGATAATGCCTTGGCAGGAGCCACCCGGAGATGAAGTGCCAGAGTGCTGTGATGAGAGCAAAACTTGGCCCAAGACACAAGGAGGTGTGAGAAAAGGAGGGAAGATGCTATGGAATGAGGAGACAGAGCTTTCTCCCGGGCTGGCCCCAGCCTGAGCAAGGAACAAGCCTCTGTGGGAAGCACGTTCTGTCTCCAGCCTCTCGGCCGGCCACTCAACACACACACATGGTCCCTTTGACCTTGCCTTCCCCAGTGTAAACAGCGAGTGCCAATTAAAAGAATTCCAAAACACTCTGTTGCACACGCACCTCGCCCTGGGGAGCGAGTGGAAAAACAAACAACACATGACAGATGTTAGTCATGTCGCTTAATGCATGAGTGAAAGGCACTCCAATGGGGAGAGGAGGAGAGGAGAAGAGAAGAGAAAGAGAAGAGACGAGAAAAGAGATGAGACCTTCTGTATGCATATTTGGAGCAACTACTCCTGCAGTGCTGTCTTAGGCTGGATGCACATCTCCCCCGCACACCCATGGGCACAAGACCAAGCCTCGAGACCCAGGTAGCCCATCACACCACTTGAATCCAGGCACCTTAACTGAACAGCATTTGCACAACAGCCAAAACCTACTTGGATGTCTACAAACAAACCACACACTCCTGCCTGAATCTACAAACCATCTCCTACACAGAAAACCCAGAGAAAACCCCCAAAAGCAAAGCAACTATAACTGTGCCAGGCAGAAGCCCTAGGGATTTGAACAGACTGATTGATGTGGGAAGAAGCAGAGTCCAGGAAGAGCCAGTTGCATCCCCGTCAGCCAACAAATGCCACATGGAGAAGGCTGGACAATGTGGGGAGGGGATAGAGGGACTATCTACAGTTGGTTTCTCTTCGAAAAGCCAATTTGCATGGCTTTGCTGTGCATTTTGAAGGCTGTTTACCAGCCCAGGCTTTGTCTTAGCTGAAATGTGGGCAGCATTTCTAACGAGGTGCATGCGAACTGGAGCTCCCGGAGGCTTTGCAGCAGAACCGATTGCAAAAGATTAGTGCCAGGGCTTAAGAGAGTAAGAGAGAAGGGAAAGTAATGAAACAAAATTTCTCTTTCTTTTCCTTGGTTGAGGAATGATGGGGGCTAATTGCTTGTTGCTGGTAAGAAAGAGAGGAGATAGCAGCTTCTGCGCCCATCAATAAATTAACCCCGGCATGTGGCATCTGAAACACATTCATTTCCAGAGGCGTTTATCTCTTTGTCTCCTCTCCTGGGTGAAAACATAATTATTGTTTAAACATGAGTTAATTCAGCAAGGTGAGGATCAATAAAACAGAATTACTCCTCTTTTAAAAGCAGAGAAATCTCAATCTGGGACAGATGTGGACATAACTCAGGCAGAGCTGACGGATGGGGAAGATGCTTTAGTTGTGGCAGGAGCTTGGGGAAGCAGAGCTCCCTCTTCCCAGGACTGCTGTAGCCCTTTGGTCTACGGGGAACAGCTCAGTCCCAGCCACAGGCAGTCATGGCAATGAACAGAAAGAACTGAAATCACCCATACACGTAGGCTTTATGGCCTGACACGTGGTTAGGCGTCTCCACCATGTACACACCTCCCACCTAAGGAGCTTTGGCAAAGCCCCAGGCTTATGCTGTAGCCTCTCCCTTTCATTTGAGGGTGCCCAAGACCTGCTGGGGAGAGGGTCTCTGCATGGCAGGGAGCTCTGCCAGTGCTGCTCTCGCACGATAGAGGCGCCGGCCAACCAAAGGTGTGAGTGTCACGGCAGGCAGCATCGCTTCTGTGCTCTGCTGAGCTTTCCCCATCATCTTCCTCCACTCTGAAATAAATCGGCAGCAACCACTGCCTGGAGAAGGGAACACAGGAAGGAAAACTGAGCTACTGGCAATAACAGGGAGGGGGCTGGGCTCTCTGCTATGATGTCCAGCCAGTCCTGCCTTCTCTGTCCCCTCCTATTTCTTCTTGCAGCTCCTGCTCGTACCTCTGCTCTGGCTGGGAGCTCTGCAGATGGGGACAGCCCCATGGCTGCCTGGGGCAATGCCCATCTCTGGAGGCAGGATGCTCCCCATCCGGCTGCCCTGCCTGAAACTGGCTTACTTTTAGTGCTTACCCATGCACCAGGGGGACATCCCTGGACCACTTGCTCAGCGAGTCGGGCAGGAGGGCCAACACCACCCTGCAACAACCTGTTCTGGCAGCTACTCTCTGCAACTCTCATCTTTTTTTTTTTTTTTTGTTTTGCCCACTTTCAATTTTACCCAGTGCATCGCCTTTTCCTCGGCTAAATTCAAGAGCACCGAGATGGCTGTTTAAAATGATCCTGCGCCGGCTGTCCTGGGGAAAGGCACGCGTTCAGCGCAGCGGCAGCAAGCGGCAGCAATCCCACCCACGCTGAGCACGCCACCGGAGCCTTCCAGCGGCACCCAGCATGAGGGGCTGAGCAGCGCGGGGTGATCGGTTTAGCAGTGACAGGATTAGCCATGAGCACACTGTGCAGCTCCCAGCTGGCTGCAGCACTGGCGGCTCCAGCAGCACTCATGGTCCAACCCAGCTGCCCCAAAATGGCACCAACGCCAGAGCCAAAGACTCTGCGGTGGAGGTGGGCTGGGAGCAAACCCCATTTGATGGCTTTAGCTATTCTGGGGGTGAAGACACAGCCTGGGAAATCAGGGATGTTTCTCCTGGGGAGTGGCGTCCCCTGCCCGCAGCCAGGCAGTCTGCCACATCCCCGTGCCCGCCAGTCAGGGTGACACAAGGGACCATGCTGTGGGAGAATGCCTTGCTAACACCCTCTTTTGCTGCAGCAGGACACTCAAAACCCTCTACCCAAGCCAGCACCTTAGTGACAGCCTCTGAGCATCCCCCCGGGGCTGCCCTGAGCAGCAGCTCTGCACAGTGCCCACCCCACCGGTAGCTGGAAGCCGTGGTACCCAGCGGTGGTGGTGCAAGTGTAATTTTAGCAACCTGCCACCAACACAAAGCAAGGGAGCTCTGTGGTGAGAGGGAGGGAGGGTACCCAAACCCGCTGACCTCTGAGCCCCTCTACCCTCCCCCCCAACCTTGGGGAGCATCCTGTGCTCCCGTATGACAGACAAATGCACCCTTTGCTCCGCCAGCTCCAAGGAGAAGACCAAAGATGAGCAGCAGAGGGGTTAACGCATGAGCAGCCTCACCTCCTCTGAGTCCAACGCTGCATTTATTAATTCATGTGGCACTTTGCAGGACGCTCCAGTAATCACCGGGGTGCACGTGAGAGCCAGGAGCGTCTGGCCAGCCTCACTGCACCCTGCTCATGCTCACTTAGCTTGTCACATCCTCCTCACTCAAGTATTCAGTGCTAATGCATCTCTTAAAGTGCTTCATGAGCTATTAAAGTCGAGCGTGCCTCAAGTGCATGATAAATGGACTCTGTGCCAGCATCTTCCCCCCACTCCACCCAGTCCCTGCCACCAGTGGGATTAATCCACCCTTCCACCCCGTTCCCGCTGTGCTTTCCCAGCTGGCTGGCAGGGGATGAGCCCCGGTGCTGGCTGGTGAGGGGAAGCTGCAGTGGGGCAGGGGATGAGCTCTGGCGGGGGGATGGAGCACACCCCTCTGGTCTCTAATGCAGGGCAGACCCTCCCTGACTTCACCTGCATGCCTGCAGCCTCTCCAAGCTGGGCACGGTGGGGTGGGCAGGGGACCTGCTGCTCCAAAGCCTGTGCCCAGGGCATCACCTCAGTGTTTCAGAGAGATGCTCGGGAGGGACGCATGGTGCCACTGGGGAACAGGTCGAGGACAGCCCTGGAACTGCCCTACCAGCTTTCCTCCAGCTCTTGTACTCAGGTTTCCCTCCTCTCTCTTTCTTATGTCTCCCAGTACAGAGCAGCCTCTCTGGCATCTGCGGATGGGGAGAGCCCTGCCTCACCCCATGCACCCCCTCCAGGCGCCTGTTGATGCACCCAGGTCTCAGCAGCTCTGGTTTTGTGCTGGTGCCCCAGACATCTCCCTCCTGGATGCAGCCAGGCAAAGGAAGGAGGAGGGACACAGGGATCATGGAGCAGAAGGTGACAGTCGTTTCAGCTCGCCTGGCCAGGGGCCTTGCCCGGGGCTGTGTTCTCTGTGCCAGCACGCTGCTGCCAGCAGTGAATGCATGGCCCTGGCCAGCGCTGGTAGGGAGCAGCGTTTGTTTCTCTGTCTAGACATCACATCTCAAGTGTGCACAACCCTGAAGTACCTGGCACTTCTGTGTTTTGTGCATCTTCCTGTGAGACAGGTCTGGGCTGCTGTCCCCACAGCACGGAGGGAAGCAGCACGGTGCATCCAAGGGATGCTCTGGCAGCCTTGATACTGGGTCCTTCAAGAATTCCCAGGCAGCGGTCCTGCAAGCACAGCAGGACCAAGCAGCATTGCTTCTCTGCAGAAAGCATCATGCCAGCACAAGCAGCACACAGCTCAGCACCCAAATGCTTCAAGGAGGCACTCTGGGAAGGTGCTGGGAATGATCCTGCAACACCACCCTGCAAGCTCCCTCTGTGTCTGGAGAGTGGCTGTCCCCACATGATGGGGACATGCCACTGAACCCCATCTGCTTTGTGTCCAAGCAAGCAAGGCTGTCGCCTTCCAGCAATGTAAACCCAACCAGCTGGATTTAGGGAAGCTCAGCAGGTTGCTCTGGCTGTGTTCCTCAATCCCACAGAGCCATGGATGCAGAGATGTCCTTACCAGACTTAATCAGCAAAATTCTCCTCTATCATTCACCAAAAGCAACAACAGCCAGGCTGACTGCCAGGGACCCAGTGAGTTTTGGAAGTCCCCCATTTTGTCCTGTTTTTGCAGGGCTGCCATAGGTGACCCCACAGCAGGACCCAACCCGCCGCCCCATAACCATCCTGCTCCTGCCTGGATCCAGGATCACTGCTGTCTCTAAAATTTCATCTCTTTACAAGACATTGCTATAGTAAGCCCCAAATCCTCTGCTAACCTGGAGAGGCAGGAGCTAGTGATGGGCACAGATGGGTGGTGACAATGGGGGAAAAGCCACCCCAAGGAGGTGAGAGCAGGATGAGCACCCGTCATGGTCATGGGGTAGGGTGTCAGGGCTTGGGACTGTCAGGCTGCTGCTTCTTTCCACCCACCCATCCCTTGGGTGGGTTGCACTGCAAAGTGTGCAGAAAAGGGGGTTGAAGGGCTGGGAAGCAGTGACCTGGCTGTAGGAGCACCCTGGGACATGTAGGGATGTGGGCAGAGTGAGAGGGGCACCAGCAGGCATAGTGAAGGTGCAGGATGCCCAAATCCTGCAGCGGTGGGCAGGAGGGGATGCATGTGTCACAGAGAGGAGAAAAGTGATAACATCCAGAAACGTGGCACCAGGCAAGCCCGGAAAGCGCACCCAGCTCGCCCCAGGAGAGAGACTGGAGGAGCGGCATTCACGTTTTTCGGGACCCTCAAGGTGGGAGAGGTATGAAGGGACTCACGCTGCTGGCTGTGTCTCTGGGCGTACACCACCACCACCGCGGCGAGCACCACGCAGCAGGCTGACGGGACAGGGTTAGCCATCTGTGGAAGCAAACACAGGCAGGAGCAGTCAGGGTTTGCCCTTGCATGCAGTGCGATGAGAGCTGGTCTGTCCTGGGCAACCAAAGGGCATGATGGGACCACAAGGAGATGGCCATGAAGCAAGACTTCAGTTCAGCTGTGGGGGAACTCACTGCAAAACGAGGCTTTTTGTTGGTGCATGCTCCATCATTCAATGGCCTGTGCCACTTTACATGGGAGCTGCCAACTCAACCAGGTGTTGATGGTGGTGACGACACACCTTGCACAAATGCTGCATTTTCCTCATCTCAGTTTCAATCTTTCCCTTCAGAAAGTCAAACCCGGTGGTGGGCTCTCCTTGGCAGCTGCAGCATCACCCTAGGAGCAGACACTGCCTACAGGTGCATTGCTGAGGTTTTTTTAAGAGACGGGAGCACACCCAGGCACTTCACATCAGCAGCCGGTGCTTAGGATGTGCAAAATGAAGAACACAGCAGGGGCAGCTGCTGCTGCTGCTCTGGTGCATCCCCTTCTGGGACTGGCATCCAGCACCATGCTCTCCACCAGCCTGATGCAACAGCAGCAGCATTTCTGGGCATGCCAGGGACAGCATACCCCTCATCAGTGTCTTCTCAGTGACCGACGGGTGCTGCATGCTGCCCCAGTGGCCTGCCATCGACACCCCGATGGGCCACAGCCAGCCCGTCTCCCTGGGCTGGGGAAAGAGCAGAGGCTGCTCTGTCCCAGTGAGCCATGCCATGTCCCAGAGGATGCTGGTGTGCAGGGAGGTGTGGAGAGGGGGACAGCTAAGAAGTCAGATGGGTGGAGACATGCTGGGCTTTAGGGTCAAGCAGGGAATATCCTCCTTGCACCAACGAGCCTCTCCAGGAGCGGGCAAACAGCAGCAACAACCGCAAGGATGCCAGGCTCAGGGACACACCAGCTCTCCTCCTCTTGCAGCTGGGGTCGGTGGAGAAGACCAGAGCTGGGAGGGAGCTGCTGGGGATGGCGATGGGTATGCCGGCCCACCCACCAGGAGGTAAATAGCACCATGCATGAAAAGCAAATTACACCTTCAAAACCATTTAAACCTCTCTAATCTCCAGCGCCGTATCGGTAACGCGCGGAGGATTGCCTTTTAATCTAGAACATGAGTATGAGCTCGTTAGCCAGATGGCATCCATTTAAACCTAAATAAAGGGGGAGCTGTACCGTCCAGAGAATAAGCCCAGCAAAACATATTCCATTACCCAACACGGCCGTTGCAGAAGCCCAGACGGCCTCAGGTTCGCAGCAGGACACAAGCCTTTGCAGGGCTGGAGGGGATGGCAAGCATGGCTGAGAGGGATGTTATGAGCAGATTTTGGGGTGCAGCCTGGTCTCAAATGCCTCTCAGGGGCAGGGATGCTGGAGGGACAGGGGCCCTGAAAACAGGGAGCTGGGAGACAGGCAGAGAGGGGACCCATGGCCTCGCTGCTGAATTTGCAGCTCTGGGTTTGGGCAGTGCAAGCAAGAGCCGGCCCCAGAGCAGCTGTGGTGGCAGAGCATGGGCACACCAGCCCCAGCCCCTGCTCCCAGCCCAGCCCCAGCCCTCCCGGGCCACCTTGAGCAAATAGGTCTCATCATGCCTCAGTTTCCCTGCCTGTAAAACAGAGATAATGAAGATGACCTTCTTTTGAAAGCTCCAGCGAGGAGTGCTAAGTGCTAATTACAACGTGCTAATTACAACATCGTTCTCATTCACTTTGCTGCTTCTCCCCTGCTCCTCTTTTTCCCCACTGCCTGCTCTCCCCTCTGCCCCCTTCCATGTGTCTTCACCAGCTCCCCGGCTGCCACCCCATCCCATGCTGGCTGGGATGAGCGGGTGATGGCTGGGACCGGATGTAGGGGGCAATGCCACATCTGGTATGCGGGGCTCTGAGCAGCTTGGGAGCTGCCTGCAAACCAGGAGCCAGCTCTTCCTACCAATCCCAAATTTGCTGAATATTCCCTCTCTACAGCCCTGGAAGCTGGTGGGTCATGCCAGGAATTGAAGCAGGTAAGGAATTGCACTAGGGTCAGAGCCCCCCCCACCTTGGCACCACAGTCCAGGTACCCCCAGGTAGCACAGCCATCCCATCTCTGGGGACAGTGGCGATGATGGGACACAGGGTGGGAGCCCCTCCAGCCCCCCAGCAATCAGCCTGCTCTTTGAGAAGCAGGAGATCTGCTCTCTGTAGCCTTTGGTTTTGCTCACGCCGGTGCAAATATATTTGCCAACCATCACGCTCTACACCTTGGTCCTGTCAGGGAGCAAAGCTACTCACTCTGCCCTGCTGCTCCTCGTCCTATCAGTCACTAAAATAATTGCTGCTGATCCTGCCCACGTGCCTGGCAGCCAGACCCATGCAGAGGCAGACACCAGAGTTACGTGGCAAGGGATGATTCCTGCCCCAAAGCACCAAGAGTCTCACAGGTGATGATGCTGTTTGGCTACAGGTGGAACACGAGAGAGGCAGAGGAGGGACCCAGCCAAAGTCCCTGGGGACTCTGTGGCATGGCCAGGACACAGGCAGAGGATCCCATTGCTGGCACACAGACCTCACTGCTCGGCTGCTTTCACCCTGCAAAACCTCATTTTGTCTTGGAGATGAGCCCTGCCGCCAGGCAGGAGCCGGAGCTATTTTAGTGCGAAAAATCTAGCCAGAAAACCAACTTTCTCTCGCTTGAATCGCAATTTCCCATGCAGTATTGGCTTTGTTTGCCTGTTTTGCCCAAAGCCATGTTGATTTTTCTTTTCCAAGCACATAACAAAACCTTTGCAATTTCTGCAGATGCTTCTAATGCAAATTTCCATTTGCTGTATTTGCTCATTTAACAGTTTCTCTAGCAAAAGCCAGCACCCTGGCATGCGGGTGCATGGGCCAGCGAGCAGCAGCTCACCAGGCATGCAGCTCCCCGGGCTGAGTCCCTGCTCCAGCTGGGACCAGTTGAAAGGTGACGGTGGGGAACTGCATTTATTACCCAGCAAACCCAGCAGTGGGAAACCCAATCTTCTGTGGAAAAAGAAGTTGGAGAATATGTGCTTTTGCCCCTGTAGTGAATCATTTCTTGGTGGCGGAGAGGAAAGAGGAGCCTGGGCAGGAGTGGAGGGATGTGAGGGGGCACACGAGATGTGGTGGCCCAGGGGCTCTGGAGCTGCACCCACCTCTGGCACCTTCCTCGCTGCCCCCAGCTTCTTATTTTGGGAGTTGATCCTTCCCTGCCTTGTCCTCTGCCACCAAGGGTAATGAGGACATCAGTCATGGTCACTCTTAACAGAAGACAACTCAACGTAGATGTGAATATGGTCCCCTCCGGCAGCTCCCTGTCTAAACCAAACGCCTTTCCAGTTGTGCTTTCCCTGAGCTGGATCAGGCTATGGGGAAGGGGCTTGTAGCCAGACCTACATGAAGATGAACCCAGAAGCTACCCCTGCAAGCAGAACTGAAGGGGCACAGTGATGTGATGTTAACTGCTGTGGTGTGATGGGGCGAGGACAGCCCTGAGGTGGGCAGCACAAGCAAAGAGGATCGTGTGTCCAGGCAAAAAGTAGGATGCCACCCTCCACCGAACAGCCCCAGTGTCCTCTTCTGAGCAGGCAGAGAGACGGATCCTTTCCAGCTCCCCCTTAGAAGGATCCCCAAAGCCATGGGGATGCTCGCTGGCAATGGCGACAGCCAGCTGGAAATGGCAGCTCCAGGGCAGGGCTGTCCCCGGCTGGCGAGGGGCTGCACCCCAGCCTCCCCCACCGCTCTCACCTGCCACAGCCCCCTCCCAGCCACAATGAATAAGTAAGACCCCATTCTGGAAGGGGGGTTCCTCCCAAAAAACAGGAGTACTTTCAAAACCTACTGTTTCCCTGACAGAGTCTTCTGTTGGGCAATTCCCTGCCGGCTGCTGTTACAGGGCCTGCTCTGAAGTGGTGGCCTGGGGCAGAAAAAACCTCCATTAAGGTTTCCTCCCTGCACGCCCCCACCCCCCCCCCCCCCCCCCCCCCCGCAGCCTTGCCCAGAGCTTTCCAAAGAAGCCCTGCAGTGACTGTACTGAAGGCACCAGCTGTAGCTGCTACTGTGTGCCTGTGCTACCGCCAGCGGCTGTGGATGCTCCGGTGTGCCTGTGCTGCAGCCGGAGAGCGGCTGTTAGACACTACAGTGCGCCTGTCCTGCACACACCGACTGCAGACACTACAGAACACCTGTACCGCAGGGGCTGACTGTAGATGGTACCATACACCTGTACTGCAGATGCTGACTGTACATGGCCGGTCCCCGAGGTGTGATGCTACACCTGTAGTGCAGATGCTGACTGTAGCTATTTCAGTGCACCTGCACTGGAGATGCTCACAGCAGACACCTCCTGTGCCCCAGCGCCACAGAAACACCCCTACCAAAGCCACCCATGACTGCTCAGCCCAGCCCTTTGCTAGCGAGATCCTGCTGCAGCTTTCCCCAGCCCCGTGGATCTGGGGTGCCTCCAGTGAGGTGCCATCCCTCCTGCAGGGCAGCGTGGGCTGCCGGGAGGAGTGGTGAAGCACCGCAGTTGGCAGGATGTCCCCGAGTCCTGGTTCCCACAGAGAAGGCACCGCTCGTGGGCAGCCCTGCGGGCAGGGGCTGCAGCCCTGGGAGCAGCGCTTGGGCATTCAAAAGCACCAAGTGCCATCTCCTCCCTTCAGACCTACCCTGGCAGCAAGGTGAGGGAAAGGAAAGGAAAAAATAGTTGCTGCTTAATGCTGTACACAGCCCTAAAACCTCCTGGTCTTGCAATGCGCCATTCATGCTGAACTCCACTTTGCTGCTTAAGAGAAGAGAAAAGAGGGGCTTTATCATCTCCTTAATACGTGCTATCAGAAAGCCTTACCTGCAGGGCCAGAGCCCCTGCCACTTGAAAAACCTTCTTAAATCTAATTTAAACCCCCACTGCCAACAGCGCGATTAGCACTACCCCCCTGGACCACGAGCACCACGGGGATGACCGGGGCCAGCTGAAATTAATTTGCTCACGGCTCTTGCAGACTGCAACTTTCCTCCCTCCACCTCCTCCTTTTCCAGTAACGAACCAGAGACACTGAGTGAGAGGATGCCCTGGAGGAAGGAGCCCCCCATGGCAAAGCCCCTCCATCACTGTGCATCTGCCATCCCGGGGAGCGCCACCGGACCCCTGGGAGGCTGCACACACTCTCCTGCTCTTACAGTCTAGGAGAGATGGACAGAAAGTGGGGGAATGGCTCGCAGAAAATTTCTCAGCTGCTTTGGTTGAAGACGTGCCCCTGAAGGTAGCCGTAAGCTTGCAGGGCTCCACCACATCTGTGCTGAAGCCTGGAGTTGCTCCATCATCCCTGGATGTCGCTGGTAGGATTATCTCAGTGAGAAGGGCAGCGACCAAAGCTGTTCCCCATGCCTGTGGGGATGAAGAAAGGGATTCTCCTGGAGGGAGCTTCAGCCCAGCTAAAACCAGAGCTGTTTTCCAGGGGTACTGCAGAGCCCATGGGCTCCAGAGGGAACTAGGATGGTTTGGGGAGGAACAAGCAACCTGTGAAACGTCTCAGGCTGTTTGGGAGCCTGCCTGACTGGTGAGCTGGCTCCCAGGACAGGTAATTTCTTGTTTGTGTGGATCACAGTGAGATGCTCCCACTGGGGCAGGGCGCTCTGCAAGGCCAGTGGGGCCCTGAGACCCCCAGGAGCAAGGTCCTCACCCTGCAGCTGCAGGGGCTGGGGCATTTCTGCTCCAAGAGCAAGGTGGGTTCCTCTCCTCTCAAACCACACCTTGCAGCTCCTCCAAACTGACCAAGCAAGCAAGCCAGGGGTGCTACAACCTGCCTCCTCTGTGGCCCGAGGACAGGCAGGGGAACCATCCCTGTGGCATGTTCCCCTGCCAGCCACATCCTACCTCCATAAGCAATGCCAGGAGAGCATCACACAGGTACCCCGCTGGGAACCTCTCCAGCAACCCTGCCTACCAACAGCCCTCGGTGCCATGGCTATCACGGAGCAGTGCTGCCAGGCAGGCAGCTGCCTGCTGCTGCCCATCCCCTCTTCCCGCTCGGAGCCTTGAAGGGGGACGTTTCCCACACCCTGTACCTGTCCTCACAACTACCATCACGTTAACTGGCCTTTCTGCAAGTGGAGGGCAGCGGTCCAAGCACAGCCATCTGGTCCAGCGGTGATAAAAGCCAACGCAAAGCACAGCATACTAATAAGCATCACAGGTCTTTGAAAATGGTGCCGGGAGAAAGCACGGCAGGGCAGGAGGGGGCCTGAATCCTGACAGCGGAGGTTGCGGAGAAACATTGCCCCAAGCCTATTTCCTAATGACACCTGGGGAAGGAATTCAGCTGAGCCGCTGTACCCGAGCTCCGCTCCTCCACACCCCATATCCACACACCAGACAGCCTCTGAGATGGAGGAAAGCTTGGACCAATGACAGGAAATGCCGTTTTCCCCTGCTTTTTACTCAGCTTTCCTCCACACTGAGCATTTTCCTGATCCCTGCAGCGAGAGATTGCGGGAATCGATTGGATGTTTGCTTCTATTAAAGAAGTGCCAAAGATCGAGGGGGTATTTTGGAGCCTCCATTCAGGTGGGGTCTTCGTTTGTTTTCTTCCATAGATGCTTCCCCCAGTGGCATGGAACTGATGATGCCACGTGGGGGGCAGGCAGAGGAAATCGGACAAAGCAGGGAGGGAGATAGGAGATGGGAAGTGGGAGGTGGGAGACAGGAGATTCTTGTGGTCCAGGTGTTTCCCAGTGCTCCTCCCTGGAAACCAGAGAAATCACCCAAGATGGGTGCATTTGGGGGCAGATCCTGCTCACTCCGCCTCTCCAGTCTGTGATTACTGCAGGAAGGAGCTCTCGATGTCGCACTGAATTTTGGCACTTCAATTCCCAGTTTCCATTCACGAAAACAGAAAATTAATGATGGGGAACAAAATCCAAAAGCAAAATCAAACTCCCATACACGAAGCAAACAGCCCCAAACGTTTTAGGAAGGTCCTGCTGCCTTGCTCCAGGTTCAGTTTGTGATTTCCAGGTGAGCGCTTGCAACATTTCTTATTTTTGTCTGCAGGGCTGCATTGCCCTTCAAACCCCCCAGGATTTTGCTCACAACCCTGCTTTTTGCCTTGAGGAGAGTCTGTGGCCAGGCTGCTTTATCAACTCCCCAATGTCCCTTAAGATGCAAACCCCCAGGGCGGAGAAAAGCATCTTAGCATTAAAATCTGGACAATGCCATAGCCATGTGCCATCCTATGAAAAACAAAGAGGAAAGGGAGGACAGACAGCTTGCTGTCCAGACTTCCTCCATCGCTGGACGCCCGTGGCACAGCGGGCGTGGAGTAGGGCAGCATGGTGTTTCCAAGCTTTTCCAAACCTCAGGAGCCTGGTTGCTGCTAGTTGGGATTTTGGGGGGGCTCTGCCACTGGAGCTTTAACATCGCCCTCAAAGGTACCTGGGGACACAGGGACAAAGGGGTTTGGCTTGAAATATGAAGACTGTCCCTCTTAGTAGCCAAAACTTGCTCCTCTGGGGCTCTGTTTTCTGCAGTACCCATGCAAGGGGCTGTACACCAGTGCAGGCACTGGGTCCAAGCACACTGGCAGTGGGGCTACCCCAATGCTACCACACCAGAGCAGTGAAGGGCACCGGACTGCTGCAGAAGCACAGGGGCAAGGGGGGGTGCAACTGCTGGCTGCTGCCCCAACCCACTGCTGGCACTCGGCAGCCCGCAGGACCCCTTTGCTGGCTTGGCCCCAGAAAGCCTCCCAGTGGTGATGTCCCCAAGCCAGGGAGAGCTGCAGCTCACTCCTAAATCTACAAACACAGCCAAGGACCAAGGCCACGGTATTGCTGCTCAGAAAGCAGGGCGGCTTTGCTTTTTGCCAGCACGCCAAGACAGGGCTGGAGGAGGATGAGTGCCTGAAGCCCATGTTGCAGGGGATCAGGGACGTGAGCAGGATTGGAATGAAGAGCACTGGAAGAGACTTTGGCAGCCCATCTTATCCAGGGATGGAATAAGACACTGGCTTAGCAGCTGGGAGCGTAAGGGAGGGGGCATCCGGTTGTACAGAGCTTGCTGGGCATTTTAATTTTGGCTCGTTTATTTGTTTAGGCTTTTTTTCTTTAAGTGCTTGGCACGGAGGAAGCCACTCCAATGACTCTGACGCTGCCTCCCCAGAGACACCTCAGGATGATTTGTTTTGCTTTGCTTCATCTCTCCCCCATGCCTGCGTATGAGCTGGCAGGAGGATGGGGAGGGCAGGGGCCCAGCAGCCTGCGGGGCCCTGGGAGGGCAGCGGGCACTGTCGGGGGCAGGCAGCAGCTCAGGATGCTGGGGACCGTGTGCTCCCTGCTGATCTCTGCTTGCTGTCCTTCCCTGCGCAGGTCCCACGGGAAATGCTGGGCTCCCCGCTCTGCAACCCATCCACCCACCCCGGGGGCTTGGGATCCTCAGCACAGTGGACCATAGGGGACAGCAAATGGCATGGGGAGAGCATCAGGATGGTCCAAGAACCCCAGCTCTGGCCAGGCTGTCAGCCTACTCCAGCACTCCCCTCTCGCCCGCTGCCCTGTGGGGTGTAGAAGGTCCTCTGGGCCCTCACCAAATAGGGTGCCCCAGAGTAGGAGTGCCGCTGCAGGTGGGCGAGTGAAACAAAAGGCACTCCACCAGCTTGCATGCTGGCCAAGCTGCTCTGCAGATGTCTGCTCGCAAAATGCATGCAGCTGCACTGCAGCCACCCCCAGTCCTGCCCTGCTGTGCCCTTCACGAGCTCCCCGGCCCCTCCACACCTCAACCCCCCCTGCCTCCAGAGCCCCGGGCTCCCCCCAGCCGACCAGCAGGTTTTGCAGGGGATGCTGCCACAGTGGGTCATGCCTGATGGCTTCGAGTTCGTGGGCCTGCATGAGCAGCACACATGCCTCCAGCTCCAAACAGCCACAGAGCACTTGGGGCACGAATTTGCAAACAATGCAATGGGACGGTGTCCTGGGCAGTGGTCCCTGCAACGCTTTCACACCACCAACCAGCCTGGGGTCATCAGCCCACAAGCCACTGTAGGGGCTCAGGCCACCTCAGGCAGCCAGGACAGACGTGGCAGTGGGGACATTTGCATATGTCTGCCCCCTGCCTCCTGCCCCACCACAAGGATGCTGCCTAAAACCCCAGCAGGGAAAAGCACAGGCTGGACAGGAATGCTGCCCACCCTGATGGGGTTTGATGCTCATTGCTTCTTCCAGTTCCCTCCAGTTTGTCCACCCCACTCGCCCCTTGCCACCCTGCAGGGTCCCAGCACACCCCATGCAACCTGATGGGCACTGTCTCCAAATGCCACAGCAGCACCCAGTTTTTGTAGCGGGCAACCGAGCATGCTGCAAAATGGTGAGCTGGGGGAAACTGAGGCACGGGGCTGCTCTGTGGTGCTCCAAGGACAAGTGAGGGGAATGCCAGCATAGGGAGGGACTAATCCTCCCCTTTGGCCGGGGCAGCCTCTGTTGGGGCCAGCGATGCTGTGGGGGCTTTCTGCTGCCATCAACCCCTTTGGTAGGCATGGGGATGTGCTGCAGAGCCAAGCCCAGGGATGGCAGTGGGCCTGGGGACAGTGATGGGACCGGGGCTGGCAGTGGGACCAGGGCAATGCGCCCGCACACTTCCACTTGCAAATGTGGGCAAGTGGGGGGGAGGAATTGACCCCTTTTCTCTCCAACCTCCCAAATGACCCCACTTGTGCCTTGCCACGTGCTGGCAGCTGCCTTGCTGTTGCCCCAGTTTGCAATAGGACCTCACTGGCCCCAGCACCCCTGCCTGGCATCGCCTGGACGGAGCTGGGGGAAAAGCAGCTGCCAGAGCCCAAAGCATGGGGTCTCTTCTCCCTCCAGCATTGCTGAAATGGGCTGGGGGCACCCACAAACCCCAGGCTGGTGCCACTCACCTGGCCTCCAACTGCTGCCTTTGGGGAGCTCCAAATGCTGCAGCCCAGAGCCGCCAGAGCACATGGGGTGAGCACAATTGGCCACCAAAGGCACCTCCGAAACTCCCTGGGGACCCTTGCCCTCCCTGGGGTCTTGCCCCAACCCCACAGATGGCGTTTGCTGAGAGCAAGCAGAGGATGAGGAGGGAGGAACAGAGTTGGCCCAAGGCAGCTGTGCTGAAATAAAAGGCAAGAAAGTCTCTCGCCCAAAACTACAGGAAAATTTAATTATCAAGGACAAAACACCATCTGTTTGTGCGGACTGTGACCTCCCGCTGGCCTCTGGCTTTAACAGCTCTTAAATTAGCATGTTTGTTAGGGGGTATTAGCTGTCTGACATCAGGGAAGCTGTTCCCGCAGGGCGAGGAGGAGGATGGAGTGGCTGTACACCAGAACGCGTGCCAGGGCAGCGTGGTGGGCTCAGCGGTGATGAGGAAAACAAAACACCCCTTTGGAAATGAGGATCCCCTCTGAGCACGGCTCTTGTTAGCAGTGATGAGCTCTGGCAAGCCCAGCATCGCTGCATGCTGCCACGGGCAGGTGAGCTGTGGCGTGAGACTGTATTTGGGTCTCAGCCTCTTTCCAAAAAAGAAAGAGCCAAGAACATGTATGCTCGGAGGAAGATTTTGTTATGTAAAGCCAGCAGAATTAAATGAATACTCAATATAGGAGAAATTGGGTTAAAATCGAATTTCCTTCCAGCCCTACAAGGGAAGGAAGATGCGCATATTGGTACCATGCCCACGAACTGATTTGGTCCCCAAGTGATGTCAAATTGTGCAGATCCTTTCTTTCTTTCTCATGGTTTGTGGGATACAGTACTCAAGGTAGGCACCCCATCACCTTCTTACCTACCAACACTGGCTGCAGCGAGCAGAAAATGGTCTGAAGCCAACCCAGCTGTTTAGGAGAAAAACAACACAGCTGGGAGAGGTTCCACCTTGCAAGATCGCGGCAGCTTTCTTCTCCAGCACCTGAGCTTTGCTCTGCAAGCTCTGCTCCGCTTTCAAGCCCCGCGGCCGCTGCAGAGAAGGCCGGAGGCAAGGGTGGCTGCTGCCAGCACTGCTCCTCCAAGGCACTTTTCCCACCAGTAAACCATCAAAGCCAAGTGCTAAGCATGGAGGCAAATGGCCTCTCTTACTTGCCATGAAGTCTCATATCCAAGGAGCATGGATCCAGGCCTAAATTCATCCTGGGGCAATTCTAGGGGCTGCAGCTCCAAAGCTGGCTACGCTGCCAGACCCCAGGAGTGAGGAGGGGAGTGCCCAACACTCCTGCCTGGTCCTGCACTCTCTGCCACCGCGGTGCACATCACCCTGCTGCCCAACACTGCTGCACATCATCACCATGCCCCGCCATCCAGCCCCTTGCTGGGGTCTCCTGGCAGTCGGTTCTTTCCAGCCCACAGAACCAGCACCTATCTTCCATTCCCATGCCCCTGACAGGTCAGCTCCTCTCCATCTCCGCGCCACATTCATACGCCTTAAAACTAGCATGGGGTTTTGCCCCCACGTTCAAAACCACAGTCAGCATCAGGTCTCATCCTGCGTATATGCCCCTCCTTGGGCTCCTCTCCCTCCAGTGATCACCCGGCCTCTTCCACTCACAAAACCATGCCAGTCTTTGCTCCTTCTCACCTTTGCTCCTTCTCACCTTTGCAGGCAAAATAGTTGGTTTATGAAGACCAGCCCTTGCAACGCCAAACTTCTCTTGGAAGTCCCCTTGTCCACCTGCACCCCACTGATCTCCATCCTGGTGCTCCTCAAACCACCAGCCCGAAGCCTACACTCATCCCTCCCTTCTCTGGGGGGCCAGGCAGCAGACAGGGACCAGGCTGCCACCCCCTGCCCAGCCAGCTGCCTTCCACCGTGCGTGGCCAGGCAGACGTGGACCACGTGTGCGCTTCATCTCAGGACCCTTCCTACAAGCTCCAGCACTGAAGGAGGAAAAAAAAACAGCAGCCGAGAGCAGCCGTGGAATCCCCAGCGGCCTCCAGCCCCCTCCCAAACTCTGGCTCAACTCCATCCACTGGGGCAAGACTCAGTTTAGGGGAGGGCTTGTTTTTTAATTAGAAAATATTCATCAGCGTTTAAAAATAAAATAATAAAAAAAAGTGTCAACCAGCTGGGGCTGCGAAAGCTGGGGCGTTTTGGCTCCCGACCGAGCACTTTGATAGAAAGGCTCTTTGGAAAATGCCGTAGAAAATATTTAATTTCTCCCAAGGCCTGCATATGGGGCTCATCACTCGCGCATATTGCACAGGAATATTCATGTGCGCTGGCCTCCTGCTACAGGATGACGAGGGTTCGCCGGTGCAGCATGCAAGAGGGGCTCCTTCCCTTCCCTTTTTTTTTTTTTTTTTTGCTTTGGAAGAGGAAAGCGCTGTATTTCATTTTCAATCCCCAAATATTCCTCAACAGCAGAACAAAGGAAAAGCTGAGCCAGAGTCAAGCCTACTCGTACTCATCAGCTTGCTGTGCTCACCACAGGGTAAAGCCACGGATGAGCAGCAAACGTGGGGAAACGCATTTCTGCCCCCAGTTTTGCTCCCTTCTGGTTGTCTGAGCCTGTTGCGATGCTGCCTGGATGGGGAGTGGTAACCCAGTGTCCAACTCGCTGGCATGGCAGGAGGTTCCAGTTCAAACCCCAGCTCTCCAACCCGGGGACATGGAGGTGGCTCATCCTGGATCTGCTGCTGGGCATATCTGTCAGCTAACACCCTCCCGCAAAACTCAGGGAGGGTGGGTATACCCCGCTGCAGCCACAGAGCTGAGCCTGTCCCAGCAAGGGGACTACTGCCATGGCTTGCTCAGTCCCCCATCTCCCACTGGCGCTGCCGGTTCCTTCCCTTTCACCCTCAGCTTTTGGCTCAGCAGCATTTGGGCTGAGGGCTTTTCTGCAACAAGCCAATGAGCTGTTTTGGAGGGAATCAAACTCATGCCACGCATCTTCTCAACCTTTCCCAGGGATGCTTACCTCCAGCAAACGCTCCCTTCCTTGCTGTGAGCCCCTACCTCCGAGGTGCTCTGCCTCCTGCCCTGTAGCCTGCTGAGGCTGCCTGACCTTCTTTTACCTTTCCTAAATGGTTTGTGCTCCCTGTTCCCAGCTCTGGCTGCACCCTTTATCCCCACTGCCCCTCCGAGCTGCTCTCAGCAGCTCCAGCACCTCCCAGCACAGTGCACAACAGCCCTCGACAGAGCAGATCACAGCCGGCCCAAAAAAGCTTCCTCACAGCAGATGAAAACTCAGAGCACTAATTAAATCATAGAATCGTTTAGGTTGGAAAAAAACTCTAAGATCACCCAGTCCAACCATTAACCTAACCCTGCCAAGGCCACCACTAAACCATGTCCCTAAGCACGTCATCTACCTGTCTTTTAAATACGTCCAGGGATGGGGACTCCTTCCCTGGGCAGCCCGCTCCAGTGCTTGACAACCCTTGCAGTGAAGAAATTTTTCCTAATGAGAAACTCTGGGCAAGCAGAGGGGGTAAGAAACCATTGGAGTTCACTCTCTCTGTGGCTGAAGCGAAGCCAACGGCAGCTTGGGGAGCGGGCACGGCTCGCGCTGGGGTTGCAGAGGAGCCTCTGACCTCTGCGCAGGTGTCAAACCAAAGTTCTTAAACACACCCGTGAAAAGTATTAATAAAAAAATCTACTAAATCTTCAAAACAGAAATCATTCCTAAATAACTATGCCCACAAATAAGCACACACACATGCACACTTTATTAATTTTGTTACTTTTTGGCAACCTTTCCCAACCAGAGAGGAAATCTGACACCAGGTATGTGCCTAGGCAAGGTCTGCAAGATCCACTACGGAAAAAAATTAAATTAAAAAAAAAAGTTTTAACGCCACATCTAGAGCATTGTGCCCAGTTTTGGGGCTCTGGTACAACATGGGCATCGCTGACCTCCAGCAAGTCCAGTGAAGGGCCATCAGGGTGGTGATGAGGCTGAAGCATATGGGGATATGAACAAGTTGAAAAAACAGGGCTTGTCCAGCCTGGAGAAGGGATGGTTTGGGGGTCACCTAACAGCAACCTGCCAGCACCTAGAGGGAGGTTGCTGAGATGATGGGGACAGACTCTCTCCCTCCATGGTGGGAAGATGAGGGACAGCAAGCATAAGCTGCAAACAGGAGAGGTTCAGGTTTGCCATTTTCCAATGGGGACAGTCACCTGCCACAACCAGACAGGTTGTGGGGTCTCCAGCCCTGGAGGTTTTCAAGACTCAGATGAACAAACTAAACTGGTCAGCATTCAGTATTCACCCTGCTTGGGGCAAGAGGCTGGACTACAGACCTCCTCAGGTCACTCCTCACCTGGGTGGATGTATGAGCACACCATTGCCAGAAAAATTAAATGTAAAAATGTCCCCCACTGGGAGTGGGATAGCTCAGCTCAGAGCTCTTGTCAAACATGTTGGAAAGCAAAATCTGTTTGAACAAATCTGACCAGCTCTTTGCTTGGGAGCGGGATGGAGAACACGGGCTGAGATACACCAGGGCCAGATCCTGCGCTCAGCCCAACCCCATGATGAAGTGGAGACTGAGGAGATGGCCGTCTTCCCCTTTCCAAACCTCCTTCTGTGGGGACTGACTCGCACGACACTGGTAAGTGATTAACGAGCAGCCGATCCCGTCAGCATGCAGGCTGCGTGCATGGGCGCTTGTGTGCGTGCGCGCCGCTCCCCGAGACTTGGCGGGGAGGGGAGCTGGGGGGAAGAGCGCTGACAAGCAGATGATTAATTGAAATGCAAGGGGGAGGAAAAGCAACGTCCGCTAAAACTATCAGGCGGCGTGAGCATGGGAAAGAAACTCAGAGATGTTGTCCCCATCCCTGCTCCGCACGCATCGTGCCTCCCAGCTCCAAGCCGCTCGCCAGTCCCTTCCTGGCTTCTATTTTTGCAGGTGCAATTTCATATTTGAAAATAACCATGCTGCACACGCACATATATTTTTTTCCTCCCCAGCCCCTGGCTCGTTGCACGCGGAAACGGCAGCGATGGGAGAGCAAACCTCCCAGTCTGCGGTGCATGGCAGCAATTATACATCCAAGTGCTTGTTACCCAGTGCCCACAGCCTGGGCTCTCCGCACCACCTGCACCACCTGCACCTTCCAAGCAGGACGGGCTTGAAAACACACATAAAGTTACCGTTTTGCACTAAAATAATAATAAGAAAAAAAGAAGACAACAACAAAATAAGAGGCTGGCTCAGCTCTGAAACCTTGCTCAGAGTCTGTAAATGATACCCCAAGCGTTGGAGCTAGCGTGATTGCACCATCAGCAAAGAGGGCACGCAGCTTCTACTCTAATCCGGCGCAAACAGGCGCAGATCGGGTCACCAAATAAATGGCATGGAGATGCAAAGTGGTACATGCTGTTCTCCTGCACTGCTCATAGGAAAAGAACGTAAGGCGATGGGATGGGGGTATCCTAGGGGGAGGTTTGAAGGAGCAACAAAGGGATTTTGTCATGGCCAAGGTCAAGGCTAGCACCCCAGGAACCTCCTGCCTCCAGCTCCTCCTCCAAGAAGGAAGACCAAAGTGAAGACCAAACAATCTTCCCGCAGAGAGGAGAGGATCCTGAGCTTCAAAACCTTGGGTTGGAAAATCAGGGATGTGATCTCGCCGCTGGCCTCTGGATGCAACCATAGGGCAGATGATACTCTAGCTCCTTGCCCGAGCGTGCACTGACTGAGTGAGCATCAAGTGAGCGGGGCTTTACGGAGGCGAGCAGGAAGTGCATTTACACCAGGATAAAACAGGACCCAAATGTGGGCTGCTGGACCGTGGTTGTTATCAGCTTTCACTTCACAAGCTGATCCCCAGCCAAGATGACCGGCTCGGAAAATTAACTTGGTGCGTTGTTCAGCACTTTGCCGCTCAGGTAACGAGCAAAGGCTGTAGGCGATTGCATCGGAGGGCTTCACAAACTGCTTGTACCATTGACATGGTTTAACAGACTGCTGTTTATGAGACAGAGCAGTATTTAAAAGACACATTTCTCTCAGAGCCGCACATAAAATTTGATAGCTAAATAGCTGTAAATGCTACTGAAGTCTGACAACTCGAAGAGGAATCGAAGGTCTGTCATGCGGAGTATCCGCCAATACGCCTGGCCCCGCAGAGCCAGTGAGACTTCCAGTCTCATAAAACCTTTTTTATATTGGAAGTGAGAATTTGTGTAGCGCATATGAACTCTCTTTTATTGGGCTGGTGTGATGCTGAGAAAATGCAGTTAAAGTTGTACAAGTCCTCCTTGGAGCGCTATCGAGGTGCCTATAAATCAAAAGCTTTATCCTGGAATGGGTTTACTAAATAAACCCATTTTAATTCGGGCTCATGCCGAGTAGCAGGAGCTCGCAGCGGGAGTGGGTGCCTCTCCTCGACACTGTTTGTTTGCACTGGTGGAGTGGGGCCAGCCCCAAGCGAGGAGGACTTTGGCCCATCTCCCCATTCTCAGGGCCAAGAAGAGCATCCCAACAGCAGAGCATCCTCTAGAGCCTGGCACTGCTCTCCTCTCCCCCAGCACAGGGGTTTCACCCACCTAAAACATCCACGGCCCCCCACGATGCTCTGGGCTCGCAGCCCCAGTCCAGCTGCTGCCCTGAACCCGGTCCAGACCCCCGTGCCTACGCAGCTGATTCGGAGAGCTCCCAGGAGCATCCTAGGCTGGAAGGACCACAGACCCACCTTCGGCACCCAGTGGAAATGGAGTATTTCCGAACCTTCACGAAGGCCTGGAGCGCTCTGGTTGGGGAGGAAGATTTGGGCCAGCTCCCTTATCCCCCAAAGACTCCTACATCTCCACTCTACAGCTGCATTAATTATTTCATCTTAGTCTGGCTTCCTCATTAAGCTAACCTAGACGGCCCGCGGCTGAGTGACAGGGAGCTAGTCTGCAAGAATCCAAGCCAGCAGCGCTGGAAGTCATAGGCTTGATTTGATTTACGCGGACTAATATTACACATATCTCAAACACGCAATCTTTAGAGGACCTGAGGCTGCCGGACGGACAGAGGAAAGCCCACGCAGAGCCGGCAGTGCAGCATCCGGACTGAGCCCAGGTATCAGCATCTCACCCTGTGCTTGGCCAGGAGGGCCGCTGACTGCGGGAGAAATTCCCTCGTGGATGCCCTGGAACTGTGGGGAACAGAAAGCCCCGGCACTGCTGCCAGGGGACCCGAGTGTGACACAAAACATCTGTGTCAAAGCAGGGGCCGGGAAGCACGACTCCTCCGGCATCGGCCGCGGGACAGCCCCTTCACCCCACTGATGTGGCTGCGACATTCAGCTAATTTTGGCAATGGTCTCCCCTTGGGATGTCTGGCTTTTGTGGGCTGTAAGAACGATGCTTTGGGGCATTACACAGATCCCCTTTTCCCAGTACTGCCAAATCTGAGGCTTTTGTGTGAATCCACTGCATTTTGCCGTCTCCGCAAACAAGTGTATAGAAATACAAGACTTCAGCCCCTTGGAAGCCTCCAGGGAAAATTCAAAGCAATGAAGAAATATGAGTTGTTTTTCCATAAACCCATTGAAAAAAGAAAAAAAAAAAACCCTTGAAAAACCCCACATTACTTTTCAGCCTGGTTCTGCCAGCAGTACAGGTCTTTTTCCCACAGTCTAAGGAATCAACACATTTTCAAATCACTCCTGCTTATGGTATTGAATATCAGAAAACGATTGCCTTTCATTCAGCAGCTGTTTTGGGACACCGAGGGAAAAGGCAGGCAGTCTAAACTTAGCAAAACACGACGAAAGTCTTCGATGCATTTAAAAACTAGCTGCAAGGACTGGAACGGAAAAGGAGAGGTCTGTAAGGGGTGCGTGTGAAGACAAGGATTTCAGGGTGCCAGCATCCTTCCACAGCCTCAATCTCTCTTGGTAGCAGAGGGATCATTGCAGCGCTGCTCCACTCCTCCAGCTCCTTGGAAAAATGCAGGGATGTGTCCTCATTTCCCCAGAAAAATCAGCAGTATCTCCCAATTTACCCACCTTCAGCCTTTCTGACGCATGGATGCCCTGGCATCTCTGTGCTGCCGGTGGGGAGTGGGCAGCTCCAAAAATAAACCAAGCAGCTCAGTGCATTAAGAGAAAAGCCAACGGAGGCAATAGCAACAGGGGATGGAGGATTTGCTGGAGTAAGTTTGCCCTGAAGCACTGGAAGGAGAAAAGCCCTAGTCTCCTACAGCCTTGTGCGATTTAATCCCCCTGCGCCCCCAGCAATAGCTCCAGCGTCCTCCTGCTCATCCTATGATCCCTGCCTCATCCATAGGGATGGGACCCAAACCCCAGAGCTTTCCTGAAATGAGGGCATGGACCTGGTCACTGACTCCAGTGGCTTTCTCCATCACACCTGGCTGCAGTCAGCCAGCAGGATGGCGAGCCCTCCTCGCCGGGGAAGGCTGACAGCCCAGCAGACCACAGGAAGGGGACCAAAAAGGAGGGGAGATAGGAACAGGCAAACCCAGCAGGTATCAGCACTCAAGTTGGGTTGTGCAGCCCATCAGCCTTGCTCGAACATTTCGAATGATACCCCTGGGCAAGGGACCAAAGCAGGGCACGTTGTCCCCATCCTGTCTGACCCCTGGTTCCCACCTGGCCCCTGCAGAGCCACAAAAAAGCCTTAATGCCACCAGGTAAGCAAAGAGCCACGACTGCCGGGCTTCTAATAAAGACAAACTGCCTCTCTCCTTCCTCTCAGATTGCAAGCAGATGTGTGCTTAAATTACCTGCTGCTGACTGTGACGCTCAGCAAAGCGCTGTGGTCTAGGAGCAGAACGAAGGAAAAATGTGTGAAACGAGGGAGGGGAGGATTAGCAGGAATTCAGCTGGCTCTGGGAGGGCAAAGCATCGTTGTTGCAGAACACAAATGTCACTTCCATCGCAAGAGGTGCATTCATGACAGCTAGCACAAGGAAAACTCTGACCTGGCTAAAGACACCAATGAAATTAAGAAAGCCGGGGGAAAGGCTGCAAGGCTGCGTCTAGGCTTCCCAAAGGGAATCGCTCCCAGCCCACAGCACGCTACAGGAGCAGCCCTGCTTGCATTACATGGCCTTGGCTTCCTCTTGCAAAGAAACCCTTCAAGCCTGTGCACCCCGCTGCCCACACAGCTTGTACACCCTGGCTCCGGACAACTTCAAACTGCCTGACCAGCTGCTGGCACGCGTTCACCCATCCTCCTCTGAGGGTTTGCCTGGAGATGCCTTGGGAAGTTCACCAACAGCCCCCACACCAAGGAGGGTGCAGACACCCAGGACCCATCTCAGTGGTGCCAAGAATGATGATAGTGGAGGAAGTACCTGGAGAAAGGTACTCCCACCGTGCTGGCCCACCATGATGCAGGGAGGACGTGAGACCCCTGGGCTCTGCACCACCTCTGCCCCTACTCATAGCCAGCTTATACCCATGCTGGTGGTGGCTTTCCCCTCACGGGAGGCTGCCCAAAGCCTGAGGCATCAGGGAATGTCTTTGCACTGAGAGTCAGCCTCCGAGCAATGCCTCCTTACAGAGCTGGGATGCGGGTGCAGCCCAGGAGAGCCCAGATGCTGAGTTTCAACCACATCATTCGGGTCAGCAGCTTACTGCAAGGATCCCCGGTCTCTGGAAGAGCAACCAACAGTGTCTCCCATCTCCCAGCAGCATCCTGCACAGCAGGACAGCATTTTGCAAGCTGAGCCACACAAATCAAGCCCAACCTGCTCCCCTTCCCCCTTGCCGCTCCTGGCTTGTTCTCTGCCGAGCCCTTGCGGGTCACACGTGGCGTCCCACTTCCCGGCACAGCTCCGCCGGCTGGAGCAAAGAGCAGAGTCAGACCCCAAATTGCAGATTAGTGTGTTGGGTTCATGCACGGGAAACAAAAGATCGGAAATCTCTGAAGTGCACAGCTGGAATCCACACCCCGACCATGTTTTTGTGAGATATCACGTACGTTTTTAAAAGCTATCTAGAGAGGGTTCTGCTTTAAAACAGCCTGGCGGCTGCTGCACTGACACCACCACCTGTCACGCTGACCAGGACCTTTGATTGTTCCCTGTCCCCCACAGGCCATGCTCATCTGTAGCCTGTAGCCTTAGGTTATGAAATTATTCAAGGAAAGGATTAAAAATC
Organism: Gorsachius magnificus; assembly: GCA_034008185.1. Classification (NCBI taxonomy): domain Eukaryota; kingdom Metazoa; phylum Chordata; class Aves; order Pelecaniformes; family Ardeidae; genus Gorsachius; species Gorsachius magnificus. Next base: position 11,153,332 of record CM067109.1, on the reverse strand, counting down.
CTCCTCTGCGTTCGTTCAGCACTGGCTGTGAAGGGAGGGTGGGAAGGGAAGGATGTGCAACCCAGAAAATTCACTGCCAGATACCCCAAAGTGCCAACACCCCAAAATGAGGGTCCCCAGAAACCCTGGGGTTTCTCTCTCCATTGTACTTATGGCCTCACAAAGTCACTGCAAGGGGAAAGCCCGCGAGCAGAAGAGGTTTCAGTTGAATAGGAGAAAGAACTTCTTCACTCTGAGGGTGTCAGAGCACTGAAACAGGCTTCCCAGGGGCGTTGTGGAGTCTCTTCCTCTGGAGATATTCAAAGCCTGTCTGGACGATGTCCTGTGCAACCTGCTCTGGGTGAACCTGCTTTAGCAGGAGGGTTGGACTGGGTGACCTCCTGAGGTCCCTTCCAACCCCTGCCATTCTGGGATTCTGTGATTCCGTGAGCAGCTGTAAGACGCTCACATGGTAGCATGAAGAACAGTGACCACAAAAGCGCTCAACTCCCTCTCATACTGCAAATGTGTTTTATTCTCCTTTCACAGCTCCTGCAGCAGCAACTATCCTTTCATGGGATGCCAAACTATGGGGTCTTTCTTTGCCCCTTTCCACATACCAGGCTTCTGGGCTAAGTCACCCAAGGTGAGATGCTTACCTGCCCCGTTCCTCAACACCACTGGTCTCTGAGGAGCCCCCCAACATGCTGCAGGAGCCTGGGTGATGGTTTACTCCCCTTAGGGCTTAATTTCTTGCTCTTCCCCATCTCTCACGCTGCTTGGGTTTCAGGCTGCCCCCTCAGCCTGGCTCCGTGGGATGTTTGCTTCACTTTAATTCAGTCTGCAAAGTCTGCGAGCCCTTCCTGCCTGCGTTGCCAGCTGGGAACGACTGGCAAGCCCTGCCAATGCCCGCTCCTTCCCCTGGCTCCTCCACCCTGAAGCATCTTCCATGATAAACTTGCAGCAAGTGTTTTCTCCGGGAGAACACGGTTCCCTCCATTCAAACTGACCTCGGCAAAGTGGCAGCTCCTCCACCCCTCCTGCCCCCTTCATTTGGACCAGAAGAATCAACACGAGACATTGCATTTCCGATCGAAACCATTACCTTAAAAGCCCACCTTGAAATTAAAGGTCGAACCCAGCAACATGCCACAGCCAGCCTCCCCAGAGAGAAAATATTTTGGGAGCCTCTCTGTTTGTCCTTCAGTGACTGCAGAGAAGGTGCAGCGTGGTGCCAGGATCCAGCAGACACTGTGCTCAATGCACTTGCCATGCTGGGGCATGGAGGAGGACCCCACACCCCATTTGGAAAACCACTCTCCCAGACAGGCAGTAAATACTGGAGCAGCAACACCCAGTGGTATGGCCGCAGGCTCACCCTGACATGGGGAAGAGCCTGGCCAAGCTGACCTGGGACAGCAAAACTGGGAGCAAACCCCCCCTCCAGCAATTGCGGGGCCGACGATGAGATGCAGAAAGGACGTGAGTCATTGAACGAAGGCATCTGCTTTTTCCAGCACACGTGTGGAGTTATTCTCACCTGAAATCAGTTCTTGGACAGCTAGAGAGCACATGCTGTTTTCAAGCCAAACATGCCCGGATTGCTCTCTCAGGCAGGGAGGGAGTTATCTCAGGGTTTATTAACAGGGAAAGCCACCGCACCAACATGCTCACGCGCTCCAGCTCAGCAGCATCGCGGCGAGAGCGGCGGGGAAGGAGAAGCAGCAACACCCGCCCTGCTCCTCCCCAGGGAAATGATCAAAAAAAAGAGCAAGACCCATCGCCCGCAGCCAGGGATGCCCAGAACTGTTCAGATGGCTCCGAGCCGGGGCTGCCCTCCCTTCCCACGCCAAGATGGGAAACCCATTAAACACTGCAAGCAACGAAGCCTCCCCTGCTCCTCCCTGGAGGCACTTTCACAGTCAACTTGAGGAAATTGTTCCTGATATCCAGCCTAAATTTCCCTTTGTTGATTTTCAGTTGAGCAGCGGAAAGGTGGGAGCTTTAATGAGACAAGCGGGGCCGCTGCAGGGGAAGGAGCCGTCAGTTTGAGCGAGGCAATGCACAGAGCTGCGGTTTAAGTGGAGTAGCTATTGTGAAAAGCCCAGAATCCTACAAACTTGGGATGGAAAAGGTCTATTAACTTTCCCAATGGACTAACATGAGATTGTTCCCCCATTTTCTAATGCTTCTCCCAGTCCAGCTATTTGATTGGGACCAGAGCTCTGCAAAAATATGAAGGGCTTTCTTTTTTTCTATTTTTTTTTTTTTTTTTAAGGAATCGCTGCATGTAGAATAAAATATTGGGCTTTATAACCAGATTTTCTGGTTTCATCCAAGGGCAAATTTCTTGCTGTCTTGCCTGCTAGACATAGCTGCTTCTGCCCTGAAAAACCCACCAGAACTTTTCTGGCACATGAGCCAGGGCACGATGTGCGTAGCAGCAAGTTGCTACCAGCTTGGGTTTGAAAAGAAAAGTTTTTCGGGGAGAGAAATGTGACACGGAACAGCAGACAACCACTTTTGGGAAGACGGGTGCTGCTCAGCAAGGTACCACCTGCCTCAGACGCTTCCTCACAGGAGCCCAGCGTGATGCTGTACTGCAAACTGGCACCGGGAGAAGTACACTACATGTGAAGCCGATGCCACCCTTCACTATTTTTTCCCCCTTCAGCTGAGGAAAAGGCTTTTCATCAGCAGATAAGACACTGCAATGCTCGCAGGACCATGCCTAGGACATGAAGGTGTGCGAGCAAGGGTTATATAAAGGAATGATGGTGCAGCCAAGTGGGCTTGGCTGTGGGGAGAGCATGACATTTATTGCTTCAAGCAACGGGGATGTCAGGCCCTAAAAATCCAGCTTGGGACATGTGCTTCAGCAAGTAGAGGAGCAATGCCTGAATCCAGGAGTGGTGGGCCCCTCTGCCTTACTCACCCCAACAGCATCGGCACTGGTAAGCCCTGAATCCCCAAAACAGGCTGGCTCCTTTGGGGCCGCTCCGTGGGGTATGAAGCTCCCAGGTTGTGCTGCACTGCTGCAGCTCGATGCCTTTGCAGTGGGCGGGGGTTTGTCCAATACACCCAAAGACCCCCACGGGGTCATGGAAATGGAGGCATCGCAAGAGCTAGACCACACCAGGGCTAAGCCACCGTGGCAGATGTTTGCCTTAATCACACACCATTTTCCTCAATGTCAGGTGGCTGCATGGCAGTAGAAGGATGCTTTTCCACTCTTGCTTTTACAGCCTTGTAAATGCAAAGCAGTTTCATGCTCCCTGGAAATGTCAGGCTCCGTTTTCCTGGGGACCTGCCAGCCGTCAGGTTTTACCCGAGGCAAGAAGGGGAGGGTGCACTCGGTGGCGCTGGGCAAGGGGGCTGCGTGGGCAGGTATCCCTGCAACGAGCCCGCCCTCCTCTTGCACCCGTGCTGGCTCAGAGACGTGCATCTCAACCCTGAAAAGCAGCACCCAACCTCCTGTGCAGAAACGGGCGGAGGGATGGCACTGGTGGCTGCAGACATGCACCCCCTGACACTAACACCAGGTTTTGCAAGCTTGGCAGGCAATGCTGCGGTGCAGAGCACCCGGCGATTAACCTGAAGCACGCAGCCCTGGGATTTCCCCGCCCGTTGCCCTCACAGTGCCCTTTGGTGTCACAGCAGCACACCGACGGGATAAAACCTAAGCACACAGGCTGCAGAAACTTCAGTAAGAGAGATCCATGCCACAACGTTAAAAAAACTCAACCCGCTGGGGTTTGTTGCAGGGTTTAGCAGCAGGACAAACCTGAGCAGAGGGGAATGAAATAGAGATTTTCTCCATCTACCTCCTAAATGTCGGGCGAGGGAGCACATTGCACGGTACATTGCAAGTTTGGGATGTGGCAAGATACCAACTGCATTTTATGTGTTGCAAAACCACCTCCTTTGTGGCAGCTGAGATTTCAAAGCATAAGCTCTGACCTTGGTAATATTTTTTACATATTGAGTCACTGCCGACACTGGAAATAACAGGGGAAAAGGGCTAGGATTTCAAAGATTTTAATGCATGGCTGGATCTGCTAAGAACTGGGACAGCCCCAGCTGCCAGCCTGGCCCTCCAGCCCTCTGCCACTCCTCATTACGGGCACAAGGCACCGAGATTCAAACAATCCAAGGCAAGGTAAAGTCCTGGCATGCCAGACTGCGTGAGAGGAGGATGAGGATTTGAAAACCTGTTGGGATACAGCGGGTGCAGCCCTCCACTGGTAGCCCTAAGGGTGATGAGCAAGGCTGAGCAGGTGACTCCCAAATTTTTACCACCCACATCCAAGGGAGGATGGCTTGAACAGGCCAGCCCCCTTTTTCTTCCCTCATTGAAAAAAGTCAGGGCAGGTTCACGTCCTTTGCCTGTGAAGGCAAACATCCCAAAAACAAGGAGGGGTGAGGAGATAGGGGACTCAGCAGAGAGCCTTTTCTACTGCAAAGCTAGATGGGAAGATGGATAGGCAAAGAGATGAATCCTTCTCTCACTCATGACATCCCACCCCATCTGGTCCCTTCAGATTCACCCTCAGCCTGAAGGTCTTTCCCCCTGAGACACTTTACCAGATACATAATTCGATTCCCGAACTCTCCCCCTTCACGCAGCAAGGGAATAGCTGTCTCTGATAGCCCTGATTTGCTAAATAAAACACTCCTTGAAGGTTCCCCGCAATAACATTTGCACAGAAAATTGACATTCTTCCTCCTCCCATCAGCCCCAACGCTGTTTGTTTGTGAGTTAATAACTTGGACGCTCGGCTGAGCTATTGATCCCCTCTCAGCACAATCATTCTTTTGGGTCCAAAATACACAAAAAATAAAGAACAAGCTAGTGATGGCAAAATTAACTCGGCACTTGTGCATGATCCCATGACATTGGCATGGCAAGGGGACTCAGGTCCTTCCCAGCTGCTTGGGATGTCTTCTGCAGATGCAGCCGTGTGAGGTCAGATTTATTTCTCCATCCTTCTCCATCATCAAGGAAGCAGTGTTGGGGCTTGCAGGTGGAAAGTCAGCTTTCACAACCCCGAATCATCATTTAGTCTTAAACATTCATCACGCAGCCAGGGCTTCATAGCAGGACAGATCATCCACGCAGGTGTCTGGGCTAGAGACCTCCGGCAGTGCTGGCGGATGGGTACCATCACCATTAGTTATAGGAAGGGCTGTGTTCCAGAGCCCCAGTTCCCCAGATGAAGGAGAGAGGGCAACACCGGATCACTCCCTCCATCCAGGGCAGGGTGCTCTTTGGGCTTTTCTTATATTAGACAGGACCTGGCATGCTAGAGGCAGAGCAAAGCTACAGGTTTCATCCATTCCCTCCTGCCAGCACTCGCTGGGGAGCACATCTCCCTCTGATACCCACCTTAACTAAACCTGATGAAAGGAAACAATTAAAGCCTCTGCAATGCCCTCGTCCTCCTTAACTGCTCCTGTGCCAGCAGGGCAGTGCACTACCTCTCCTGGGGGAATCCTCGCCTGCGCCCCGATGCTGTATTTTTGCTTTGCAATCTGCTCACATGCCTCTGGCTAATTGTTCTTCAGATTGCTCTTTTCAGGGGAGATTTTCATGGCAAACAATCAATTTTTCCCAAGCCGCTTTTTTTTTCCTTCAAAGCCTTTGATGTCTGGGAAAATAACAGGCAACCTCAACACACGGCTGAGCATCAGGCGAGGGCTGGGAAGCACTAAGCGGAAATGCATTTAGTTGTCTGGGTCAAAAACCATTTCCTTTGTTAAATGATTATTATTGTTCCAAGAGGATTTCAGTGGGAATTGAGGGTGCTTAGATAGATGGATTCACAGGTTTGCTGAGCTTCTATAAGGGTCTCTATATCCTCCACCATAATTCTACATCATAACTTCCAACACCAATAACTCTTCTATGACTCCCAACAGATATTCCTGTGCCTTCCAAAGCAATAACTTCTCAATGAACTCCAGACCTGCCAAATCGACTGTTTTCCCCCTGCGGACGCCTGCTTTTTGGCCCTTCTCACCACCCCCCTGGGAATCTTGACCCATTTACCTCTCCTTCTGGTTCCAAGCTCAGTGCAAGGGGAGATGAGATCAGAAAGCGATCTGCCTCGGACCTCAAGAAATAGCTCTGGCACTAAAAGCTTTCAGTCATCTCCCATTTTCCTGACTGCTCTCAGCAGCTGAGGATCCAGCTCTGGACCTGCTCGCACCAGGCATCCTTCTGAGCAAACCTTCCCCCATCACACACCGCCCTTTCTCACATTGCTCATTTCTTCCCACTCGTACCTGAAAATTGTTATGAGTGTGTCACAGGTCTCCCCTGGAGAAATTACTTAGGTTATTCACCGGGGCTAGAGAACAAACACTTAAATAAGAAATAAATTGCAATGCATTTCTTGGGTCGCCAAGCCTCCCAGTTCAGCCATAAGAGCAGCGCGCCAGGCACAGCGGCACAGAGCTGCTACCTCTCTGTGCACTTGATCTTAACGATGTGTTAATTAAGCTAAGGTTAGAGCTGCTCGTTACCTTATTATTTTTGGTTCTATCACAGTAATACTCAGCAGCTTCAATCAGGAACAGGTTTTTTTTTTTCCCCTCTCTCCTTTTAAGTCACAAATTATTTCAAGATCTGGTAAAAATAAACGCGCGCAAGCAGGCTCTGCTCTTTTCCAGGGGATTTTGCTCTGCAAGGGAAGAAAGGTTTCAACAGTGTGTTTGAATCAAAAATGAACATATGCAAGAGGGGAAGAATGATACGCATCAAAAGTTACTCTTTTTTTTGTTGAAAGGTTTTCTCTTAAACAAAGAAAAACCCCAAGACTCATCTCACAGCACTAGGTGCTGTGTACAGAGTTGGTTCGTGCTGCAGAGTGAATATTGAGCAAGCTACAAGGCTGCCCAAAGGAGGACAGAGGAAGGATAAGTGATTTGGCTCCGTTTTCGGGCTCTCCAGTTGCTATCCCACTTGCCGACCTGCAAACTCCCCCAACCACCGGGGCTGAGTGTGGCGGCCGCCTCTCGGGTCATCCCCATGCACACGGAAAGCAAGCAGCGCTCCTGTGCCTGCATAAACAACAGATTTTTAGACGATGGCACTAAATTTGCTGGTGAGCACATTAAAAGAGCATGCCCTTGATGTGGGGCTCGCCATGCCAGGCTGCCTTCACATGGGCGCAATGAGTTCCCTGTTCTCATCAGCCCCTCGACACGCTGCCACAGGCACAGCCCTGCCTTACCCCTCCCGGGGAGCGGGTGTTGGGGGGCCAGAGCCAGGCAGCAGGAACTCCGCAAACCAGCTCCTGAAACCAAAGGGAGTCCAGGAGGGAGACGCAGCTGGGGAATGCCATGGGAGCAATTTGGGCAAGTCCTCTTGACCCCAGGTGGGATGCAGGTAGGTGCCCATCCTCAAGGGGTGATGCTGCTGCCCTGGGAAACCCGAATAGCCTTCCCCCATCTCAGCTCCCTGCCAGCCAGGGGCAAATGAGCCACAAAAACATCTCGGGGTCTTTGTGGGAGGACCCAGTGCTTCTAACAGGGTGGGCACCTCCGAACACCATGGCTGCCAGCTTCTCCTTATGGGTATCCTTAGATGTTGGTGTAGGGGCAAGCCGAGGAGTCCTGCTGGGATAACACAGGCTGGGGTCACACCCCCCAGCTGCACCCCATGGATGACCTGGGTTTTTAAAAGATGCCATCACGCCCACGCTATCCAATTACTAGGAAACAATTAAGCTGACGATGAACCTCAGGACCACCGTGGAAAAATGTGAAAGTGAGCCACCTGCTCAGTGGCAGCCTGGTTTTTCCAAAGTATTTGCAACCCAACATCATGTCTTTTGTCGAATGGGAGCCACAACTCGATTTCCCGTTTTTCAACCAAAATCACCCTATGCCGTTACTGGCTGCTTCTGAAAATTGCTCAAAAATGTCGTTAGGAAACGAAACCTCTAGGAAACTGGAAACTGTTAGTGTTTCCCTGCTGAAATCGTCACTTCCCTTTGCATTCAGTGCTGCTATTCTCATCGGCAAAGAGCTGGTTCTGTCCCAAAATTTAACCCTTAACTTTGAAAAATCTCTGTAAAGAAAAAAAAAACCCAAAAGCCCTTTCTGGGGGATAACCCGCGTGAAAAAGGCTTCAGAGAGGCTCAGCAGTGCTTAGATGGATAATGGAGCAGAAACAGCTCCGGGAACCAGGCAAGAGCAGACTTTTCTGGGGAGCACTGTGTCTCCTAAAGCAGCAAGTCCCGTTGGCTCTATTTTTCCAAAGAGGTCTCGAAGCACAAAGCGACGCAGGCAGACACGCAGCAACTTACTCGGGGGCTCTGGCATCCAGGCTTCGAGCAGGAAGGCGCTGCACAACTGCACTAATTATCTGCTGAACATCTGTCTCTCCCCTACTACCGCGGGGCCGGAGGAGTCCTCCTGCATAGCCGAGGATTAGCGCTGGAAAAGATTTTGTTGACTGCGTGATTTTGCACAGGAGGGGGAGAAAAAAAAATCCTGCAGATACCCTGGAAGGGAGGTGTTTCAGGGAGAATCTCTCGGATGAAGGAGGGAAATCTGTAGTGGAAATGAGAGACCTTGCCAGAGCAAGCAGTGGGTGCTCGCCCTGACATGAGCTGTGGGATTTCATCCCTTGTTCCAAACTGGGGGGAGCAGGAGCTCTGCTCCTGTGGTTCCCCCCACCTCGAGCAACAGCAGGGCATCTATGACAACCCGGAGGGTCCTGGATCGTAATCCACCTCCCTCCAAAACTCCTCTCACGTCTCCCTACAGCCAAAGATGAAACCTAGGAAGATTAACGGAGCAAAACCGCAGAGGCACGGGGGAAGCAGGACATGGCTGGGCTCCCCCTGACTCCTTGGTTCACACTTGGCATGTTGTGATCGGCGTTGGATGTTGGAGCCGCCCTGCAGCAAAGCTGCTGGGTTTCAGTGGGAGAAGAGCCTGGCGTGGGCAGGATGAGCCCCCAGCACAGGCTTGCATAGGGCTTCTGCTGTGGCAGCCAGCCCACTCCCCTGGCAGCAGGCTTTAAGGAGCTGCCAAAGACCAGTCCATTGGTGGCTTTCCAGGGACCCCTTAATTTCCCCGTGATGAAGGGGGATTCCCAAGTTCCCCAGAGGCTCCAAAATTTATAGCTTTTATGGGCAAATCACTCAAAATTACCACGTCCAGCTCTGGAGCCCTCAGCAGAGGAAAGACATGGAACTGCTGTAGTGGGTCCAGAGGAGGGCCACAAGCAGCACCTCTCCTATGAGGACAGGCTGAGAGAGTTGGACTTGTTCAGCCTGGAGAAGAGAAGGCTGCGGGGAGACCTGATTGCAGCCTTTCAGTACTTAAAGGGGGCCTATAGGAAAGATGGGGACAAACTCTTGAGCAGGGCCTGTGGCAATAGTACAAGGGGCAGTGGTTTCAAACTACAAGAGGGCAGATTCAGACTAGATACATGGAAGACATTTTTTACCACAAGGGGGGCCAAACACTGCAACGGGTTGCCCAGAGTAGATGGGGTAGATGCCCCATCCCTGGGAACATTCAAGCTCTGGTTGGACGGGGCTCTGAGCAACCTGATCCAGTTGAAGATGTCCCTCCTCACTGCAGGGGGGTCGGACCAGATCACCTCTAAAGGTCCCTTCCAACCCAAACTATTCTATGATCCTGTGATTCTATGAAAATAAACTTCAAGGAGGAGGGAAGCGAGACTGGGCTTTAGACTTACAGTCTTCTTGGGTGGGGAAGGCAAATGCTCTAAGGCTGCACCATGGGGCATGAAGGGGAAAGAAAGTTCAACCTTGCCTGTTCTGCTTCTCCCTGCCTAAAAGGCTAGAAAAGGCCAAAAAGTAATATGACTTCCAGTTGTGGTGTGGTACCTAGTGGAGGGTGTGCATCTTTCCTGGTGTCTCAGCTGGGATGTTGTTCTCCCAAATTCCCTCCATAGCCAGGGAGAGAGGCACCAATGCAAGGGACCTAGGACAAGCTCCTGGCATAAACTGACCCCTAATAAATCGAGAAGACTCCTTTCTGGACAGGCGATGGAGGGTATCTGGAACTTCAGGCAATGGAGCGGGTGGTGGGGTTCTTCATCTTTGGTCTGCATCCCACCAGACTCAAGAGGAAAAATCTGCCAAACTTTGCGTGACATCCACCATCCATGTTAATGAGGTTTGTGGAAATCTGTATGCAAAAAGCCTGACAGAAGCCTAAAAAACAAACCCGTGGTGAAGAGAAGCAAATCCCCCACTTTTTAATTAGCACAAATGTCTTGTGAGCTGGGAATCTTTTTTTTTCCTTCAAGACCATCAGGGGCCAGAAACTTGCACAGTAACACAAACAAAACGCCCCTTAAAATCAACTGGTGCTTTTGGCCAAGCAGAAACAGTTGGGATTTCCAAATATGGCCCATGGGAACATCAGCCCAGGCATTCTCGGGAAGCATCTTGGAGCCTGAACCGTCTCCCAAGAATAAAATCCTTCAGTCCAGCATGACAGAAGAGAAGAGCCATCGCATGACAGTCACTATTGCACAAGCGTGCAAATTAAGCAATCAATCAAACAAGCAGTACCCTGGAAAACAGCAGTGCACAGTGCAAATTGTACCGGCAGTGGGCGAGCAGAGCTGACCTGTGGTTGCCTCCCATCACACGTGGGCTGTTGTGTTCCCTTCTCCACCAACATCACAGCAACTGGGGGTTCCTTTTGGTTTTGGCCTTTTTATGCAAGTTTGGGGAGCAGGACCCTTTCTCGGAGAGAATACAGGTATCCAGCAAAAGCATTTGTTTTGGATTTGGCCGCTATATAAATCAATGGTTATTCTGCAGGGACATGACAGAGCAAAAAATTAGATGTAAAATTTGCCAGACAGCGAGAAACAAGCTAAGAAATTCTTGCTGTGTCTCCTGGGTCGGGGAGGGAATCCTGTCTCAAAGGTTCAGGATTGCGTGTGTGCCTCCAGCTTCACCTAATGATGTCCCCTGGGGCAAAAAGAGAAGGAAGACTATTTAAAACCTCCCATGACTTCTTGTCTTCCATCTCTTTTAATTGCTTCAAAGAGGACATGGCTGCTGCCCGTCCATGGACCAAAAAAAGGTGATTTTTGGAGCCTCGACACCCAGAGGCCCAGATATGTTTGCAAACAGATTGGGCAAATGGCTGCATGTTTGTAAGTGTATTTTAAAAATCAGATCCTGTTGGCAGGCAACTCTCAGACAGCAAGCAGGGCCAAATCCCATGAATAAATTGCTTGGAGCGAGTAGTTTGACGCGCCATTATTCATAACTAATGCAGTCGTAGTAAACAGAAAATGGAGGCCAAATCTGCCCGTATAGACACCAATGACCTCATCTGTTTTCATCCTATTTACCGAGTGAAACAAGAGCAAAAGAGAGCTACCACCATCCTCTAAAAGGGGAAATGGAGGTTTCGGAGGAACAAATATTCCTGATAGCTCTGGGGTGAGGTGGGAGTCTGGAGAGTGGGGACATGAGGCGAATTCAGAGTCACAGCAGAAATTTGGTTCCACTGGTGCAAAGAGACAAATAAAACTGAGGAAGCACCTCTCCCATCTCCAAGCAGCTTGTGCTCAGGGTTAGAAAGAACATGGCTTGTCTGAGCCAAGAGGGACACCCCTTTCCCAGCCAGCATCTCAAAGCAGGTTGTACTGAGTTTTTTGGGAGCAGGCAAGCTGCATGCACTTCCCAACCTCTCTATAGTGAAGCTGAAAGCAAAACAACCAACAAAAAAAAAAAGGGAAGTGAAGACGGAGCAACTGGCTGCTCCTCCACCCAGCAGAGCAATTGTGGGCTGCCCAATACAACCACCAACCAGTTGCTTAGAGCACGCGCAAGAAAGAACTCTTGCGGTGCTTTCACGCGGCAAAACCCAGCAGAAGCCACTGCCAGGGCAGGGACTTTGTATGAGCTAAAGACCATCCTGATGGCTGAAGGGAAGGGACCCTTCAAGAAGCGCAGGTCTGCTGACGCTGAGGCAGCCACCAGAGCAGCAGCTCCTTGCAAGAAGCCGTGAGGCACAAACCAGAGCACAGAGATGCTATTTCTGCCGTGTTTCCTATGCTCTTTAAGAATTATATTTATTTCAGTTTGGGCAACAAGTAGGAAAATTGTGAACATGGCGGTAATCACTCTTCCCTTGCTTCCTTTTCCAAATAATGCAAATTTTAAAGGCATTTTAGCTGCAAGCTGCTTCCACCATGAAGAGGGCAGCTCAGCACCTCCAGAATTTACCTTAGGGAAAACCAGAGCCATTGACCTGAAGACTGCCACATTCATCTCGAACACAAAGGGAAATACTTCTGTAAATGACAAAGAAAATTTATTACACTGCTTAAAAGTTACAGCCCATTAAAAAAATTGCCCTGATTTGAATCATTGACTTTTCAAAATAAATACTATTCTTTCATCAATAAGCTCAAAATATAAGCTAACCACAAAACCCTTTGGAAAAAAGAAACATAAAAATGATATCTTTACACATTAATAACATCTATTGATCTAACTGTAAGCATATGTCCACATACATAATTTTACCATATCGCACATCAATAATACCCTACACTTTTTTCGTATTAAACTATGCTATTCCCATGAAACCAAAGTCCTGAGTATTTCCCTAAAAAGGCCCTTGCCATTTGAATGCACAATGGTTGCGTTTCAAAGTATTAACACTAAGAGCATATTTGGTTACGCAGACCCGTATTAACCATTCATAAAGTGAATGGAACAGAATCGTAGGCATGTCAGAAAATAGAAACACTTTTATTTGTAATAAAACCAATGGTATTTTCTCTGCCTCCTTTTGCTATTACCTTCTTCACATCTCAGGCTCTGAATTTATTAAGCAGCCAAAGCAGCTCTGACCGAGCGCGGCACTGCCAGCTCTCTGTGCCTCCGTGTTTTGGACGAGGCTTAGCACACTATAATCTGTTTATTAATGCTTTGAAGAGGGCTGAGCAACGAGGAGGAAAAACTGGCAGATGACAATATTATTTAGGCTAATCAAGAATACGATGCATAGGGGAGACCTTCAAAGCGGACAGCAGCGCCAGGCAGCAAGGAAGCCCGGCGTGGTGATAAATGCAAGGCACCGCACGCTGCAAGGGAGATTTTGAACTAATAACACACATTGCTTGAGTCTAAATTAGCTGAAAACAGCCAGGAAAGTGATGTCAGCCTTCGCTCTGCGGCCACAGCTAAAATGGCAAACAAAATGTTAGGTGATACATAAAGACCCAGGGCTATAAAATATGTGACAGTGCAAATCAGTGGTATGCCCTGACCTGGAATGCTCTGATCAATCCTGGATATCCTGCGTGAAAAAAGACAGAGGAAAAGCACTTCTGTTCAGAGACGGGCAATAAATGTGATGAGATGTAGAGGAAGAGCAGAGTGTGAGATTGAAAAGTCTGAGACTTTAATTTACAAAGGAGGCGGATAAACAGGAAGAGGAAGGAGGTGCAGGAAGCAAGGAAAGACAACGAAAGTTGGCAAATGCTCCTCAAAAAGGGCAAGGGCAGAAGAATAGTCCACAAAACTGAAAACGAGACTTGAAGCTGCTTACGCATGCGTAGCCCTGGTGCTCAGCCTCTGAGCACCCCGCAGACCCACAACCAGGGAGAGTTAATGCCACAAATGAAATGCTTTGATTTCTAAGAAGACTCATAGGTGCGTGGTGGCACTGGTGGGTGGAGGAAGGGCCGTGCCGGGGAAAAGAGCACTGAGGTCAAGGGAGACACTACCATGGCCAGCAAGAGGTCTTATGGACAAACACCCGCATCCACCCAGGAAAACATGAGCTGTTCCCTGCTCCTGGCTGGGCAGAGCCAAGGGTCCACCCATGCCCTGCAGCAGGCAGGCTCTCCCCTGCGCCTCTTAGGGGTATTTTAGGTATTTATTGCCTTGGGTTCTCTCTCTTCGCGTGTCTCCCTCAACCCTTGATGAGGAGCACCACCTCCAGCACATCAACATGAGCGCGATGTCCTTACGGCTCTCAGGGCAGCCACTGCTCAAGGTGGGGAAACTGAGGCAGAGACACCATCTTCCCCGACACCGTTGGGATGCTCCTCAACACCGCACTCCCTGCATCCAACAGCTGCATCCTAAAACCACGGTTGCCCAGGGGCGGACGGGCAGACACAAATCCTCATGCGTCTCCCCATCTCTCCCCTCCCCGTTTTTCTGAGGTCCGGTGATTTCCCAGCTGATGAACACATTACCACCTCATTCGGCAACGCCTCGGAGGCGCTCACGTTTCAGGCCCCGGCGAGAAAAAGATGAAGTATGAAAATCCCTTTCCTTTCCAATCCAGTCCTCCCAGCACCGGCCAAGGAGCGAACACAAAACGCCTCGGAAAACACACAAAAAACACCGGACGCGAGAGGCCATGCCGAAGTCGCACCATATGCAGGTGTCAGGGAAAAAGGTCTCCTGTCTCCCACGCCAGGCTGCTATCTCCATCCCACAAAGCCTTCCCGTGTGCGGTTGATACCCAGAGAGGACCCTCTCCCTCCGCCGGCTCATCGGCAACCTGGACCCAGCAGAGAAGCATCAGAGGATGCACCCAGCCATGCCCATTGGCACCAAAAAGTATCTGGAGATGGTATCTAGCCTTGGAGGCTTCAAATATGCCCATGCTGACATGGACAGCTGGGCATATGAGCCCCTGCCATGATATCATCTTACCGTTCAGCTACCGAGGTCACTCGGGGTGTTTTTATCATGCCTGGGCATGACTGGGGAAAGCACAGTCCCCTTTCCCCGCCCTCAGAGCTGCAGCAATGGGAGAAAGGCACTGGGGTCAGGCCAGGAGTTAAACACCACTCCAAGGCATCTCCTGGTGACATCCCTGCTTGCGAACAACTGGCTGTGGGTTTTTTTTCAGAAAGGGTGCAGCACATTAAAACCCATGAGACACATTGGGAGCTCACCCCAGTGGCTCTGGAGCCCACATTTGGGGTATTATTTAGGAAAAAACGGGACAAGCATCCATGGGGTTGATGGAGGGAATGTCCGGTCCCGCTCCAGGAGGAGAGGAGACGTTGGACAACCTTCACCTTCACCCAAGAGCCTTAGGAAAAGGCATCAACTCTGCCAGCACCTCGGGCCAGTGGAGACTGATGCTCCTCGGGAAAGGTCGAGTCTCCTCTCTGAAAGGCTGTGGAAAGGGAAGGGGTTTATAGCAATTATAGCACTGTTCCTCCCTCCAGCACCCTCGTAACCCCAAGTGGAGGAAAAAACCCCACAGCTCTCCTCCATGCTGGTTTTTCACCCTGTAAACAGAAGCGGTCCGATCACACCAAATCCGTGCAGGAATCTGTGGAAAATGCAAAAGAAAATAGGGCAGAGGTTTGTTTAGCAGCAACAGCCCAGTCCTGCCTCTTTGACATTTGCTCTGAACCAGTGAACTGCACAGCATTTGAACTTTTGTTTAGACAGATAGGCCTGTGTATTTAGAAATCCTTGAAACTCATCCATCTGCAAAGACAGCAACTCTCGATAATGCAAAAGCTCCAGCCGGGATGCTGAGCTCAGCAGATCTCTCTACAAATGATTCCTATTAAAGTAAAAAATTACAATGCAAGCGTCTATTAGACAATCCAAGCCTGACATAAAAAAGGAATTAAAAAAACATAATATGTTCGTGCCAGCCATCCTTATAGACCACTGAGGAGCTCAGGGAAGGCATTGGGACACCCGTTCTCCATCGCCTGCCTGGTGCCCAAACCCACCCAGAGCGACGCACCCTCCACCATTCCTGGGACCATCCTGGAGCAGCATCCTGAAGGGGGTCTGCTTGGCTCTTCAACACCTCTAAAGTTGGAGACCCCAGACTATTTGCCTACTAGTCAGTTTGGAAATCCACCCACCCTTGCCATGAGAATCAGCTCTCCTGGCACCCAGCCTGAACTGCCCTCGCTGTGTTTTACACCCAGGGTTTATTTCCCCAGGGTTGGTTTCCCAGGGAGCTTTTTGCATCTCTGAAAGCTTACAGCTTTTTTGGGTTATCTCTTCTCCAGCCTCAAGGCTCCCAAACCGTGGCCTTGGGGATGTGGGACATACTCAGGTCCCTGGCTGGTTTGTCCACCACCATCATCAACAAAGCACTGAGAAACTCATCACAGGTGATGGGTGCAGCAGTGGTCCCGGTCTCACCAGCATGGGCAACAAGGCATGGCTATCAGGACCAAAGGAAAAACACAACCATCCTTACCAAGAACCTAAAGACCACCTGAGACCAGCGTGAGCTGAAGAAGAGCCCTCCCTGAGGATTCCCTGGCTGGGGCAAAGGGTGGGATGTGCTGGGGAGACCCTGCCAGTGCCGCGTCCCCTCTCCCTCCCAGCACACTGGGCAGCAGCAGTGCGCTCAGCTCCCAGCTCCCTAGCCCCCCTCAAAGCCTAAACCAGCAGATTATCACATTAACGCTTCAAATGTTTAATTTCCTGCTCCAATTACACCGGTTTTGCAGCAGGAAAGGCAGGAGGGGGGAACAAACGAAAATAAGCTGGGTGTTTCCAAATAAACCTAGAGCGACTCTGAGACCACCGGGCTTCCTCCTCCACTCTCCGGCCAGGGATGGGGGGCCGATGCTCACGCCAGCCGGGTGGCTGGATGTAGGCATGGGCACCACCTTGAGTGCCGACCTCTCAGGCCAGCAGTGCGGCTGCTCTCCATCCCGCTGCTAAAATGAAAAGGTCCTTTTGTTCGGCGGCTCCGTCGATCTCCACAGCGCTGCGGAAACATTTGCTGCACCGCAAGAAAAACAAGGCAGCTGGTGTCTGCAGAGCAAAACGGTACCCTGCTGCAGAGGGGGGCCGGGGGGAGTACTGAGGAGAGAGGGGAGGGGTAGGAGGAGGGCAAAAATAGTGGGAGTAGGGGGGGAGGGAGTAGGAGCACAGGGGACTGATGGAGTGAAAGACGGAGGGATGAAAAGCACAGAGGGGAACAGAGGGAGCAGGAAGGCAAGAACATGAGAAAGGGGGAAAGATACTGGGGAGAAAGCAAGGGCGTAGAGAAGGAAAGGGGGATGAGTGAGGAAGAGAAAAGCACTCAGGGAACTTGAGGCTGCGGCCGCACTCAGGCTCCAGCGGAGCTGCCTCTGCCTGGACGCTCCCTCTGCCACAACCCTTGACTTGCTCAAACCTCCCCAGAGGAAAACAGAGATCTGGAGGAAAAAAGATATCCCAGCCCAGGCGCCTTGCAGGGCAGCAAGTCCAGCTTGAGCTGCTCACAAGGGATATTAAAAAAATAAACCCATCCCCAAGCGATCGCTCAGCCTGAAAGCCCTGCTGGCTGCTTGCAGGGAAGAGCGGGGCTCTGGGACTCAAAACCCCACGGAAAAAGCACAACAGTGTCTCTGCAGCATCCCACTGCCCCTAGGGGGAAGGTGTCCCCCCCATGGCCCTGGGCTGGGCTGGGGCAGGGGATCCTGGCCGCCCGCAGAGCCAGGGATGCTTTCCCCTCCATGCCCTTCCCGGAGGCCACCCATGTCCACCGTTATTTATAGCTCGCCGGGGGTACGCGCCGCACCAAGCTCACCCCAGCAGGCGGGGAAGGAGGTGAGGAAAAAGGACCGACCTTGGGGTCGGGGCCAGGAATAGCCGCCAGCGGCCAGAAATAGCTAGTGCCATGTTCGGCCCTGGTTCTTCGAGAGCTGCTGGATCAGAGCACGGTGTTTCCAAGATTTCAGCCTCAGCCAGGATAGGATTGATTTCTCCTTTGGACTCATGTTCCCCCCCCCGCCCCTGCCCCAAGACCCCCCCTATAGCTGCTCTCCAGCTCCAAAAAAGCTGCCGGGTGGACGGAGCAGGTGGGAAGGGGCAGGAAAGCAATCCAGCGGCAGGGAGGGGACGAGTGACCTCCAGAAAATGTGCTGGAAAAGCAAGGGAGGCAGGTCGCAAGGAGGGACGGGTTTCAGCACCTGCTGCCGCGAAGCCCGACGCTGACCTGGGAAGGGGCGACGCAGGGGAGCAAATTCCAGAGGATTTTGGCAGTGTGTGGTGATCAGCGCGCAGCTCGATGACTCCTTTGGGTGCCTGCGAGAATCTCAGCACATGAGATCAACGTGGACGGCGTGCAAGGCACGGAGACCATCACGTGTGCGCCTCCGTGTCCCATCCGTGCCCCCCCCTGCCCCGAGGACGCTGCCGAGCAGAGACAACTGCTGCCTTGCCCCAGACGTGCAAGGTGTGGGCATCCTCCCCGTCCTTCCAAAAACGTGCGCATACGACACGTGTGCCCATCTGCACGTGCAAGCGCAAAGCCTGGCGCACACTGCCGCGTCCAGCCCACCTGCAGAGGACTTCCCTGGCTGCAACCGGCTGGACCTGCCCGCGAGCGCCCGGAGCCCAGCAGGCTCCCCCAGCCCACCTTGCCCCACGCTCGGCTCTGCCGGAGCTGCTTGCCCTGGGGCAGGGCAGGATGCAGCTCCCCGGTCAGGGAACGGTGCCTGAGCCCTTCTCGCCAGGATCGCTGCTGGTTACGGAGCCAGTGTGAGACCACAGGAGTGGGAAGGCCTGATCCTGCTGCCTCCAGCACCAGCCCCCAAAGCCCAGCCGCTGCCGGAGGCAGGCTTTAATGACTAACCTTCAAGTACTGCATCCAGGGGCCAGCGCTTGGGCAGGTAAGTGAAGGATGAAGGCAGACAGGGGAGCACGGTGCAGCCTGTGCAGAAGGCTGAAAACCTGAGGTGAGCGGTGCTAGCCCCACTGGCGACCTCGCCTGCAAAGGAAAACGCCTTGAGCTCCCTGCAGAGGGGAGACCCTCATTCCCTACTGACCAAGAGGAGGTTTATCAACGCTTCTCATATCCTCCCTTCTTACAGCCCGCCCTGGAGAGCTTCCCAGCCATCTCCAGGGTGCTGAGGGAGGGATGCTGGTATGGCCACATGGGTTAGGACTCCTTGCCTCCTCCCAGGAGAAACACAACCTGTCCCTTCTGCAAGCTCTCCCTGTGTGGCCACTGCTTGCCTGTGCTCCGCAGTCATAAGGTTCTCACCCTGTGCAGCGCTGAAAGGCTGAGCTGCAGGAAGAACTGTCCCCGGGCTTTTTTCTGTGGGGTTTCAAGCCCCGTTTTCATTATGGAGGGAAATCCAGGGCAAAGCAGTAGACCAGCTCTGTGTCCTCCTTCCTGAGAGCTCTGGAGGATGCTCCAAGCACTATCCATCCGATCGCAATGCAGCAGATATCCCCAGTGGCAGATGGGGAGAATACCCCACCCCTTGCTCCATAAAGAGCCTCTCCTGCTTAATTTCCTTACCTTGACACTGTTCTCCCCAGCCCCTTGCTGCTTTCGGGTACCAGTGCTGAGGATGGCCTTCGGAACGCACCCGTAAGGAGCTGGGCAGGGCAGGGCAGAGCCGGGCAGGGAGGGAGGCAGCCCGGGGAAGTCTGCCAGCCCAGGGGGATGCACAGCACGGGGCAGGTCTCGCTGGGTGGCAGCAGGTTGTGTTTGCACAGCTGGGGAGCGAAGGAAGGGACAGAGAAGGCAGAGAGAACAAACAGAAAAATAAAGGATGCCCTAAGCAAAGTGTCGAGTGGAAAACACCCGGCACCAGTCCAGACCTTCCTACCTCCTTTAAAAATACACATGCATTGCAGGTATTTTGGGAGGGTTGTACAGAGCTGGTGGACACAGCTCCTGTGGGTGGTCCCCATCACCGCCAGCTGTCCCAACCTCCTACGGCAGCTTTGTGCATGGGTGTGCAGGATCCACTCCCTGCCAAAGTGCCCCTAAGAGCCGTGGAGCCCAGTGCTGCCACGAGCACACAGCACATCTGCAACACGCACCAGCCTAGGGAAATCATCCATCCAACCATGCGGCACCAAAGCCCCCTCCCCAAACCCAGCCAGGAGCAGCAGCCTCCCCTTGAAGCTTCGCCCTGTTTGCAACACGCCTCCAAGCTCCGGCCAGGCGAGCCCAAGGCCCTGGGGAGCAAAGGCTTCACAGGACCAGCTCCAGGAGAAATGCATCCCAGCGGGGCCGGGACAAGAGCAGGGAGGTTTGTGCACCTGCATGTGGGACAGAGCCGGCCCCGGGGAGCCTGTGGAGGCCTCCCTGTCACACCAGCTTGCAAAATTCAGCCTCTGATCCCCGGGGTGGCTTGGTTTTTGTTTAACAAACTACTCTCCAGCCTTGTAAGGCGAGTCCCCACAGCGCCCAAATAAGCCGAGTATTTTTGGCTGCTCTCCCTGCAGCCTTGGGCTGGCCTTTGGGAAACGCATACCCTGCAGCCCTCCATGCCCTGGTAATTGAAGAGGCTGCTGCTCCTCCGGGCCAGAAAAGGGATTACAGGACACGCTTAAGGGCTTGAATTCATAACCTTCAGCCTCCCCCGGAGCTTTGGTCCCTCCTGCCTGAATTGCGGCAGCGGCACCGCTAGCTGGCAGCACCCCCAGCCACCTCCATCCCGGGCACATGAAGGGCACAGCCAGCGTTTGGGCTTCAAGATGGGGCAAAGCACACTGCCCCTCCGGACTGCTCGCAATTAAATGCTTTTGAAGCTGCAAGGAGACAAATTACTATAATTTAACAAATAGACTTTATCTTATAACAAGTGCCTTACCCAACACCTATTGATTCCCACTCCCCCGCTGGAGAACTCTCCGCAATTAAGTTGTCACATCCCTAATGCCCACGTAAAAATGAGCCAGCTCCAGCATCTCCCAGAAAACCTCGCCCTCACAAGATTACAAAACCCAGCTTGTGAGTTTCCTTTTTACCCCTGAATTAGCCAGAGATGAAATTTATCTCAGTGGTAGACAGCAGAGTTTTTATCTGCATCCCTCTGGCTGCCACGCAGCTTGCAGACAGCTTGTGTTTTGCCCATCCTCTTCCAAACTGCAGACGGTTTCGCACAAAAGCCAGGAGGATGGTGGCCTCCACAGGTGGGGCATTGGGGAGAGTGGAGATCCAGATTTTTGGGCTTGTCTCCAGATGGTGAGAGTGTTGGAGCTGTTGCAGAGCTGATCCCTGTCTGCTGGGAAAGAGGGGAGCGTTGCAGAGAGGCCATGCGGCTGGTAGTGCCACATCACTCTGAGGGGCTGGCACAGGGATGCTGTGGGCTCCCCTGTCCCGTGGCCCCTCCTCGCCCCGCTGGGAGTCCTGCTGGCCTGCGACACAAGCTGAGCAGCCCCGAATACATCGCATCAGCATGCTGTGCCTCAGTTTCCCCACCCCCACAAACAGGCTGGGTGCTGGTGACACTTTTGCAAAGCAGAGCAAGAGCAGCGGGGAACATGGCACGTTTGCAAGCGGGGAAGAAACTTACTTTCCTGAGAGCAGACGAGGTGAGTAGGACAATTGCTTTCCTCCCCCACCCACCCCCAAAGGCCAATTAAGCTGCTGTTTTTAAAAGCCAGCCTGGGAACATCACCATGACAAAACGCGCTCTCATGCTCCCCATACAGGGGCCAGCAGCAGCCCCAGTGGAGCGGCTGAGAGGTCTCATCCAGGGCTGCTGTATGCCCTGGACACCCCTAGGAACCCCATGGAGAAGCCAAGGGGAGACGAAGTGAAGGTGAAAAAGCCCTGGGCATCCACAGTAGCACCGTGGAGTGGGATTTGGCTCCAGGACAGCTGATGGTGCCTGAAAATCCTGAGGTTTTGCATTTCCAGCGCCCCAGCCTGGCTCAGGGGGAGGATCTGTATCCTGCTGCTGCTCACCAGGAGACGGGGAGGGCAGCCGAGGGGAAAGACAGCACGAAGGAAAAACAGCAGCAGGGGGATAAAGCCACAAGAGAGACTGCAGTGCCAGAGATTAGGAAGGGATCTCTGAGATTTAACAGAGATTGGGGAGCTAGACTTAACTGCACGCCACGCACATCGGCAGTGAGCCACCAGCTGCCGCTCGTTTCACTGATGCAGCGTATAGATTTGATAATCGCTGCCACGTAGCGGGGGTAATATTCCCCTCGCCATCTCCCAGCACTTATTTCACTGCAGGGAGAGTTGCAGCCGGCTATGCAGAGAGCCCTGCACCCATGAGCAGAGCTGGGAGGATTTAGGGGTGCAGATGGGTGCACACAGCAGGGGTGCACGATGGCAGTGCTGGGTCAGGCACGGTGCGCGGCCATCCTCGTGAGTCCCCTGTGGGAGCATGCCACCCGAAACCTCCTTGGCAAGGGAGAACTTGGTCCTCTTCACCAGTGAAGCCGGTGTCATTTATTGATAAGTGTCCCCTTGAGGCAAGCAGGGGACTAAGCAGATGCATGAGAAAGGCTCTGCAAAGCATAATAAAAGCAAGAGGAAAAGCCACACTCATAAAACACTGAATGTCAGGAGTTAATATGGGGCACTGCAAGTGCCACAGCTCACTTCTCCGCTCCAAAAGGACCTCGCAGAAGCTCAGCATAGCAATTGTTTTACCTGTGGCTTGAAACCTGGGCATCTCTTGCTTGTTCCTAGGAGGACAAAGTGGCCCCCATGCCCCAAAGTGGCAAGGCTGGGTCCCTGCTGGCACTGCCAGGGGGCGGGGGGGGCGGTGGCAGGCGCAGAGTGGTGAGCACCCCCCCCAGCCCCTGGCTCCACGTCCTCTCTGGAATGTCAATCAGGCACCTGCCAGCGCGGCCAATTCACTTCCATTTGGAAAATTAAAGAAATAAAATGAATCGTTTGCTTAATTTGAAAGGGTGGCAGGAAGCAAAGACGCCTTGGGCCCATGCCAGCGCACAGAGGTCTGCTGCTTCTGGCTCGACCGCAGGGTTTCACTAGGAGAAACATCAGCCTCTTCCCCTCCTCTGCCCGCTGGACCAAACAGCCCCCAGCCCTGGGGCTGTGGGGGCTCCCAGTCCACTCCCACCAGTCCCAGTGCTCCAAAACTGGGCAGGGGTGGACAAGCACAGGGGTGCTCAGAGCAGTGATTCCCCCCCAGAAACCACATCCAAGGGCCTTGGGAATGCTGCCCCACTGCCAGCTGGGAGGGTGAAACAGCCGGGACCGCTCGGCATCACCGCCTCCTCGGGGGCACCTGAGGTTTGGGGTCCGTGCCTTTGCTGGGGTGCTGGTCCCCAGGACCCACTGCCACAGCACAAGATGGGAAGGAGGGAGCAAAGGTGGGGTTGAAAACAACAGGTGGCTGCAGGGCAAGCACCTGCAAAACTTTCTTCTCTCTGCAACCCTATGGGCTCAGTTCTGGAAATGGCCCCCCACCCCAATTTTCATGATTTTGGGAGCGTTAAAAGCAATAGTTGCTATTGCCCCCTCTCTCAGCTGCTGTCAGCTCTGGGGCAAACTTCTGCTCACAGGAGCTGGCCTCGTCTGGGCTCTGCAGCCCCAGAGCCTGCAGGATCCGCTCCTGCTTTGTCCTGGGGAAGGGAGAAGGAGCCACCAGGAGAGGACCCTGCTCTCCAGCCAGCTCTCCGAGACGGAACTGAATCCTGGGCTGTGTCCTTCCCCCTCCCCAACATGTCTTCCTCAATTGCAAGACACAAACATCATCTCTCATTGCTTCCCCCCTCCCCAACCAAGGCGAATCCCCAAATCCCAGCTCCTTCCTGCCAAAGACACGTGCACCTGCAAAGCAGCTGGTGCCAACATCCAGAGCAGAGCCAAGCACAACAAACGGGCTAAAGAACCCTCACTGCATAGAGACCAGCTTACAAAAACAACCGTATTTCACCCAAACTCTATTAAACTGTCCGGGGTTATTGCTCCATTTCCTTTCCCACCACTGAGGATCAAATGAGATTTCTGTGGCTACACAGAGATGCTCACACATCTTCCCTTCAGCTGCCCCGTCTGTGCTCTGCCCGGGGTGAAACCTGCCATGGCGTGGCACAGCTTTGCATGCAAATAATTTCCTCTCAACAATGACTTTTTCACATTGGGAAAAATACAACCGGGAGCACGGTTCCTGTGCATGGTTATCCGACAGGGCACCCCAAACCCTTTGCAAGAGCCCAAGCAAGTCCTGCAAGCTGAGGTCTACTTGCAAAGCCCGAACAACGGGGTTACACAGGCTTCCAAGCCAAAGGGGGCTGCTGTGATGTTGACACCAAGATGCACTGCCCTGCTGCATCCTGGCACTCTTCATCCACAGGTGCCCACAAGCTCTGACTGTACTCTTAGCACAGCAGTTAATGCAACAAGGCATTAAGCGAGGAACTGGGCATTGCCCTCTTCCCCTTCCCTGTGAGCATTCCTCTCGCTTTACCTCCAAGCTTCAGGGTTTTCCTTGTAAGACTTGAAAGCCAGCTGCAAACTGGACTCCTTGCATACTAGTCAGAGGATTTAAAAGCTGCGCAGGAGATTCGGGGCACGGCTCCCATTAATTTCACCAAGTTTTACACTTCCAAGCCTCAGCCACCAGTTTCTGACAAAAAAAGAGACTCACTTCAAGGCAAAAAATAGCCAAGAAAACAAACTTTGCTTGCACAGGCTTTTCCAAATAGAAGTATCTGAAATGCAACAGTTGTTGCAGGCGCTCGGCGGGCTTTGCAAGTAGGTAAGGGTGTTCGGAAACCAGAATCATGAAAATTCCTGCTGCCTGCCTTGTCCCACAGTATCCGCGCACACACACACACACCAGCTCAGCCATCAGCAGTGTCTGGAGAAGAAACACAGAGAAAAAGTCCAAGAAGTTTAACAAACTGTCACAGCTTAACAAACTAATCCCTGCTAATGCTCACCTCATCCTAAATGAGAGGCTGGGAAAAAACAAGTGTGCAACATAAGGCAGCTATCTCTTATCTGTTCCATGGTTCTGTATGGGCAGATGATTGGGCAGAGATGCCTGGGTCACGGCAAGGCACCGCTTGCTCCTCCGCAACGCATGGCCAGAACCAAGCAAATACCTCGCAATAATTTCCCATGAAAAGTCTGCGTCTGTTTTGCAGAAATAGTTCAGCTAAAGGTAAGAAATGTGCATGGGAGCAGTGTGGCTTATGAGACACTTGCTGAAAGACAGCTTTGAACTTGGGACACAATCACACATTTGGCAGATTGGGTGCAGAAAGACCATCCTCACCCTGGCACTATTTGTTTGCGGCACCGGAGTTGTCCTCTGTTGAGAGCAGGACCGCAGCTGATTGAGCCAAGGTGGTGGCAGAGCAAAGGGACAAAAAGGAGGAGGCACTTTCCTCCTGCTTGTGCCAAGCCCCAGAAAGATTTTGCAAAGGTTTTGGGGAGAACGCTGTGCCCCCAGAAGAAGCTAAAGCGGGAGCCACTGGCACATCAGCTGCCCTCCCTGAAGCCACAGGGAGCCCAGTGCCTTCATCCTGGTGTCCTCATCCTCAGGAGGGAGGGCTGGGCGCCTCGCCGGCAGCCAGAAACAGCAATGCAAGGCAGGTTCCTGCTGCTGAAAACTCTGGGCACGCTGCTCCTGAGCGATGTAAACATTTGCTGGCAGGAGGCACTGGGTAAATAACTCGCAGCAGTGCAAACAACAGCAAGTAGCACTTTCTTGGTAAAGCAGCACCCAGGCTTTCAATCACAGCTCAAGGCTTCTATTATCTTAGGCCCTTTATCGAGCTATCAGAAGGCTTTACCTCTCCCATCTCCCTTATAAAGGCATGCACATGCACATGCATGAGCTCCTGGTCCCCCAAATCCTCCCCTCTACATGAACTGCTTCCTGGCAATTCCTAGAAAAGGGAGAAATTCATCATGGAAAACATCAGCTGCTCCTGACCAGCAGCTCCAATCTTCACAGAAGCCAGTGTCTGAACACAGCATCATATCCTCAGAACATGGGCAACTCTTCAGACATGCCTGCAGGACAGCTGGTACCAAACTGGAAATGACTGCAATGACACCAGGACGCAGGTTTAGCTGAGCAACAAAGCCTGGGTGCTAAATCAGCTGGTAATCCTACATCCCAGCAAGAAGGTGAATTCATTTGGGGTTTGGGGTTTTTTTTTTGCATCTAAGAAATGCTTTTATGATCTTGCAAAGAAAATCCTGGTTCCAGCTGATGCTGACTTGCTCTAAGGTAGTAGAAATAGCAGGTTTGTTGCCAATCTGTCTCACAGGGGTGACATTTTATCTTCCCTTTCTGTACAAGTTTCTAGGAATAGGTTAAAAATTTTCAAGAAAAACGAAAGTGCACAGAACAGCAAAAAAGAAGGAGCTGGAGAAGCCGGTGGTGGTCCCCAGGACATGGGCAGGGAGGTAGGAGGTTAGGTCTCCAAGAAGACATCCAGAGGCTTCAGCTGAGACCCCCGTCGCTGCTAACACAATACCCTGAAGAAATGATTCTCTGCAGGAAAAGCAAACGGGGTGACGGGATCTGCTGCCAAACCCTTACATCTCATGGGGGGATGGAGGAGAGAGCAAGAGGAAATGAAAAACGAATCCCAGAGTCGGGGATGTGCTGAAGGGCGGCTGCGGCGTGGTGTTATCTCTGTCAGCAGGGTGGGCTCTGCGGGAGTCACCGTGGGAGAGGGGATTAGGCGAGCGGACATGCCCCAGTAAAGGCGGGGGGAAAGGGGAAGCTGCTTCGAAAACCAACAGGAGGACAGGTCTCCCCAGGACGATTGTGTCCCTGTGGGTTGCTTGGTTGGCTGAAGCACTGGTGGGAACCTGGAGAAGATGAGCACGTTGGTGATCTCCCTGGCTAGACTCTGCTGGCCAGGCTTCCCACGGAGGAGACAGCCCCGCGCCATGGGATGATGCCCAACTGGTCTGGTGCAGCCAGCCTGGGAAGAGTGAAGGGGATGCACATGGAGGAAGAAAGGGAAGAGGTGAGATGATGGCGTTAAAATATAAATGAGATGACATGGCTACGTAGATACTTTTAAACCTACCCAGATGAGAAGCCACAAGTAACCAGGTCCCCACACACCATTAGCACATCACTTATTAATCACCCATTAACGAAAGGGCTGCAGAAAGCAGAGTCCCACCTTCTAACACTACAGTATTTTTCAGCCGCTCCTCCTTCCCTCTCCAATTTTATTCCAATGAGTTCCTCCAAATGCTAACACCCAAGAGCTGTGCTTTCATTTCTCTTTTCCTTTCTTTCAACTGAAGCTTTAAAAGAAACAAACACAAGCAGAAGCAGCTCCACAGCAAGTCTCCATCTAGTCCTTTTTCCACGCAGGACTCACTGCGCACCGATGAAAGCCCAGAGTGCCTTTGGAAACTCACATGTAGCTTCTCTCTCCAGCTCTACCCACAAAAGAAAATTCAAACCTCTACCCTTTTTTATTCCAGGCAAATTATTTGCAAACTGAGCCCAAGCCCCCTAGAATGCATTATGTCTCTCTTACTATTTGCTGAGGACCTTCAACGAGCCAGCAAGTTTCTTGCAAAAAGCACCTGGTTTTCACCCATAACCTCCATGGCTCTCGTGCTGTGGTGGAGGCACCTAATGAATAATTCTGCACTGGTGTTAAAAATAATAGCACCTACTGCCCATACGGATGTATATGTTGCGAGGTACGCGTATCTATACTGCCCTTTTTTCGTTTCAGAGAAACAACTTACTTTCTGATTCAGTAATAATTTCAGCAAAACCATGGTCACAAGAGATGCAGTTTTGGAAGAAGCAAGCAACTCATTACTCTGCTATTTATAAAACTTTAAAAATACATGTACAAACATAAAAACACCACCCCCCCGGCTCATACACATACCACCTTATTTGATCAGACCTCATAAAAACCAGATGCTATCTTGGAAACTAACTTCCTTGGGAAAATAAACTGCCTGTAGTAAATCCCAGGGCCAGCACAGGCAGCTGCCCGGGCATGCTGTCTGCGCGAGGCTTGCCACTTCACGGAGTCTTGGGACAAACGGGGCAGCATTATAGCTCTCTGCAGAGCCGGAAAAAACAGGGAGCAGCCACAGCAACCGCAAGCAGGGAGCTGGGCTTGGAGCTGGGGTTTTGGGGTGATGGAGGCAGCCGAGCAAATAAAAAAAAAAAAACCCCACAACCCACAGATGTCAGCAGGTTGTCAGTGTCTCAGAGGCACCGCCATAAAATCCGCAAAGGGCTTGCTGGTCGGCAGGAGGGCTGGTGAGAAAGAAAACAACACGCCGGGTGACAGCAGAGGCTCTGTGCAGGGAGGCTGTCAGCGCCCGGAGGTGGCGGAGAGCCTCCTGCTCCGACAGCCCAGCCTCCGGCGAGCCACGCTGGAGCGTGCAAGCAGGAGGGGAGCAATTGTATGTGGACTCCAAAGCATGCGGGGCTGCTCTCCCACAGGCATGGAGGGCTGGCTGGTCTTGCACATCCCGGAGCTAGTCGCACCATGCTGCCATCAGCCAGGCAAAGAGCACCGGCGGGACGGAGGGTCAGCCCCGGCGCTTGGATGCTCAGCGAAGCTTCCCAAGCTCACCGACGGAAATGAAAGCGCACTGAACGTGGAGGGATGCCTGTCCCGGATATTCTGCGCAAGGAAGAATGCGGAGTTCTTGGAGCGGGCATGGCCACCCACAGCTGTGCAAACAACTTCACCGAGAAGGTGACTTACCTTGGCCCCTGGCTGAGATTGCAGACCCCCCGCCTCCAGGAAGCCTTTTCCCTTGCCCAAAGATGGGACAAGCAAAGCTGAGGGCTGTTTCCCAGCGGGAAGCTGCTGTCTCACGGACCAGCACATTAAATGAGCTGGCTTGCGTTAGGACCAAGCAGCGATAGCCACTGTCAGCCTGACCCAGCCCAGCACACAGCAGTTGCTCCTCAGTTTTAATTTATTCTTGCAGTCGAGGTGAGTTTCTCTGCCAGCAGAAAAGCTGTGGCAGGGGCTGCAGGCGAGAGGGCTCGCTGGGCTGCTCGGGTCTTATCCCCCACTGCAGCATCCCCCCAGCGCTGCAGTCCAGGAGGGATCCCGCATCCAGTTGGATGGGCAGGAGGAATGCAAGGCCCTGATCCAGGAAAGCACATGCTGATCCGTCAGCACCCGAGTACTCCTGACCCCTGTCATCTAGAGGAAACTAACTTCAGATGGTGAGAGAGGGAGGAAGGGAGAATGATCCGTGCCAGATCTGGGGAGAATCGGACACCCCTGCATGGGCTCATCAGAGATCGCACAGGAAAATGCTGTGTTGGAACCTGGATGAGACCCCAAATGTCGACAGGTCCCAGCCTGGTCCCCAAAAGACCATGCCTGGTGCTGCAGGCAGGAGAGGAAGAGAAAGGGACGGCCAGCGATTTGCGAGGCACGGGCCGTGCTCCTGGCTCCACTGCAGCTTCCCAGCCCCAGAGCTGTGGAGCCCAGGAAGGGTGAAGGTGCTCCCAGCTCTGCCCTCCCCACCTCCAAATATAAGGAAAATACCAGTTTTCTCCTGTTTTGCCTCCCCAGACTACCTACCGCGGGCAACAGATGGAGTCTGCAGACCCTACAGTAAATAAAGATGGAAGGGTTTTTAATCCCACAATTCCACATATTTTTCAGAGATGGGGGTGAGGAGGAGGAGGGGGGACCCAGCACAATCTCTAAATCTTTGTTTCCCCAGGCTCCCTCAGCCTGTTTCCTCCCAAGCTTTTGTGCTACTTCAACCAAATTTTATTTTTGGAAAAATAAACTGGAACAAATGGCAATAAATACAGGCGGGCTTAGAGGGAAACTGCTGGGAGTGCTCTGTATCCCGGCGGCGATCTCCTGACACTGCTGAAACCCCGGGATCCATTCCTCCCCAGTGGGAGACAAGAACCGTGGTGGGAGATGTGGACCATGGTGGGAGATGTGGACCATGGTGGCAGCCCCACCAAGTGACCCCCCTGCCCTGGCCAGGGAGCACCTTGCCCAGCCCCAGCTGGGAAGGGGCTCTCCCGAAGTTCCTGGGCTCGGTGTGACTTTTCACTGCATCCAGCTATTGGATCCCGATGGGGAGAGGAGCTGAAGAGCCACCAGGCAGGCGCAGAGCAGCCGCAGCAATGAGGCCATGGGCTATCATGGTTTGACCCTGGGGATGGAGCCTGGTCCGGTGGCAGCAGAAACCACTGGCTGCAGCAAGGCTGGGCGGATGGGGGCTTCTCTTCCCAACATCCCTAGGAGGGGAGAGAGATGCTGTGCTGTGCAACATTCTAGGCTGAACCCAGGCTTTTCTGGGTTAGGACCAGGGATGCTGTTGGATGACAAAGCACTGCTTCATCCAGAGCAAGTCAGCACCCATAGCCACGCTAAATCCTACTGCTCTGAGGGTACTTGTATCACATGAGTACATCTATCATATTTTCCTATGTCTCAGCTTAGAGAGCGCTCCAACCCCTGCCAACAGGAGCTAGCAATGGCTAAGAATCTCAGGCAACTAATGCCAAGTGAAAAACCAGAATAAACATTCAAGTTAATCAGAAAAATAATAATGAGAGAGAGAGGAGGACCCTGCAACACTAGTTCCTGCCTGCCACTGGGAGCACCATCTTAAAACGATCCAACAACCAAGCCATCACATGAAATCCCAGCTGCAATCACACCGGCTTCTCTTCTCAAACCCCTTCTGTGAGGACACCTTCCAATAAAAAGTGCACTAAAGCGTCCGCTCAAGATGATGGAAACCAAAAATCCCCAAACCCAAGAACACTTTGCTCAACTGCAAACCCAGCCACAGGGACACAGCTGACCCACAAACCCAACAAGAAGCAGCACACAAGAGCGACGGTCACCCCTCACGGACCACCATAGCCTCAGCGTGTCCTTACTTCACCTTGCATTCGTGACGGAGTCTCCGTGTTTGTCTTCTCGCTCTGGACTGTATAAAAGAAGTTTACAGGAAAAGATAAATACATGACAGCCACTACCCTGAGTGGCCACAGTTCAAGTGATACCAAATGCATGTATTTTCCTGAGCAGGGCAAGACAAGTCAAAACAGCAGAAAAGGGTAAGGCAGAGCACACAGAAGAGAAATGGGCAGGCAGAAAGGCCAACCAAAAAAGCCACACTCTTAGGACGGGCTTCAGGAGATGGCTCTGACAACTGGTATTTTATATTGGAGCCGGGGACTGCCTCATACCAGATTGGCCCTGGATAGCCCTGCCCTGGTGCCACATGCCCTTCATCGCACCAGTCTGGAGCTATGGCAGCCCCCAAAGCGATCCTCTGGGAGCCTCCCAAATTTGTCCTGGGCTGCAAAGATCCCCACAGTGCCATCTGTGGGACCACCCTGTCCAGCTTCACCACTTCCAAGGAGGCGACCTGCCAGCTTGGCACTGGCAGAGTCACCTAAATCTCGTTTCTATGCCAAACAAGCACCAAAACCCAGCCCTTACCGTAGCAGAGCAGAGGGTTAAAGTCCCAATTACAGAATTGGAAACACAGTTACCCAAGAGAAAAATAAACCAATTAAAAAAAAAGCCAAAAACACAATTCCAGATTATATTTAACACTCAAATTCCTCCTTAATTGCTCCAGTGTCTCAGCCAGCTTGCAGGGGAGGAGTGGGGACTGGCAAATTAGCTCCCCCCAGGGCTGCTTCCCCCTGGGGATCTTTCCCAATTTACATTCCCATTGTGTTCTTTAATTAGTACATTCCTACAGCTTTTCTGAGAGTCCCAACACTTCCAGGGCTGTGACAATACTTTATAAATAATAAGTCAGAGGGAATATTCACTGTACCCTGCTTCACTCCTCCCAGTGTCCTGGTTGGTGGCTGGCAGCTTTCACAGAGACCACACACGGTCTAGAGCAGCCCACCACCGCCAGCCCCAGAGGTGGCCTTTGGTGGGGACCTCAATAACCTCCTTTCTGCTTCTTTATTCCACCTTGCAAGCCTCTTATTTGGGGTCCCGCTTCCTAGATGGGCTTCTCCCAGGCAAAGTGTTTGAACTTGACAGCATCCCCGTAATGTGGTGCCCACGCTGGCGAGCAGGGCTGGGAGGACACCTCGAGCGGACACCCTGCAGCCCTTTGGCTGGGCAGGACACTGCCCACAGGCATTGCTGGCTCAGTCAGGTTTTGTGAGTTGGACTCTACCCAGACCCATCCCAAACCCAGCACCACCCATGAGCACATGGCGTGCTGCTCCTTCACACCAGAACCTGGGCAATACCCTCCAGCCTACGATTTCTGACACCCTAGGGATGCACAAACTACTTCCTTGGGGACAAAGGCAGAAAATTTATTTAGCCTGCAGCAAATCAGCCAGCCCTTGCCAGGAATGGGGTCCAGGCAGAGCCCAGGACCCCTCACACCCAAAGCAGTGGGAAAGCCTCCAGCACCTTTGGCTGCACAAGGGTTTCACCCAAATAACCCTAAAAACCAAATAGGAAAAAAGCCCGAAGTAAAGGAAAGACAACCCAGCGCAGCCGTGCATCAGAAGTTCCAACCCAACGTTTTCCCAAGCCTCATTAGGGATGATTTATGAAGGCTGACACCGTTGTTAACCTCTGACCATGTCCCCACTGCCTGCAGGGCATTTCACAGCCTGCCCAGGACCATCCAGCAGCAAGGCAGGGAGACGATTGAGTTTTTATCTCCCCTGTTAGCACAACTAGGTGCTTTGAAGGAGACCCATCGGATCATCTTACCTGCAGCAACTGGCCACTTCACCTGCCCTTGCTCCCAGACGAGCCCTGCTCGCAGCAGTGCCGCTCGCACCGCGTGCTTGCACACACGCATGGCACGGCTTGGCACAGGCGGCGGGCACTCGCAACCCACCATTTGCAAGCCCATCTGGTTCTGACACATCCATTATTCAAAGGCATTTGGCAAAGACCGTGGGCAACTCATTTGCAGAGTCTGGGTCAGTTCACAAGCTCATGAATTCCCAAACTATTCGCTGGCCATACCGGTAGCCAAGCTGTGAATAGGTTTTTGGCAGATTTGAAAGGAGCTAGTGTTTTCTGAAAACACCTGCCCTCGGAGGCTGCAAAAGCCCACATATTTCCTTTCCTGTTTAAGATGCACATCTAGCCCTCCTAGAGGTGGGAGCAAGATGAAAACTTGACTTGTCTGCAATGAGGGATACTAAGAGCATTCCCTGCCTTTTAGCAATCTCATGGGAGATTAAATGACATCAGGTCCCCTGAGACCCCTCACTCTTCCCTGCCCACCCAGGGCTGGAGACGGAGCACAGTAGAAGCAGCTCCTGGTCTGGGACCAACCCCACTCCCTCTGCCCAGCTCCTCTCATCTCACTTATGATGAGAGGGGGTTGAAGGATGCAACCAGCTGCCTCCGCTTCCAGCAGAGCCCCAGCCCCTGGGAGCACAGGCAGTGGCAGCCTCGGGAGTGCGTTCCTGGTCCTGCAGCTTCCCCATGGAAGTAACACACCAGGCCAGAGCCCCATGGGAGACCTGAAAAAAACCACACTCAGCACCTTTATCTCCAGCCAAATCGTATCACGCTCTCCTCTCCCTCAGCCCACCGGAGCTGCAGTGTGTTGCAAAGCGCAGGCTGTTGGGGTTTGCCATCTTGCACGTGCAAAGGTGCAGCAAGTTCCTCCCTCCTGCCCCATGGCCGAGGCTCTGTTCTCCTCCTCTCCAGCTGCCTCACCCAATGCAAAACCCTGCTGAGGTTTGCTCAACCAGTGGGCAACCCTTCCCCGCTGTAACAGCAGCCCACGGGGCTCTCTGAGATCAGGCAGCACCGCACACCCGCTCAGAGGAGGAGCGGGAGGCACAGGCAGGGGAATACGAGATGGGGTTTGCTCGGAGACAGCTCTGTGCTTTTGGCAGGACTCGAGAGCATTTGTTTTGAAGCTGTGTTTACATGCCTTTGATCAGACGTGTTTAACTTTTCTGGTGCGTGACAGCAGCAAAACAAGTTTGATACAAGGATAATGAAACACATTGTGCGCCTGTACGTGTAAATGGCTGTAACGAGGCTGTGCACATCAGTAACTCAAACTGGGGGTGATGGGGGGGGGGGGCATGAAGACAGGGAGATGCATCACGATGATACCAACAAGTTAAATATGTAAAAAAATAAGCACTAACCCAGCAACAACAGCTCAATCTCAGCTGCTGGAGCTGGCCAAGTGGAGTCTGCCCTGGTCCCAGTGCAGAAGCAAAGCTTCCTCCAGCATTGCAGGGAGTTTTTCCTTAGCAGCTAAACAGGGCAGGAGCACTGCAGCTCGGGAGGATTCAGGGCTTGCTCACAGCAGCACTCCAGGGCACCGGTGTGGAGCAGCCCATGCCTTTTCCAACCTCTGGGGTCCAGCAGCAGCTCTCAAAGTCAGAGCCATTTTTTGAGAAATGCTGGGACAAGACTGGAGAGCAAAAAGGAAAGGTAGCTTTCAGAGATACTCCTAAAATAGCCACTCTCCAAAATGCTATGGCACACCTGGCATAATCACCAAGGACGTACTTGCATATGTTTAGACCAACTGGACCACTAAACACCCTGCCGTCATTTCAAGCCTCGCAAGGCAATAAAAGCTCTCTCCCAGCACGCCAGGGAAACGCAGAGCACCACCGGCATCCTTTCAGCACGGGAGGACGGCGTGGGAGCCATGTCCACGGCGGTAAGCTGGGAAACATTTCCAGGTGCTGCAATGCAAACAGCTGCGTGTTGGAACTGCTAACACAGCCCCTGGCACGGGGCAAAGCCTCGGCACAGCCCGCGGGCAGCTCCCACTGAGCAGTTTGGATGCAATAATCTTATTTTGGAGGTTAAAGGAGACGTGGAGGAGTGTGGATGCTCCAGCCTCTGCTAGAGAGCAAACTGAAGCATGTTTAATTTACTAGTGCAAATGCCAGCAGAGAGACTTTATAATACAGTCCCATGCTGACCGTGCTTCAAGATGAGAGATGCCACCATCTCGCCGTGCTTAGCACAGCAAATGAGTGGAGCACGTTTGCACAAGAGGTTTCCTAATGGCATGCCACCTCACTACGCAACCTGTCAAGCCTGACACAGGCTTAAGCAGTGGATCTTAGTTGGCAATAGAGGGGGAAGTGAATACTCAGCTGTGATAAATATTTAACGTGCTTTTAGTCCTGAAGAAGTGTAGCACTGAGGCCATCATCCTGTAAGTGAAAACCAAGGCTGATTAATGGGGGAAGGTACTCCCATTTATGGGAGGTTAGGATCAATCCCAATTCTCAGCTATTTGTTGAATCTTTAATGCTCTTTTTCAAGAGCAGAGTTCCTTGGTGAAGGGCAGCATCCTAATAAGGCTGCTTTAACGGCACGGATGTTAAGGGGGTATAAATAAAAGCCCCCTGTGAAAAATAAACAATGAGATGAAAAAGGAAGGTTTCATGTGGTCACTACATTTGGCTGGCTTGGACAAAACCAGTTTTGAGGTCTTCTCTCTTCCTTGGAGGATAGGTTTACTCCTTTCAGAGCTTATCCTGTCATCTCAGCGCTGAGCCCAAGGTTAGCCCCCAGACCCTCCTCTCTGCCAGGCCAAAGACAAGCTGCTGCTCTGGGGAAGAGGGAGCGCTGTCAGCCCAACAGCCTGTGTTTGATCTTTCCACATCCATCACTCCATGCTAGAACGGCCTCCACCTTCTTCCACACCTCAGCCCTCTTCTCAGACCTGCAGTTTCACCATCTCATGCTCAACCTCCTCCCTCTCCGAGCAAGGTGGCCCCATACCACCTTCCATCTCACCAGCCAAGACAAACCTCCTGCCCCTGCAGCTTTACCAGCATCAAACACACCCCCTCTCGTTCTCTGAAACAACCCCCATCACCTCTCCTCTCTCCAGAGCACCCAGGGTGAACAGACAGCTTGCATTTGCAAGGCATTTCCCAGTGGCGCATCAAGGAGAGCATCCCCTTTTTTCCTTTTTGGGTCGCCCATCGCATCATCCTCCTGCGTCCCCCTCCTCCCACGCTCACTTCCTCTAAGAAATTCCCTTTTGCTTTCCTCTGCCTCACCACCAAGCAGAAACCACCCTTGCTGCCTGCAAACAAAACCCTCCTCATACATCTCTGCTCGCTGGCCATCCCTCCCTGGCCAGCAAGCAGCACAGAAACACGACAGCAGACAGGAGCCTTGTAACAAAGATAAAGAGCCACATATTCCGGCTGCCCCTCTCCATCTGCCTGCGCCTTTCCGGTTGCATTACGCCTTATGTAGCTTCTTGTCTGAATCTAAACATCAGCTCCTTCCCAGCTGTGTTGTTCCCATCACCCGCACCCTCCACCGGGGACAAAGAGGCCAATGGAAGCACAAAAGGGAAGGGACAAGAAACGAGCCAAGAAAGGTGGCAGCAAGAGGCAGCGAGGGAGTGCACTCGCAGCAGGGGAGATCAAAGATGCTGGAGGAAAGCCCAGGTTCCCACACAGAAGTGGGGGCTGGTGCACCCCTTCTGAGCCACTCTGGCTCCATCAAACCATCAGCTGGAAGACAGTTGGTTGTCTGAGCTGAGCAAGGATGCTGGCTTCTTCCCGGGGTGATGACAACTGGGATGAAAAGGCAATGCCACCCCTAGCCAGGAGCCTAGAGTCTCCCTGGCTCCCAAAGCTCTTCCTCCCCCTCCATCCTGCTAAAGGACCAACCTTCAAAATCCTTCCTCTCCAACCATCTCCTGAGATAGACCATAGAGGCCCCCCAGAAAATGAGACTGACCCAAAAGCAGGCAGCACAGCAGGATAAGCTTCCTCGAGGCCTGCATGTGCACAGGCTAGAAGAGGGGGGCACAGGGTTGCACTCTCCCGCTGCTGTGCACACACACCCCTCGTATCTCCCTTCCTCCTCCCACCCACCAGGCTGGACCACTCCTCACTGACCAGGCACCAGCATCAGTCAGCATCTCTCCCCTGGCAAGCCACCTCCACCACAATTGTCTTTCCCCGTCTACCACTGTAAACAGGGATTAGGAGCAAAGATAGCAGGCTAAGCCTTCGCTGCAGATTAACCTGCACATTGTCCTCAGCGACAACACAAGTGCCAGACATCTGTCCTCGCCCTGTGACAGGCCTCAAACATGCTTCCTCGTCAGGCTTTCAGAGAGATGCTATGGGACATGCTCCTCTGCCCAGCCTTAAGCAAGCTGTCCCAGGCCCTCCTTGAGCTCCCAGCAAAAAAGCAAGGAAGCAGAAGTATTCTCCTGCATCCCTACAAGCTGTCAGAGGCAGAAGCTGCTGTGCAACCTGCTGGCATTAGGGGAAAGGTCAGCACCGGAGAACCAGCCGCATCCCGAGGAGGACAGCACTACACCCAGTGCCCCCACGGGACCTTGCACACCCACTGCCAAGCAGCACAGACGGATTCACCGCATGGCAATGCCAAGCAGAGGAAGGATGCTCCCGGCCCAGAGAAGGCACAACCAAGCCCTAGTCTGCAGCCAAGCTGCCCAGGTGCTCTGGCTCCTCGCCCCGAACCAGGAGACCCTTTGGCAGAGCCACACACTTGGGAAGACGAAGGCTGTGCAAGAGACAGGGCTGCTTTTGTTTACAGGCCGCTGGCAATGGCGCTGCGCACCCCACATCCTCCCCCAGCCAGGAGTGAGCTCCAAGAAAGGAAATTACACGAGCCAGAAGGTTTGATGGAATGAGCCCATTGGGCGGCTTGAAGATAGCTATTAATGGAGAGCTTTCTCTAATTGCTTTTGTATAATCTGGGGCTGCTAGGCGGAACTGGGTAATAAATGAAATCCAATTACATTTTCTCTCAGTATTTATTTTATTAAGTAGAATTCATCAGCTGATGAAGGGCCCCTCGAGGTAATGGCTCATGACCTAGTGGAAGGCACTTTTTTTATTATTATTTTCCCCACTCGGGGAAGCAGATAATTCAGTTCCCCAGTAAACGCAGACTGCTCCCCCTGCATGGTGGCAAGAGTGACAGGGCAGAGGGCATCCCGCGGGGCGCCTAGCACCCATGTTGTCCTTCCAAGTGGCATCCCTGCTCTGACTGCTGGAGCCCTAATGAGCACAACAGGTGACCGAACCTCAGGTTCAGAGTGCCAGCCAAAATGGAGATGGATATACAGCGTGCAGCTTGCATGGTGTGCTCCAGAGGGGTGCAGCAGGGATTAGTCCCACTGGGGATGCAGCAAGAA
The DNA here is from genome assembly GCA_034008185.1 of Gorsachius magnificus. Taxonomy (NCBI): domain Eukaryota; kingdom Metazoa; phylum Chordata; class Aves; order Pelecaniformes; family Ardeidae; genus Gorsachius; species Gorsachius magnificus. The sequence goes on along the minus strand of CM067109.1, from coordinate 11,115,514 downwards.
TCAGTCTCAGTCCATGCTTGCTCCCCTGGAAGCTGCAGATTTTGGTGCCAGCACTGCTTTGCTGGGATCGTGGGGCTCACAGACTTTGGGCTCAGTACAGGACTATGACTGAAGGGGCTGTGAACACCAGCAACTCGTATCTATCACGCCCAGCCCTGTGCTCCAGCACATCCATAAGGTCCAGCCTCATATCACTCTGCAACACAGCACCTTGACCATCACTTGCTGGTGGTTTGAGACCCAGTTGCTGGTGGTATAGACCCAGTTGCTTCCACAAATGCTGCCCAGTGAGGCCACCAAAACCACTGGTCTTGCACAGATGTGCCCAGCCAAGCCTCATGCCACTATTCACACGGTGGTGCCAGTGGGCAAGGCATGACAGGGATGTCTGGTGTTGGCACTGCTGCAAGGGACTCGGCTGCCAAGCATGATTTGCTGGAAGCTGTGGCACACTGCTGGAGCACAGATTCCAAGCCCTGGCACACAGTCCCTTCTTTGGGGTGCAGAGGCAGCAAAACCCAGCCTGGGTTGGGATGCTTCGAGTGCATCCATCTGAGCTCCAGCCAGCATCCCTATGGAGCAGGGGCGACCATCACAGAGCAAACCCCTTCCTCCTCCTCCTCCCTCCACAACCAAAAGGCAGCAGAGGGGCTGGGGTTTGCTAGGCAATCGCGGCATCCAGCACAGGATCGCTGCCTGTTTGCTGGAGCCCACAGCAAAGGCTTCTCCAGCGCAAGCAGACAGGATACCTTGGGGATCTCGCATTCTGCTGCTGGGCTTTTCACCACCCCTCTTCCCATCCAGATATTGACTGACGTTCACCCCTCGCTCCCAAACCCAGCACCGACAGCCGCGGCTCACCCAGCTTTCACTGCCGTCTTGTCATACAAGCAATTTATCACCCACCAGTGAGTGCTCGTTACAGACAACAGACTCCAGTGTCCATTAATTAATGGGAAAACTTAGAGAGGCATATACACATGCACAAATCTGTCTGAGAGGTTTCATATGGCACCTACCACGTATGGTGTATTCACGCTCTGCAACAGCAAGCACAGGCTCCGGGAGCCGCGGCAGAAGTAGGAAGCAGCAGCCAGGCTCAAAACAAAGAAGAATCAACACTATGGGGAAAAACACCCAGCCTTGGAGGTGATAGAGTAGCATGGCTTTGTTCCTGAATTAATAAGAAGCTACACAGTTTAAGGGATCAAAAAAAGGATGACTACTCAAGAATGGGGGGGCAAGCAAGCCATGTCCCAGATGCTGAGGCTTTGGGGTGAAGGTTACTCCACAGGACACCTCCAAGAGGCTTGCATACTCTTTTGCTGCAGAAACAGTCAATCCTTCACCTAACCTTGCATGGGGGATGAGCTGCTGTTGGCTGTGATGCCTTCCCCAAGCCTTCCACAGGTCTGTCGAGGCAGGATAAGCCCAGTCCCCCAGCATGGGAGCAAACCCAGGGGTGCAAGAGCTGCCTTCCCTTACACATCCCGGCACCCAGCTTAGCAGCACCGAGTGGATGCCTGCCAGCAGCTGAGCCCTCACGCCGCTGGGTGAACTAAAAATAAATGAAGCACGGCTTCGCACCGAGTCAGCGCCAGGTTTAAGAAGTGCCACGTTTCGCTGCTTTGCTGCAGAAGCCAGGCACAGAGGGCAAGGAAAAAGAGTTTCAGAGGGATCTTCTGAAACTCGGCTGGCTTTTTGATTCGGGAAGAAAACCTAGAACCGGTTTGAAAGGAGATCTAAACATCGTGTCAAAACCCAGCGCTTGATCTTTTTCACAAGCGGGCTTTCACTTTCTTCTGCTGAGGCTATTTGCCAAGCACAACAAAGAAACACGAGCTATTCCCACTGATCCAAAACTATTTTTCACCAAATAAGCCATTCATTTGAAATCATTTTGCCCAGCTCTGCTGTAGGAGAAGCTATCTGCTCAGGGCAGCCCAGGATTTATGCTCAAATGAGCATTTGTGACTAACAGACAGACTAGATTCATAGTGAAATGCATCATCAATAAATCAGTCAATCACTTCTCCTGCCCTCAGCGCAGGGCTGAAGTCTTGAGTAACTACTCAGCACTTTGTCAACCTTTACTCCAGTGGAGTCTGGGTAAGAGACCTCAGGATTTAGCCTATTGATTGCTTACTATTGTTTGTGATGCCCTGCGTGCGTTAGACATGCTCCCTTCAAGCAAGATTAAATACCTGGCTTATGGCATTCGGATTCCAGGGAAATTATCTTTTACAAGCATGGGAATAGACAAGTCAAACTGCCTTGTGCAGTAGCCCATCGTGGTGTAAGGGTGACCTGAACCCCCTCCATCTTGCTGCCAGGGAGGGCAGCACATGGCAGTGCTGGCTCTCCCTTAGGCTGGTGCAGCGAGCCCCATGGCTGTAGCGTATTTCTGCTGGTTACATGCAATTTTGGCTGTGGCTGAGCCTCTGCGGCTCTCAGCTCCTCCAGTAGCGTTTTGATGCAAGAACAATAGAGTGACAGCTCCCCGGCAGCTTTGAGTAGCATCTCCAGCTCAAAGGCAGCCTTAATACCTCCGCCAATCTCGAGCCTTTCAGTTTTTACATTCGTTTGAAGTTAAGCTGATCTAACTTGGGTGAGTGGGCGCAGACAGAGTCGCTCAACCAAAGCCAAAGCATGTCGCAGCAGGGCTGCCACAGACGCTCGGCAGCAAAGCAGACGCCCCTCTGCCCACAGACCGGTGCTTGTCTCCCATCCACCACCACGCATATTGAATGCATTAATATAGATGAATATAAGTGACCATCTTGTCCCCCCAAAGGGCAAGCCTGGGACATTCTCTCCCCACACCACGCCACCAAGGAAATAGAGCAACCATTTGCAAGGCAGAACACCTCTTATTAACCCTGTGAATGCTGCCTGTCCCCCCAGCACCTCCTTCCCTCTACTAAAAATTGATGCTACTAGCCTTCAGCCTCCAGATCCAAGCCTGATGTCCACATGAAGCCAGAAGATGACCCAGCTGTCCCCACCACACATTGGCAGAGCAGTGAAAACCAAGCCGAGAAAACAAGACTGAAAATAACTTTCTCATGGGAGTCCTGGTGTTCCAGGGATTTGCCCAGAGCAGCCCCAGCTCCAGCACCACGGGTGCCGTGGTTGGGATGACAGCAAGACCTCAGCCCGCCCAAGAGGAGACTCTGCTGCTTCCCACCTCTGGGGGGCTGGATCTGCCTGCTCTGTACGGTGGCTTTTACTGGGTTTTACTGATTGCTGGTGCAGAGGCAAGCACAGGGACACCACCACCTCCCCAAGCACCCCTACCATGGGCTGAATGTTGCTAGGGATGAAGGGTGCTTAGAAGGAAGATAAAGTCTCACTTTCTAAGGATGCTTCTCCCTGCTGACACCACCCACCATACAAGGAAAAACCTTCAATTCCACCAGCAAAAAACAGCTGGGGGGGGGGGGAGAGGGGGGGGGGGGGGAAAAAAAGAAAAAAAAAAGAAAAACTCATGTATTTACAGCATCCAAAGTCAGACCACCGACCGCTCTCCTGATCCCATGGCATGCCCATGCACCAGAGATGGCACACCGATTCCCAGGCTTCACCCACGCATCCCGCTGCAAGGCAAGCTGATTTCTGACGCTCGTCCCGCCTCCCGCCTTGTTTTATTTCTGCCTGGTGCCCAACCTCCCCCTCTCCTCTGGGTACTTTTCCTGCTGCCGTTTGTTCCTGTCCTTTACAGCTCTGCCTGCTGTCACTCGTGTAACCTTGCCTGTTTGGTAATTTGTGGCAATAAAGTGTCACTGTGGGGAAAAAATACAGCTTCGCAGCGGCATATAAATCTCTGATCCATAAATTGTGCTGGCCCCCACGTGCATGCCCCTCCTTTTTGATGTAAAGTGCAACAATTTAGGGCAAAGAAAAAAGAGCCGGTAATATGTGATCTTACTGAAGGGCACCACTGAGCTGTCCTCGTTAGGGGCTGTAACGAATGCTGAGGGGCTGGTGTGTGCTGTAAATTGCCCTGGAGACATGGGGCCTCAGCGGAGGCTTCCTAGAGCTATCCAGAGCTTAAAAAAGCCATCATAAAGGGAAAAACAATACAATAGACATTGCTAAGGGGTGCCACCAGTGCTGCAGTCTCCCTCCACTACGAACAGCCTCGCTGGTGCTGAGCAAACACGACCCTGGGAGCACCGCGGCCGTGGAAAGGATCTGGGTCTGTGCCACTGAGCCTCTTGCTCCTCTTCCCACCCAGATCTGGGATCCTGCCCATCTCCATCACCGCTGAACAGCTCCTCCAGTGCGTCCCCACCAGCACCCACTCCCCTGGGGCATCAAGGGGACCATGAGGAGGCGGGTCTGCACTTACACCCCCTCCATCTGATGCAGCGGGTCCCTGCTTACACAGCCATACGCCCACCTCCGGGCTGACAAGGATTCCCCATGGCTCAGAGTCAGGATTCAGTGGGGCCAGCTCCCACCCCAGTCAAACGCACCCCACATTTGTGGCCCCACAATCCCCAGGTCTACTGAGCAGACCATCAAGGCATTCACCACCACCATGGTCCTCCAGGAGCGGCGAGACCCCCAGGGGCCGTGACACCATCTGAAACGGTTTCACGGGGACTAAAGTCTGTCTCTGCTGATGGTTACTTCTTTTAATTGGAAAACACCGCTTGCCTCCAGCAGAGCCCTCATCTGCCGAATGATCATCTCAGTCAGGCTGCAGCTCAGCATCCTGGGCCAGCTGTAAAAAGTCACCTCCAGCACTACTGCTGCCTCCCTCCCAGGCCACGGCTCCTGTGCCAGACCCAGCAGACAGTCCCTCTCCCACACCGACGGTCCTTGGCACACTGGGGTCTCATCCACCTCCCATCACACAGAACAGCAGGAAGCCTTGCATTAAAGCCTCCTCCTGACACTAACATCTTTTTTGACATCTATGGCCCACCTGAGCAGCTAAGTAACACTCCTGTGAATATAAACAAGCAGGGGAAAGTGCATTCGCTAGGCAGATAGCTTGGGGAAGTGTCATCACCCGTTGAAAGCCCATATGTGGTTTTGTAACAAAGATATTTGCTTCCTATCTTGCCCACTCGTCAGAGGAATATATGAGCGAAGCTAAGCAGCACCCTGGAGACAGACTAAAACCAAGCGCAGAGCAAGGGATGCTCAGAGTGCTCTGCAGGAGCCGTGCGGACGAACACATTATGAACACCATGGGGGGAAGAAATCTCCTCTCTCCCAGGCTTGGGAATGGCACGCAGCCAGAAGCCATCATGCAACTATCCTGCACCTGACCAAGCAGACATGCCTAAAAAACCAAGGTCTTGGTCCCCAAGCCTGCCCCACGGACAACTCCTTCCCTCCTGCAGCCACAATCCACTGAAGCCTGGAAAAAAAAGCCAAACAAACCACTTATTGTGAAATCTCCAGCCCATTTCCATGATGGGGTGCAGGGCTTGGGCACAGGGACAGGTACCCCGTGCCAGCATGGGTCCTGCAGGCAGCGAGCCCTGCACGAGCCAGCTGCCTGCCCTGGCCGCAAAGGGGGCCAACAGCAGCACAGCTAGAGCTCAGGCAGCACTCAGACCACATCAAGACATTGCTCCTAGTTTTGGGAGCCCCAAGACAAGACACGTGTTGATCACCTGGAGCAAATTCAGCAGGGCCACTGAGATGGCCAGGGGAGCTGTTGAGAAGACTGAGCCAGGCTCTTCGCAGCAACACACAGCAAGAGGATGAATGACAGTGGGCAGTAGCTGAACCAGAAGGTTCCCACTGGATGCAAGGAGAAACTCTTCCCCCCTCGAGAGCCCACCAGCACCGCAACAGTGGCTCAAACAGCCTTTTTCGATATGCAGGGGCTTACAGAAGCAGGCTGGATAAAGCCCTGAGCAGCCACATCCAATCTCTGTCTCCTGCTCAGTGCACAGTCTCTGCTGGACTTGAGACCTCCAAGGTGCCTTCCAAACTGGATGGTTTTGCACATTTTTTGTGAAAAACTGTGGCTGCAATGTCACATCAGGCCACCGTGTCCTAGGATCAGAACTGAGGGAAAACCAACACAGCACCTTTAACAACAACACTCAAAGCTAGGCAGAATGAAGCCTTTGTCATTCTCCCATTCCCAGTTTCATGGCTATTGTGACAGAACAATGTATGGAAGAAAATGAAGAGCAACTCTACCATATGAGCACAGGCACTCTGTCATGCCAGGAGCTGAATCTGGAGTTGGTGATCCATTTCAGCCCACCCTTTCCACCATCTCCTCAGAAACTGTACACTCACTAAAGATGCATATGCACATACACTGCAAGACCTGTGATAACTTGGCCTGAGGAACCACTCCAAACATGCAGTTTGCATGGCTGGTACTGATTCAAGTGCCCTTGATAGCATTTGATGAAGGAGGAAAACACATGAGATGCAACCTGGCAGTGGCCACATGTTGCTGCTTGGGAGGTTTAGCATGAAGAGAACAAAACCCTCTTTGCTGGGAGGGTGGCACAGCTGAGGAGATGGGGGATGTCTGTGCTTAAGCTGTGAACACTCAGCTAAACAGCCACACTGATCTGATGTAGCGTTGGTGATAGTTCTCCTCTGGAGACCTCTGAGATCCCTATGGGTCTACAAAGATGCAAGAACAAGGTGAGAAATGGCTGCTCGGACCTTATCTTGGTCACCAACTCCATGAGCACATACAAGACCTCTCAGCCGCTTCATTCTTCCCATCCAAAAAGAAGGTCCCTACCTGGAGGAAGGTCAAAGCCCACTTAGAAGCAGTACCACTGTGGGTTGTGCCTGGAGGGGATACACCTAACCCAGAAGGTAGAACAGATTCCTTCAGACCCAAACACTGCTAAACACTCAAAAACTGCATGACCAAGTGACAGCAGCAGAGCTTTGGCAAGACATCTGTCCATCTATAAATAGAGCTCAACCGTGTGTCCTTATCGCAGGGCTTTGATGCGTTTGGGGAGAGTATTTTTTCCCCCTTCATCGCTGAGTCCTAGGCAGCACAGATAATGGGCTTGAATCGATCCAGCTCAAGTATTACTAAACTTCCTACCACTGTGGCAGCATGCCAGCCTCAAACAGGACAAGAGAACATGTGTCTGTTCAGAGCCAACCACAAGGAGCAGGCATAAAATTGCTTTACACTAAAAAAAAAAAAAAAAAAAAAAAAAAGCTGCTTTTTGCAGATTTGTAGATCAATCTGCAAAGTATTTTAGAGGTTTAAGAAAGTCAATAGATGCAAGATATATCATTGCTGCATGAGAACCTGAGAAGCTATATTTCTATTTATGCTGCTGCTAGCATGCCAACTGCGGGCTCATTGTCCTGCTGCTCCCTGCTGTGGTCCCACAGCACTACTTCTCCAGCAGGGAAGTCAAGGGAAGGGGCTCCCTCCATTGCTGCAGTTCACCATCCCATTGATTTTGCCAGGACAACTTAGCCCTGGGGCTGGCTGGGGTCTGAGATACCCTAAAAGCGTCAGCACTGCACCTCGTGCCTTGCTTGCAGCAAGAGGACGCACTGCTGGCAGAGGCCAGGCTGACCTCCCACAAACTCATCTCCTCAGGGATGTTTCACGTGGGCTCACGCAAGTCCCTTGGGATGCTCCAGGCAGTGCTGAGACAATCCCTTGGGACTTTTCAACCGGGGCAGCAGCCTGCTCCCTGCAACTGCGTATCCAGGGGTGTGATAAGCCAGTCTCCTCCTGCAGACACGTCTGCCGTGCACCCACCACACCTCTTGCACTATCGTGGCACAACTTGGAGAGGCCTTGCACAGACCCCCTTGCAAGCCCTCTGCCCCTGCAGCTCCACTGAGGAGGACTGCAAAGCACATTCAGAATTTTCTCCCTTCTAATTACTATTAAGTGAGCCACATGACATGCCTTATCAAACCAGACCTAAATCATGCCTGCCCCTTCCTAGATCCTGTGCAATGCATCAGCCATTAAACACGCAATTAGCCTGCATTTACAAATCCGTAAGAGGCTCTCACCGGCCATCCATTGCTCACAGGCAGGACTGCTCGTGTCCTAATGAGCCACAAGGAAGCCTATCCCACTAGAACTGGCCACATCCATTTTCCAGCCTCCACAAGGCACAAAAACCATCTCCTGGCTTCCACCCTCTGCCTCAGAGGGTGAAGGATAAGGTGTATCTGAACTGGAAAGAGCTGGCCACACGCCCCTGGTGAACAGGCAAAGCCCTGCGCTGTGGGATGCCCGGCTCCAGCCATCCTTCTGCCCCAGAGCCCAGTGGGGCATGGGAAAACACGTCAGGCTGTAACATGGGAAGCAGAAACCAGCCTTCTACCCTTCCTACAAGGCTAAAACCTGTGCAGACACCTGCCACACATCCCACCTGAACACCATTGATGCTCCCTTTGGGAGCAAACCCAAGCAAGGAAGCCCACAGCCGTGGTGCCCAACAGGGACCGGCAGATGAGGCACCAAGGCTGGCAGGAGCACCAGCCTGCTGCTGCTTCTCCAGCCCCCTTCCCATCTCTCTGCCAGGCTCAAGCTACTCCAACAGCACATCAACTGGGCTGGGCTTTTATTCCTCCACTGTTACGTACAAGCAGGCACCAGGGGACATATCATTCAGCAAAGCCGAGGAAGAAACAAGCAGCGTTAACCGTTAGCATGTGTGTACAGAGACCCCTCATAAACTATTTTTTCCCTTGCTCCCATCTGCTTTGCTCTGGGCCACTAAATCCAATTCAGCAGCACTCAGAGCTTGTACCAAAGCTGCGACACATTTGTCAGATCCCTGACTAGACCCATGGCTAATTTTACAACGCTAATTTATCTCACCATATTATATCGCTTTCATTTCATCCCCCCGGATCCCATTACTGCCAGTGTACCTTGTAGCCAGCATGTAACAGTAATTGGTATTATTAGTGACGTACCCTCCTCGAGCTGCTCTATTTGCAGAGCTGCGAGGAGTCCCGTGGGTGGGCCAGTCCACACAGAGGATGGGGAGGGAAGGGGTCCTTACCCCACGCCACTTCATGAATGCCACCACCGGGCAATGCCGAGGGCAGGGTTTTGCTGCTGCAGAGCATCCCTGCACCCCCAGACTCCAGCCCACTCCCCACTGCAGCTCCATCAGCTGCTGCCCACCCTTGCGGTCCCTCAACCTTGAGCTTCTGACTCCAGAGCCCACATGCAGCCTTGCACACAGGGAGCATTTCTGTCCTTGGCTATGGCTCAGAGGATAGAGGACTCTGCTGATCCAGGGTAAAAGGGGCTGCAAAATGCCCCTGGGACGCACGATGTGGGAGGAGAGGGCAGGGGAGCTGCACAGGGAACATTCACGACACTTCATGCTATTTTGGCCAACAGTTTATCCTTTAAGGTGTAAGCTATTGCTTTTCCAAGATCAATGTAATTAAAGCCATGCAGTTTTAGCTAAGTGGGAGGCTGCGCTAGTCAAACGGTGACAATTCCCACTTAAGATGTCCTTGCCTGGCATTTAGAGACTTGTTAAATTTTAATTCATCATTTTCATTTCCCAAGCACAGCACCAGCATGCACCGGCTTCCCCAGCACAACTCTGCAGGGTCCTGCATCCTCAAATAGGGCAGCCCCATTCACAGACTCCTTCCCTGCTCCACCAGGGTCCCCATGGCTTGGAGAAGATGACCCCAAACCTCTCAAGCAGCACTGTTATCATAGCTCCATATGAAGCACATAACGCAACAGGTCTCAGAGGTGGGGCAACCCCTTGACCATGGCTGGTGATGTTGTGCTCATCTGTGAGAGGCAGCACCTCACCTCCCACCACAAAGCTGGGTGACACTTACCTGCTCCAGAGCAGTTCAGCCACCTCAGGACCGCTGCTACCCCAGTTAGACTGTGCATCCCAGAGCTGCCCTAAGGGCTTTCAAGCAGAAGGGCTCTCTATGGAGAAGCCTCCCACGTGCAGTCCATGTGTACTGGGACTGCGTAGCAAGGTTTTGGTGGGATGGGGGTGCAGGGGGTGGCTTCTGTGAGAAGCTGCCAGAAGCTACCCCCGTGTCCAATGGAGCCCATGCCAGCCGGCTCCAAGACGGACCCACTGCTGGCCAAGGCCCAGCCCATCAGTGATGGTGGTGGCACCTCTGGGATAACAGAGTTAAGAAGGGGGAAAACCTGTGTAACGGCAGCCAGAGAGAGGAGTGAGAACGTGTGAGAGGAGCAGCCCTGCAGACCCCCAGGTGGGTGCAGCAGGAGGGCAGGAGGGGCTCCAGGTTTCCCCCACAGCCCAGGTGCAGCCCATGGTGGGGCAGCCTGTGCAGCCCAGGGAGGACCCCACGCCGGAACAGGGGGTGCCCGAAGGAGGCTGTGACCCCGTGGGAAGCCCACGCTGGAGCAGGCTCCTGGCAGGGCCTGTGGCCCCGTGGGGAGAGGAGCCGGGACTGCACCCCGGGGGGGGGACCCGGGGCAGTGCGTGAAGAACTGCAGCCCATGGGAAGGACCCAGGCTGGGGCAGTGCATGGGGGACTGTCTGCCGTGGGAGGGACCCCAGGCTGGAGCAGGGAGGAGTGTGAGGAGTCCTCCCCTGAGGAGGAAGGAGCGGCAGGGACAGCGTGGGATGGACTGACCCCAACCCCCATTCCCATCCCCCTGCGCTGCTGGAGGGGAGGAGGGAGAGAAAACTGGGAGTGAAACTGAGCCCAGGAAGAGGGGAGGGGTGGGGAGAAGGTGTTTTAAGATTTGGTTTTATTTCTCATTATCCTACTCGGATTTGATTGGCAATAAATTAAATTAATTTTGTTCCCCAAGTCAAGTCTGCTTTGCCCGTGACGGTAATTGGCGAGTGATCTCTCCCTGTCCTTATCTCGACCCATGGGCCTTTCAATGTATTTTTCTTTCCCCTGTCCAGGGGAGCGATTGAGTGGCTTTGGTGGGCACCTGGTGTCCAGCCAGCGTCAGCCCATCACACCATGATGTGTGCGTTTTCCGACCTGTTCATCCAAACAGCCCTCTGCAACCTAAATAACCCCTGTCGGCATCTGCCCTCTTTGCACAGCAGCCATGGGGCTGCTCACACACCAGAGCCTTTTGCCACGCTTTAATAAACGCTGTCCTAGCCAAAAGACACATGGCCAGCAGCCCGCCACAGCCAGGTGTCCCAGAGCACGCCAACCCAGGACAGACCGGGTTTTAACCCACCTCTTACCTCTCCAGAAGTCCAGAGTCCTTGGGGTGTCCCCAATTTCTCATCAACGTCTGGGGGATTCTTCTGGCTGCTTGACCAACCCTCGCTGCTCAGATCTGGGATTTTCTTCAACAAAACAGAAGAGACAATCTGTCAGGTTATCAGGTAGAGCTCTGCCATTACTTCGGGTTTAGAAAACAACGGAGGGAGGGGGGCATCTGTTTTCCAGCCCTGTCAGCTGGGGGTAACCGGTGTAAACATGAAGCTAGTTCAGATGAAGAGCCCTGCCACAGGAGCATCACAGTCCAGCCCCAAAGCACGCATTTGCTTAATTATTTTGATTCAGAGACATGAAAGGGGAGAGGGGGGAAAAAACCCAATACTGCAGCTTGGGGCAGCTCTGATCTTCTTTAAAGACAGACAGCAACGCTCCCCAGCCAAAACAGCGTAGCAGCACTAAAACATCAGCCCAGCACCAAGGTATTTGCCCACGAGGTCTTGCACTGCCTAAGCCCTAATCCTGCAAAGCCTCACACACGTGTTAAACCATGCACGGAGAGGCCAATCCGACTGAACCTGGGAGTGTGAAGAGGAAAGCACGCACGTACGGCTTTGCAGCACAGACACCGAGGACTGGGAACAGGAGAGAGACCTCCTGTGCTACATCTGACATGCTGCCTAGTGAGATGGAGTCTGAGGCATCACTGTAGCCAGCCGTGCCTTCAGTTATAGCAGCAAACGCACTTTTTGTGTTCGACCAACAAATTATCAGTCGAGATCCGTGCTCATTATCTGGCTCTAGTGGCTGAGCTTGTGTTTTCCCCCCCCTCCTTTTTAAATGCTTTGAGGAGAGAAAAAAAGAAAAAAAAAAAAGCCTTATGGTTCTGCATTATTAAAAATGAAAAATAGGAGCCAAACTCCACTGGCAAGAGGGAAGTCTGGGAGTCACTCCTGCAGAGATGCTTTCCCAAGGGCGACAGTGACTCCAAGCCTAGAACACCACGTGCTTTAATTAGCACCCTACCCTGAGCTGACGAGCTTCGCCAGAGCCCTCCCTGGGACCCCTGGGCGAATCAGCAGGAGGATGCTACAGAAACGCAAACTCTAACCCCCATCCATCCCCCACTCGTGTACAAAACCTAAATAAATAAATAACATGCAACCTCCCCTCCCCCCCAAACTCCGCTGGGTGCCTGATGGAGAAACCCTCATTTGCAAAGCGTTGGGAAATAATTAAAAAGTTTTCCCAGAGCTTAAAAGGAAGGAAGCGGACCGTTTGTCATGCCGGCAGCGCATGGCGTGCCGCAATTTATCATGCTTGTCAGGTGTCAGCCACTGAGAAATTTAACTCCAGCTGCCCCGAGCCCAACACCCACAACGCCCCATCACTCAAAACCCACTCTGCCAGGCACCCCCAGGCTGACAAGTGACTGGCAAGAGGGGAGAGGGCTCCTCCTCCCCACCAAGCCTCCCCTCGCTCTGCAATGCCAAAGCAACTTTTTAGGTTTTGGGTTTTGTTTGGGTTTTTTTGGTTTTTTGGTTTTTTGGGTTTTTTTACCCACAGACAAAGCGGAACAGAGGAGACCAGGCTGCAGCAAGCGGCGAGGCTCGTTTGTCACTACCTGGCAGGGACCCGCCTGGGCTGTCACTCCAGCTTGGCAGGAATAGGACAAGAGAGAGAGGTTTAGTACCGAGCACCCTCAGGGAGGCTTTTGCAGCGTCCTCTGCTTGAGCCATAAGGATGCGGCTTTCGCAGGGACAGTGCGTTATGCTAGGTACAAAGTGCAAAATCCCAATGCCTTGGCTGAGAGATGTCCCTGGAACTTGCTCATACAGAAAGGACTGACACCCCCTGCCACCTCTGTGCCCTGTCCTGGTAGGACGAGCTATCCCTGCCACAGGTCCAGCAGCCCAGCTTTCCCCATAGAAGTGAAAGCATGGATTTGCTTTTCAAGAACCCCAAATTGAGGTCAAATTGGGTTTTGAGGAGCTCAGCACACCCAAAGCAGGTCACCAGCTGAAAGACGTAGCTCAGGGCATGGGCAGGAAGTTCTGTGAGCTAAGACTGGCCCAAAACCAGGGGACAGCCTTGACCACAGCTCAGACAGACTCACGTAAGGAGCAAATACCACCAGCCACAGAGCAGGGACAAGTCTTGGGGCAGGTCCCTGCAGGAGGGCTTGCACCAGTCCTGAGCTCACCCCACATCACTCAGGACTCGAGGTCCCAGCAATGCCCCGGTCAGGACACTTCATCAATGTGACACCTGCTTTATAAGGCCTGGCTGGTCTGGCCCCAAGAAATACTCTTGTTCTGGCCATTTCTGTAGCAACAAGCTGACTAAGGAGGAACCTGCAGCTATTGCAATGCAAAAGCACTGTTTAAACAGGTCCCTGCAAAACCCTGAGGGAAATCCAGCACCCATTGCATGCTGCATGTCCCACACATGATGCGTCTGCAAGCTATGGCAAGGGCTAAGGGAACCACTTCTTACCAAAAAAAAAAAAAAAAAAAAAAGCCAAACACAGCATTTCCCAAAATTTTTTCTCCCCAGCACAAGCCAGGACGATGTCTATCAGGGATCTAGGAGTTTTATTTGTACCAACAGAAGGGGCCCGTGGTTTCCCAGCTAGCAAGGCATCCCATGCGTGCAAGAGCTCGGACATAGGTTTTGCACTCACATGTGCTCAGAGCAGCGCAGATCCTGCTGTGGGAGCCGAGCGGCCACTACCTCCCCGCACACGCTATATATAATACACCCACACAGCAGCGTTTTTCAGAGGCTCGCAACTTGGCACGGGGAAGGTGGATTTTCGTGGCGTCAGCAACAAGCAGATCCCTGACACCTGGCTGAAAACCTTCCCCATAACTATCAGACCCGGTCTCACAGCGCAAAGGTACTAGAGTTTCTTCGGCACAATAACTGCAAGAATTTTTCTTTTTTCTTTTTCTTTTTTTTTTTTTAAGCTGTGGATAAACTAGTGCCTTTTTCTCCCCCAAACTGCGTTCTGAGAGCAGCTTAAAACCCTCTTTGCTAAAATTTTCCAAAAAAATTCAGCCGGAGGCAGAGACATGTGAAGTTTCAGTCCAAATGGTTAAAGGCTGGCGTAGTTTCAAGCAACTGAAGACAGGGGCTTATAATCAGAAGTGTCAGGCAACCTTAATTATATTATTTCCTGAAGGAAATAGTTTTCCCTGCCGAAGTCCAGAAGTTATTAAAAAAAGTTGACCTCACTGGAACCAATCAAGATGGAGACAAGAAGCCTGTGATAGATTCTTAAGGCAGGCGAGTTCATGCATCTGTATTTTCAGGGGTCTAGGATTTTAGGACAGGTGTTCCCGGAGAAGCCTGGCCCTGCGACAGCCCCATGGCCAGGAGCCAGGATGCAGAGCCCCCTCCATCCATCCTCCCCAAGCCCCCCAGCCAGGGGGACACGGGAGCCCCATGCACTCGAGGAGGGTGCTCGCCTGTGCCCAGATCGATTGCTTGGCCAACGCAAACGAAGAAAAACAGCCGGCTGCTTTGTAGCTGTCAGGAGCACACAGGCTTTTTGTCCGTCTCTTCCCCTGCGCCCATAAATAAAAGTGACAGCAACTTTATTTAGGACTTCTTCCAGTTAAGAGGGGATGGAAGAAAAGTGAAAAATGAAATCGTAGCCCACAGAAGGCGGAGGGGGAGGATCCTGGAGGCACAGCTCGGGCTGCGCCGTGGCTGCTGCAGCCTGGGCTCACAGCAGCCCTCGCGCTCCCAAAACCAGCACCTCCTCTTCCCCACCAGTGCACCCTTCTCTGCCCTTCCAAGCAAAGACACCCAGTCCCACATGCCCCTGGTTTCCTGCTGCCCATCAACTCCCCAGAGCTAGCAGAGGGGGTCAAGCGCCTGGAGGGTGTCAGAGGTGGAATAGCAGCCTACTTTCTTCATGAAAGAGATTAAAAAAAACCCCAACAAATAATTTAGAGGAGAAAGTCACCTGTTCCCCACACATGTGCAAAGCTTGAACTCATAGCATCAACAGCAGCCCCAAAACACAGCTCAGCCCCTGTGCAGCTCGCCAGCATGGCTGAGCGGTGAGC
Organism: Gorsachius magnificus; assembly: GCA_034008185.1. Classification (NCBI taxonomy): domain Eukaryota; kingdom Metazoa; phylum Chordata; class Aves; order Pelecaniformes; family Ardeidae; genus Gorsachius; species Gorsachius magnificus. Next base: position 11,100,296 of record CM067109.1, on the reverse strand, counting down.
GCAGCATCTCCACCAGCATCCAGTACAATGGGGGGCCCTGGCTGTTTGGGCTACAACCTCCGAGGAGTCTTTTGCAACTGAGGAAGGACCTCCTTTCTATAAAAAGCACAGAAAGAGACTCAAAAGGCTAAGAGAGGAGGTGAAGGCTGCTCCACGAGAGGGCTGAGCACCCAGCAGAGCTGGCTCCTGGCAATGCACTAGCACAGGGGAGCACAGCCAGGGCTGGAGCATCCCAGATCCGGTCTCCCCCAGCTCCCTGCAGTGTCTCCCAGCACTACAGCACCTCGTGTATCGCAACGGTATTGCAACACGTGGAAAACACAAGCTTCGTTTCAACCTTCATCCCCTTTGTACCACAGCTGAGCTGGAGCTATGCCGTGTGCAGGAATCCGGTCCCCAACAAGGGCTGCAAGGCTCACGCTGCCTGCACCATGCTTAGGAGCTAGACTGGAGCTATGCCATGCACCTTCGCCTGCACACACACACGCTCAGGGCAGGCCTGTAGGAAGAGACCCACCATCCCTGGGGATGGGCGCCCACCCCATCCGGAAAGGTTCAGGGTGGAAGCTGTGTGCAGCTCCCAGGGGACAGAGGCTGCAAGTGACCTCATGGGTTTCTTCCACCACTGCCCTCTCTGCTGCCGTGAGTCAGAGATTAACGACAGGCCATTTGTCAGCACCGGTGGCATCATCGCCAATCTCATTTCTGAGCAGACATCTGACCTTGCTTGCATCCCCGAGACCTGTGTTACCGCATGGCTCAGGCTGCCTCCTGACAGCTCCCAGGGGATGCAATGTAAGGCAGGGGACCGGGCTGTGACACAGCCTGATCCTGACTCAGGATGCACACGACAAACCTTTCAGCTGCAGGATGAGTGGTCAGTGTCCGTAGGCTTGCCTCATTGCCCTACCCTTCTCCCAGCTGGTACCCAAGCACGGATGTCCCTTGCTGCGCACTGGATTAGGCCATGAAGAAGGGACATGTGTCTCCAAAGAGGAGGGCTCAGGCAAAGCCAGCCTTGCCTGAATTTCACGAGGTGGGGGAAAAAGAAAAAAACAAACCCAAAACACACCAAACCCCCAAACTTTTTCCCATACCTGCAGCATCCTCAGACCCATCTGTTGCAGCACCATGCTACCCAGCCAGCTGGGGGGTTCAATGTGCAGACCTTCTCCACAGCCAACCATGATCCAGGCTAAATTCTAATCCAGGTCTCACTCAGTGAAGAAACAAGATGAAATCCAGACACAGATCCACCCTGCTTTTCTGAGCAGAGCTTGTACCTGTGTCCTGCAGAGTAGAAGAGCTATGCCACAGGGTCCAGCACCCCTCTGCCCCAAAATGGACCATGTTGCCACTGTACAAGTCTACTATGCAACTACCACTTGGACACCAGACACAGCTCTGGTCCTCACACCTCAAAAAGGGGATTGGTGAGACTGCAAGAGGTATGGGGAAGGGGAACAAAGCACCTTCTGCATCGGGGCACGCCAAGCACATCAAGACTTTTCAGCCTGGGAAGAGGGAAAGGGAAGAAGGATGTGACAGGACGTAGCCACAGGGCCTCAGCCTACATAAACTGTGCTGACCAAACCATGATGTTCATACAGCTCCTTGTTAAATGGCAGAAAACAAATTATTTCAAGAGGAGCAGGGAAGATTCAAGGAGAACATGTCCTCTGATAAATCCTGGTCCTGATGCAAGCTTTGCCTCACTCAACACAAGCCTCAGCCTTTGCCAGCCAGATGCTGGGAGGATTCCATCCCCACCAGCAGGGACGAGACAGCTGGCAGGACGGCTCTTCATCTGCACTGAGTCAAGCCAGTACTGGCTTTTGTACTTCTCAAATGAGGAATGAGTTAAAATGATGTGGGACTGGGAGAAGACACACTCAGTTGAGATGAAGAAATCAGTGCCATTAAACGTCATTAGAATAATATGCCCAGAAAGCTTCATAAAAGGAGATACCATATGATTGAACACTCTCTAGACCCTCATTTTACACAGGCCCAAAACACCAACTGACGGTGTCTTCTAACAGCCAACTCTCACAACTACCAGAAAGTTTTTTGGTTTTGTTTCATGGAGTTTTTTTCCTGAGGAGCTTTTTGGGTTTGCAATTGAAACTACAATTCTTTTAGTTCCTGGGGAAAAAAAAAAAACAAAAAAACCCCCTCATTTTTCATTAAGCTGAAGCAAATGGCATTTTTGCCTGTCAAAAATATTTGACACAACTCTGACAGACTCGACCAGACATATAAATAAAAGATTTAAACCCTTCTGCTTCAGAGCTTAAGAAAAACCCGCTGTCAGTCCCACGCCAGGACAAGCTCTCTCCTGCGGGTCATGTTGCCTGGGGGCTGCCAGCACCATCCCGGCGCTGATGTTGGGAGGGAGGACACGGACCAGCCTCACCAGCCTCTTCATCCAAGCAAAACCCCACCAGCCCACATTATCCCATTGCCACCTCCAAGGCTCGATCAGGCTCCAGTGGCAGGGAGGCAAGAGGCATTGATCCCCTCCCTCGCCTGCCACCATCCATATCCGATAACGGCATCGACCGGGAAGCACTGGATGCTTTATTTCCTCAGCCACCCGGGCTGCGCGTCAGCGGCCATCGGGCCTCCATCCCCACGCGTCATGTCAGCGACACGGCCACAGATGCCATGACAAGATGCAGAGCAGTATTGAAGCCCATTTTGAAATCCTTCTAGCCTATTCAAGCCAGAGAGGCTTATCTACACGGATTTATACTGTTTGCCCCAATATTTAGCTACTGAGCTGACTAATCTGTGTGCAAGAAAAACCCCAGTGCCTCAGAGGCTGAGCAATCTACATCATTCATCATTTAGATTAGCTATTGTCTTAATCCTCTTTAAACTACTGTATAATACATAAGGGAATGGATGTCCTATATGCTCAGGATATGCAAGGAAAAAAAAAAAAAATCCCAGAACAGGCTGAAGATCAGAAACTTGGACAGAAACTAGAATGACAGATCCTACCATGCCACGGAAAAGAAAGGAAAACCTGTTGCACCTCCTGACAGCTGGTTTAACTTCTTGCTCTCTCCACCCCAGCAGCCTTTAATTATTTCCTAGCAAGCCTCCTAAAGCAACACATCGCTCCCCTGCCCTCTCCCCTCCTCACAACCCCGTAAGAAACTGGGGACCCCAAGTCGTGCCAGCCCACGCAATATGGTCTCGCTAAAGCTGCTGCCACGAGGTTGAGCACCTCTGCACCCTGGAGCTGGGACATCCCAAGCCAGCGTCAGCCATAGCCGTGCTGCCCTCGGAAGGGCAATGGCTCTGCACAGCCCAGCACCGTGCTTTGGGCCCAGCCTTACAAACGGGCAGGCTCAGGTCAAGGATTAAAGGAAAATAAATACAGTTGGAGCTAAATTGAGAAGGAGGGGGGGGCAACAAGGCAGTAGCAAATGAGGCTTTAGTTCGTTGCCTGCCAGAGCTGAGGGAGCTAATAAACAGACAGATGAGAGCTAAATTGTCTTCTGAACCTCTGTATCAGTATTCACATTACAGAGGCTGCTTCCAGCAATTCCAGCGTATTAATAATAAATGCTACATAATTACAGCAGACTTGCTTTTGTCCTCTCTTCCTGTTTTCTGTCAATGTCTGCTTAACCCTGTGCAGCCCGCAGTCGGCTCGCTGCCAGCACCAGCCCCTCTGTGGGCAGCACAACCCTGGCACCACTGATCGATGCCTCTCCCAGCTCCCTCCCGGGCTGGACATGGTGCGAGGGGAGGTAAAGGAAAGCTCAAGTGCTGATGCCAGTCCGCAGCGATTACCTTCTACCTGTCAAAGCTGTGCTGATATTGCTGCAGGGCATGAAAAAGGAGTATTTGGGGCCTTGAAGGTAGCCCCAGGCTGGGACGAGTTGGGGACGGTGCAAACGCCATCTCCATGAGCACAGAGTCACCAACAGCTTCTTAATAGCCAACAGGGTTTATGGCCATTCCTGGTTTTCATCTCCTCTGGATTCACAGCTGGAGCTGCTGTCCCCACAGAAACGCTTTTGGGGCATCTCTGCCCCAGCCCATGGGGAGCTCTCCAGCTGCACCCACAGTCACAGGGCTGTCGGGTGGTGATGGCTCCCCGGGATGCACAGGCCAGGAGCAATAACACCGCACGCTGCAGAAGGAAGCAACTGTGGGAAGACATAGGAGGTGACCCACAGGTCCCAAGTCTGGCACCCAGGTAAGGAAGAACAAAGCCTTTGTGTCACCAAGTTGCAGACCAAACCACCTCCAGCTTGTGCAGTGCTGCAGCCACCTCCCCACGCTCCCCCTGTGGTCTCCGCAGGGACCCTTGGACCCAGCTGCTCTACCTAAGCATCCATCTTCCTAGGTAAGCTGTACTGAAATGCCATGCCCCGTCTGATCATTTCATAAGCTGATTCAAATGAGAATTAAAGACCCTCTGGCACTTTTTCCCTGAATTTTAGAAGCATTTCATCCAATCTAGCTGCAAACTGAGCTCTGGAGCCTGCTTTGCTTCCCACAGGACTGGTCTGATGAGCGTTTCTTCCTCAGTTGCAGGCAAAGAACATCAAAACGCTGGAGAAGGGTCCACGTTAACAGTGCAGTAGCTGTTTATAGCAGAGCACGGGTTTCATTTGCACCTTTCAGGCTAGCTCTTTCTTTTCCCAACCTTGCAGGGAGGCTGCCATGCCCCCTAACATAGCTTCAATAATAGAATAGAACAAATACCTCAAATGGGATTTCTGTGAGAAGAAACCAACATGCAAAACAAAGCGTGCCTGCCTTCCAGTGCAAATTAACTCAGCTTCTGCCCTGACTACAGACCTTTCCAGAGTAAGACCCACTGGACGGTAAATGAATGCCAAGCAACTCAAATACAAATCTCTGCCTGCACAGAGAGTGCCTCAAGTGCTAAGGGAACACTTGGCTTGAACAGCTGAGAATTGAGAAGCCTTGAAAAGGTAAAAAAACCAACTCAAACCCAGCTACATCACTCACACAGGGAAGACGAGGCTGGAGTGACGTAAGACCGGCTGTCCCTCAGACACCAGTGTCCCACCCAGCCAGGGACATGCACAGCATCCCCAGCACTGGCATCCTGCCACTGCTTTCCAATGGTTCCCATGGCTGCACATATATCCACTTTGCGTTTTCTGTGCCCTCTCCTCTGCAAGGTGAAGTAGAGAAGCGTTTTTCTCCCTGTGCAGGTCACAGTCACTTTTTTTGCTGTTCTCAGAAAATGAAGCAGCAACCAGTTATTCAGGAAAAAATGCTGAAGAAAGAGAACAACAGCTCTTCTCTGTCCTACACCAACCAGTAGAGGCGCTGAGAAAAGCGAGAGATACTGACTGTGCAGGTTGATGGGAGGAATGCACAGGAGTCCTTCTGGACTGCTCGCATGGAGGGAGCATGCCAGAGAAGGATGGAGCAGAATGGGGAATAGGAAAAAAGAGGTATCATCATCATCATCATATCAAACTGTTCCTGGCAGGATGGTATGAGGAAGGCTACTTTGAGAGCAACACTGTGAGCACGCAGCCACAGGGTATGAGGAAGCCCAAGTTCATCCCCACTGGGTGGCCCTGGGCTGGTCACATCTACCTGGGCTGCCCTCTCGGCAGCGCAGCCCCAATTTCTTCACTGCAGGGACCTTTGGTCCCTGTGCAAAAGGCTCTCAGCAGGCTGGAGTCCTCACACGCTGCCATGAGCTGGTGTGGCCAAGAAAGTAATAAGCCATATGGAAAGGAAAGGGAAGCCCACCAAGAGCTGCAAGGAAGATGACATGAGTCAACCCCAGAAAGGAAGATCCCGAGCTGGACCGCAGCTCTGGGACACACACAACCACCCAGCCAAGCAACCTGTGCTGCTGGAGCAGCTCCCACGCGTGGAGGGCAGCGATGGCCCTGCCAGCCCCTCGCAGCACCCGCCAGACACACAGACAACCTCCAGCACTGCTGGGCTGGCTGTCACAGGATTGCGGGCATGGAAGGACAGTGGAGCACCCCGACTGCTCTGCACGCCCCTCTCAACACGGCACACCCAGGTCAAGCCCAAACCCTCCCAGCATGGATCTCTGCATCATAGCGCTACAGGGTAAAGCAAGATTTGCCCCAGGATGATCAGCCAGTGCTCCTAGATGCGAAGGCACAAAAGCATTAGGCTCTGAGCCCCCAGGCTCATCTCCAGGACAGCCTGTGTCTGCCAGGGCTGTTTCCCTGCTTTCCCACAACCTCCATGTCCAAACCCACCCCCCAAATCTCAGGATGCTCCCAGGCAGCTGATGGCAGCACGTTGCAGGCTGCATGAGCCTCTTGTGTCAGTCCCCTCTGCAAGCTATTTAAAAAAAAGAGAGCAAGCTATTAATTACAAATTAAGCTGCTAATTGATACCAAGCTCTGTTAGCTCTAGGGGAAACAGAGGCAGAGCTGTGCCTGTCACACCATGGCTCGCTGATTGCAACTGCAGTATGAGGGGCTTGAATTTCCCAGGAAAGCTGCTGGCGACACAGTTGCACTGCTGCCAGCTCGAGCTGCACACGCCAGCCCAGGGATCTCTCAATACTCCACTTCTTCCAGCCCTGACCTGCCTCCAACCACTGTGACAAACGAAGGTTCAAACATTCTCCCAGCTGACAGTCAGACCCAAGTGCAAACCCCAAGTCAGCACGCACAAGCACCAGCAATTGCCTCCACCCAACTTCTTCCTATAACACGGCAATTGCAGGTGACAGCTCCAGGGCTCCCCTCAGCCAAAGATCTCCTTGCTGGGAGGGGATGAACAGTCTCCCCATCACCACGCCCCAGTGGCACTTAAAGGTTTGTACCGCAACAAGTCCCCGTTTTGCTTGGCCCTGCGCCTTGCCAAGGACAAGGAGATGAAGCAACGCAAGCATCTGCCCATGCCAGATAGGTAAGATCAGGTCAGCTGAGATCCTAGAGCTGAAGAAACCCCTCCTGCCCTAAGTTTCTCAACTCTGCCTTTTGGAAAGCTCAGAAACACAGTGCAGAATTACCTCCTCTCTTGATAAGTACCAGGTAATAAGTAATTAAATAGTAATATTAATAAATAATGAGCAATAATTCCTTAATAAGGGACAGTATAGCTTGAAGTACTCCGCTATGTCCCAACTTTGAAGCAGGTGGGAAGCTCCTCTCTTGTACAGGGAAGCACAACCCTTGCCCAGGCTGGACTGACCTGCCTTGTACAGGGGCTCTGCTGGAGCAGGACCAGTTCTTCTGAGTTTGGCCATCAAGCGGCTGATGCTGAGGTCTCCATCCATCCTCTCTCGCACCGCCTTTCTCCTCAGGCAGCTCAATTAAGCCTAACGAATTACATCCAGCACGAATCACAAGCAAACACAGGAAGACTTGGCGACCATTGTGCTGTGCAAGCAGAAGGTGAATAAATAAAATTGACTCAAGTTGACAGAAAACTGCGCAGTGAAGCTCGTTGGACGTTGCCAATTCAGTGATAGAGATTCTGTAGTGAAGCATCTGTTTGAGTGACTTTGGCTCAAAAGGGGGCAAAAATAAAACATGACAAAAGCCAATTCTACTTTTAAATAGGAAAACCTCCAGAGAAGTTTTATGCTATTTCAATATCCCATCTCTCACTCCTGTTGCAGTGTTTTTCCACACTCATGGGGACAAGATACTTCTGAGTGCCTGATGGGCAATCAGATGGTCCAAATTAGGCTGTTGTCTGCTGCCCTGTCCCTGTGTACTTCCAAAAATGAGTCCATCTCCTGCCTCTCCTCACTCATCAAGGAGCTCAAAACAGCAATACCTTCCCCCCCCCCCCAACACCCTTCTCCACCTTCCCTTCCCCAGGCTGCACAGACCCACTGCTCTCAGCATCTCTGACACCATTCTTCTCTTCCACAAACCCTCCAAATTTCCCTGCTGACAACCACCAAGGAGTTTTGACATCACATTCCCACAGGACATAGTGGTGGGGAAATACTGTAAAGCAAGACAGACTACACAGCTTTCCAGAGGGCAAGAAACCCTCCCCAAATTTAGTTGTAGCCATAACCAACTGTCACAGTTTTCCCTTCAAAAAACAAAGATCCCTGCTCCACAGCTATGCAAACAGTTGCCATTTCAACACAGTTTCCACCCCCCTGTTCCTTCAATTCGAAGTCAATTACAGCAAGGTTAATGGGGCAGAGAGGATGCCAGTCGGCTGGGTAATGATGTCAAAGCACCTGGCATTGCCTGGGCAACAGCTAGGCAGCGGGGATGCAAATGAAGGCGCAGGATTGCACTTGGTCCCTGGAAACGAGCTGATGCAATTGAGCGTATCAGCATTAATGAACACGGAAATAATAAGAGCACCCAGAGAAATAAGACACTGATGGAGGGGGGGTTGAGGGGAGGGGGTGTTTGCCCCCAGCAGGAAGAGATTGCGATGGGCACTGTGTGCTGGATGTCTACGGGAACTGGCTTTGTGGTGCTGAGCCTCCTCCAGGTCTTCACCCAGAGGTGCTTCCCACGGTTCAACACTCCAGCTTTGCACACCCAAGACCGACCATGTTGTCCCTCTGCTGAGGTCTCTCCTCCAGCAGCTTCTGGCTCCTCTCCAGCCAAGCTGCTGCAAGGAGAGGAAGAGCGGAGCTGCATCAAGATGCCTATCAAGAGGGCACAACTCAGAGCGACCTGATACACATGGGGCTGAGGCAGCAAAGACCAAGGGGCAAAGAAGTGCACAGGAGCAGAGCTGCTTGAGAGCGATTTCAGCTCTGCAGGACCTGCTCTGCAGGAAGACTGCTCTAGCAGTGCAGCCCCGCTCTCGCCAGAGCTTGCAGTCCCCACATCATCTGCAATTAATATTTTGAAGCTTGCAGGCAGAGCAACAGGAGCTGCTATGTGGGATGTTATCTGCCAGGACGGCACTTGGCACAATGTGCTTCCACGGACCAGGACGACCGGGCAGCAGATAAGAGTGCTGCAAGCCTCGGATGCCAGCAAGCCTCTTCCAGCTTAGGTCCACCACCCAGCTGCTGTCTCTTCTCCCTAGTCCACAACTTCCATCAGATCCTCCTCAGCACATTTAGTACTTGGAAAACCTTCACTCCCATACTGTAACATTCAGTGTTTTTCTATCCCTGGCCTTTAAGTGCACTCCACGCCACCACCCTCCCTCTTTCCTGACCCCGCTCACACTCCAGCACAGCTGCAACAATGCAGCTGCCTTTGGTCCCCAAGCAGAAGACATCCATCCCTCCACATCCCAGTGGCACAGGTGGGCTGGTGCCCCCCACCCACCCTCTCATGCTTTCTGCTCATTCCACAGCTCGCCCCCAAAACGTGCTCCAGGGCAGCAACAGCTCCACCAGCAGCCGCAGTGAGGTCCCACAGTGGTTCTCCTGCCCCAAGAAACGCTACACGGGATGGGCAGGGGAAAGCTGACGGCATTTCTCACACCGTTGACTAGCAGAGCTTGCACAGTTGAGATGCAGCTGTGCAAATGAGGCCCCAGCAGCCACCCCCCAGCCCCGGTGATTCCCCACTGCTGCATGAAGAGCGGTATCAGGGGCACAAAGCAGCTGACACCACAGGGGAGAAGTTGGGTCATGCATCCATTTACAAGGTCATCCCTGTGCCTCTTTAAAGACCTTCACTTTCGCCCAAGGCAAGTCAAGGTGACTTGGACAGACCCTGCTGCTGCTGCTCCTGCTCCCACCGACGCTTTCTGCTATCCCCTGCCCTTGCGCTGCGAGCCCCTCGGAGCAGAGCATCCTCCTCCGCTCTCTGGAAACGGCCCAGCAAAGCAGCAGCCTGCACCATAAATAACACTGGCAATGGGCAAGAGCAGAGCAGCCACGGGCTCTGCAGGGACTGGAGCATACCCGGCCAACCCATGCCCAGGCTCTGCGGGACACGGGGTTTGCCCTGAGCAAACACCTTCCAAGGGTTGTCCCTGCCTGCAGTGGCAGGACCAGGCATGCCTGGGCTCACAGCAGTGCCATCTCCAATGCCAGGCCTCTCCTTGAGTCCCGTGTGTTCCCACCATGGGGGGACACGGGGTTTCGAGAAACACCTTATGTTGCTTTTAAATGTCAGCAGTAAAACCAGCTACACATCAGAGGGAATTAAATGGAGGGGGGGGGGGGGGGGAAGACGAAAGGGAGAAGAGACAGGTCTGCTAATAGCGAGTCAGCCAGAAGTCTCCGAATCCATTTGAAATGCACAGAGCTTAATTTAACTTAATGGTTTTGTCAAACATTGGCACTCTGTTAAAAGCACAGGCGAGCTGGTAATCCAAACGCCAGTGGCTCTGCCTTTGCTAGTCGCAAGAAGGCTGCTGTTCAAGTCCCCAGATAGATCCATCTGGTTTCACGCAGGCAGCAAGCATGGCCCTGGCTACTGCAGTCACTCATTAGGGCAGCTCTGTATTTACTTAGCACTGGCAGCAGCGCTGGCTTTGCCCAGAACACAAAAACAAACACAGCCACTGCATTTCTGAGCTTGTACATGTGTTAAGGCAGCTCCAGGCTTCTCCTGAAAACAGAATGTGGTCATGGTAAGAGGGATTTGCAACTTTCCCCCGGGAAGGCAAAATGAAATCTTTCACCTACATGGAGTTTGGAAAGAAGTTGGAAGAAAAAAGAAAAACAAACTCTTTGCTGATGGGCAGGTAGAAAAAGCCATGGGCTGAGCTGCAAAAGCCAGCTCCCCACCCAGCCCTGGTCTCCCTCCCCTCTCTGGCAGCGCCAGGTAAGGGCTCCCGGTAGCCCCCATGAGATGGGATGAGGCTCAGCCCCCCGGGAAACCAAGCAGCACTAGCTCTGCTGCTGTCAAACCCTCTTCTAGAGAACAAAAATAGAAATATCAACTGGCCGTTTAAGATTAACTTCCCCCTGCAGACAGGAGACTGAGCCCATCTCTGCACACAGTAGGGATGAGATGAAGGGCATTTAAGCCTCCTCACCTGCCCTGATGCCGTATTCTGGCAGAAGATGGGGATTTGAGGACACCTAACATGCTGCCTTAGGGTTTTGCCCCCCCCTCCAAGGGCACCAGAGGATAACCTAGTGACTTTCTATGATTAACCTAGTGACTTTCTATGATGGTGTGACAACAACAGTGGACAAAGGAAAACCAATGGACGTCATCTATCTGGACTTCTGCAAAGCCTTTGACACGGTCCCCCACAACATCCTTCTCTCTAAACTGGAGAGCTATGGATTTGATGGGTGGACTGTTTGGTGGATAAGGAACTGGCTGGATGGCCGCATCCAGAGGGTAGTGGTCAATGGCTCGATGTCCGGATGGAGACCGGTGACGAGTGGTGTCCCTCAGGGGTCCATACTGGGACCGGTGCTGTTTAACATATTCATCAATGACTTAGACAGCGAGATCGAATGCACCCTCAGCAAGTTTGTGGACGACACCAAACTGAGTGGTGCGGTTGACACACCAGAAGGACGGGATGTCATCCAGAGAGACCTGGACAGGCTGGAGAGGTGGGCCTGTGTGAACCTCATGAGGTTCAACAAGGCCAAGTGCAAGGTCCTGCACCTGGGTCGGGGTAACCCCCAGTATCACTACAGGCTGGGGGAAGAAAGGATCGAGAGCAGCCCTGCCGAGAGGGACTTGGGGGCACTGATGGACAAAAAGCTGGACATGAGCCGGCAATGTGCGCTGGCAGCCCAGAAGGCCAACCGTACCCTGGGCTGCATCAGGAGAAGCGTGGCCAGCAGGTCGAGGGAGGTGATTCTGCCCCTCTACTCTGCTCTGGTGAGACCTCACCTAGAGTACTGCATCCAGCTCTGGAGCCCTCAGCACAAGAAAGACAGGGAACTGTTGGAGCGGGTCCAGAGGAGGGCTACAAAAATGATCCGAGGGCTGGAGCACCTCTGCTATGAGGACAGGCTGAGAGAGTTGGGCTTGTTCAGTCTGGAGAAGAGAAGGCTGCGGGGAGACCTGATTGTGGCCTTTCAGTACTTAAAGGGGGCCTATGGGAAAGATGGGGAAAATCTTTTTAGTAGGGCCAGCTGTGACAGGACAAGGGGTAATGGTTTTAAACTAAAACAGGGTAGATTTAGACTGGATATAAGGAGGAAATTCTTTACAATGAGGGTGGTGAAACACTGCACCGGGTTGCCCAGAGAGGTGGTGGAGGCCCCATCCCTGGGAACATTCAAGACCAGGTTGGATGGGGCTGTGAGCAACCTGATCTGGTTAAGGGTGTCTCTGCTCCCTGCAGGGGGGTTGGACTAGATGACCTCTAGGGGTCCCTTCCAACCCAAAACATTCTATGATTCTATGACCTGCAGCACCAGGCACTGCATGATTCAAGCCACTGAGACACAGGCACACAGGGTCCAGGGACCAGGGCGCTCTCCCCTTTGCAGTGACAACAGTCCAAAAAGGTCAAACTTCTTGTACTGTCTTGAGAGGAGGCTAAAACATCGCTTTTAGCCTCGCACCCGTCTGCGGGGCAGCCACAGATCTGTCCTCGGCGCCCACGCTCCCCCATGCACCAGCAGCCACCACAAAGTGGTGAGACCATAGACCTTGGGAGCACAGCTCTGCCCACCTCCCCATCTCCACGTGCTGGCAACAGCAGATCCCAGAAACCTCCCCCTCCCCAGGGCAGAGCCTCCATTTCCCAGCATATCCCCAGAGCACAAGGCTACAGAGGGAAACCAGCCCAAACTCCAGGGCCATGGGCACATTCCCCCCCTCCACAGAGCGCAGGTGGGGAAGGGGCTCCAGGAAAACTTGGAGGGGGCAGTGGAGGCTTTTGAGCCTCTGCATCCCCTTAAACCTCCCCCTCCATCCCCGGACCTGGATTCCTGTTTGATTTAAGACGCAAATGGGATCGAGTTTAAAGGTCTCAGCCTGGCCCTTGACTCCTTGGTGGGAGTCTTTCCACATCACAAAACCACCAGACAATTCAGCCTGATTGACAGCCTTTCAGGCAGAGAGGCCCAGGGCTGGAGGCAGGGGAGGGGGCCGTGGGTCAGGGCTAAGGGGGGGGCAGCCGGAGCCACGCATGGGGCTGGGAGAGCTGGGGATGGCTGCGAGGTGTGGACGACGCTCAAGGTTTGTGTTTCCACAGGAAAAAGGTTTCTGGGGAAGGATGCGAGAGGCTAGAGCATCCTTGAGGGATACAGTTCCACTTAATACTGGCAAAAGCCAAATTGCAGATAGCACATACAAGGGCAGGGGGCGGGGGGAGGAAGAGAGTTGGTTTAATGCACATTTTCCCTGAGATAAGCGGATAGCAGTGTACACCAGAGAAAGCAGGGAGCTGAGGCAAAGGCAGGAGGGGGACCCCAGGCTCAGAGAGAGGAGGGGGGCCAGGGACAGGCAAGGGCCAGGGGGGATCAGGTATGGGAAAGCAGATGAGCAAAGCCAGCACTGAGTCGCTGCAGCCTCGGTGGCTGAGCCCAGAGTCAAGGCTGAGATGGCAGCATGGAAGCACCCACACGGGCATGCATTCTGCCTCATGCCCCATCCCTGCCCTCCAGCCCCAGCAAAACCCAGCCTGGTGAAGGGACATCACCAAATTTCCCCTGCAGCAAGAGGTAGGATCCCCAGAACAGCCAACAGAAAAGATGTAGTGATTCCTTGTGTCCTCCACCCTCCTCCTCCTCACACCCCAGCTTAGGAGAGCTGGGCACACCCACGGCTTCCTCCAACACAGCTTTTCCCCCTATACTGGGGCTGATGCCAACACCCTCCATGGGTTTGCAGAGCCCAGTCTTCAGCTGTATGCAGCCAGCCCCCTTCCAAACCCACTTACATTGCTAATTTTGGAAGAAGATTCCCTTAAAACTATTCTCACCTCGCAGTCTGGGTCAAACCCATGTTTACCAGCCCCTCATCTCAAGAAGGACACAATGCACCTCTGCAACAAGCTGAGAGTCATCACTTGGGGAGACCAGGCAAGGGAATGCAGGAAGATCACAGGTACTTGTCACACTATCTTATTTATCCCCCCTTTGGCACACAGGAAACCCTTTCTCCTACCTTTTTTTTTTTTTTCTCTCCTTTAAATAAAAGACAGAAATTTTAAGCTGGTGCTTTAAAGCACAGCAACCGCCAGCCGATCTCCACAGCTTGCCAAGAGAGCAATTCATCCTCTGCATCTATTCTGCAGTAGGTAAAGCCCCCCCCCTCGCTTTTGTTCATCTCCCCGCTCTTTTGTCTGGCCCTGAAAGCGTTGATCACTCCTGCATGAGGAATGTGAAACTGATGTGATGTGAGAGGAACAATGCTCCAGCCCGCTCCTTGCAGCCACATCAAAGTCCCCATTTGCATGGCTTCCCCTTGCCTGCCTGTCCCCCTCTGCCCCCGGCTGCGCTCTGGCTGCTTCAGCGCCTTCATTGTCCTCCCAGCTTCGAGAAGCAGCCTTGGCCTCCTGCTAAAAGGCGCTCAATGGCCTCCCCATGCCTGCCACTGCCTCCGCCTGCCCATGGGAAATAGCACCCATGGGCAGCATCTGGCTGGCAGGAGAGGTGGCATCTGCAGGTGGCACTGGTGCAGGCTGGGATGCACCACAGTGACGTCTCTGTTAATCCCGCTGCTGTCTGGTACCTGCTCCCAGACGGATGCTTCTCCTCATAGCACTGCCATGCTGGGGTGGGAGAATATAAGCAAAAGGATGGAGAGGTGAGGAAGAGCTGATAAATCAGGAGGTGTTGGGCAGCGGGGCCCCAACACTGCTAGAGGAGAACGGGTAAGCGCGTGGGGGGCATTAACACAAAAAGTAGGACATTTCTTCAGCCAGCGAAGGGCATGGAGGGAGTTCACACTGAAAATGCCCTGCTCTTGCAGTGTCTGGGGGAGGCAGACCCCTGCCTCTCCTTCTGATGCAGGAGGAGAGACCGGAGCTGGACACTCAGAGAGGACACAACCTGAGAGCTGGACACCACCACACCTGTAGCACCGCCAGCCCACGCAGCACCCCCCAGTGCTGGCAGCAGAATGGCGCTCAGCAGATGCTGCAAAAGCTACGGAGCAGATGGATGAACACAGCTCTGGGTCCAGGCAACCTCCTGCCAGGCGGCTGAGCCCAGGCATGCCAACACCAGGTAAAAATCATGCTGCTACCCTCTAACGAGCAGCCACAACCCAGCGCTGAGATGCCCCTCCCACAGCACGCTCCACAAGGAGTCCGGCTTCTCCACACCTCCTCAGGTCAAAGACTTTAACCCAGGGCCAGCGAAGGAGGCTGCTGAGAGAAAACAAACCCTCCGGCGAGACAGAAAGCCTCTCCCCAGCCCCGCAGCAGCTGCGGCTTCATGGCAAGCTTGTGCCAACAGGACAGCAGCTGGGAAGTGATGGCTTTCCAGCTCCCCAGGGCACTGCCTGCCTCCAAGTCCCCTGGGACCCCCAGGCAAGCAAGCTCCACCTTCCCTCAGGGGGCAGCCAGGTGCCTGCTGCCAGGCAGGGGGACGCAGGCAGCACCCAGGCAGGGATGGGGACGCCAGACACTGGCTGTGCCGCCTGGGGCAGAGGGTGGAGGCTGGCATGGGACAAGACCAGAGGAAAGCAGTGGTGGGATGACACAGAACCGTGTAGCACCAAGCAGCACTGGAAACAGGAGGGACACTGACGCCCCTGTAAAATTGAGGTGCTGCTGATGCACCTGACAAGCTGAAGGATTTAATTTTTGCTGGAAGAGGCAATAGACTGAGTTTAGCCTTGCCACCGAGACCAGTATAAGATTGATTCCCTCCCATCCTCATCCTGAAGTACAGGACTTCCAGTTAACCTTAACACCATGATGCTGAGCTGGTCACCCGGTCAGAGACAGCCAGCATCTGTCTGCAGGAAAAAAAAAAAAAAAAAAAAAAGACCCTTCTAGGTCCAGCCATTTCCAACACAGCAAGAAAGATCCAGGTAATCAAGGCTTTGAGTCCAAGTACATCTCCAGTTTGCACCTCATACAGAAGATCAGTGATCCAGAGGGACTCCAGGTGTTTTGACTTCAAATGCATAGAAAATGCAAACCAACTGTCCAAGAGCCATTTCTGGATTATCAGCCCACAGATCAAAATGCTCTGTGGGTTACTGTGTAGGATATACCGCTCTAATGTTAAACAGGCACTTCTTAAGCACTTTCCAGGCCACCTGTACCCAGGCAGCCTCCTGGGTTTTTACCTGGTTACTGCAGCCCCCTGTTCAAGCCCCTCTGCTCTTCATCTCTAGCTGAGGTTCAGCAGCCTGCCAAGGAACTGGCAACAGTTCCTGATTTATACCGATGGAGAATATAACTTTGCTTTACAAAGTAAATAGAGCCACTACCAAAAGGCAGAGCACTTCTTTTTTTTATTAATGAGCATGTTTCTGCCTCAGTGTTTACAGGGGAGGCAGGGCGGTCAATGCGGAAGAACCAAGCTCACCTTCCTAACACTTTGGGTCACATCTCCTACACAAAAGCCCTCTGTTGTGCATTAGACCTGACCAATGTCATTTCTGGTTAGGGAAGAAGAACCTCAGCTAGAGGAACACGCTGGGCTATGATTAAGGAAAATATTTCATTCTGGCATTTGGAATTTTCCTTGCCAAGCTGGTTTACCTTATGATAACACCAGAAAGGCTGTTTTGCCGTGTATGTTCTCCCATAGTAACTCGAGCCCCCAGCAGCTCTGAGGCTCCTTCACCGGGTTGAGGGGGAGCACAGTCCACCCAACTGTGCTGCCCACCGCCCTGCTGGGCTCTCACCTCGTCACCCAGGGGGCTGAAGAGACCCCTCTGTGTCCCCAGGAGGAAAGGAGTCCCCTAGCTCAGGAGGGAAGGTGGCATCAGTGTCCTTTTTGGTAGCTATAATGGTGCAACAAGTAGCTTTGCTCGGAGAGATGAAAACCTGCAGGACTGCAGGACAAGAGTCTCACTCTTGTGTTACTGGCAGCGAGCTGCTGCTGAAGAGGTCGCAGGTAAGATGCTGTACACCTCTCCGGTACTCCATCTCCCTGGCTCTCCACACAGCTTTCAGCAAGGCAGGATAGGTCCCACTTCACCCTGTCAGTGCTGCAGCAAGAACATGGAGCAAACACTGCACCAGTGGGGGAAGAAACGCTATGATCCCCCCACAGTGCTCACTGGGGAGTTAAATCCACCCCCTAAAAGGTGGTGAAACATTGGAGAAACTCCCCCACGCAGGGCTGGGTACCACGCAGGCACTGGGAGACACCCATCCTCTCCCTTGCTCTGCCCCAATGGTCCCCAAGGAAGCCCCCTTACCTTGCCTTAGACCTAACCCAGCATCACAGCTTGCTGAAACTCAACAGTACCATTCGAGCAGACCCCAGGCAGACACCCCTATCCCTTCCAGCATGCATACAGAGCCAAAACGCAGCAAGGAGCCACCCCACTCCCTGCATTTAATTGCCATCGGAGGCATACCACAGGTGAACAGAACTTTGAATACAGCTAGACAGATGTTGTTTCAGGGCTCGCTAATTCTCTGTCCCTAATTCTTTCCTGGTTTCTGCAAGATACAGTCAATTCTTGACCAGCCACCACACATGCATGTTTCTTTGCTTTCAATTCGGCCAGCAAAATCCATTTACCGTGCCTGTCTCATCCGGTTTCCATCAAGTCTGCTGAATTCTCCTTCAGTGAAATAAGCAAGTTTACTGTAACACCCTCTTTTGTAAGAGCACAGCTAAAATGACAGTCTTTCTGGTGCCTGACTATTTCCCTTCACAGCAGGAGCTAAACACTGCTTGTTTTCAATTGTGAACTGTTCCGACTTCTTGAAATGCATGAAAGTACCAAGGGGGTCAATTTAACTTGGAAAAAGGTTTCTAAAAGAGAATATTTATTTACCTTGCAGTTTGCCGTGGAGAAGTTTAGGCTAGTAATTTACTAGCCGAGAATGTGGGGTTCTCTGGGTGAACAGGAGAGGGAAGAGATGCAACTCAACATCTGCCTTGTCCAACATTGGCCATGAAGAGTCAGAGACCAAACTGTTGGTTTGGGATTCCCAGTTGCAGAGCCCTGCCCCACCTGGTGGGTCTGGGGGAGGCAGGGCAAAAGCCCCCCCATCTGCACAGCCAAGGGGTTTTTTTGGCTGTTGGTGCCCGAGCCACATGCCACCTTCAGGCCCTGCCAAACATGGTCCCAGTCCTCTGCAGCATGTGATTTCCACCTCAAGGCACCTCATAAGGGTTTCCCAGACAGTTTGGGGTGGAACAGAAGGAATAGAAAACCCAGACCTGTTCTTCCCACACCCCCTACTCCTTCCTTATTGCTTTTCTGGTGACACGCATCCATGGCAAATTTCCTGCAAGACACTAACATCATTCGCCCCGTGCTAAATGCTGCCAGATAAGTAGCATGAGAGTCAGGGTGACCCTTTGATTCAAAACCAGCTGGAGAACCAGGCCACGCTGCTACCTGCAAGCACCTGAAAGAGCCACCCTATTAACTTCTGCCCATGAGGAGCCACCAGCAGCCCCCGAGCACGGGGTGGGAGGGGATGTCCCCAAGTATGCACACCAAAGAAGGAGACGACCAGAGAGCTCTCCTCCCATCCCCACGCTTCCCTGAGCAGGACAACTGCACATATGGAGCCAGGCAGCTGATGGGAACCCAGCGTGGGGCACACCAAGTTCTGCACAAGAAAACCTGGCCCCTGTACTCCATTTGCAAAACACTTGAAGCCCAATGCTTTCAGCACAGGAAATGTCCCAAGTCCTTACACTTTAGGGCTGAATTCCCCCTCCCGCAGTAGCCTGCAGTTTTCATTTCTCATCCTCTCAGGTTATAGCTTCCTTACACTCTTCACATCCTTGCTATTTTTTTGGCGGCTCCTCAAGTTTCATTCTCTTTTCCAAGTTACATGAGCTGAATTTAAGACTTCTGGTACTCCTCCCTGCCCATTAGCAGTCATAAATTAAAAGCAGAATTAAAGAAATTATTTGCAATACCATTTGAGACACCTTCAAGCCTCTTATTGCCTTGCCACATACTGTGAGTTCTGACCCACCAAGGGACTTTACGTCTGGACCTTGCCAAGTGTTTACCTAATATCCTGTTAGGTAGGTTTGGGGGAAGAGCTCTTATCCTTCTCAGAAACAAGATAATCTTGAGGTTTTGCTGAAAACTTTTTGGTCCTGCATCAAGTTTGTTGCAAATGAGTGCCCACCTGCTAAGGTCTTTTGATGCTGAACAGCAGATATGACCCACTTGAAGAAAAAACATGCAACAATTGATTTTTTTCTGTTTTTTTTTTCCTTTCATGGAATTTGGGTAGGATGTTACCAGACCTGCACAGGAAACTGAGCTACTGCCTGCAGCAACATCCTCCCATGGAGGCCACGGCTACTGCGAGCCAAGGAAAATCACTGCACACCAGCCTGCTGCCAGGACCAACAGCATCCTGTTGATTTCTACGTTTCCAGGAACCGAACAACTGCGGACCTATGGATTTTTATTGCTATGCTCTGCTGCACCCATCTCCTTCCCTCCACAATCCTGTGTGTCAGGGAAGAGGCCGAGAGAATGTCCTATTGCTATGTGCTCAGGACCCAATGTGCTGGTATTACCACCCAGAAGCTCGGGAAGGTTGTCTGAGTGCAACCAAAGTTATTTCTGAAGTCTCATATGATCCTCACAGGTACAGCCCTTGCTGTTAAAAGCTCAGTTGGCACAAACCAGTGGCACAGGGCTTGCAGAACCCTGCCTGTCCCCCAGGACCATTCACAGCCTGGGAGTTGTGTATGGACCCAGGCAAGATGCAAAGCTGAGCTCAAGTGTCCCAGGGAGGAAGGGCTGGGGGCAGAGCACCCAACCGCCTGTGGGAAAAGAGCAGCAAGAAGGCGTGAGCATGTGTCATGAGATATTCAACCCCAGCTGGTCACCGGAAAGGAGCTGGGAGCAACGAGGACAGAGCACAAAGCCAACAGCTCAACAACTGTCAGGTCAGAGCGCCAAGGCACGGTGAGAGCACACGGGCCATCACCGCTACGTAAGACACCACATGCCTTAATCTCTCCCTGGGGAGAGAACCTCTTCCAGCCCAGACTGTTTGTATATTCAGCTAATTTTGTTGCCTGACTTTCCACCTACTTGCTCAGCGGAAAGCCGATCCTTCCCAGTAATCACCACTATTTCATCCCTACCCTCAGATGCAAGGCCATGGCATAAGCAAAACCCTGCTCCGCTGCATCAGCTGCGAACCCAGTGTCACAAGGGCAACTGGCTCCCCTTGCTGTGTCCCCTTCGCTGGAGCTCCTCTCCCAGCCTCAGCACCGTGTGTGCCAGCGTAGCCAAATACTGCAGCCAACTTGTTGGTCTAAATGAGCCTCATACATCCTAAAATGCAGTTCCAAATCTCTTCCATGGCTCCTACACACAAGTCAGGCTGTTCAAGGGCAGTGGTATAATTAGGGGGAAAAAATACCCTGCATACACCAGGGAGCATCCTGAACAGCATGAGCTTAGTATTAGCTCTTGCTAGAGCACAGTGAGACTATTCCTGGCGGCTGCCTTCAAGCACTGGTGTCCACGCCTAACAAAAAAAAAAAAAAAAAAGAAAAAAAGGTTGTGGAAGTGGAACAGCTTCCAAGAAGAATTAGGAGAATGAGTCGGGAACTGGAAAGCCCGCTGTGCAGCCACAGGCTCAAGTGCTCAATTGGTTCAACTAAGCCAAGAGACGATCAGGAGAGGATTTAATAACCCCCTGCAAAGGTACCAGTGCAGGAAGAAGATTTCTGCTGGCAGCAGGGACCTCGCCTTTCGGGGTTGCCAAGGAGGAACAGGTCATGCCGTGCCTGCCCCTGGCTCAGGTTCCAGCTAAGTGCCCTTCCTGAGAGGGGAAGAGGGGAAAACTGCTCCTGCATGGGGCACGTGGTAGGCAAAAGGCAGGATCGGAAAGGGCTATGGGCTCAAATCCTGCACAGCAAAGGCAAAGGATTCAGCTCAGCTTGTGGGTCATTGTAAGAGGGCAAACAAATTAACCCCGGGCTGGGAGGCGTTATGCCCCAGTCTCAGCTCCAACTGCAAGCCACCCCACCTGTGAGCCCCCAGGTGTAGCAGAGGAGGGCAGACGAGCAGTGGAGATGCCCCAGTCCCCTCCCTCCAGACCAGCCAGAGATGAACCAGAAGCCGAGCCACGTAGCAAACCCAAGGGCATCTACTGACAGCCCACCCTGAGATGTCCCCCTTGCACCTTCCTTTAGCTCTTCATTTCACATGCAAAACTTACCAAAGGAGACAGCCCATGTTCTCATTAAAGACAGTCAGGCCAGTGGTCATTTGGAAAAAAGGGAAGGCAGATTGTGTTGTTTTTAAAATGCAAGTCAGCTATCCTCACTGGATCAGGAGGAGGATCAATTAGGACAGAGCAGCAACCTTAAGAGGTCAGAACAGGCATCCCATGTGCTTCTCCAGCACTTTGAAGTCTCGCTGTCCTTTCATTCCCGCTTCCATATTGAAATCATTTTCACCAGGGAAGCTTTGCATCAAACACTGCTCTAAAACCCAGCTGCAACACTGAAACCCGCTCTTCACTCCTCCCCCCAATTACAGCGCTCACTTCACCTTTAAAGCAAGGCTGCCCAGGATGCCTACTTGAGCTGAGCAATAAACGGCACTGATAAGCCGTGGCCATCCCATCGGAGCTGTGTCCTGGAGAGGTAAGCAGGTGAGCGGGGAGAACACAGAGGCATCCCACTGCTCCCTCCGGGGACGAGAACGACCGACTGGGAGCCCATCATGTCCCCCAGGCTGGTACCCACCCTGCACCAGCAACACCCCTGGCACCAGGCTCCTGCTTTTTTTTTTTTTTCCTCTTCTTTTTTTTTTTTTTTTTAAAGCAAAGGGACACCAGTTATTTACATTCAATCACTAATTCCCCTCATGCCCTGAAGACTATTTACGGAGGTTAGCCAAGCATTTTTGATGCGTGCAAAGCACCCTCAAGCTCTTCTTAATAGCTATTTCTGTATAGACATCTTTTGTTCCGAGTCTCCCCCACAACTCTCTGGGCTTTTTTAATCTTGCTAAAGGCAGGTGAGGTGAGGATCTCAGTCATATGAGAAGGGAAAAGAAATTGGTGAGAAACCAATTCTATTTAATAGACCTATTGTCTCCCTTGTATTTACTTCTCCCCAGCAGTACTGTGAAAAAGCCTTTCTCCCCCCCTTCCATCACCAGCTGGAAGGGCTGAGATCATACAGCTCAGACACTGCCACACCATAACTTAAAGTTTCATCCCGTTGCATTCAACAGTGTCCACACTCCCCTCTGGCATCCAGCAGCATCCCTGCAGACATTACAAGTTTTTAATAGCTTGACCACTCTTTCCAGTCCTTCCAGAAATCCATATATGAGCACACTTCTGTCCTTCTCTATTTTACATCCCTCACTGCTGCATTTTGCCTTCTGAATTTCTTCCTTTCCTGGTTCTTTCCCTGATGCAGTCCTCCAGGGCCACCTTACACCTCCCAGAGCCTACCATTTTTAAGTCCATTTTCTACTTCAGTTTCCCCTGGTATTGAATCACTGACCTAAAAATGCAGCTGGGCAAGGTATCCTGGGGATACAAAGCTGCCCACAACTTCCCAGGAAGAATCCTACCTGGGGGATTTCTTACCCCACAACAGTCCTTCACTGCTTCATCACCTTCTCCCAAAGGCAGCTAGGACCAACACAAATCCTTTGGTCCACAGACCTCTGTCTACTTGCAATGCCATCACCTCAACAGCAGCCTCCCAGGCTTGCTGCATCAGCTGGGGCAGTGCCAAGCCATCTTTTCCCCACCATCCGCTTGCACTCTTGCCTCTGCACCATGCCCAGAGCCTCCAGCTGAGACAGCAGCCCCAGCATGACATGCACAGCATGAGGACCTGCCTGGAAAGATTTACAACCGATGCAGATACAGCAGGTTGGGGAAAAAAAAAAAAAAACAGGTCTGGAGGGAGGAAGGCAACCAGTTGCACGCCAGAGAGCAGACCACGCTGAGTGCACCTTCTCCACCTCCTCGCGTGCTTATCTGCAACCATTTCTGCAGGACTGGTGGAGGCTGGAGCAAACCAGTTCAAACATCTTTGCACAAACATGGCTTTCGGGCATCAGTGCAAAGAAGTGTCTGCCTGAGTAGGGAGGGAGGGAGGGGATCAGACTTGAA
Source organism: Gorsachius magnificus (assembly GCA_034008185.1). NCBI lineage: Eukaryota > Metazoa > Chordata > Aves > Pelecaniformes > Ardeidae > Gorsachius > Gorsachius magnificus. The sequence goes on along the minus strand of CM067109.1, from coordinate 11,077,202 downwards.
GCACCAGCCGAGAAAAAGCTGTTTTGGTTTTGCATGAACTCTACCCACCCTTCACCTTCCAGGGCACTTCCTCCCCTTGCCACAAGTAACAAGCACAGATAATTGAAGGAAAACATCATTTCCCAGAGCACTTCTGATCCGTATTATCCATGCTCATTACGAGCTTGTGAGGCTTGTTCTGGTCTCCACCAGCTCCAAGCAAACAGGAAAGACTGTGGCACAGTGACAAGAGGCAGAAGAGCTGCTGAGAATGCTACAAAACAAAAAAGAGCCACTTAATAGCTCTTGAAGGACCTGCAGCCACAGAGACACACGGGCTTGTACTCAGGCCAGGACATCAAAGGCCCACGGTCACCTGTGCAACCCAGGTTACCTCCTAGAGCTTATGCAGGGGAGTGGATTTAACTCAGCAGTGCTGGAACACCAGAGGCAGAGCTCAATTCCCATCTGCCCACTGACTTCCATGGGTTTTGTCCTGCCATCCTCCAGGCTGCCTCCTCACCTAGGCAACAGTACCTTGCCGGTCTGTCTGAGAAAAAGAGGACTTAGAAAAGGGAAGGTGTTTTTCTTCATCTTCAGTCATTTTTTTAAGCTTTGGGGTCTTTTTTTTTGCCATTGCATGAGCACAAGGGAGCTCTTCTCTGCTGCTAAGCTTTGGCTACTTCTTCCCTGCTGCCACAGCTCCTTGGAGCCTCCCAGGAGGTGACTGGACAGACCTGTGGTCCCCGGATCACTCACAGTCCCTCCCCTAGCATCTCACAGCTCCCCCTCACTTCAACAAGACATTTAGGGACCACATGTCACCAGCTGACTGCAAAAAGTCCCTATGCTCAGCAGCACTCAAATTTGGGTAGAGAAGGAGGCATTAGTAGACACACAGGAAAAAGTTGCTAAGCAGGAATAATTATGGAAAAACAATTTGTTTTGGCAGCCTATTCCAGCTCCCTTTTGCCAGAAGAAACCTGAAGAGAAGATCCAGAAGAGATGCTGCACACAGCCCATGTGCTAAAACCAGACAGCACTTTACAGCATTAGCCTCAATCAGAGAAGCAGCAGAGGACTGGTCAAGCTGGACGCAGGGTAGCTGCATATGGGACTACCCCCAGCAGCGCTGTTTTCCTCTGCTGGATGGTGGGATGCACAGATCTGGAACCATCAGCCACCTCCAAGCCAGCTCCTGCAGCCCCTGTGCCAAATGCTGAGCATTTGGGACAGGCAGGGAAGGAGCGATGAGAAGCAGCAGCAATACACCACCTTCCTTTCAAACAGCCTCACTGTGTGCCCAGCCTGGCTCCTGCTTGCCTAATATTCACCCTTACCCAGAAATCATCTCCCACTCACTCAAGGCTCAGCTTCCTCCCCTCTTCAGGCCACCTTGCTCCTCCTCCCTCCCTACTCCCATCAGGGTCAGGAAACTCTCTGGTTCAGCATCTTCTGAGTGTGATTTATACCATCTCCAGCCCGGTAAACTGTAAGATACTGGAGAGCATCCAGGACTGCAGGAAGCAGGTCTGCCTTGGCAAAGACAAGAGACAGAGGAAGAAACTGGATGGGAACTAGATGGGCTCTTCCTTCACCTTGTGCTCCCACCCCTCTTCTGCAAGCCTTGTGATTTATCTCTCTCTGGACCATCTCCGCAGGAACCAGGTCCATTACGGAAATTAAAATGAGCTATTGCCAGAAGCTGGCAAGATCAAACCCTCAGCATGCCTGTCCCCCCAAGCAGAGATGGCAGACACCACAGGGCTTGCAGCCAAGTGCATGGAAGCAAGTGCCAAGAGAAGCTCCTGCAGTGCACCCTGATGGGTCACGAGCTTTGGAGTCTGCTGGCCAGTGGCACAGCTCAGAGGGCAAGGGGAATACCAGTCTGAAGCGGGACTCTGGCATAGCCTGGCTTCCAGGGGCAGCCAAGAGCAAGCACAGACCCTCCATGCCATTGTATGCTACCCTCAGCATGAGCACATCCGAGGACAAGGGGCAATGGGTACAAACTGAAACACAAGAGGTTTCAGTTGAATACGGGGAAAAACTTCTTTACTCTGAGGGTGACAGAGCACTGGAACAGGCTGCCCAGGGGGCTTGTGGAGTCTCCTTCTCTGGAGATATTCAAAGCCTGCCTGGATGATATCCTGTGCAACCTGCTCTGGGCGAGCCTGCTTTAGCAGGGGGGTTGGGCTGGATGATCTCCCGAGGTCCCTTCCAACCCTTGCCATTCTGTGGTTCTGTGTGAGGTGTTAGAGACGCTTCAGGATGCTTCAACACTGAGGGACTGAGTTGGGGGTGGGGGTGGTGAAAGAAAGTCCTTCCCTTCTCTCCACAGCTTCTCCTAATAGGGAAATATCCCTAGTATGAAGATGCCTGAATGAGGGAATGAATACCAGGATGAATAACTATCACAGGAGGCTGGGAGCTGAAGGTACCGCTAGAAGATGTGACCAACCAAGAGATGCTTCCCTGAAAGAAGGGCTTCAGCTTCACACACACACACAGTGAGCCACAGACACCCCAGAAGAGGCAGCTTGATGTTTCATTGACCTCAAACACAACAAGGTCATTATCATCCCCAAGAAAAATCTTTTTCCCCTCATGTATTTCCAAATGATAACACGGGAGCATTCAGTCCTGAAGACGTTTGTGCTTCAAGCAAGTGACAGCTCTGAGAAAGTACAGAAATAAATGTCTGTGGAAGCATATTAGAAAGGCTCAAAGCCAGCAAGGCAGGGACAAACTTCTCCCGAGCATGATGAGTTCAGTCGGGCGTCACTGAGAAAAATGCAACCTGTGCTAGGAGGGGATGTTTTTCAGGTGCTGCTCTCCCTTCCTAGCCCTGTGCACCAGCGTGGAGCTCCCCACAACAGCACTTCTCAACCCGAGGCACTGAAGGCATCACAGAGCCGCCCCAGCGCAGCTGCAAAGGCAAAACCTCACACCCATATGGCAGCTATAGGAGAGAGCAAGTTTGTAAGCAGAGAAATGCTGCAACATTTCACAAAACAGCCCATGGATGTTTGTCATGAGGCAAGGTGGCCCTTAAAAATCAAGGAATGCTGTCCTGAAGGCTCAGATCTTCATGGCCACAGCAAGACCAGGAAAGAAAGAAGCCCTATAACCAAGGGGGCCTTAAAACTCCCACCGCTTCCCTGAAGCACCAGGGATGTGGGAGACGTACACGCGCCCTGGCCTTAACAGCAGGACAAGGTGTCATTATGCATTTGAGCACCAAGCCAGGAGCTTGTTCCACCTGAGGTTCTGCTGGCCTAAGCTCCTGTACAAGCAAAGGTCAGATGAGAAACAACCAGCTTGGGGGGGGGGGAGAGGGGGGAGCAGAATCAGGCAATTTATTTATTTTTTTCTAATTAATTTCCTGGAAACAGACTTTTTGCTGGTGCTTTCCACTGCTTAAGATAAAAAAAAAAAAAAAAAAGCTGAAGTTATCATCTGGACAGTCACAGCGCTACCATGCTGACAATCAGCCTAATCCTCCTGATTAGAAGAGGATTTGGACACAAACAGGAGGGGAGATTTCCTTCCTTCCGCAGCATTTCAAAGAAACCCGTTTCGTGCCCTGACACGAGGTAACCCTTTGCCAGGTTGTCCTCAGCCCAGCCTGGACACAACAGGGCACTGAGCACTCTGTCTGGGCTCGGAGACCTAATTCTTAAGCATCTCTGAAAGTGTCCGGTTAAGGGGATCACAGTAACCCCCACAGCACTGCCCACACAGCAGCAATATCCTCCTGCAAGTCACCTGGGAGAGCCCAGGGCGATGCTAACCTCAGCTGGATTTGAGCTCTGACCTCCCAGGCCCCTTTCTGACCTCCCCTTGCTGCCTGCATCGCCACAAGAGTCCCGCCGCTGGGCATGGGGACCCTGCCAGGATTGCTGATCAGCTGCACGATCTGTTTAAGAGAAAAGCAAAGCACACTGGCCAGCTCCTTCGCAGTCTCCGACGTTTCTTTCCTACGCTCCTCAGCTCTGTGGGGGGAGGCACCAGGGCCAGCCAGGTAGCACTGGGTGGGCTTAGCCATGCCTGTCCCCCCAGGAGCTGGAAGATGCTGGAGGAACCTGGCAGCTTTGCATTTGAATGCCATTTTGGGGAACAACAGAGGGGAAAGCAAAAGCACCCTTTGGCAGGGCCCCTTCATCCCAGGGAAGAGCACTTGGGCCAGCAGATTCAGGGAGGGGGGCACCATGGGGTGGTCCATCAGCTGTCAGCAGCCCAGATGCTTCATCCTCCACCAGCGGGGACCCCTGGGCAGCCCTGCACAAGCTCCTCAGGTCACTCCTCAAGTGACAGTTCTCCCTCATCCTCCCATCCTTGCCAGCCTCCTGACCATCCACTCCCTAAAGAGCTCAAGAGCATTTCAAAGCCAGGGTACAAGGAGCAAGAGGATTAAAAAAAAAGAATAATTTTCTCCTCTCCTTCACCTGGCCGTGCAGCATCTTTTGGCCAGAGACTGTGGGTCACACAGCCTCCTTCAGTTCAAGGCAGAGCAGTGTGATTTTTAAGTGACCATCCACAACCCAGAATTACAGGGTGGAGAGAGTGGATGCAGACTTGCTTCTTAAGTAGATTAGATTTTGTGTTACATTTACATGGAGAAAGCAGAGAAATCCCCCAAGCACTTCACAGCCAGCTGTAATAGCAATGTACAAGACTTAATGGCATGCAGGGAACATGCTTTCCACTGGCTGCAGTCTGGCTGCTCAGACCCTGCCTGACCCAGGAGAGCATGAGCCAGCAGGTACTTGCTTTTTTTCCTAAGGAAAGAGCTCAACCACTCAGCTTTTGGTTAACCAGGCATGTAGGCAAACTGCTACCGGGGCTGCAACCCACCATGCCTGCAGGCTAGATCCAGGTGAGGCTTACCCTAACCCAAAAGCACTGAGCACAATCTACACAAGAAGCAGGAGACCGCAAACAGCTTTCTGTCTGCAGTTCAGCAGTACGGGCTTAGAGCAGCTGGGGAGCAAGACCAAAACGCTCCCATCTGCCTGTGCATCACTCCCAGCAAAGAACACAAGGCACATGGTGCAGCTGGGAGCTCCCAGCATCTTTCCTGCTGGTCTTTCCCCGCTGGGCATGAGGCAGCTCATCAGACATCCTTGCACATCGCTGCTCGGGCCAAGAGCCATGCTCTGCAGCTCCAGGGCAAGCAGATGGTAGAAAGCCACAGCTGCAGCAGGAGCAGAGCAGGAAGCTTGCAATTCAGGCTGCAAATGCAAGATGGGCCCATGCTCCTCCAACTGGCAAGCCCTTTGACACGCGTAAGTAGACTCATTGCCTCCCAGGGACCCCTGCGCTGCCTTCAATTTACAGCTTATGTGACAAGAATGATAGTCACCATCAGGACAGCTTGCAAGAAGTTAAGGGTATGACAGGTCCCCTGGTGTAAGTGTCATGTTAATACATGAAGGTAGTAATTAACACACCATCACCAATGGATTAAGACTGGATGATCAATCTAGCGATCACGGCCTCCGTCCACCCCCAGTGCAACTCCTTGCAATGCAGAAGTCACCCCAGTCCCTCTTCCTTGTAATCAAAAGGGCACTGCAAAGGCTCACCAGAATGGGCTCTGCCAGTTTGCAGCTTTTCTTTTGTAATTTAAAGTTGTATAGAGAAATTTACGAGGTATTTTTCAGGCTGAGATGTTGACGTTTTATTTGCCCAGTATGAGAGCCCTCAGCTGCTTTATTGCCAAAACATAATCAAACAAAGCTCCAAGAAGAGGAAGAGCTGGGGAAAGCCTCAGTGAGATACAGCTGGGATGTGCCTCATGGCTGCAGCACAACAGCCCAGCACAAGCAATGGGCAACCCAGGAGCAACCTGCACCCGGCTGCAGAAACAACTGATCTTTCTCAGCTGCAACACATCAGCACTGGAGATGTGCAACTGGCTGTCTGAGGCACAGCATGAAACACATGGCTGGAGACAAATGACAAGGCATGGCTGGGCAAAGAAGGGATGCAGCGTGAGGCTGGGGCGCACAGCATCACGCAAGACTCCTCATAGCACAGAGCCTTGCTGGAGTATACCTTGCAGATGCAGGGCTGGAGATACGTAAGTGCAGGATTTGCATCAGTGGAGTGTGAGGCACGAGTCTCCCACTCAGCCCTTGAGAGCACCCAAAGCCCCAAAGCAGAAAGCACAGAAAAAGGCAGCAGGTCCCCAACGCAGAAAGGCTGAAGGATGCTGCAGGTGACCAAGACTTGCTTTCTTGAATCTATGCATTTGGACAAATTCACAGCAGAGGAAAAAAAAAAAAAAAAAATCCTCTTTACTTGTGGCTAAAGACATTTGAGCCACAGGCTGTCAGAGGTTGGAGCTACACCAGTACATGCTCACCCTGTTCTTATGCCTTTCCTTGCGTGTCCACTACTGTCTGCTGTCAGGGACAGAACCCCAGGACATTTGGCTGTACTGATCAAGCCATTCTCAGGGAATAAGCCAGCCTGAAGCATGCATCAGGAAAGCACTGGGGCACATATTTTGATTCACATTTGCAAGGGCTTTTGACAGGAGCAAAGAAAGAACATTTTAAGCATTCCTTTCAGCCAGCACGCATCCCGGCGCACAAGACCCCTCCTGGGGCGAGGCACAAGAACAATCTCGCTTTCAGATCAAGGGCTCCTTTGTCACCCTGCTGCAAGCCATTTGACCTTCAGAGTCAGAAGCAAGCTCATATCACAAGTGGCCTGATGGGCCTGGGTTGGGAGCAAGCCCAGGCACTCGAGAAGGACTGCAGCCCGGCTGCCAACCCCAGCATCTCAGCAGGGAGATCAACAGACCCTGAGACTGAGAGCTCAGCTCTGGAAACACTTGTTTCAGCTCAGCACATTTCCTCCAACAGCCAGACACAGAAGGTCACCCAGGCCAGCATTTCCATTTACAAGAATATCCTTGCCAAGAAAGAACAGACCCAGGCCAGGCTATGCCAGGGTGTCCAGAGAAGGTCTAAGCCTTTGAAATAGAAGCTAGCCTTCATGTCATCAACAGCATCTTCACATTTCTTCAAAGTGCATCAATTCTGCCCCTTCCCCCCCCGCCCCAACTGCTTTGAGGACAGAGCCTACACACACCTCCTCATTCATTTGCTACTCTCCCTCCAATTGCCCCACCTTGAAAATCTGGAGCCCTCCTCCTTGCACCTAATCCAGAGGTATTAGAGCACAGCACTTTTGAGTGACGCGCCAAGAGGGCAGCTGTCCTGCACACAGGGCAAGAGCCAGCACAGCTTCTACCCCAAAACTCGCCAAGTACCCTTGTCCACAGCCTTTCCAGCACTGCTTGCTAGTGACAACACAAGCTGCTCCCCACAAAAGCAACCTCGACAAGGCATGAGTTGTTCCTGCTGTAAGCCATCCTACATGCAGCCATGCTGAGAGATCGTGCTCCCCATGGGCTCTGGCTCCTGCTCTGACCAAGGCAGGACCACAGCACCCGCCAGGTCACTGCAGTGCCCATCCAGCCTCCAAAAAAACCCTGTGTCTTCTTGGACTTGGGGGTAGTGATGGACGAAAAGCTGGACATGAGCCGGCAATGTGCGCTGGCAGCCCAGAAGGCCAACCGTACCCTGGGCTGCATCAGGAGAAGCGTGGCCAGCAGGTCGAGGGAGGTGATTCTGTCCCTCTACTCTGCTCTGGTGAGACCTCACCTGGAGCACTGCGTCCAGCTCTGGAGCCCTCAGCACAAGAAGGACATGGAACTGTTGGAGCGGGTCCAGAGGAGGGCTACTAAAATGATCCAAGGGCTGGAGCCCCTCTCCTATGAGGACAGGCTGAGAGAGTTGGGCTTGTTCAGCCTGGAGAAGAGAAGGCTGCGGGGAGACCTGATTACAGCCTTTCAGTACTTAAAGAGGGCCTATAGGAAAGATGGGGAAAATCTTTTTAGTAGGGCCAGCTGTGACAGGACAAGGGGCGATGGTTTTAAACTGAAGCAGGGTAGGTTTAGACTGGCTATAAGGAAGAAATTCTTTACAATGAGGGTGGTGAAACACTGCACCGGGTTGCCCAGAGAGGTGGTGGAGGCCCCATCCCTGGGAACATTCAAGGCCAGGTTGGATGGGGCTCTGAGCAACCTGATCTAGTTAGCAGTGTCCCTGCTCACTGCAGGGGGCTTGGGCTAGATGGCCTCTAGGGGTCCCTTCCAACCCAAACCATTCTGTGATTCTATGATTCTCCCAACCCTCAGATGCTGGGTCCCAGTAGAGGATCTTGAACCAGCCAAAACTTTAAATGCATACCTCAGATGTCAGTATATTTGCACACAGGGGCTGCTCGCTAGTGCAGAAATATCATTAGAAGCACCAAGCCCTAGGACAGGGCTCACTGGTGTTGCAATCACCCAGCTACACTGATATCCACACCCCCACCACTGCCTTTTGCCTGGGGCCCTGCAGGACACGAGCTACCACCAGTCCAACCACTCTTCTCCTTCAAACCTGCCCTGCAATGAGTGGAACAACAGCAGTCATTACAAAGAGGCAGAACAAATCTGAGCATCAGCTACTGGCCAGAAGGAAGTCTGGGCTACGTGCTCGCTGCAGAAAGCTCACCGCGGATGGCGCCTGGGTCAGCGTGAGCAAGGCACACGCCGGTCTGCACGCCCCCAGGAGTGGGAAATGCGCGACAGATGCTCCCGCAGAGCCCTGCCGGTGTGTTTGCATACCGGCACACACCTCGGGTCCCACACGTAGCCCTTCCAGCCTACCCAGGCACCGAGGTGTTACAATACACATTTAACTAATTCAATAACAACAACAAAAAAAAAGTATTAGGGCACACAGCCTGTGTTTAAGGAGAATTTCTTTCCCAACATGCTGGCAACACGCCTGCAATTAGTGAGCCCTTGATTCTCAAAATTCCCCAGGGATCAACAGCACCTGATACCAGCATGTCCTTAGTTCTTTCATAACCCAGAAAGCTGCTCCCCCACCCCTCTGTTGCAACACTAGTGAGATTTTTCACACCTTGCAGCTCAGAAACACTTAAACCTCGGACACCCTGATCCCAGCTCCGCAGGTCACACCAAATCTGCCAGTGTAATTGGCAGCACAGGTGGGCTGTGGCTGATGGAAGCCAGGGCAAAACGACTCTCATTAAAAGCAGCAAAGCAAGACCACGCTCAGCGCGATGGAAGAAAAATTGCTTCCCACGGTGGCTCTGTCAGGCCGGCCGCCGGGAGGACTGTGAAGGCAAGAGCTAGAGCAGCCCTCCTGCTAATAAGATCCCCCAGAAACACAAACGTTGGCCAAAGTAGCTGCATGAAGGCAGGACGGGAGGCTGGGGAGGGCCAGATGGCTTTTCCCAGCAAACAACCCCAGCTGCCATAGGGTTAAATCAATGCATGAAGCTACTAAAGGGGGTGGAAATGTTTTAACATGGTTGAGTGAAATTCCTCACACTTTTAAGTCGACAAGGAACCCCATTGGGGCTTAATAGGCTAACACAACCCATCCCATTACAGGTCGTTAACACACCCAGGAGCCTTGGGAAGAGGGGCAATTAGGGCTCCCCACTCCCCTTTTCAAGAGGTACTGAGGTACTCCCACCCCGGCTTTGAATCCCACTGATGGGGCAGAGGGGTGCAGGAAGTGGCCATCCCCTCCCCTGCTCGCCCCCCCCCCCCCCCCCCCCCCCCCCCCCCGGCACCTTCTCCACCTGGAAAGGCACAAACAGCAAGAGCTTGGAGCAGGATGAGCTATCAACAGGTTGGAGGTCAGGGCAAGGTGCAATGTACAAAGCTCCTAACCAAACCTCTGCTGGAGGGCATCGCTCCTCCCCACAGCCCTATTCCCAGACTCAGAGCAGAGGAGCCACTGTCCATCACACATCTGGCAGCAAGAACAAGGAGATACCAACAAAGCGTCTGTCCCAGGGAAGCAGTCAGCTGCTCCTCAGAAGCTACAGTGCAATGCTGGAATTACTGCAGCCCTCAATTTCTGCCCTATGGAGCATGGTATTTCCAGCCTAGAAATAAGGCTAAGACTCCTCAGGAACTTAAGAATAGGTATATACCAGTTATTTTCCACTGGCAAAAATACAATAACTAAAGCACAGGTAGAAGGAAGGTCAGAAGGAAAAGCAGAAAAGACTCATCATGTTACCCCTTAAACTACCAGGTTAGAGCACCTTGCTCTGCTCTCCTCCAGACACCCCCAAGGAGGGCAACCTGCCAGCATGGTGGGGTGGGAGCACTGCGACTGCAGACCTGCAGCTACAAACGTAAGCAGCCCACAAAAGTGGCCGCTGGCTTCTCCCACACGTGCGGACCAATACAGCTAGCTCTGGGGAGGGTCCAAAATACTGATTTGCTAAATAAATTCTGTAAATTCAGAAGAAAGACAGATCCAGAGCATCAGTGCCTTGCTGAGAGCAAGCCTGGAAAGGCTGTAGGTGGCTGCAAGAAGAAGGGCTGTGGATGGGAGAGAAAGAGACCACCCCTGAGGGAGGGTGCCTAGAGCAGTCCCCTGCAAAAATGAAGAAAAATCCCACATGCAGAGTGCAGTCTTGGATGATGTGATTTGGCAAATTAGGATTTTACTGTGATGGAGCTGCTAGTTGTGGTTTTTTTTTTTCTTCCCTCCCATAAGAGGGTCCAAAGCTCCCACATAAAATTTAATAAGGAACAAACACCAAGGGTTTGCTTCCCTCAAACACCTCTTCCTTTGGGCACCCAGCCTTGTCCACAATCTGAACATCCCCACCTCTCACAACACACACAGCCCATAAGCACCTTGGTCTCTCTCAGACAGCGTTTCACCTCCTTGCCCATCTCAAGAGTGAGGTAGGACCACTGTAGCAACACCACTCACCACAGTACAGCAACTCTGGACTTGCCTCAGTCCAGCCAGGACTTGGCCCCAGCCCCTTCCCTTCTCCTCTGTAGGCAAGCCCCTACCAAACATTAGGAAGACCCCGCTCACAGGCCTTTGGCGGCTCTGTGACTCCAGTTGTAGCAGTGTCATGCTGACATCCCCTCATGGAGACCTGGCTATTGCTTCCAATTCAGCCCAGCACAAGCCAATTTCCCAGTTTTCTCTCCAGATGCCTCCACAGCAACTCTAGTCCCATCCTGACCATCACCTGCTCACCATGCTACCTCCCTGGCCCAATGCATCAACTCTAACACCACTCCCTGCCTCTGGCTGCACCCAGCTCTTCCAGGCTCCCACTTTCTCACATGCCCTTTGCTGCAGCTGCCTTTCCTTGGGAAATAGGCCCCACTCAGATCCTACCAACCTCCAGCTGCAAATGGTCCCCTTTTTGCATCCTCCTCCAAGCCCCTTCCCAGGATCCCCTTTCCCCCATAGGAAAAACACTGCTCACCACCTATAGCAAGGCTCCCCAAGATGCCCACAGGATAGCCTAACACTCATAGACAGGCCACTTTATGCTTTGCTCCCATCATCCTGAGAAGGAGCCCCAGAAACACCTACAGAAGCATTGTCCCGGCACCAGGTTTGCTCTGATGCCACGGAAGTGACCAAGCAATTGCTGTGAAGCCACCTGCCGTCACCTCCATTTCCTCTGCCCCGCAGGCACCAGGGCTGGTCTTGCACCAAAAGCTACCTATGCTTGTGCAAGGCAGAGAGCTAGAAGCACAGCCCAGCAGGGTTAGGCCACGTCCCCAAACCAGAACAAGCTGCAAGTTGCTGCCTTGCCCCTGCCTCTGGCTGGGGAAGGACAGAAGCACCTGCAAACTCCACAGTAAGGACAAAAAAAAAAAAAAATCCAAGCAATTCATTTTCTTGCTGTTCCTTTGCACATGGAGAGATCCAGCTGGCATGGGACCTCAAGAGGACACCTAGTCCATGCCCTATCCCCCAGGAAAGCCATCCTGACAGGCAGGGCTGGAACACCCAGCCCGTTCCCAAAGCCCAGGAGGCCAGCTGGACTCCCTTGGAGGGAAAAGCATGCACTCAGGCACGAGCCACACATTGCAGCAAACTGTTGGGCTCCTTTTGCTCTGCAAAGACAAGGGCAAGCCCAGCCTGCAAAGGCTCCAGCTGGTCTTATAGCACGGGCAACCCCATGCTGTTTTTTGCTGGAGTTCGAGCTTGAAGGCAGCACAAGGGCATAGCCTCCCTCCCAGATGTGCTACCCCCCTGAGGAGACATTACCTGGCCTCATATCATCACAGGTGTTCACCAGAGATAGAAACCAAGACAGGGTGGTTGAAGGGACCCTCCCAGAGAGCCGTGGGCAGTGCTCTAGCCCTGCTTTTGCCCTGCGCCAGCAAACAAGCAGCGCAGCCAGCGCTGCCCGCCCTGCTGCCAGCACACCGCACGCTGCCCGCGGAGCACAGAGCGCTTCCCCGCCTGACCTGCGGTGCATTTGTTTTGTGTTTCAGGCACCGGCGGGTCTTATTTGTAAGATCATGAAGCGGTCTGAATCCTTACAAGATTAGATGCTCCAAAGCAGGCGCTCAGCAGAAGGCTGATGCTCCGAACCCAGCGCTCAGCTGCGTGCTCCCCGCGTCGGTCAGGCTGCTCCAACAGAGCATCTTCTGAGGAGGGCTAACCGCAGCATCCGCCACTCTGCTTTTACGGTGCACAAGGAATTGGCTTACAACTGGGAGCGGGGGGAGAAATAAAAGTTGATTTTTTTTTTATTTTGAACGGGGAGGCCAGAGGTATAACAGCTTCCCAACTTTGAGCCGTTTTGATCCAGCCAGCCCCCTCTATGCTGAGTTCTGGCAGGAGACAGGCACAAAGCACCAATTAAACAAAGATGAGTTATGCTTTTTCTGTCAAGCAAAAAAGAAAAAGGCGGGGAGGGGGATATAAGGCGGAGGGAGGGTAAAAAAAAAAAGAAAAAAGAATCCAGCCCTGGAGTAATTTTGCTTTCAAAACAAGCTGTCAAGGCAGCCCCCTCTCCTCCCATCTCCCACAGAGGAAGAGCAAGGAGCACCCGCACACCTGCCATAGACGTGTGGCATCAGTCATCGGACCATGCCATCAGTCACTTGGCACATCAGGCCAAGCCGTGCCCTCACTTTCCCTTGGGCATCCATCAAAGCCTATGACAGGGAATGAGAGCAGCGGATTCCTGGCGAAGATGGGCTGAGACCGAAGCCCACCAGCTCCACTGATGAGAATCCCCGCTTATGGGCCATTAGGTTGGCAAAAAGCAAAACCCCAGAGCAGCAAGGGCTCAATGCACTAGCTTGTCTGCTCGCATCAGCAGCACATCACTTTTGCCATGGCAGACACATGCACAGCTGGCACAAGCACGCGAAACACTGCCTCTTCTGCCATGTAGGTTACCGGGTTTGAATTCTCCCTGCACATTCAGCAGCTCTCCTGGCTCATGGCAGAGCTCAGGACAGCGAGCCGAGAGCTTCCCCCATATATTACACAGCACTGCTTGGTTCAAAGCAAGGCTCCCTGCCATTGCAATGTACTGCCAAGGAACCACAGCACCCAGCAAGGACACGGCAAGCTCTCCATCACTTTGGGCACTACCAGCTCTGAACCTACCCTCAGCTCCTGCAAGCCGTGCCCAGATCTCACCCAGCAAGCATTGGTCCTGCAGCCGGCCAGATGAGAAGATTACAAAGATCCCTCCAGGCCTTATTTTCGCATATGATTGAGGAAGATAAGTAGCAAGCACAGCCACTTCTAGGGTGGAAAAGGGCAGGCATTTTAGCAGTGTACAAGCACCAACCCCAGCTTTAATACCCTATTTGCTTCCTTAGTGGAGTCCCCTTTGCAGAGCCCATTGGTACTGATTAGGGCATCAGCTTCCCTCCCACCTCTCCTTCCTGGGCTCTCTGAAGGCAGCAGCAAGCTGCAGCAGCAAAGTCACCCCCAGGAGCTAATGCACGCTCTCATTTCAACAGGGTGGCACTCGTGCTGGCCTGACTGCTCCAAGGATGGGGATTCCCTCTGCCACATTAGCAGGGAGCAATACGCAGCCTGGTCTTCTGGGCTGGATCCATCCCGCGATTAGCAGAGATGAGGAGGGAAGAGCATCGCTGCCCGGGTTAGGTCTGCTCCGGCTGGCAGCAGACTCACCCGCCAAAGCCCTGCTCGTTAGCATGGGGTCACTCAGCTGCGCCAGGGCACAAGCACCACTCGGCTATTGCAACACCACTCACGTCCACTGCTGTGGAAGTGCTGAATTTCCTATAAGAGCTCTGAAGCTCTTGGTTTGAATTTAACAGAGAGGGAAAAAAAAAATCTCACAAAGAATTGCAGGATCCCTGTAAACATACCAGAGGAAAAAAAAAAAAGTGACTCTTTGAGCCTCTTGACCTTGACAATGTCTTTATAATTACATGACTATTTTCAGTTAAACCCCAACTATTGAACAGACAGCACCAAGATGTTTTTTTTCTGAGCAGGTGATTATCCTGCCCAACTAATCTAATGAAAATTATCAGGAGGCTACTGACCTCCTGCTACATACACTAAATAATGCACAAAGCTTCAGGATCAGACAGGCAAATCATAACCCTGCCTTATCTTATCACTTTCTATACAGCTCCAGGCTTGTTCCACTCATGTTTGACTGTGTTAACCAAATGCTATCTCTAGTGGAAGCCACAGCAGAGCCAGCCCTGAGAACTGCACCGCAAAAAGTTACTTCCATGAGATCTATTTTTGTAGAAGCCAAAAGCTGCAGCAGCAGACACATTTAGTATTTAAGCTGCTGCCTGGCTCCTGAGCTTGTAGCATGAGGTGGTGGTCCCCTTGCACCAGGCTTTGTGAAAAGCAGCGTTGTCCTGCTGCTTTGATGGAGGGTACAAGGAAGACAAGGTCTAAAAAAAAAAAGGGGGGGGGAAAGGGTGGTCACTGCTCCAGATGGGAAAAGCCACCCTGTTTCTACCTCCTCCTGCAAACATGGCTGCCCACCTCCCTTGGAGGTCCCACGGCACAGCCAGCTGTGCAAAGCACTTGGGCAAAGCAAGAGGACCCAACACCAGGGATGCTCCATCCCCAGCTCAGGGCACACAGTGGGAGCCAGGGGGTCTGCAGTAAAATCCCATCCCACTCATCGCTATTTCCCGCTCCTCGAGGAGAGACAAACAGCAAGTGCAGCACCTGGAAGAGATAAAAGCTACAACTAGCAATTAAGGAGGCAAGACCTAAACACAGAGCCACAAAAGAGTTATCACATACTTCCCAAACAGCCTCAGCTCAAGCAGCACACACAGCCAGAGGAATAGATTACATTGGGGTGACTTCAAGCCTAAAATAAGTTGCCATTTGGGAAGCTACAGAGAACTGTGGAAAAACACTGCTGAAGGACAAGCTGACTGGTTTTTATGCCCCCCCCCCCCCAAAACTCCAGCTACACCACCACAGAGAAGACACCCGCCATACCCAACCTCACAGCCTCACCCTTACACCCTCATTGCCTCTTGGTCATAGAATTGTTTAGGTTGGAAAAGATCTTCAAGATCATCAAGTCCAACCGTTCCCCTAATCCTACCATCCCACCACTAAACCACATCCCTAAGCACCTCATCTACCCGTCTTTTAAATACCTCCAGGGATGGGGACTCGACCCCTTCCCTGGGCAGCCTGTTCCAGTCCCTGACAACCCTTTTAATTTTCCCTAATATCCAACCTAAACCTTCCCTGGCACAACTTGAGGCCATTTCCTTTCATCCTAGCCCTTGTTACTTTGCAGAAAAGAGCAAACACACCCTCCCCCCCCAGCTCCCACCTCCTGTCAGGCAGTTGTAGGGAGCCATAAGGGCTCCCCTCAGCCTCCTCTTCTCCAGGCTGAACACCCCCAGCTCCCCCAGCCGCTCCCCAGCAGCTTTGGGCTCCAGACCCCTCACCAGCTTCGCTGCCCTTCTCTGGACACGCTCCAGCCCCTCCAGGTCCTTCTTGTCGTGAGGCGCTCAACACTGAACACAGGATTTGAGGTGCAGCCTCACCAGTGCCCAGGACAGGGGCACGATCACTGCCCTGCTCCTGCTGGCCACACCATTCCTGATACAAGCCAGGATGCCATTGGCCTTCTTGGCCACCTGGGCACCCTGCTGGCTCATATTCAGACGGCTGTCAACCAGCACCCCCAGGTCCTTTTCTGCCAGGCAGCTCTCCAGCCACCCTTCCCCACGCCTGTAGTGCTGCATGGGGTTGTTGTGACCAAAGTGCAGGACCCAGCACTTGGCCTTGTTGAACCTCATACAGTTGGCCTGGGCCCATCAACCCAGCCTGTCCAGGACGCTCTGTAGAGGCTCACTACCCTACTCCTGCACAACTTGGTGTCACCTGTGAACTTACTGAGGGTGCACTTGATCCCCTCATCCAGATCATTGATATATAAAACAGAACTGGCCATGGGGAACACCACTTGTGACCATCTGCCAACTGGATTTAACTCCATTCACCATCAGACCCCCCAGCACAGGAGCTCCCAATTTACCTCCGGTCACTACTGCAGCCCAGAGCTTAACCTCGCAGCCCTTCCAAACCCCTGCCAGCCCCAGCAGCCTGCCCCTGCCCTGCAGCCCTGCCCTTCCCACAAAGCTCTCCCTCCCACAAAACACCTGATTTATCCTCCTAGCCTGGCTATCATGGGACTGGAGTTGCTTTCCTCCAGCTGGGGACGTGCTAAGCAAGACACAGATGGGCAGGATTTCTCATTTTTTAAACGTCCAGTTTCTCCCCTCTTGCAAGCTTTTAGAGCAAGAGGGGCAAATAGTATCCTCTAACGAGAGCAGAAACAAAGACCAAGGTGGGTTTAGGCTTAACAGAAGAGGGAGGAAGAGAAATCATAGAAAGACAGGCAGGAAATAGCACAAGATTCAGCTTTGGGGAAATACCAGCTAACACATGCAAGGAAAATGATCCATAGCAGAGATATTCAAAGGGAAGCAGAAATCTGGGAAAAATTAATGTCCGCAGCAGTAACTGCGGGGGGACATTGAGCAGGCAGGGCTTTGAAGCCCAGCACTACGGAGGCAGAGGCTCTACCTAGGGCAGATCCCACCTCTGCAGATTGGAGGAGATGCTGCCCCGCTGCCATGTGGACACGGCTGTGCCCAAGGGCGTCTTCGGAGAGATGATCCTGAGCCCCAGGGAGCCTGGTCACACCGTCTGCACATGGTATGTATAAAAGGGTTAACCAGCCTGGGCTCAGCAAAAAGAGGGGTCCTTTGTTTTTCTCCCCTCCTTTCAATTTTAGAAAGCTGTCTGTTGCTGAGGCATCCCAGCTACTTCTGGAAGAAGTTAGAATGGTAATTAAATTCCTCCATCTCCTAGCCTGGGTGACAGGAGCAACCTCAGGCTTCTGGTTTTTGAAGCCAACACCGTAATTGCTTGTGTCACAGCCCTGCTCCATCCAAATGTGCTGACTCTGTCCTTAAGAGCCAAGATGCAGGTCAGTTCATGTCTCTACTGTCAAGCAGCCTCTGGGTGTCCTCCACGGGCATGGTGGTGAGCACTGGGGCTGCAAGAGGGCCATTGGCCAGGTTAAACTGGCATCACCCTACTGAGTTATGTGGTATCCTCTGAACTGCCATCCCTCCTGGAAAATGCTGCTCAGGCAGGGCTGGGGCAGCTCCCAACAGACACTGTGCACGGTCTGGTGGGCACAAAGTGGCAGAAGAGAGCCTGGCAAAAGCCAGTAAAATACATGTGACTCAGGACTGACTTTATCATCAGGCCTGGTCAGGGAGGAGGCTTGCACAAGAGGAAGGGGTGGATTTAAAACCATACTGCACAAAGCCCTCAAAAATGCCCTTCAGGACCAAAGCTGGAGCTGGCTGCTAGGGCTGGGACCAAGGGACGTCTCTAGCTCCAGCACCTGCAGCCACCCCTGGCTCTCAGCACCAGCTGCTCCAGAGCAGAGGTGACACCATCCCCTTCTCATGCCAGGGAACAGGCACTGAGCCCAGCAACCTCTTCTCCAGAAGGCAGAAGGTTGCGACTGCTTGGGAGGGACTACGACACACCAGAGCTTGCAAATACATGTTCTGGGGAGGTTTCTCTGCTCCCCAAGCTGACTTCCAGCTGGAGACACGTGTCTGTGCTTGTCCCCAAGGCAGATGGCAGCAGTAGAGGCATCCTCTGGTGCCACTCCCTGCCAGCAGAGCATGGCAAAGCGTTAGAGTGACAGCCTCCGGGGACAAGAGAGCAATTTACTCACCACGCACAGCCAAGTGCTCACCTCCCTTGCTGAAATCCAGCAGGCGAGCCACTGATTAGTGTCACTCTTCCCAGTTGCCTCAAGGCAGACACCCAGCCTGCTGGGACTCTGATGAGAACCCACCAGCTCATTGCATGCATGCATGCCACAAAGACCTAGGTCACATGCAGGCTTGAGGTGGGAGGAAGGGATTGCATGGAAGTCCCTACCATTACCCTCTCCATCCCAGCACCTCTTTTCCAGTGCAAGCCCTGGCTCTGTCTGCTGCTTTTGAATACCCAGCGCCAGCTGATTCCAGCATGGCCTGAGCAAAGAGAAAAAGGAAGCTGAAATCTGTTTCTGTTCATGCACCCACCAGCCGAGCTGTTGCTCCAGCCCCCATGCATTACTGCAGCATTACAGCAGAGGCAGGAGGAACCCAGCTGGACTCTTCCAAGGCAGGGATGGAGCAGGGTAAGCTGTTGCAGGGCCAGCACTTAGGAGAAAAGCATCTTCAACTTGACAACTCAGCAAATTTGATCTGGAACTGGCAAGAGAGAATAAATGTAAAGCCTTTAAATGTCATCTCAGGGGTTTGGCTGCCAGAAGAACTAGAGACAGACAGACAGATAAGCGCACAGCGCTGCGCCGAGAGCCGGATGCCCCGCTTTGGTCTACACAGAGTATTTACTAATGTGTCCTGCAGCTGGCATGAGCTGTCAGCAACTCAAGAAATCTGGTTTTCTGCCACCAGCTCTGCCTCTGGGACCTCAAGGAAATCCCAAAGCCACTCCAGGTTTCAGTTTCCCTCTTTGTAGGTGATGCTGCTTCCCTGCAGCCCCAGGTTGTGGCAAGGCTGACCCTGGTAATGCACAATAGCAAGCAACCTTGGGGAACCCTCCAAGCATGAATGCACATGTGCAATAAGCCAAGCATCTTGTTTGGGTCCCAAACACAGGTCAGACCATCCCAGTTCCTTGTTGTAAGAGGGAAAGTCAAAATCATCAACCCCTCTGACCTGGGGAAGTCACATCATCTTTTTCTCCCTCCCTTTGGCAGTGTTGGAGAGATAGCAAGCCCATCAGTGCACAGCTGGCTCTCCCCTGTGCGCAAGGCAGCCCTACTTGGAAAAACCAGCCTTGCTGGCCTGAATGCAGGTAAAGGCGGGCCCAAACTAGGAAGCACAAATACCACAGACCCTTGAAGTCAAGGACCCACCATGGCTGTTGCAGAAGTTACTCTTTGTCTTTGTTTTGCAGAGGAGCAAGATAGGTGAACCTGAAGTTGTGGATCCAAAGCAAAGAGGGCTGAGGTGCAGCAGATGTATCTATACTGCAAAAAGCACTGCGCAGAGTTGGGATAAGGAGCACCAATGGTCCCCCTCCCAGTCCTCATCCCACCTAAACAAGCCCCAAGAATTTGGTGTGTGTCAGCATTGCTGGGAGAGGGCAATGGGCACCTAAGTGGAGCCCAGCAAGCAGAGTGCATGGATCGGAAATGGCTGGTGGCAGCTTGCTGGACTTCCAGAAGATGGATACCTTCACTAGGAGTGCCCAGGCATGCACCCAGGACGTCCTGTAACACTTGCGTTTCACAGAGCCCAAACTGCGTGTTCTGCAGGCAAAAAACCTCAACTGCAGACAAAAAGGGGGATCCCCTAAAATGTTCTGGGAGTTGGGACATACAGAAATGTCCTATCAAAAGGGCAAGGGGTTTCTGCCAGGTGGCATAGCACATCGGTGGCATGACCAAAATTATTGTTCAGCCAATATGCTCCCTCCTCAGCATTAGCCAGTGCTCTGTGGCCTGTCACACTACTTACTTTCATACACAAAATAAAAACTAGACTCGCCAACATATCCAATGGGCCTGTCAAACTAATCAAGTTAGGAGGACTGGAAACACACCAGCAGCAAGGGCCTGCCCCTGCCCCAGAGCCCTCGCAGAAATCATGCATCCAGGAGACGGAAAAACCTCTGTCGTTCCCGGAACCAGGTCAATAAAAGCACAGACAGCTCCATCCAGGGAGAGACTTTTTTTATGAATCACAAGAAAGAACAGCTTCGGCTCCCCCAGCTGCAAATAGGTAGGCAGGCACAAAGAGCCAGCAGGGAAATGTGTCTGTGCAACATGTGTGGGGGATTGGCCACCCCGCACATGTCCAGGGCATGGGGCGAGAGGAAACCGCGCTGAACCGTGGCACAGGAGAGCTGTGAAAAACAGCGGCTGCGATTTGGCGCAACTTCTCACACCCCCCCCACACACCCTCCCCAGCCGGGTTCCCAAATCAAACAGCCTCCCACCGATACAGGCATGCTGGGCAAAGGGAGACAGGCTAGGGAAAGATTTCAAAGCTGAGCAATCCCAGGCGGCTTTGAAGGGCCTCATATTCAGGGAACGAGAGTAACACACCCTTTTGGGAGCAAAACAACACAAAACGCATTTCACCCAGAACAAAAGCATCCCCCCCCCCCAAGCCCATAGCATAGTTATCTGTGGGTGCACCTTTGCTATAACGCTGTTATTTCTAGAGCTCTTTGCTAGGTGAGAAGCCCGGAAGACTAGATAGAGCTTTTTTTTTGATCACATCTCAGAGCAGCAGCAGCGTTTTGTTCTCTCTCCTTCTTTTTTATGTATTTATTTTTCAAGCCCTTAGTTCAGATGCACAGAGGAGAGTAAATCATACATTGGCAAAGTCTGGCACAGTCTGCCTGCCCTTTGCATCTAAGAACCACGCTCTAACCACAGGAGAGGATGTGTCCTCGTTATCACCAGCATTTTTTAGTCCATGGACAAAAGGACCACAGTGCAGAGAGCGTACCTGCATTCCAAGCAGACACAAGCTTGTTTTATTATATGTAATATTGTTTAATTTCACAAGTGAATGCTTGCGCCTGGCCCCAAGGAGCCCAGCCCAGCCTCCCTCTCCAAGCAGGCCGGCAGGAGCAGCAGATCCCTCCTTCCACATTGCTCAGCTTGCAAAGAGACAGCAAAGGGAACTTCACAATCTCACAGATGATCCCATGCAGCATGCAATAGCTGCTGTGCCTGCATGGGATTTGGGCAGGGATCAGCCTGGCTCATCCGTAGTTGTGCTGCTGGGCATTTGCAAATCGCGTAGCAGTAAGACGCCTTGGTGGTCACCCTGAAGGAAGCTATTTCTGGAGCAAAGAAGATGCAGCAGTCAAAAAGCGGCTACCTTCCCTGCCTCCCCATCCATCGCCTAAAACATGGCACTGTGGCACACGAAAAAGCAAAGCGGTTCCCCACCCTACCACTGGGAAGCCATGGCAATAGCATGGAGCGGGGATAGCCAAGTGGGGCAGCCCCGCAGATCCACAGCAGGGTCCTACAAGTTACTACGTCCAGTCTCCAGGTTACTCTCGCCCATGCTCCAGAGATGGGGAAAGCCTCCAGGGACCACTGGAAGTATGAAAATGTCAGGCTGCAACTTTGTGAACGAAATGCACTCACTGGCTTAACACCCACATAATTAAAAGCAGGCACATCCCTCGGTAATTGCTAGCACAGGGATGTGCCTGGTTGTGTGTTTGCTTTACGGGGCCTGTGATACTACCTACAAAAGCAAAGCTGGCCACTAGTCCCTCTGCAGAGCGAGGCTGCTCACAGCACTGGTGAAATACGCAGCTGACCCTGCCTTGCCCTGAGGATCTCCTTCTCTTCCCATCAAAACAGGAATAACAGTGGCTCCTTCCTCCCAGGAGATCTGAACCATCCACTGCTACTCCCAGAGGTGAGCATCACCCTCAGAGGGCACTTGGCTGCTCAGGGGACAGATTCAAACCCTCCTGGCAATTCAGAGGGCTCTGATGGCAGTGGGGACCTCAGCCCTGATGGAGGAGAGACTTTTGCTCTCTGATGTTGGGAATGACAAGGGGCCCTGCTCTCCACGCTCATTTACCAGCCAACTCCCTGGCTTCACCTGGCTCCTACTGGCTCCTAGCATCGCTGGTGGGAATGGGCAACTCCTACTGACCTCTCTTTGCAGGGCAGAGTGAACTGACTCAATAAATACCAGTTGACTGGATGGATAAAAAGCAGGGAGTGAGAGCAGCCCTGGAGCAGCCCCCAGTCCCTCCTCTCAGAAGGGGACCAACTACCCCACCACCCAGGTTTGGGCCAGCAGAGGTCCAGGTTGTGAGTCCCTTCCAGCATCGGGGCAAAGCCTCCCAAACAGCCTCTCCCCCTCACCCAGCATTTCTTGTGCCTCTTCCCCTGCTAGTTCCCCCCCTGAGAGGGTGTGTTGCATAGTATTTAAATGCAGCCAGGTCCAGGCAAGCCAGATTTCAGTTGATCCCATGTCCTCTCTGTAACGTTAAGAGAAGGGTCATGATCCCTCCACCAGCTGCTGCGAACGCAGCCACAACTACACTACAGCATCACTTATTGCAAACTCTTCCAGCCTTCCTCCTCCAGCCTCCCCGGGAGCAGGGAGTGGCAGAAAACAATCCTCCCCGGAGAAAAAGAGAGGGGAGATTTCCCATGTAACGGGCATTAGTATTAATTCTTCCATCTGCTGCAGCTTTCCCTTCATTCTGTGACTTCATGAACATACGAACATCACTGGATACTGGCAGCAGCCCCGGAGGGCATTGCAAGTCACCTGAAGGAAAACAGCTTCTCCCAGCGCCGGCATCCAGGCTGCCTCGCAGACGGAGGGTGGCAGCCCCAGCCGTGCACGGCCAAGCTGCTCAGACAGCTCACAGCCATGCCACCGGATCAGCGGTGCCTCAAGAGGGCTTCGATGACATCTTTAGGGTGTCATGGCTAATTAGAGCCCTGACTATACCCTCTAATTAGGTAACACCTTCAGACAAATCACCCTCTCCTCTGCAAACCATGTCACGCCTTCGGATATGATCCCTAATTGACTTAAAAGTAGACTCAGCACTTCTTCCTGGACCTCCTTCCACTTCACAAGGCATTTCAAAATAAATAAACTCCTGGTCCTCAGCCCTGGCTCAGAAACTGGCTGGGGAAGTGCCCTCGCATCAGCGCAGGCACGCACCCACATGGCCAGACATAAACCCTCCATCGGAGGCACAAAGCAAACACACTGACGCAGCAGCATCGTCCTCCTCTGATCTCGCATTTCCAGCCATCCTAGTGCTACTTTCAACAACAGTCAGCAAAGCCTTTTCCAGGAGAACAAGAGTATTTGCGATGCGTCAGTGTCCTACTAAAAATATTGCCTGGGGGCTTGCGAGAGAAGCGGTGCTCCAGCAAAGGAGCCTGGTATCTGGCGACAGAAGGCATTAAAAACCCTAACCATTTAGAAATTAATATGCCAGAATGTTATCAAGCATCGACATTTCAATCCAGAAGCTTGATTTCTGTTTTCATTAAGTAATGAATAAACTGAAACGATCTGAATGTTTTCAGTTTCCCACTAACACAGAATCTTAAGTAGATTGGCAAAAAACCCCCCACCATCATAACTGCAAACATGCTGAACAAAAACTATCAAAATTCATAGAAGATAAATATCGAGTCCTTCCAAGCCTGCTAGGAGAACAATGTCTCTTTATTTGCTTTTTGCAAGGTTTGTTATAACAAGAGAGAGAGACTCCAGATTACAGTGTTTTAATATACATACACGCATTCGCAGCTGGAATAATAGATGTTAAGGACAGAAGACAATATTACAGCTGAATGTATGCAGAAATGCATAAACATACCTTCAAAAACACATTCTTTGCACCCTACCCAGATATATAAATGGACACATATGTATAGTACATGTATACACACACACCTCCTCCACATTTCAGGTCGATCAGAACCATTCATTAAATCAGATTCTCTAAAGTTTCTGCTGCTTTGGGAAAACATGACCCTGAGGAGACATCACGCATGAACTTAGCATCCCCCAGAAAATGAAACCGTAACATGCTTCATCTTGAAAGCCAACCCTGAATCTAACTTAATCCCTGCTCTGGACAATGCCTCTGGAGAGGCATTAAAACCGTGCTAGGAGTTTTCCTGGAGACTCCCTGGCATTCTGGCTGTGTCCATCTCCTCCTCGCGTCAGAGATGTTTCCGGCTGAGCGCTCCCAACCGTACTCCTGCTGCTACCACGGCTGGCGATGTACGGATCCAGTGGAGCAGCATCCGGAGAGCCGTGTCCTGCCCTCGCCGCAGGACGAGTTACCCGGGGCAGCCCTTGGGGTTTAACACTCAGATTCCTACAAAATGTGCGAGGGGATGATGTATGGGCTTGAAGGGTCAAGAGCAGCTTTGCATCTTCCATCCCCATCCCCAACAAAGGGATTCCAGCAGATCTCATGCCCCCTAGTGTCATCCTGGTGAACGGAACGGCACCGGGCACCGGCACTGGGTACCGGCACCGGGTACTGGCACTGGGTACTGGCACCGGGTACTGGCAGTGCCCTTACTTATCCCACTGTAAAGCTGGCACCGTGTCCTGCTGGTATCAATGGTGCAATTAAATGCCATCTCCAACAGCTCAGGTGAAGGACAGCGTGAGCTCGCTGACCCTCCTGAGCACCCCTGGGGCAGCAATAGCCCCCAAGTGTCCCTGTGCCAGGCACGGGGACACCTCCGTTACGCTCCCGCAGAAACTCAGCAAGATCTGCCCCACCGGCCGATAGCCCGAGCGGTGTCCCTGGCAAGGGGCCAAGAGGAGGAGGCAAAGAGCATCTGCGGTGGACACTGTCCAGAATACAACTCCTCCTAAAAATAGATGGTGCCTGGAAGGGCATGGCCCTTCCAGCTAATGGGAACGGTCACTGCTAGGAGCTCAGGGTTTGGGATGACAAAACTTCAAAGTGCATGAATGCAAGACACCACTCCCTTTGCACAAAGTCCCCTTTTCTTCCCCATGAGAGCACCTGTGGCATTGAGCTCTGGCCATTAGCATGAGAAGCAATGCACAAAACCAGCTCAGAACCCAGCATCCCTGCCTGCCAGCCTGCTCCGACCAAGCGACAAGACCCAGTATCTCCTGGGAAGATGCCCATGCTGGCTGCAATACTAATGGGTACAACTGGGACCGGACCCCACACATGGAGCACCTAAACAAGAGGCGCATGCTGGGCAGGAGCACAGAAAACGTGCGTTGAGCCCATGCACGTGCCTCAGTTTCCCCATCTGTCTAGCAGCCCTTTCTTATTTTGCTCATCCCTCCTCATTCAACTGTTAGCTCTTGTGGGGAGAGGCACCCCACAGACAGCACCGAGAGCACTGGACCCTTCTAGCGTGTGCTAGCTGCATGCAAACAGTCATTGCCAAAATTTGGAGGAATTCTCTCCAGGGCACTGACCTGGGTATGCTGCTTTCTTCTGCAACACCAAGCAGGGACTATAGCTTAGAATAATGGGGAAGTAACTCAGTTCACTGCTGACAAAGCATCACAAGCCCCAGCGGGGTGGGAGGGGAGGAGGTGTCCTTCCCTCACGCTGCCATGCCTGGTATACATCATGTTTAGGGCCAGGCATACGTCACCGACACAAAATGGACAAATTGGAGGGATTTCAGAAAAATGAGCGACAAAAATGATCAGGAGGCAGAAGGGATTGATTTACAAGGGGAGATTAAAAGAGCTGCGATCAGTCTAGCTGGGCTGAGCAAGTACTGACAGAAGCAGTCGGATGCTAATCTGCAAATGGGATGAAAACGATATGGGAAGGAATAATTTAGCATCTTTAGCAGTCATGGGATGAAATAAGGGGAACTCGGGCTGAGTAGGTAAGCAAAAAAAGCCAACCCCCAAACCAACCCGAAATAAAACTCCTTTCCTAGTCGTTTATGACTGTCTCTATCAAAACACACAAAGTCCCCCGAAACTCTTTCTGCCTAGGACAAGGACCCTTGGGAGCAAGTGTGCCTCGGTGCCTCAGAAGGTGTGTGCGCACACACACGCACAGACACACGCAGCCCTTTCCCACCCCTGACTCACACTCAGGAAAGCAGCAGGGCCTCCGCATCAACCCGAGAGGATGGAGGCTTCGTGCTTGCAGGAAAGCAGCAGAGAGCGAAGGCTTAAAACCACTGGGAGCAGTGGGAAGGTCCCCGCAGAAGGATGCCTTTGCTCTCCCAGGTCTTCACGGGGGAAAGGTGCTGAGACTGCTTCCTGCAAAGTCGCAGGAGTGAGCTCAGCTGCGAGCACTCAGATATTTACACACAAACAGCACATTACTCAGCAACTCTCATTTGTCAGGCGTAATGGCAGCAGCAGCAATAATAAACGACAAAGCCGAGAGACAGGCTCCCCAGGCGCACACCCAGCCCCAGCCTGAGCTGGAGCAGGATGCATTCCTCCAGCTTGCTGAAGAATTAATTGAGGGTGGCCAGGAGCTGGGGCTTGCACCCACAAAACTCCCACTGCCAGCTTCAGAGAGTCAGCCACGTCTCCGAAAGCCGAGCCTTGGCTGCACAGTTATTTCTATGTGTATGTGCATCACGAGCTTTGTGGCTCCGAGAAGTACCAGGGCTTTTTGCGTCCCAAGTCCAGGAGGTGCCGAGCACCTTCCATGAGGATAGGGGCGCAGTGCCTTGGCAGGATCGACTCTTCTCAAAGTGAATCAGACCAAAGATAATGCACAATCGTCAGATCGTGGCTTGGCCTGCTCTGACAACAGGCTCTGATGAAGTTATCCTAAAGCACTGTTGCAAAGAAGTCTGCCAGGCATGGGGCTCTCATTTCCAAAGCACAGCCCATCTCAGAACTAAGTCCACCCTCCCCAGCGAGCTCTGATCCCAGGACCTGGCGCCAGCGAGATACCCAGCTGGACACCAGCATCCCTTGCACATCTCCAGCCATCACAGCAAAGCTCTGACTCCTGATGGAGGGGCAGGGCAGGGAGCAAGAGCAGCTGCTCCCACGTATTTGCACGTTCTGCAGGAAACAGCCAGTGCCCCTGCTCCACTGCCTGCACCCACGGCTGGCAGGACCAGCAGCGGTGTGTGCAGGTCCTGTCCCTCACGGAGGTAAACAACGCATGTGCACCGAGAGCGGGCATGGTCAGAGTTAAAATAGCAAAATTCTACCAGAAGTCAGCAAGTTCTTGAGCAAAAAAAGCAATCTGAGGAAAGGACCTCCTGGACTATCCCACAAATTAAAACACAAAGAGACACAAAAAAGAAAACAGCTTTGCAGGCAATCCCCTTTCCACAACCTGCACTCTGTGCAGACCCTATGTGTGCGTCTGTAAGGATGGGGTGGGGAAGAAAGGGGCTAAGAGAGTGAATGAGAAGTGCCGATCTTTATACCAAAAAAGTTTAGCAGATTAAGAAAAAACTGCCAGAGGAGCCAGGGAAGCTGAAACATGCAGACCAGGTTCTGTCCCCAGCAAAGGCAGCACAGATTAGCTCACGCGCTGGTTGGAGTCCCAATCCGGTTTTAAGACTGCAGTGGGGGAAGTCACCGAGATCTGGAAATGTCAGGGAGTTTGTGTAGCACAGGGATCGGTGTGTATTATGCAATTCTGGAAAGCAGCTCTCGTATTCACGCTCGGGATGAACTGCCTAGCCCAGGGAGAGCAGTTCCACAGAAGCGCCAGGCAGACGCTTTTCTTATAAAATCACACCCCCTCCGCAAAGGAAAAAAAAAAAAAAAAAAAAGAAAAAAGGGGAAAAAAAAAATAATCAGCGCTGCCACAGCAGAGGAAAGGGCAGGTTGCGCCTTTGGAGAGACGAAGAACGAGCCCGCTCTCCCGCCCAGGAAACCCACGGGCTCGGGTTTACAAAGAGCCGCCCCGCAAGCCCGGCTCCAGCCCCGCTCATGCGGCCAAGGGGGAGGGCTCAGCCCCTTCCCAGCCTTCAACCTGCCCTCCCGGCGGCGCCTCCCCCGCGGGCTCGCCCCCGCCCCCCCCCCAGCCCTCCGCCCCCGGGAACGCCCGGCCGGGGCGCGGGGCGGACACACGCGCACGGCGGAGCAGGAAAAGTAAGTTGCCCAAATTGTTTCTTCCCGGGCTTCGCCCCTGCCCCGGCGACGCGGGGGGCGGCCGCGCAGCCCACGGCGGGGCGCGGACACGCGTGGACGCGCTGGGGAAAGGTGCGCGGCGGCGGGGCGGGAGGGAACACCGCCCGGGGTGGAGGGGTGTGGGGGGGAAGCAAAGCGTCGTGTGTCCCCCCCACCACCACCTTTTCGCCTCCCAGAAAGGCGGCGGCGGGCACTGGGGCTCGCCTCCGCTGACCCCCGCGCCCGCCCGTCGCCTCCTCCTCCTCCGTCCCGCGGGTGGGGGGACACCCCGCACCGCCCTCCGGCTCCGGCTCCGGCCCCGGCCGCCCGGTACTCACGGCGCCCTCCTCGCCGCCGCTCCTGGCGCTACCCCATGCAACCACCGGCTGCTTCTGCACCGGCTCGGGGGCTATAAGCTCTTTTAAACTCCAGCACATAACCCATGTGACCGCAGAAGCCACTGGTAAGGAGCGCCGGGGAGCCAGCGATGAGCTCAGCCCGCACCCCCCGGCACAGCGCCGCGGACGCGCTCCCCCCCGGCACCCGCCCCACGCCCGCCCACACACAGCCACACGCACAGGCACGCCATACACACACCACACACACCACACGGCACCCCCCACGCACCCCCCCGCGCGAGCCCCGGGGGACGCCCCTGCGGACACGCAGGCTCCCCACGCGCGCACCCGCCCAACGCCGGGCACCACGCACCCACGCACACGCGTGTGCAGATGCACACGGCGGAGCACACCGGTGAAGGCAGCACGGGGACACACACACACACACGCGCCCACGTGTGCACTTGCACACTCACCCACCCCCCCCCCAGAGCCATGCGCATGCTGTCACGCACCGTGCACCCTCTGCACGCTCCCCCCACCTCAGGAGCCACAGACTAATTCCCGTGCACGCCTCCTCGCACGCACCCCACTTGTGAGTGCCGCACCCCCTTGCACAAGCACCCCTCCAGGCACAATGAAAGCAACACGCGCGGATGCAGGCTGAAATGAAAGCACCGCACCCCCCCCCCCGAACGCCACACGCCAAATCGTGCTCCCACACTCTCTTGCACAACCGATGCACAAGCGAGGCGACCCTCCCACACGTGCACCCACCTTTCCCACTCAAATGCAATCCGCTGGTGCGTGCCGAACAAGCCCACCCCTGCGTGGCCCCACGGCTGTGGGTTTTCCCCATGGTGTGTGGGGTCTCCCCATTTCCCGTCGCAGGTAAAGATCGTGAGCTGTCACACGCATGGGGGGGTCCTGCAGGGCGAAGAGGACAGACGAGACATGCCGTGCACGATGACTTCTGATGATGCAGAAGCCACGGGGGTGGCTGTGCAGCCCAGCCAGGGTTGCCAGGCCAGGGTGCCCGCTCCAGCCGTAGCATGATGGAATTCGGGAGTGCCAGGATGAAACATGCGAAGCAGGGACGGGAGCCGGGTGTGAGGCTTTGGTGTGCAAAAGGTTGGGACAGGCAGGCCTGGCTGGGCAGGTGCAGGCGTGTGCTGCTGGGGCACGCCAGGAACACGTGTGAGAAGGCAGAGCTGGCAGGCAGAGGGCTTCACTGCAAGCTGAGTTATGGAAAATGACTCTTTCCAAGGAATTGCTAAAATTAAAGCGGCAGTGAGGCCAAAGGAGCAGGAGCCAAAGGGGAGGGTGAGCAAGGACAGCCGAGTGGCCTCAGGGCAAGGAAGGGCAGGGTGGGCAAGAGGCCGAGGAGAACACGCTCTCCCAGGGCTCCCCCCGCAAATCCTGCCACCCCCACCGGCAACTGCAAACGCCTGGGGTGGAGATTTGGGAAAAGGCTGACTGGCACTGTGCTGGCACTGGCTGGGGTGTGCCATGGGGTCAGGGACCTGGGGGGAATAGCCCTTCCCAGCCTCATCACCCGCTCGGCTGCCAGCGTACAGATTAATACCTCTGTTTCCCCAGCCTGGAAGAGATAAATGCCCTTAGAGAAACAGCCTGCTGGCTGCCAGGGGCTAGGTGCCTGGCAAGGGGCAGAGACCGGTGCTGGTGGGGGCTTTTTGGGCAGCCCTGCAGAGCCCTACAGCTCATTATGGGAGTCCTCCGCCCTGGCCCCCACCCCAGGGGCCGTGGCAGGGCTGGGGTGCTGCTCCCTGGACATCAGCACTCGGGTCGGCAGTAAAGGCTGTTTCAGCTTCCAGATATCCGAGCGTTCCCAGCACAAATCCCCGTGACTCAGGAAACAACACATGCAAGAAAACTCTGCAGAGAGGACTTGGGAGAAATACTCCCATTGGCATGTTCCCACTTTCCCTGGCATCCCAGGACTTCTCCTGGGCTGCAGAAAACAACAGTAGTAACAACAACAAGAACACTTTCTTCCTGATCTTCCTGTTACAGAAAAAAAAAAAAAGGTAATCTTTGGGCAAACCTACAAAAGCGGATCTGTTTTGTTCCAACTAGGTGTATGTTGATTAAATTAAAGATACCACCTCCCCCCGCAGCCCTGGCCTCCCACAGACACTGTCGCACAGGCGGAGGAAGGGGGCTGGGTGGAAGGCAGTTTTCGTCTGGTTTTTCATTGATGCTACTAAAAGCCTCTATTAATTGGATGGAAATGACTATATTTTGTCTCAGATGAAGGTCCACAATAAATTATCTGTTTATTGTTACTGGGTTTATCCCTGAAGAATAACTGGCCTATTGGGGCTCTGGGAGAATTTGTGACAGATAATAGCGGGTCCTGAAAAAACAGGAGGGAAAACTAAGAGCAGAGAGGGGACGTATCCAAGGCTGTTAAGCAGGTTGCAGCAGAGCTGGAGAATGACCCTCGTGCCCAGAGACTCTGGACCAGGTTGAAATAGACATGAAGTGGAAGAAGAAGAAAGAAAATCCCAACCCCTTTTTCTCCATCTTCACCCCTCCAGCCCTGCTGGCAGCCAGGATCAGTGCTGAAACAGAAGGAGTAAAAGTTTGTGGGAAGCAGCAGCTCTCAGATGCCGCTGGGAAGTGTGTCAGGAGAGCAGGCAGGCAGTTTTGTGGGGACAGGGATGGGAAGATGCTGCAGCACCAATGGGTCCAGAAAGAGAGCTGGACCCAGGGAAATGATTGTCCGCTGGGTTATGTGCCAGCATCAGGCCATCACATTGGGCTGCTTTCCCCACCCACTGTATCCCAGTGGGAGCCACTCGGAGAAAGCGAGGGACTTTTCACAAGCTTGTATACTGGTGCTGCACCAGGAGGCTGTCACCAAAAGTGTCACCCTACGCCATTACATGCCGCCCGCCTGCCTCCAACAGCGGTGGTACCCCCAGCAGGAGAGCAGATGCTTCACAGCCATGTGGCAAGAGTACAATGGAGCTGAGCCATGGTCAGATCCTGAATGTTTTGGGCTGGACCTGGCCATTTGTGAAGCAACACAGATCCCTTGGACACCCAGGGCCAAAGCTCAGGGGACGGCATTTGCCTGGTTGTAACCCAAAGCTGAGTGTATATATAAGGCGAGTGCCTGAGCCAGTGTCTTTCCAAACCATTTATTTGATACTTTGTGGCAAACATCTGACTAAATTACTCACAGATTATTCAACCATCGGGAGAGCTGATTGAATGATTACTGGTGAATCATTTGTTCAAAGCAAAATGCCCAAATTCCTGCACTGAACTACTGGCAGGCAACACGCAGATGAGTTTCAGTCCTCCAAAACCCCTGAGTTCACATCAGCCCCTAGGTCTGTGCTACTCACTCACGGCTTCCCCGAAATATCGCCCCTCCCTGCCCCCCCCCCCCCACTCCCCCCCAGCCCGACCCTTTGCCACTGGCAGGAGCAAGGTGAATAGGAGACGTGGGGAACCATTCCTTGAATTCCTGCTGGACTTCAGGCGAACAACAACACAGCAGGCTGAGCCAGGAGCCTTGTCTCTCGCCTTTGCACAAAAGAGATTCTCCGGAGGGGGAAAAACCCCACAACAATGGTGAGGAAACGTACAGGGTAGGCAAAGAAAGCAGCTGACCTGGCATGCCGCAGGCCAGAAAAAAGTACAAATGATCTTGCAAAGAAGCAGGAAAAGATGGGAGCTACGGAGCCGACGAGCTTTTTACCAGCCCGATTTAATCATCTTCTCAGCAAATGCTCCCCACGAGGAACAAGAGGGGAAAGCAAGATCATGAAAAGATTGCAGGCAAAGGAATTCTGCCGGTACTCCTGGACTGATTAAAATTCCTCAGGACTCATGGCAGGAGAGATTATTTTATGTAAAACTTCACCTTGTCTTTATTACATTTGCCAAACTTCTTCCTGTGTAGATAGAGGGGAACGGCAGGAGGTGCGTGCGAAAGACGAAGATGGAGATAATAAGTGCAGGACTTGGCTGTAGCTTTCCAGCCTGTTACCCATTTGCCTGGGAAGGCTGATGGGCTGATGGTGGTGAGCGTTTATGTGTGTGCACACAGCAAGGTGTGAGCGAGGAGAGGCCACGGGGACCTCCCAGAGCCTGGACAGGGTGTGATGTGGCCATACGTGTGTGTGCAAGGTTTGCGCGGCAGAAAACCCTGCTCTTGGATGCGACCTTGATCATGGGCATCCAGTGGCTCAGACGTGAGGGATGATCGTGATTCGGGATGTCATGGGGTGCAGAGGGGACAAGGTCCCACCACTGAGCTAAAACACGTGAGTAAAGTTTCCATATGCAGCAAGGATGTCAGGTTCGGTGCACGCTGTTACCACACTGCTCCTGGAAAACAGAGATTGGCATATGGCGAGACCCCTCGCTGCTACTGCCGGGTAAGATTTCGATGACAAAGTACCGCCTGACACCTGTTATAAATAACGTCCGTCCCATCACCCACTCAGCACATGGCCCACTGCTGCCAGCTCTTTGCTCAGAAGAGGCTCAGTGTGGAATGAAAGCCATATTTAAAATACATTTTCGCATATGTCTTCCTGAGCGAGGAACAACAGGAGAGGGGTCTGGAAAAGGTTTCCCCTCAGCACTTTTTTTCCTTGGTGTCACAAGCACAACCCCACATAATCTCAGGCAAGAACCGAGACCTTACAGCAATCATTTTTCTGCATCTCTGTCGCATGCATATCCTGAGTTACAGGACGGGTGTTGCAACGCTCCTGGAACTGGGAAATCAGCACCATAACCCTGTGTATTTGCCAGGTGGGGTGTTTTGTCCCCATGGATCAGGACATTTTACGGGGATGGGCCGGTGCTGTCCCACTGTCAGGGTTGGGGGCCATGGAGGTGTCCAGAGGGATGTGGCTGGCACGAGGCACACGCGGGGCTGTGTACATCTTCAGGAGGGCACCCAGCCCCTCCTGTAATAGGATTGCACCCAAACTACCCTGGGGGCTGCAGTCTTCTACACATGGCAGAGGTGCTCTCATTGCCGTTGAGAAAGCACGGATGTCCTGATGGTTGTGGCTCTTGCCTGGATTGGGAACTCCTGCCACAAAGCCCTACCAGTCGCCAGCCGTGTGTGAGCCTGTCCCAAGGCACAGCCCGTGCTGGCATGGCTGGTTTGTCCCCCACGATCTCCCTGCGGATTAACACCTCCAGGCAGGCCAGGATCTGTGGCAGCGTGGCTCCTTGCTCTGGTTGCAGGACTGGCTTCTATCATGAATCATCCTCCTCACATAGAGAGCAGAAGCCGGGGATTAGAGTGGTTTGAAGTTTTTAGCATGAAAAGGTCAGGTTTGAAAGAAAAAAAAGTGAAAGAGCTGCTTTTTGAATGTATTTTGGTGAGGAATTTGCAAGCCCCTGCCCCCATGATTTTCAAAAGGGTTATTTGGGGGGGCGGGTGGGGGAGATTAATTTTTTTCACTTTTTCTCATTTTGCCTTTAGCTGAAAAGAATGATTCCCCCAGAAACCCACATTTGGAGTAAACATAATATTGCCATTAAAAAAACTCTGGGAAATGTCAGGAAAAATCGAAGGTGACTCAGTTTCAAACTCTGCAAGTCAGAAACACCTGGGAAACATCAGTGCTGTGGGGGGAGCGGGGGAAGGATAGGAGGGAGAGCTCCCCATCTCTGCCAGCAGCCCCCATGAGCTCCTGTTCGCTGCATTCGGGAGGGAAAACCACAGTGGCAAAGCACCATGCCAAATGTGATGCCTGGAAAGGGATGCCACTGCCACCTCCATTCCTGTGCCACTCACTCTTTGGCTCTTAGTGAGAATTAACCTTTCAAAGATGCATTTCTTGTAATGATTTGATGGGTTTCTCTTCCCTAGCCTTGAGAGTAAACTCCTATAAGCCCAGAAGCCCACCCAAGCAAGTGAAACCCTCTTGGGTTAAGCCCCATCCTCACCCCAGAGCTCCTTGGTGCCTCTGTGGGGGGCATGTCTATATGATGAGGATGGGAGACTCCCATGGTCACTAATGAAGACAGTGTGGGCACAGTTATGCACCATATAGCCATTATATAGCAAAGGAGAAACACTCCCTCTTGCTGCTCCTGCAACCTCTGCCGTCTTCTTCTTCCTCCACCTCCTTCATTAGCCATGTCCCAGACATCCCTTCCTTCAGCCTCACCACTACCAAGACCAAAATTAGACAAATATTTGCTTTTCTCTCCCACAACCTGGCAAAATCACAGGGTGTTAAGCACACCTGACTGTTTATCCCATGTTGAAATGTTTCAGTTGTGACCCTTTAACACTGCTCTATTTTTCAGCATAGATTCATTTGGCTCCTGCTCAAAACTGAGAAGCAGACCCTTTCTTTGCAAAAATGCCAGAATGGGACATTAAGACAAGTTGCATAATTGCATTTTATTATCTCCTCAGAACAGGAAGGGCACCAACATGTTCCTGTCCTCAAAACTGAGGTTTTGAGAGTTTCCAATTGAAAGATAGAATTTTTTTTTCTTTTTTTTTCCAAAAAAGTCTCAAGCAGCCTCAGACATGAGTCTTTTACCTGAGACCAAACTCATCTGTTTTCACAAGAGAACTGATGGGTGTCTCCTCACTGGGTTTGCGTGATTTCGCCTGTTTTGGGGACACCTTGCTGCCTGGGACAATACGCTGCTGGGGAGCAGAAGAGCCAGTCCTGGGGGCATTCAACAGCTATCTGCCCAGAAGACCTAATGGTCCAAATATTCTCCCTGAAATACAAAACTGTCCTGACCAAAACTGTTCAGCTGTGACTTCCTGAAAGGTGTTGAAAAATCTGGCAGGGTGCGGAAAAGCTCATGAAATTTCCTTGGGAAATTGGGCCGGCATCACAAAAGGCTGCTGAAATTTCTCAGTTTCATCCAGGTGGAGATTCAAGCTCTCGTGAGAAATGAGAAAATCCACATCTCCCCTGATACCTCCACGTGAAACAGCAACACAGCAAAACTTCAGGGGCGGTAAATTTTCATTCCCTGACAATCACTTTAGTAAAACTTCCCACCGGGGGGGGGGGGGGGGGGGGGGGGGATTCATTATATTTGCATAGCTTCTTTGTTTGATCTGGGGGTGGAGGAGAAGCAAGCTCCCATGGAAGTTTTGGGTGATTTTGGAGCTGGAGGAGGCCGCAGTTGAAATATTGGTGCTCTGGAAGGTTTGTGGTGGAGTCTGAGAGTGCACACCCTGCATGGAGAGGGCTGTCTTCATCCCCTAAGGACAGGCACAGGCTTTTTCCCCTCCATCCTGCATTGCTCAGACGCCGATAGAGATGCGCCTGCGGTCCCCAGCCGTCCCTCCCGCACCCGCTGCCTCCGTAGCAACAAGTTTTGCTTGGCAGGGAAGAAAATGTTTACTAAGCGGCGAGGATGCTGCCATTGCAGGTGACAAGAGGAGTATTTTTCCAGCGGGGTCTCAGGGGAAGGAGAGGAAAATGCAAATAAAAGGACTGTTTTGCTTCGGCAGCGCCTGCCACCCTCGGTGCGCCGCGGGATGCTTCTCCTTGCTTGCAGTGCCATCTCCCGGCAGGGCCCGCTCCGGGAACGCTTTGCGGATGCTCTTGCGCTAGGGGAGCGGCTGCGGGGGCACATATTTCGGGAGGGCGATGCTCAGCCTGGGCTGCTTCCCCCAGCCTGCCAAGGGACTGGGCTGAGCACCGAGGGGCTGAGCTTGCGGGGGGGGGGGGGGAGAGGGGGAAATCAGTTTCCTCAGACCTTTCCCTGCTTTAATGTCAGAGATTACTTGCATGTGGGACCTCTAAATGAGGCAAACTTTCTCTGAAGCGTGGGATGATGGGGACCACAGCTAGATCTGATGCCTGGGGAGAAGGGGAAGGGTGATGCTGGACAGTGCAGCATGGTGTAAATGTAGAGGTCGTGTGCGATCCCTACATGCTTCCTCTGTCCTTTGCCTGTTCCTGCAGCGATGGGGTGAAGCAAGGGTTTGTACTTCTGTGCCTGTAAAGTACCAAGCAGTGGGCCCTGGGCTCTGCAGGCACTCCTGGGAGAGCAGCAGTGATATGGAGGAGGAGAAGTGCTGAGTAGCACCGGTTTTCAACCTTCCAAGTGGCTCATGTTCCGTTCCCCAAGGAAACAGAAGTTTTGAGTATCGCTTTTGCCTCTGGGGGCATTTACTTGGGTTTAGGAGTGCGGGGGCTCTCATCTGTGAGCCTCCACAGATCTGCATGGGCTGCTGCAGCAGGGATACACCCAGGGCAGGGCCTCAGGACATCAGTGGAGACAAGAAGGTGGGGTAGCAGACACCCCACAGCCAGCTGCCAGTGCTCACACAAGGGTAAGCAACCCATCAGGTAAGGCAGGCAGAGGCAAGAGGAGAGGCCAGGGCACAGAGAAGCAACCAAATCTCCTCATAAGGCTGGGATAGCCCAGATCTGTGTGCTGAATCCCAGCTTGTCCCCACCAGCTCTCCCACTAAGCTCTGGCTGTGTCCAGGTCAACAACATCCTATGTGTGCATCCCACGGGCTGGATTCTTCCCATGTGCTCCTGCAACCTCTGAGCCAGACAAGGAGCAAACAGCAATTTGGGACTTGGCCTCTCTCTGCCTCTCAGCACCTCCCAAGCACCTGGATGCTGTTGTGGCCAGAGAAAAGATGCCTTCTTCCCCGCTCCCCCCCTCCCCCTTCCCCTTCCCAGCTCCATTTCAAGCCTGTGCTATGAACATGCCATAACCCTGGCACATGAGCCATAACAGCTCCTGACACATCACTCGCTGTGGTAATAGGTGATAAATAATTGCAGTGACCTCCTCTGTAGACTACAGCTGTACTTAGAGGCCTCTGTGGAGGTCATGGCTCTGGGCAAGGTGTACTGGGTACTAATGGCTGTCCCCACAGTGCTAAATTAAGTAGGGATGGAAACAAAAGAACATTAACTCTTATTTTCAGGTAATGGGCTGAGAAGAGAGCGGTGAGAGCATTTTGCCAAGCAGTGAGGATCAAGCTCCTGGATTCCTTCCCCTTCTCTTCTGGCTCAGCATTTTGGCTTCAGGGTCTGGAAGCTCTGAGGCCAGAATTGGGTGCAGAAGTAGGTCCTCACTATCTCTGGGGCAAGCATGAGACATCGTTTTATTCAAAGCCTTAATAAGTCATCTTAACCTCCACTTACGGACCCCAGAAGAGTGTGGGAGACTCATTGTTCCGTTGACCTCTGTATCAATACAGGGTGTTTTTCTCAAACCTCAAATTCCTGTGCTTGCTGCAGGAGTCCTCAGGCTGGCAGGAGGGACCAGATTTGTACCAAGCAAGAAGTCAGACCAGATGATCAAAATGGTCCTTGCTGGCCTCAAGGTTTATGAATGCTGTTTAAAGGGTTGGGAGCTCTGCTTCGGTCAGTTGGTTTAAGCAAAAACCTTTGAATTTCAATTGCTTTCCCATTCAGCTAAATCCCAATTCAATTTCTTCTGCACAAGTTTATCATCTTTCTCCTGCCAGCCAGGCTCTTTAATCTCTAACGCTGACTTCTCTTGCTCATGTAGTTCAGGCTGCTCTAGCCTTTTCCAAGCAAACCCAGGTGGAAGGGGCATCTCAGGACAGGCAGCTCTGCCTGCCAGCTTGCCCCCAAACCTTATATCAACTCTGCCAGAACCAGGCAGGGGTTGTGGGGTGAGAGGCTGTTTGGCACCGTGCTCACAGCCATGGTCAATACCCTGTACCCCAAGCATCCTTAAAACTAAAGAAGGGAGGGAAAGGACTGCCAGGGGTAGATTAGTGTTGGCTTTTGACAGGGAATCAGCCAGGCAAGAAGAAGTGGGAAAAGGAGCAAGATGAGATGTGAATACACTCAGCTGCAAGGGACCAATATTTCTTGTACCAGCAATGAACACAGCAACATCAACAGGAAAATACTTTGGATGTAAGCATTCTGATTTTTTAAAGTATACTCCTGCTGCTGCTGTAGCAGCATGTGCTTGTAGACAAAGGGTGTTTGGGAGGAGTCTGAAAAGTGGGAGTGCAGTTCCCCAAGTAATTTCATTTCTTCCACAGAGATCTGCAGCATGGGAGCAGCCAGCACAAGCTTCACCACGATCTTGCAAGGGATGTGGTCAGCACAGTGTGTACCAAAATCTTGGCCTCTGCTTAGGGAGAGTTGTGACTGAATGAAGATCCTTTGATGGTTTCCTTGTGGACCAGAGCCTTCTCCTCTTGCAAAGGCTGCTAAGGGCATCTGCCAGCCTTGAGTGGCAGAGCAGAGGTGAGGAAGGGAACACAGCTGGAAACAGGCAGCAAAATGGTGCAGATGGGATCTGAAGGCAGCTACACATGTGATGAGCTGGTGGAAACAGTTAATTCAAGGAGGAGGAGATGACGCTTCCAGGAAAACTTCAGTGCCCAGAGTTTTGGGTGCGCTGGCAGTCTATGGGGTGGTCCTGGGGCACCTCTCAGCAGCACGGTTCTTGTGTTCCTATAACTCGTCTCTGTCATCAGATACATGCAGGGTTATCCTGTGCTTACACTTGGGGGGTCCTGATTTCAAAGCACTCCCCACAAACCCTCCTGCAGCACTACTGGGCTGCCCTGGATGCAGGACAGGGACCACATCTCCCATGACAAGGATGAGGCAATTCTCCATGCCAGGCAAAGCACAGGGCAAGCAGAGGATGGGGGAAGTGATACATTAAAGCCCTATTTATTGTCTATCCACCACCCAGACAACATGGGTGGGAAGAGTGCAGACAACATGAACATTAAAGGTCTTTCTGCCGGGAGAGCCTTTCTCTGCTCAAGCTCCTCTCAGCAAGAAGCAGCTCTCAATAAAACTCTCAGCAGCGCTGATGGCAGACTGAAGCAGAGCAGCAAACACAACCCCAGCAGGAGACCGTTTAGGTTATTATTTTAATTAATTGCACATGTAGCTAAACTGAAAGAAAAATAGAGACGTGACACCCAATTATTCAAATCAGTTCCTGCCAGTCACACACCACTGCTGCTACCACAGACCCAGCTCAAAGCTCTGCCCTCTGCTACCTCCAGAAGTGCCAGAGATTTGCATCTCAGGGTTGGCAAGATGTTCTCTTGCAACTTTTCTTGTCATGCAAAAGGGATGGGGAATTGTAAATCCCTCAGCGTGGTCTCACAAGGGATTGCATCTCCTAGAGCTGATGAATTAAGTCCCTCCTATGGCATAGTTTTCCCCCAAAAGCCTCATTCCCCACATGCAGCACAGACTGCTCCAGACAAACTTCTCAGTGACCCAGGGAGACACTGGGAGGTTTATCCCCATAGCCAGAAGAAAGACTCAATGAGAACAACAGGCACTGGGTTCCTGTTGGGAAACACCTTCAGAGCAATGTCCAGCTCCAAGGAGATGCTAAACCAACTCCAATCACTTGGGATGAGTTCAGGAAGCTAAAGCAGAGTGCTTCATGCTGGAAGTTTTCTTCTGTAGTGACCAAAAATGTGAAAATTAGGCTGTCAGGCATTTCCAGACTGGAGCTTTTGAACATAATTCCCCCTCAGGAGCAGGTGTCTCTGGGATTTACCGATGCCTGTGCTCCCTCCACGGGGGCAGACATGCCTATTTCTGCTCAGCGGTGCCAGGCACAAATGCCTTTTCAGCCCCCAAGCAGCAGCCTTGGGGCTGTGATCCCCAAATGGGCTCTCAGTGAGCAGAAATAAGGCAGTTTCCTGATTTCCTGCAGCACATTTTCCCTAAAGCCACGGCTCAATGAGGCCTCTGGTGATGCCCCTGCTGGAGAACGGGCAGAGATGCTAGTAGATAGAAAGGAAAACACCCGTCTCCGGTCACCTCTGATGTGTTTGTGAAGCCCAGAAGGCCACCCATCAGGGTGCTCAGCTCAGCCCAGCCGGGCTCTGCAGATCCTCGGGGTGCTGCCGTTTGCCCCAGCCATGTTCCTGGCACCCAGTGGGGATGAGAGCTGCACCAGCAAAACCAGGCAGTCCCTGTCCACAGGGGTCCCTGCTGCCTGTACAGGGCAGCTGAATTTCTCTGATTTTATTCTACTTTTTTAAATCAATCTGGTACAATCTGTTGAGCTGCCTGTGCTCCTGCATCATTAGCTCCGTGGGGCAGCAGCCAGGCCCTCCCCTGTGCTGCAGGTATCGGCTACTTCTTTGCTCTGATGGTCTAGCTGATTAACAAGCCCAATTAAACTGCCAGCCACACTTCTCCATTTGCATTTTCCTTTGAAGTTTGCTCCTTTTATTTGAGATCTGGAAAAGGTCTGGCATACCATAAAAACAGTTGTTTTTTTTCCCCGACTGTGCTAGTTAGTCTAACAGAAGATGTTAAATTTCCCTTAAATTCTGGTTTTGACTAGGTGCTTGGATTGTTGCAGCAATGAAACCACTGTCACCGTCTTCCTATGTGTGCAGATAATTTGCTTGTCACATTATTCACAGTTACCTCCTGGCTACCTGTTGGTCCTCTGCCTCTGCCTGCTGTGTCTCACCCCATGGTTTCACCGTACGCCCTTCAGAGCAGATGATCTCCGTGGGTTGCACCATGTGGAGATGGGGAAACAATTTTAACCATCCCGTTTTAGAAACAGATGGAGTTCATTAACATCATTCCCCTTCTCCTGATAGCCTCTGTCCCAGCAAGGCTGGCTGCAGCAGAGCAGAGGAGTGAGGGTTTCCTAGAACCCTCCTGGGCACAGTTTGGGGTCTGCACCTTCACAGCGGTGAGGTCTGCCCTGGCACGTTGGGAGGGAGAACAGATAGAGAGGCACAGCACTGGTTTCC
The DNA here is from genome assembly GCA_034008185.1 of Gorsachius magnificus. Classification (NCBI taxonomy): domain Eukaryota; kingdom Metazoa; phylum Chordata; class Aves; order Pelecaniformes; family Ardeidae; genus Gorsachius; species Gorsachius magnificus. The sequence goes on along the minus strand of CM067109.1, from coordinate 11,036,080 downwards.
ACACCGTGGACACCAGCCTAAGGGTTCAGCAGTCTCTTCCATCGCATGGTTTGCCCCACCAAAACCAACGCTGTTGCAATGTGGATGCCGCAGAGCTGGGGGTGATGCCTGCTCCAAAGGGGCCCTGCCTACTGCTGTACCGGCAACGCATCATCAAAGCATCATTCTGCAGTTAACGGCTTTCTGGGTGAGGCTTTGATCACAGCCAGTTTGATCCCAAATTCCACACTCCCCCTGCCTTCTTCTTTACTGTTACAAAGACTTTTTTTTAAAAAAATGGCAAGTTTTTATTTTTAAATCAGTGCCCTCCTGGAGCGGTGCTAACACCTCTCCTTCCCGCACAGCTGGGGCTCAGGTCCCGCCCCACTCAATTCCAGCTTTATAGGGACACTTTACCCTGCCCCAGATTTAACCTGACAATCTGGTGGCTTTTTTAGGGAGGCCAAAAAAGCAGGGTAAGGGCAGAATTTCTCCTGCAGCCTTCACTGGAGTGATTTGCATTAAAAAATATAACTCCCCAAATGATCCCACAACTACACGCATAGGTAACCCTGCTTCCCTCAGTTCCTTTGTGAATTTAAAAAGAGAGCTAGAAACACTTGTAGCCCTGTCTCATACACTGCCTGTGTCACCAGTAGGGTGATGGGCAGGGGGGAGAGGTTTTTGGGAAGCTGGAGGGCTCCTGCCTGCATCGGGGCATCTTTCAAGCCCTTCAGCTGCCCCACAGCAGCTGGGTTTCAGCTCTGTGCTGCAGCCTGCACCAAGCCCCCTCGCCACGGACTCAGATCCCCCCAGTCCCACCAAGATGTAGGGGGAAGTGTCGTACCAGCCTGGGATGCTCGGGTTTATGTACCTGCTGACCCTGGGGCAGATTTGCGGCAGTTATGGCCAATCTCATGTGCAATCCGAATGCAAAGTCAGCGATCCCTTTGAAAGCTGCTTTCTCCTTTCCTGAAGTGCTGGGGAAAGTACTCACACGTGGAAACCTCAGGAGTCACTGCAGGCCTGCTCTCCTTCACTACGGATTAGCTCCAGAGCAAACAGCCCTTCCCTGTCACCTGTTGAGTTTTTACAGACACCAGGGCTATTTGCAGCCCTGGACAGGGCTGACCCTCTCTGGGGCAAGGCAGAGCGGTGCCACCAACCCGCGGCACGCTGGCCCCGCACTAGGTGTGGGCGATACATGGTGACCCTGCTACATCTGCCTTGCGGACTTGTGCCTGCTGCTGGCTGGCTCTACCCACAGACAGGAGCAAGCACGACCTGCTGGTATCCCACACACCAGCCCTGGGTTTTCCTTCTCACGCAGGGCGGACCCAAAATAGTGGGAATAGACATGAGTCTCCATGGACCTCCTTAGTCCAAAGCCTTTCCTGAGCAAGGCTGAGGAGTAACCACTTCCCAGTGATGCTCTAGCAAAAGGACTTCTCCAGAGGCTGTGCACAAGCTCACATTTTCCTCTCCCATCTCTCAAATGCAGAGAAGTGAGGCAAGCAGGGGTATGGGATGTGCCCCAGACCACACAGTGATGCAGTGGCACAGACATGAGCAAGAGCTGCTGAGGCCTTGCTGGCTGCACCAGCTAGCACACTGCCCAGCCTGGTGTTGGCCCAGCTTGGTCCTCCCTGCTGGACAGACCATCAGAGCTCCTCTGGGCCACGTCCTTGTCCCCACATTTTCTCACTCCAGCCCTGGCAAGGCACACTGAGCTGTGGCTAGGTTATATCGCTCCAGCCTGGGAGGTGCATGAGTGAAGTCTGTGTAGGCAGGTTCATCAATCTCCGTGGCTCACAGCCCAAACAAGCCCATATCCCATCTTGAAGGAAATGGTGCAATTTTCAAATTTTATTTATTTATTTTTTTTTAATAAATGACAAAATCCAGAAGGGCTCATGGAAGACCCCTGAGCAAATCATGCTGATCTGGTGCCTCATGCCCCAACCTCCTGGGGCAGAAGCTGGCTGACTGTGCGGCTGGCGAGACCCCAGCTTGCTTAGTGGCCATCAGGACATGTAACAAGCTGAATCAGCTCTTGCCAAATCCATCAGGCTTCCACCAGCCTTTCCTGCACCACTAGTGACTGCCAGCCCAAGCTTACCTACCTTTCTCATCTTCCTCATCTTCCTCAGCACCCAGGACACACTTCAGAACATGCATTAATGTAGCATTTCTGCTTGGGAGAGATTAGAAAAAGCTCCCTTGCATCATTCCTCAAATGGACAAAAACACCAAAAGAAAAGGAAAAAACCAAACCAAAACAAACCCTGATCTATTACAGGACTTATTGCAGACTTATTATAGGAAAAGATCAGGCCAATTTTCTCCTGCCTTCTCCAGAAAGTGGGTGATGGGTATCAAGATGAATCCAGAGCCCAGCAGACCAGGTAAAAATCCAGTCCCTGCCTCTGCCACTGGGAAGCTCTTCCGAAACTTGAGGGGGGGAGGAGCGGAAGGAGCCCTCTTCCTCCCAGAGGAGATGGCCCCAATGGAAAGATGGCCCCAGGGAAGGCCAGGCTTGGCTTGGGATGATGTCTGCAGACAGGTCAGATTGATTTGCCACCAGCAACAAACACAAGGAGAAGAAGCTGTTTCAGTAGAACCCAAACCTTTTGCCAGAAAGTATCATTTTGGTAACATATTTAGAGGAAAACATTCAATTTGGAGTTTAGATTTATACTTTATATTCTATTGTGACTCACTCACAATATGTTATGTAATATATATCACACACCCAATTTGCATGCTGAATTTTAATATTAAAAAAATGCTGAGAAAGTGTCACTTCAATTTTCCAGAACAGCCCTGAGGAATGTTTGCTTGACCAGAAATTTACATTTTTCATTCCTATTTGGAACAACAAAAACAACAAAGAGGTCGATATTTCCCATGAAACGGGACTCTGGGGCTCCAACCCGTTCTCCTAGACAGTCTGGGGAGAGCAACTTTAAAAGCAGAGCAGTCGAAATACTCTTGATGCTTTCTGTTCTCCGTCCTGTCCAGCACCGTAACAACCAACGCCTTCAAAAGAAACAGCTCCTCGAAGTCGCAGGAAGAGTGAAAACCCTGAAACAGACCCACCGTGCCCCAAAACCATTCCTCTTCAGAGAGCACTCCCTCTGGGCAAATGAACTTCAAATAATTCCTCCCTCTCTCCCCCTCCAAAGAAGCCCTAATGACACCTTGTCCGTGAACTTAATGTGTTTTAAACTATCTCCATGCCTGGCCACATACTTGGAATGTCCCCTAAGGACTGCTAAAAAGTCACAAGCAGGGGGGAAAAAAAAAAAAAAAAAGACAAAAGCTTCAGTCTGGGTCCCTGGGCTCCCACCCCCGCGGAGGGGAGGGTTTGCTGACGCTCAGTGTTACCTTTCGCACACCCGGGCAAGGCTCCGGGCGGACGGAGCTGGGCACAAAAGCAGCTCCGAGACACCAGGCTGGGTCTGAACTTTTCACCATTCCCCCCCCTTACCACCCCACCCCCACCCCCACCCCCCACCCCCCCCACTGCACTGTCTTGAGGGGGAAATTTTTTCTTTTTGGTTTGAAAAAAGCCCTTCAGGAAATGATTTAGGAGCAGAGAGCATGGTCAGCTAATGGGCTGCAGCTGAGGCAACGCGGGGCTACGCTCCTGTCCCTGCAACAGCTTCCCGGCCTCGTGTACATGGGGGCTCTCCCTGTGCCCACGCGCGTGCCCACGCACGCCTGGCACACTGTGGCTCCTGGGCCAGGCAGAGCTTGGAAACCCTCTGTAAAATAACCAAAATCCCCACACCCTCGAAACGGCAGCTCCCCTCCATGCAAGCTGTTGAGCAACAGGGACCAAATAACTTGTGCCCTTCCTCTCCAGCACTTGCAGTGTGTCCCTGCATACGTTGCCTCGCGCTTGCTCAATGTACTCCCAAGTGACCCGACAATAACAAACCAGCGATTGCTGCCCAAAACGCAGCATGGTTGCTGCATCCCCAAGCTCTGGGCAGAGCTCTGGGTTGATGTTCAAGGAGACTTTTGGGCTGGGAATGTTTACGACTTCCCCTCCGTGGGTTGCCCTCCTTGAGAGAAGTGAGCCAGGCTTCAAGCATGAGCAGTACGACAGCAGCCTCTGCCAAGCGCCATCTGTCTGGGAAGTGCAAAGACTTTTGGAGGCACAGATTGCCCTGCATTCTCCCCCCACCCTCCCACTATCTGTGCCTTGAATTTTCATCTTCATTTCCCCACTGATTTAGAGAGACAGATTGCATCTTGCAGCAGGGCAGAGACGGCACAGCACCCCGGAGTCCTGGTGGCGGAGGTCTCCTTTCTGTTTGTCTTTTGGGGGGAAGAATGGTTGAGATACCCACTCCCAAGACACCACATTGCTCTTCCAGATCCCCCCTCTGCCCGTTAGTTGCAAGGACAGCTATGGCATGGGTGATGGGCAAGATATGGGAGGAAGGCATGCTGCCACTGTGAGTGCAACAGGGTAGGAGATACCTCATCAGGTCCCCATGCTCTCCACCATGCTTCAGCAGATGGAGGCATCTGCTTCAGGGAAGAGAACATCTCTCCTGGGTCTCCACGGTGGTGCTTGGACTCCAATGCACACGTAGACACCTAAATGTGTATGAAAACCAGTTGTACCTCGCAGGTTGCTCCTAGAAATGATTTCTTTTGAGCCTCCCTTATAAAGAAAGGCCCATGGGCAAAAGGGAAGCCTATGCCATGCCTGGGCATTGCATAAATCCTGTCATTTCCCACCTGGTTCTCCTTAGCTTTAGGTTAGCCTTGGGATGACTGCCCTTCATCTTGGTAGCAGCCAAGAAATTATGAGCCTGCTCTCAAAGGCCAGTGCCACCACTGCGGACAAAACCCCTGGAAACGAGTGGTCCATGGGGCACAGGAGAGCCTGGACAATGCAGAGATCCGCTTCCTTGGCCAGCACCCTCAGTGGCATTACAAAGCAACCCAAACGTACCTGCTGGCACTGTCTCCTCAGGCTTTCTGTATTTACTGCAGCCTCAGCCCTCCAGACAGGGATTTCTGCTTCATTCACAATCTTTCAGGTTTCCAATTAAAAACTGCAAAATTCTCAAGATTAAAGCAGGCAACCACGCAAGCCCTAGGGTAATTTTACCATCCGTTTAAAAAAAAAAAAAAATCTAGAAAATATTCATGAGAAAAACTGAAAACAATTATTCTGCCCTTTAGAAAAGCCTTACCATTTCCCAGCTAGCTCAATCCAGATGATGCAGGAATCAAATTGATCCGCAGAACTGGTCTGAGACTGTCTCTGGAGCAGGTGACCCTCCATCCCCAAAGGATGTACTGGCCAGGATGGGGCTTCTGCCAGCAGGCAGTGGGGGGTATAGGGCAGGAGGGAGGAACGCAAGGACACATGTATGTTTGGGGGATGGATGATGCTTAGGCAAGAGTTTTGCTTTTCTTTCCTATTTTCCACAGTGCTGGAAGCTGGAGGCAATGCACGGAGATGGGGTCACTGCTGGCCAGTGGCTGAGGACCAGGAAGGGCACTGGGGTAGGGATATGGAGCGAGAGGCCAGAGGGGAGCACCGTGGGGCTGAGCTGGGGCCATTGGGAGACTGAGCCCACCCAGGGAGCTTACACAGCACCTGCATGCCTGCCCCTTGTCTGGTGTCAGCTGCTTTCTTCCCTGCCTCCCCTGGTCTTTTCCACCAAATTAAATTAACATTGTCTCCTGCTGGCTTGATGTGGGAGGATGAGACAGCCACCCCTGCCCTCCCGCACACCCACTCCCCCCCTACACTCAGCTCCTCAGCGGGCACTGGGAGAGCTTCTCCAAGTCTGCACAGACAGCGATGGGAAAACAAAGAAAGTTGGGGGTTTTTTTTAATTTCAAAATTATGCTTTTAATTTTTTTTCAAACTAAAAATACTCTCTCGTTTTAAAGTTTCCAAGCACGATGCCCTGAAGAAGCAAGAATGACAGATGCTGCCGAGTACAGATGTTTTGCTTTCCTTTTTTTAATTTTAATTAGTAATATTTTCCACACCAAAATTCACAGATGGCTATTCGTGTCCCTGTGACTGGGTCAGGCCAGGACCGGAATGACCTGCTGGGGACATAGCCTAACCACCCTGCATGGTGGTTATATTTAGGCAGGACTTTTCTTCTGCCTTATTAACCTATTAGTTGCCATTGCCTCACAGGGCACATCCAAACTGCCCTTGCCCTTATCTCTGAGGCCTCCTGCTTCCTTTCACTACAGGTCTTCTGGGCAGCCAGCTCTCCACAGCCCTTCAGCAACAAAATGCCTGGGCTGACGCCTTCATTTCGCTCTTCCCACAGCCCTACCTCCACCCTTCCATGCACATCCATCCATGCTGTGAGGTTTTTTTGGTAGCATCATAATTTCAAACCAGCACATTGCCTTTCACCCTTCAAGTGTTATGCATGTGTAACACAACATTGCAATGTACAGCAGGGCAGCAAGCATGCAGGGATGAGCTCTGGACAACACATGGTGAGATGCTACCACAAGGATGGCTGGGGACAGCCCTTGGTGGGGGAATTACGCTCTCTTCCCTGGGCTTCATATGCCATGCCTGCCTTGCAGGGCAGTGGTGTTCTTTCCCTGCATGGCTTTTGCTTCCCAGTGGGAGTCTTTGCTCCAAGAAGCCCTGCTGGAAAGCCACCTTCCTACAGTGAGCATCACAATTCCTGTTTCATTGCCTTCTTGCATGCCCACACATGTGTGCTGACCCATGTGGAGGACTCCTTGCTCCCAGGGAGGGAAAAAATGCAAGAGCAACATCAACCGATTTCAAACTCTGCCCTGCTGGGAAGGTTTGTGCTAGCAGCCTGGAGAGGTGATGAGTTTACGGTGGGCACTGCTCCCCCCGTGAAACTTTGCTGTGGGGAATGGAGAGGTGGGAGGAAGAGAGGGCAGACTCTGCAGCACATAGTTATGTATCTAATACGGCAAGTGTTAGTCAGGATTCCCTCTCGCTGCCTCATCAGCCCACTGGATGAATATTAAAAGGGCTTCCTTAGGTTTTCAAAGCACTTCCTTTGCTCTGATCAAGGCATTACTGCACAGGAAGAAAATCGTGGAGCCACAGACACCTCTGTGAAACATCAGCTTGGCAAACTGTGGTGATGAAAACTGCAAAGTGAGAGGCACGAATTATTAGGAAGGATCAGAGAACAAACCTGCTGATGCCATTATGGTGCTGGATGGAGCCACGCACACCTCCACCTGGGGCGTGGGGTGAGGCTCTGTTCTTTGCCTTTCAGTGAGATGAAGCTGGAAAAGGTTTAGAGCATACTGACAAAGATGAGCTGGGGTTTGGGTGGGGATCGGCTACCTAGGCTGGAGATCTTCTGTGGCAGAAGGGGTGGCTGGAGGAGGAAGGAAGCCACGTGTGATTACCTGGGGATTGGAAGCGCATACAAGCAGAGCACTCCATCTGCACTGCTTGTGGAGCCATGGGCAGGTACCTGTGGTAAAACAAACCAAAATTCCCCAGGACAGGTCACATCTACTCTGGCAGATCATGTGCACCTTGGGGCTCACTTTCTCCTGCATCTTGGATGGAGATATCAAGGTCCATCAGCAACTGAGCGTAGCCCAGAGCACAGCCTCAGAGAAGGAATGGTCAGAAGCGGACAAAAGCTCACATGAAGTTGGGAAAAGAAAAAAGAAAAAGGTTTTGCTCATGGAAGTGCTGAATGTCACAGTCTGAAAGAGCCCAGAGGTCCTGCAACTCAGGAATGATATATGCCTGGCAAATGCTAACAAATCAGCCCTAATTGCAGAGTTCTGGATCTCCCTCTCTAAAGTGTGACATGCATTACAAGACATCAAAGCAGAGGAAAGAAGACATCATAGTTTCTTGGTTCTGGGCATGTACGTTAGCCCTTAGTCCCCTCCCTAGAGCTACTTGCTGGTTAACAAAGCTCATCCATCTTCTGAACCAGGCTGGCAAGAAGTCAAACCAAACAGAGCCAACAGCCATGGCACCATCAGCGCAGGCAGGCTTGGGCTGTACCAGCCACCTGGGGAGCCTTGAGCTGCTGGGGCTGGTCGGCAAGTGGGGCTGTGAAAAGCAGAAAGGGGGACAACATGAAAGCCATGCTAAAAAAAAAAACAACCAACAGGCAGCCAGACTGGGAAGGACTGGGCATGACCAGTGTGGCATCTAGGGGGGCATCCAGCTCTCCTGGGCGGATATCCTGAGGTATCTCCAGGGATATCTCAGGGAGACACAACTTGCAGGAGAGCCTGCCAGGTGGCTGTATCTGGGTGAACCTATGCTTGCAGCAAGCCCTGCTTAATGTCAGCAAATGGAGCTGAAATCCTTTGCCTTCCCCAGGCCACGGAATTCTGTGTAATAGACCCCAAGCGCTCCAAAGCCCAGCCAGGTTTTTGTTGCGGGGATATGGCTGTCTGCCTTTTATTGTGTTTTGCTCTGCTATTCTGTTATACTGCACAATAAAACGCCAGCTTCCTCCTCTCATTAGCCATTTGCTTGTGCTTGAAGCACACTGAGTGTTTTCACGTGCCTGCGAAGAGAGGTGTAATCTGCTCTCTGGGAGTCATTCACCTCCCCGCAGACCCCCGGCACACCGCCTGCATTGTGAGTGTGGCCACGGCGTCTCTGTGTGTGTGTGTGTGTGCGTGTAAGTGTGCGCGTGTGAGTGTGTCTGGCTGCGTGTACGGCTACAGCGGCATCACATAAAAACCGCTCTGAAAGTACATTCCTCGGGCTGCGGGTTCAAGTGGGCAAAAACTGGGAAAAGGGAAATTCATGGTTATCTGGGTAACTTTAATTTGTCCTCCTTATGCATCTACCTCCTGGATTAAATGAGGTATGGATGCATCTACCTCCTGGATTAAATGAGGTATGGGGACCTATAAAAAGTAGTAAATTTGAGTGCCTTTAAAGACAGCACTATAATACATAGGTGGGAAGGGGCAGAAACCTGGTGGGTTTGTTTACTTTGCTGCCTTAGATACAGTTTTTCGTTTATAGATTTTGGGTTTTGTTTGGTTGATTTTTGCTTTTAGCATTTTTATGATGCTTCTTAAATAAAAATGAGGTTATATCATGGGTGCAAACAGTCCAGCACCTTAATGATGCCCCTTGGGTGGTGAGAGGAAAGCAGAGCCAAGACAGGCTTTGGGCACGGGGTGGCAAATCCAAGCAGGGTTTGTACAGATGGGAGGCTGTGCTAGGGGAAGAGATAGAGCATCCATTTCCCCTTTGCTTTCTTGTAGGGATGTGCATGTAGAGAGGAGAAGAGAACCATCTTGGTGCAGGAGGTGGCTACCATCATCCTACCCAAGACCAGGCAGGGCTTGGCGTCTGCTGGTTGGACTCTAATTTGGAGGATGAAACAGGCCTGTGAGCTTGTAAACATCTCCTGCCACCTCAGCACACGAGCCAGCAGACTGCAGCCCCCAGTGCAGGCTGCAGCTACCCCTCTCTGCATGTCCTGGAGATCTGCAAAACCTCCGGCTTCGAAGTGACCTGTCTCCAGCAAGGACCGATAGTTCCCTCTGCTGGGAGGATGGTGAAGAAATGCCTTTGAGTTCCTTTTCTCATCTGAGGAGGACACAAAAATCATATGTCCCATTTCTGGAGCATCCTCCCTACAAGTACCTCCAGAAATGTTGTCCCTCAGATGTTAACTACCCTCTCTCCTTGCTCTCCTGCTAGCTGTGCGGGTGGAAAGACAATGCACAGTTCCTGCCATTTAATTAGTTTATTCAGTGGTGTTCATTTTTCTTAAGCCCTCCCCCATGGTGGAACAGGGATATTTCCAGGAAATTTCAGCTTGGTTTTTTCAGTTTCTAGAATAGAGTTTCTGCTTTCCTAATTGCAGAGAAAAGCTGGGCAATGTATTCCTAAAATAGCGAAGAGCAAATGCTTCCCATTTTTTAGATCTTGCAATTCTTTTTTAAGCTGATCTGCCGAATCTGATAACTAAGGGGTTTTAAAAGTTGGATGATATTAACAACCAAACAGAGCATCCAGCAGCTCTTCTCCTTCATCTCTGGTTCTCAACAGGTAATTCTTCATTAGTCTGAGGCATGTGGCTATGTTTCTCAGTCAGAAAAAATATCCTTTTCTGAGTCCCGCCAGCCTGAAATCCCATTAATTTTATCGGGGATGACGGGTAAGAACATATGGGATGTTTCTCTTTCCTTGACCCAATAAATGAGGGACCAAGTTAAGAGCAGTGGGAGGAGGAAGAGGAAGAGAGGGTGTGCTAAGGAAGCAGAGGCTTTGTGTCTTCCAGGGTAGACAGCAGCAGGGTTGGGAAGGTGAGAGTGTCTTAAGACATCCTTAAAAACCTGCTCAGGAACCAGCAGAGACATTAATATTTTACCGGCCTAAAGCAAGCCCTGTCCCACCTTGCCCTGCCTGATTTGGGGTGCAGAAACCCTGCGGCTGAACTGGGTTATTGCTTCCATACCGTGACTTGACTCCGTTATGAAGGTTGCAATGAGTAGCCTGTAGCTCTGCTGGCTGTGCAGCTCATGCAAATGCAAAGTGATGTACCTGGGGAAAAACCAAGAGATGCACACAGCTGTATCCAACAGAGAACAAGCTATTATCCTCCCGAAAGTGGGTTTGGTGTGGACAGATTTACAAAAGTCTTAGCCTCCTGTTCATTAGCAGTCAAAGAAGCAAAGAGAAAGTTGTGCCTTATTAGGAGAGGAATGGAGAAGATGACTGTGCAATTGCATGGACTGCGGTGAAGCCGCTTCTCAGATTCGGTGCATAGCCTCAACCTCTGAGACAAGACACAGAGCTGGAAACAGCAGAGGGAAAGGTGACAGGACTGATCAGAGGCACAGAACAGCTCTGGACACAAAGTGACTAAATTGGTTAGGCCTCTGCATCTCAGAAAAAAAGCTGAATGGAGATGTCAGGAAAAACCTGACAGGTTAAAAAACGGTATCAGATGAAGTATTTCTCTTTGCTGTTGCTTACAATGCAAGGGAAAATAAGCATCCAGGGAATTCACCAGGCAATGGGCTTAAAATGAATACAAAAGGGTACTTTTTTTTTTCCCCCCCAATATGTATTTAAATACATATTTATGGATCGATGGGCCGAGGCCAATTGTATGAGGTTCAACAAGGCCAAGTGCCGGGTCCTGCACTTTGATCACAACAACCCCATGCAGCGCTACAGGCTTGGGGAAGAGTGGCTGGAGAGCTGCCTGGTGGAAAAAGACCTGGGGGTACTGATTGACAGCCGGCTGAATATGAGCCAGCAGTGTGCCCAGGTGGCCAAGAAGGCCAATGGCATCCTGGCCTGTATCGGGAATAGTGTGGCCAGCAGGAGTAGGGAAGTGATCGACCCCCTGTACTCGGTGCTGGTGAGGCCGCACCTCGAATACTGTGTTCAGTTTTGGGCCCCTCACTACAAGAAAGGTGTTGCCTTGCTGGAACAGGTCCAGAGGAGAGCAACCAAGCTGGTGAGGGGTCTGGAACACAAGTCGTACGAGGAGCGGCTGAGGGAACTGGGGTTGTTTAGTCTGGAGAAGAGGAGGCTGAGGGGAGACCTGATCGCCCTCTACAGCTACCTGACAGGAGGCTGTAGCAAGGTGGGGGTCGGCCTCTTCTCCCTGGTAACAGATGATAGGACGAGGGGGAATGGCTTGAAGCTGCGCCAGGGCAGGTTTAGGCTCGACATTAGGAAAAACTTCTTCACCGAGAGGGTTGTCAGGCTCTGGAATGGGCTGCCCAGGGAGGTGGTGGAGTCCTCATCCCTGGAGGTCTTTAAAAGAAGGATAGATGAGGTGCTTAGGGACATGGTTTAGTGGTGGGATGGCAGTGCTAGGTTAACGGTTGGACTCAATGATCTTAAAGGTCTTTTCCAACCGAGGTGATTCTATGATTCTATGATTCTATGATAAATTGTGGAGCTTGTTGCCAGCAGATCTTGTAGATGACAAGAGTTTCAACTGTTTCCAAAAGCAACTAAGCAACATGAGTGAAAAAAAGAAAAAAATCCCATCAAGAGCTATTAAGGGCAAAGATACCATCTTGAGAGATGTGGGAGCAGGCCATATGCGCCTTGCCTCCTGTGCTTCTCTCCGAAATTTTCATTAGTGGGAAGTAGCAGAGGGAAGATTTGGGAGGAGAGGCTGCTTCTGATCCTTGCTGCCTGCCATTATGGTCTTTGGTAGAAACTTCAGGTGGGCTGGGGACAGGTCATGGGCAGAAGCAGAGATAAGCACCATTTAGGCTCCAGTGATGAAAAGACTGGCAGGCAGCAGAAGAAACGCAGGTCCAGCCTCGCACCATCTACATTTCAGCTTGGCTCATTAACAAGTTGTGCCCCTGCTTTCAATCCTCTCTGCAGCCAGTAGAGATGGAGGCACCGTCACAGGGCAGGTGGTAAGGATGACTGTCCTGAGGCTCACCAGAACTCCCTGACCACCACCACCAGTGTGCACCTCAAACAAATACGATAGGACAAGTGTGTATTGGTTCTTCCCCAGCATATCCACCCTGCTGCCAGCAGTCTGCTCCTCTGGGACTTCCTTAGCAGCGAGCAGTTCTCTGTTTGCTAACTCCATCACTAATTTTGTGACTGCAGAAGGCTGCAATGCCATTAGCCAGTGACAGGCAGATGCCCAGCTGCCTGGTGAATCTCTGCATGCTGTGGATCTCAGCTGATTTATTCCAGCTGAAGATCCGACTGGGCATGGAGTCAGGAGCAACTTGTTGTCTCGTCTCCCTTGCTCCATGTGAGCATTGAACACTGCACTTCCCAGAGGGGTGGCACCGCCCTGTCTGGTCCAGGTTACTGCTGCAATTCAGCCCACACATCCCATGGTGCCAAAAGCATGGACCAGTGCCCAGGAAGGCCCACACAGCAGCACAAGACCTTTACCACAAGCCCAAGGTCATGAAAGCACTTCTTGCTTTGATCTTTGCTGAAAAGTATTAGCCTGGGAGATCAGGGGAAAGCTCCAGCGTGCTAGGCAGGCAGGGAATAGGCAGCTTTTGGCCAGAGGAGCTTCCTGACTATGAAGCATCATCCCTTTGTAGGCTGAAAGACAAAAGAAGAACTAAGAGAGTCCTCATGCCAAGTCCACACAAAGTGCCTGTGTCACAGCCAGAACATGACCCCCTATGTATGGTCCCCAGCCCACACAAGAGCATTTGTCCTAAACGCCTTGGCCTCTTCATCAGAGACAACATTTGCGTCTAGGTGCCTCCAACCTGTTTAGCACATGTCCATCCTGCAAAACAGAGCACAGCACAGAGATCCAAGCCAAGACAAACCCCAAACAGTGAGTCCACATCATGTAGTGGAGGACTCTGAAGCCTTACCATCTCAGGTCAGGCACAGCTGGGTCTTGGTAGCCCCAGCACACAAATCCTGACTTTTAGCAGGTTTGATTTGCCTGGATGGTGCTTAGGTACAAGGAGCTTTGCACCCCCTTGCCTCAGCCTATGCTGAGTTCACCAGCCAGGCTGGAATTTGCAAGCACAGGTCTATCAGTGCAGATGCGGTCTTCAATCAGATCAGCTGAAAGAGAAAGAAAGACAGAGGGAGATGTGGTCCCCCAATTCACTGGAGGGAATAGGCTCATTTAACCTCCCCACCCTGGAGCCCCCAGCAGCGAGCTGGCTGCCCGCTAGCCTCCAGGAACACGCAGCAGACCCAGCAGCAAGTGATCCTGCTGGAGGGAAAGCAAGACCTGCATTCCCCCTCCCTGGACACATCCCCTGCAACGTGACCAGACTCCCTCCCTGAGGCACCCCATGGTTGGAGCCACGACAGCAGAGAACACGCTGGGGCACTTGTGTTTTTACCAAGCGATGCCTGCCTTGTGAAAGGCAATTATTAGGTTGTTCTCAGCTGTGACGACAGCCTCGCCTCTCTGCTCTCACTTCTGCCTTTCCCATATTTCCAAGAGATAATGATCTCATCTCCTAACTGTTGAAGATCGCTCCTTCTCCGCTCTTCCCCTCCCTGTCCCCCTCTGTTCATTATGGGATAGAAATGTTATCGACCAACAATCACTAGATGTCAAAAAACCTTATCGCAGAATCCAGCTGCCAACATAGCCTAAACGTGCTTAGGAAATGCCAGTAAATTACAGGAGAGAGAGAAAGTGAGCGAGGGAGGAAACATTAGGATGAGCAGTGAACTGCAATTAACTGCTCCACATTTGGAAGAAGCAGGAAATGCATGGAGGAAAGCAGAGCTAAGGGGTCATTGATCTCAGTAATTGAGGGGAAACTGAGAAATTGATGGTTTAATGGGGTTCAGCTGGGAGGAGAGTTTGCTTTGTGGGCTATACTGGGACAGGGAGACCACCGCTGTTGGGCACAAGGCTCAGGACTCATCCTAGTTAGGTTTCAGTGCTAGAGGTAGCCCCAGCCTTCCTTGGAAGCACCTTGCCTGTGTTGTTCAACTTGACATCTCTCTGTAAAGGGCTTCTTGTCTCACAGACATGTTTAGACTCTGTTTTTGCATTGGCATAGACCTGTGACTAGCTTTCTTTCCAAACTGACTGGATACCAGGGCTTGTGGCTTGGCTGGTCTGCAAGGTAGATTGGGATCAGTCATCTCTAAGGACATGTCCAAGAGTGGCCTGGAGAGGGGTCAAGCCAAGCCTGCTCAGACTGAATCTGCCTCCATTTATCTCATAATTCCTTCAGACAACATCATGTGGAAGATAGTCCCCAATCAACGCTGGCACAGCCTTCTCCCACTGCCCTGAGATTCGCTGCATGGCTGTTTAACAGCCCTGGGGGTAGGATGTAAATAACTTCATCAGGGGCTCCAAATGTACTTAAGTGCTGCCCATGCAGCTCCTACTGCCTGTCCCAAGAACACAACAGGGATTCAGCCCTGCAAAGCCCCAGCACAGCCAGGCCATGGATGGAAGCCAGCAGCTCACAGGCCCTGCCTTGTTACACCATGGTGCTAAAGGGATCCTGCCATGTTATCTCCTGCTGTGGTAAGATGTGATGGTTCTCATCTCAGCTGGCCAGGAGTTTGGGTGGTCCCATGCAGCAGTGTCCAGTAGTGAGTCCTGCTGGAAGAAGGGGCTCTTCCCTAATTGAATGCAAATCTCTTCACAGAGCTTGCATATCATATCCTTCTCCAAGCTGCCTGAAAGCCAGGAATTCATGTCAGATCTGCATGATCTGGGATCACAAAGGTACCTCATGGAGTAATCTAGTCTCTCCCTCTCTCCCTTTCTCCGAGGCAAGACCAAGCATCTTTGGAGAAGTCCTAAACTTTCATCTTCTCTGTTTCCCATCACCACTGCCTGATTGCTCCCCATACACTTGTCTCCAGATATTTTGACCCACAGGAGCAGGCCTTAGACAATGCAAACCGCCACAAAGATCTGGAGGCCACCTTGCAGACCCATCTGGCTTCTCTCCCTCCATCTCTCCTTCTTCCATACTCTTACATGTCCCTGAACAAAGCTTCCAGTCCCAGGACTATGTCCATCCCCCAGCCTCCTAATGCATACTCCACCTCCCCTAGCCCCTGGTTTCCACCCTATCTCTGTTTTTCATCTCACACCCCACATCCTCCTGATTTTCCATCCTGCACACACCCTCGCTATGCTGTGAAAGATGCTGCAGAGAGTGGAGGAGAGCTGGAATGGGAAATGTGAGACACTGCACAAACATGTTGCCATGATCTGGCTGCTCCATAGGAACAGTTTGACTCTCATCCCATGGCAGAGGCAAGGTGTTTCAGGGCTGTTTGTAACCCTGAGGAAGAAAGCACACTTCCCAAGGACAACCGCCAGGTCCTCTGCTGTGACTTCCTTGTCATGCTGTAGACACCAGGTCCCCATTTGGGAACCCTGACATTCTGCACGCATGGGTACCACTTACTCCATTTAGGAAGATGTCCAGGTCAGAGTGCTCATCGCCTGCTAGATTAAATAATCACTTGCAAATTCACAGGCCCCTTGGAGATGTCAGCATCTACTAGTACGAGATCATTGCTTGTCACTGTGCCTCTGCTCAGCTCGTGCTTTGCACAGCTGAAGCAGGCACCAAGAGGCACTGACCTGTGTCTCTCCATATGCTCTCTGCCCTGCTTGCAGCTGCAGCCACAGCCGGGAGCTGCACAGCTCGGAGATGCTATGCCCCCAACGCTCTTTCATGGCTGCAAAAGCACAGTCAGGTCCAGGATTCCCTTTAAAACCTGCCTAATCTAGGACAGGTCAGTAATTTTCCCTAAATGGACTAGAAGATGAGCAGAGAATTGTTCTTTTTCCATGGGGTCATTTCCTCGCTCTTTACAATAAGACATTGCCATTTAAGAAATAGTGGGTCACGTTTATTTGGCCAGCAAGTGCATCCAAGAAAGATGCTCAGGGTTTGGAAAAAGATGCCTACCCTCCTCCAGGAGATGATGATATTTCAGTCTTTCTAATTAAGTTTGTGTCCCAGGCCAGCAGTATCTTGAAGATATAAATCTCATTTTTCCCTCCTTTGTATTAAATTGAATTTAATGTTTGTGTGAGATAAAGAGCTTATAGCCCTGGATGTCTTGGTTCTAGCTCCCCATGGACACTGCTTAGGGCCGCACGGTCTTCTCCCTGGTCCTTGGGCTCTCAGCTGTGGCTGCCGATATCCCAGCTCTGGCATGCTTGCAGTGCAACCACCTCTCACTGGGGAATCAGGAAGATGCATAGGAGAACCTCAAGGAGTTTCAGGCAGTGACCCCGATCAGAGGGACGGGAAAGCATGATAAGCACCATAGAAGCTTGTCCTAGCCAGGGTGCCTACCTAGGCAAAATGGCCCTTGTGGCTCTGGCACCTGCACTGCTCCGTAGGGTTGCAGAGAAAGAAGAACAGCTGAAACTGAAACTGAAAGGCAGAAGAAAAGCTGAAACTCTAGAAATCAAAATCAGTATCTCCTGAGACAGTTTCTGTCTGCAAGTGACCTGAAATGAGGCAAGTACTTAGACACCAGCTACCACTGCAAAGCTCTCAAAGCCTGGACAGAGCACGACAAGTGAAGGTGAATCTTCAAAAATGACCATAATGACACAGCTTTCACAAGATTTCCGACCATCCACTGAAAAAAATTACTTGACTCTGCACATGGCTCTGCTCCTCAGTGCTGGCAAATGTCATCGCCACCCAGCCATCCGTTTGCTGACTTGTAGATCATCGAGGTCCTGCAAGCTTGTGCTGTTTTACCTGTCTGTTCTACTGGGCACAGCTGGAGCTACAGAACTGCTCCTCCTTCTTCCTTATGTATCTGTAAACACAATGGAGGTAGTGGTGGGCCCGAAGCATATTTGCTACAGAGCTGCAAAAACCAGTGAGAAAATCCTTTGTGGCAGCACTCCAGCAGTGGAAGCTAGCTCTGCTCCCATGGACACTGGCCCTTGTGTTGTGTTTGCTGCACCGAATGTGGGGGTTCTCAAGTGTAGAGAGGTTGGTCCCGTCTTTTGGCCATGAGGAGAAGAAATATACAACACTCCAAACGTGGACAGCTTCATCCTTTCTTTTGCTGTACGCTGGGGACTAACGCCTGCGAATTCGTCTGCACCCAGCTGGGGCCCTCGTGTTAACATTGCCCTGCAGAAGGAGCAGCCTCTCTTCCCAGCCCCGTGGATTTTCTCTTGCCTTACACTACTGCAGAGAGGGCCCCTGACCACAACAGCCTTCAAACCCCATGAAGCACTTGGGGTGTGACAGCTGAGCCCGAAACCCAGCGGCTGCTCAGAAAGTCATCCGCTCCTCTGGGATCTCCGATGCTGCTTTATCTCCCTGCTCCCTCTGCTCCTGCTGTGACGGTGGAAGGAGCAGGTCACGGACCCCTGAGAGCCCGCTGTCCTCTTCCCCAGCGCTCGCTGAGCAGCCTTCCCTGCCCTGTGCAATTACGAAGTTGTTGCTGTTCATTTGGCTCGGCCTGCTGTGCAACAAACTCACGTACCCCTCGGGGGACTCAAAAGTCAAGACAATTTCAGAGGGAAAGGAGAAGCTTCCAGTTGAAATTTTCTCATTCTTTCCCATCTGCTCGGCTGCAGCAATGGGAGGGTGGAAGGAGAAGAAACACACGATGTGGCTGAAATACATCAAACCCAGAAGCTTCATTAACCATGCTCAAGAGTTATTATTCAGACCTTCCTGGTGCTCCAAGGCTGCTTTTAGTTGGCTGAAAGCTTTTAAGTGCAGAGCCACTGGATATGGGCCAAATTGTGTGACTGTGATGCTGTCCATGACCTCCTTCAGTCTCCCTGGACTTTTTACCTCCAAGGTGTTCCAGCTGACCAGTAAAATCAATACACTGGGACTGTATATTTAACTGAGTGCTTGTCTTGGGCCAAGGCCTCCAAGGCGTAGATCACTGCTTGGTATTTCTGGAAAAAGACAACCAAGAGACAAGAATGAAAAGGGTGTAAACATTGGCACAAGAAGGGAATAAGCTCATGTCGTTGAGTAGAAATAGCATAGTCCCCCTTCTTGCTCTGGGAGCAAGACTAAAACACACTAATGATGCATAGCCTGGAAGATCCAATGGACTGCAGACCTTTTCACCTGTTTCACACTCATCCTGATGTTTGGGCAGTCTGCTGAGAGTGGGAGAACCAAGGTCCGTCTCTCCTCTGATTCACTCGCATCCTATGCAGGTACACATGAGACAGAGCCTTCAGCTGGTGTCCATTCCATTTCTGTTCTGGTGTCTGTCCTGCTTTGGATAAATCATTCAGTATTCATCAATATCTGCCCTTTCTCCAAAGCTCTCTGGACTTGACTAATATAGTGCTTGTTTGGCCAGCAGGAGCCTGGTACTCAAATCTCTTACTGGAGCAAAAAAATTTATATATTTTTCATTTGCAAACCTGTAGTGACAGAGAAGTGGATGGGGGAGAAGGCAGGTTTTCCCATCTGTTATCCCTAGGGTCTGCAAGGCCTTCAAAGCCCACTTGCTCTCTAAACTCATAAACCTGCTATGATCCCAGCTTAGCACAAGATGAGATCGCTGTAGCCATGAGTGCAGCTAGCAAGCAGCTGGGGAACATAACAGATAGCATCTCTGCAAAGACAACTTAAGGCAGCACAAGAGTAGTGCCTACATGTGCCTGTTCTAATTTTGTATTAATTACTGCTGTTAGAGCAGTACCCAGGTGGGATCAAGCCCCCTGAGCAACAAGGGACAGTGCTTGCTGCAGGTCTCCATCTCCATCTGGGTGTCCAGACTCACAGTCTGCCTTGAGACAAAAGGTAATGAGGAGTAATAAGTCTGTAAGTGTTATAAAAGTGAGAGGGGCAGTTCAGCATGGCCCCATGTGCCTTTGCTGAAGACATTTCGGAGAGCGAACCATTTCAGAAGCCAGCCTGTGGGTTTGTGCCTCCACCCCGGTCCTTCCCCAGTGGAAAAAATCTCGTTTACCACCACTAATTGATGCACAGAGCCACTCAGCTCACTGAAATTACAGAGAAGAAAGGGGTTTGTGGTTTTTTTTTTTTATTGGCCATCTATTAGCATTTTTAATTTGCTACATGAGGTAAGTTTCAAAAGGTGCCAGAGAGCAGTTTAAGAAATTAGCTGTTCTTAGCATTTTCTCTTCTTTCTGCCTGACTTGGGTCCTCAAAACCTTAATTAAAACTAGGGAGTGCTTCCAATGCACGACACTGCAGACAATGCAGGGTAAGGCAAGCTGGAGCCCTCCACAGAGCACCCTGCTCATCCAGGACTTCTGGTGGGAGTAGGGAGCATGAGAGAGCAGAGGGGAGATGGGTATCTCAATCCTCGGCAGGTGTAGGAGGCACATGGGCTGAGGAGTGGGACCACAACTCTGGGAGCTACTGCAGAAAGCAGTGCTGGATCCAGGACTGGGTGAGAGGGGCAGGCAGGCAAGCATCCCACCTTTGATGGGAGACAGTTGGGGGTCTCTCTCCTACACCCCGACACCAGTGAGTAGATAGATCCACTTACCAGAGTAATTTCCCTACTCACCACTCGTTACTGGGAAACATTTCTCCTCTTGATCCCCATCATATCTTTGCTGTGAAGCAGCACCATCACTGGACACTTTGGGGTCCCTGGAGAAAGGAACAGGTTTTGCACTTTTCAAGCACATTGTGTCATGATGTGAGGGAGAAGCTGGCTGTAGGTTGGATCGCTTAAGGCCAAGAGCTAGGTTAAAGGAAGAGCAAATACCAACTTTCAGTGATGAACAAGTTGCCAAAAAAAAAAAAAAAAAAGAGGGCAAACTATCAGCATTGTATGTAATGTTTAGGTTCCTCCTCAGTTGCCTCAGCCCCTCCTTAGCTTCCTTTCTCATTCTGGTAGGTCAAGCGGGGCACTTTCTCCACTGACTCAGAATAGATTTTCTTTGTCTCAGCTAAGCAGTGCCTTCCTCTCCCCACTGGCCAGCCATGCCGGTCATCCAGACTCAGAGAGCCGGGAGGAGGCTGCACTGCTGCCTTCACATGTCCCAGCTGCAGCCTTGCCCTTACCCTCGGCCACGTAATTAAAGACAGCAAGCACATCTCCACCTGCTTACCATAGGCCCCAGCCCAGCACTGCCATCTGTACCAAGGCAGGAAAAGGTAGGAGGCTGGAGAAGTGAAGGGCATGTCCTTCCAGCAGTAGGGAAGTGGCCAACGGAGAAGCTCCAGGGAGCTGTAGCTGAGCCACAGAGCACAGCAACAGCTTTGCTTGATGCTTGTCTTAGGAATTATGTTAGAGAATAAAAATGTATTTTGGAAGGTTGGGCATGGAAGTAAATGTTGGATAAGACAGGAAGAGAAGAGGGACCACCTGCCTTCTGCAGCAAGAAGCAGCCATGCACAGATGGGATACTATCCCTTGAGGAGAGAGTGGTCACCATGACCTTGCAGGAATGGAAAATTTGGATCACTCTGCTCCAGGTGACTCCAGTTGTTGAAATCCAAGGACAGAGTATGGCTGGAGCTGCTCACAATGTGGATTTACAGGCTCTGGATGGAAACTGTCCCCAGCTGCCTGTTTGACCCAGCAAGCAACGTAAGCTGGGTCAGGGCCACCCAGGGCCACCACCCTCTGGGACTGGCATCTTTAGGTGTAGTTGAAACAGCATCTTTAGGCTGTCTGCAGTGAAAGCCTCCAGGGTCGAACCCTTCTCTTTGTATTCTGCCCCAGTTCCTGCCCCTCAACAGCCACCATAGTGCAGGGACTTGACTAACCGCAGAGAGCGCATCCTTACTCCTTTCCCTTACTCTTTGGCTGGCAGCGGTCAGCAGTGACCACAGTAGATGGGACTGATATTCTGTGCTGGACCAGACTGAGCTTTCTATCAATAAATTGACCTGAATCTTTTCGAGTAACTGGTACATCTTCCAGTGTGGGGCAACGGCTGTGTCTCCAGGAATCACAGTCCAAAACTGGCCCCAACTGGAGACACCCCTTCTGTCTTGCTTCATGGCAGGCTTTCACTCAGCCTTTCTCCTGCACCTGGGCATTGAATAACTGCACAGAGCTGCCACTCTTGCACTGGGTCTGCACAGGAACACCCCTACATCTTCCCATTGAAAAGGGGTCGATGACCTCTGTCTGGCTCCATGCTAGCAGCATGCAAGGGCTGGAGCAGGAGAGATCCCCCTGGGATGCCTCCTTGCTGTGTGTACAGGAGCAGGTAGAGATGGCTCTGCAGAGGCTGTGACTGGTGCTGTCATCAGGCAAGAGGCAGCTTGTGCAGCGAGCAACCCCCGGGCCCCGCTGCGTGGGGCCGCTGTCCCCACTGACTGTTCAGCCCTCTCGCATCCATGGGGCTCTTGTTAACACAGCTCTCTGCTGATCGAACCCCGCTGTCGTGCTGGGCTCAGTTTTCCTCTTCTTCCTCCTCCGCTGAGGAGTCTTCTGGGGGTTACTCCATACCAGCTTTAATTAACACTGGGGAGAAAGTGAAAACAGCTCTTAGCTGATCGTGGCAGGGGAGGAGACCTAATAAACCTCAGGAGAGGAAGACTGACTGCAGAAATCGGGGTAGTAAAATCAGAAACCTCTGAAGCAAGGCTGGGCTCGGCCTCTGCAGCCGGTTAGTATTCAGCTGGAACACCACACTGTTGCAGACAATGCATTAACATCAAAGCCGCTGGGTCAGCGGTTTTAGTTAAGTGATATATTTGGTATTATATTTTTATCGTGTGTTTTTTACACCATGTTTTTATTTTTATGTTTTCATGTTCGAGTTTTTGCAGGAATTTAGTGCTCCTGAAAAGCACTCTATCGACAGCCCTGGAGATTGAAGGTCTTTGTCTATGCCCAGAGAAGGCAGCATGTTAGCAGCCTGCTGGCACCACGCTGGCTCTCTGCCTCCACCCCACTCACAGGCACCACCTTTAGAGATGCGGGAGCAGTACTGTCGGCACTGCCAGCAGAGAAGGACAAGGAGATGTATTTGTGGGGCCCCAACCTAAGCTAAGACACTCTGACGCCCAGTTTGCCATAAGCCCTTGTGCTCCTATGCCCCACTGTGCCGGAGGGAGCCTGGCACATCACACTGGGATTTCGGGTGGTGGGTGTCATGGATGCTTTTGGCCTGCGAGCCAGAAGTCTCCTCTAATAGCAGGGCTCAGGATAATCCCATCTGCTGCAGAGAACTGGATACATCAATCCCCCTCCTGTAGGACCAAGGTCTGTGCAAGAAAAAGCTGATATCAAGCTTGGTTGGGTGACATGTCCATGGCAGAGCAAAGTCCTCCATCTCCTCTGGTGCTGGTCAAGGGCGCGGGCTGACACGGGTCACTGTTGCGGCTCATTCGCCCTCCGCTCTCGCTCCTCTCCTCCCCAGTGCATCGCTTTCCCCTCGCTCATAAAAAGCTGAATTGACAGGAGATGAGAGGATTAACCTTTGCCACCCGTGTAGGCTGCTGCGTACAAATACTTCTCTCCAAAGCATCAAGTAATAAATGAGTCTTCATCTTTGTCAAACACCTTGGAGTCCATTTGCCATGTCTCCCCAAAGGCAGCACAGCGGGGCAAGGCAGTGTGTGAAATACAGGAGGACTATAAATCTCGCCAACACTGTATGGGCATTTTACAGCTTGCAGTTTTCGCTGAGAAGTGGCTGTAAATAACGGAGGGGGAAATCTGCCACCTGTCTCCAGGGGAGGATTTATTTGGGTGTAAGTGCTATAGATCTTCATATGTATGCTGTTGCTGTAAATAAGCAAAGTTTAAGCAGTGATCGGGGCCTGTCTCTTTCTCTCTCCCACTGTCTTTCTGTCTTGTTTCACCTGTTTGTTCCCCTCTGTTTCCCTGCTGTTACAGACTACAGCTTGCTCCTGAGGTGGGCATAAGCCTGGAGAGTCACTTGAGGAAGAAGGAAGTGGGTTGCTGTGATTGATTATACATTGTGCTTTCACATTCAGCCCATGCAAAGGATTTCAGGGCAAGAGAAGTTGATAGTTAGGATTCAGGACCCGCTGCTATGTACTCTTCAAATGCTCCTTTGAGTTCTTGGTTCAGGATTTTAATGATGCTGTTATTCTCATGCAGAAGCATATGGTTTGTTCCAGTCTTTGCTGTGTTGCTGTACAGCCAGCCCCTGTTTCAAGTCACTGCGCTCAGGGAGCCGCTGAGAGTATCTGGAGGGAAGTTAACTCTTTGAAGACCTCTGCAGGCATTGAAGCTGCCAGTGTATGGAGTGTGCTGAGGGCACCCCTGGGCTGTGGCATGCACCCTGGCCACCATAGCCAAAAGGCTTTGCAGAGGGCTGGTACTGGCTGGGGCATGCCAGGCTGGTTAAGAGGTAAGATGTACCCCTCAGGCACGGGGCCAAGTTGCAAGGCAAGAGCAAGCAAGTGCAACTTCACCTGTGGGGATGATGAAGGACCTGAAGAAGTCACTGTTGCTGGACATAGCAAAGCAGCCCTCAAAAGGATGCAGGCACAGTACTTGGTTTCCACCGCCAACTCACAGTCCAACTGGTCCAGTTGTCCCCTGCAACCAAGAACCAAGCAGAAGGTGACCTATGTCTTAGGTTTGGGAGCAGAGAAACAGGTCTTGGACATACCTAGCTACAGACTGCAAAAGGCTGCCCTCAGGCTCTGTATGTTGCATTGGAGGAGGAACACGGCCCATAGGTTTTGCTTGAAGGAGGTGGTGTCTGTTGCTGGCAGTGCAGCAAGGAACCTACTCACCTTAAGCTACCAGCCACCATCAATCCAGAAGCATCTTCCTTCCATCACTGGCTCCATGTGTTTCTGAGAGACTCCCCGAGCTCCTCTCAAACTCCAGAAGAAGAAACACAGATGTATGGCCAGAGCCTCCCAGACATTCAGAGGTCCATCTGATCCATTTGCAGCTCTTAAAAAGCCAGAAAAAAACCCCAGAAATCATAACAGTAACAAAAGTAGCCACCCCACTGATGTGGGGTGAAAGCAGATCCCTGTCTTCGTCAGCTTGGCACTGCACACATGTGCAATAAAAAGGCAGACCCAATTCAAAACAGCTTGTAGCAATCCCTGCAATGCAATATTAAGCACTGCCCTTCCCTTGCCCTTCAATATCTTTATAAATTCTACCCTCCCTTCCTGCCCGCACAGCGTCTTATAGAAATCAGAGGAGAAACAAAGAGCCAAGGACAACGAGACCAGGCGTCCTGCAACAAAGAGCTCTGCGATTTCTTCAGGAGATCCCCATAGCATGATTAGCATCTCTTTACAGCAACATCATCTCTCCTTCTTTTGTGTCCCCAGAGGAAGATGAAATTGTCACCAAGCGCCAGAGAACAGAGCTTGATGAATACTGAAAAGACACTCACCCGCAAACTGGATTGAACGGGTCCCAGACAGGGACTGACAGGCGACCGCTCTTAATTAGCATTTTCAGAAGCAGCCACAGCGTGCTGGGCGAAGGCTAGGGTAGGAAGAGGGAATACCAGGGGTCAGAGGCACAAGGGGAGGCAAAGAAAGAGGGCTGGGGTTAATAAGGAAGGACGAGTGGTGGGGTCTGAGGTGTGGCCATATGTCCTACACCTGGCCACATGTCCTACTCCCCTCTGTTCCCACAGACTCAAAGCAAAAGTGGTCTCAGGCTGGTGAACGTGGGTGGTGGGACACAGCCCTGCCCCAAAGCCACCCCACTGGGCTCCCACACCATGGGTTGCTCTAACCATAATTTTGAGTGAGGAGCTGTGGCTTCACCCCGTGCTTCATTAGAGGCAAGGAACTCCTAATCGTCTTTTGGCTGCCTTGTAATTCCTCTCCCACATCTCCTTGAATCAGAAAACACCTTCTGAGGGAGACATCCGCCCTTTTTTTTAAACCAGCAACTCTCAGAAATGTGTTAAAGGAGGTTGATTTTATGAAATGCTGTTGCTGAACTGAAATTTGGAGTCAGTTTATGGGCAGCTTGGACTCACCCCTTCTCAGTGAATTCTCATATTGACGTTTCTTATAGTGACTGATGTCCTCTGCAAGCATCCCTGAGTGACTGGAGTGAAAAGGCTCAATTAAAGAAGGGTTCGGCTGTGGGTCCCCTGAAATTATAGTGGTTTAAATTGCTGCCCAGCAACCACGAGCTAAATTACAGTGCTTCAGCGCTCTTGGCAATTGCTGTTTCTCCATTCACATGCCAGGAACTGATGGGTCCAAACAAAGCGATTCACTGGTGGAAGGAGAGTAGGACATGCATAGGAGAGCCATGGGCTACCTTCATAACAGTTTTCAGCCTTCTCACCACAAGGAGTAGCTGTTGACCCCCAACTACATCATGCTCGGAGTATATTAGAGGTGAATTTGGACAGGTGCCTCTCTGGCCTCACAGGGACAGGCAGTTTAATGGGGTTTGGCCATCTCTTGTGGGTGAGGAGATACAGCTTTAGGACTAGTTTGGGAGAATCATCTGGAGCCCCTCCATGAGGGTGATTCTCCTGGTGGAACCAAGCAGACTCAGCATCTCAAAGCTGTCTGTTGGTCCATCAGCTTGCCAGTCAATACTGCTCCTGTCTGGTCTCCATCTCCTCAAATTCATCTTCTATATATGTCTGGAGCCTATAAATTCATCATATATGTCTTATGCTGCTTGTGGGCTGGAACTTCCTGGTGCCATGGTGCTCCCCCAGTGTAACTAGTTTTGGGAAAGATTTGGAGAAGTGTGAAAATAGCAGAGAAAGCATTAGAACTGCAGCTGTGTGAAGAACAACCAAACAAGCTAAGGCTAAGATTTGGCGAATTGATAAACAAGGTGTGAGAAAGGTCTGCAAGATTGTGAGTGGGAAGGAAGGGATGGAGAGGAGTCAGTTGTTTTCTGTTCCTTACGATGGAAGAATTAGGAAGCATCATATTAAAACTGTAGGTTGCAGATTGGAAATAAAGTAGATCTTTTTAAACAACACATCATTTGTCTGTGGAACCCCTTACACAGAACCACAGGCTGGCTAAGGCTGGCAGGGACCTCTGGAGGTCATCTTGTCCAACCTCCCTACTCAAGCATGACCACCTAAAACTAGTTGCCCAGGACTGTGTCCAGGTGGCTTCTGAGTATCTCCAAGGATGGAGACTCCACAACCTCCCTGGGCAACCTGTTCCAGTGCTCAGTCACCCTCACAGTAAAAAATTTTCTGATGTTCAGACAGAATCTCCTGCATTTCAAGTTTGTGCCCATTGCCTGTGGTCCTGCCACTGGGCACTGCTGAAAAGAGCCTGGGTCCATCCTCTTTACGTCCTCCTTTCAGGTATTTATATACATTGATGAGATTCCCCTCTCAGTGTTCTCTTCTCCAGGCTGAACAGTCCCAGCTCTCTCAGCCTTTCCTCATAGGAGAGATGCTCCAGTCCCTTCATCGTCCTTGTAGTCCTTCATTGAACTCTCTCCAGCATGTCCATGTCTCTCTCATACTAGAGTCCAGAATGGGACACAGGACTCCAGGTGTGGCCTCACCAGTGCTGAGCAGAGGGGAAGGATCAGCTCCCTTGATCTACTGGCAATACGTTGCCTCATTCAGCCCAGGATACCGTTGACCACCTTTGTGACAAGGGCACATTGCTGGCTGATGTCCAGCAGGACCCCAAGGCCTTTCCTGCCAAGCTGCTTTCCAGTTGGGTGGCCCACAGCACATATTAGTGCATGGGGTTGTTCATCCCCAAACTGCATGATATTGTTGATATGAAACATTTATATGGGTCCAAGAACAAATTATATGAAAGCTGCATGGGGATGGATTTATTGCGGTTGTTAGCTACAAGGTTGTCACTATTGGTTTGGGATGTCTGGAAGAGTTGTCTTCTCCTTGTTGTCTTCCTTAGAGTTTGTTGTTGGACATGGCCTGAGCTGTGAGGGACATCTCCACATCCCTGTGCAGAAGTCAGCTTGTGCTCAGAGCTGAGCTGGTCCTGGTGGGAACTAGCAAACAAAAACATGGGCTGGGGCAGGACAGAAGATACGCTGCTGGTTTGGGACATGAACCAGGGCCTCTGATAAGAGGGCTCTCAAGACATCGGTGGAGAGGAATTTGGTACAGAAACTCAACCCAATCCTTTCTACTACCAAGTAACCCCTGGTGGGATACTTTTCCTGCATAAGACTGGGCGACCCTTCTGCAACCTGGCAGGTTCTGCCTGAGAGATGCCCCATCTCCATGCCTCCTTTGGGCTCACAGGCTGGTGGCATTTCAATAAGCCCTCATTTCTCAGCGTCCCCCATCTGGACAGGATACCCAAGCCCATCACAGCACTGATAGGGAGGTGAGAGCTGGCTTTTCAACTTCTGTTTTCAACTCTTTTCATCTTAAAATATCTTGAAAAGTGCTCAAATAAATTTTTCCAGCAGCAGTTTATTTGCTTTTGCTCACAAAGCCATATTTATCTACAGAAAAGAAGTCAAACCTCCCAAATGCTTGAAACACAAGAACGTGGGGCTGGCAGGGACTTGCAGACTTGCCAAATCCAATCCCTGCTGTTGCAGCAACACATCACAACGCCCTTTTGGAGCTGGAGTCCGCTCTCTCTTAAAAGCTATTTGGATTTCTGCCCCCATGGATCCTACTGGGCAGCTGCTCCAAACCCGATTGCTCTAATGGTTCAAAGCCCTCAACTAATTTCCAGCCCAGTTTATTCATGGCCAGTTTATATCCATTTGTTCTCATGCCAGCACTGTCCTTTGGCTAAAATAGCTCTCCTCCCTCCATGGTGCTTACTCCCCAGGCATATTTATAGAAAACCATCCCCAGCCTTTGTTAATACACTACAGTTATTTTCTTCCTGCCATTCTGCAGAGGATAAAGTCTCCTAACTTCTCCCCACACTTTAACTCCTCTGGTCCCCATGCCATTGCAAGTTCACCTTCAGCTTCCTCCCAACCTGGGTGGAAAGGAGCATGGACTCTGCAAAAGATTTTGTTTTCCATGGGAACTGGGACTTTGGTGTCGGTCCTAAGAGAAATCCCATCCCCTTCCTGGGCCTTTTCCCCTCCATGGCGTGTTTCTGGAAGGAGCGAGTGTCTCTCAGTGAGCATCTTTTACAAAACCTTACACAAAAAGAGCTCCAAGATTAGCAACAGCTTCCGGCAACAGCAACAGTTTGAGAAGCAATGGAAGGGGAAACTGCAAATCATTTGAAAATATGCAAATCCACTCATTAAATAATTCACATGAATTGTCACACATGAAGGTGGAAAAAAAACTTGGCAGCTGTGTATATCCTTTCCCCATCAAAGCCACACTGTATCAGCAGCTGCCATTCTCTTTCTTCCTCAGATTTTTCTCTTTCTGCTCTCCACGTTTCAACCTCCCCTTTCTAATCCATCACTTGATACTGGGATTTCCAGAGTGCTCGTACCATCAGGCAACATATTTTCCCTCCTTTCTCTCCTTTTTGTTCTGCACCCTCCCTAAAATCATTTCCATCCTTGGTGCACCCTGTCTCAGGATCATCGGGAAATGAGATTCCCAACTTGGGCTTTTCTACATCAGCAAGGAAAGGACAGATCCTGTGTCCTGAGTGTTATTTCTGCAGCACTCCACCTTTACTGGGTGAGGTGCCTGATAACCATGCCTGGACAAGCTTCATTTCTGGCTGTAACTGATGGGAAGGCTCCCATTGGCTGCAGCTGAAGCTCACCCTGCATCCCGCCCTGCGGCATTCCCAGCGTTGCCAGGACTGTGTCCTAACGGAGAGGCACGACAGGGCACTAGCAAGAGTTGCACGCTTTCCCTGAGGAAAAAGAATTCCTCCAGTGAGATGAGGATGCAGGTCCTGAATCCCAACTTATGGGAGAGGAGCCCAGGGGAACTTAAAAGCAAAACAAAAGATCAGCAAATATTGATTTTGGAGGCAAAGAGTTTAGGGAAAATGGGGCTACAAGAAGCCTCTGAGCTCTTGTTTCTGGGTGATGGACATTTGAAGGAGATTCCCCTCAGGGACTCCACACAAATGGTTTATACCCATCCTGAAGTCACTGAGGTTCAGCCCTGTGCTGGACCACTCAGAAGGCACACTTGGTTTAATGCACATGTTCATTTTCCCCCTCTCCTGCTTCAGTCAGGGGTTTCCCGAGTTTTGCATCATTAGGGCAGGGGGAACTCCTCTCTAACAAGGCCATTCTTTGCATCTCGATCCTTTACCCCCGACTGTTTCCTACGGGTAACATATCCACGCAATCCCCACACAGATGAGATTCTGGCAGAACAGGAGCCTGGCCCACAGCTATTTTCCCATGCTGTGAACATTTTTAAGATGGGGGGGGGAATTAAAAAAGAAAAGAAGAAAAAAGAAAACAAACAAAATGTCTATTCCAGATTGGGCTAGAACAGGAATAATAATCCTTCAAGACTGGTTTGGCACAAGCAAAGTATTTCACTCCTGTCATTGCCGACTGCTCTGCTCTTGCCTCAAACATTTCTGTTACCCTGGGGTTGCATTTCTAAGTGAGCACTGAAAGAAGTCAGAGACCCTTAGTTTTACAATTCCAAAAGGTACTGGGAAAAATTACTTTTAGAGTTGGGAAATCCATCAGTCCCAACCATTTCCCAAGGCAAGTTTTGGTTTTAAGAAATCAGAATTTATTTATTTTTTGGATGGGGGAAATATCATAAGATTTCCCAAACATCTCCAAGATGATCCCCTTGAGCCAGAGGATTTCATGGTGCCGTTTCCTTGTCTTCTGGCAGTGAAAGGCAACCACGGGTAATGAAATGGATAAGCAAAATAAGAGACAGCTTTGGGATCAGATATCCCTTGGCTGGGCCACTCTGAACAGCCCAGGCTTGCTTCTTTACAAGGCCCTGTATAACTGGGCTTTTCCTCTGCTGGCACCTGGCTCTGACAATATGTTATTTTCATACTCCAATCACCAAGGCATTGATAACCTCATGGGGAATTGAGATAGATCTCTGTTTAGTAGATCTTCCTTCATTCTCAGCAGGTATTTTCCCATCTGCCCTTTTACCTGTCAGTTATGATGGCAGAGCCTGAAGTGAAGAGACTCAGTCGCTTTCCTTTTTCTTTTTTTGGTGCCGTTTACAATTTTTACTGAGTAAAGCAAGACACGCTCCATAAATCAGCCTGCAAGTTAGAGAGTCACACTGTGGAGTATGCAGCGGGATGAGGCACCAGCTGCTCTTTGCAGATGATAAAGCTGTAAATATAATGCTGGTTTAAGGAGGCAGCCTGTAGGTTGTGACACCGCGTGCCTTTGCACTCCCCGTGAGTATTTCACAAGAGGTTCTCCAAACTATCCTAACAGCCCCATCAGGGCAGGCTGCCAGGCCTGTGCCGGCTGCATCCACAAAGCCAGGCACCTGCGTGGGTGTGCAGGGCCTGGAAACACTCTCAAACCTTCCCGAAGGTCACAGCAGTCAAATATCGTGCCTGGATTCATTCGATATGCATCAGGGAGCAGGAACGGACTCTGCTTCTCTTTTACAGGACCTTGAGTTGTTTGATGTAAGGCCACATGCAAATCATTGCCCAAGGATGTGTTTGTCATATAATTAATATTAGCTCCCACCCTGAAGCACACTTCTGTCAACACAGAATAAATATTCCCCATCAGGAGGAGGACTGGGGAGATCAGGACTTGAAGCACTTGGATAGCTCTGTGCTAGACATCAAGGATGGCTTCCCTGGTGCTTCAAGGCAACCAGTGAGCTAGAAGATTGCTGGGTTGTGGGGTTTTTTCCAAGAGCTTTG
The DNA here is from genome assembly GCA_034008185.1 of Gorsachius magnificus. Taxonomy (NCBI): domain Eukaryota; kingdom Metazoa; phylum Chordata; class Aves; order Pelecaniformes; family Ardeidae; genus Gorsachius; species Gorsachius magnificus. The sequence continues at coordinate 11,004,979 of CM067109.1, read as the reverse complement.
GGGTTGGGATTTCTTTTTTTTTTAGTGATTCAACCCAGTTTTCTCTTTGGGAGCGGCCTCTCCCTTCCCCAGGAGATGATTGAAAGCCCGTCCAGAGATTTCCAGCACAGGTATGGACACGCAGGGGAACGGAAAGGCTCAGACCAAGTCTGGCTCCATACCCAAATGCAAGCACCGTGGTCTGGTGTTACAGCAAGAGATGGATCTTTTTTATTTTTGCATGGGGGGGGAGATAAATAGTTTGTTTATTGGAAAACGTATGTGGGGAGAGGGTGTAATGAACTTTCAGATTAAACTTGGCAAGTGTTCCCAAACTAAAGAGGGGATGTTTAATCACATTTCTTGCAGAGAAGGCTGAATGTTGGGTTTCAGCAGAATTTCTAAATGAAATGTCTCCATTTTTTTCAGTGATGTTTGTGTTTCTCAGCCTGACGATGTGCCGAAGGGGCTTAGCAAGGCATCTCAATAACTAGTTGAAACACTCTGGCAGAGCCTTCACTCACAGTTTCTGGGCTTTAGTACTTTCCGATCAGGAGAAATGCTGAACGAGCCAAAGACCAGCACGATTTGGCTCTGCCTAGCACAGCTCCACCCGCATGATGCTGGGCTCCTTCCCCTGCCTGAACCCAGAGCCACGGGCTTTAAAGCCAAAGGGACCCACGATGGCCCTGCAGGGATGAAACAGGCCATGGATATGTGCAGGCTACTACAGTGGGAGCTGGGGCTGGGTGCAGGAAGGATTTGCTCTGTGGGGATGGTGGCTCCAGCCAGAGTGGTGACCATCCTGTCCCCAGTTTCTCTCCCTTCCAAGACTTTGGTTCTAATTGTATTGCAAGGCTCCCAGGAGCTGGTGTTTTCTGATGACAATAAACACAGCATGTTTTGCTGGTGCTCAAAGAGAGGCTGCCAAGGTAGCACAGACAAGAAAGGCTTCATTTAAAACAAAAAATTCCAAGCAAAAAAATAAAACAAAAAAAACCACACCAAAAAAAAAAAGATTATGCAAATGCTTCAGAGAAGATGTAAAATTAAGCATTCCAAACTAGCAAATAATTCAGTCTTCTCAGCCTCTTTTTTCTCTTCCCTTGCCTGCATGGGATCTGAAATTACATTTTACCACCTGCCTTGCTGAATTGTCCTTGTACCTTCCCTGCCAAGTTTCACCCCCCCAGGGGACACCAGCTCCCCAGGCTGAGGCACACCCCGCTCTCCTTGTCCAGTTTCCTCAGGGACAGGCATCTGCTCAAGCACTGCCTCTGTCCAGATGTGCAGGGGGGGCTGCTGTGCCTCCCCCCTCCATTTTGGAGTGTGCAGACCAGTTTCAACCCATCTGACAGGAGAGAGAGGGCATAGAATCATAAAATCATTTAGGTTGGAAAAGACCTTTAAGATCATCAAGTCCAACCGTTAACCTAACCCTGCCATCCCACCACTAAACCATGTCCCTAAGCACCTCGTCTGCCCGTCTTTTAAATACCTCCAGGGATGGGGACTCGACCACCTCCCTGGGCAGCCCGTTCCAATGCTTGACAGCCCTTTTGTTGAAGAATTTTTTCCTAATGTCCAGTCTAAATGTCTCTTGGTGCAACCTGAGGCATGTGAAGAGCAAGAAGCTCTGGAATATTGCAGTGGGTACCAGGCAGAGGAGGGGACATCCTGTTAATGTTCCTGTTGACGGAAAGGCTCTGCAGTGTGGTGGTGGTGCTCGCACCTTACCAGCCAAAGGAGAATTCGCCCAGCTGCAGCTCCAAGCCCCACTGCCTCCAGCCCAATGTGAATACCAGGAGAGTCGCCCCACTGGAATGCATGACCCCTGGTTGTATATGCGTCACATACATCGCACTGGGCTTGTAAAGGCTGGGGAGAAGGAAGTTCAACTGCAAACTCCCATTTTGCAGAAGGGAGGTGGAGTCCCAGAGGTAAGTAAAATGCCAAGCAGTGGCAGGCACCGTTCACAGTATACTGACCCCCCCTTTTCTCACCCCGAGAAGTGCAGGCAATTCTAGCATAAGCACTTCTGTTGTGGGGCGGCTTTCGCAGTGTGGACTGTCAGTGCCAGCAGGTAGGAGAAAGCAGCTGTTTTGCTCTTGGCTGAGGTTTTTAACCCCCTCGCTTGCAGCCGAACAGCTGCTCCTGGCTCAGCCATCACCCCCTCCGGCTGCACCACCCTGAGTTACCACAGCTCAGCTGGCACACAGTGCCTCAGCGAGTCAAAGCAACCTGCTCCGTGGGCTCAGCCTGATAAAATGCACACAAGGGAGCAGCTAGCAGCAGGAACAAGAACACAACACCCCGGGATCCTCAGCCAAAATGTTCACTCACACCTGTCTCTTAGCAATATTTTTGGCAGTGGAAAAGGGAGTTTAAATGAGGTGACCTTCAGCACCTCTTGGTGGTCCCCCATCGCCTTCAGACTCCTGGCATAAAACCATTCCTTGCCATTAATGTCACTTTCCAGCCTTGCCATAGATCATTCTGCTGAGCTTTGTCTCCTTGCACTCATTTGCCTGCACTCTTTTGACAAGAGTCCTTGGGGATGCCGTGTTCCTCTCCCAGCTCAGCAGCCCCTGCTGCTGCTGGAAGCCCACCGTGGCTTCCCCACCTTCAGCCTCTGCCCCTGCAATGAGCTGCTTCTGCACAGCAACTGCTGTATTTAACTGCAGAAGGGTTTGTTTAAAAGATCTGGCACAAATAAAACACCCAGTGTACCACAGCTCTCCTGCGCAAAACGGAGGGAAAAATGAAATTTATGCTGAAGATTAGGGAGGAGTGCTCTCAGAGAGCTGGGTTTGGTTATCAAACCCTCTCCATAGGAAAGTGTCAGAGGACCTGCTGCTTAAGTGATATAAGGGCAGGCTAGACAGATCACAGTGGTTGTTCACGGCAAATGGTGGAAATGATGGGAAAGCATGCCCTTCTTCTGAAGCCACATGACCACCCCAGTCAGAGAACTGACAGAAAGCAAGCTGCCTGTATAGGTATATGTATGGAAATACGGAAACATGTACGTGCACCTCTGTTTGAGGCAGATCAGCTCCATTTCACCAGCTGGCCTCACAACCAGTTGTGCAAAGGTGTCTGGGGAAATGGTGCAGAGAGGGGAGGAAGAGCCACTGGAGGCAGAGGAGATGGTGAGAGGTGTGTTCACCCGTGTGGCTGTGAGCATTCATGGCCTGCAGCCTGACTCACATGGTGTATGTCCCGGGGACTTTCGTACTACTTGGTACTTTGTTTTCTTAAAGCTGCTAGCAACTGGAGTCCTGTGAAAAATCTCAGCCTGTTTGTTTTATTTATAGCCCTTGTGATTTCATGGCTGAACTTGAAGATGCAAACCCTGCTGACTGAAAGGCCAGCAGACAAATCAATAGATCCAACACCTGCTCAAAGCCTCTTCATTTTGGGAGCTTTATCTCATCATTTCCAAATGCGCAGGACAGATTTACCAAAGGGCAGAGAGGAGCAAGGTGGAAGGGGGGCTGCTGAGGGGCTGCATCAATGCCGACCCAGAGACGCCAGTGCTGCTGCCTCCAGGCCGGTGCAGCAGCAATTAGAACCCAGCAGTTGCCAGCCTCTAATGAACCTGCGCCTGGGCTATGGTACGGACCTTTGCCTGCTGCTGGTCCTGTCCTGGGCTTTGCATGCTGTGCTCTGTTCCTCCCACCTGCTGCAGGTCTTGCCATTTCCTCAACAAAGACGAGTTTCAGGGAAGGGTAATGAGAGGAAAGACGGAAGGCTGGAGAGATCTCTCCTCCTTGCAATACCCTTTGATCATGAGCAAAGAGGTAACCTTTTAAATGCATCCTTGTTATCATATTTGTGTCTACCTTAGCTGCAGATGCTTAGTTTGACTCCATTAAAAGCTTCATTGGCCTTGCCATTTTACACTGGTTTTCAGTCCTCTCTGCTGGTGTTCATGGGAGGCCAGGGTTCTGCAAGTCTGTGTGAAAATCCAGCAAGCAATCAGCCAGGCTGGTAAGCAGGGAAAAGTTTACAGTTTGTAAGTTCTTCAGGTACAGCGACCTTCTACATCTGTCTCATGTCATCCTACACAGCCCCCAAAAAAGCTTCGCAGAGCCCTGCTTCAGAGGCAGCCTTGTGAGACAGAGGGGATAACACAGAGGCTGGGGGATGAATTAAATGCAACGCTAAAGGAAATGTGTGCCATGGGCAGGTTTGGCTGCAGGGTGCCTCAGGGATGGAGCATGCCTTGCATGCAGCATGTCCTGAGGATCATGTGGCGGAGCTCGTTCTGGAGCTGGAGGATGCATCCTTGCAGGAGATGCACCGCAGGGCTAACCAGCTTTGTGCCATGGCAAGTTAGGACAGGTCTCCCGCTTCCAGCTTCACCTGATCCTCATGCACACTGCACTGGAGCTTGGTTTATGCTGTTGAGTACATACAGACATGCCCTAAGTTGCCCACGTTGCTAGATAACCTAGCTAGCATCGCTCTGCAGTAGCATTGAAAAGTAGTAGTGATGCAGCGGTGATAGCAGCTCAGGGCTTTCAAGCATGGGGTCTGGGCTGTGTTACTGCTGCAGAGTGGAGAAGAAATATGTTCTGCTACTGCAGCATCTCGCCAAGCAGTAAATGTTATACGGTGGCCACCAGTCTGCTGATTTCTGGCTCACAGACAGATCCAGCACCCTCCCGCAGGGACCGGAGCGGCTGCGTTAGCTCACACAGCACGGCTGGTGGGATGGCTGCCTGGCCCGACCGGCTCCTGCGGAAAGCTCAGTGGCACTGATATAGAGCAGACTCCTCGTTGCGGTACACACACATAACGGCAGCAACACACCATGGCGCTGTCTGCCAAGCTGCCCATTCCCATCATAGCCTAGATGCAAATCTTCAGTCTTGTTCTCCCAAGCTGGGGAAGGTAAAACGTTGCACTGGCTTCAGCTGCAGTGATTAACAGGAAAGAAACCCCAGCACGATGAATGAGAGGGATGGGAATGCTACAGGAGGCTTTGCCATGTAATTAAAACCAGAGCAGCAAAGATCAGAAATTGCAATGCTGCCTTCTGGTCTCAGCTGCTTCTGGTCTCCCCCATCCCACAGCTTTAATTTTAACTAGCCTCCCATCCCCATCACTTGTTCCTCTGCTCTGCAAACCCACTGATGGTTTCTCTTCTTTCTGCCTGCACCCTGGGTCATTTCCACCCTTGATTACTTTCAGCCAGAGCCCTGCAGGACCTGTGCGTGCACATGTTTTCAAACCCCAACAGTGTTCACTGCAAGCCAGGGTGGTGGAGAAGCAGAAGGAGGGAGGACGTTGCTAGCCTGGGTGTCGGTGCCCTGGGGAGCAAGCAGAGCTGTGCAAGGGCCTCAGCAGCTGTGCGAGGCAGATCTTCTTGCATTGTGCATGGTGGAGGACAGGAGGGGGAAACACGGGGGAACGGCATCCCAGACTGGATGGGCTTTCTCTGGAGTCCTTCTGCAGCCGGTCCCCAAGCTCCATGCTGCCATTGATGCCCTTAGCCTCTTACCAAAGCGATGCCTGGGACTAGTGTCACGCTGTGCCCATCAAAGCAGCTCCACAGGTGAAGTTAGTGGATACAGGTCAAGAGTTTATCCCAGCCAAGGAGCTGCAGAAAGACCCTGACAAGGTAAGGAATATAGTCACATGCCTCCCTGTGGTCCTTTCCTCATGGAAACAGCTACTGAGGACACCGGTGGGATTTGTAGCATCTACCACTAGGTAGTTTCTTCTTGAAGGTACTTCTCCTCTTCCATTGGGCTCAGTGTTGCACCCTGTGGTAAGGACATGTTTCTGCCATCCTCCCAGAGACTCTCGGTCTCCTCCTGGACCACAGAGGAAGAATCTCATTTCACCCCATGGAGACAGCTTCCCTCAAGATGTTTCCCACTGTGAGCTCCTTGGGGAACCAGCATAGGTAAGCCCACGCTGCTTCATACCACCTCGCCAGCTCTGCTCCAAGGTGACGCCAGCATAGGAGCAGCAATCACTGAGTTTCCTTGCCAGCCTGTTCCTGGGAAACAAACACAAAAGGCAAAGAGACAATTGACCAGAAATCCAAGCCCCTGGGAAGGGTTCTTTGGGTTTTTTTTTCTCATTGCAGAATCCACCCACTTCAATGATTTTCAGCTCATTATGCAATGCTGCACAGATATAAAAATACAAATACTTCTTTACATACAGAGATCAGAAGAACTCAAGACTATCAGAACAGCTTTATTAAGTCAGATCAAAGCCCAGATATCTCAGCATCCTCATAAAAGTGGATATGTAGGGAAGGCGTAATATCATGGCAAGCAGGTGGGATGCTCCGCTCCTTCACTCTTCCCAGGCTACAAATATTAGAGACTTACAGGCTTGTTCCTCAGTGGATCTCTCTTTCATCAACTCATTCAATCTTCCCTTGGACCCAGGTGAACTTTTAGCAGCCACAGCGTCCTCTGGCAAGGAGTTCCCCAGCTAAATGAAGACCTGTCACCTCTGATTTGTTTTGAATCTGTTCTGTGCCAGCTTTGTTTAATGCCCTGCAGCTCTTGAGTCGTAAGAGATCTGCAGACAGAGACCAGGTCCCAAGATTTTCTCTTCTAGCCCCCTGCAAGGTTTGTCATTTCTGCTCCGTACAGAGCCTAGCATATTAGAGACCTCAGGCCATTCCTGTAATACAACAACCAAAGCAAAATGCTCTGCCTTTGTTCCTGTTCACTGCAATAGACCCCATCTCTGCTACTCATTGTTTTAAGACTCTTTTCTATTAATAGCAGATACAGACATGCCATTTCAATAATTCTATTCAAATTAATGCCTTTCATTATACTCCAAACACAACATCAAAGTCTGAGATTGCACCCTGGCCCTTTGTGAGACAGAAAGAGTTCTGGTATAAAGATTTCCATCAGAATAGACATTTGATGGGAGAAAGCTTTTTTGTCCATCAGGAAAGATAAGTTTCTTAATGGAATTAGAGGCTTTGGTTCTTGTGGATGAGTGACTGCAGCAGCCTAGGAGGTCCTTTCCAATGGCAAATTTTGTTCCACAATTTACTGTGATAGAAACATTTCACTGTTGGTTATAATTTTTTACTCTGTTCTCTTCCGTGAGAGAAAGGTCTCCTCTCCCAGGACTGCCAGGTCCTGGTGTTGGCTGGCATGACATGGGGATCATGCTGTGTCTTGGAGAGAGATGGGACTGCACATCTCTGATGGCCAGGAGAAGATAAGCTGCAGGGACCACTGTGTCTGCAAGGATCCCTTTGCAGGCTTTGCCAGCCGGCCTTCTCCACTAGCAGGCAGAGCCAGTGAATAAAGAAAGTCAAGACCAAGCACAGTGGAAAGGGCTTTCCCCTGGGATGCAGCAGGGCCAGGTGGTAGGTCTGTATTTTTGTTCCCTGTCCATGACCCTTTGTCTTCCAGCAAGAGAAGCAATGGGGGATTTGGGATCATTTGTATGGTCCCTCCACCCCTTGGATTAGGCATGGAGAGGGAGCGGTGGCTCAGTAGCTGTGTGCATTTCCCCCTCAAGCACCTGCAGCTGGGGAGCCATCCACCTTGGGCTCGGCTCTGGGAGGATGCAGGCATGTGGCTGGTCCGGCAAAGAGTGCAAAATATGCACAGTGGGCTCCTCAGAGCATGGCCAGGGCTGGATCTTGTCCCTTTTAGGCCATGTTGCAGTTTCTGTCGCCCTCCCAGACCCCATGCTCAAGATGGATTCATCATCCACCCAGGACCTCACACCTACCTCCCTGCAGTCTATATAACAAGCTGGATGTGCTCTATCCCAGCCAGAACTGATTCTGGGAATGCCAACACCTCTTTGGGCTTATGTTTCTTTGTGCACATTTTTATTATACAAATTAGCACTAAATGTCCTTGTAAGTAAAGGAAGAAACTACATCTCAGTTCATTGCAGGGAATGGGCTCACACATTCCTGGTATGTAGTAAATTCTGGTTTTCCTACTTTGCTGTTTTCTCTTCATCAGGAACCTTTGATTGGGTTACTCTTCCCCTTTTGGTCTATAAAGGCTCTTAATGAAGCCCTATTATCGAACTAACCAGAAACATTTATTCCTTAAAGGACTTCATTATACAATTGTAGCTAAACAGAACCTGCTGAAACGCCTCTCTGCATGTTCCTAGTTAAAAAGTCCGGTCTGTGTTTGAAACAGCAAAGGGACCACACGATCACCCACTCTGGCCAGTGGTAACACGAAGGGCAGAGCTTCACCTGGTTACCATCATCAGGAGATGCTCCCTCACCTCACGCAGCCCAATTCCACCCCATTTTGCATCCATGTGTGGCTGCTTATGGTATCTCAGCCAGAGATGTGAGCAGAGCTGGAAGGGAAACCACCGCTTCCTTCATTGTTCGTTTTGGTGGTTAATCAGTCTCACAGTGAAAAACCTGTGCTTTCCTTCTGAATTGAATTTTGCCTGCCTGAATTGAATTCTTGCTGCTGGTTCTGGCTGGTACCATCCTTCGCTAGATTAAAGAAAAGGTATTTATTCCTTGTGAAGGTGTTTACACAATTTATTTGCCCCACCTCTCCAACTCTTTTTCGATCAGCTACCTGGGCTGAATGGCCTTCACGTGACAAGACTCTCTTTATTTCCAGGCCTCCAGTCTTGCTGTTCCAAAGCCTTTTAAAAACGTGTGTGGTGAGAGCAGAGACGGGGTCCAGCCTCATCCTGGGACCACCCTGGGAACCCCACTCACAGCCCTGGGTTTCAGCCTGCAGCTCTGCCATCAACCAAGGGATTTTACAGGAAAATTTATGCTTATTTTCTTTTTTTCAGCTAGGGAACTATGCAACACCTTCACTAAAGCAGAGCTCACTTAAAAAGCTACTGAAATAATAGAAGCTTCCCCTTAGCTTACATGGCCTGAAACATGGCCTTTACTAGGGGATCCTGAAGAAGCTGGCCCTTTTCTTTCTCTTTTTCGTAATTTGAAAGGAAGAGGTTTCATGTCTGGTTTCTGGTCCATTTATTTTAATTTTTCTCCAGAGGTCTTCCCATGAATCACCAAGAAACATTCAAGCAAGCACATAAGTGGAATATTGTCTTTTAAAGAACAGGTATTGTCCCTGACACCTAAATGGCAGATTATTTGCTATACCACTAACTCATACTTGCAGGTACATGAGAGGGCTTCGTATCTATTCTCATGGAGGTAATGCAACAGTTTGTAGCGCTGGGAATGCAATTAGAGAATCCAACATAACAAACAGCAGTGAGGAGAACAAAGACCCACCCCACTAATTTCTGCATCAATCACATAATATTTGTGTGCATCAGAGTCTTAACTTTAAGTCCCTAATCTTAACTTTAAGATGAGTAAGGGACATCCTGTAAAGTCTCCCCCCCCGGTTATCCCCTCAGTTTTTGCACTCTTTTCCCAGCATGACTGCATTTCTGCTTCCTACCACTGGTTTTTTATCTGTCTTTTTCCAATAGATCAAAGTACCATTTATTTCCCTAGACATTTTTTCAATGCCCAGCCCCATAGGCCATGACCAAATTGCCTCTCCATCTTCCCTTGGATAAATAACACAAGTGAATTTCTCACTAGAAGACAACCTTCCCCAAAATTAAGTCATTACAGCACCAATTTTCTCATCCTCTTCTAATTAATTAAAGCTCTTTTTTTGAAATCGGGAACCCAGAATTGGACACTATATTAAGTAGGAAGATAGCAGCAATCTTCTAGTTCCTGCCTACTGTCTTGTTGCTGAAAGATTCAAAGATATCATTCACTCCCTTCCTTACAGCAGCACAAAGACCGCCCTCAGTGAACTGAATACCTATTATGAACCTTCAGTTGTTTCAAGAGTGACTGCCTTCTGAGATATAGTTCCCTGCCTTCATTTTAAGGTTTGCTGGCCTGGATGTGAAATTCCTCAGTAGAGTTTGCAGTAGAGGAGAGGGCCTGTTAATGGGAGCAGCTGCGATATCCAAGGAAAGAGCATCTCGTTGTGTGAGATTAACATTATAACCCAAATATGGTGTAAACCAGCTCTGAGCTGATGCAAATGGAAATGGCTAAATACTTCTCAATGGACCTGTCCAACTGACACTCATTTTAGGTCTCAGAGCTGACACTCAGGAAGATGACCTGGATGCTGTGCATTCATTTATGCCAAAGCCGTCTGTTATTAGTGTCACTTGATACTGGGAGATGAGAGGAAACTGTTCCTGGCTTTGCCCTTCCTACATTTATCTTGAATTGGTGGTTCCCGGACCTCTGGAGTGATGGATTCCTCTCACATGTCAAGGTTTCTTATCATCAAACCTACAATTGAGAACATGAAGGGTAGGATTCATCTCCTCCCACTTTCGTTAGGTGTCTAGTCTAAACGAACCCTTTGGGCTTCTCTAATATCAGTGGAGAAAAATAGGCAACTTCAGAGGGTAAGGTGATGGACTCAGCAGAAGCACTTCTATGAGGATGGGATGAACTGCTCCTCACAGGGCCAGGTTCTCTTGGTGGGTGGTTAGACAGCTACCGTAGCTCAGAGACAGAGACATCAGCTGCCTAAAGCCAAATAATGCATACCCCACCCTTCATGTTAATCTGATAAACCAGTTAAACTGGCGTCCTGGACATCCTGGCTTTGAACCATTCTAGCCCAGTTTACCGTAGTCTTATTCCAGCCTGCAATGTCCCCAGACTAACGCTGTGCCTGACCTGCAGCATCAAGATCGCACTACACGCCCGGCTGCTTCTTTCTGAGCCCATCAAGGAGACCCAGGTCTGCGCTTCACCAGGCACCTGCTTCCATGGCATCTCAGGGGTTAAAGCAGATTCTGATCAGCAGCAGACGCTGCACCTTGCTCTTGCTGTGATCAGCATCTGGCAGAGAGAAAATGGCTTAAACTAGACTCTGGAAAAATTAATTGCTGAAATTTAAGTGACAGAATAATAATTATTATAATTGCAATAATTGCAATAATTGATAGTAACGATTCCTCTTAGCATGCCCCTGGGGAACTTGCATTGCAGGCCAGCTCTGCGAGGTGCTCTATAAACACACAACAAGGAATGTTTCCTGGAAACGGGGACACAAAAGTGTGCCCAGTTCCTGTTCTCACCCTTTGCATCGTCTCTCAGCCACTGCCAGAGACAGGCAGTGGGACTAAGAGGACTTTTGGGCTGCTCAGTTTTGGGTTCACATGGAAACCTTGCTTTCCTAAGGCAAGGCATGAAACACTAGGAAGTGGCAGACATTTACGGGAAACACATGAAAACAATGGGACCAATTTCAGGCAGTGGTCTTAGGGCACAGGCAGCTGTGGTTTCCCGATATTGGGGTAAACACCACAGCAAAAGCCAACATGGCAAAGGGAATTCACAAACACAAACCCCGGTGGAGGAAACACACAAGGCAGCTGGTTTGGGAATAGCTCATCTGGGAGGGATGCCAGGATTGAGAGGCAATGGGAGGTGGGAATCCACTGCCCAGCTCCAGGAGATGATGAGCAGGGAGGGATCAGCCTCAGGCAGCCCTTCCATACCTGTGCAATCGGGACAAGAGCAGTGGGGAAAGGTGATAGGGGGTTCAGCGCTGCCTCTGCGCTCTCAAAGGCCATCTGAAGAGGGCAAGGGAAAGGACATCATGGCAATTTTTCTTTTATATATATTTTCAACCTAAAAAGAGGTTTCCACTGTGCAGCCCTTAATAGTCATGTCGTAGAAGCACGGTGGAGAAAGGGCTGTGGAGATTCAGGGAATTTAAGTCAGGTGGTGCAATTATGGTAATTGGTTTTGACCTCCTGCAGGACCTGATCCGTGGAATTACAGCGGTCCTGCATGGCGCTCACGACTGGGCACTGACGTGGGATGTGCACTTCAGAAAGCCATCCAGTCTTGACTTCAGGACCTCCAGTGATGGATAATCTTTTCCATTCTTGCAAATTGCTCCAGTGGTTAATTGCTCTGCCTATTAAAAAAAAAAAGCTGCACCTTATTTCCACCTTTAATTTTTCCAGCTTCATCGTCCAGCCGTTGGACCTCATTTTGCTTTGTCTGCTCAATTAAAGAGCACTGTAATATCAAATACCATCTTCCTGTGTGGATACCTACAGGTCAAATAGCTTTTTACCCTTCATTCTGGTAAGCTAAATAGAATAACTTCCTTCACACTTATTTCCAAGGTTTTTTTCCTAGGCCTCCCATCATTTTTACAGCTCTTTTGTTCACTCATTCAGTTTTTAACATCTTTCTAAAAGCTGAACACCAAGCTTAAATATGATGTTCAAAGATCTTCCCAATGTCTTACATACCAAGAAATCACAACCCCGTCCCATGCAGGCAAATGTAAAGATCAGCTGGTTTAAAAATGATCATATATTTTTCTCTTTTCCTTGAATTTCATTTATACTTGTTTTTGGAACTATCATGTCGAAAAAGGGGTTCTTTCCTATTTGAAAAAGACATGATTGCCTAAAAGATCCCATAACAAAAATATGAACATTACAAAGTCCTAAATAAACAGAAACTTAAAAAGGAAACAAAACCAGCAAATGAAAGGTATAGAGAATTAACCAAAACCTGAAAATATGCAAGGAAGTAATTTTTCTTTTCTCAATACACTTTCCATAGGGGAGATCAGATCAGTGGGAAAAGATCAGATCAGAAAAGTGGGAACTTTCACCTGGGCTCCACAGTTTTGCCATTATTGTAAAATCCCTCCCTGCCTTCAGATGGCACCATGTGCTGGGGTCCTTTGGGTCTTTGGTGTGGCAGGATCCGGAAGGATCCAGCGCTGGGTAAGGCCCTTGGAGCATCCCAGCCCTGCAGAAATCTGGTCATTTCTGAACAGACAGTGCATGGGGAAGAGCGCAAACACAGCAGACTCAGAAAACTGCAATTTCTGAGCCTGCCAAAGCCTGGGAAAGAGTTAATACAGCAAACGGGATAAAGGGCACTTCTGGACATAATTTACTTGGATTTTTCTAAAGGCTTTTTGATGGAGTCCCTCACAGGAGACTCTTAAGGAAAATAAATATCTGCGGGGTAAGGGGCAGCATCCTGTTGTGGGTCAAAAACTGCCCGAGTGATGGGATACAAAGGGTTGGAGTGAATGAATGGTGCAGGGGGAGGTTAAATGGGGGAGACTCGAGGGATTAGCTTCGGGAGGGGTGTGACTGAAAATATTTATTAATGGTTTGGAGAAGTGAGAGGACAGAGCAGGAGGTGAAATCTGACCAGGTGGCATCAAACTACTTAGGGTTTTATTTGTTAATGGAATAAGGAAAGAAACGGATGAAAGGAGGGAAGAAATATGAAGGGTTGTGAGAAGCCCTAGAAAGATTTGATCAAACTGAGAGATGGAGCAGCTGGAGAACTGTAAGTGAGATAAATGCAAAACCAAGCAGCCATGGAAGCCTGTCTGTGTTTCACATGGGCTCTGAAGAGATGGACTCGAGCTGGCAGAGTCCTCTTAGGGGAGAACAAGTCTACTGCCACGGCATCCAGCAGAAGGAAGAGCCGGCAGTGACCAGGAGCTACTAGATTTCAGAGAAGACAAATTAAAAGCAATCCCCCAAAATCTAATGCCCAGGCTGGGAGGTGAAGATCTTAACCCAGCTCCAGGAATGAGGTCTCTCCTCACTGTGTCACCAGAGGTGGGAGGGGATAGAGGGAATGAAACTCCTGGAGCTGTAAAAAACCTCCAGTTGTAAAAAGCATTGCTGCCGTTCTGCACCCCTCTTAAGGGTGTGAGATGAGCAGGTGTGAGGACCACATGGATATTAGGTCCCCCATGCCACCACAGACACAAGGAGAACTCGCCAAGGAGCATCAAGGTAAGGACAACTTGCACAAGTGGTTGGAAAAGTGGTCAGAGGCCAGGCTCTTAGACACCTCAGAGCATCTACTCTGGGGACAAAGGAGAGCTGCAACCCTCGTTTTGCTGGATGCCCAGAGTTATCCAGTGATTTTAGCGGTTTATTGTACAAGGGGCTTTGATAATGCTGGGAAGACGACCCTGCTGCCCTGGACACCATGGTAACGCTCAGAGCCTGAACAGGAGTCTTTTTGCTGGTGAGGAAGAAGATTGCAGAGTGAAAAAATAATTAGAGACCCTAAAAGATTTATCTTCAAGTGGTGTTACATGATGTGCATGGCATGTTTCCTGACCATGGCTTGTCTTCTGGCCATGGGGTGTTCCTGGCCATGGTGTGCACCTAGCCATGGTGTGTTCCTGGCCATGGTTTGCCTGCTGGCCACGGCACATTGGCAGGCTAGAGCAAGGACGAGAGGCTGTCATTGCTGGGCTGGCGTTTTGCATGCCATGCTGCTGTGTGTTCTGTTCTCATGCCAGGGGCCAGCCTGCCCTGTCAGCAAACTGCTAACACTTCTGCTAAGAGGAATTTTTCCTGTCTTGACCAGAGGATGTCCACAAAGCCCAGGTTACCCTGGCTGGGAGGCACAGAGTGATAGCTCTGAAGCTTGAAACAGGGTGAAATCCAGGGCTGCACTGGTATTTTAACCACAACTAGGGCCAACGAAATAAAATTTTCCTCAATTTCTTTCCCCCACTCAGCCTTTCTAAATTGAGTTTCTCAGTATTTAACATTTTGGGTTCTACAACACCTATGAAAGTATCTCCATTTTCTTGATGATACCTGGCTGGAAGGGAACCAGTATTTGCTTTCCAGTGCCCAAGGGTCTCTTGAGCACACAGTGCCTTTCCCCTAGCCTTCCATTTTCAGGCGTGTTTTCTGCTGATGTTCAGCATCCTTCACGTTTTGCAGTTAGCTCAAATACATGTTGCGAGAAACCAGCAAAAATGTTGCCATGGAGGTTGAAGACCTGAGGTGCCTGCACTGTCTCATAGCCGGAGCCTGCTTTCCAATAAACACATCGCAAGGAGCAAATAACAACCTCCCCTCAGCCTTCAACATCGCTCTCCATCCACCAGCGTGACTACCAAGACTTGCTCCTCCAAAGTGTTTCAGAGCCTGCTGTTAGAGGTCCTCACAGCACAGCATCCCTCACCTCCAGACCCACTGGGATGTCATTTGATGTTGTTGCTGAGTTTGGTTTGAAACAAAAGGTCTCGATGCAGTGAGTTTCCAGTCAGCAAATGACTGCCTCTGGGCAACAAAGAAACCATCTAATTCAAGTGTACATGTGATTGCTATAGCATCTCGGCACTCATGAGTACTTATCCCTGCAATGTCCCTGCAAGGTGGACAAGTGCAACTGACCTCCTTTTATAAATGGGGAACTTAGCCCCCCTCAAACCCAAAGTGCTTTGCTCACAGGCATCAACAAAACTCCTGCCAGAGTTCAGACTTGAAAGCAAACCTTATCCTTTCTTCTTAAAGTCCTCTTCACCCAAGCTCTTCACAAGGTTTAAAGCATTTTAAATCTGCTGATAAAAAAAAACAACAAACCAACACATTCCAGCTGCTGCACTGGAAAGCATGTAAATAATTCTTGCATTTTGCCTTTTGCTACTTCCCCTGTGAAAATTCCAGCCAGGGTGGGGGATGAGGAGCACTTTCACCCAAACACAGCCAGAGCATGTTGGCAGCCAGTTTTAAGCAGCTAGTTCACATCTCCGGTGATGCAGAGTTCTCCTTTCAACAGTTTTCCTGCCGTACTGCAGCTTCTTTAACAAGTTGCATGAGTCTTGCTCTTTATCCTCAGAACGCCTTCACCGAGTCCTCAGAAGAAACCATTTCTTCCATGAAATGCTGCTGTCAGGAGTGGGTTTCCAGGTTTAGCTGCATGATGTGATAACTGAAAACAAGCACTGACAAGATCATTTAAGCCATAGCCCACACTCTTCAGGTGTGCTGTCAAGGGCTGGGGCTTTCAAAACTCCCCTCTCTCCCCAGCCTCCTGATTTCAGGAGCAAGCAGAAATGCTGATGGGTTTTTTGGACGTGACCTTTAACACCCGGGCCCAGTCCCTGCAGCCTCCCACATTGTACTGACCTTTTGGCCGTGGTAGAGATGCTTTAGAGCGCTGACAGAAATTCTGAAATCTTCAGGCCAGATGGGAACATTGGATCAGTTCTTCAAAATGGCAGTATAACACATACAGCAGAGTTTCATCCAATTATGCCAGCATGGAGCCCAGGAACATGTGATTGTTGCAGCTGGTTGAAAAAATACTAATTACTTTTCAGAGGATATATACATTATATATCAAATACATATGCTAACAAATGCAAATTTTCTTGTGTGCAAAAAAAAAAAATGTAGGGATGTTCAGGATGTTTTTGCTGTCATTGTGGAGCATTAAGAAAAGGTTCCCAAAATGAAAGACATCTTTTCTTTCCTGGTGAAATTCCTGAAAACAGTAGCTAGGATGTAATTCCTTAGGAAAATGCCCATTTTGTTCAAAAAAACCAACATGTGAAACCAACTCCAGCTGCTTTTCCACTGTGTGACTTTGAGGGAGCAATTCACATATCTGGTGGAGGTTTCCAGCCCCTGGAGATCCCACCTGGCATTTGTAAGGGTGCAAGGGGCTGGGTCCTCTATTGTATCTGTCAGGCCTGTGCAGATGTTTTGGGTCCTTGGAGGTGTCCCCAAGGGCACTAGAGGCCATCCCTCCTGTGGCAGTAAGACGTGTGTACACATTACAGCAGAAAATGCAGACTGGTTGGGGAACAGTACTCTACAGAGAGACTTGCTGATGGATGCTTCCATCTTTGGCTCACAGATAATCTGCAGACAGTCATTTTAATTCCTGTGACACCTTCCATCCTCAGCCACGCTGCTCCCCACAAGTCATTCAGATGACAGTCTCTGCATGAGCCACATCAGCATTTAGCTGGTCTCAGCCCTCCGCAGCCTCCAAGGGAGCACATTTGCATAAAACCTGCTTTGTTTCCCTGGGCATCCAGGGGGACAGGGCGCTACAGGGTGCCACCCTCCCTCCTAAAACTGCTGCATGATGGACCTGGTGAGCAACTGCAATTTCAAGCACAGGCAGGGAAGCAGGCATCTTCAGCATTTCCTACCCCTTGTGGTGTAGGTGGCTTGCTCCTGTCCTTCCCTGAATGCAAAGCACCCAACAGATTCCTCGCCTGCCTCAGCCATTTTTTTTTTCCCCAAACCACTGGAAGATGTGTGAGCCTCTGATCCTATGTGGTCTCATCCCATGACCTTAATGCAAATTGTTTGAGACTAAGGACATAATAGGAAAGAAGCTGGGAACGGAGCCATGTTGTAAAGGTAAGTGACTTGTCAGGTTATTGCAGTTATATCTTGTCCTTTAACAGGGAACAGCCCTCGGAGACTGAGACAGGGCTGCCAGCTTCTGCATGAGAGGGACTCCGAGAGGTGCTGGGAACAGGGTGGCCTGCCAACACACTGGCCAGAGGGCAAGAGAAGGTGTCATTTCACTGTGGAAGATGTGATAGGATGCCCAGAACAAATGTGACCCATGTCCCACAGAGCTGCCAGCCCTGGGATGGGTTGTACCTCAGGAGACTAATAGAGCACATTTAACCCATGTTGTGTGGTTTCAGTTCTTGGCCCAGTCATCGGAAGCCAAGAGGAACACTACGCTCACCATGCTAGGTCTCCTCTGCAGTATGAAGCAGGGGGTTTTGTAGCAGATTTTTCTGGTGGTGATCCATCAGCCTGTCTTCATTATGGAAACTTAAAGTGTTGTCTCAGGGGAGCAGCAGGTCAACGTCCCTCAGCTTAAATCTGCGGACGCCACTCCAAAGGCTGCAATGGTATGTTGGTGTGGCCAGAGCCAGGAGTCTGGAGAGCAACCGATGCCCCTGGCAGCCTGAATGAGAAGCCAGTGTGGTGGCATTTTGGCTGTAACTGAGGGGCTCAGCTCCAAGCTTGGCACCATTTTTGTCTCTTGACCGCAAGTCACAAAAGTTAGGTGTCCCATGCAGAGGACAAGGGTCACTCATTTAATTCTAACCTCCTCTCCTACTCAGCCAAATCTCCCCTGGATCTCTTCCCTGGCTGCACAGCCTTGGCACTTCACATACCAATGCCACTGAGAGGACTGATTTCTGATTTACAGTCAATTATACCTGGGAGGGTCCTGGAGTAGAGGTGAGGTGTCTTGCAAAAAAGTCCCCTCCTAGCTGCACCCTGGCGCAGTCCTTTCTCCACCAGGTAACCCTTGCCTCCAGGTAAGGATGGACCTGAGATGTTTTCAGAGGGACCCAGGTAAATTGATGGACGTGGTCCTTTGCAGGAGAGGCAATGAGGCACGTGACACCATCCAAACCTCTCCTAGCATCCCTCTAGCACCTAGCACGCCCCCTCACTTGCAGGACTGTTGGCATTTTTTGCATGTATATGTTTTCTGCCTGCAGCTTGGATGTGCAACAACATGCTGGTGGTGAACCAGGCCACTCAGAGAGCTACTTTTTCCAGCTCATGTGTTCTGGGTTTTAAATTCCTGGAGATTGCCTTCAGCATTGCAGTGCTCACATGTCAGTGAGTCCCACAGCCCACATGCTCCCAAAACTATGAGCTGCAGCATGGAATACTAATTTCTTCCTGGGAAGTCTGGCCAGGAACATGGTTGCCTCAGATCACCATGGACGTGGTGGCTCCTCTCATTGCAGATCGCCAGGAACATGTCCACTAATGGGAACAGTGGACAGCAAATTGTTTTCTTCCTGGCTTGCAGAGCTGCTAGATGACATTATTTTTATTAATAATGTATTCTACCATGCTGGAGCCCATGGGTCACAGCCTGCTCCAGTAGAGAGAAGCTCAGAGCTGATGGCAGGTGCAGCAGACAGGGAACTGGTGTAAATGAAGCCATCAAAGATCAAGAAAGAGGAAAAGCAGGCACAGTCACGGCTGCAAGGGAAGGAAAAATTATATTAGCAGGTGGGTGGAAGGGGAGGGAAGGGGGAAGCAGGACAGGCTCCATTCTAAAGCATTAGAGCCCCTTTCCTCAATGCCTAGGTGCTGCTTGGCATCAGCCTCAGCTGCTCCCAATTACCTCATTTTTTGCTCCCATTTGGATTTACAGGGTGATGGTTTTTCTTCATCGGTCCCTTTCACTTCTCTGGTGCCCCTTGTCCATTCTCCCTCACCACCCAGCGCTGGGCTATGCCAGCCAGCGAGCGCTCACAAGACCCAATTTAAAACTCTTGGTGGGTCCTCTCCTGGGCCCTGGGCCACTTTTGCTCCCTGTAGGGTACAGGGAGCTAGGGCAATTGAACTAAACCACCCACTTCTCACCTGCCCCCAGGGAAGCTGTTCTGCTTTCCCCATGCCTCAGCTTCCTCAGCTGCACAGTGGCCGTGGTGCACCCTCGCAGCGAGCCAGCAAGGCTGGCCTAACCAATCTTTGCAAATTGCTTTCTAATCCCCGGAGAGAACGGCAAAGTATGATTAATATGACTATTTATTTTGCAGGCATGCGGGAGGTAAAGGTGGAAGTGCTGAGACATATATTTGATTTGGCAAATTAACACATCATAAGACATAACCATAAAAAGTGCGCAGCCTCCTAAAATTGTTTCACTACCCCCCCCATCCTTGCTGGATGAGCTGTAATGAGGGAATAAGGTAAGAGAGATGTCAAGATAATCTTCCCTGTTATATTCCATGTAGTTGCAGGGATGGAAGTTGCAAAAATAACACATTTTGCAGCCTTCAGGCCAAACCTCCCCATTAGTGAGCAAGGCTGCACAGCCCCGGTGTTTCCAGGCGCTTGCTCCGTGTAATGAGTGCCACCCGCTGTGGAGTGAACTGTTCTCCATCCCTCTGCTTTCCGTGGGCAGATCACCCCATCCAACAGAGACATGCAGCAGGAGGGAGTCAGGGCAAGGCATCATCTCCCTCCTGAGCAAGGCTCGCCCTCAAAAGTGTAACCCCCCTACAGGCAAATGCATTGGGGCTGGATCAGCCGCTCATGGAAATCCTGGGGCAGCTGCGGATTTGGGAGAACTTTTATCCCCAAGTGTCTGATACCTTCTTGCTTACCATTTGGTAGAAAGCTGATGAGAGGTTTCAATATTTGAGCCACTTGGCTGGCCATAGGGGTGGCCCTCGGAGGGACAACTCCAGCTTAGCATCACGACAGGAGTGTCCTCACATGTTGGCTGGGCAGCCGGGAGGTGCCAGGGGCCAGAAATGATGGGGCAGGTTCCACCACCCTAGAGCTGGATGCTTAAAAACGAGACATTTAAGCCAGAGCCAACCACCTCTGCCTCCCTTTCCTAGGCATGGAGGGCAAGTATTTCTTCAGGACCCTGCTGTAGGGTGAGGCTGATCGTGGGATGTAAGATATTTATTTCTCTCCACAGATGAGAAGGGGAACCTGTGATGACAGATCAAGTTTCAACAATTACAAGCTGGAATTGCAGCATTGGTGCCAAAAGCAGGGTGTCTCTCCAGCCCAGTGGGCCTGTGCCTGAGACAGGTTGGCACGAGGTCTTTTAGAGCCAGGAGGACAAAGCTGTAAGCTGGCAGGTGTGGCACCATGGCCTTGTTTTAATTTTTCGGTCTCAACACTAATAAGATGGCACTACCAAGCCCGACGTGTCTTTCTGGGGAAGCCCTTACCAGAAGTATATATCCTGTCTGAAGCATCTACTGCTTCCCACCTCGAGGTGGTCACCAGCCAGCTGACTCTGGCAGAGACATCCTGGAGCAGGAGAAAAGTCTGGCTGCGGCGGGCGAGAGCCAAGGTGCATCTCTGGGCAAAGGGGTGAGACCGCACAGGTCCGAACCCAACCTGTTATCACCAGTGATACCCCAGCCTGGTGTCTTGTGCGCTCAAAGCAGGCTGCAGTTTTGGCCATGCATTTGGAAGCTCCACTGGCTCTTGGCATTAACAGCTTGGCTTTTCACATCCACCTTGCAGCTCACAGCAGGTGAGAACTGCCTTCCACCCCTGCCAATTTTCCAAGCACTGGTCAGGGCTGTGTGGGACAGCACTTTTCCTTAATGATTACACAGTATAGATTTGGATTAAAATGTCAGCTTAATTCTAAATCAAGGGGTTTGCCATTCACAGGCTGCTACAGCCCCACTAATAACCCCCATTTCAAGGCAGAGCTGGTTGCTTTTTCCCTCAGATACCCTGTGCTCAAGACTATTTTCCTAATGCCGGCAAGTGGGAGGCAGCCACATATTCCTTACATGCCTAGGACCGTACAGGTGACCAAAGGGGCTGTGTGGCTTTGCCACCTATGCAGGACTTTGTAGGGAGCTGATGTGAGGACATCTCCTCACCCGAGCAGGGCGATGGGCGACTTTACCTAGTGAGTGCTGGATTTCTAACAGGGGTTGCCCACCGCAGCTTCCCCGCCTGATTGATAGCGTGGTGGGTGTTGCAGAGGATGAGGACAGATGGGATCCTGCTGCAAGGTCTATCTGTGTGGATCTGAGAAAGTACAACTTTATTTCCATCCAGCCACACCGGGCTGTGGCAACCCAGAAACAGGGAGAGCTCCCACCCTCCTACAAGCTGGGGACTGACCCTGGCACACACAAAAGGGAAAAAAAAGCATTAATAAGAGTGAAATCTAGACCCTATCTGCAAACGCATGTGCTGCTGCCAATAAGGGGGGGAAGCATTTTGAATTCAGGTGAGGCTTTCTCTGGCTCAGGGTGACCTTTAGAGAGCCCACGTCCCAGTTTGCTGTCTCCAGTGGAGCTGGCGTTGTGGTTGGCTCTCCGTTCCCATAATGATTTTTTTTTTTTCTTTTTCAGCTGAAATATTTATGCAGGTTTTTAGGGGTGTAGCTTTCATCACTCCAACCAAGAGGAAATGGTCAGATCACAAAGCAGGCTACAGTATACGGCCCTGGGGATAGCATGGCCATTGGTAACACTCCTTCCCATGGCCTTTCTCTGAGGAAACCTAAGAGCAGGAAGGTTTATGAAGCTGATCCCATCAGACCCCACGGAGAGACTCAGCCTAAACATCTGAAGTATGAGAGTCGTGGAGAAAAGGTAGTAGAGGGAGAGAGTTTGTAGCAACAGCTTGAAATGGGAGGGAAGATTAGGACAAGAACATAAAGGAAGTCAGAGAAATAACACCATCTCATTTACCACTCAAGCACGCAGTGTTTGTCAGATTAAAATAAAAACAGTGGGGAATGATTCCCCAAGGAGACCTCCTTATCTGACTGCATTAATGCAAGAGAGACCCTTGTATGCATGCAAGCAGCGACAGAGACGCTCATGCAGACACACACACGCACACACGAAGGATTGCCTTGAGAATGGGAAGGGAACAAGGCAAGAAATCTTTAATCTACACTTGCAGAGCAATAAACAAGTGTGTTGACACCTCTGTGCTGCCCACAAAAATGGACACATTTACCCCCCTCCTCCCCCTGTAAGAGAATGCCTCACTGCGTATCCACATGACAGCTTGAATTCAGCAGGGAAAGTACCTCGCAGGGAGGTGGCAAGAGAAACCTCTTGCAGAACCGGCCATCAGTTTGCCTGATGCCCTGGGAGAGCCCGCAGAGATGCTACGGACACAGGAAGACCCAGGACGCCAGAGCCACCCTCCTTGGAAACGCAGGGCTGCAAACCTGAGCGGGTGGAGTGGCTGCGTTCCCCGCTCAGCCACCCCCAAAGCAGGAACCCTCCTGGAAGCCAGCATTTAGCCCTGCCATGGGTTTGGCTCTGAGCATCTTTTCTGCATCAGTTGATGCTCTGCCTTCCTTTACCACCCTGAAATCCACTGCTTTACACTAATCCTGCAGCTTTGACTGGGATCCAGCTGGCTCATCCTGGGGCATTTCCAAGCTGCTGGCAATCCTGCCCCATCTCCCTCTTTGCTGAAAGCTGGGGAAAAGAGCAGGGTGTTCTCCATTTCTCCATAGTGTATAGTAATGGGACCCTACCAAACTGATTTGCCAAGGTCATCTCTGTACAGCACCTAGTACAAAGTGGCTCAGATAAGCACTGAGCCCTGCTGCTGATTTCATCCAATGCAAACATATAACTACCAGCAGCCTTGATGCTACAGTGTTGGAAAATGATGTTTTAAACACAAGCCTTTAAAAAACAACAGAAACCAAGCAAACATCTTAGGATGCCCTAAGAGCTTGACAAAAACTCAAAACCTCTTCAGGGGGAAATTAGCAAGCACTGCTGCTGGCTGGATCCAATTTATTAAGGTCTCAGAGCAGGCAATCATGAAGAAAAGAGATAAATAATCTTCAGAGAGAACAATTGCAGATCAGTTGTGACATAACCAGGAGACCGGTTTCTCAGGGCTGGGGAGAGGGGATGCCAAGCCTTTCTCTCATTAATCAGAAATAAAAGCCAGAAATACGTGTCTATCTCTGCTCTACAGCAGCGGTGCAATTGATTGTTAATAGTCCTCTTTGAGGATTATTTATCTCTTTCCCTCAGGATCGTTCCCTCGTCCCCTCTCTGCTCCTTCCCATAAAAAAGAATGACCCTAATGTATCTTGAAAGGAGAATTTGCCGAGCAAGAAACGCTTCGCACTGTCATTACGAGCTCCCAAGCAGCTGGATGGGGAAAGAAGTTACCCATTACGGTCACAGTTTTGTCTGTTTAGTGGGAAAGGGCAGGTTGTAGCTTTAAGAGAGGCATCAGAGAATTGATAGATGGGAAATCAAGCTGCATTTTCTTCTCTCTGGCTCTCGGTGCTCTTGGGTTAGGCACTGTGTGATGTATGGAGCGGGGTTCGGAGCCCTGAGAACGCTAATCCGGTAACGCTGGTAACAGCAGGGCCCTGGCAAAGACTTCCAAAAACCTCTTGCTGCTCAGCAAATTAAGCACAGTTGAGTCTAAGAGGGAGAGCTATCTGTATGTGAGCATTACCTTATTTTTAAAAGATTTTATTTAAGAGTATTTATTTTTAGAGCTTTATTGTATTCCAAAAATCTTATTTTGTCTGAAGTATGTTACTAGAGATGCCAACCCAGTAACTAGGGATGCCAGCCAGAATCTTTTAAACCCTGTATAAACCATTTGCCCAGCAAGCACTGGGAATGGGAAGAGGCCAGGGACAAAAATCACTAAATAGCCAGTGCTTGTGGGAGGTGGCATAAGGTCTGTTGTACCTGAAAAGGTGCCTATTAGCTTGGTCTCCACGTCCTTTCTGCTGTGTGGAGAAAGCAGGGTGACCGAGTGGCGCAGCGTGGTCCCCTGAGACCCCTGGGATGATACTCACACCCTGAGATACAGGACGAGAGGGACTGGCTGGGAAGGGTGCAGCACAACGCTCCCCGTCCCCACCTGGCTGGACAGAGAGGAGGGAGCCCGGAGGAGCAGCAGCTCTGCCCCGTCCTGGGCAAGGGGAGCTCGGTTCTCCTGGCACGGCCCGTTCCCAAACACGGGGCTGGGGGCTGCTGGGTTACTCCTCACTCACTCTGCCCGTGACGTGCCCCGAAACGCTGCAGCAAAGCCCTTTCAGTGCCCAACGCACTCAGACACCGTGACATAGAATCATAGAATCATAGAATCATAGAATGTTTGGGGTTGGAAGGGACCCCTAGAGGTCATCTAGCCCAACACCCCTGCAGGGAGCAGAGACACCCTTAACCAGATCAGGTTGCTCAGAGCCCCATCCAACCTGGCCTTGAATGTTCCCAGGGATGGGGCCTCCACCACCTCTCTGGGCAACCCGTTCCAGTGTTTCACCACCCTCGTTGTAAAGAATTTCCTCCTTATATCCAGTCTAAACCTACCCTGCTTTGGTTTCAAACCATTACCCCTTGTCCTGTCACAGCTGGCCCTACTAAAAAGATTTTCCCCATCTTTCCTATAGGCTCCCTTTAAGTACTGAAAGGCCGTAATCAGGTCTCCCCGCAGCCTTCTCTTCTCCAGGCTGAACAAGCCCAACTCTCTCAGCCTGTCCTCATAAGAGAGGTGCTCCAGCCCTCGGATCATTTTAGTAGCCCTCCTCTGGACCCGCTCCAACAGTTCCCTGTCTTTCTTGTGCTGAGGGCTCCAGAGCTGGATGCAGGGCTCCAGGTGAGGTCTCACCAGAGCAGAGTAGAGGGGCAGAATCACCTCCCTTGCCCCGCTGGCCACGCTTCTCCTGATGCAGCCCAGAGTATGGTTGGCCTTCTGGGCTGCCAGCGCACATTGCCGGCTCATGCCCAGCTTTTCATCCACCAGCATGCCCAAGTCCCTCTCGGCAGGGCTGCTCTCCATCCTTTCTTCCCCCAGCCTGTACTGATACTGGGGGTTACCCCGACCCAGGTGCAGGACCTTGCACTTGGCCTTGTTGAACCTCATGAGGTTCACACAGGCCCACCTCTCCAGCCTGTCCAGGTCTCTCTGGATGACATCCCGTCCTTCTGGTGTGTCAACCACACCACTCAGTTTGGTGTCATCCACAAACTTGCTGAGGGTGCACTCGATCTCACTGTCTAAGTCATTGATGAAAATGTTAAACAGCACCAGTCCCAGTACGGACCCCTGAGGGACACCACTCGTCACCGGTCTCCATCCGGACATCGAGCCATTGACCACTACCCTCTGGATGCGGCCATCCAGCCAGTTCCTTATCCACCAAACAGTCCACCCATCAAATCCATAGCTCTCCAATTTAGAGAGAAGGATGTTGTGGGGGGGTTGTTGTGTCTCATCTGTTTAATTTGTTTCTTTTATTCTGGCAGGGTTTCTGGGTCTGGAGCAGAGCATTTCCCCCCTTCCCTTTGCTAGATGGTGCTTGCTCGTGCTGCCCAGCGGGGCCAGCATGAGGACCAGCTGCAAATCAGCCTGCGGAGCAGAGCAGCACGCTGCCGCCCTGGCGAGCAGCAGCATGGGCACCCCAGGACGCCGCGTGCAGCATGGCCATTCCTGAGAGCGAGGGGGTTATTGCCTGTTGGGAAGGCTCGGCCTGATGCCTGGATGGCTGAAAGCATGCTATGAAATGCAGAAAGCCACGTGGCAGGGGGAGATCAGGCTGGTGTGCATCAGCCAAGGCTCACCTCGCCATGAGCAACTGGGAGGGAACCCCAGTTCTTGCTATCCCCAAGAGACCTCAGTCTGTCATGGGAAGCACCTGGGGAAGATGATGGTGAGGGGAAGAAACGCACGCTGTTGTTACCCAGGCTCATTTTCCCCTGTCTGTGAAATGGAGATCATCTGTCTGCGTGCTGAAGGGTTGGCAAGACAAGATCTATTACTGTATGGAGGCATACAGGTCTCAGACTAGAAGCAGGTAGAGAAGGGCAAAGGATGATAATTATTATTACAGAAAAAAACCCCAACTGTGGAATCAGCCTGTCTCATGAGCCTTTAAAAATGAGCATCCCAAAAAGGAGACCAGCCCTGTCAGAAGCCATCTGTGAGGAAGGACCTCCCGATCCCACCTGCTCCCATTTTCCCTGCATTCAGCATCCACAGCCTGGGCAAGATTTTGTGGGGAAAAAAAAATCTGCTCAGCCCTTGACATACAGACAACCTGTTGCCATCCCTTTGAAAATGCTGGTCCCCTGTCAGGTGGCTAGCTGGAGCCTGGAAAGCATCCACGTGACTGTTCTCCTTCTCTGTGTGCTTACACACAGAAATGCTGTTTTGCAGGTTGTGATGCTTTAGAAATGGACCTCGATCCTTTGCTCAAATCTCAGCCCTGCTTGCTCAGAATAGTCTCTGCAGTTGGAAAATTATGCTAACCTGACTTCTCCACTTGCTGTTTCCTGCCAAGATTTGGAAGAAGGGAAAACCCACTTAAAATGCCTCTTCCACTTCTGTTTCCCAACTTGAAACTGTCATTAATTTTCTTTTTATTTGCAAAGGACATTGTCCACCGTTTCGGGGGGTGAAAAAAAAGTTTTGAAACCAAAACATGCAATGGCAATGCACCAATTTTGATTAAGTCTCAATGGGAAAACTCAATAGGTCCTTGATTAGAGTTTTAAGGAAAATCAAAGAGATGCAAAGCAGCCAACAGTACAGCAGTCAGAGCACTCAGGGTAAGCAAGGGGGAATCAGCCTGGCCGAGACTGATTTCAGCTCTCCTGCACCAAGAAGTGGTCGTTGGCTGTTGGCCAGACTTGAGCACTGCTCTTTCCATTTCATTTCCCACAACCTATAAATACATTAAAAATAAAATTAAGAGCCCTGGTTTCATTCCAGTTCAGGAGAAGAAAAAAAGAAAAACCAGCCTTTTAACAAATGTATTTTCCCTGTAAAAAAACCCTGTTGTTTTCCAGCTATTCTGACAGAGGAGGTGTCAGGGTACCGGTCACTTGGTGAAAAGGCGTGTCAGCTTTGCTGCATGCCTGATGTGTGCAGAAATCTTCCCTTTAACATCACCCAAAGTATTCTGTACCAGCAAATATTTGTCTTCTGCATAGCAGTTAAAGGCATTCTTCTGTAGTTCTCTGCGCTGGGGTCATTCGAGTCCGGGTACAACAAATACAGCATCTAATGAGAGAGAGCAGCGCTTGATCTCCAGGTAAAGGCAGTCAAAATCCATTTGGCATGGTAAGTCCAGAGAGGGAGGAGGAGAACAAGCACGGAGTGAACAAAAGGAGCTCTGAGAGTACATGGATCCTGGAGAACAAAAGCAGGTGAGGTATCAAAGAGCACTGGGAGGGAAGCACCAAAACCAACATGAAAATCACACGAGAGCTTCCTTACGTGTGCTCCTGGCTCAGTCTGAGTGATCTCCCTTTGCCCGTGGGGGAAACAGAACGTCAAGTTTTGCTCTGATATTTCTTTCTCGAGGTGAAAAGCAGCCACCTTCACTTAAGTGTTCCCCCAGAGCTTGTGGAGGTCACCCTGCATGGACATGCCAGCATTTGGATTGCATATAAACTTCATGCTGGAGGCTCCTGTTGGGTGTAGGCATCTGGGGGCACCCAAGCCCTCCTGCTCTAGGGAGAGCATCACTGGAGTGGTGCCTTAAAGTACAGGTGACTTCAGCTGACGATTCCCTTGCATGACTCCTGCATTACATGCATCCATCGACAGCCCTGCAGCAGCTGGGGGAGCTGACAAGGGTGCTTGAGAAGTGCCTGGATGAGGACGATTAGTTGTGACCTCTCTTTAAACTTCATTACATTGCAGAAACAGAGGGTGTTTGGCCCCTGTGTAGCCAGGGAGACATGGCAGCATGCATCAGCACTGCTTGGATGCTGGGCACGTACACAAAGATCAGCTTTGGGGGGCAAAAGCAGCTTGAGGGATCCCTGTCCCAGCCAGTGCCTTGCTGCTCCCTCCACCTGGCTGACAGCACTGCCAAGCTGCAAACCAGAGCCCTGAGCCCAGCTCTCTCCAGTGACTACAGAGACAAGAGATGGGCTTTTTCACCACCCTGTAACACACACGACTGTTTTTACAACCTGCAGGAAAACCTGTTCTACACAACCTCCCCTGTCCCAGCAAGGGAGCAGAGCTGGACACGGTGCCTAGCAGGCAGCAGATGCCCAGCTCGCCTCAGTCACACAGGTCCTCCATCAGACCCTTCCCCATGGTACCGTGACTGTCTTCCTGGTGACAAATCACCCTGTGCTGGGAGCTCAGGTGGAGAAAGGCAACAGAGCTGCCAAAGGGCAGCAAAGGAAAAAAAAGAGACAGTGTTCATGCATATGCCCCTTGCACCACAGTTAAAGGAGACACAAAATCCCAAATCAAAGAGGGGAAATAAAAAATATAGCAAATATGTCCCTCCACTTTACAGCTGTCACCTGGGAGTTTGCATAACATTTATGACACTCTTTCATTGCTAGAAACCAGCAGTAAAGGAGCCAGGCATTTATTTGGCAGCTCAGCTCTGCTCATGGAGCAGTAAATGTTGCTGGGTCAAATGCACAACGTGGAGCCAGGTCTGCAAGACACACCATACCTCCACAGGAGCAGGGCCAAATGCTGCAAGATGGCCCTGGGGTGCTGATGCTCCTAAGCACCTGGAAGTGTCCTGATGGACTGCGGCAGGGAGAGGGAGATAAAATGAATGCATCAGCGCATGCCTGCAGTAATGGCTGAGTGTACCACCGTGGCAGCTGCTTTTTACAGGTTTAAGGGACAAAACAAGACTCTGATGATTTTATAGCGGAGGGTCAGTGGGGGCATGGGAGTGTACCTTTGCCCCATCTGCTTTTGAAGAAATCTGAGGTACAGGCAGGAGACCTTCGCATCCACTGAGCATCCCATCTCAGCCCCCACCGCCCTGCTGCCCCCCCAGCTGGCAGCAGTTCCCTGTGGGGCAAAGTTAGGGGGCAACGCAGACCCCCAGCTTATAGGGACATAGCAGATCCCAGCAGACTTTTGGCTCTACTCTGCTCCTGGTACAACATAACCCTTTGCAGCTGCCCCTTGGTGAGGATGAAGAGACCGACCTGCTCCCACCCAGGGGATGCCCTTGAGACTCCAGTGTGAGCAGCAAAACCAGGTGGGTGGGAGCCATCCCCGTCAGCCTGTCGGCAGTGACACAGAGGGGCTCTGGAGGAGCTGGGGACCCTCAGCACTCTTGGTGTTCCCTCAGGGATGGCATGCCTCTAACAGGGATGTGGCTGGGCAGAGCCGGTCACAGGGTGTCCCGACCCACGTAACAGGTCTGAACAGTACAGCCACAGTCATCTGTTTATTCTCATTTCTCCTCCTGTAGTTACATGAAGGGCCCAGTGCAAATTTCCCAAGCTCCAAGTACAAAAACTGGCATCTGTCTCAAAATGCTCACCTTTGAGAGAGGCAAGACATCTCGGGGTGGGAATGCCAGCCGGGTCCAAAGCCACCCAGCAGGTCAGGATGGAGATGGCAGGGTGGCAGAGCCCTTGCAGTGACACCAGACCTCCTCCTGCAGGGATGCCTTTGATGAAGACAAGCCCCATGGACGGCTGCGCTCGCTTCTGACACAAGGGCTCAGGTCGCAGCTTGCCAAAAAGACACAGTGGTTGCACTGCTGGGAAGCAGAGCTGCAGGGAGAGAGAAAAATAAAAACAACACAACCCCCAAACCTCCCTCCCCAAGTAAACTGCTCCAGAATAAACTTTGACACTAGCTGGGCTGAGATTGTAACGTCTTAGCACCCTGCAAAGGACTGCTAGGGAGGAAATAAATTCTTCTTACAATGAGGCATGGAGATGCTGTGTAAGGCATAGCAGGATCGCTTGCTTTGGAAATGCCTTGGAGTTGTATTTCACAGCCTGCCCACTAAATGCCCACAGACAGGGTTTATCGTGCTTGCACAGATCTTCTGTTGTGACTCTGGCCGGATGCTGCACCCTGGGCACCTTCCAGTTACTTAGCTAACATCTGCCTGACATGCTGTTTGTTTTCTCACCCTCCTGCAACAGGGAAAAGCCTGCTAAGGAAGGCTGTGTTTTGGTTGGGTTTGTTTTGCTTAGGGGAGGAGGAGGGTGCTGGTCACTTTGCTTTTGCTGTGAGTTGCCGGTGGAGGAGGCAACCTGTCTGTTGTGACGCCCGTGCTTTTACACAAGCTGGGAGCTAAGGCACCAGTTCCTGGGGAACAGCGTTCCTCCTCTGAAGACTATCTTTGTCATTCACAGGGCTGCTCCATCAGCCTCAGGATGCACCACCAGGTTGCATCCTCATCCATCCACATGGGCAGGGACTGCTCCCGTCCCAAGGGCTTCTGCCACTGTATCAGGAGTGATGGTTGACCAAACAGTTTGAGAAAGTCACTTTTGTTCCTCTTCCAGTTATCTGGGTCCCAGCTGGATCCTGGACCAAACTCCATCTGGGACTCAGCCTTGCAGGCAACTGATTGCAGGGTACCAAGTTCCCATGGATCAGCTGGGCCTTCGTGAACGTTGGCACGTGTGCTTTCAGCCTGGGATGAATGCCTGGCAAGGGGATTTCATGCACACCTCTGCCCACACAGACCAGGCTAAGCTGCATGTCATCATGGCTCAGCTGCATCACAGTCATCATGGCTCAGCTTGGAGTAGATGTGACCATGAGTTGGAGTTTGCCTCTGGCTGGAGCAGAGCTCCTGTTCCTTTCCCTCTAGCCAAAACCAAGCACCCAGCCTGCTTGCTGGATGCATCTCTGCATCCTGACAGCCCTCCTGCCCAAGAGCTGTTTGCAGCTGATAGAGGCATTTTGGGTGCCCTGGATGAGCTCTGCTGCCTGCTCCCTACTCTTCCTCCTCACTGCTGGAGCTGCCACACAACATCTTGTTGCTCCTGGGTTGTTTCCACAGCAATGGAGCAGCATGGGTGTTGCATGTGAAGCAACACCACCATCCTCCTCTTAACCTGCCTGGCAGGATAAGGAGCATGGCAGAAGCCCAGCTGGCAGCCTGTGGAACAGGCTGGGTCTGCGGGGCCATGGAGATAGTGATGGAGGTGACATATTCCAGGCTGGTTTGACTTTGGACCAGACAACACAGCTCCTACCCCAGGCCTGGAGGCACCTCCAGCTCCACAGCCACCCTGGCTGCACACCCAGTGGTCCCTCAGTGAGCTACGGGAGACCCACCTTGCAGGTGCCTACCAGACCCTTCATCTAGGCACAATGATCAGGGCAAGTGCTAGGCATGGGCTTGTCCTGTGGGAACCTCAGGGAGCCCAGCGTTCCCTGCAGCTCCCCCCCACCCTGGTGCCCAGCTGGCATCTGCCCTGATTCGCATACCCAGAGATTCATGGTAGACTGATAACTCAATGCAAACAGAGAAATCCCATCATGAAAGGTGGCCCTCAGCTCATCGGGCACCTCCTTGGTGCTGTTTGTAATTACAGAGGCAAACAATCCTGTAATCAGTGGTGCCAAAGGCTCCCTGAAAGAGCCTCCCCCAGGTCCAGCATAGCCAACTGCTCTGTTGATGGAGCACAGAAGAGCAGAGAAGTGGCTCTTTCCTACTGCTCTTCTGATTCAATTAATGTGTTTCTGATTTAGCAGGCAGTAGGGCTGGGGAGTATTCACAGCAGTCAGGGCTCCGTGAGCCTGGGCAGCCCTTCCATCAGCACGGGACAAGCCCAGGCATTTTCAGTGTTGTCCGCTTTGAAAATGAATTCATCCATGGTGGAAGGTGGGAGGCAGAGCAAGTACAGATGCTTTGGCATTGAAGTAGCAGGTACGACGTTGTCCTGAGATGCCTTTTCCTCTTCTGACCTGATGATGCCAAACCAAAGGGTTAGAGGCGAGCGCAGGCCTGAGAATAATTTTGCACTAGCTTCCCATATCCTCCCCAGCCTGCATTTTCCTACACCACACAAGCCCGGCTCTGCTGGACCTTCTCATGGCATCAAAACATTTTGCTTCCGTCCAAATTTTCTGTTGTTTCTGATTTTGTTTGTTTGTTTGTTTAATTAGCACTGTGTGGAAAATTTCAAAACAGCAACTGTTCCATCCCTTTTGGCAAAAAGCAAGCAGACACTGAAATGTTGAGATTCCCTGTGGAGTGAAAATCCCACGTCTCAGTTGCAGAGGTCAGTGCCTCGATTTGGCTGAGGAAGAGGGGTGGCAGGGGATGGGGGTCCTGCAGTGAGGTAGCCGGACCCCTTGCTGAAGGCTGGGAGGAGTCGCTCAATGCCCTGGGCTTCTCGTGCCCTGACCCCTCAGGAAACAGAGCCTGCAACCAGCCAGCAGCTCCCATCGCTGGCACTACAAGGCAGTCAGGATGCTGGCTCCATGCAGGGCACTTGGAGAATGAGCCCCATTTCCAGGTTGCTTCTCCAGGGCTCAGAAAGATGTTCCCGCTTTCAGATGAAGCTTTTCTCACACCTGCCTTCTGTGTGTCCTCCTTTTACTCTTGACTACACATCACCCCAAGTGCGATGACCTTCTCTTCCTCCTCCATCCTTCCTGAAGTCCCATATCTCTGTCTCTGCTTTCCCAGCAGGGCTCTCTGCCCTTTCCTTGCCCTCAGCACCTCCTTCCTTGCACTGATACTTCTCAAGGCATTGGGTGGGATGAAATAGGGAGGGGCATGGGTGCCTCCCCCTGCCCCATTCCTGCCAAAGCCTGAGATGTTGAAGCACTGTGCCCCTGGCAGTGCACTGTGCCGATTTTCTGTTCCAGCTTGCTCTCCACGTTGCTCTGACCAGCAAGGAAGGGACAAGCAGCGCCCATTGCCACTTGGCGTCAGGATTGGTGCAGTGTGGGACGAGTGCCCAGGTACTGTTTGCAAACAAGAAAATGTGGCCACAGTCAAGGCTTCTTGTGGGAAATAGCACCATGGTCCAACATCTCCTCCAGGCCCGCTCTGCTGCCTTTTGTCCCCTCTAGCTTCAATGGGTTCCAGTAAACTGTCTCTCTTGGGTGCCTTGGGGTTCTCTCTTTTTCTCCAGACCTTCTCCATCCCTGGATGAGACCTGTAATTTCCCACTTTCTTCTGCCCCCCAGGGCCCTGTTTTTACCCCCTCCTCTAACCTGTGTCACTTAGGGCTGGCCCTGCTGTGGTTTCAGCATGCAGCTGCTGGCCTGTAGCTAGTAACTAGCTGTCCCAGGACTCAGCAGCAGCTCCTCTGAGAAGACAAATCGGTCATTATGCATCTGAACAAATAGATTTCATATTCCAAATGGAGAGATCTGTCAGCGGCTCCATTCCTCTGGGAAGCCATGAATGTCAAGGCATTTAAGAGCCCTTTCCTAATGATGCCCCTGGTGAGCAGCCGTGAAGACGTATAGCCCCAGAGCTCAGCAAGATTTTGCTGGAGACTATCAGGGTAGAGGGGAAGATTAGGAGGCATTAGCACAGCAGAATGGCTCGTTCCAGCATGTCCTCTGGAGTCCTGCACAGCAGAAAAGGAGCACGAGGCATGGGCTCAGATTAATGGCTTCTTCACAAGCTGGCTTTGCCTTCTGACAGAGGAGAAAAATGATTGCACACATGCATACACATGCACGCACATGAACAAGGGGAGATGGGCTGTTCTGCCTGACTTACACATTTTGTAATGGAGAGCCTTGCTAGAAGAAGGAGGAAAAGATGAAGTAGGGCAATGGGACTGTGATCCCTCTCTGACCTGCCGTGATGCTTATTGACTGCAGACCCTGCCTGCAGCACATCCAGGTTTGTCCTGGCACTACTCCCCCTGCCATCCACATCCCCTAAAGGGCAGCTCTCTGCAGGGCTGGGGGAAGGTCATCTGGATTTGAAGACACTCTCTCAGGTCAGCAAGGGTGCAAGAACTGCCAGCCTCCCCCAGCAGCACAGAGAGGGTCAGTGTGGGCTAGGAGCTGGTCCTCGAAGCCGGGACTGTCTCCAGGGGCAGGAACCAAGGGCTTCTTCCCCCAGACAAAGGGCATGGGGAGACAGGGATGTCTCAAGCCTGTCCACACAGCAAGTCCATCTCTTGGCTCTCTCCCACTGCCCACATAGGTGCTCTGACCTGGAAATCAAACATTTCACATTGAAAACAGCCAGGATGTAACACTGCCCTGGACGGGCATCCCTTCCCACACCCTTCTTTGCTAGATTTGGTCCAAATTTTCAAGTGGTGTCAGTCACCTCAAACCAGAGCTTTTTGGCAAATTGGGGTTTTCCAGGAAACACGCCTGTGCTGAGCATTGCTGAGCACTTGGAAACCTCTCCCATCAGATGTGTGATGTGGCAAGTTCTTAAAAAATAGCAGTGGTGTTTTTGATGAAACAAACCAAAAACATTTACACTGGGTAAAGATGACCAGAATCAAACACATGGCTGCGAGGAGCATGGGCAATTTTAATTAGCATTCCTTAACACCCCTGCACTTAAACACCTGTGCTGATAAACAGTGCCTGTATACAAAACGTGGCCTTATTTTCTTCTGAATGTGTTTTCCAACCTGTGTGTTATCTCTTCAGATGGAGCCATTTGTATTAAGAGAAGAAAAATGCAAGTATCTAGAGGCCACCTATAATAAAGTATTTGATACAGTGCCTTGCAAAATCGTACCTGGCAAATTAATTCCAACTGGAGTGGATACAAGCTGAGACACCTGACGTAAAATTGGCCGAAGGTGTGTAAACACAGAGCCATGATAAACTACAGGGGACCACATGGGGAGGGAAGTGTCCAGAAGGTGCCACAGGGATCGATGTTAGAGCTAGTTTAGTTTAACATCTTTATTAATGACAGGGAGGGAGAAGTAAACAACACATTAATAACATCCCCGGATGATACTAAACAGTGCAACTCCCCAGACAGAGCTGAGAGGAGGAATTTGCAGAGCAAGGGCTGACCCTGCAAAGCTGCTTGCTTTTTGTTATCAAGGTCAAGGGATAAATTGCGGACAGGCCGTGGGAGAAGGGCTATTAGGGGGAAAGGGGTCTAAAAGAGGAGCTCAGGCAGGAAACGTGAGATGAATGCTGTGAGATGCTGGGGAAAAGCAAGTTTGAGGCAAATCCCATACCATAGCCCTCTGAGAGCTTATATTTTGCCCCATGAGGGGCAAAAATACGCGCATGCAACGGGCTGTACAAATCAGCAGCAGTGCCTCCACAGCTAGATGCTCCCATCCAGATGTCATGCTCCTCCAAAGAAGCTTCAGGCAAGTGCTTAAAATTAGAGATGCTGTCTTTCCCAACTCCAGAGGTATTGCACTGGTGCTAAGGAACGCTGTGTCGGTAAGAGGGATAGATAAGTAAGCATGAAATGATCAGTAAGATCACCGCTTTTGGAAATTGGTGATTGCCTGATACCAGCAATTGCCATTTTACTTCATTTATGTCATCTTTTGGAGGATGGTCCTGGCTGGGGAAACACACATATGCACGCACAGTTGATGCTTCAGAAAGACTAATTTTCCACATCTTGAGGGAATTATGAGCAAAAGTGCTGGGGAGGAAGATGAGGGCAGGAAAACGAAATGTTGAATGTTGAACAAGTGGAGATGGTGCAGGAAAGAGCTGTAAAGATGACTGTGAAGCTGGAAGAAAAACAACCTCGCAATGAGAGACTGAAAAATCTTGATCTGTTTAGCTCATCAAAAAGAAGATTGAGATTTAACTGATTGCAGTGTGTAAGTACCTTCCCAGGAAGAAAATACAAGGTGCGAAAGGCTCTTCAATCACATGGGGGAAGGAACAAAAGAGCCAACAGCTGGAAATTAAGGTCAGACAAATTCCAGTAAGACTTAAGGCCCAGATTTGCAGCAGAAAATGTGACCAGACATTCAGTCAAAATCCCAGGGGTGTGGTAACTTCTGGGACGTGGTAATTTCTTCACATCTTTAAAGCAAGGGATGATTTTCTGTAAGATGCTCCAGTCAAATACACGTTGCCGGATGCCGTTAAGTACAAACCAGATGCAACTCCCTGCTCCACATAAGAGGGCTGTGCTGTAAAGGGGGTCGTGACAGACAACCTGTGGTTTTCTTCCAGAATTACTTGGCTGAAAGAGGATGTTTAAATACCTTATGCTGCATCTCATTCCGTTTCATTCCACAACTGCTGGCACATCCTCTGAGCAGTTTATTGTATCGTCTTTACCGCCTTAACTCCAGATCTGCATTCCTCTTCTTTTGTCCTGTCTAGATGCTGTGGAGTACTTGGTTTTGTTGAGTTTGCTATTCCAGTGTCTGCATTTATCCCGCACTGCTGTCTGTCATTTCAGAGCACAGTCCGTTGCTCCCCATGCATTTTCCACACCTTTGGTTAAGATCTCTGTAGGACAGCTCCTGTTTTATTCCCAGACCTGCAGGAGCCTGTTAAAGAAGGGAACTTGTGCTGTGTTCCCTTTTAGGAAAGCTTTATTCTTCTCTGTGCTTGTTAAATGTCTTTTCAGTTGTAAATCTAGCATCCTTTTCAGCAGCATGGCCTCATCTTCTCTTAAGTTGAGACAACCTGGTATCAGGTGCATCGAATGCAGCTCCTGAGAGGTTCTCACAGGCTCAGCCAACAGCTAAAGGCACCTTGACTTAAAATTGCAGGAGGGGCTCAAATGCTGTGGGAGGGGGAAGCAGTGGACCATAGGGACTGGGACCTAGGGAAGAAGCCAAGGTGGAGGAGAAAGGCTGAAGGTTGATTTTGCTGCTATTATTTAAGTTAACAAAGGTAAGGCCGAGAGCACGGGTAGGCTTGACCCTGCCATTGCACTTCATGTTGCCAGTAAGGGAGCTGGCTGAATGTGCTGCTGCTTGCACACAGGTCTTGTGTAAGGAGACATCTGGAGACAGGACCCATCTGGATCAGGCCTCTCTCCTGGGGACAGTGCTTGTGTGAGACTTCCTGGACACCATAAAGTTGCCGGAAACATGAAGGCACTTCAGAAACGGGCAGGAGTGATGAAAGGTCTGTGGGGAAAGGCCCTGAAGGAGGAGCAAAAGGGGACTTGCCTGCCTGAAAGAACTTGGGAGGAGGGGGGAGGTTATTAAGGGTCCCCTCGTGGTTTCACTAGGAGGAAGGGAATGAAATCAAGCAAGAAAAATTGCGTCTGAACATCAGGAAATGCTTTCCGTCACAGAGATGTATTAGTCTGGGGAGTTGCCTCCTTAGGCACGGGGTGAGGACATGGTTGCTCAAGACATACTCAGCAGGCCTCCGAGCTCGAAGGGAAATGTCCTGCTGAGAAGTCAATGTCTCAGAGCTGTGCCAAATCAGGACTGTCCCAGCACCGATCACTCGCCCACTGTGTTGGTGTCATTTGGAGGGTGCACCCCTGGGACCTCAAGGTCTCTGGTTCCACAGGCTGGGAGGGAGGCAAACCCTCCTCATGGTATTCAACCCCACGCTGCTCTGTCCTCCTCCCATGGGCGGACCCCTGGACGGCTCTCGTCTCATCTGCTCAGATACCAATGGTCAGAGAGATGGGCAACAAGAAGAGGGCACCCTGGGGATTCTGGACATCTTACATTGAGGTCCACACCAGTGCCCCTGCCTTGTGGTGGGTGTGATGGATAGCAGGTCACAGCTAGCTAGTGCACCGCTGTGGGTGTGAACCCACCTCCAGCAGTGGTCTCCAAGCTCTGGTGTGACCACCTGGCCACTCTGCATTCCCCTCCAGGTTTCTCCTGTGGGATGCTGGCTGTAGGGCTTCCTGCCTTTCCTTCACCTTCCCTCGCTCGCTGGCCCAGCCTCTTGGGATTGCGTTGGCCAGGAGCGACCGTGTGCCCAGGGCAGAGCACCGTTACCAAACTGGTGGGTTCCTACAGAAACCTGCCTGCAGCAGCCAGCAGCACGGTTTCTCCAGCAGATTTATCTGTTTCCCTAATAAGACCTATTGGTGGCCCCTCTCTTCGATACCTTTTCCTCCTTTGCAGCCACTCCTCTCCTCCCTGCTTCTCCTAGAGTTGTGTCGTTGCCATGGTTACCCCTTTACCTTTAAGAGAGATATTTCCCCCCCCACCCCCCCAAGTGCAGAGTGAAATTCCCGAGCTTCACCATCCACAGAGAACTGCCTCCCTCTAAAGTGGCACTAATTGAGCATGAAATGCTATGCAGCTAAATTACACCATAATTTATTTGGCGTTAAATGATTTAAGCAGTGGCTCAGGAGTGCTGGGAACAAGAATCACTCCCCTCTTCCCACCCTCTTCACCTCCTCGCTCTGCTGCCTGCGCAGTGGCTGGGAGCGTGCCGAAGCCGTAGGATCGCATCCTCGAAGAAGGACCAGCCCAAACAGGGCAGCCGGTGTTTCACAGTCTGACTTTTTTGGGGGAGAGCCAACAGCTTGTTGAGCACTCATCAAAGAACCTGTAATCACAGCCCGATCACTACTAAGAGTGCTAATTTCCAACCGGGAACCCATCTGAAAGCTGCAGTGTATGGGATGTCATCAGCACCCTGCACGGAGCTCAGTGATTTTAGACCATCAGACTGCGACTGTGAGGGCAGGCTTTTCTTCTTCAAAAAGAGAGAACCTCAGTGCGGACAGTTTGGCCAATTTAAAACTGGTTGCCGAATTATATCACGTTGGCCATTTCTTCACTCCCAGACCACAAATCCTTTCCTCCAGCGTGACAAACGCCCTCCAATGCTGTAGAAGAGCAAGTCTCCTACGTAACTGCTTCTCTATGGCGAGGAGATGCATGTTGTCCCTAAGCAGACAGGAAATCACTTGCTTTCTGTTCTAAATTTAAGCAAAATACCATTCTGAAGAAAAATCCAAAGGTTTCCATTTGAAAATGCAAAACCGAGATGTTCCAACCCTTCAGAAATATTTTTCAGTATCTTTTCAGACTGGAGCTATTTGACAAAATTGATAAAAATATCAGAACTACCCCCATCAGCCCAAAGAGTATTTTTAGAAGGAAAAGAGGAAAAGTTTCATTCATTCATTCAAAAAAAAGTCACCTACTTCAACTCAGAATGGAGGCAATTTCAGCATTGTGTAGAGACTCCGGGAGATACGCATTCTCCTAAATAAGGAAGGAAGGAAAAAGTACCAGCAGGATCAGAGGTACAGAGAGATAGAGCAGCTTCTTTTTTTTTTTTTTTTTTTTTTTTATATGAGTACCAGGGTTAATTAGGACTTCTTCAAGCCAAAGAGTAATTGGGGAAAAGGAGCAGCTGCCCTGTAGAAGTCGAAGCAGGGCTGCATGGACTAGCAGATTAGGACTCTTCAGTCTGAGTAAAGCCTGAGTTAAGGAGGGGTAGGATAGGAGTCCAGCAAGTCTAAAATAGCATGGAAAAGATGACTGGGGATGGATGTTTTTTCTGCCTTTTCTGAGGCAGCAGCACATAAAGCTAGAAGGCAGCAGGTTCAAGAGAAGCAAAGGGATTTGGCTTTTCATATAGGAAGGTTAACCTGTGTAACTTCTTGCCACGGGATGTTGTGGGTGGTAAAAGTTTATAAGGGTTATAAAAAACACCTGGATTATTTCACAGGGAGATAATTCATCAAAAACTGCTTAATCCTGGAGTGGTGTTTTGTTGCAAGCTTGAATATGGTTTTGAGGAAAAATCATGATGCTTTGGTCCTGCTTTGATACCCACCCTTGAGGACCTTGTAGTGCTGGGACAGATTTGGAGGGGTTTTTGATTTGACTCACTGTGGTCTTATGGTCCTGCCTCAGGTGATTTCCACCCAAGAGACTGTGGAGATACCTGAGCCCCCTTCTCAGGGGTACAGGCACTAACAGCATGCCAGACCTCCTCTCAGTCTGTGCGACCTCCTTCTGCTGGAACAATATTCCAGTGGAACAGGTCAATTTATCCAAAGCAAAGTGTTTCACTTAAAGTTGTTGCCTTTGGGACAAAACTTATTTTGAGGGAAAAAAAAAAAAAAAAAGAAAAAAAAAGAGGATGAGCACTTTGATAAGGTTGAAATGCTTCATTTAGCTCTTTCTGGAGTGCAGTGTTTCAAGATGACTTCTTCCCCTGTTCAAAAAGGGAAATGCGTTGTAAAACTGAATGAAAAATGAAAAAAGCAGAAACTGAAGCAGAACCCTTTGAGTCATCCCCATATCTTCTCTTTTTTCCCCTGCTGTTTTCCTTCAAGAAGACGGTTAAATCTCCCTGGCTTTTGTTCCATTCTGGAACGGAAAACCTCTTAAAATCACTGAACTTCCTCCGCATTCTCACACAACCGCTTCCCCACTCTTTGGGATGACCTCTGTGGTGGGAAGCCAAGATACCGAACCCAGGTCACCTTCTGACTCTCCAGCTGCCCCAGATAATCCTCCTAGCTCACTCTGCTAAAAAAGGCAGAGAGCTGGCACAAAACTTGCCTATCCTTTATTAGGCAGAGAGAGAAAACGCTGGGCTCCACATCTGCCAGTTGCTACCATGGATTTCCCTGAAGACGAGGTTTGCCACTGGAGATGCAGCGGGCAATAGCAGCTGCGCCAGCTCTGCGTGCTCAGGAGCGGCGCACAGACCAAGCAGGGAGCCCACACCACATGTGCCCGCCCCACCAGGACACCAACACCCCCTGGGACCAGTCCTCCATCACTCCTGGCATGATCTTCAGACTTGTTTCTCCACCATCAGCCTGTGCACGATGGTAACACACTTTTCCAAGCCCCGGGCTGACCAGATTGCCTCTGTGCTGGTGGCAGGCAGGCAAGGGGTCACACTTTTTGCTGCTGTCCAGCTTTATGAACTGAAGGATGGTGTTTGCTCTCCTCGTCTGTTCTACAGCATTTGTGAGCCCTTTCGAGGCCATGTTTTTCACTGCCTTTTTCCTCGAGGTGTTTCCCAGCATACAGAAGTCCTCTAGCACCTCACCCAGTGAGGCCACGCTACTGATTAACATGCAAAATCCCTGCCAGCAAATAACTCATTACATAAGAGAAGCTAGGCATGGAACTGGGCTTGGACAAACAAAGCATTTTCTTTGCTTTTTTTTAAAGCTTGCTTTGACAATACAGTTGAAAAATGTTTTTGCCCCAGAAGTAAAACTTTGAGTGTACTTAAAAGGTGAAAAACATTCTTCTGGCTGAAAGAAAGCCTCTTGTTTCCCTTTAGAGCTTCCCAACATTTCCTAATGCAATCTCTGTAAAGGAAAAAAAAATAATCCAGTTTTGATGTGGAAAATGTCAAAATGCAATTTTAGTGCTCATAGAAAGGCTTATTTCTGACTGAAGCAGTGTCTTTTCTCACCCAAACCAATTGCAAATTTGACACAAGGTTTAAAAATGTGCTCCTCACACCAAACTGCAGAAAGTTTCACCAAAGGGTGTCATTTCCTCTCACTCCTGCAGCCATGGAGGTGTCATGCAAGGGGTTGTGGTGCTCCTATGAAAATGGGGAAAGATGTACTGAGAGCCATGAGTTGCAGCGCTTTGGGGCTTTTTTAAGGAAAATAATAATCTTTTGAGAGTGGAAGTCCAGCCCTGGCAGAACAGATGTTGTAACTTATCACATTTATGGTGGAAACTTGAGGGCCAAGAGGGAATTCAAAGAACAAATAGTTAACAGCATAAGCCCAAATAACAAGAAATATATAACGTGTATCAGAAGACTGAAGGGAGTTGATTGGCCTGAGGGAGCAGCGGGGGGTAGAAAGGAGCAATTAAAGAGCAGGAGGGAGAAAGAGGAGGCAAAGGAGGGCATTGCTGAGGAGCCGAGAGATTCCTTTAAATCTACAGGGGTAAAAGTACATAATCTCTCATTAAAATCAGCTGCTGTCCTGGAGGACCCAAGCGTAACATACGCTTTATCCATCTTCTAGAAATGACACGATGAGCTGAGGACAGGGTTACAGGGCACTGAGCTCTGCTCTAATTAACTGCCCCAAACTTCCTTAACTCGGTGGGTATGTCCTTGTGCCCTTCCAGGACGCTGAAAAAAAGCCAGAAGTCAGAGCTCTGAAGTGACACAGGTTGCCAATCTGAGCTGAAACTCGGGGACAGAGAAAGTGCAATGCCTGCGCTGCACAAGATGATGGAGGGGAGAGGCGCGCACCCTTGCAAATTCCCTGTGTTGCCTTACCAACAGCTCACGGTGGCTAAACTCTCCCGGCTTGCCGGCTGCCTCCCTTTTCTCCCCCTTAAAGGCTTTTGTTGATGTGATGAATTGTTTGCCAGCTAAGCTATTGCTTATCAGACTGTTTGTTAGCCTCTTTATCAGCTGAGCTGAACGGGGGCTTGTTTATAGGAGGCTAAAGCTGCGTGAGAGGCTGCAGAGCCAAACGGAGCCGTGCAGGAGAGGATGGCTACGGAAGGGTGTGAGGGTGTGAAACTGCCTCTGGCAACCAAAGCCCACGGTTTCCTAGCCAAGGGAGCTGGTAGTAAAGCACCGGTGCCATCCTGTCAGCCCCAGTCAGTGGTTTGCTCAGATCTAGTATTCATTGCATGCTACATCTTATGATAAGAGGAGAATGTATTGTGGAGCTTTAATAAAGGATGTTGCTCAGAACGCTGCTTACCGAAGTCTTTCATCTTCCCT
This sequence comes from Gorsachius magnificus, assembly GCA_034008185.1. Taxonomy (NCBI): domain Eukaryota; kingdom Metazoa; phylum Chordata; class Aves; order Pelecaniformes; family Ardeidae; genus Gorsachius; species Gorsachius magnificus. The sequence continues at coordinate 10,962,382 of CM067109.1, read as the reverse complement.
CTAATTAATTCATGCTAATTTCCTTGCCAGTTGGATACATCAATTTGGAGTCTAAAATAGAATCCTCGTTTGTTTGTGGAGTTCAGCATGCTGCAAAATATAGCTCTCCTATCAGAAAAAAATTACAAAAAGGGGAAGATCCGAATGGGATCTTGCAGATGTGAGGTGCTATGAAGCATTGGTTGGAGAAATGCAGCACTGCACCAGCGCCCTGTGCCTGCGTCCCCTCTTGTAGGATCAGTCCCAAGCACTCAGAGACCTCAATGGAACCCTCCTCCAGTGACAGGATCTTTCCACTCTGTGCTAATCTACCTTTGCTTTTATTAGCATGAAAGTGGGAGACTATATGATGCTTCACCCAGAGTTACTCCTGAGTGATTGAAACAAGCTTTATCAGAAGATGCCATTTCTCTGGGTTGGAATTGGGGAGGGTGGGGGGTGGAACATCTTGGCTGAACAAGTTTTTGCCTAACCCAGCACAAGCCCTGCGGCATTGGGGAAACGGTACAGCAGGGATTGCCTTCAGGCTGCACTCAGAAGTTTTTTCTTCCCACCAGCACTGCAGCAACTTAGTTCCTGCTGTAGCTTATGGGATATGGGGTCACAGCTGAGAGGGCTGAAGAGGATGCAGAGACCCATCAGTCATCTCCTTCCCCAAAAGTTGTCTTTCTCCAACTCTTCCTGGCAGACATGTTATTCTCGAAGATTCCCCAAAATAGCAAGCCTACTTCTCTCCAGACAGTCAGTAAACACTTAATTCTTGTCACTTTGATTTACTTGTATCTTGCTTGAAATCCCCTTCCTGCAGTTTAAACCTGCTTCTTCTTTCCTGTCCAATGGCTATGGATCATTCCCACCCTCCCTGCAGCCTCAGGACTATTCTCCTGCCTCTGTACAGCCTGTGCTTCCTCACACCCCCAGGCTTTCTCTTTCTCTCTACAGGTCATGTTGGGTGGCACAAGTAGACTTTCAGACACAAACATGACAAGCAGACACCCAAGAGGTACGTGCACATGGGCTTGCACACCCCCGCATGTGTGCTTCCAAGCATGCACGCGCTTAGTCCAGCCATTTTCTCTGCAAGCATCCTTTGCAAGCCACCGGCGCTCACAAGTCTCCAAGCTGTCAGAGAAATAACCAGCTCTTCCAAAGCCCCAAGTGCCATGGGCTGTGCAGCCCTTGTGGAAAACCCCCTCAGCATTCAAGAGGGGAAAAATTCAGTGAAAACAGTTGTAAAAGTCTCCTAACTCCTTGCCTGTGTATGTGTAGGGCTGACCAGCAGAGAAACAGCAAAGAGAGTGTCTGTGCACCCTCAGGCATGACAATGCGCAGGGTAGATTCCAGGGAATCGGAGGAAATTTTGCTAGAAATGTGGCGTGCAAAGAGGTACTGCAAGTTCCAGCTGGTTTGAATTTTCTCTGTATTTATAAAAAATAAATTGATACTTTATTACCTAATCAAAGTAGCTACTCATGCGTTTTTGCCTCCCCCTCCCTCCTCAAATTTAGCACGGGTGTTTCAGATGCTAATACAGAGCTTGCAAGAGAACAAGAGAGCCTTTCTGTAGGACTTTTTTAAGACGTCTTAGAGGATGCTTAATAAAGAGGCAGCGTGGGGTGGTGTCTGGGTCAAGGGCTCGGCAATCAGGATACTTGGATTCCTTCCCAGCTCTGGCAAGCCTCCAGAGCAAATGCTCCGTGACTCAGTTTCCCCCTCTACGAAGTGAGATGCTAAGCCTACACTTTCCTGTGCCTTGATAGGGCTTGAAGCCCTATCAGAGAGCTAAAAATTGTCCCTTGTGCTGTTACCACCCCTGCATCCTCCATCCAGACAACCACGGCGGCATGTCCCCTGCGGCACTGACCACCGCAGCCCCAGCCCAAGGAAGAGCCCAGGTTCTCTGGTCAATTTGTGCTGTAAAAATGCTGTGCTCAAGGACTTGCAGCTGTTTTGGCCAGCAGTGCATGTAAAACCCACAACTCCCTGGATGCAGCTCGGGGCAGGGATGGAGATGCAGGATTATCTCCTCATGCAGGTATGCTGACACTGCACCATCACCTTCCAAGGCCATGTCTACCCCACATTTTAGTAAACTAGGTGGCAAAAAAATATTTCAGCTTTGCTGGCATTGCCAATGGAAAAAAAGGAAACAGTTAAAGTGCATGATGAGCTCTGCTTTTACTCCCAGATCCCACTGGTAGCTGGGTGCCACTGATGGAGCGGTGGCGAGTCTTGTTTTCTTTCCATGGGAGCAAATATGGCGGACAGCAAAATATTTTTGCTTTTGGCAGAATTTTCAGCAGACAGTTCCCCACCCTATTTGGAGTAGCTGCATATTTTGGTGAAAAGAAAATCCTAACAAAATAGAAAATAAATCTTTTTTACTAGCAAAAATAATAATTTGCACCTCAAATCCTGTGTTCCGTGTTGGGCTGTTCACTCCAAGAAGGACATGGAGGGGCTGGAACATGTCCAGAGAAGGGCAATGAAGCTGGTGAGGGGTATGGAGCCCAAGGCTGATGGGGAGCAGCTGGGGGAGCTGGGGGTGTTCAGCCTGGAGAAGAGGAGGCTGAGGGGAGACCTTATGACTCCCTACAACTGCCTGACAGGAGCGTGGAGCCGGGGGGGTGTGTCAGTCTCTGCTCCCAAGTAAAAAGGGATAGGGCGAGGGGAAATGGTCTGAAGTTGTGCCAGGGCAGGTTTAGGTTGGGTATTAAGAAAAATTTCTTCACTGCAAGGGTTGTCAAGCACTGGAATGGGCTGCCCAGGGAAGTGGTGTAGTCCCCATCCCTGGAGGTATTTAAAAGATGGGTAGATATGGTGCTTAGGGACATGGTTTAATGGTGGGATGGCAGGGTTAGGTTAACGGTTGGACTGGGTGATCTTAAAAATCTTTTCCAACCTAAATGATTCCATGATACTATGATTTTGTCAAAAAAAAAAAAAAAGGTTTGCATAAAAGTAGAGATAAACACTGTGTTTTGTCTAGCTTCATATGTAAAACCAGCATGAGAGGAGGCCCCAGCATCAGGCGCTTTTATTGCCAGTTGTGTTCTTGGCACTGCTTTTCCAGGAGCAGATGGTGGCATGAGCCTGGGACCAGCGTCCTGCATCATCAGCCCCGTGTACACAGCCCCATGCACCCTCCCAAAATGCACAGTTGCAGACACAGTCTGGGCCCAGCAAGTGGCATTCCCCAAAAGACATGTTGCCAAAATTCAGTTTGGATTTTATAAGGAAAAACAAGAGGATCACCCCTGCACAAGGGAAGGAACACCTGCAAGAGCTTTGAAATGAGCTTTGAAACGAGCCACCCCTGAGGGAGGGATTGTGTCTATTTGCAGGACCAAGAGGGGTCGGGAAGTGTCCACAATGCTCCCACTTTAGAGCAAATTCTCATTCTGTAAAATAGAGCACAGAAGGAGAGTGTCCTGTGACATCCCTCTCCATCCCGCCTTCATCCTCATGCGTTTCTCCCTGTGGCAGTACTAGCTGATGTACCAGGTTATTTCTTTGCCTCATGCAATGCTGGATATATGAGGATGGACCCACCCCTGTAGAGCATTGCCACCAACCTGTGGGCACTAATTGCGATGCACAATTCGGACAGAAGCTCTGAGCATCAGCTGGGCTGGAGGGAATTTTTGCCCCCCCTCCGCCTCCCCCCACTTGTCTGGATAAATTCTGATTTGTTTCTTTTATATGAGTTATTGGAAGTAGGAGGACACATGTGGCAATGAAAGAGGAAGGGCTTTTTTTGAAGTACATGCCTTGCCATGATGCTCAGAGTTACACTGGTATAAGACGTGTGTTCTGGAAGAAAACTCCTCCCATGGTATACAGACAGAACTCTGGTGGACTTGCTGGCCATGTCCTAGCCAGGATAGGAGGCTGCATCATCTCTTCACCCCACACCGCAGCACAGTGTTCAGTCTACTCCACTGTCTGCAGAGGTACCTGAGCGTCACCCAGGAAATATGAGAAAGGGCAATCCATATAGCAGCCTGTGACATTGCTCTGACCACATTTCGGGATCCTCAAGGCCAAGAAGATACACCCTCAAGACCATACAAGTTGTCCTCATGGGATGCAACAAGCTTAGGGGGAAGCTAGCCTCAATATCTATGAAACTACAAAGGTCCTCATGTAGTCAGGTATTTTCAGTCCTATCAGATATATGTGATGGGGAGACGCTGTTATGCCATTACACAGAGAGAAAACTTAAATTAATGAGGACCAAGTGATCTGGTGAAACCATGTAAGAAACCTGTGATTTGACTGGAGATATGATCTGGTTGCTGGACCTCAACACCATCCACGCCTTGAGTTTTCATGGCTCTGCACGGCAAACCAGAGGTGTGTCAGGCTGGTAGAGGGGACAGGACAGGGGAGAGGCAGCAGGCACAGACAGACCCTTCCTTAAGAAGACAGGAAAAGACCAGACTCTGAATATTTAACAAAACACCCCTTAATAATTCCAGGTTTCTTTTCCCTTCCTGTCTGCTCATGAATCAGCTTGAACATTTTCAACACCCAGCTGAGCTCTGCATTTTATCTCATGTTGAATCCGCTGTCTGGAGGCATTTGTTTTGCTTTCATTTATTCCAAAGTCCTGGCCTAATCCATGAGGGGATTTTTCCAGTAGGTGCCTGTGTGGCAGGAGAAGAGGAACTCAGTCAGTGACTCAGCTTCTTAATAACACGGAGAAATTAAAACCTAACGTGACTTCATGCAACCAAATGCAGTGAAACAGGCCCTTGATCTAATCAGCGCTTTCTAAAGGAATTAAATGCCAATCTATTTTAAAATGCATTTCACTGTGACTTAATGAGGGCAATGGGGAAAAACCAATTGGTCGTGTAATTTGGAATTTCAATAATATAAACAATAAATGCTAATTAGGAACTTTCTTATTAATGTCATAAAATTCTTGGGCAGATTGTAGTCACGTAATTAAAGTTTGACAAAGCTGCTTGAAGAGTTTGAGGCCTGACAGCAGTTGCTGGGGCATGGACAGCGAGTGGGATGAAGGGAGTCTGTGCTCGAGGTCACATCGCTGCAGAGAGCCAACAGGTTCAGGGAGGGATGGAAAACCCCAAGAAACTGGACCACCCTGAGGTAGCTGAGATTCTCCAGAGATGTACAGAGACAAGGACATGGAGCTGAGCATCCCTCATTTGTATCAACAGTGGTACCTGGAGTTTATCCCACATCCTTGAGACTGTATGGACATCGTTAACACAGGATAGGAGTCTTCCCTCCTCCTATACATCTAAGAATTACTGGTGTAAATGTGAGCTGTCACTCAGATTTGGGGACCAGCAGCTCTTCCAAGTGCAGAGCTAACTCTTCCAAGGGTGGTGGGATGTCCTCTCAATAAGCCAACATCTCTGCCCTTGCTGCGCAAGAGACATGAGCTCTAAGTAATACAGTTCTCTCTGAATGTCCAAAGGAAGGTGAGACTATCTACCACTAGCTAGATAAGTCTAGCTAAGGAATAACTAATTTCCTGCTGGAATGCACAGGTAAAATAGGATGAATAGAAACCTCTGCACCAAAAATGTGCACTCCTGCAGCAAAGTCCCCTGTTGATGCAGAAGAGGGATTGAGCTGACTTTCTCTCAGCAGATCCCAGCCCCTTGCCTGGAGGCATGGACATTTCTACACAGAGCATCAGAGGGGATGGATCAGCCTGTGCAGAGTGAGATGAACACAGCCAGAACAAGATTCTCATGCAATTTGGCTTAGACAATACCTGCGTGCAGGTGCCTTAGGGAAGGTGAGCAAATCTCCTACACTTCACAGCTCTGACTCTCACCTCATCATGGATTTTCCTAGAAACTGTTTTTCTCTAACGCAAATAGAAGAGTAAAAACCAACAAAGTTGGAGAAAAACCCCCAAAGATATCAGTATATATTTTTTCAAAATTTCAGGCAAGAGATGCTCTTCCCATCCACTCCCTGAGTTTTTATGTTCCCTTGAAAATGGTGGTTTTCCAGGTTTGGGGGCATTAACGCTACTTTATCTTGCACTACACCCCTCGGACTATTACTCTTTCCCTCCTTCTGCTTTTTTTTCCATGTAAAAGACAAGGAGAAGAAGAAACTGAAAAAATGTCAAGACTGACTAAACTGGGTTTTACTTTATCAATGTGGCACTGCAAAGAAAAAAATTTTGTAACAGCTTTGGGAAACTTCCAGGAAATAATGTGCTGTAGAAGAGTCTGGATTTTTCTTCCCCCAAAATGTTTTCTGTTCTCAGCCAGGTCTCCTGGTGCAATCACCACTGAAGTTTCCCTCTGGCCATAAGGGACATTTCTTTACCCATTCTCTGGGACAAGCAGTAACCGGCTGCTTCTCACACCCGCAGCCTGCGTGTGTAGGGTGTGACTGTGGCTGGCTCCTGTGGGCTCAGTCCAGCCCCTCTGGAGCTGAAAGGGCACCTCCAATGGTAGGTGACCTGCTGCCCCAACATCAGACTTCTCCCTGCTAACTTGCTGTTTGTGGGCAACACATTTATTTAGCCATGCGGCTGGGTTTGCTGGATGCAGCTGCAAAAGAGCTGCGGAGAGAGGTGGCAGCTCATTCTGGGTTCAATATGTCTTCTCGCTGTTGCCCCAGAAAGTGGGAGGGAGCTGCAGTTTCTGCATTTCCATAAGGAGCCATTCCTGTCCCCAGGCGTCACTCCCTGTGATTAGTCCCCTTGTATTTTTCCCCTGCTATGGGAGCAAAGCAAAAGTGATCACCTGTGAACAGCAGGCACCCCTTTCTGGAAAGACAAATGGGTGACACCAGGCTTCTACCCCTGCCCCCATCTCAGCTCCCTGCCTTCAGGACTGAGTTAAGGGACCAAAGTGTGCAGGAATTGGTACCATGTGCTCGCGCCGCCTTCCCGGAGATTAGCCCCATATGGGGAGAAAGCCGCGTTCCCCTCCATTTGGGATGGGGATTGATCTAAATGTATAGCAGGCATTCTTCAAATATATGTGACAACCCAGGAGATAGACTTCAAATGTCATCAAAACTGGCCCCTTCCCATTGATCTTTGAAATATACAGCCTGGCTTATTATGTTGTAAATATACTTTTAATACACAATGTTGTATTCTTAAAATATGTTCCTACCTGTCTGTAGGCTCTACATTTCCTGACAACCGGTCTCTTTGGCTGTATTTTAAATGTACAGTGTATGGTCCCAGGTCAGTTCATCATTAACCCTGTGAATTGCCCCACAGATTTAGGTGCTGCATGAGCTGTAGGACAAGGACATTAAGCCATGCAGCTCCCTGCCAAAAGAAGACGCTGAAAGCAGCAGCTCAGCAGGATCCAAAGCCTGGTTGATGGGCCCTTGATCTTGTCCAGGGTTATTTGTACAGGTAATAAAACACCAACAGTTTTCAATCTTGGGGACAACACATTTTGGGAAGGTCTTTACATGTCATGCTTTAGGCATCAGTGGGAAAACTGTAGGGTATATCTGCCAGCTGTAGTCTCGTGTCTTCCTCCAAAATGTCTACTAATGGCCGTATAATCCCAGACTGCCCTCCAGTTTGAGTCAATGTGATATATGGTCTCAAGGCTGGAGGGATCCAATTGACAGCCTGTGAGCAATGCATCACTTAATCCTTTTAATAGATTTTCCCAGCCCAATTATTGAAGCCAGTCAAGATTGCTGAGAACAGGCAGATGGCAGATTTTTCTCCCAAATACTTTGAGATATTAGTGGTGTGATGCTGTTTGAGGTTTGGTTTTTGGTAAGTAACAAATTATTTTGTAAAAGAGCTTGTTGCAGGAAACAGGCTGAGATCAAGCAATCAACACCAGCTTTGGTTCAAAATCAAAGAGCAGGAGGCAATAGCAACAGGTCTACAATTAAGATTTCTGAGGACAAACCTTATGACATGAAGGGGTCTCTGTGGGGTGGCCACAACTACTTTGAATAGGGCAATATCTGGATCTAGTTACAATGGGTTGCAAATGCCAACTAGAATTTTCTTGAATAGAAAATAGAAATCTCAGAAGGAAATGCTTTGAGATAGGAGGGTGAATCCAGTCTCTGGATGTATGTAGGGAGTATATAGCAGGTATATAGGGGACAAAAGGCTAGATCAACAGAACAACCTGCATTGCACAGGTCAGAAAGCAAGGCAATAATATATGGAGCTCAAGATCCTATGTGCTTTAAAAAATCTGGGTGTGGTGAGAAATTTGCTTTTCAGCTAATATTCCTGGGGTTTTGCTGGAATTCTGCAAGAATTAGCTGCCACAGTCACCAAAACTGGAGGCAGATAGCACAACAAATAGGGGCTACAAATGAATGTGGCTGCGATGGGGTCAACCTCTCAACTTCCTGCCATCCTTCACTGAATTGATACATAATCCTATTGTCATATTAACAGAGTCATTTTGGATGACATTTTCTTACTTCCTGTTAGTAAGGGAAAACCAGAGTAGATGAAAGTGTTTTGCAACTACTTGCATTTCTCTTGTATTCTACTGCCCCTTGGAAATGAGCAACCTCATGGAGTTGGCAATATCTGGTGCTGAGACGCATCAGCTAGTCCATATGGGCAACACCACACTGGTTAAAAAAGTTCTTTACTGAAAATGTGAGGCTCTTTCATTCGCCTCTATATTTTGCGGGTCTTGCAGGTGTTTTCTTCTGAGTGTGCCTGATTCCACCCCTCCATCACGGTGGGTCAGGGACAAGAACAGCATGCTCAGCGCATGGGATGCTGTGGGAGCCTTCTTCAAGGGCCACTTGACCAGTGATTTAGCAACTACTTGCCTCTGCCATGGGTGGCCAGGAAAGGCCAAAGGCAAAGGTGGGAACCAGTCTCAGGATATGAGATTGGAGAGACCCTGGAGCCTTGCCAAGCCGTGCTTTCACACTTTTCTGCATAAAGGTGAGGTTGAGAAAGTGCTTTCATTGCAATGATACATGAGATTCCCCTGTATCATCTGACCCTCAGAGCTGGGCCTTTTTTTGAACAACAACAGCAAAAGCAAATGTCTTTAGAATCCAGATCACACAGCCCGGTGAGGCTTCAAGCAGAAATGCACCTTCCTTCTGTCTTTGATGTCACTCAACACGTATTCCTATCCTTAACCCAGTGACCAACCTAAATCAGCCCCAGGCTCAGCAATAGATTCTGTACATGATGTTGCCTTGCAAGAAATAGATCTAAATGCTTCTCTTCCCCCTCTCCCTAAAATCCCAGTATAGCTCAGCTAAGCATGCTCAGAGGTGATCCTTCAATTGCTGTTTTTCTTGTGCATGATTTCCCCAGCCCACCCTCAACAAAAGCTCAGCTTCTTGGGAAGGAAAATGCCAAGTAGGTTAGGAAAAGGGCTTTTCTAGCCTTGTTAGTTGCCAAGAAGAAAAATACATTTTAAAAAGCCATAAAAGTGTAATTCTCCCCTACACACATTCCAATAAATCAAAGATAGCTAAAAGGATTTTCTTCAGTGAAAGAAAAATCATCATTTCTTGCCCTATACAAAGTGTGAAAGTTTTAGTCTGAACAGAGAAATTTTTCAGAGAATTATGATCATGTGAAACCAAAGGGTTAGAAAGAAAAGCTCAGTGTAACCCAAGCACTGGTTTTTGCTATTATGAAAGCTATAATGTATGAAACACTACAGATCTATGGGAAATATATTCTTTTCCATGAGAGGGATTGTCAGAGCCCAGTGTCTATGAACTGAGATTGATTACACAGAAACTGTTTTTCCAGTTGACATTTATTTTGCAGAGATATTAATGGGGAAACAATTTCTTTTCCCTGCAGTTCAACCTGAGGTCATTCCCCACGTCTGTTATCAGCCATCTGAATGTATCTAATACTTGCATTTGAGACATGAACTATGGTAGGTGTATTTGGGGAATCATGGTGAACCACGTATTTTAAACTACTGTGAGTGAAAAAGTGTTTCTTGGGCATTGGCTTTATCAGCCTTTCCCTAATCTCTGCGCTGTACCCGAAGGACCACTACACATCTGTGCCTACAGCAACTCTTTTAATTGTTCTCAAGAATCTCTGCTCTCACTGACAAGGCAAGAGATCTCTCGCAGGTCTGGCTGGGAAGAAGGTCATGAGTCTGAGTGCCCGCACTGCTGCTGCAGCGGCCTGGTTTGCAGGCAGCCTCTGCTCGCCGTGCTGAGCTGAGCACCAGGACTTTGGCTGCAAAGGCCGTAAAGCATGCATGGTGACTCCTCTGGACCGGCAGCAGATCCACCTTCAATGGCTAAAGCAGGTTTTTTCAGAGGTCTCCTCAACCATATTAGGAAAGGTAAAAATACGTGAGTACTAGCTGAAGTGAGCCTGGGTGGACATTAATGAAGTGGTAGGCTGCAAACCATAGTGGCTGCAGGGAGGGTACAAGTCATATACAGCTATCCCTACTGCAGGAGGGATCATCAGGGCAGTTGTGGGGGATTTGGGCAACTCTGAGGCCCATCACAAATTTAATAACCTTGTATCCTGGAAAGGTTATTGAAAATTTCAGTTTTGTCTCCTCTTTCTATGTCATATAGGCACTTGGGAGTTTCTCTACACTATAAATGCACTCATGTAAGTCCTGAGATCTGGCTGTACCAAAGCCATCAGAAATCTTCTTGTACAGGCAGTGAGAAAGGGCATGCAGCATGATACATGGGTTACCTCCCATCTGACACAGAGGGTAGGACTCATCCCACCTTTTTTTGGCTGTATTAATTCTGTGGTTCTGATCTACACTATAGCTGCCTCTCTGTTCCTTTCACAGCCGGTGGAGAGAAACAGGTGCCTCCAGGGAATGAGGAAAATCATTCCTTCTTCATACAAGGGTGTTAGACAGACGGGGTGAATCTGCATCAAAAGGTGTTCCACAAACAAGAGATATCCCAGACGACAAGTGCAAATTAGATGCTGAGCTTTCAGGTAGCTGCATCTGGTGGATGAAAGTCACACATTAGTAGCTACTTGTTCTTGCAGCTCCCCAGGAGGGCTGTAGGAAGACGTAGCTGGCTTCCATGGCCAAAGCCGGATTTAGCTTCTGAGCCCTGATGGTCTTTTTCTACCATCAGTACATGTGCTGTGGTGACCACCCCATGTGAAGCAGCTGTGAAGCAGTAGCTTGCAGTGAAGCAAGTAACCCAAACACCCAGAGCTGCATTTCCTCCAGAATCTCATTTCTCTATAGGTGAGTTTTCAGATGAGATGGGGTTTATACCTTTACCCTGGCCAGGCATAACCAGCCACTGATGGGGAAAGAGAAGGGGTCAGGAGGAAACATCCCAATGGATAAGCTCCGCCACGGTGTCCCACTGCTGGGGTTTCTCGCCCTGTGACCAGCTCCTGTGGACTGTCCTGGCAGAGATGCTCAATGGCTAAAGCAGAGAGTTCAGAGCAGTGGTTGTGAGCAGCGCCTGCCCTAACCAGAGCTTTTGCTCTCTGCCATGAGGTGCCAGGGCAACTGGATGAGACTGGTCATCCAGCAACTGGTGACGGACCTTGCTGACTGGGATCTTGGAGACAACAGTTGGCCTGGGTTCTTCCACAGCTGAACACCTGTGTCTCTTAAAAAGGAAGGGAAGAGAAAGAAAAAGCCCAGGATTGCCCTAGATAGAGAATAAATGAAGGGGTGTTATAAGGCAAGTAAAGCTTGCAAATCTCAGGGAAACCAGACAGAACCCACCTTTCTTCAGGCACAAGCAAGAACCTGGGGGATGATGTCCAGAAGACCTCTGCCTGCAGACAGGTTGTGGTGAGGCCACAGAGTACCCAGGTCCCACCCAGGGTGCCCTGCAAAGCATTCCTTGCCAGGAAGATGGGGTCAAAATGAGGAGGTGCTAACAGACCTCAGATGGGGAGAGTTCAGGTACAAAACATGCCAGAGAGTGGGGAGTGGATGCCTTGTGACAATCTATGCTGTGATTCCTTGATTGCAGCTGCTATTTTGGAGAAAGAGGGATGAGGAGTGTTCTCTGCTCTCTGTACAGCGGAGGCTTGAGGATGTTCAGCTGCTTATTGCTGCTGCTAGGCTGCATGGATAAGCAGCAGCCTCCAGCCCCCAGAGAGGCTGAGCCAGCCCTAAATCCACTTCAAAGCAGAAAAGAACATTATGGCCTGTGCGTGAGGGTCTTAGCTTCTCACACAGCTCTTCCACTCCGGTTTTATGGCGTGAAGCACACAGCCCTTACGACGGCAGTTCAGCTGCATTTTTCTTGGCGAGCTCGTTCCCACTGGACATCATTCACGCGCTCTTTGGAGTGGAAACGAAAGGGAGCGAGAAGTGGCCCCCTTGAAGTTCTGCTCAGCTGGGCTGTTCGTGTTCCTGAAAAACACATCTACCTTTTTATAACTCCCCAAGCTCGCATTCGGGGAGCCTGGCTGGCTGTTTTCGCATGGGGTGTGTGAAGGGGGTGCGTGTCGGCGTTTGATGATAGGAAAGGTGTGTTTGCAGTCTGCACTATTGCAGGCGTGTGGGGAAAGGGGAGGTGGGTGCAGGGGCTGCTTTACGACGTGCATGCATGTGCTGGAAAGAGATGGAAAGCAGAGCTGCATGAAAGGAGGGAGATAGATGAAGACAACATGTGAGGAGGAGGGTTATTCCAAAGCCAGATCCAGGGAGCACCCGTTCCTGTCCCCACCACCCTCTCCTTCTTCCAGCCAGTCCCACCACATGCAGCTTTCCCATGCAAGCAGGACTGACATGGGGGCTGCCTGCAGTACAGGACTCTGGCATAACCCACCTGTCTGTCTTCAGGCACTGCTCTTCTCCCTGCCCTGTTTTTATGCCCAGCCACACTGCACTGAGAAACCAGGCTTGGGGTAAAAATAGGTGTTAAAAGATGTAAGACAAATTTTTCTGTTATCATCCTATGTTTCGGGCATCAATTGTTCATTTGGTTGAGGCTTTATTCCAAGAGGTTTTCCAGCCAGGCTGTCTCCCAAACACCCAAGCCATCAACACCTCTGTCCTTCCCTGTGGTGACTGGTTCTCTGGATTCTTGAAGCCTGGGGAAATGCTCCTGCAGGAGAACATCCTGCCCCAGTACTGGGAGCACATGATGTAATATGCCTTTGCCAGACCTCGTTTCTGTGGTTCTAAGATGATATCAATATCGCCAGCAAATATTTGCCTTGTGCTGAAGGGCTCAGATGAGAGCGATGCGAATGTCAACCCATTGCACTTCCCTGTTTGCATTTCAAGCTGGTGTCCCAGGGTAGAGCAATCTGGCTTTGGGGCTGCAACAGGGCAGCGGCGCAGAGCAGAGTGATTTTGTGTCATCTCAGGGCCCTTCTGCCCAGTAGCGCTCATTTTCACATCCCTCCCCACTGCAACCCTCCTAGCGTTTTGGCAAACCTGATGAGCACAGAGATCATTTGCCTGCAACTGGAATGCGGCCACCTCTGGAGACAGCACGAAGCAGCTGCTTCACCGCCTAGATCTGTTCCTCACCATTGCTGAAGAGAGGCAGAGAGAGAAGATGCTGCATCCAAGTGGATCCAGGGAGAATTTATTGAGGCAGGATGCAATTATCCAGCTGGAAGTTTTCCATGACACGGAGACCAAGCCAGCAGTCTGCACTGAGACCCCATCACCCAACAGACCCTTTGACTTCAACAAGGCTATTGGCATGAGAGTGGATGGCTGGAGTCTAATCCTTCCACTTTTATGATCCTGTTCAAAGATAGCAATAAAGCACTTGAAGCCCAATGAGATGTGGGGAGAAGGAGAACACAAACCATCCCGCTTGCTATCTCTGAAAGCTCCCATTTGATAAATGCATGTGCTGCACATACGCTGGAGAAAAGGCTATCAAATCTGTGTACAGCATCAAATCTCTTTCATCACTTTCCTCTTCAGTGTTAATGCCATCCCCAGGGCCTCAGTCCTCTCTGACTCACTGATCCACCAATTCCTGGTAGTGCTCCCATCAGGAGCGAGCACCTGAGGGTGGGGGAAACACGGGGATGTGAGCTTGTGTATTGCAGTTCAATAGTCTCTGCTCACCAGCTGAGCAAGTGGACACCAGCTTACCCTTCCCCATTTACAACGAGCCTGGGCATACTGCACACCCCCGCATCGCAACCCAGTCCAAAAGCCCTCTTCCATGGTTTGGGAACAGACTTAGGCTAAGCTGAAGCAAGACCTGATCTCCCCTATGCCTGTTCACATGAAATGCGAATGTAATTGGCCATAATTAAAAGAGATTTGCTCTAGGCTGCTAAGTGACCTGCTAACTCCAAATTGCTGGGGTTGGAAGAGATCTCTGGAGATCACCTAGTCTGAACCCCGGGCTCAGGGCAGTGTCAGCTAGAGCAGCTCATTTCTGTATTGATGAGGGAAATGTGAGAAACTGCAGCAAATAGAGTGATTTCCTGAATGGTGGCTAATTAAAAGCAAAACATTTGGCAGGGGAGTGGTGAGGTGGTGCATTTGTTATTCTGAAAAAAAAATTGGGGGAGTAAAAATCTGCATGGTCAAACCAGTTTTTTCCAAGACCTTTTCGGGGCTGGGAGTTCTTTTTTCTTCAGAATTACTTTGCTATCCGAGAAACTGAGAAAGCAAGAGAAAAATGAAAAAGTAAGAAATAGAAAACAAAAAATATTTCCTAATTTGTTCTAAAAACCATCAATGAAATATTTACTTTGCTCCCAATCAATTTTTTTCTGGGGTCATGATGTTGTTGCATTTATCAAGGTTTTGACATCTCTCCTCAGTGCAGACAGGAAAACATGACAAAACCTCGACAATTTTCCCAAGACAGGGAAAATGGTTTGTATCCATTTGTAACCGAGCCTCTAAATCGCAGTTCTGGTGCCCACATTTTAAAAAGGACATGGAAAATTTGAAAGAGAACAGAGAAAAGTGAAGAATAATTTAAGCAAAGGACAAAGATGTCTCGGAGTGAGAGATTTAAATCACCGAACCTATTCAGCGGATCAAAAAGAAGATGAAGAGGTGACTGAATAATAGTGTCTAAGCGCTTTCAGAAGAAGCTACGAGTACCAAAGAGATCTTTAATCTACCACTGAAAGCTGTAAGAAAGCAGCTCTGTTGGAAGCTAAAGCTAGATGAATTCGTATAAGAAAGAAAGTGATCTATTAAATGCTGGTGAGGTGAAAGGTGGATCCTCCACCCATGAGAGACCCCAGCACATGCCCAGACAGACGTTCCCAGGATTAGGTTGGGAGCAAGGGGGTGCTCGTCGTGCAGAGGGCATGCTGCATTGTGGATCCCACTCGGATCCGCAATCTACCTGGCTCTGGGAGTCCTAATTAATGAACTGGATAACTGTAGATGTAAGGCAGCTTAGATGGGGTAGGTAGTCATTCAGGCAAGCTCTCTGTACTCCTTCCTCTCTTTGCTTCAGCCTTCGCTTTCTTCAGCATCTATTTGCACAACTGAATCCCTGGTGAACCTGAAGCACAATAAGGGCGGACAACCTGCAAATGGACTGTGTGTATGAGGACAGAGGGAACAATTCTTCAAAGAAACACGTGTTTAGCATGGGGCTTTTAGGCTGATTTCCTAAGGAAACAAAGCATGGTCTGTTTGTCTGTCTTTCAAATGCTTTGGCTAATTTTATCCAAATCAGGCACAGGTATAAAGCTCTCAGAAATGTTGGATTCCTGCAGGGTTAGTGGCAATAGATGAGTCCATGAGGGTAGGCAGCACATGTTGCTGTCCCAGATGGGTGAGAAGTTGCTTCATGAAGCAGATCATAAGGCAGTGGAGAACCCTCACATGAAAGAGCCACAGGGGACTTGGCACAGTGAGACCTGTCATCCACAGACCTGCTGGGGCTTGATGGCTGCATGGCAGCAGGACACTGCAGATGCTTGCTGTGATCTCTGATCAAGTCTGGAGGCTCTTCTGATAAGCAGTATGAGCTGTCCTGTGGTACAAACAATGCAAAGCTCTCTCCAAAGATGTAAGAGTGAATCCCTCTGTCCTCCCTGTGCTAGCCATTGTTTTTCCCCATTTCCAGAGACTGTTTTTCCCCTATGCTAGCACAGACACAAAAGCAGTGAAGCTGGTAGCTAGTGTGGGCAGAGGGAATACCTTCCTTGAGCTTGCACAGCATACGGGACAAGACAGCCATGACCCCCATTAAACTCATTTGGCATTAGCCACACATGCCTAGCAAACACGAAGTGGGAGCAGCAACCATCGGAGAGCTGCGTCTCTCCCTCCTCTGCTGCTGACTTGCTGCACAGCACTGAACAAAAGCTTTTCTTTCCCCCTTTGTATCCTGTTTTCCCTACTTGTAAAACTGGGGTAGTGGAATCAATGGCTCCTTTGCAAAGGAATCTGGGCTTTGGGATGTTAAAAGCACGCTGTAAAACACCCTGCTGTTGTAACACAGGTAATGGCTTGTTACAACACCTTCAGGCCCACATCAGGGACTCTTTTCCCTACTCATCCCCGAGGTCTTACTTAGAAAGTAAGCATTGCATAAGGACTGCTCAGGTGAGCAGGATTTGAGGGATCGTTTGATGAGAGCAAGGCAGGAGGGGCAATTCACACCAGGCTATTTCACTACCTCCCCGCAGCTCAGAGACTCCCACTTGCTCACGTCTGAGACCCTTTGTGAAGAGGAAAAGGCACCTGGAGAGAAACCAGGGAGCCTGCACACAGCTCTGAGCCGGCTCACCCGCTCACGGAGAAAAGTGGGAGCCAGCCCCAGCCATGAGCCAGCACCTGCCTTGGTGGGGATCAGCAGGCAGAGGAGGCTGTCGGACAGCAGTGTTGTGGCCAGTGGTGGGAATGCCATCTCCACAGGGCTCACGTTCAGAAATCCAGCTGGAATGAGGTACTTGCAGCCAAACAGCTCATTACCTGCTTTTATGTACCTCTGCTAGAAGCTGACCCTGAAAGCTGCTCCTGCAGTGCCAGTTTGTCACCCTCCCCAGGGTCGCAGTCTTGCGAAGACCCGCTGCCCACCTGGAGGTGTTAGTCCCATTGCACTGGCAATTCTGCTCCCCGTTTATCTGCCTCCGTAAAGTCTCTACAGCTTAAGTGGGATAAATCTAAGCTAAAGCATCTCTCTAGTGCCTATCAGCAGATCATTAATCCAGTAGAGCATGGCATTTGTTAATGAGGGAGCACAGGCAAGGGAGAGGAGCGCACACAGCCAGAGTTACACAAACTCTGTCCGTCAGAGCACACGTCTAATCAGATGCACTTTTCAAACATGCTTTACTTTAGAGTGGTAATTGCATTATTCTTCCATGAGCTTAGCAGCAAAAGCAGGGAGATATCCCAGAGGATGTGCCTCGGGGCCACGCTGGTTCTTCTGCGGCTGTATGGCTCGCTTCCCTCTGCAGGTAGACAGGACACGGTAGGCTTTAAATCAGCAACAAATAGTGCCCAGTGCTGCACTATTTGCAGCTGCCTGATCAGTGGAAAGCCTGGCGCTGGCTAGTGTGGTCTTCCTGCAATGGAGCCTTTCTGGTAGAGGGGTTCCACCTCCTGATTTCCCTTGATAAATCCCACTCTGCAAGACAGTGGTGCAGGAAAGTCTGCTCTTGGGGGATGGGGTGAGCACTGCTTCTGTCAGAAATAACTCTTTGCTTTTTAAGTATCAGATGTTTCATAGAATTATTTTTCTTTCCAGCTTGGCAATGTCCATTTAAGGCAGCTTAAATAAAACTTGACCTGACGCTGAGAGCTGATGTCAGAGGGAGATTTAGCTCTTCAAATTACTGTTTAGTGGCAGAATGTTTTAAAAATAAGCTGAAATGTCCAACAAAATTTTTCTGGTGGAGGAGATCAAATGTATCCAGAGGGATTTGATGCCATTTCTGTTTTCTGTTTTGACATCTCAACATCAGGACTTGGCAACCCAGTTTCACCTGGGTTCGTTCTCTATGTGTTTAGTGTAGATCTGAGCTAAGGCTGTTTCTCGTCTGGGTGTGAGCTGTGTAACATTGCTCTTCCTCCCCTCCAGGAGGACTTATGAAAGATTCCCAAGCAGCCAGCCAAGGGTTGGTCATCCCAACCCTTCCACTTCTTATTTTCCTACATCACCACAGAATCACCAGTTAATACCTGATTGCCTGAACATTGGCCAGGAAAATGGATATGCGTTAATGTTTGACTTCGTTGCCAATATGCATGAGCATCTGTCACAGGAAAGCCCTGACTGAATATGTTTGCATGTGTGATCCTACCAGCATCCCAGGCCCTGCACTCACACAGTCCTTGTATGAGCACCCAACTTCCTTTGCATCAACATCAAACACCATTTTCCTCTCATGTCATGTTTGCATTCTTATTTGCTTGTTGTCTGTCTTGCCCATCTACACATGCGTACACACTCCCTTACCCAGGCATACATGGAGGGGTTGTAGCACCAGTATTTACAAATGAATTTGCAGCCAATGTATTTGCGGACAAGCCTGTGAACAAGTATTTCCCTGCTAGGGTATCTCTGAATAAGTGCTCACGTGAGTATTCTTTTGCCAGCAAATTCTTAGATAAATCCTCATCAGTTCATATAAGTGCAAGGACTTGCTTTGGATTTTGCCTGCCAATACGTATCTGAAGATACATTTGCCTGAAAATTCATATCCACATGCAGCTCTGCATGTGAATGCAGGTTCAAAGAATCTCACCTCGTGCTTTCCTTTTTTACCTACACCTTTTCAGCCTGGATTCTGCCACAATAAGTATTCACAAGAAAAGCAAGCAATGGGGGAGTCAAATGCCTTCAAAGCAAATAATGGCTCTTATTCAGATGAATAGTGGAGGAGTCTTTTTTTTCTGATACTGTCCTTCCTGCTCTTGTGATATGCATATGACTCTATATGTTTCCATTTGAGACCTGAGGAACTCTGCTAGTTCCCCCCTGCTGCCTACGAGCCAAAAAGACGATAAGGGAATATAATGAACACAAACAATGGTGGAGACTGAATTTGACTTTTTTTCTCCAGGGACAGGCAGGACTCACAGATGTAGGAATATTATTGAATTCTTTTGGATACATTTGATCTCTCGGCCAAAAAAGTATGTGGGACATTTCCGCTTATTTTTAAAACATTCTGCCACAAAACAGTAATTCAATTAACAAAAGCTCCCACTGATGTCAGCCCTGAGCTTCAGCCTGGCTAAGCATTTCTCTCCGCTGTGAACACAAAAGCCACCTTAAAGGGGAGCAACCAATCTACATATGTTTGGAAAGGAAAAGCCTTCATGAAATATTTTATGATTTAAAGTGAAGGCATGTAATGAACAAAGTGTGTTGCTCATTAAACGCACTCATGTGCAAACAGGCCTTCTCTAGTCGGGTTGTGGTGTTTCAGCCCAGCTTCAGGTGAGCCCAGAGCCACGAGAGGTGTCCAAGGCTCATGCTGAGGTTCTGCATCGTGTTCCACTCTGAGCAGCTTTTGCTTCCTTCCCTCCCGGTAAAGAAAACAGGAGAGTCAACACTGCTGCTCTCTGAAGTCAGCTTCATTTTCATGCATTAACTGAGGGCTCCAAATTCTTCAGGCCAGAGCTGTTCAAAAGACACGCTTTCCCTGGAATAACTCCCTCTTCCCCCCTCTAAGCCCAAACAATTACCTCGGTCATATGTTTTGTAAAACACACTTTTCACAAAAACATCTTCTGTGAAATAGAACCTGACAGCTCTCTTTTAATGCAACGTTAAATGTGAGGTTTTAATCTCGTAAACCTGAGGAAATTTGGAAGTTGATCTTCCCCCAGAAGCTTTAACTCTGCCCCCTCGTGCATATGCCCTCCAACAGGAGCGCTTGCCAAACGAGCACACAAAAATACTTCCCAATGAAATGGTACGTGTATAATTCTGATGCCTCTCAGGTTACAGGGAAAAGTGCAATTTAAACACAAATCAAAATCAGACAATTAAGGTTACTTAAAAAGTAATATCGGAGACACATTATTCAACATCTTTTGGGAATATGCAACGGGATATGGAGATAAAGTGAGACTGAGATGCTGCAGTGGCAATGCATTTGAAATACCTAGGTAGATGGATTAGAAAGTAAATCAGGCCTCCAGGACACTTGCTCAGATGCAGCCAGGCTGAGAGCACTTGAAGGTTGCTTCTGTGTCACAGCTGTTCAGAGCCATCCATGAAATGAACCTCATGGATCTCTGTCCATCCTCAGTGAGTGAATCTCTACGTGGAAAAAAAAAAAAATGCTGATCTTATCTAAAACCCTTGGCCTGGAGTCCTAGCTGAGGGCATGAGAGGGCGCTGGACACTGATGAGTCTTCTCCTGTGTGGGAAGATGTCCTTTGCTCTGGGGCAGAGCTGGTGTTCGCCATCCTGGTGGCAGGAGGGGAAGCAGATGGAGCTTGTCGGGCTGCACTGCTTGGTGTGGCTGAGATGACTCCCAGCATAAGCAATGGATTTCCCCCCATGCACACGGGTGTGCACACACCTGGGACAGCTTCACACTGGCAGAGGCAATGTCCCGTGTCTGTGGGGCCATGAGCATGGTCCTTGCAGCCCCCTGCTCTGCCAGCAGCCCCCTGCTCTGCTGGCTGCAGCCTCCTGCACCCACTGTGGGATGCTCAGCCAGGCTCGACCCAAGGGGATCAGTGGAAATGTGGGAATGCACAGTCAAATCTTCTGGGCACAAACACAGGTGGTGGAAGAGAGGGCTGGGGCTTTAGCGCTGGCCTCTCTAACCCAGCAGGTTTTCCCTGCAGCCCCTTTCCCCAGGGAAGCGTGCCTTGCTGCGGGAAACGAGCAGGCTGCTCAGCCAGAGGAGAGCAGGTACAGCCTTCCAGTGCTCTGCAGCGTACAGGGGCAGACTGCCAGCCTGGGGGAGTTTTGGAGCCTGAGTAGACCTTGAGAGGCTTGTTAGTGGTTACACCAGGTCTTCACTGCTGCGTGAAGCGAGGCCTTGGAGGAGAAGGGGAGAGCTAATGGGGAAGAACTGTTTTGCCTGTCTTATTAGAGACATGGTGACCACGTCCTTTCCACAGGGTTGGGGCTCAGCTGCCCACCTGCTCTGACATCCCTGTGACCTGCAGGGCTGCATCAGTGGTGGATCTGCGTGCCCTTGTGTGCCTTACTGTGGTGGGTCTGCACGCCCTTGTGTGCCATGCCACGGTGGATCTGCATGCCCTTGTGTGCTGTGCCATGCCGGTTTGTCAAGGGAGAGCTGGGGAGTAGGCACCCACTTGGTTAATCCCCCCAGGACCCAAGGCTGCTGCTGCCGGTGACTTGTGGGACACCCAGGGTCTTGTTGCAGCACTTCTTGGTCCACGCTGTGCGTGAGGGTAAGGACTGGAGCTGTACTGATCTGGGAGCCGGTTCCTACGGTCTTTCTGCCAGACAGCTCCCAGCCTTGGGGATGGAGCACCTTGGTAGGTGGACAGCAAACTCATCCAGGGGCATGAGGATTGGACAAGCAGGCTTTTGCCTCCACTGCCTGGAGGCACTAAATCCATCCAGGCTAGCGGCATCAGTCAGCAGCCCTCTATAGGTCACCGTAAGCGTGAAGGATAGAGGGAGAGGAATGTGAAGATGAACATTTTGGCAACCATTTCACGCTTCAGGGCATTTGTATATCACCCACGGCAGCATAGCACTGTTCCCATCCTCATCCCACAAAGCAGAACAGCTGAAAGATGTCTGGCGAAATGCCAGCGTTTCTCCAGTTCTGCTTGACCTGCAGGGTCAGAGTCCTTTGCAGGGTGTAAGACAGCGTCTGCCCCTGCAGCCTCCCAAGGTCAGTACCCACTGCCCGTCCTGCCCACCACTTGAGCTGGCAGCCCCAGAGCTGCCAGAGCCCAGCCTGCCCAGGAGCTGCAGCGGCTCAAGCAGCTCAGGTGCAAACTCCTGGTGCCTGGCTCCTCTGCTCACCCGGCCAGTGCCAGGGGCAGGATGTGCCTCACACAACTGCCCCGGCTCCTCCCAGCCTCCAGCATTTTGTCTCTCTGAGCCGGCAAGGCGAAGCTGCATTTCAGAGGCAGGGATGGATGCTCATGCCAAGCGGCTTTGATCAAAGCCCTTGTTTAGCTATCCAAGGCAAGGGAAACAGCTGGACAGGCTCTTTTCTCCTTTCTCCAAGCTCAGCCAACTCCAGCATGGCTAGGAGAGATCATTTTGCAAACTGAGGCTCTTTGGGGAGCAGGATCCTTCTCTTCAGGATACTGAATGTTAGATCAGGCCCTGAAATGCCCTTGCGGTCTCCCTTGCTGCTCAGGCATTCACTCTGCAACCCTGGAAAGCAGATCTTTGCTCTGGGAGTAGAAGTTAGAGGTGTGGAATGCATGAGGATACTTAGCTGGCAAGCATCAGCCCCTGGCATAAACATCCGGCCGGCCCCGGAAGGCCTGGCATGCCCTCGCCATCTCGCAGAATATCTTCCCCACCAAAGTGCTCATCTCCTAGGGAAGGCTAGGAGGAATCATGTCCCCATCTTGAAACATCCAGAAAGAAAACTTTGTGGTGGGCTGAGACAAATCAGGAGAGGTTTTATGGAGTGTTCCAGTGGGGACAGGAAGGTAAAGGGATGAAAAAAGGGATCAGAAAAGTATCGGCTTTGAAAAGTGAATATTTCTGTGGCTGAGCAGAGGCTGAGAGTCCTTGGCTTAAGAAACAGGATGAAGCAGCCACACCGCCTGCTTTTCTGAAACCCAATCTCCCCCAGCTTCACGTCTCCCCACACTGAGGGCTCTTCTCCTCTCCCTTTTTTTTTTTTTCCCTTCCTAAGAAAAAAAAAAGAGAGAAAGGACAGAGCTGGTGCTGTTTTCCCAAAGTATTTCCCCCAGGGCCCTTGTTGCAGCATCAAATTTCCTTTGAAATGGCTATGTGGGAAACACAGTTTCTTGGGTCACTTCCCAAATGAAAACGAAAAAAAGACAATAAAAAATGAAATAGGAAAATAAAATTCAACATATGAAGAGCAGAAGCCAAATCACAGCAGCTCTCTGTCCCATTTAATCCTTGGTCCTAGGGAAGAGACTGAAAGCGCTGTTGGGAACAGTAATTTTGCATTAACGTGTTCCCACTTCTAAATGTCTTCCTGGCTCCCTCCCTAGATTAGCCTTTTTGCCCTTTTTCCATTTAAATTCCACTAAGATTTGGGGCATCATCTACGCGCAAGCTGAGCATAGGAACAGACGGCTGACTGGATGTAATTCCTGGAGTCTATTCCAGACCACCAAAGCAACCCAGAGCAAAAGATGAGTTTCACGTTAAACACTTGTTTGTGATTTGAAGAAAGACAAAGCTGATTATTACGGGTACGAGGACTCACATTTCTGCCTTGCATCTGCCTCTGCTCCTAACGAGCCCTTGGCCACCATCTCTGCGCTGACCCACTCCAGGAAAGCCCGTGGACCGCCGCTCGGCCCCGCACCCTGCGGCACCCTGGCTCCTCAGCAGCTGTGCTTGAAGGTGCAGCGAACTCTTGAAGTGGCGGCCTGAGGTCTCCGCGAAGATGTCAGCTGCCTATAAACGCTTCCTGAAAACCTCTCCTCGTGCCTGGTGACATGTGAGAAGCTTTCTGCCACCTGGCCTTCTTGGCAAGCGACAGGCAGTCTCTGTCCCGCTTTGATCTGCTGCTCATGGTTTTTGACCGGGAGTAGGCTGGAGTGCCTCAGATAGTCCGTGTCTGCCAAAGCTGATACAATACAGCAAAGGATTAAGTTGGCTGGGGTCAACTCTCCAGACCCATACACATCCCTGCTTGAACTCTGCAGACAGGCCTGCAAAGTGTGCAAAATCAAGGCCAAGTAAAGCTTTTTCCTGTCCAAATCATCCGTACTTTCCCCACACAGAACCCGTATTCATACCAGTGCTGGCTCATATGACAGGAAGGCACCAAAAAAGCCAGCAGATGGACTATTCAGGACAGTTTTTCTTGGGCTTTGTTTATATCACACTTGAAAAGTCCGTTTGCTTACTGCTTGCCCAGCCAAGGAAATGTGCAAAACACCCAGCGTTAGTGAGACTTGAAAGTCAATAGCTCTGCTAAGCTGGGCTTTCCATGCACACAGAAAGTCAGCTTTGCTTGCTGTGCCTCACGGCTTCTTTGAGTGACTTTGTCACATCTGGGAACCTCATGGCTACCCTGAAGCTTGATTTTCTGGTCCAGCAGAGCCGGGGCCCCTCCTGACCTTGTTGAGTCTGGTGGTGGTTGTGTTGAAGTGAGCTCCCCGATTCCTGATCCCAGATCGCCTTGTGATCATGCACTTTGATTCAGTCAATGGAACACACTCCCCTGCTATTGGGCATCTCTTGCTTGCAGTACATCACTTCTGCATTTTGCAGAAACCCCATCAGCATGGACACAGTTTGTCCAAAGTGTCCATTGCTTTTGCACATGCTGTTGATGTCCTGGCAATAATTTGGTCACACTGAGCACACCTGTGTCCAGCAAGCCCAAGTGAGCCTCTCCCCAAGACCTCTGAAAAATACCTGGATGAAAGCTGCTTGCTACTTTAATTCAGCTTTTTGCTATCTAAACAGTCTGAATTTTGGAGCCAGCACCTCAGTTGAAATAATTTACTGCTTCTCCAGACTGGTTTCAAGCCCCGTAGGAATACCTTAAAAAAAGCCTAACAAAGAATTTCATTCACTCGTGTATCTCCCCTGGTACCTCCGTTGTGTTTGTTAAAAAAGGATGGGTCTTTATGGCGTGTCCTTGACTGCATCAAATCGTGAAAAATAAATAATGATCAAAACCAAATGTCATCTGTCTTTAATTAATGAACTGTTGAAAAGGACACAGAGTGCCAGGATGTTTATGGAGTTGGGCTTAAATAGAGCTTGCAGCTTGGTGTGTATTTATGAAGGTGTTGACTAGGAGGTTTTAGTCTATGTAGAACACATTTACTTTGAATATTGAGCTACGCCACTCAGCCTGTTCCCATCGGTGCCTTACATCAGTGATGTCTGCATGGATGTATCAGGCTCAGTCCTGGCTGGCTGCATGGACAGTGCTGGTCGTCTCTAGTTGGTGCTTGAGAAAACAGACTGTACATAAAACATAAAAAGTTCACTAAAGTGCAACTCCTTGGGTACGTCATCTCCTCAGAGGGATTAACCATAAAACTGAAGTATTTCTGCCATTGCTGGATGGGCTCCAAAGAAAGTCTGGGAGCTTCACAGCACCTTTGGGTTCATCAATTTTTACAGATATTTTACTGAGAACTTCTGCAAGAGTGATGTTTCTGATCATCCTTGTGGGGAAAGCAGTGAATTCGTACGGACACAAGAAACCCAGCTGGCTGAACAGCTAAAAATACATTTGGCTTGGCATCTTTCCTTGTGCACCAAGACTTTGCATAAACCATTCTTCAGAGGAATGCATGCAGCTATGAAATCAGAGCTGCTCTTTTGTGTCACTGTGGGCCCCAAAATGAAATCCATCCTTGTATGTGGTATTCTTGGAAGCTCACAGGAATAAAATTATGAGATCAGCAACAAGAAAGTTGCTGGCTATGAAAGTACCTTCTATCCGTGGCATCATCATCTGGGAGGTACACAAGTTTCAGGTCATTTGTTCAGAGACCGTAAGAAACTTGAGTGTCCACACTCCATGAAGGCCACAAACCAATGCTAAATCCTTTAGTTCTTGTTATTCTCCAGTTGCAGCTTCCTCCTGACATCTTGTCTGGGCTCTAAAATTGGCAAGCCCGATCGATAAACCATCCTATAACAGTGAGTATCCTGACCCTGAAAGCAATATCAAAGAATGTGCCATTATTTTACCACTCTGTCATTTTGTCAATGTCAGCTTGAATAATGACTGCTATCTTGCATCAAATGCAGTCTACCCTGAAGTTCGTTCACCATTAAGATTGTATCTGCTGAGGAGAGTGCAAGCTCAGCTATGAAATCCCAGACCAAGAAGGACATTTGTTTTCTTGTTGATGTGGTGCTGCACCGAGCCATATATCAGTTCTTGTGACACCCTCTCAGATGAAGAGCTGCCATGCCAAACTTCTAGGCACCCTCAGCCCATTCTGAAGCCCATTTTAATCATGATCAGGCATTTCCATTGGATTTGATTAAGAATATAAGGATGGGTGCACTCAGTCAGACGAAAGGTCCGTCATAACACTGTCCTATCTCTGGCAGTGGCCAGCAGCAGATGCCTACAGGGAAAGTACAAGAACATGGCAAGGATATATTGATATTTTCCTCGAGTACTCTGCCAGGCTCCACAATTTCCATCACACAGACATCCTGAGGCAGGTGAGGACGTTGTGCTTAATAGCCAGTGGTAGCATACTTCTCCATGAATTTGTCCAGTCACCTTTTAATCTCACATAAACTCTTATCATCCACCAGCACCCTGAGGCAAGGAGTTCGGCAGCTTAATTATATGTTGTGAGAGCAATTGCTCCCTTCTGTTTGTTTTGAACAAGTGAAGCTCTTTGAATCTTCAGCGTGATTGACACGAGTCGGGTGCTATGGCTGGAACAAAATGGTTGTTGGAACAAAAACATTCCACCTGTGTGAAAAGTGTGATTGCTTGAGAAGGAGAGCATTTGTGCTCCCGTCATTTATTTTCAAATGTCACAGGTCAATGTTCTGCATTATTACTAGCAGTGAAACTCAATTTGACACATTATTGTGAGAACTATTTAAAATGTCGAAGGGGATAGGCATATCGTACCTGTCTATCACACCAAGACGGAAAGCCAATTTGAATAAATTAACCATGACTTGAACCATCCATTTCAGACTCATTGACTAATGCTGAGATGACTGGGTTTTATTCCTTCCATGTACTGAACTTTGTAACGATTCTAAGAGTGTGTCTGACAGCCACTACCTGCTTTACACCAGTTATTTCACCTACAATTTCATCTCACTTTGCCAAAGGTTTCTCATATTCCTGCAGCTTGAAGTCTGATAAGGCATCAACTGGCATCCTTACAGACCTTAGAGAACATACAGAGATTACAAACAAACCAAACTGACTGTCATTATTGAATAGTCTCAGACTCACAACTGGGATAAAGTCATATTAGCTGTATAAAGTTTGAATTCATAACAAATCTCATAGGAGCCAGGATTATCAACACCTAGGGTCATTTTGAATCATTCAACAAATTGAGTCAAGCAACCTTCAAGCAGGACTTAGACTAACAAAATCCATTTTGTGTTTCACATGTTGCTAATGTAAAAGAGTTTTTCCCTGCAGCTACCTAGGCTGTCTCATCTCCTTGCAATGATATTCAAACTTGTGGAGTTCCTGGTCACACAGATCTGGGTTCAAATGAATCTTATGAAATGGATGTGTTCAGTCAACAGCAAATATTACATATCAGCAGAACTGTCCTGAGAACTGCTATAAAATATCTATGACCCTGACAGGGATGCCTTAGTCTCAAGCCTTACTGTAAGCCTGGAGGTCACTTTGAGGAAGATGGGATAAGCAAGAAAACATGAGGATTTGTATGTTCAATTATCCTGTGTGGACACCTTTTCCGTCTCCTGACTCTCTACGAAGTGTAAAAGCCCTTGGAGGGTAGCGCAAAGTGCCTGCTCAGGTGCATCAACTATCCAAGTGGTTCTGTTCCTTGGTCCCTTGTTCATGATGCCTAATAAAAACATTTTCCCTCTGAAAGATGTGTGCTCTGACTTCAAAAAACAGTTTCCCAAAGCTGAGGGAAAGTATGAGCCTAAACGAGCTGGGAAAAAATGTGTGTACATACATATATATACACACATATGTATAGTATGTATGTATGATATGTATTGGGAAAGCTTTAACAGGGGTTTACAAGGGCCAAAAAGCTATGATTTCATAAGAACAAGTAGAGGACAATTTTGGCCAAATGCACATTTTAATTCAGCATTGACATGAAGGTGGCAATTAGCCCTAGAATAGCAAAGTAAAACAAGAACATGAAGCAGAAATGCAAATCAGTATAAATTTTAAGATAAGATGGAAGTACAGAAAATGGAAAGGAGAAGATAAAGATGGCAAGGAAAGATCCAAATTATTGAACAGGAAGGAGCTTTCTAGGCTAATTAGGAAAAAGAGAAATGCCAGCGATGTCATGGGCCAACCTTGTGGAGACAGAAAAAATGTGAATAATGATTTAGAGACAGCAGAAATGTTCAATAAATATGTTTGTGCTGAGTTTGGAAAGAAAGAAGAGGATGTGTTTATATCACACAAGGATGTCGAAATACTTTCCACTCTACTAGCAACCAAGAAGGAAGTTAAGCAACTTCTTCTAGGGATAAACACATTTTATATGAACAGGATCTGCAAACTTGCAGCCAAGAGTCTTCCTAGAACTGGCTGAGGAAATTTCTGACCCCTTGACATCAGTCTTGGATAACTCCTGGAGCGCTAGGGAAATTCCAGAGGAGTTGGAGAGCTCTCATTATGTGCCAGTATTAGAAAAGAGAAAGTGGTCTAACACAAGCAGTTCTAGGGTGGCAAGTCTGACATAATATCATCACAATAACGGAAAAACTAATACAGGAGTCAATCAATACAGAATTAATGCGTGGGAACATAATTAGGGCCAGTTAACACAGACTAATAGAAAATAGGACTTGTCAAACACTCTTTGATGAGACAAAAAGTTGGTACAATAAAGGTGGCTAGCCAGATATAATATATTTAGACTTTTATAAAGCTTTGACTTTGCAGATCATGACAGTTTGATTAAAAAATTAGTGTGATGCAATGTCCATGAAACACTCCTTAAATGGATCAGGAACTGCTAAGCAATCTCCTAAAAAGTAGTTGTTTATGAGGCATCAAGGGCAGATGGGGGTGTTTCTGAGAAGGCAAGGTCTGTAGGAGTTGGTAGGAAGTCTGGCATGACTGTGCCTTGCCATCCATAATCTGGGAGGAAAAAACAAAATTGCTGTTAATGAAGCTATTGGTTGACACAAAGATTATCAAGGTGGTCAGTGCTCACAAGGACAGGACACCCATTCAGAGCTGGGGAGCTGAGCCTGTTTTAAACAATGTTCTCCTCCAGGAAGAAGCAAAGTTGGATATCTTCAGCCAGGGTATATAGGAAGTACTTACAGCATAATGTGTTGTCTCTGGAAAGCAGAGAATTGGGGGAAAATTGGGAGTTTGTAAAGGGCAAGCAATTCATCATCAATTCCCTCTTTTGATGGCTGATTTATTGTGTGATATTTGGATAGACAAAGAAGGTGCAAGGTATAATGAGTAGAAGCAAGAGCAGGAGTAGGACAGGTGTTTGAAATTTGGGAATGATCAGTGAAATTGCTCCTGGAATGCTGCATGCAAAAATTACCCCAGGGTGGAAGAGAGCAAATGCCCCTTTCTTGGGAGCTTAGGGCTAGGCACAGAAGTTGAGCACTGAATGCTCCTTCGGCACATAGCTAGCTGAGTTCCTCCCTGAGGGTGGGTGAAGCAGGAGTGTAAGTTTCCTGAATTGCTGGCTCCAGTTTAAGGACATGAATTCTGTTTACTTTCCTTATTACCTGCTAAAGCAGGTGGCTTAAGTCTTGCCCTCAGCCTCCTTAGATTAGTGAAAACAAGATCAAGAGGCATGCTGCAACAGCACATACACATCTTAGCAGGGATAATATGGCTGTTAGTAAAGATTTTCAGGAGCCGTTTGACACAGTGAGAAAGGCATGACAGAGACCAGTGTCAAGAACCTGAAGTCAAATTCAAGTTTGGAAATGCACGCCAATTTTTAATTTTAAATATGATTAGAGAAAACACTGAAGGGAAACACATAAGCTTCTGTCTTCTGACGCCCTCAGGTCATGAGATACCATCTCAGAAAATGTATTTTAACCAAGCACAAGTTATTGACATAAACTCAGAATGAATGTATAAAATTTAATGGTTCTTGATAGAGAACTCCTTAAACACTGTGCATCACTGAGTCTGCTTGTCCAGGAGAAGATTCCCCCCTTACGATGGGGATCCACTCAGCTCACCAGTCCTTTTGCAGTGTCAATTTTTCAGCTGACTGCGTGTTTCAGCAACAGTGAATGAGGTTCACATCCATGAAGGTGAACAGGGGGAAAGGAAAAAAGAAGAAAGAAAGAAGTTAGAACCAGTGGGAGGAGAGACTCAATGGCTCTAAGAATGGATTATAAGTTTAAAAAAAAAGATCAGATACAAGCAAGAGCAGAAGAGCAGTCGGTGTCCTTTAAGTTGTCCATGTTCAGTTGGACCATACTCACTTGGGATGTGGAGCAAGACACAATTTACCATGTGGCTCAGCTCCCCAGCTAAGGACTGTATCTTTCTTTTCCAAAAGGGATGTGAAATAAGTAACTGCAAGATGCTCAGGGATTGGGAAGTGCTTACAGTCTCACTACTTCCCTTGAGTATTTGTGTTGAGCTCTACTTGGTAATGATGCTTGCAGCTGTTATTTTGTAGCCTATGAGAAATTTGTTGGTGGGTCTTGTTTTGATCCTAGGGAGTTGTTTGTCTCCATCCCACCCACTAAGATCCACACCCAGAGTCCACGAAATGCAGTTTTTGTTGATAATGGCAAGCCTGAATGTACCAAAGAGCTGGAACTGCCCTTCCAGCTCTTCACCTGGAGATTCACAGTCAGTGATGGAAAAAAAAAAACCTTGGGTGGATATCAGTCACCTGAATTCAGGAGCCTGCATGCAGCCATACCTCAGCAACTTGAGCTCTCTGGGAAATACAGCTCAGTTCAGTTGCCTACCTGTAGACATTTAGTGCCATCTAAGATATCTCAGGATATCCAGGTCACTCACACAGGGCTTGAAAATGCAGTGCAGGACATATACCCTCCTCTCTGGGCCAGCAGGAAGTCCAAAGGGATCCCGCAGGTCCCAAGTGGGTTTAGACTACTATGTGCATGTAAACCAAGCCACAGCCAATACTGTCAGTGTAACTGGGGTGCAGCGGGGGCTTAAATCCCACAATGGATGTGTATGCACCCAGCTCGCACGCAGACACCCACACAGCAGGCATTTATGTTTAGGCAGCCAAGCAGAGAGCAATTTAGCATACTTCATGGACTGCCCATCATTCACTTCACCTCCCTTGTTGCTGGCTTCCTCATTCACACGTGCAGGCTACTGACTACACCAGTGACCACACCAGTGATCTTACAAGGCCTTCTGAAGCCAAGCACCACCCCACCCACATTAGGATTCCCCAGGGAAAGGCTTTTTCCTTCCTGCAGCTCTGCAAGTCCCCCCCCCGCCCCCCCCCGCCCCCCCCCCCCCCCCCCCCCCCCGGTACAAGCCCACCACCATCCTTGTGGATGCGTGAGCCAAGAAACTGGGAAGTGCATGGTGCCACCTTCTCACTGGGCCACCATGCATCCCCACTTGCTCTGACAGCTCTGTCCTGACTCCCCAGCTCTGGCCAGTGTCTTTTCCTTAATGGGAGGACAATGGTCTGTAAAGGGAGCTGGGAGGCTGGAGTCAGTGCTCCAGTTTGTCGAACACAGCAGGAATGAGAGAGAGGGAACAGCTGTCAGAGCCCATCAGTGCCCCTTTCTCATGTAATTCTGGGAGGGGAGGCACTGCAGCTCATTCACACTTTAAAAAAAAAAAGGGTAGGGGGGTGCCTAGAAGGGTGAGCAGCAATCTGTAGATATTCATCCCGCCCCAGCACAAATCTTAAGTGCTTTATTTACCTCTGATGCAGAGGCACAAGAGCCAGAGAGCTACTGCGCCTCTTCAGGCTGGGACCAAGCATTTTGATGCATATGAACAGCACACTGACTTCATTAAAGTGTTCGATTAATGCCAGAAAGGACCCACTCCAGCAGCTGCATTTATCACTAGGGCGACGGCATATTTAGAGAGAGTGATTTGGTAGGCCCTTAGCATAATCAGTATAGATGAACCTACCTTGGAGAAAAAAAAAAAAGACGTAGCTTTTAATAGACCCATAAGTGCACTATGAATATTTATTGTGCCCGTCCTTTCAGTGGGGACATGGTGAGGTGGTGAGCAGAAGTGGGACAAGGCGGTGGGCAGGATCATTCAGCAATGCATGCCCTTGCCCATAGGGTGTTTGCTGTTGTTGTCAGCGAGTGGGAGCTGGCATGCCAAACTCTCCATTAGTTCTGCAGATCAGCCCCAAAATGGTGATACTCCTGGGAAACCCACTGTCCTCTCCACCCTCAGAGAGGCACTCAGCTCCAGCATGTGATTCAGACCCCAGGGGACTGTGAATGCAGAGGTATCTCCCTAAAGTCATACTGAGATCAAGCATGGCCCTTGTGTGGTCCCCTGAGCTAGGGGCCATGTACATGCCATGACTCCAGGTACAAGCATGACATCTACAGGGCTCAGCACCCCGTGTCTAGCTCTCATCACACCTGGGTCAGACCAAAGACCCCACATCCCATTCACAAAGATGGCCAACAGCAGATACCTGGGCAAGATTAGAAGAATAAAGCAATTGTACTGTCCCAGTCATTGGGAAGTTGTGAACCAGGGACATCCTGAGCCACTGATGATATATGGGTGGTTAATGATTCTCCGCAGAACCATTCTTCTACAAATTTGCTCTTTCCTTCTGTTTCATCCCTGTTCTTCATCTCTCCCCAGGCTCATCACCACTCTTCAAGGCAATGTGGAGTTTTCTTTTCTTTACATTTATTTTTTATGCCTTTCAGTTTTGGAACCTTCAAGATAATGGTCCTAAAAATAAGTGATTACCAAAAGGAGGCTGAGAGAAAGGGAGAAGAAAAGAGAGGAGAGTTACATGCAGGAGGTTGCCCTTCGAGAACTGTAGAACTCAGTGCAGGTGATCTGAGGACCCACTGAACAGCCGAGATGTTAGTGTGTGCATCTGTGTGTGAAGTTGTGAGTTTACTGTAAACTAGGACAGTGGTGGTTTAGCTAGAAAATCCCTCATAAAGGAGGAATAACTAGGACCGTATTTCCAAAAAAGGAATTTTTTAACAACCTCCTTAGGGAAGGGGGGGATGGAAGAATACTTCACTTGGAAAACAAACAGAAAAAAAACCCTACACGGACATTTTCATTAATCTCTGGAGGCTGTTAGGTCAAATTAGGAGATTAAATCTGATCATTGAAGTGTGAAGCAGGGGGATTTTAGCCCATTCTGAGGGCAAATCTCAGTGCAGTGTGAATGTTGAAGCTTTCTGCCAAAGGTTTCTACATGTACATATCACTGTAACAAATACAACTTTGTATAGTTCTCTCTGCCTGTATACAGAGGCAAATGTGTAGATGCAAGCAAAGATCAATTTTTTTTTATTTAGTTGCACCGCTAAAGATGTCAGTTTCTGTAATTGTCTCTGCCTCATTCTCTAATATACATGACCTTTAGTAAGCAGGACTTACAGTTTGACAGCAAGGACTATTGAAAAACGCAAGGAAATCCTGGCTGGATTAAATTTTTAGTCCATTTCATTTCCATCCGCTGCTTACAGCCAAGTTGTACGTGGATCTCAAACTAAAGATGGCAATTTGGGAAGCAATTTTCTTGAATTGCAGGTACAGCAGGATGCAGAGGAAAGTAATGGTAGGATCAGGCAGTTAGACATGTCATAAACATTTAAGCTAACGGTTAGATTTAATGGACTTTCATTCATTCACTCTCTTTCCCTCTCATTTTTTTAAAAATATCCATGAATGAGAGGAACACCCCTGCCTCCTCCGCCCCCCAAAAGAAAATAAACCAACAACAGGTCAACACCTTACTGATAAAGGGCAAAATTACCGGTTTTGCAGTTCCCAGTGGAATCGGTTTCCTTCCATTGAAACAAACATCTCATTGAAGCACCTGCTAGTGGCCCAGAGATGCTGCAGCAAGGTCACCCCACTTCCCATGAAGAAGGTGCACCCCATGGGTAAGCAATGCACCTGGAAGGCACGGGACTGTGCCATTACCGTGGCTTTTGTGGTCTGGCTGGAGTTTGCAAACCAGGGACTTTTCTCATCCTTCCTACTTCAAAAGAAAACAGTACAGACAGCAGTTCATTGTAATTAACAAGGATTTTGTGGCTTCTGGATTCTCCTGCTGAGGATGTGGTATGAAAATGGGTCTTGCAAGAAACTGTGAGTGTGCATCCCTTGAAAATCACACCCCTAACTTCTTGTCATGGCATCTCAGATCTTAGATCCCTTCCCTGGTGTGGGCAGTCAAACGTTTCAGAATACCCACTGGATAATGGGGTTTCACCCTCACCTGAGTTGCTGACTGGCTTCCAGCTTGGCATTCTGTCCTGGAGCATCCTGAGGCCATGAGCGGTTCCGTGGGGCGGGTACCTGGAGGTGGGGAAGGACAGTAACCCCCCGGTCTGCTGGAGTGGCTGGGGACATCCCAGACAGGATGCCGAGTGCACTGAGCTTGCCCTGACCACAACGATGAATGGGGAATGAAATTCAGCAGTGCTCCGAGCAGGTCCATGTGCTTGGGAACCAGCAGTGCACCTCATGAATAGTTCCCATCTGTCGAGCTCTCGCCCTGTACTGGGAGGAGAAAAGAACCCAGGTGCCACAGACTTGGGATTTCTCACAGGACATTTCTCTGCTCACCTCTACCAGTCATTTCTGCAAACCTCAACTGCTGTGAACATGACCTGAATTTGAAACAGATGCAATGGTCCAGAAACCTGGACTTCCAGATACGGGCAAAATTGTGTCCAAGGTGTGTGGGGTATTTCAGGAGACAGATGGACGGTTTGGCAGCTGTCCAGAGGAAAGCACTGAAAACAATGTAAGAAAAGATCAAAGACACTGGGGCTTTTTAGTCTTGAAAAGAGAAGCCCAAGACATGAGCATAGCTTTTAAATGTTTAAAAAGCTGTTTCAAATAAGAAAGGAATTCTCCATGGACTGGGGATGGGACAAGAAGTCCTAGTCTAGGAGGGAGGTTCAGATTAGATGTTAGGAAACCTCTAACACTAGGAATAATGAAGTGCTAGGACAAGTTGTGTGGGGAAGAGGTGAAGTCTTCATTTCTTGAGACATCTACAAAGAGCTTAAACACGTACCTGTCTAGGACGGAGACAATCCTGCCTCGCAGCAGGGTCTCGTGGTCTCTCCTAACTCTATCTCCTCTTGGCATATGACTTCTGCAATGGACTGAGAGAGTGTACCTTCCCAAAATAAATGCCTTTGGCCAGGGAGCGGGGTTATTATTGGCATTCCTCTCCCTCGGATGATTTTGCTGCAGCAACAACTTTTGTGCACAGGACTGGCTCCTTCCATCAGGAGGTGCTCAGGCTAACCTGGCCTGAGGGCAAGCCTGTGAGCAGAGACCGTGCCATGGCTTAGCTCATTGGCAATAATTCCTGGAAGCTTCAGGATCCCAGCCACCTGGTTCCAGTCTTGCACAAGGCACAAACAGCCTGCTGTGGGACTTACACCAGCAAGAAGTGTGAGCAGAATCAGGTCTGTGTTTCCTGATGGAGGACAATTAATTAACCCAAAGCTCGGACATTACAGACACATTTCTGCCTGAGTTGTCTTTCTCCATTGCATGCAGGAGGGATGGAAATCTTTGCAATGCAAGCCTGGAGATGAGGCCAAGGGGTGTGCTGGGTGCTGCTCCCCAGCTGTGTGCTGGAGCCTCCAGCTGAGCCCCAAACGCTCCGGGTTGCATCCTGCGCAGCAGGCAGTTGTTGTCGCTGCAGCTGGCAAAACCACACAAAAGCCATGCAGGGTTCTTTCCGTGACTGATAGGCAGGCAAAATGCTGGGTGCTTACACCATTTATTCAGTGTTCCCCACTCAGGCACAGAGCAGTGGTGGTTGGAAATGAGAGGGAGAAAGGCGGAGGCATGAACAGCCCACAAGGAAACACACGCAGTGTAGGGAAAGGGAGGTTGATTTGCTTGAGTGCAAACACTAATTAACTGGGGCAGCAGGCACACATGGGCAGGATGCCTGTATACCCCGCAATACACACGAACACACACACACACACACTCACCCCAACCACAAAGAAGCAGTCACCACACTTGAATACCCAGATGCAATGCCTGTGTGCTGATGGTGAACACATATGAGTTGTACGCACATCACAGTTGGTATATTCACAGGCAGACTGCAGCTGCACTTAAGGGGTTGCACATACATCACAGACTACTTTTACATACAAGGAAACACACATATTCACTGCAACCATGTGTGCCTGATGGATGAACAAAACATCCCCCCTTCCCCTGGCTCAGTAAGCACAGCTGTGGTGCAGAGTGTATTACTCATTTGCAGACACCATGACCACATACACAAAGATATTTTCCACCTGCCTTGCACTTGTTGGCCATCTCTGCAAGACCCTCACGCATGATCGGTGCATGCAAACCTCTGCAGCTCAAGGTGGAGGGAGCCCCAGAGATGTGTCCCACTCGCCCAAATGGCATCCTGTGTGTAAGCCCAGCAAAACGTCCGCATGGATTTAGAGCCTGTGGTTGGTAGCCTGATCTGGTAAGGTCCTTCCTGTAGCTCTAACAGCTTTTAAAAAATCCCAACATATCATTCAGATAAAAAGTTGCAGTTGAAGAGTCAGGTAATTCCCAGGTGAGTGCTGCATGGGACATCCTGAACTCTGCCCACATGCAAGTCCAATGCGAGAAGGGCGAGTGGGATGGAGGTTGCCAAAGCTCTAACATTGCTGAGCAATTCGATTCCCTCCCGGGGCTCCCCAGCTCAGCTGGAAAGTTTTCTGTATTGACACGAGCACCATTTATTTTGGCTGCACAACGCTGTCTCCAACAGCCCCGCAGATCCAGCTGTGTCAGGAGAGGGACTGCACACACAGCCGCACATCCCCACTGGGTACCAGTGTCATGGCCTCTCCTGGCTGTGCTGGAAGGGGACAGTCCAATGGATGGGGTCAGGCTGCCCCAGGGGTGCAAGAACGATTGCCTCCAAGTCAGATTTTGTCCTTGCTGATGCGAGTCCTGCTTCATTAGCTGCGCAACATCCAGCCTGCATGAGGCAGAGCTGAATAGCAATTTGCCACCGCAGCTCCCCTTTGCTTCCAATCAGACCACTTACCTGGGGGCCAAAGCCTGCATTTAAGTGCCTCACTTCAGAAACCCCTGCTTGTGATGCTCTGCTGAAGTATTTCCATCACAGAAATCTCCACAACCTGCCATCTCAGCAGCAAGGCCCAGAGTTGAATGAGTCACAGAGGCTCAATTTCCCTGACGTGCTCCTGGGGAATAACATTTGCTTATCGACCCCCACCTGGGGCTTTTCGAGGATTAGTCTCTAATGCAGCCTGGCTGCGGATGGGATGCAGAGCTGGCGTAAGCCAACCTGCTCCCTTGCTCTCAGGGAAGTTTGCTTTATTCTTTGACCACAGTATTTGTTTGGGGATTTTTTTTAGGTTTGCTCTTTACAAGCTCTGTACAAGCACCAGGCATTCATACTTTTGTTTCAAGAGCGAGCACCCAGGTCCAGGTGGGATGAACAGTGGGGGGAAAAAGGGTTTGCCTTTGCTGCTGTATCTTCTGCAGAGCAAGAGACTGTGATTCCCCGGGGCTGGCTGTCAGTCTAGCTTCTTTCACAGGTACTAGTCAATCACAAACATGTATGAAAAATAAACCTGCCAAGACAGGAGAAAACCAACAAAAAACCATCAGTGTTTGCTGAAAAGGAGGAAAGCTGAGCAGCACAACATTAATTCCCACTTTCTAACATGGTGTCACAGGATACGGGAAGTTTTATGAAAAATAACCAAGAATAGCTATACGTGAAAGGCTGGTATTTGGCAGACAGGTCTCCTTTGCAAAATGTCCCCTGTGCTGGGACACAGGTTAGGTCTGACATACAGACCTAACCCAGAGGATGACCTGCTGTGCCGTTAGGTAGTGCCCTGGGCAGTGAATATGTGGAGCTTTGCTCAAAAGGAACGATACTAAAACAAGAATGAAGTTCTCCACTCTGGATTTGGGTGAACATGCCAGCACACGCTAATCCTCTAAGGGCTCAGACACTGCTGCAAGAGCTTTCCGCCCTGAGCATGTTACCCAACACACGATGACCGAGGACACTGCTATTGCAATTTGCCTCTCATTTGCACTCACCGATGTGTGTGCAGACAGCTACAGTGACCCAGCAGCAGCAAGACCCTGAGTGGAGACATCAGAAACAGAACCAGCGTTACACATTTACCCCAAAGGCACGCACTGAGTTTTCTCAGTCATGAGCATCAGTAGGTCCCACCTCAGTTCTCTGGGTCTGGAAGGTTTCTTGGCATGGCAGTAAGCCATGCACAGTATCTGCCCTATGCCACAGTCGATAGCACCTGTACTGAGAGGACATCATCAACACAAATATCTCAAGGGTGGATGTCACGAAGACAGAGCCAGACTCTTTGCAGTAGTGCCCAGCGCCAGGACAAGGGGCAATGGGCACAAACAGAAGCATAAGAGGTTTCAGTTGAATATGAGGAAATACTTCTTCACTTTGAGGGTGCCAGAGCACTGGCACAGGCTGCCCAGGGGGCTGTGGAGTCTCCTTCTCTGGAGATATTCAAAGCCCGCCTGGACGCAGTCCTGTGCAACCTGCTCTGGGTGAACCTGCTTTAGCAGGGCGCTTGGGCTGGATGATCTCCGGAGATCCCTTCCAACCCTTGCCATTCTGTGTGATTCTGGGATACTCCTGGGACACCTTGCTGCCCCCCATCCTGCAGTAGCTTTTCTGCAGCAGCTCTGTGCCCAGGCTCATTTCTCGTAGTGCAGGTGGTACAGTACATCCTTCTTTTGGAGAGGCATCAGAGACCTTGAATGACCTTGTATAGGCTGAGTTTCCAGATCAGGCCTTTAAAAGCAAGTGCTAAGTATAGGCTGCAAATTTCTGCTGCTGTGATGCGTTGATGTGGTTGTGGTGAGGGGTGACCTCCAACCAGTGCTATCCTATGGGAAATTCCTTCTGCACATATGTAATCTGAGGAGCAATGCTGTACTTTGCATGGGGATCTTGCTTTGTAACAAAATCATCGTTTTTCTGGTCCAAGCTGAAATCTTGCTTGGGGTCAGGACTGCCTAAGGCTGGCCAGTCTGTGAGCTCTTATTTTGCACACATTCAGTGCCTGCACAGATCAGAGCCCCAGTAGTAAATAGAGCCTCTGTTCCTTGCTCCTTCTGCTTGCTTTGGTACCTTTGCAGGGAGACCATTAAGCTATTGGAGATGAGCCAGCAATTCAGAGCCAAATCAAAGCCAACAGCCCCAGACTGCAGCCTTACCGTCTTCTAGCATAACAGGCTGCCTGCAGGCAAGTTCAAACAAATGCTGCTACAGTGCCAATCTTTCAATACAGGTACAAAACAGACATCATGGTTCAATACAGCCGTATTGCACTCTGACATACAAATAACTGGTTTGCAACGTAAAGGAACAAGCCTAAATAAATCTTCTGGATAGAAAAATCAAGCTGATTTGGAGAAGGAAGCTGCTTCCAAGTTTCTGTGCAACTTTGCAGGGAGGTGGGCTGGGCTCCTGAGGAAAGGAAAAGCCATCAGGAGAGGAATCTGCGTGGCTACCAACTGCAACAGAAGTGTGATGCGCATGTCTACTCCCATTAAATAGTACAAGAGCTAGGAAGTAGTAAGGCCATTTAAATGTGTTCAGGTTGATCAAAGCTAAGTACATCCATGCCAGACAAGGCAGAAACACAGGGAGTTAGACCCAAAGGCCAAATATTCTTGTCCACATTTTGCCAGTGAGGGTGAGCAGGTGCAGGTCTGGTGAGGGTGACCAGAGCTGCTGCCCCCTTTTCCTCTTTGGGAGCACATTTGCAGGCACTGCTAGAACTTACATTGCTTGGGATTGACCCTGGAGGAGCTTGCGGGAGAAAGCTGAGGGGTTTTCTCCTGTGAGCTGAAATCCCCCACACAACAGGCTCCTGCTTGAGTGCTATCTGTATTGCTCTACTAGCAGAGGTGTCCCAGGGCAGACCACTCGTGTGGGTGGTCTAAAAAGAAGCACAGGCTCAGTGTTAACTCGTGGATGAGGGGAATGCAGGGAATTTCACTCTCTTGGCAGGTCCCTGCTGGGAGGTTATTTCTCTCTCTGCTGTTTTCCTCCACGCTTTGTCATCTATATAGCCTGAGAGCTGTGTGAAGCAAGAACTATCAAGTGTTGTGCATATAAACAACAGCCACGACACAGGTTTGTATTTTAGCTGGGTGCTTTTCAGCCTCACAGATTTTAAAGAATAAATAAATATATATATTTATCTACTATTCACAGAAAAACATAATAGCAAGCTAAGCCTACAGGTGCATGTGTGAGCACTCCCAGCTGGACCGATCAGTCCACATGCCAAGCACAAATAACTGAGACAGATAAGAAGCAGCCACTGTGGAGCAGAGATTATATAGTGGACAGAGAGCTCAGGAGACCCTTAACCTGCTGGAGAATAAGAGACTTCATGTTGTTTTTTACAGGCAGTGGTACCCAGGATGGAAAACATGATGTGCTTAAAAGACAAACCACAGTACCAGGAACAACACCAAAGCATACTGTGCTGGAGGCATTTACACTGCAACAGCAAACAGCCCAGGAGAGCCATCGATTGCAGCCAGTTTCTGATGGGAAGCTAAACTAACGATTACTGGGGATGTCACAGACCCCAAAGAAGAAGTGGGAGAACAAGCCCCCTGACAGTTTTTGGTACTGGAGCTGATGGGAGATGATTTCCTAAACCCTCCCAAAGACATTGGTGTGTCTGGCCCTGATGTGGGCACAGACATCTCTGTGGAGCATTGAAAGCTGCGTGGGGGAGCCCAGAGAAGAATGCTTCGTTTCCTCTACTCTGTCCAGCTCAGGATATGGTTTAGATACTGGTTCTGCTCCCGCCTGTCATGACCAAATTCTACCAGGGTTTTATTTTCACAGAGAGGTTCTTCAAAGGATGGGTCCCTCTAAGCTCAGCACCCAGCTTTACCAAAGCAGGAGTTGCCCTCATGCTTTGCTGGTCCTGGGGGATCACAGACCATCAGGTGAGCAAGGGTTTCTGAAGTGAGCTTGCTCTTCGTGGGAGCACATTCCCGTCTCCACTCCCATGGGGCCTCTGGAAAGGCTGGTCAAGGGTAGCAGCACACACGGAGCCAGGCTGATGGTTAATGCTCTGCTAACACCCCAGTACCTCTAAGGGACAATGTGCACAGTCCTGATCATGTTGCCATGCTCAGGGGCTGCCTGCTCACCCCATCCTTG
This sequence comes from Gorsachius magnificus, assembly GCA_034008185.1. NCBI lineage: Eukaryota > Metazoa > Chordata > Aves > Pelecaniformes > Ardeidae > Gorsachius > Gorsachius magnificus. The sequence goes on along the minus strand of CM067109.1, from coordinate 10,921,292 downwards.
CTTCTACAGCCTTGGCTCCATTAGTGCCATAATGAGCAGGAAGAGCAGCTGTGCTGCCAGGGCTGAGCAGATACTTGCTGTTCTGTGGGCTCCTTCAGTCGTGGGGTGGCATTTATCTGCTTTGGGGAGTATGCTGGATCAGTGGGGAGGTTGGCACAGGTCTGTGAGGTTGTCAGTGGGGCAGACTGGAGCTCTGAAGAGAGGTTTCAGCATCCTGAGGTGGCTGCTAAGCCCCAGGGATGTTCTCTTTGCCTGAGGCTGACAGCTCATTTGAGTCACACAGGTTTCCCCTTGCCTGGCAAGGGACATCCATCAGTTTCTCCTGAGATGTAGATCCACAGCCAGCTTCTTCAATGGGGTATTGATCCACCAAGCACACATGCCTGTGGAAAGCCAATGAGTCCAACTGGACATCAGCAGCTGAAGTTGGTCCTATGGCCCTTACTTAACCCAAAGGACACTGGTCCCTGGGTTTGCAGTGGCTCCTGTGACCACCTTTCGCATACGGCTGTCCTGCAGCAGCCCATGCCAACTGCAAGCATGGCCTGCCCTTGCAGAGGGCAGGAGACAACCGACAGAAACAGACACTCAGCAGCAAAGAGCAAACGGTATCCATAGATTGCATTTGGTTATCCCAGTTTCCCCGTGGGAGCAAAGAAGCCTCTCACGATGACCCCAGTCTGTCATGTGCACATTAAAACCCCTTGGACAAGGGTGTCCCAGCCCAGAGTAAAGGTGTTCAGAGACCCCCACAGGCAATGCAGACCACACAGAATCACACCAATGAAGCTGCAAAGCAGCGATATTAGCGGGGGATGATAAAGCTTTGCCGTCTTAGATGATAAACACCATCGGTGGCTGCTTAATAGGTAATGTGGGATTGGCACAGTCCCAGGGCAGATGTAACATGCCTGCGAGTATGTATATGTGTGACTTCACATAAATCCATGTCTGACACAAGGACCTTTGTGAACTGGGTTATAAATAATTAGCTGGACATGTCTGTATTTCTTTTTGCAGCACCACCGGCACTAGGACAAAAGCGGAGGTCTCCTGCATGCACAGCGTCTTGGATTGCATGGCCAGAAGGGGCAGGTGATGGTTCAGGCAGCGCAACCCCTCACTGCAACCTGTCCAGACATCCTGTAATGAGTCTGGCAGTTTGTGCTCAGCCAAGAAACCTGGCCCATCCTATCTGAAGAAATGCCTAGAAGGTTAATGCAATATAACCCTTGGCGGCTTGTTCCTGGTATAAATGAGGTCTTATTTTGAGGAATTTATGATTAAAGTGAATCAAGAACAGTCATCTTTCCGAATATAAGCTGAAGGTAGTCTCTGATTTATTTCTCATGATGCATTTGGTCATGTTCTGTTGTCTTTGCAAATCTGTATTTTTATTGCATTGACATGTTTCTCAGGTTTAGGTTACATTTCTAATAAATATCTGATGCCATGTTGATTTCCTGTATCGTATTTCATTAGTCTTCGAGAAGAATGGAGCACCGTTTTTATAAAAACCAGCAGTCTTAAAAGGAGTTTCTAACATGGGGCTTGTCTGCGTTTAGCAAGTGATAGCTGGTTCCCTAACAGTGCTGGTATTGTTAAAAGCGGTGCAACCTGCCTTCGCATGGACTTGGTTATCTCAGGATAAAGGTGCCTTATGCCTGTGTAACCATTTCCATGTGTAAAGAGGAATAACTCCGAAACTGTAAATCAAGACTTTTAGTGGCATGGCTTTAACTGGTAAAAATCACACTGCTAATGGACCCATGGCTGAAACAGGGAGAGAAATCTTGGTCTAGAGAGAGGAATTCCTGGTGCGGAAGCTGTAAGAGTTTTAGGGTCCCTGTCTGCAGTCCTGTGTCAATACTAAACTGGAGTATACTGGTCTGCTTTTGTCATCATGGTGAAATAAGTATGGAGAAGATATTCTGCTGCAGGACTGGGTCACAGGGCAGCAAAGAAAAATGGACCCATTGGCCCTCAGTGCTGGGGTGCCAGGGTGGGCAGAGGAGGCTTGGGACTGGGTTTGCTGTGTTTGGCTCAGGGCACAGCTGCCCAAAGCTGAATCCCAATGCATTTCCCAATCCATCCCCACACAGAAAACCCTGTGAAGTCTGAAGACCGTCTCTTGTGACAAAACCCCCAGGCAGAGAAGGGATCTTCCAGGGCTCCTAAAAAGACCACTGACATTGGAGGGACAGGGCAGCATGTGATGGGAAAGATGTGAAGGGAAAAGGTGGTGGCGGCAGCCCCCATGGTGGAATAATTCCCTGCAGGTTACGTTCAGCCCAAGGCCTAAGCATGCATTTATCTCACCACTATACATCTCCATCACTGCACTACAATAAGAGACTGAAATCTTTGTTATTCAAATATCCTCCCCGTGATAAACTACATTATTCTCAGTATTTTCAAGGATCCCTCTCATAGACATATCTCTTATTTCATTAACTCAGTTGCTGAAGATGAAATCCCTTCTTCCTTAATTGCTCTGCTCCAACCATCCTTGTTACTCTTCATGAAAGAGGCAGACAATAATCCTAATATCCTCCCTTTTTTGTCGCTGTTGCTTAACAAAAAGAGCCTTGAAATCATTGCCCCTTATTTCCCAGACCTGGCTGGCCGATAGGAAATAATTAACTCCTATCTGTGCTGACGGAGTGGTGGCTGGTGTGTAGCCAGTTCCAGGTAGTTTGTTATTCCTGCTTTATCGCCTGCTGCAGAAGGGACGCTGCAAGATTATTTAGCAAAGCTTTGCCTGGGTATTTATCACTACAAGTTTGAAGAAACAGTGCTAGTAATGATTTTTTTTTATTTTATTATTTTCTTAAATAAAGGGTATTGTTTAGTCTCAGTGATGCAAATGACAAATCTTCTTGGACTCATTTCATTTAGTGAACAAGATTGTCTTTGCTGCAGCCTGTGCTACAGCAGATGATCACACAGAGACACCCAAGGGATGCAGAAAGCTGGGACCTGCTCGGGGGCAGCATCAGCGCTGGAGCTCTGAGAGCTGCCTGCACAGCTCAGGTTGGGGAGAAGGCAACTTGGAATTTAACCAAGCTTGCAATCAACTTCTGCATGAGAGCAGCTTTGTCTGATCATCCCAAAGGTCCCCTTAGCTCAGTATCCAAGAGTAGGCAACAGCAGATGCCAAGAGAGGAGCAGGAGCATGAGCCAGCATATCTAATCGATATTTCTCCCTGCCTTGTGACTTGCATCTTGGGACTTTCTGCCACAAATGGGGCTTCCACTGGTGTCTCCAGCAGCTTTTTTGAACGCATTAAAGCCTTTAGTGCCCACAACATCCCACAAGAAGGAGTCCACAACTGCATTAGGTGCTTGTTTTGAATCTGCCACCTGCTAATTTCACTTATTGCCTCCCAGTACTTGTGTTGGAAAGGACAATGAACAACTTTTCCCTGTGCTCACTCCCCCGGCCACTCAGGATTTATTATATTCCTTCCCTCCAGCTGTGACTGAGAAAAAAATCTTTCTAAATCTCAGCTGAGGTAAAAACGCATTAATCACTACCTTGATTAATTACTGAAGGATCATTTCCTCTCTGTGATACATGGAAACCCCCAAACTTCTTGAATGAGAAGTACACTCAAGGTGTTCAGTGTCACATCCATCATCTCCATGAGCATCACTGTTGACAGAGGCACATGTGGCAGCTCAGACATCCTCCTTGCAGTGCTCAGTGATGCACATTCAAACTTCTGCCTTGCTGGGCAGGGTGTGTTAGCAATCTGGCAGCAAAACCTCAGTTTTGGGAAGATGTCCCATGGTGATCCTCTGGTTCCCAGTTCCATGGTGAGAGTCCTATCCTTGCTTCTTTAGAGCACTGACACCCCTGATGCCTCAGCTGTCACGCAGGGCTGTGGCACGCTAGAAAATGTCCTCAGACCTGTGGAAGAGCTCAGTTATGGTTGGATTTACTCCCACAGGAGGCAAGATCCCTTTGCAAACAAAACCCAGCTTGCAGTGGGCCCTGCACGTCTTCCCACAGTTGAACACAGCCTGGACTGATCCGCAGCCCTCACATGGCTCTTACCCCTTCCTGGGCATGGCTGAAGAATCTCCGTGTGGGAAGCTGTGGTCCATCCCCCTCCTCTTCAGGGCAAGACAGAGGATTTCATTCTCCAGGATTGTCAAACTGGGGCCAACCACTGACATAAAATTTACTCTGATGGGGGGAGGAGGGTGATGGTGGTAAAGCAGCTGTCAGCATGTTGCTTGCAGCCACAGAGAAAAAGCCATCTCATGTCATGGGAAGGATTCATCTTTTATCTCTGCTCTGACTTCTTCACACAGCTTCTCTCTCTATCCTCTGCAGTTTTCCAGCTTATCAGCTCCTCTGCCTGGCGATCAGCTGAGTAGTCTTTAAGGCAGGAGAGTGGAGAGGTGGTACAATGCGTAAGCAGCAGATCAGAGCTGGCCTGGAGTACCTTTCCTTCAGGGCTCATCTTAGAAGTATCACAACAGTATGTCTCCTCTGCCCCATGCTGAGGGTGCAGAAGGACCATGGCTCTTCCTTTGTTTTGCCCTCTGCTGCCAGGCAAACATAGGTGCTCATCCTCAGGCCCCATGAAGTACCAAAGCCAAGTCCTGGTGCAAGGACTCAGGCTTTTTGTGGGGTTGAGAGGTGCCTTTTGAAACACGAGGACATGGAGTGCTCTGCAGCTTGTAAAAGGTGACACAGAAGCTGTGTGGACCTTGATGGGACAAATGTCTCCTTCATAGTTACCTTGCTGGGTGCTGAACCCAGGGGAGCAGATCCTGATATCTCCCCTGGGCTGTGGTCCCTGTGTTGTCTCCATGCACAGGTATGGTGACTGGTGCCAGTCATGCTGGCAAGAGGGAGGGAGAGGCTGAAATGGTTTGGAAGGACTGCCTGTAAAGCCAACACCTGGCAAGGTTTCCATTCACAGAAAACAGAGGGAAGCTTCAGGTGGCCTTCTGGTTTTCTGTGCCCAGAACATTATGAGGCATGACCAGAAAATCCAGGCAGAGCAGAGAGAGAAAACGGGTGAAGCCTTCAGTGGTGGAGCATGGCCATTGCAACCTCTATTTCCAGAGGACAAGCAAGGATAACGCAAGAACTCCTCTCAGCCTAACCCCTGGAAAACAGACCACAACACTTTTGGGACAGAATCCTTCTCTATTGGGGTAGCAGCATCTTTCCTGCCAATTTCTGATCCTGGGGTCCCCAGGGTCATGGTTGCTCGTGACCCACCAAGAGCTGCTCTGATGGCATAACCCAGAGGTGGTGGCTGATTCTGCCAGACACAACTTGGATGCACCAAGCACTCCGCTGTCCCTGGGGCTGTTTGGAGATGCTTTGCATCTCCAGCAGGGAGGAGGGAGGAGCAGAGCATTTCCAACTGGAGCCAAGAAAACTAATGGATACATTTCTTTTCCCAAGGCAGGCAAATTATTTCTGCTCCCAGCTGACCCCTTGACCACAAAAAACACCATAAAACAGCAAGAGTGTGTAAAAAATAAACACAGGCACGCATCAGCCTTCCGGATTCCCGTCCCCCGAGCCAGAGGAACTCGGGCCGCGGGCAGAAGGAATGTGGTATTGCATCGGGAGCCATCGGGATGGGATCAGGGACAGGAACATTTTATAACTGGCCTCTGGACCCCGCGAAGGAGCAGAGGGAAGGAGGAGTGATGACTACTCTTATTGTAAAGGGGGGTGAATTTGAAACTCATCTGCATGTTTTGCAAGGACTGGGATTTACAGCATAAACTGCTTGCTCTGCTCCTCTGACTCTTGCTGTCTTGGCTCCTCTGGCCAAGTTTACATCAAGGCTGTCCTGACCGGCAAGGAGCTCTGCAGAGGAGATGCAGACGTGGGGCAAGATTTGTGCTGCAGGGCCTCAAGGATCTGTAGGGAAGCATATAAAATTGAAGCAATTTTTTGCCTCTCCCCATTACGTTGCAGCTGGCAGAGTTAGAGAGAGGGGGAGGCAGAGACCCAGTGGGTTTCCACCCTGCAAGAGGAGTCTGAAGAAATGCCAGGGTCAGACTGTGGAAGTCTAATATAAGCTAAGAGACATTGACGTTCACACCAGACGTGGCATCCGGCACTGAGACTGGGGACAAGCAAAATTTATATCAAGAGAGAGGCACGTGGTTTGCTCAGCTCACTGACAACTGGGCTTGCGATCTGCCATCCTCAGCAATGGACTATGAGAGCCATTCTTGCTTTACCCAAAGGTTTTGCTTCAACAGAATGGGAGGACAAGGTTCCACGTGGCTTTGACCTCTGCTGGTACACAGAAATATGAATGTCAAACCAGTTTCAGTATGGGAAGGGGCTGACTCTTCTTAGCGCTGCCCCTGGAATCCCAGAGAAATCCACCCCAGAAAGCTCACATGGACTGAGAAAACACATGAAGGTTTACCTTACAAAATCTGCCCCCAGGTAGTCTCCATCAGCATCTGCAACTTGCTTGCTTTCCAAGGATGCATTTTACAATCGAGAACTAGAGCTGCTCAAATACAGAAAGTAATTCCATCACTGCCCCCTGAGAGGATGAGCACTGCAAGCTGGTTGGGCCAGGACCTCAGCCAGCATCATGGAGACGTCTCCAGCCCAAGAGCCTCAGCGCAGCAGTAAGTGGCACGGTGTACCTCGTGGTCCAGTGTGAGCCACCTGGGCTCCTGCCATTGCGGATCACTGACAGAGAAAGCTGCTGGCTCTCTTCTGACTATCTCAACTTAAACCTTGTACAGCCCCAGGAGTAACACGATCCTTCAATACCCAGATTTCATACCCTGACAGTAAGTATTTTTCTTAAAAAGCCATTTTGGGGAAAATAATATTGCTTGTGGCTGGGGGTGGGTGGAGTGGGGGATGGCAGCAGCAACATGAGGGAAAATGAGTAATTCTGAGAAATTCCCTGAAACAAGTAACCTACATCTTTTCTCACTGCTGCATCCCTAATTGCATCTCTTTATTTTTCAAAAGATCCAAAACATCTGTTTGTCAACAAAAACAACAGGTTCCTTTTCAAAACCCAGTTCAGCTTGTTATGTGGAGCACCTTCTGAGCACATTTTGAAATATTTAAAATATTGCATTTTTTTTGTTCAGAATGCGAAGTGCCAAAGGGCATGGGGCCGGCCACAGAATCCAAACTGCTCTGCAGAAAATACTCTCAGAGCAAGAAGCTAAACCCGGGTTTATGAAGTGTACTTGGAAGGAGCTCAGCGGCCCAAATCCCAGTGCTAACAGAGCAGTTCTGAGTCGATTGCAAATAACAGGCTCTTACTGTCCAGCCGCAGTGCAATTCCACTGAGCTTTGGCAGAGGGTAATTCCGGTGTCAGGTATTTTCATGAGACCCTACTTGGCATTTTGGCCGGAAATCCTGTGGCATGTTTTGATATTCCATGACACACCACGTTAACCACATGGATTTCCTCTGTTGCTTTGATGGACACTGCTGCCCGCTCAGGCAGAAAGGAGAGCGTCTGGATGAGCCCTGGCTCCCCCCGTCAGCACACAAAGCATCAGGCTGTTGAAAGTACGTTGCTAGAGCCAAAAATCCCCTGGGAGAAATAACCACTGTTCTGGAGCCTGCATGGCTGCGTCCTCCCAGACAGATGCATATGCAGTTTCCCAAAGCAAGGCAGACACTGAATACGATGCTTCTGATGAGGCTTTTCCAGAGCAGGGGAGGCAGTTTCACACTGCTCTTGGCATCACTTGGCTTGCCACCACCTGGCCCAAGGTACTGGTGTTGCTGCAGGTTAACAAGGTTAACCAGGAGTTCTCAGGCTGCAGGTGATGCCTCTTTGCCTGGCCAGGGTCCCAGGCACCAGCAGCGCAGTGGGGAAGACTCTCTCTGGGTCCCCACATGTGAGATGCAGCAGGTAGCCTGACTGCCTCTCGGCTGGCCAGCCATGTCTGGAGAAAGCATCCATGCAACGGGGGAGATCTCCCTGGAGGGAAGCCTGTGTCCCAGAAGCAGCCCCTGTGCTGGGCCCTGCCATGCTCTGTCACCTGCCATGACACAGGGATGCAGCATGTGAATTGGGAAGATGGGGCTCTGCTTACGGGCAGGAGGATGCTGCAGGGGAGCCTAGAGAAAAGGATGAGCATTGAGCACAAATCAGGAGAGATTCAGATGATTGCCTAGACCCAGGTCCTGGCTCCTTGTCGTCATCCTATCTACCCTATATACCATGTGCTACCCACCGACTGGTACCCCTTGCATATGCAACCCCATGTCCACCTAATCTACCCTGTAACAAGACCAGGGCCAAGTGAAGCTAAGGCCACAGCAAGGATCTCAGACAAAACCCCTGGTCCCACACCAACAGCTGTGACCCTACTCCCCACACTGAGTAGGGTGAAGGAGCAGCCCTCCTGACAGTAGACAGTTTGCAGCTGACTGTCACCTTCAGAGCCAGCCATGGACAAAGAAGATGGCTGTGTGAGCCAGGGAGCACCAGGGAGGCCTTGGACTTCAGCAGCACTGGGGCTGCAGTAGTCCAGACAGCTGGAGAGACATTTCCCAATGGGGATGACATCTATCTCTGGGATTTATTACATGCAATGGTTTTCAGAATGCCGAGGATGCTGAAGGCATTCAGGAAAAGATACCTGAGATGCATTCAAGGCACTCCTATTGTATGGACCTGTGGACAAGGCTTTAAATCCAGAAGTATGCACATCATCTACCCACTCCTGCATCCCCTCCATAAACCTAGAAGCTGTCTTATAACAGGCAGCTTCTTTGCCCTCTGGGCATGAGGCTGCTCCTCACACAGTCCATAACCACTTCAATGTCCTGATGAGTGTTTCAGAGCCATTTGCTCCTGCAGTGGGAGCCTGAGCATCTTCAGGGAGAGAAGGGGCAGCGAAGGGAGGAAAGGCATGCCACATGATCCGTGCCAATATAATAAACCTTGGCAAACCAGTGAGGAAGACGGACCAGGCAGCGCCAGAGGCAGTGGGGTGAGAGGCAGAGGGCAGAATCCCAGAGGCAAGAGACAGAGGATTTGTTGCCAGACGTTGAGTAGGGCAGCAAGGAGCAGACAGCCGCAAGGAGGCATGGAAAGACCAGACTGGGAGGCTGCCAAGGAAGAGAGAGTCGCATTAAATCTTATTTGTCTTTAAACAAAGTGTTCTAATTGCTAACAAAGGGATTTCAAGCGAATTGTTGTAAAACTGAGTTATTCTGATCAATTACACAGTCAAGCAAATTACAGAAGGAGTCTGAAATATTGCCAGATACAAAAGAGAGATGGAGAAAGAGGAGGAGGAGTTGCAGAGAGAGTGGGGGAGGCAGTAATTTGAGGGAGGAAAATTACTTGATGGCTTGATAAAGAGAATTATTAAGCATAAATTTGAGATGCAGGTTGCTAAATCTGAATACAAAATCAAGGGAAGAAATTGAAATTGTGTTTTAAGGTTGGTGAAATCTGAGTGGGGGCAAGGAGAAAAAAACCGTGCAGACAAGCATTTGAGACAGATGCTGTAGAGGTGTCTGCACAGATCATTGCTAACCACAGCAAGCTGAAAGCAAGGCATGACCCAGAAAAGGAAAGCTTTGTGGTGGGGACTCTGGACTGACCAGTGCTGAGCTGGCATTAAGCCATGTTCCTGCCACGGTCCTCCTACTTGATCCACAGCTTCTTCAAAGCACTTAGCAATGACCTGGTTTTGTTGCTGGAAGTGTCATAAGGGCCACAAACCCAAGGTAGTCAGAGGAGAGACACACTGAGGCTGACTCCTTAGCCTTGTCACACCTTACCTGAAAGCTGCAGCTGACACTTCTGCTGTCTGTTTTGCAGATTTAAGCTCAATCATTCAGTATGGATCCACACAGCATCCAGAGCAACAGGCAGGGGTGTCCTGAGGAATACAAGCCAAGCCAAACCCCTGCCTGTAAGGAACAAGAGTAAAATCCCACCACAACAATCAGCTGCATGGCTGGTGCCTCTGAATCAGGGACAATATACCTTGGGATGAATGAAATAATTCAGCCCTGTCCTGCTCAGTTCCTGAAGGTTCCCAGCCACCTGCTGGGGTCTTCAAGGTGCTCACAAAACAGCCACTGAGCTGCTACAGACTGCAGCTTGGCACATTTGGACAAGTCACCTCGAATTTAATTTTTCCATAATATATGACAGGATCACTTTGTATGGGATCAGCCCTGCTCACTGAGCTGCTGCCTGCTCTGCATGATGCACGTGGAGCAGGCAGCAGGATTAGGGAACACGTCCTGTTTTGTGGATTTTTGAGATGCGCAAGGACAAGTCACACCACTCGGGGTTTACAAAGAAGGGCTTGCTGGCTCTTAGGCTCCAGCCTCCTGCTAGAGCTGGGTTTAGCTCCAAGGGTGGAAAATCCAGTGCCTACACTGAGTCTCAGGACCACAAAGATGCGGTCCTTGTGCAGAGTCCCTCTATAAAGCTGCTGCAAAGGTAGTCCAGAGAGCTCTAACCCAGAAATGCAGTACTCTTCAAGCCAATTACCATACGTGGTTCATGACCCTGCAGCTGACAGGATTAATGGATTATTGGCATGAAGGGCTGCAGAGATGCTTTTAAAAGAGGAAGAAGAGAAAGACCAGAGATTATTTTTAATGGTGTTTATTTGTCAGAGAACACCAGAGCTCGTGGGCTTCTGTTGGGCTGGAAGTCCTGAGCCCAAAGAGGAGATAAGAGAAAGGATTAGGGTATTACTGTGGCAGTGGAGTTCATGTGTGTTGTATTATTAATGTTTGTAAAGCACTTTGAAAATGAAAAGCACCATAAAAGCTCTAAGTGCTGTATTTAGTAGGAGCTGCAGAAGAGGAACTTAAGTCTGAAAGGACACTTCTCAGTTATCAGTGCACAGAGTGCTTGCTTTTTTGAGAGGATCCTGCAGTCAGATGCAGTCTGAAGTGGCAGATGAGTTGTTCAAAAGCCAGTACAAGGAGGGCATAAGAACCCTGCAGCGTGCAAGGAAGGCTAGTGTGTCATGCATCAAAAAAGAAGCCACTTAGCATTTTTAGTACAGGAAAAAGCCATCAGATTTGCTGGTCCATTTCTCTGGAGCTGGCACAGGCATGTCCTCTGCAAGGCACACACGCTTTAGCTAACCTTTTTTCAAAAGATTCCTGGACAAGTGACTTCCCGTGTTGTTTACAGAATTTCTGCAGTGGAGGGGAAATCCTGACCAGGGGAGGTTAAGGAAGGCAGCGCTGGAGATCCTCTGGTAGACCCATTGCTTCTGACCTTCACCAACTAAGTTACACAGTCTCAAGCTGTCAGTGAGCTACTCCCAGGGCTCAGAGCCAGAATTTTGGTTCTAGATACTTTATTTTTGATACCATTGTTTCACCAAGGCAGTGGCTCCCAAACAGAGCCAAGATGAAGCTCCTCTTCACGTTTCTGCAGTCCCAACTCCAGAGCCCTCCTCCACCTATCCTGGTTGACAGACTACAGACGAGAGCATTTTTTTCCAGTGAATCCATAAAGAGATCTGCAGCATCCCCACGGACAACCCTGAGGAGCTTTCTGAGCCACCTTTGTCAAAGCAGAAAGGCCTAAGGGCCAGCTGAGGCTGTGGACAAGTATTGATGGCATATAACCCTGTTCCCCTGTGACAGGCACGTTCTTGTTCCCCCACCGCTTGCCACTCTCTCTGAGAAAACACAGCATTTTTGGGTTTGTGCAGCTCTTTCCTCACACATCAGTCACTGTCAGAGCTTTTCTTCATTCCCAGACTACCATTTTTAACCCTGAAATTAAAAACCTGTATTTGATGGGGAGGGAGGCACCAGCCAGGTCTGTGCAGCCATTTCCTTGGTTCAGCCTGTGTTTGCAGTCACGCATTGACCTTCACAACGAACCGAGCTTGGGACATCAGAAGCACATTAGGGCATACCCGTGCCAGAGGTCCCAGCCTGCTGAGAGCACCCAGGGTACGTGCCTCCTTCCCAGCTCCCTTCCCATCAGCAGCCAAAAGGGACTCAGAAACTTTTCCCTCCCTCCTCATTACTTTACAAGCACTTAGTTCAGTCCCTGATAAGGAGCACACTGGAGCCCCCCTGCCCGCGGTTCTTGCAGCAGCTGGCGGTGCTATTGCCTAAGAGTGGTAAGTCATAGTGACAAACGTCGATATTTCACCTTCCACCCTTCCCGTCAGTATCTCAAATCCTGGTGCTGAGGAGCAGGCATACAGGCACTACTGCTTCCCTGACCTGCAACGTGACAGATGTTACGTATACCCAGAATGACACCTGCACCCCACGAGAGCTCCTCTCTCGTATTTATAGCCCACTGCCAACCACTAGATTTATGCCCTTCAAATATTTGTCAGCTGTTATCCCACCTCCCCTGCACATCATTTAACTGAGCTTGATGTATGTAAGCACTTTTAATCTTTCCTCATGAAGCAATTCCCCCCTCCCCAGGGCCTCTGATAATATTTGTAACTCTTCCTTGAGACAGCGTCAGTTCGTCACTGCCGCTCTGACAACACAGCGAGGAGCACAGCGGCCTGAGCACGCAGGTAGGGAGATAGGGGAGGATCATTTCCCACTCTCACGCTCAGCTCTCTCCCATGCTACCCCTCCTAAGAGCACATCTGGCTGCTCTAAAACCCCTCTCTTCTTTCCTGGCCACTGGTCTTTTCCCAGACTGGCTCACTGTTCCTGCTAAAAACCCCCCTCCTGGATTATTTTGCAATTTGCCCAAGCCCAAGAGGGATTTAATTTTCTTTCCTTCCTGTCTCTCTAACATCTCTGGTGTCTCTTTCTATTATTACCCAATCTGCGCTGGCATTCACAATGCCTCCCAACTGAGGCAGGAGAATGTAATTAACAAGCTGTTTACCTCTCCTTCCAGATCATTAATAAATATGTTAAATGAGACTGCTACCTTGCTGAGTGATGCAAAAATCAGATGAGGCACATAGCTTGCTTTTTAACTTTGTACTCTTTTCAAACCATGCTGGTGCCAGTGAGACCCCTCCAGAGCAAATTCCCTTCCAAACCTGCAGATGAACTGAAATGGTTCCCCCTTAACCTGGTGTATGCGCACCCCTTTGCATCAGCTCTTGTGAACCTGGCGATGAGACGTCAGAGCTGATGGTAGGCATTATCAGCTGAGTCACCTTAACGTGACGCAGGGCCTGCATCTCATGACACAGCTAATTTCCCATTCGGGGAGTACCGCTGTGTCACCCCCATCCATGGGATCTCAAAGCACCACCAATCCCTAGTTCTGTTCTTGAACAACTTCCGTCCCCCAAATTAATTATCACTAATCCAGGGGGCTGTTTCTTTGCTGGTGAGCTGAGATATATGCTTGGCATGGAAGAGGTGCTACAGCAAACAGGAGCTCAAGGCAGACAGGTTAAAAAGACAGTTCTTTATACCTTCCTTTTAAATTCCTCTCTAACACTTGCCTATGCCAGCAAGGGAGATTTTGGTGAGGTGTAAAGAGTTGAGTTAACTCTGTTGCCTGAGGTCTGGAAGGATGGCAAGAGACACACGTGCCTAGGTTCACTAGAGCTGCTTCTGCACCAAGGCAAGGAATAGCCTAAAAAGTCCATGATGGTGCCCTGGTTACACATCCACAAAACAGTCCTTCCAGGATTAGCCAAGAGAGCTGCAAGCATTGATACCTGCTTCTATGCCAGCTGCATGGCTATGGCCTTGCCTTTGCCTCTCCTGCTGGAGGGAGGCTGGAGGGACGGCTTGCTGGACCCCATGGACAAAGACCTCCCTGGTCTCTGATCAGGTTGCTTGGGAACTGCCAAGGTAAGTTCCAGAGACAGAACTAAATACAGCTGCAACACGGATTTCCACTTAACATAATGTTTGCTTGGTGGAAGACAGTAACTCTGCTCAACGGCCGACTTCGATACTTCGATCTTACTCTGATTCAGAAGGAAAAAACAATGATTTGAGGATGCTCCAAGGGAGGAGCTGCATCCTGGGGCAACCCATTTGGTGGTCTGCCCTGTCAGACAACAACTCCCAGGCACCTGCAGGGGTCTAAAGTGACATTATCTGCATGTCCTGGGCCCATGCCTGTCCAGTGAGAGGTGAGGGACAGCTGGGGGGGGCAGGGCACGGGTGGCAAAACCATGGAGGTCCCAGCAGACACAGCCTGCCTCCGGCTGCTCTCCGCCACCATGGAGGGATCTCTGCAAAACGCTGCGACATCCACAAGGTGGCAAATACAGATGAAGGATGTTTTGTTAACATTTTATTTTCCTGCCTGCCTCTAATGAGGGTGAGGATGAAGAAGAGGGCAAAAGCAAAGAGAAACAGAAGGATCCAAGAAGGCTGAAAAGCCTTAAACTGTCTCATCTTAAGGTAGATGAACAGCAGAGATGGGAAGTTCATCCCTTAGATGATTTTTGCTCATGTATTTGATTTTATTGTGTAATTGCTGTCAGCAGTGGCGTGGGTGCTGGTCAGGTGTATGTTATCTTCCCTCTGCCAGCAGAGCAGGGCTGTCCCAGCCTCCTTGTACCCTCTGGAGTCACCTTGGGCAGGGAGATGGGTTTGCTTGGTTTTTTCTTAATGGATAATTAACATTGCAGGCAGCAAGTGACCTGGGAGAGGAGAGAAAGTCTGCACACAGCTCAGCCTTCCAGATTGTCCCCCTGGGTGCAGCGCAGCGGCTCGGGTAGTTTGCTGACCTTGGCAGCTGGAGGGTCTTTCAAGAGACTTTTGCCTCCTGATGTTCGCTTTGCTGTTGGATGGTGCCCGATGGATGCCAGAGACGTGTCTCAGCATTTCCCCGCCATCCTTGTTTAAAGGCCAATTAGTGGGTGCCGGTTTTGTTTTGCAGCCAGCAAGTTAGCCACCCCAGCAATTTAACAACTGCAATTTTCATTTACAGTTGACTTTGAACAGCCAGTTTTATACATGCATGGTGAAATAATGGTATAATCAACCTAGGAAAATCCATTAAAAGGGTGCGGATGTTCAAAACATGGAGCACACAATTAGGAAACCCCGTGACTGAGATCGCTGCTGAGATTTAATTCCTCCTTACACATCTCATCTCTGCATGGATTTGAGACAGGAGCAACTGACTCTCCAAAGCACGCTCACCAAAAGTTTCATCAATTTTCCAAATTTTACTTTTCTAAAGAAAAAGATTAAAATTTTGAATGGAAAATTAACAAAAAATAGTTGGAGTTCATGGAAATATTTGTAAATAACTCATGTTAATAATTTTGGAAATGTAAGATTTTAATAGTTTCAAAATGGTTTGTGTCATTTGGGGCTTTTCCTTCTGGTTTCTTTTTAGCCTACAATTATTCCATTCTTCAAAATGAGGAACCGTTTTGAAACTCGTAATCTTTTCTTTCTCTCTTGGAAAAGACCAAAAGCTTTCCCCAGATTTCCAAACTCTTCTTTGCAGTCATTTCTTGAGTTAAGTAGGCTTTCAAGCTGGTTGTGCCCAGAAAAACAAAACAAAACAAAAAAAACTTCTTACACAAATACACATTCCCTCCCACAAAAGTAATTAAAAAGACATTCTCAACCAGTTATCATAAACACTGTTTAATCAGGTGTCCACAGACTGTTTGCTCCACGGGGCTGTTTGCACAGGATGGATAATATTCACTGAGTCCATAGCCAATATTTCTTTCTATGCTCATCAGTTAGTTTTTTCAGACCTCTCTTTTGGACCCTGTTCATCCCTTAGATTAGCGTTTAAATTCATGAACTTGGCTTTTGCATGGCACTTGAGTCCAGAGGGCTGCAGTCCTGCCTCGCTAGGGAGAAGGAGATGTGACCCACATCTCTGATACGAAGAGTGACAAACGCTGCCCATGTCAGGAGGTATCTCTGTGTCTTTGAAATGTGTCCTTCGGGGCACTTCTTCAGCTGGTATAAAGCAGTCCCACTGACTGAAAGGGATGCTTATTTGACCTATTTGGGTGTTGTTACCATCTGACCCTTGTTGTTGTGCCTCTGTGTTGGATGTGAGCTGGCTTGCTCTGCCCTGGCTCCTCTGACAGAGGCCGGGGCAGTGCCTTTCACATCCCACCCCCATGCACCCCACAAGCACTGGAGTGCCCCAGCTCCCACACCAGCCTCCATCACAGCCCCAGCTCCCACACCAGCCCTGATCACAGCCCCGGCTCCCACACCAGCCCTGATCACAGCCCTGGCTCCCACATCAGCCCAAATCACAGCCCCACCCCCCCCCCCCCCCAGCGCAGCACCACCCACCGCCTGCCCCTGCCTGCTCCTGCTGCATCTCACCACCTCCTGCCTTCACCCAGACCCACTGCAGTAGCCCCCAGGAAGCTCCAACCTGTTCCCTTCCCCTCTGTGCTTGTGTTAGTAAATATATTCAACCACTCAGGGCCTCAGGTGGACTCGGAGCTCTCCACTATTAACCTTTCTGTCTGCTGAGAATTGGCCGTTCGCTCCTTCTCTTCCGTCCCCATCTTATCTCAGTTTTAATCCATGCCTTGGCTTTTCCTCTCATCCTGTGGTTACCAAATTTCCTTAACAGCCTCCATGAGGGACTTTATCAAAAGCTGTTTGAAAGCTTAAATAAATTAGAGGCACGGCTTCACCATTCCCTATTATCTTGTTAATCCTTCTGGAGGATTCCCAGCTCGGGTTAGAGAGGCAGAGCCCCTGCCTGCCTACACAGGCCCATGGCCAGCTCTGCAGAAAGCTGGTGGGGCTCACCCATGTGTCCTGTCTGGTCCACGAGGACCTACTGAGATGCTGAAATATCTTCCAGTCCCACCTCAGGAGAAGGAGCTACTCCCAGGAACTGAAAAGCTGCCCATCAATCCCCCTCACTGAGAAATATATCATGCTGTTCCGTGAATTTGGGAGTATTCAATGTGTTTTCCCTTTTAATTTTGATTTCCAATCATAACTATAAATTGACAAGTATTACACAGTGAAGGTATTTCCAAGCAAAGGAAAGGTCCTGTGTCATGCAGGTATTGAAGGAGGGCACTTCAACAGTTTATAAAGGGTCTTTTTAGAAATAATTTGGAATCAGGAGGAATCCACTTGAGATGAATCCAAATTTCTGGTGGAAAAGCCATGTCAGGAATCCAGAACATAATGGTCTTCCCGCAGCTCCATGGCCCATTCCTGGCCTTTGTGCTTCAGCTCACCACAAGTCACCAGTGAAGGAGGGACTGGTGTTACTGGATGAAGCCAGATAGTGAGCGATGATCCGAGGTAGCAATCGCAGCTTGCTGGAGTGCATTTGAGTGAGCTGTACCCCCTTGTGTGGGTGACAGGATGGTGGCACGTCATTGCCACGTGCAATCTGGAGCAAACCATCCCCAGCCTCACCACGTTCTCCAGGTAGCCTCTTGGATGAGCCATGGTGGGGAATGTTCCCTCTCAACAAGATGTGTTCCTGCCCTCTGCTTTTTCTGGAATTCAGTACCTGGTTTCAGAATGCACTGCAGATTGACAAAAGTGTAGGCAGCTCCTGCAAGTCCCAGGCTCCCTGCAGGTACATATCCCTGATGCTGCAGGAGGCTGCCTGCCCACTGCCCTGTGCTTCATCTTTGCAAACCTTTTGCAGAAGTGATGCATGGGGTATTTAACACCCCAGGGAGCAGGATGCTCAGTCTCAGCCATTTCCTCATGTCTTTTTACCACTTACCAGTTTTAGAGTCATGCTCCAACCTCCTGGATTTCTTCCCTTCCCCTTGTACATCAAGCTGTATCTAAACCAGGGCAGCTCAATTATATTTTTGCTGAGATGTCCTGGGTAATTTGGGTGAGATTGGCTCAGCAAGAAGCCATGTGGTGGCTCTGGCTCTACCAGGCTGCTCAGATGCTGTGTACCACCTCCATGGCCATGGCAGAGCCCCGCAACTGCCCCTTGAGAGATCAGGAGAAAAGTGTGTGATCACCTGCAGGCGTGTCTGGGGTTGTGAAGTTCAGAAAACTTCCATGCAATCCAGAACCGCCCCAGGGACCTGACCTGACCTCCATGCTCTACCAAGTTCCTCCTTTACATCCACATCTTCCAAGCACCACATTGCAAATTGGGGACATGAATGCGAGCGCTTATACTGCAGTAGACGGCGCAGACAGGCAAGAGAAGAGGTGTGCTTGGTGCTGGGTACCTCTACAGGGCAGGTTGCTCCCCCACTCCCTCAGTGCAGGGTAGGCTCTCCATCAATCAGCTGTTCCCACAAGCAAGGCAAGACTGATATCTATAGAAGATTTAGCAACGTATTACTGGGCACAAGGCTAATGTTTCTCTCCATTTGCATACAGCTCTGCGTATCTTGACGGTCTGCTGTTAATAACAAACAATAAAAGGAGCTCTGCCATGTGTATGTACTTTCACGTCCCAGGTAGCCTGAGTGTGAATGCCTAATGCCTGCCTGATTATTATTTGCTTGGTATTCAATAGTTTGAAAAAATAAAAAGTTCTATAGTTAGAGAGTGAGATAGGACTGTTTAATTTCAGGCCATTATCTCCTGGTAATTGCTGGAAGAATTTCATTCTGTGCCAGTGCAATGGAAAAAAATCAATTTTTTTCCCCCTTTATGAAAAAAAAAAAAAAAGCAGCCTGCTTTTCTCCAAGGGGTTCAGGGCTTTCAGGCCATGGCTAGGAGTGAGAGCTGTGGCTGCTTTATCAAATCCGCATTTCATTTCCAGCATGCACCCAAGCCTCATGTAAATTATAATGAGAAAAGGGGAAAAACAAAGAGATAGAGCTCAAGAGATGGGAAATGATAATGAAATCAAATGAACTCAGGGCCTTTGAAGACTAACAGAGCCACAGACAGACAGATATGTGCATAGTGACAAAGATAGAGACAAGCAAGAGACAAGCATGAGGAGACAGACAGAGTAGAAGACAGATGGAGAGAGACAAAATTGGAGATTTGCACCCAAAACGTGCACAAGGACACAACATGTGAGTGAGCCTGGAGGGATCTCTGCTCCATGCAGACCCCTCAAGCCATGCATCTGGGGTGTGCACCACACCTTGCGGAAGGCTCCTGCTGCCCATTTTCCCTGCATCTCCCAGGCCCTGGCATGCTGCTTCAGAAGACCCAAGGGCACGTGATGAAACCTGGCAACATTTTCCCCATGGAAAAGGACCCCTTCCAATCTGCAGCCTCACACCTCCATCCTTCCTAATGCAGCCAAGCCATGGAGCTCATCACGTTGCAAACATGTGCCCACTGCATGAGCTGACCTGGGGGCCTGTCACCCTGGGAGAGAGGAAGGAGGAAAGGTCCCAGTAAATTCTGCTGCTTCCCAGTCACCTGCTTGAAGGCAAAAGGGGTCAGCCCTCCACTGAGGTCAAGACTGAGCCTGGGACATGGAAGACAAACAAACCCCAGAGATCCCACCTGCCTGGCTGGGGATGTGGACCTGGGGTTGGACAACGGAGCTGTTCTACTGCTGGGTGAAAGATAAACCTTGAGACACCGTTTCAGTTCTGCTGCTGAATGCTAAGATTTGGGTCATGTCTTGTTAATGAGAGCTCTTGCAGGGACTTCAAGAGGGTTCCAGTGGCGTTGGGGCAGGAAAAGATTTGCTGCTCTGGCTGTCACTGTTCAGCTTCTCCAAACCCTGTGCTGTCTAGGGTGGGCAGGTTGCAAGCATTGGACTGAGCCCTGGAGAACGTCATGCTTCCAAGCCCAGCCAGCCAGTTATACATTAAAGAGCAACTAGGACCCCACCACCATCAGCAAAATTCAGAGACTTTGACCCAGTATGTCCCACACAGCAAGGGAGAGACCCCAGCCCTTGCTCTCTGTGAATGACATCTGTACAACACAGGGCCAAATTCTGTACCCTATGAGGGTGAAGGCTGACTGCCCTGGGTGCCTCGATCCACCAGGGCCAGCAAGACTCCATGAAGTCAATTTTATTGAGCTTTAGGGAGCTTCCATTTATGGGCTACCTTGCAGGTAGGTTAGTTACTCCAGTGCTTTATTCCGCTCATTTCCGGAAACCTGTGCTTTGTTCCTGGGCACAAAGGGAAACAGAAGGAAGAAAGGAGAAGGCTGAGCCTTCAACAGTCCCACTACCTAACCCAAAATATCTTGAGAATAGCCAGGCAAATTCCAGCACAGTAACATCCAGCTCCCAGCACTGCAAACAAGATAATTTCCCAGCTACCTGTGAAAAGCACCTGTGCTTGCTTGAGTAACTTCTGAATCATTCTTGACAGACCACAGCACATTATAAATTGTTAAGGATTAATTTAGTCTTGAACAATTATTGTCATTGTGATTATTGGAATGGCTAACAACCAGTGTCATTGGGCAAAGAGTGGGGTGCTGGGAGCAGACGGGACTCAAAACTCCTCCAAAAGATGCTGGCCGGGGTGTGAGGGGGGTGGCAGAATCCTGCCAGAGGTCTGCACCAGCCAGAAGACCTGTCCCAGCTCCTCTCACAGAAGACAGCAGCAGCATCACATCAGCATCAGAGAGTGGGCTGAGATGCACATCGCTCCTCAGGCCAGTGATAAGGGGCAGGCAGGGAGCAAGTGGAGATGAGTGGTCCCTCCCTCTGAGTCCTGGTGCAGGAGATTGGGATGCAAGTGACCACTTCTCTCTGTCCTTGCCAGGTGCTGCCTGGAACAGGGATTTCTGACGCTCATCTGCTCCTGGACAGCAGGATTCCCTTGTTTGGGAAGGTAAGAAACCTGCTCCTAGGGATGCTGGATGTGGTGTGGGAGGCTAGGGAGGTCAGGATGCCAGCTGCCAGGGACTGGAGAGCAGCACGTGGGTGAGAAGGCAGTCAGGTGGTCTGCATACCCTGTCTGCTAAAATGGGGATAAGCTAGAAAGGGGGCGTTTGTAGGTCCCAGCAAAACTCCACCCCTACAAAGGGTGATGCCCTGCTGGGATCCAGGACCCTGAAACCTGGACACTTCATGCTGCTGCAAAACAAGTGCAAAATCTGCTCTTCGCACTCTGGCACAAACAGCTTTTGGCCAGTGGGAAATGATACTTGCGGTGGTTTTCTGGAATGTGCTACCATAATCCCAAGGTAGGGCAGATTGTGCCTTTCATCAGGCCTCTTGGTGCTCTGCAGATCCCGTGAGCAGCAGGCTGGCACCAACAGGGTCTAAATTTGCACAAGAATAATTTGAAAATCCTTCAGAACTTGCTAAATTCTCTTGGCTCTAATGAAACCAATGCAGGAAAACCAGGATTAAAAAAAAAAAAAAGAAAGAAAGAAAAAAGGAAGAAGAAGCCAGAGATTGATTCTTACCTCATATCATTAAAAAATAAATTGCTGTAGCGCTATAACATAAAGTAAGAATCAATCTTATTTTTTAACACCAGAAATAACCTAATGAAATACAAGATTGATTCTGAATATGGGCTTCTTGGTGGAGCCCCTGTGGGAATTGATTACAAAATTGAATGTCTCAGAGCTGATAAGATGAATTTGGAATAAATCTTACTTTTAACTACTCCCTTTTTATGCTCATAAAAAAAAAGAAAGATTGATTCCAATCAAAACTTCTTCTAAAAAGTGAGACAGTTTCGATTTGTCGAGGCAGTTTTTCAACAGAACAGCACTGAACTTCAGAGCCAATCTCACCCCTAGTTATGTGTTCCCCAGGGAGGAAAAATACGAGGTACAATATTTCTGATTTACAGCTCGAAATGAGACAGTAATGATCATAATAATCAGGACAAGAAGAAGGAGAGAGCCTCAAGTGGATGGCAGCTCTCTCGACTGATGATGCCAAGGGAGGCAGTGGTTTGGAAAGCAAAGGTGGAGGAGCGGCTCCCCCTCCTCTGTGCTGCAGGGGACTGCTGAGGACACCTCTTGCTCTGCAAAACCTTGGGGTCTAACATGGCTCTACTTACACTGCAAAAAAATCTCGCTGGGGGTCCCACCAGTTTTCCAGGGCTGCACCTCCAGCCCTACCAGCATCTCCTGTCTGGCCCATGGTGGCTGCAGCTCCTCAGAGCCTCCTGCACTCATGGGTGGGAAATGGCTTTCAGTTTCCAGCCTCAGCTCGGTTATAGCCAGTTTAATCCCATCACACCACACCGTGCCCTGGGAGATGCTTGAATTCCCACTAGCCAACCTGCTGGTTCCCTGGGATGGAGGTTGCCCAGTCCCACCAAGCTCAGAGCACTGGGCTCATCAAGCTTTGCTTCCAGACTGTCTGTGATAATTTCCATACCTGCATTTCTAATTACACTTCATGCCTTTGCTCCAATGGGCAGCAGCGCTTGTCTTACCAAAAAAATGAGGCAAAGTGCTCACTCAGTCTTGGGCCCCCCTCTGTGCTTTCTTCAATCTCCTTCTCCCCATAGCTGCTTTGCAGAGGGCAGTTCCAGGACTCTTGTTGGTTGAGTAGTTTCTTCTCCTCTCCAGCTTATATTTATTCATGGCCCACTTATGCATGCTTTTTTTAGTGCCAATATTTTATTTCAGCTTTAATCACTCTCCCTTGTACCTGGACATCTCTGCAAGATGGTGGTTTGCTCCCATCTCTTCCACCAACTGCTTCTGCATCAGTGAGACCTCATAAGAGATTTTTTTTATCTTTTACTTTCTGGAAGAATTGCTATTCTGATACACAGTTTGTGTCTGCTGAAGTTTTCAGCTGCTGAAAAGAATTTGAAGACTTTTTTCCCTCTCTCTCCCTCTTCCTCCCCCCTTCTCTTTATTTCCTTCTCTTTCCTTCCTTCCTTCCAATCCCCCCAAACGGATGTTTAAAACAAACGTCATCCAGAGGACCTTCTGCCCTGATCAGAATATTTCTTTTTCCCCCCAAAACTCATGTTAGGTGCACTGGGACTGCTTACAAAAGCAGTCTATGCCTGTCTTTCCCACAACTGCACAGACAGGACTGCTTGGACATGGCCCCATCCCTGCGTCATGTGCATCTCAGACAACTCCCTCTCTCCTTCGCTTGGATCTCGCATGTTCCCAGCGAAGGGCTGAGGCCTCTCCCTCCTCCAGGACCCGCATACCAGACCCAGCTGGGCGGGGGATCCGAGATGAGATGTATTGCCTCTGACATATGGGGTCCTGGAGAGACAGCGGTCCCGGCGTGGCACTGGAGCTGGGGACGTAACACGTAGCAGGGCTGGGTGTTCAAAGGCGCCTGCGAGCAACACACAGCCCCAGCTGTGCCGAGCACGGGGACTCCCTCCCCATCACGCGCCCAGGCGTGCCAGATGTGCTCCTGACGTCCTCAAGTGCTGTGACGCACGGGGAAGACGAGGGAGTTGCAGGCGCCTGCTTGATGCTCGCCCCAACCTGGGAGAGCCTTCAGCATGCCACCGTGGTCCACACGGACCCTCCAGCCATGGCACAGGTGGAAAGGGGGGTTTAATTCTCCTTGGCAACCTGGCTGTGGTTTCAAAGCGGGGGGAGGCTGAATTCGGCAAGGAGGACCCTCCTGGTTCCTGCAGCCAGGGAGGCAGCTAGTTGGTCTGGATGAAGAGCAATTTCATTCTCTTACCCTAGCAAAATCTGGTCTGCATTAGAAATAACAAAAACTCTCCCAAACCCACTGTGTTTAAATAATGTTAAAGATCTGACTGAAAGCATCGAAAGCAAATTCCAAGCTCTAATGAAGAAGGATTGTCTGGCATGGTAATAATAATAAACCCGGTGCACATATGTATGTATGCATGTATATATAGAAAGAGAATTTCCTCTGAGGAGCTGAGAGCCCTATAATTAGCTAGGTCTCATGGCCACACCGGCAAGTGCAGCAGGTAAGTGCACTTGACCTGCTGTTTTCAGCTTGGTAAAGTCAGGCAGAGAGAAAAGAGTTGGCCCAGAGGAGAACGGGAAAAGCAGGTTGCCTCCCACTCTGTCCTTGCCCCAGTCCAGCCCTGGGGTGACTGCTGGGCAAGGACTGTGGCTTTCAGCCCCAGATTTCCAGTGGAGTCAAGAAGACCTGCAGCAGCAAGCCTCTTCCAGGTCCTGGACCAGTACAGACATCATGGGCAGAATCAGGAGGCTGTTTTGCAGCCATGAGACAAAGGTGAGGTACCAAGACTCACCAGTATGGGTTAGAGGCCTTGGGGTCAATCAGGAATGAGAGGTGTAGGGGAGACACCATGTCCATTAACCTCACAAGAGGGCAAACAAGGAGGCGGCAGGAGACGGTGTGGAGGGCTAACCCCATACAGGTCCCCGGGACTGAGCATTCCGGCTCCTAGCCCTTGAAGCGGGGAGCTGTCCTTGTCCCACTGGGCATCTGTGAGATCGTCCTTCCATGCTGTGGGCTTGTTTGGCAGCTTTTTCACTGACTCAGGTGATAACGCTCCCAGCCCTCCCCAGGGAACTCTGTTCAGCAGTTTCTGTCATACTCCTCCACTTCATTATGCTTAACAGATCCTCCTCTGCCTTCCTGTTCATGTCCTTCAGATACCTGTGAGCTGATGAGAGGGGAAGGAAGGAAGAAAAGAGCATCTTCTGGTTCCTACCTGTGCAGGCAGTTGCATGATGAGAGCTGGAAGAGCAATGCTGATGAACCACAAGCCATAGGAGCATGCAAAGCTTAGCAGGTGCCCAGACACCGTGATGAAGGGTGTGGGATGGGCACCGAATTGGCCAGGGATACTGGATGGTGGGGGAACCCCTCGTGCCGGGGCACTCATGTGCAGGGCACTTCCTGAAGGTCAGCTGCAAGAAGTCAGAGCCTGGTTTGTCCCACGCTGCATCTAGAGGTCTTCACGGTAGAGTCCATCTCGGGCCCACTGGCAGATACCTGGTCACCTTGGAACCATGTCTCTCAGTCCTTCTTCACTTCTCTGAGCTGAGCTCACTTTACAGTCCCTGACCACATGAAGACATCGTTTCCCACAGCATTCTCCTGGAGAAACTGGCTGCCCATGGCCTGGGCAGGCGTACTCTGTGCTGGGTAATAAACTGGCTGGATGGCTGGGCCCAAAGAGTTGGGGTGAATGGAGTTAAATCCAGTTGGTGGCCAGTCACAGGTGGTGTCCCCAGGGCTCAGTACTGGGGCCAGTTCTGTTTAACATCTTTATGAAAGAGGGGATTGAGTACACCCTCAGTAAGTTCACAGATGACATAGAGTAGGGCAGGAGCATTGATCTGCTTGAGGGTAGTGAGTTTCTACAGAGGGACCTGGCCAGGCTGGATCGATGGGCCAAGGCCAATTGTATGGGGTTCAACAAGGCCAAGTGCCAGGTCCTGCACTTGGGTCACAACAACCCCATGCAACACTACGGGCTTGGGGAAGAGTGGCTGGAAAGCTGCTTGGCAGAAAAGGACCTGGGGGTGTTGGTCGACAGCCAACCAAATATGAGCCAGCAGTGTGCCCAGGTGGCCAAGAGGGCCAACAGCATCCTGGCTTGTATCAGTGGCCAGCAGGAGCAGGGCAGTGATCATGCCCCTGTCCTGGGCACCCAGGCCACCCCTCGAATCCTGTGTTCAGTTTTGGGCCCCTCCCTCCAAGAAGGACATTGAGGGACTGGAGCATGTCCAGAGAAGGGCAATGAAGCTGGTGAGGGGTCTGGAGCCCAAGGCTGATGGGGAGCAGCTGGGGGAGCTGGGGGTGTTCAGCCTGGAAAAGAGGAGGCTGAGGGGAGCCCTTATCGCTCCTTATAACTGCCTGACAGGAGGTGGGAGCCGGGGGGGGGGTGTCCGTCTCTTCTCCATGGTAATGGGCAATAGGATGAGGGCAAATGGTCTGAAGTTGTGCCAGGGCAGGTTTAGGTTGGGTATTAAGAAAAATTTCTTCACCGCAAGGGTTGTCAAGCACTGGAATGGGCTGCCCAGGGAAGTGGTGTAGTCCCCATCCCTGGAGGTATTTAAAAGACGGGCAGATAAGGTGCTTAGGGACATGGTTTAGTGGTGGGATGGCAGTGCTAGGTTAATGGTTGGACTTGATGATCTTAAAGGTCTTTTCCAACGTAAACGATTCTATGATTCTGTGATCTCCCAAGTGCAAATATGGACAGACAACTAAGCAAGCAGAGAGATATGTACTTGCAGTCACCTCAGTCTGCTCCCAAGGCCCCCATGGCCCTGTTAATCACCTGGGCTTGCTTACGCTGTGCAATTTGCATGGTAATTATATTTAACAAGAACAGCAATAAAGGAAATAGAAAGTGTAATGTTGTTATCAAGGCATAATTATTCCTGAACAATTCAGTGATTACAGTTTACCGTGGTTGGAACTAATTGTCACCAGCTCTCTTCGGTGTAACATGCTCCCTCTCGCTCCTGCAGCATCAGCCCCAGGGTGCCTCCAGAGTGCAGCTCCTGGACCTCTCCAGCCACCCAGAGGGTTTAGGTACCCAGATACAATGCTTTCTGGCACCTGCACTTACACCTAGCTGAGCAGGTCTGTGGAAACAAGCATGATAAGCACGTCCTTCCAGGCTCTTTGCTCCTCTGCAGGGTCTCTGCCACATGTACAGACAGCTCAGGGCTGCAGGGTGTGTTGGACAGGCTTGGGCAGAGCAGCAGGGGAGCCCAGGGAGGCAATGGTCCCCCCAAGGGCATCCCTGCAGGAGGGATGCAACTAGGCACTGAGGCATCTCAGTCTGGCTGTGGGAGGACAGGAGACGGAGCATCTCCTTGGGAACCCCAGCTGCCATAACTCCAGCTCACCACCCCGGAGAGGTGCATTATGATTCTTGCTGTGCAGGGCCTGGATGGCTAAAACATGAGGTGCCTGCGTGGTTCTCCCTCTCAGGACTTGGCATGCATGTTAGGATTTCAGCCACTGGTGAGGGTCCGCCTGGTCCTACAGCCACCCCTCCACACGCATTTCACCCACAGGCAGCTCCAGGGAGAGGGCGTGAGGGAGGGCAGAGCTGTGGTGGTGCAGAGCAAAGCCTCTGTCTGTCCCTTCTAGTGCAAGGAAAAGACAGAGACCATCCAGATAAAAGCCAGCCCCCTCCTGCTCCACGGCCCAACACACAGGCTTCCTGCACGTGGAGAGCTGTGCTCTCAAACTTCCCCATCCAGACCCTGGGAAACCAGGAAAATGCTGTCCATGTCCTCCTCTGAGCTCAGAGAGAGGCCAGCAAGCCGCCGGTCCTAGGGGATAAGGGTAGCCAAAGCCTGATGCTGAGATCCTTTCCAGGCTGCAGCTTCTCTGGCTGCCGAATCTTCCCTCCGCCAGAGCCCCGACTGCGCTGTGGCCAAAGCGACGGGAGATGAAAACGCCCAGGCCATTGCTCAGTTGCTATTTGCTGCTGTGCAGCACCGCTCCCACCACAGCCATGGCCTGCGGGGATGGCAGCAGGTGAGCTCCTTGTGTTCCTCCTGGTGCAATGACCATGACAGGTCTCAGCCAAGGAGCTGTTGCAGGATGGGTGTCTGCATGCAAACACCACGTGTTTGCTTCCTCTGGATCACACGTGCCACGAGGGTGGAAAGAAGGGGCTGCACAACTGCAGCTGGACCCTCACGAGCTGAGGAAGAGCTCAGCTCTCTTTCTTCAGACTCCCAGGACAGTGTCTGCATGCTCCCCTGTGGGTTTCTGGGCACACACAGAGCACAGCCTGTTTTTCTTCAGCTCAGGACATTAAATCCTGTTGTTCTTCCATGATAGCTCATTGCTTAAACCCCCAGGAAAGATGAGGGAGGCCCCTGGAACTAGGATTTAACTTCCCCTGTGGATATGCAGAGACCTTGTGTTCAGGGCTCTGAGTCCAGCTCATCTTCTCAGCTCAAGACACTTGTAGCTGCTTCGAGGAACTCTCAGAAATCCCCCAATCCTTTGAAACCTAAAAAGGAGGAGAAAAAAAGCAACTGCTTTGTGATGTATAGCTGCTTTGCTACCCAATAGGTCTCTGAAAACATCAGGCAGGGAATTCACTGGAGGCAGTGTGCTTTGTAAATCACAGAGCCCATCAGTGCTCGAGTGTTTGGTGGTGGCTAAATTGGATCATTCAAGAGGCTGGTAACGAAGGAAGACGTGGGGTAGGGAGGCAGGAAGAGTTGCGAGGTGCTGCCTGGAAAGCACGGGAGTGAGAGGAAAGCGTTTCCAGGGAGAAAGTATGGGAGGAGGTGAGCTCAGGAGAGGTTGTGGTCCACTGAATAGACAGAAGCTAGCAAAGCCTCAGGCTGGGGAAGTCATGCATGAAACAGGCAGGTAAGATTGCCTTTCCATCTCTCTCACACACCCAAAATGCAGTTTGCAAATGCAGCTGAGCGCCAGTCTGCAGCCGATGATTGGCAATGCGGGGCAGATCCAGACCAGGTAGGCTCTGGTGGGAGCAGGTCCCCCTGCAGCACTGAACCCGCAGCCGCATGCAAGCCCACAGCAGGCTGCACTGTCTGCCCCTGCTGGGATCCGTCACACCCCACTTAGGAGAGCCTCCACAAGGGAAGATCCTGCAGGATCCTGTGCGCTAGCAAAGGACTGGATCTTGTTCTTGGAGCCTGAAGGGATCAGGCATGGGAGGGATCACGGTGCTGGAGCCCAGAGTCAGCAGATATTCCTACCCAGTCCCCCTAAGTATGGCTCTCATATGCAGCAACGCATGCAGAAAGAATCACTGCTTGGTGAACGTCAGCTCAGCCTCAACCCTACAACGTGTCAACACTACCATGGTTGCAGCCAGCTGCTTCAGTGGAGGGGATGCAGCATTAAAAGGGCTGGGTAGGACCAAGCACCCATTTCCCCGGTATCCCAGAAAGCCTGTAAGATCAGAGCAAATGTGTCGTAATTAACCCTCCCAGCACACTCCCCACCACTTAGCTAGGAGCCATCCTGAGTTGCAGGTTGTTTCTCTGTATTTAGTTACAGACCCTGAAGTGCTTTTTCTTCTGTGATTTCTCTAGTCTCTCCTCAAACCCATGCAAACTTTTAGGATCCACACCATTGTGCAGCAACCAGTTCAACTGGTCTATCACACCTTGCACCTCTAACACCTGCTAGCAATCTGTTGTGTCCTCTGCTTCTCACATTGCTTCCTGCCACCTTCCCATGCCTTCTCCTGCATACTCTTCAGTCACCTCTTTTCTGGACCATAAGCGGGCAAAGTTACTATTGCGTTAGTCAGGAGGGGACTGCTCCACACCTTTGATCATCCTTCATGAGCCTGCAATATCCCCCTGAGATGAAGGATCGGCTCTATGTGCGGTACTGAAAAGGTGAAAGGGTTTTCACAATGACTGCTCTTGACCTTGGAACTAAGCTCAGCTCAATCTCAGGAGAAGACCAGAGTGACCAGCAGGGATAGGAGCTGGAGATAGTTGCCAGTCAAAAACAAGACTTACTTGCGCGTTGGGGCTCCTTGGAGACAGAAAGGCGTGTTGAGGAGGGTGGGGGAACTATCTTGGCATTGTGATACCTCTGTAAATGCCTCTCCTCTGCTGGTGGACAGGAGACTCTGTGTCACCCCTATCTGCTGGGGATGCTGGGTTAACCCATCTGCTCCAGCCCTGTCCTCTCTCAGCGGTTTGGCTTGGTCTGGGGAGATCTGGGAATGGTTCAGACATGAAGGCAAGTCCCAGGAGACACCCCTCCATCAATGCCCTCCTAACCTCCCTGCTGAAGCAGAACCACTTTGTTAATCATCTCTGTGGATTAGCAGAGGTTTATGAGCTCCACAAAGAAGCATTTGGAATCATAAATTGCATTTGCACCGCTTAGCCCAGGAGCATCGTTGGAGCTTGGTAGACAGATGTAAAAAGAAACCTTTAGAGAGAACAAGAGGGATAACAAAGAGATTATCAGGACCAAGCCTGAAAATTAATAGACAAAATCAAAATTAATTAATAGACTAAATTCAATTAATAGACTAAATCCTCTTTGAAAATGTGGTCACCTCAATCACTGATCATCTTTGTACTCGCCCATGAAGACAGACAGTTCAGCTTCTTCAACAACCTGGATTAAGAAAGGCCAGGCTGAAGTGGTGAGAGGCAAAGATTGGGGTTTTAAGGGTCAGAGTGGTGCCTGCAAGGGAGAAGGCAGGCTGGGGAGCCCAGGGTGGGCCTGGAAGCAGGTATGGGGAATCCTGAAGCAATTAAAAATCTGGTATCTCCTCTCTTCAATGAAAGTTATAATGCTAGAAACACGGTGAGTATTAAGAGCAGTTGTCGTCCTGCTGTTCAGCTTGTATCTGGATTAGATTTGTGTTAAGGATGGAATACGAGTCTGGCTAAGTATTACTTTCCACAAATATTTGGCTTTTTAAAAAAGCCGAAATGTGGAGTTTATCACATTCAGACCCAAATAAATTGCAGTGGATGTGAAGAGCAATAAAAAGTAACAGGAGAACCAAACAAAGGGGCACCGGGGGTGGGCACTGCCAGCCATGGAGGGGGTAGCATAAGGTGTGAGTGGGGCATGGGTAGGCTGGGAGGGAGGGCACGGAGCTGGGAGCAGCCTTGCCTTCATCCTGGGGGTGCCACCGGCTCGCTTCAGGTCCCCGCTTTCTCCAGGGCAGCCCTGCCATGCTACACAGCAAGACCTGGGGATGCTCTGGCTCCTCTAGGACCATGCATGGACCATGTATTGCGGAGATGGAGCAGGAGAGAAACCCGTCACTCAAAAAAACCAAGCTTGTCTCAACAGCACTAAAGGAAGTCCATAATCACCAGCTCAGGTGGAGGTAGCTTGGCTGAAGCCTTCTGAGTTTGGACATGGAAATCCTATCCTCTTAGCATTAGAGGAACAGTGATCTGAACTGTCCCTGTAAGTGAAAATATTGATGGAGGAAATCTTTGAGATGGCATTTAGGCATAAGGGGGTTGGCACAGGGACTACCAGCCAAACCCCCTCTTTCCCCTAAAGAGGGAACTTTTGCCCTTGAAAGTTGATTGTTTAGCTACTGCAAATGAGATTGTGATTTTGAGAGTTTTCAGACATTTCCAGCTGACTGATGAAGAGAAGACTACCCTCTTTACCATGGCTGAAGGGTCCTTTTAGGATGCAAGGATCTCAAAACTGCTCTTAAAACATGTGGGAGAAGTCTTTTTCCCAAGTAGCAGCACCCCCATGTCATCCGGTGTGCAATAACAACATAACCCCAGGCAGCGCAATGTGAAGGTGTGGCTGCAGCATCCTACACCTCACCCATAAAGTGGCCCTTGAGCATCAAGATTTCCGTGTCCACATCCCTCTTCTTGATCTACCTGTTGCTGCACACATTCGAGGCAGCCAGCCCAAGGGCAGGTGATGTTATTTACAGGACTGTGTGAGGTGAGCGTTTTAGATGGAGGGTTTACTGGACAAAAAATGCAGTTTTGAGACAATTGAAACTATTCATGAATTCGTGCCTACGATGGCAAATAGTTTAATTGGGGGTGAGGGGGAAGCAAAAAAAAAAACAACAAAACCAACCAAAATGAAAGTCACATTTGCAAGGCTCAAGTTTCCATTTCACAATGACACTTTGAAACCCATTTGCCTAAATGTATTCATTGCCTTTCTCAAACAACAAACAGAAAAAAAGCCCACAATGAGGAAACAGAAAGTAGCTCTTCTTTTAATGTAAAAATGAATTAATGAGCAATTAATCATAAAAAGCAGGCCTATCTTCCCTTGGCTGTGCTCAGAAAAAGATAGTCGCTCACTATCTCCGATTTACTCATGACTTGCCAGCAGAGCATAAGAAAGGAGGCTGGAGATGAACATAGTTTTAATTCCCCATCCTTGCATGTATCACCAGCATTGCAGATTGCCTCTGCTTTCATAAAACAGCCCCTGAAAAACAAGCGGGGGGCGTGAGCGTTGGTGATGAGCCAGAGCTGTGACCTCCGGACTAGCAACCGGCTGTGGATGGTGGAGAGCAGAGCAGCTGAGGAGCGGGCGAGATGCTCGAACAGGGAAGGAGGTGGTTTTGCCCTGCTAGAAGACCCTGGCATGTGTTTATGCCCTAAACCGCACATATGCTTTCAACCAGCCAGTTTCAAAATGGGAACCACTCTTCATGGAGATGTCACTGGCCCAGCCGGCTTGCACAGGTCCTAGGAGGTTGCATATTCAGTGCACACCACGGAAGCTGTCCCCAGAGTCCATCCCACCTCGGCTCCTCACCCGTCCCCCAGGGTGGGTTTCTGCTGTGGGGCAGGTCAGTCCCACACCTGGTTTTCCTGCAGAAATTCACCCTGGGTCTTGCCCGGCTCCCTGGTGGACACCCCCATTCCCCTCCTCCATCAGACCAGCCCACCTCCTCCATCCAGCAGCTATTGCTGGGAGGAAATTCAGAGTTTGCTCCTCAGGAGAGCCCAGTGTTTCAAAACAGTTCTCGTTCCAAAATGGAACAAAACAAAGGCAAAGTTTTCCCTGTGAACTGGAATTTAATCATTTTGAGTCACTCAACTCGGCACAGTTGGATAAAATCAAAATGTTTTGTCCTGATTTTAATTACCCATTACTATTAAATTATTTTATATACATTACAGTGTATTATGCACAAGCATTTTGATGTTTTGACCACTTCCTCCCTTTTTCTTTCTGTGAGAATGAAGTTTCCTCACAATCCACACATTTTCACAAGCTGTTTTTCTTTCAACAGTTTGGCATTTTCAACAGAAAGAAGAAAAAAAAAGTCTGTCTGAAAACCAGCTGCACTTGCAAATGCTGCAGGAGGAGCTTCATTCATTCAAAACGCAGTTTCCACTGGATCCCTTTTCTTGGTTTTAGCTGTTATGAGGTTGAAAATCCAGCCTTGCTTTGAAGCAATACCGTGGGGCTCCACATTAATTGCTTCCCGTGACTTCAGATCAATTATAAAACCCTGTAAAGGAATTGCATTTCTCCTCTGAGCCTCCTGTTCTGGAGGCTTGCCCACGGGTCAAGACCAGAGGTCGTTTTCCTTCCCAGGTAATGCTGCAAAAGCCAGGAGCTGGAACATCTTTCCTGATTTCCAGAGCATGAGTTTTGAAGGTGGTGGGATGGGTTTGGGTGCCTGAAGCTCCTGCAGAGCCGGGCAGGTTTTGCTCCGTGCATTTTGGCTGATGCAACGCACCCCAATGCACAGCCCTCAGTGCAGCACCCTCTGCCCATGCTCATTTCAAGGGCATGACATTGCAGGCCCTAGATTTAAAAAAAAAATAACCATCTCTCAGGATTTATCCTTACGGTTATCTTCCTTACAGCAGCACTCACTTCCTCCATGGAAGATGCTCCTGTTGCTTCCCTCCCTCTGCATGGCACTGGCCACAGAGGTGGAGAGGTCTTGCACCTCCACAAGATGTTTTTCATCTCAGGATTATTTTTAGGAGCAGAAGGGATAAAATATACCTTTTTGACAACCAAGAAAAAGATTATTTCCCTGGGAAAATTTTGTTTTGTTTAAAAATTTCCATTGGAGGAGAGCTAAACATATAAATTGCTTCTTTTTTTTTTCTAATGGAAAAAATGGGTATTTTTACCAAAGAGCGTTCTTTGAAAGTCCGTCCCCATCTCCTTTTTTCGCATTTTGAGAAAAAAAAAAAAAGAAGTAATAAATTCATACGTGATTTTGGAAAAGGGGGAAATGCCTACAAAAAAAACCCTGGACATGTTTTCACCATCTGAGTCATAAAAATCTCCTTTTAGCCAATAAAGTCAGTGTTTCTGTTGGGGGGCAGACAGCAGAGGCAGTGGGAGAAGGTGGCCGGGTGTCTAGGGGCTTTCCAGGCTGCACGGGAGGTGAGTCGCAGTGTGCTGCAGCCCAGCTTGTCTCGGTGCCAGCAATACTTGATGTATTGTTATGGCCATGTTTGCTGTATTACTAATTTAGCACCTCATTCCCTTTGAGCACTGTACAAATTACTCTCCTTGTTTATGCATCTGTGTCACTCTTCACGTGTTAGAAAGAACTTTATGGGCGGTAATTAATCCACGTAAATGCTCTCTGAAGCTCATGTACTCCCACATAGGGAAACTGAGGCAGGGGAGGGGTATGGTGGCACGACGAGATGGCAGCGCCAGCACTCACTTCCAGCACGGCATCCCAAATCGCTGCCTCGAGCTCCTTCACCACCAGATTTCGAGGGTGATAGGGTGCACCCAGGAGGCTGCTGGACCTTTGGGTGGTGGGACAAGGCTGGGGGAGTCAGGGACCACGCCAGTGTGCGGCTCCAATTTCCACAGCAACCACAGGGAAAGGATTAAGCTTCCAGATGGGGGGAATCGGCAGCGGGAGCTGGCAAAACCTTCAGAAACAAAGATCCTCTTTCTATGCAAATGTCCCTTAGAAATAAAACTCAGGGGGAAAGAGCAAAAGGCGGGAGGTGACGTCAACGGCTTCGTCTGGTGTTTTTTTTTCTCCCCCAAGTTTCCCGGGAGGCGTGAGCGGGTGGCTTAGGCAGATGTTTGCTGATCAGATATGCTGATGATCGTGCCCAGGGGGAGCGAAACTTGAAGTGATACAGTTTAACCCAAATGAAATAATAACACTTTCCAATTTCTTCCCCGGCTTTGGTTTCTAAAACAGCTAAAGGAATGTAGGAGATAATGATTAGAAACATCAAGAGGGTGAGCAGCGGCTTTGGAGGCTTGTTCTGAGGAAAGCAGGGTTAGGCAGAGAATTTTTTAACCCATTAAAAATTAATTGCTAGGAAACTGTCTGGTGGGGTTAACGAATAATGAGGCTTTGAGATCCTCCAAACAAGGGTAGCGTTACTCAGACACTCAGATCCAGTGGGTGCAAGGAGGAAGCAACTCTTCTGGTTTCTGCCGAAAAGCTTCCAAAAAGGGGGTGAGATGAAAAGGGCCCTGCTTGCACCACTGCTCACACTGCCTTAGTTGGCAGGAAAGGCCCCGTGAAGCTGATTCCCATGCAGCGATGGGGAGGACAGGGTATTCGGGAGTGAATCCGGGGGGCTTTGCACACAGAGACACCCAGCCTGTGGCTCTGGGTGACAGAGGGAAGGATGCTGCAGGACTCTCTGGAAGGGGACACTCTGTGGATTGAGTCACACCCCAAGCTGCAGTGAGCTGCAGTGATTTTTCTGGCCACTTTTGGGGGGAGAGAGAGGGTGATATGAGCCCTGCTATATCTCTTTCTCCCATCCAGACCCTGCACATGGAGCAGCCCCCAAGCCTTCATGATGGCAGAAGGAGAGATGAGGTAGCACAGCACAGAGGTCTCAGTAGATCCCAAGCCATGGCCACATGAAGCTGAGGTCCCTGTTCATGGGGCAGGTTGGGTCTCACACTAATGGTGCTTGTGAGCAGGTTTCCATCCCCAAGAGGGAACAGAAAGGCAGGTGATTTTCAGTTCTCCTACCAAAGCATCTGAAACACTCAGATGCACTGGGAAGAGCCTCCGGACACCCAGATTGCATGCAAGGAGAGGAGTGCACGTACCTGTGCATGCACGTCTCTGCGTTCCTATGTCAGCATCTGTGTCTGTGTGTGCACAGAGGGCAGCGTGGGCACGCAGGGGTACCTGCAAATCCATTTCCAGGCATACCTGTGCTAGCTGAGGGTCGTGGCTCTGCCTAGAAAGACCAGAAGAGAGAGCAGACATCAGCAATGGGGAGGGTGGGGCAGGGGGAGGTTTTTGGGGCCGGCAGGAAGGGGTGACACTTAAGCTAGTGGCAAGGGAAATGTGAGATGGGGTTGGCCTGGAAATAATGCAGCCCCTGCCAAATTTACAGCCCTCCAGGGGAGGGCTGTGAGAGCAGGGGAAGGAAAGCCAGCCGCAGGCCCAGGGGATATCGCCAAGGCCTGGCTTTTTGAAGACATGTGCTCCCGTATTACAAGTGTCAAGAGGGCACAGCGCAAGCCTCTTTAACGAGCCTGAGAGGCAGGGGCCGGGGGGCCGCCCCACCTCTGGGACGCGCTGGAGGCAAATGCAGATCTGGGGCTGCCCAGGCGAAAGTGCACAGCAAGGGGGTCCATGGGGGGAGTGGTGGCAGGAGGGGAGCTGGGTTCCCCATCCCTCCCAGCTAGCCTGTACGGGTGAGAACAGGCACCATCTGTCCCTGCTTTTCCCCCCAAAAATTGAGCTAAACAGCCTTTTCAGGGAGCTGTGGCTGTGGGAGGCAAGTGGACATGCTGGCACCCAGGCTGGTGTCCCGGACAGCCGTCCTCCCTGCTGTCAGCTGCTGCACTCTGCGAGGAGGCCAAGGGCTGTACCTTGGGACTCGACATCTCCAGCAAACAGTTTCATGACTTGGCTGCAATATAGAGCAGAGGAAAAGCAGGACTGAGAGAGGAGCGGTGAACTTGTCATTCAGCTGCAATTACCTGCCATAATAGCGGAGGGGAGGTGGGAAAACGATCTACCAGGGAAATTGCTTTGGGTAAAAATGATCTGTTTCTTGCTCCTAGCTTGCAGACACAAAACTCTCCATATTAACCCCTTCCCAGGCTCTATCTCTCAGAAGATACAGCAGCACCCATGGCTTGGGCCATTGCAGTATCTACCAGGAGGGGACAGTTCAGAGCATGTCTCCATGGAAGGCTGTTAGCCCTCTCCTGAGTGACCCTTCATGCCTGTTGTGATTTCTACTTCTTGCTTGCAGACTGCTCCCAGGTTGGAGGCAGAGTTGGTTCTTCAAGTCCCCCAAAGCTGCAGCTGCACCCACTGGGCTCAGCCACATGGGAGCTGCAGGGCCCCCGCTCCAGGGATGGGACAGCACTCCACAGGCACCATCCTCCTGTCCCTGGCCATGAGCCCCGCAAAGAGACAGCAAGTTGGGAAACTGCACCCACTCTCCATCTTCTTGGAGTGGCATGCAAGCAAGCTCCATCTGCTCCGAACTGACACTGCACGACACTCCCTTCTGCTGCAAGGAAACTCATTAAGCAGCAGCAGCGTGGGGCTAACGATGTGCAGATGAACACTTCCACCTCTGTCCGCCAGAAGGCTGTGAGCCTGGGAAGTCAGGATGGTGGCACACTGCCTTCCCTGATGAGGGTGTTGCAAGGATTAATTAGGAAATACTTGCAATGTGCTTCGGAGCTGGAAAGCGCTAAGTGTTATTAATCAGTGTCGCTATTTACATAGAAGAATTGCAGAAAATATGAGGGTGTGGTGAGAGGAAGAAATAAAT
This sequence comes from Gorsachius magnificus, assembly GCA_034008185.1. Classification (NCBI taxonomy): domain Eukaryota; kingdom Metazoa; phylum Chordata; class Aves; order Pelecaniformes; family Ardeidae; genus Gorsachius; species Gorsachius magnificus. The sequence goes on along the minus strand of CM067109.1, from coordinate 10,884,375 downwards.
CACTCCATGGCTTTGATGGGGATGGGGAGCACAGGAGGTGGGTATAGGTCACCCCGACGCCACAGCACTACTGCTGACATCGACTGGGGGAAGGGGGGTCCACGCTTTTGGCACCACCAGCATAAGTGAGCATGCATCGACCCATCCTGCAGAGGAACCTTGGGGACCAAATGGACATGCTGTGCTTGTCCCAGACCCAGAGGCAATGGTCTCCATTCCCTGTGGGCTCCCTTTGCTGTGGGGAGACACCACAAAGCTGCTCAGCATCCTCTCTCCATCCCAACGCAGGACTCCTCTAAGGCAGCACCCCCCAGTGCAGCCCTATCCACCCACAGCATCCCCCACCACAGAAGGGCTGACCATCCAGAACAGATATTTTTAGTTTCTTCACAGACCTCAAAAACAGTGGGTGAAAAAGGAATGGCAAAGCATCATGTTCCCTCCTCTGGACAAAATGCCCTGCTTGGAGAGGGTCTGCTCTCTCCCACCAAACTGGAGCTGGAGGAAAAGGAGACCTCTGCTCCCATCTATGGGGAACGGGGAGAAGTACAGCTGGCAGGGAGACCCCCCTCTGCCCCCACAGCCGTTCAGGGTCACCAGGAGCATGTCGCATGTCTCACATCCCAGCAGGACAGTGCCATCCATGCACAGCTGAACAACAGCTCCTGTTTAGCCAAACATCATAGTACGATGTCGGCACCAAGCCAACGGGCTGGGATTGAGAGAGGAGCCTGACTGGGCCAAGTGGGCAGGGGTTTTGTAGAGTTGAGGGGTTGGAAACAAGAGTCAGTGAGAGCATTTCAGGAGCGGAGCAGAGCAGAAGGGCTGAGCAGAAGCAGACACCAGCTGGCCTCCACATCTGCAGCACCTGGGCAGAGGTTTCCCTCCAGAGCAGCCTGGAGGGCTACACTGGATCCTGCTGACCTTTTAAAACTGTGCACCACGTCATAGTCACTTGTGGGAGCCCTGCAAACACACAGCTCTATGTGTGTCCCTCCAAACATGCCTGTACACAAACACGCACACCTACATCAGTCTCTTTTCACATCCCTGTGTGGAGAAGCAAAGTCAAAACTTCACACAAAGAAAACCTATCCTCCTGGTTTTCTGCCTAGGGCATGTCTGGAAGTGGACTGCAGACTCCTCAGATGCCGATGGCAAGTCACAGTTATTTAACATGCTGTTCAAATCTGTGATTTTTCTAAAAACAGCCACTGTGAGGCTGGTCCCTGGCAGCCCATGGCAGCAGGCCGGCTGCTTGGAGCGGTTTGCTGGGTCCTACTCCCCGCCTGGCATTTAGAAACAGCCAATTCATCTCCACACTAATTTGTGTGCACAAGATTGCGACTGGCTCTCCCCAAATGTCTGCGCAGGTAAAACCCGAGGGCTGGATATTTGCAGAAAGCAAACACAGTAGAGGGCACAGCCCAGACCAAGCAAATTCATTCTTCTGGACAAGCAAATATTCAGGGGACTTTTTTCACGTGTGTTTGCTCATTTCTATTCCAATGATTTAGAGCACATGGGAGGTCAGATTAGCCCCTCAAAGAGTTCCTTCTAGCCTGGGAAGCCCAGGTTTTCCCTTCTCTTTCCCCTTCCCTTTCCCTTTCCCTTCCCCCCTTTCCCTTCCCTTCCCCTTTCCCTTCCCTTCCCCTTTCCCTTCCCTTCTCTTTCCCTTCCCCTTCCCCTTCCCCTTTCCCTTCCCTTTCTCTTTCCCTTCCCTTCCCCTTTCCCTTTCCCTTCCCCTTCCCCTTTCCTCTCCCCCTCCCCCCTCTCCTCTCCTCTCCTCTCCTCTCCTCTCCTCCCTCTCCCTTCCCTTCCCTTTCCCTTTCCCTTCCCTCTCCTTTTTCTTTTTCTTTTTTTTCTTTTTCTTTTTCTTTTTCTTTTTCTTTTTCTTTTTCTTTTTTTTTTTTCTTTTTCTTTTTCTTTTTCTTTTTCTTTTTCTTTTTCTTTTTCTTTTTCTTTTTCTTTTTCTTTTTCTTTTTTCTTTTTCTTTTGTCTTTTTATTTTTACTTTTTCTATTCCTTTTCCTTTTTCCTTTTCTTTTTCTCTTTCTCTTTCTTTTTCCAACCTTGGGGTTTACAGGATGAGCTCCCCAGGGCCCATGGCAGCTCTGCTCTGCCCCTTGCCTTTCTCCCTGCCTGCCCACATCTGTGGCCCCTGCTCACCCTACCTGCCCCCGGGGCCTCACACGAAGCCACTGAATTGAGAGTTAATTTGAATTTGAGTTGACAAACTCCAGGCGTACCCCATCTGTGCCGGCAGGAAATGGCCGACGTGTTAACCTTCCAGCAGGGAGGGCAGGGCAGAGGGGAAATGCTTTTACCTTCCCCTCCATTTAGTTTGGCTCTTAAAAAAAATTAGGGTCAAATAAAATAACGCCCTGGGCTGACCTAAAGCCGAGGTGGAAATTCCCCACCAGCATCCAGAGGTGCCTGGGAAAGGGAGGAAAACCCCATCTTGATGCTTGGAATCAGGGGCTGAAGGCAAAGCCAGCGGGAGGAGAGCCCAGGCTCTGCAGGACCTGCACTGCGGTGGATGCTGGGGGCTTGTTTCGCCACTCCTTGTCCCCAGACAACCCTGCAGATGGCTGTTGTCTTCCACCTCACTGCAGCAGGGGAATCTGTCACTGTGTCGCCTCGGCTGCTTGGGGACCCACCAAAGAAACACAGCAGTAGTATCTGTTCCTTGACAGCCAACGACCAATCCTTGGATATTTTTTTGGTGGAGGTGATGGTGTCTTAAATCATTTGTGAAGCCAGAGACCTGCCACGGCCAATGCTCTGCAGTTTGCAAGAAGCTGGAGGTGCAAAGGGAACTCACGAAAGTGATCCAACATCTTTGACTGAAGAGGCAAAGCCTATAGGAGATGACCTGTTCACACTGCATGGCCACGCTAGGTGCCCGACGGCTGGATTTTGTGGGCTGCCAAACTGCAACCTTCAATCACAGGAAACTTTACCAGGGCCAGGAAGAAGCAGATTTTCTGCTTCAGTGGGAGATGCTGAGGGCTGGCTGCTGCAGAGGACCTGAGCCCCAATATCCTCTCTCCTCATCCAGCCTCACACAGACGCCTCCATCGTCTCCTTCTCAGCTGCTAACCCCCCTCAGCTTTTCAATCCTGCCCCCCGCTGCTTCTCTGACATTTCTCTCTCAAAGATGGCACTTCCAGCTGATGTTGATTTTTCTTTCTCTGCAACAGTGTTTTTAAGCACAAGCAAGGCAACTGGAATAAAATTAGCATTACTTAGCACTACCCAGCACCAAAGGCACTTGACAGATGCAGAAGAACAAAGATTGGGGCTGGATATTGGGAGGAAGCTTTCTAACGCATCCAGCACTGGAACAGGGGAAGAGGCAAGTGGGGAGAGGCTGGGCTCTCCTTCCCCAGGGCGGTGCACAGCCCATGCCCATGCTGGCAATTCCCTGAGGGGGATTCACCAAACTTATCAGAAAAGCAAATGGGAATTTCTTGTGGCATCAGGACCTGCAGGTGGCCTGTGGCTTGTACTGACAGCATTGCCCCATCCACTGCTGCACCAGCCACCAGCCTGGAGCATCAGCAGCAGCATACAGATACCTCCATCACCATGCCAAAACAGACACCCCCGGCACCCTTGGGTTATTAGCTCCTATTGTCAGTGATGAAGGGAAGGGTGGGGGTGCAAAATATGATGGGGAGAGACTTAGGAAAAGGAGGGAGCAGCAGGCAGAAGATTTAGGACCAGATCTAATCCCCAGCCCAGCATTTACCCTACCACTAATGCCTTTTGCCAGGCTATTTTCCTCTCTGTCTGCATCTCCCACCTGCTGGGTGCGGATGCAAGACGAGCCCTCGATGCTCCCCCTGCCACTAATGACTGTAATGAGGCTTCAGCCAGGCGCAATATTGCGAGAACTGCAGCTTGCCACCTTCCCCACGGCCGCAGGCAATGTCAGGTTTTTCAGATGCTCTAATGGCAAACTGTCAAACAAACCCATCCCCTCCGGAGACGCTCCGCTCAGCCTCGTGTTTGCACATCCCCTTCCCAGTGAACACGTGGCACTGCCTCAGATTTAGGAGCAGGATAAACAACCTCTCTCCGAACCTCCCTCATTTGTGTGCTTGCTCTCCCGAGAACTTTAGTAATTACATCTTTGCCTTTAAATACCACGCTGCTCCTTTGGCATTTCACTGTTTAAATGTCTCCCGCTTGGAAGATGACATTGTCTGGAGGCAGATGGATCGGGGTGGTGTCCGTGCGGTGCAGCGCAGGAAAGCAACAGGCTGCTCTGCCCGTCTGACTTCTCCAGCCGTGTAGGCAGGGTCAGGGCTAGGCGTCTTTTGCAGCATGGCTGTAGAAAGCAGGGCTCAGGCTGGGAGTGAGGATATCACCCTTCCCCTGCCTTTGGAGAATTCCCTCCTCCCCATTCCTGGTGGGTGCAGATGCCTTGGCTGCACCTCCCTTCCTTGGAGCGGGGATAGGGAAGGGTAAGTTGTGCTCTGATGGTTGGAGCCCTCCTGTCCCAGCACAGGCTGGAGCATCCCATTAGAACTGGGCTGAGAGCTCAGCCGCCAGCATCTCCAGGTCCTACAGGTGCTGTGGTCAGGTGAACGGCCAACCTTCCCAAGCCTCTGGGTGCCCACAGGGTGCTGGATCCATCCCACAGCTCCCCGCCATGCATCCCAGACATGCAGCTTCCCTGTAACCTCCACATTCCAATGGGAATGGATCCAGGGTGTCCCATACTGCAGCACACACTTGTGGCTCCAAGTGTACAGGGAAATGTGTCAACTCTCACCTCCCAGGGTCCTGGTTTTGGGTGCCCCCATCCCTATGAACCTTAGAGCCCCAAGGAGTATATTCTCAGGATTTTACACTTATGCGTTGTGTTTCCCATTTCGCAAGCAATGGGTGAGCTGAAGTATTTTTACAATTATTGTCATAGTAGGGACTGTGATTATGAAAAGTTCTTGCAGGGAAAGGGGGCGGGGGGCAGCAGGAAGAATGTCCTTCCTTATTATTTTGGGGGAAAGTGTAATTATTACCCCTTCGGCCTGTCTGTAAAAGGGATTAATAATGTCCAGCTTCACAGCTGTCAAAGTCCTGATTAATTGAGCTTGCTGGACTGAAACCTCATCTGTTTGTCTTGTGTCGATGTGCAAATTGAAAACACAACACAATAAATCTTAACGGGCATCCTGTACCTCTCGGCTTATCAGCTGCCCTCCTCCCACCCCTTTGTTTCTCTGGAAGGGTTGAGCCACTGCTTTACAGCTGTATTCAACTTGGAGCTGGGCAGTATCACCTCTGCCAGGGGCATGGTGGGGTTAAACACCTTGGGGCACTGCCTGGTCTACAGCTTGGTGGGTAGTCATGCAATACAGCACCTTCCCTTCTCTTCCAAAGCCCAGTTGCACAAGGAGGACAAGCTGCAGGAACTGGGCTGCAACTAAAGTGTTTTCTTTTTGGCAGGGCTTGCCCCCAGATTAGAGCCAAGCCACCCTTGGGGTGCATCTGTGCCCACTACCCCTCCCAGGCACGGCTGCCTGCTTCTGTGTATGGCAAGGGAAAAGAGGTTGCAGGGCTTCAGGTGGATTTACAAACGACGTCTTGCACAAGCCTGTGCTTGGATTAACCTCAACTAATTTTTAGGCCATGATTTATCTATCCAAGAGGTGGGATGTGCCTAAGCACCCCTGGCTGCAGCCCTGGGAGAGAAGCTGGGTTACACAGCCGTGGTCCCATCAGCTTGCAGGCTCCAGGCAAGAGTCCAAAGACATCCCTGGCAGGTCTTGGCACAACTCACCTGAGCTGGTGCAAAGCAAGAGCAGACCAGCAGGTTGCAAAAAAGGATTTAGGAGCAACCCTGCTCAGTCCAGCTGCAGGATGAGACCCCTGGCTGCACCCTCAGTGCCAGCTGGTCTCCTTGCTCAGACTCTGGGCCATGATTTTGGTTTCAAAGCAAGTATTTCAACTTCCAACAGCACCTCTGAGAGGATGTGGGGTATTTTTGTCTGCAAGGCAGCATGCGTGCCCCTTGGTGCCGAACAAATAAATTACTAAGGGAGATCATTATTAGTGAGTGCATAAAGAGCCTGGGAACCCTCCAGGGGAAGATGCTGCAATGCACTGAGTGCAAATCATAAGCATTTTTTTCAGGAACATGATATTAAATAGGAACAGAGTTATGTGGCAGTATTGTCTTGGAGAGAGAATCCACTGGGATCTGGTGGACCTCGGCAGGACCTGTTCCAGGGTCTAAGTCCTGCCCAGAAACAGCCCTGGGACGGATTTGGGACTTCCCTGTCCTCCACCTGGCATTCCACCCCCTGCTGAACAACAACCCCAAGGCACAAGCCGTGCTAGGCAGGTTCGAGAGACTGTAGGGATGTGCCCCCATCGCTTCCCCAGTAGAGACATTCCTGAACCTCACTGGAATGGGATCTCCCTGAAAAGACCCTGCAGAGCCTAAAGGCGGATGAAAGACAATACTCTAATTAAATACCCTATCCCCATGGCTTTAGCTGATGCTTACAGAATAAAAACAAGTGGAAAACTAGCAAGAAACCTGTGTTTACCATTTCTCATCCTATAATATGCAGTGTTTTCTCAGCGTGCCTTCAGGAGGCAAGCGGCTGGGAGCCCAGACTAGATGAAAAGAGAGACAGAGCAAGGTGTTAGGCAAGAAATGCTGGGGAGGAGGGGAGGAAAGTGACACGCCTACCACCCCCAGCCACCACATAGCACCTTGTGATGCACTAACAGGAGAGGCTGTCCTCATATCCATCCTTAGAGTGGCTGCTGCCAAGGGCACTGGGACAGTTAGCATGAGTGATGACTGCTGGTGAACACAACCCATCTTCCCACATTCCCCTTTTAGCAGGGAGGACAGGAGGGATGGAGTAGGATGGCCAGGCTGTTTGCTCTCCCACCCCCTGGGACTGTCACTTGTCCCTTTACAATTCCATGGTCATGGTCTAGGCTTCCCTCACCTTGAAGCTGGGCTCCATGCAGGAACCTCCTGAGTCCTCTCCAGCGTAGGGCTCACCAGCAAGAGGCTGAACTAGCTCCTGCAGGTCAGGTGTGCACATTCCCCTTCCACACAAGTTTTCATCCTTCCAGCAACCTGCACAGCCTGGCTTAGCCCGGCTCAGCCCCAGCAAAGCCAGGACCCAGCCCTTGGCAGCACCAGTATTGCACCAATGTTCACACTCCCTGCCCTCCTGGCGTCCACAGCCCTGGTCACCACCACCTCTCCCTTTTTGTAGGGATGCTCAGCACTCTTTCCTATCAGTCTCATGATGAGTCTGGTGAATGGATTGAGTGCAGATTGTCCCAGCTTGGCTAATGCTTTCGTTGGTGGCTCAGGTGATGGAAAGCAGCGGGTACAGGCACCAGCAAGCTGGAAGGGATTGCAAGTACTGGGGAGGACAAGACTAGAATTTGAAACAATCTCAGCAAATTGGAGGAATCATCAAAAAAAAAATACAGGCTGAAAATCAGAAAGAACAGAAGCAATGTATAGCACGAGGCTGGAGTAACCAACCTCACAGACCACAAGAGAGGCATTTTGACCCGTGGGCAAAGAACCCATGTGGCCTCCTGCAGCTGTGCAGCCTGGCCATCACATGCTGAAGCCACGGGGACAAATGTGCCTGGACCACCTTGGGAGAGCAATTTGGCAGCCAGGGACCTGTGGGCTACAGCAGGAAATGGGGGCAGCCTGGAAGGAGCCTGGAAGGAGCCCGCTCTTGCGAGCAGGGAGGAAAGTGGGTGCTGGAGACCCTGGGGGGTTTAGGGCTCCTCTCTTTCCCTGGTACCTTTAAGGAAACTCTCCCTCACGTGCTGTTTGTGCTGATCTGCCAGGGAACATATCGCATTGAAGCTATCAGATCTATTTTCTGTAGCTGAATAATTTTAATTTTCTAGTCAGTTACCTTTTAGGTCTCACTTTCTTCTTTCTTTGCGTCTTAATTGCCTTTTCCATTTATCACCACTCCCCTGGCATTCTCTCCCCTCCAGTGTGCCCGCTCTCCTCCCCCACCCCCTCCCTCCCCCCTGCCTGCCCTGCCTGTCTCCCCCTGCATAACCCCCCCGGGCCATTGCAGCTGCCCTGACAAAGCTCTGCTTCACCCCTGAAGTGGCTGCAACCAAATGAGATGTTGTACGAGGAAACTTTGTCCTTCCTGGCAGGAGACGGTGCCTGGGACCAGAACCAGGACAGCCCCAGAGCTTTCGTGCAGCTGAACTGCACCCCCACGTATTCAGGCTGAAGGCCACCCACACCGGGTATCAGCAGCTTCCCTCTGGGATGGGATCGATGGACTTTGGGGACATCTTTTTGCAGTTCTCCAGGACCAGCCTGCTCTCTCAGCAGCGCTGTCCTATCCCAGACAGGAATGCAGGCATCCTGACTCGACTTTCTCTGCTCGCCCAAACTGCCTCAGAGGTGCTTCAAACATCTAGAAACAGAGATAAAATGTGGTAAATCTCTCCCCGCTGCTGGAGAACACCTGTCTTATAGATGCACAAAACCGTGGAAGATGGCATCTTGTGCACAGGAGCAGGGCGGCACACAGCGTGTGCCCATGCTTGGTATGAAACACCCTGTCCCAGCCGGAGGATTGCTGGGGACTGAGTGGCTAAAGCACAATGCTGAGGTCCCTGGGACTCAGTTCCCCGCAGGAATGAAGGGACAGAGAGACAGTATCTGACCCTTCGAGGATAGGGGGCTCAGTGCCACATTGCTTCCTCCCCCCAACTCAGCTTGCCAGGTTTCCCCATCCCAAACCCAGCCAGGGGCTGCTGATACCGTGCCCTGAAACCCAGGGCTTGTACATGGTATCCACAGCAGCCCCTGCAACCCCAAGGGGATTATATCACCCTTCCTTCATGCCCGGGGCTCTGCCATAACAGGCAGGTTACACTGCACCGTGTACATCCTGCACAGCCACCCCAGGGCAAGAGGAGCATCCTCAGGTTGGGACAGCACGTGCAGTTTCAGTGCCTTGTCCTACACCCAGTCTCCCTTCCCATGCTAATCTCCCTCCCTTTAGATCCATCTGTCCCAAAGACAACAGGTCCCTGTCTTTGCTTGAGGACCCTGGGCTCAGAGTGGTAGCACCAGCTGAGCGCTGCACAGGCAGCAGCTGGTTCATGCACTGGGTGACTTGCCCTGCCCAGGTGATGCTTCCCCTCCTTTCTTTTGAGGAATTGCTCACAGCACAGCTCAGTTTCTTTTGCTGCAGAGGCACAAAGCAAAGGAGATCAAGCCGCAAGCACACACAGCCACAGAAAGCTGTCTGCCAGCAAACCTAGGTGCGTAGCCAACTGCATCCCTGGTACAAGGAATCAAAGGCAGTGGCTGATAAATAACACAATGCTGAGACCAGGGGTCCCTTTGCTGGCAGAAAAACAGGAGACAAAAGGAAACAGCAAGAATCAGATCACTCAAAAGCCCCGTTTATGCTTCACCTGGTTGCAGGGCTCCCTTCCCTGCAATAGGTAGTGTCTAACACTCCGCCATCCCTGCTTCGGAGCCCATGGCTGGGAGCACGAGGCATGCAAAGGGAGACAGGGGTGCCAAAAGATTTCGGCAGAGCTGAGAGGGGAGGGAGCAAGGCAGAGCTGCTGCAAGGTGGGGACAAGGTGCATTAGGAAACCTGGTGCAGGAGACGGAGACATCGGCAACCCTGGGGGGCTGCTGGGGCTGGGGCGAGCGCTGGCAACCAGGGGCAGTGACCTATTGCAATTCCAGCTGATGTGCCAGAGCAGAGAGGCTGGAGGCGGTTGCTTGGGGTGACTTCAGAGGAAGTCCTGTCCCCAAAATGCCAAGCCAGCCACAGTAAGACTCATAGCGGGATCCTCAAGGTCAGAGCCTGCCCCTCAGAGCTTGTCCTCCCCAGTCAGCCTGGGCTGTTTTCATTCACCAGGTCTGCCTTTCAGATGAGAAGAGCATGATCTGCCATGTCTCTGTTAGTAAATAAACAGGGGGCTTATCTCTGCTTTGCACTTTGCTCCCAGCCAGGCCTTTGACACCCCTGTGCGTGCAGCCTATGAGACAAAATGAAGCTCAGGTCTGCGGCAATTCTCATTTCAACCATGAAAGCGGCACCCCAGGGCCCCAGGAGACACAGCTGCAGGCAGCGCTCGGGGCTTGCTCAGCCCTCCCATTTGCCCAGGTGGGACGTGTGGTGGCTGCTGCTCCTGATTAGTTTTGCTTTCCTTGCTAATAAGGGATCGAGCAGCACATTCTCACGGCAGCTGCACGGCAGGCAGGGATGCTGGAGAGCGAATGACAGCCTGTGAGTTGGACACATGAGCATGTCCATGGGGCAGGGGGTGTGTGCGTGGGTGGGAGATGGGGTGCAGGATGGCACCAGCTGCATGGGCTGCGCTTGGGCAGGAGGTTGTGATGGAGGCGAGAGCCTGTGTGTGCACAGCAGCAGCTGCCTGCAAGGCAGCGATGGGGAGGATTATTGTGCCTTGGTAACGTCGTACCGGAGACCATGCCTCTGTATGCGCTCTTCTGTTCGTTTGAAGAAATGCATGAGAGAGGTGATGTGTGTGTGTGTGTGATAAGTACAGTAAAACATTCAAGCAGCAGGCTCCGTTGGCTGAGGATGTGTGTTTATGTGCAAAGGCAATGCGTTCAGGCAGTAATGGTTATATGACAGGGGATGTGGGTGACAGCTTTTGCATGCATGGGTTGGCGTGGGAGATGGTGTGTAAGGCTTTTATCGGGTGCCTGTGCATGCCTCTGTATGTGCGAGCATGTGTGCAGCAGCTGTGCCCGTGCACCCCTCCAGTAACACATGGGGCTGGCATTAGCCCCTGTGGCCTTCCCTGGCAGACAGGATGGGGCATTCCATAGGCATCAGGATTCAAATGCTGAACACAGCCTGCTGTCTCTTCTTCCTTAAAAATAAGTGGCATGTCCTGCTCCAGCACTGGCCTCATTTCTAAACCCACATGAAAAAAAAAGGCAGATAGATGGAAAAAAGGCAGGGAGGAATGAAAAGGCAAAGCAAACAGGGAAGCACAGCCCTCTGAAGAGGACACCTCTCATCTGAACACGAGCACTTCGGATGCTGCTCTCAAGCTCTGTTAAGCAGTGGGCATCTGAGTGCTTCAGCTTGTGCAAGAGCTGATTTTTATCCGCGCCCATCGCATGTCGGAGAGTGAGCTCTTCACCCTGCAAGCCTGTTCATCTGGAGCTGGCAGGACAGGGAAGGTGTTATTGACTATCAGGGCTTATTGGCTCTGTACCCCCATGCCAGCCTCCCCTCCCCAGCACAGCCAGGCAATCATCGTGATAAAACCCAGCTAAGCCCAAAAAGCGGCTGGAGAAACAGATAAATAACACCTGCAGCCTGGGGCCCCGCACAGCTGGGGACCGAAGGGATGTCACTGCACCGGTGGAGAACGTGGTGAATTACCCAGCACCGAAAGGGTAAGGTGAGGGCTGGTGCCATGCGGGAGGGCACAGAGCTGCTTTGGTCCCCACGTTACTTTGGAGACATGGCCAGGAGGGCTGGCACAGCACCACAGCCATGCACTGAAGTTGCAAACTGGGATGCAACTGGGATTGATGGAGCCCTGCCCACCTCCTCAGTGTGCCCTGATCAGGGTAGCCAGGCAGCACCCTCAATGCCAGGCAGTGTTAGGAGATGGCTCCCAGGGGTTGTACTTACCTGCTCAACCCCCCCAAATTTTCTGAGAGGGACCCTTCCCCTTGCAGGCTCCCTGCCCTGGCTACCCACTGGCCAGGGCCAGTGAGATGGCATCTGCAGGGTGCCACGCATGACACGGCTGTCTGGACGAGGACAGGTTTGTCTGCCATCCGGAGGCAGGCCTGAGAGGGCTGTGAGGCAGAGGGAAGGAAGAGCAGTGGGGAGGGCTTGCAGAGGCCAGGATGGGGTGCAGGGCTTTACTTCAGGTGCTGGGACCCTGGAGAGGAGCAGCATGCGTGGGTGCCTTCCATGCAGGAGTGGGGAGGCAGGCACGCTTAAGGGAAAGGGAAATTGAGACCTTTGGGGAGATGGTTCATCCAACCTATTTTAGCCACTGCCAGTGGAGAGAAATCACACTCTAGGCTGCTCTTTTCCTAGGGTGGGCATTCAGTCCCATACTGCCCTGCCACCATGTTCCCTTGACCACCCCATGCAGTGGCACCACAGGGTCGGGGCAGGCAGGGACATGGGGCATCCTCCCATCCTCCCTCCTCCTGCAGGGCCAGATCACCAGGCACTGCCCCAAAAGCTACAAAAGGCCCTGCCCACATCAGTCCCAGTCACATCCCCGACTGCACATCCCTAACACAGTCAGTGGTGTCATTTAAATATCTGGGGCAGGACAGATTCTGATTGCTTTTATTATCAAGATAATCTGCCCCTCTGATTTCAAGAGACCTCCTGCAGGCTTGTTCTTATATTGCCGAAAGAAGAGCTTAATCCATAGGCTGTATCGCCACTCTGGGATACGCTCGGCGTTCCCGTATTCCTCCGGTGTACACACACCCACCTAACCGCTAATGTCACCCAGAAGCTGGTATGCACAGTGCATTGCAAAGAGGAAGAAGCTGGCACGGAAAAGTCTGCCTCTTGCTTTTGTCCAGCAACTCCACAGGTTTTTCTGCAACTGAGGAGTCGGTCGTTCTCCTGTGGGAAAGGGCCAGCCCCAAATGAGTTCCACTTCCATACATAAATAGCTGTTTTTTGTTTTATTGCTCTTTGTCCTTGGGATCATGAACACAGGTCTCAGGGACAGTAGGAGAGAGGTGGTGTCTGCTGCCAGAGCTACCCTTTTCCCAAACATTGCTCAGACTCACAGTCTCAAAACTGAGCCACGTTGTTGGCTGGTTTGGTTTAGCCCAGCAGGCAGCTGAAGACCACACGGCTGTTCGCTCACATTCCCCCTCCCCAGCAGGATGGGGGAGAGAATTGGGAAAAAAAAGTGAGATTCATGCGTTGAGATAAAGGCAGTTTAACAGGACAGACAAGGAAGGGAAAATAACAATAATAATGATGATAATAATGATGATGATAATAATAGTAATAATAGTAATAGCATATACAAAACAAGTGATGCACAATGCAACTGCTCACCACCCACAAAACAATACCCAGCCCATCCCCAGCAGTGGTCATTGCCCCCAGGCCAGCTCCCCCCGGTTTACATATTGAGCATGATGCCCTATGGTCTGGAATAGCCCTTGGGCCAGTTGGGGTCAGCCGTCCTGGCTGTGCCCCCTCCCAGCTTCTTGTGCCCCTGGCAGAGCATGGGAAGCTGAAAAGTCCTTGACTGGTGTAAGCATTGCTCAGCAACAACTGAACCATCAGTGTGTTATCAACATTCTTCTGGTACTAAATCCAAAACACATCCAAAACACTATGCCAGCCACTAGGAAGAAAATTAACTCTATCCAAGCCAAAATGACAACATTGTCCCAGAAGCCCCTTTTACAAGTCTCTTAGTTTTTAAAGGGAATGAAGCAGAAGGAAAGCCTGGACCATGAATTCTGAAGCCAGGCTCCCTGTCCAGAAGTCAGTCAAGGAGACCATTTCTTGCTGGGCATCCAAGGAATGCAAGTGAGAACGGAGACACCTTGCAAAAAAAGGGGTGACAATGGTTGGCTTTCCATCATAAGACATCCCAAAAAGAAACCACGTATGTCAGAGGATGAGATCCCATCAGAGCAGGGTGTAATCACCTGGGAGAAGGGTCTGAGGGACAGAAATAGCAAGAAATGAGGTACATTTTCAGAGGTGGGCTGAGACCTTTAGAAACCAATGTCCTTCATTTTTTCCCCCTGAAAACCCGATGTTTTCACAGGAGGGAAACACTGATTTCTGGCCCACTTTGGCATCTCTCTGTTAAAACACACTGCTGTTCTTCTCCAGTTGGTCTGCAGGTGCCCAGACTGGGACATGGCTCAGGCAAAGCAGTATTGCAGCTTTCCATGGCACACATCCAACATCCAACATTAATGCATCCCAGGAGGTGAGCTGCCCTTTTGCTAAACCATCACACTATTGACTCATGCTAAGTTAGTGATCTGTCTCAACCCCTTGATCCTTCCCTGCCATCCCGCTGCCTCTACAGGCTCTCCTGTCTACGCATTCATGCATTCATTTATCCCTCCCAAATGTGGCACCCTGTGCTCTCTGTACTAAATTTCATCTGGCTGATTCCAGACACTTGCTCTGATCCATCCCCATTATTTTGAATTCTGAGCCTGTCTTCCAAAGTTCTTGCAGCGCCCTCATTAATACACAGCCCTGGACTTATTTAGCAGATGCTGATATCAAAATGCATATGATTATTTCCAGTTAGCAAAGAAGTGTATCTCTTTAGCCAGCAGGAATGTTTTTTTTTTTACAATGCCTTGAAAAAAACTTCAATCGCTATCACTCACACTGATAAAAATCCAGCGTAATAACTATTGACTCTAGCGCAGATACTTTGAATTTATTCTGATAAATATCTGAGAGCAGAATCGGGCCCATTCTTGTCATGCACCCAGTGGTCAGTCATAACATTCAACTATGAAATGCCTGCAATAGATGGAGATATTTTATCCTCTCTCCCCAATGAGGGATAACTATTCTTTCTTTTTTCTTTTTCATTCCTGTCCAAACCGTTTGCAGGAGAGCTCTCTGAAATGAAAACAACAACAACAACAACAAAAAACAGAACAAAAAAAAAAAAGAACACAGAGGTCTGGAGATGTCACTTCGTAAATCGCAGTCAGCTGCTGCTTGGAAAAATGAGGGTGGTGAAATAGCTGAGCTCGGTTTGGGTGCACTTGATGAGATAACACATGCTCCAGGACATCTCTTGCTATGCTGCAGCAGCTTTGAAACGCATTTCTTTTAATACAGAGCTATTCATGGCAAACATGCCAGCAGTGCCCCAGCAATGACTCTGAGTGTTTGGTGCCCTGCCTCGAGTATGCAGAAGAGATTTTGCTGAAATGGAGATAGCTGGAGGCAGAGAGGAAGAAGGACCAGCTGAGGAGAGGCACGGAGGGTTTCTGCCCCAGCAGAGCCCAGCTGAGCACCGAGGTTTGCTGACACTGGCCCCCTTTTGCCAGTGTTTGGGTGTTGCTGAAGACGCGGCAGCTGCTCAGCTCAGGGGCTTTCTGAGCAAGATGTAATTCCCTGGTAACTATGAACTCTTTTCTACAAAATTGTCCAGTCTTCCCTGCAGTCCAAGTAAGCTTTTAATATCTGTGACAAGGATGCTGAACATCACTGCCTGTTGCTGGAAGGACTACTTTTTTGCTTCAAAACCTGGCTCTACCTAGCTTCATCCAATGGATTCTACTCAAACCAGAAGAGACACCTTGCCCACCTGATTCATGCCTTGAATTTCTGAGAAATTCCCTTACTCCCTCTCACGTCCTGTGAGTTTGCCCATCCTTGTTAGAAACCACAGGTAGGGACCAGTCCATCACACTTATCTCACAGGCTGGTGTTCCTGTAATTAGCGGCAATAGAAAGGCTTCCACTGGGAACAGGGTTAATTAGCCTGGTGGAGAGGATTCAAGAAGCAGCAGACAGGAGCCAGTACAAGCAAGGGGAGTGCATGCCCAGGAGCATGGGGCTGTGCGTGAGGGAGGCGAGGGCCTGGCTTGGCTGCCTGGGGTGCTCAGGGACACGGTCAGCACTGGCCAGGGAGCAGGAGTGCCTCCCCCCCACCCCCAATGCTGCACTATCCCCGGTTCATACCTTCTGCCCACACAGCTCAAGGAGAGGAGGGCTGGCTCAGCTGAGCATCCCTTGTGGCACCAAGAGAAAAGGAGGACAGGGAAAAGGGGAAAGGAAGATCCAGGTGGTGGTAGTGAAGTGTGGACACCATGACCAGAACCACAGCAGGCAAAGACCAAGGAAACTGGGTGAGGTGCTAAGTTATGACCCAGAGTACATCAGCGGTCCCATCTTCATGGCACCAGCCTAACAGGACCCAGTTGAGAGGTGGTGCATGTGCCAGGCCAGCCAAAGAGCATTTATAGTCACCCATGCTTGAGTAAGGGATAGGGAGGCTGGAAGCCCAGAGCTGTAGCTTTGCAAGGTGCCAGTGGCAAGCATCCCCCTCCCACCATGCCAAGTCCCTCCCAGCATAGATGAACCCACTCCAGATCCCACCACTCAGCATCCCACCCCTGCTGGGGTGGGAGACCCACATCATGCATCAGCTACAGGGATATGAATGTTTCAGGGATGGAGTGGGATGCCTAATTCTGCAGGCTGGGATGGGGGGGACACCAGCAGAGCTGTCACTGCTTGCAAGGACAAGAGTTGCATCCCTGCACTCCTCTCCCACTTGCTGCGCAGCCTTCCTCAGCTCACTTGCCTCCTTTTCTCCCTTTCTGACAGCACCCAAGTGCAAGGGGGAGGGGGTCTTCCTCTGACACACACTCCAGAGAGCTCTTTTCATTCTGCATTTAAAAGGGAAAGAAGAAAAGGCAGAGCGAACCTGCCTCGCACACACGTAATCTGCTGCACAAATGCCAGCTCTCAGCAATCGATAGCAAACGCTCCCAGAGGGCTGTTTTCATTTCATAATATTTATTGGGTTGCTTTATTGTCAGAATCATTACAGTTCAATGTACTGCATGGATTTTATGCCAGCTGTGCTTAGTTTGTCTTGTTTTTAGCACTCCACATGCCTTATGTGGGGCCATCGTCACACCCGGGTTGGGACTGCTCCTCATGCAGGGTCCTCGGTGCGACATGGGGCAAGTTGCCACCTCCCTCAGGGTCTTTGTTCCCCCCCACACCAGGATAAACCATGGCTTTTTGAGCTAGCTGTAGGCTCCCAGGGCAGGGATGATCTCTGCATGTACAACATCTCTCATAAATGAGTCCTGATCTTGGTTGACCCACCGGATGTGAAGCAATCAAAGCAACAGAGCCCAAAACAAAAAGGAGCTGTGAAATGGTTGCAGGGGAACCATGAGGGAGGGAATGATGAGAGAAGGTGGGAATGGGGTTAGAGAAGGGATTACCAGCAGCAGCTGGGGTTAAATGTAACCTCTCCTATGGGCAAGAGCCCTGAACACAGGGGCTAGGGTGGGTATGTGGCCAGACTAGCCATTTAAGTGGAGGAGATGCTGCATTCCATGTGGTGCAGATGGTCTGCAGACACTTGCTGGTGCAAACTCAGGGCTTCACTGCATGCTGATTGCCGATGTGTAGGCATGACCCAGCTGAAGCAGTAAGATGGAAAACACTCCCAGACCCCACTCCATCCCCACCTTGTTTCTCAAGGCTGCCTGGAGATTAGGAGTTGAAGGGGAGACCAAAAGGCTCCTCTGCATCCACAGCCCTCTCCCAGAAGCAGCTGGACACAGAAGCCAGCGTGGGCTCAACTCCACAGCACAAGTCCTGCCCTCCCTGCAGCAGGCAAGGTGTTCTGCTCCCCTCGCAGAGAGGGACCTCGGCATGAAGAATGTCCTTGTCACACTTCATGAGCTCACACAGTAAGGAAATCCCTGACGCTAGAGGAGGAGTGCCTCCCGGCCATCACAACCCAGGAAAGGGGCTGCATGCTTGCACACGTCCAGTTCAGCTGCTAGCTGGGATTGGCAGCCTTAGGGAAAGGCTTGGCCGAGGCTGCCCCCAACTCCCAGGTGGCTGGGGACAGCTCTGGGGCTTTCCCTGGGGACAAAGTCTCCCCTGGGCATTGCCTGAGGCTGGGACCCAGCAGGGACTTCGGGAGGAGCAGAGCAGGCGGAGCTGCCAGGGCTTTCCCTAAGGCGGGAGCTGGAGAGTGAAGCAGCTGATTGCGGAGGAACAACAGCATCCCTCCTGCCACAGGTGTTTATCGCTCCCGCTCTGCAACAACCCATAATTTGGGCTATAAAGAGAACCCTGGCACTAACTCACAGACATTCAACAAACCCTGGGGGTGATCTGAGGTTTGTCAGGGCCAAGAGAGGAGCACAGTGAGGCGTCACTGCTGAGGCGCGTGCCCCAGTTCAGGCACTCAGAGCCCAGCCCCATGGCCAGGGGGCAGCAGGGACCCCAGTGCACAGCATAGGGCAACTCCCATCCCTGCTCTGGCCACCGCTGCCTGTGGTTAACTTGGTGATTGTGTGCATGTGTGGGGATTTATTATGCCGGCACATAAGCGGTTCGCTTGCGTCTCCCTTTTTTCAATTACCGCCTGCACATTGCCTTCCCAATTGCCTGGCGGGCCTTGGCTCACCTGCCTGATTAGCATAATTTGTTTTTAATGTATGGCTCTGGCAAATTTTCCCCCTCTCTGTCTCCCCCCCCCCTTTTTTTTTTTATTAAACAAAATGATTTTTTTTTTCCAGCTCACATTTATAATTAATTCCTAAACTGATGGTGTCTCAGCAGAGCAGGAGGGGCTGAACAAGGTGCCCTCAGGGAGGCAGATACTTAGCACCTTCGATTAACCTTGTCTGCACAGCCATCCCCAGAGACCAGTGGGACATCTAAGGATGAACAGCTCCAAGGATGCATTCAGCCCTACCACAGCAAAGATACCTACCGTGCCTGTACAAAGCAGATCAACTTGCCTCTAGCCCAGGGCTGCCAAATCTCTACAGGCAGAGCGAGCTGTCATAGCATCTCTGATGGGTTCCTCTAAACACACCTTCACTTTTCCTTGCATGGCTTCTCCCTGGGGTTTTGCAGCCCAGCAGGGTCTGGAAGCTGGTTCGCACCATCCTTTCCCAGGCTCAACTGCTGCAGCAGGTCTCTGGCTCTATCTGCAGGGTGGGAACGTGCTCCGGGGAAGTGGCCACTGATAGCTGGAGACACACAGGCTTGCAGGTCCTGGCACAAGGCAAAGCTTTTAGCCACGAGTGCTGCAGAGACCCTGCAAGGCTGAGGATAGTCGTGCTGACAGCACGGCTGTATCATTTCTCTGTGTGTACATGGGCTTCCCAAGCTACAGCTCAGACATCCTGAGGAGGCCAGGGAAAGACAGCAGGAGATAGGGTGGAAACACATTCTGGGGTTTGTAATGAACTCACTAATTGCTGGCAGCAGTTCAGTTCCTCCAGGGCAAGGGGGTATTTACGATCACTGTGTTTATACTCTTTTGCACTGGTGGGTGGTAATTACAGACTCTTCTCTGTCCTGGAGGGGCTGAAGCCTCACCTGGAAAACTACAGCTCTTCCTTGAGGAAGGCAGGCAATCTGGTGCAGCATCCCACCAAGGTTGCACCAAGTAGGGCAGGGGCAGCCACACACTCCCAAATTTCTAGGTGAGACTCACAGCTGGGCCACTACAGAGGAGCTTTTCATGCCTCCAGCCCACCCAGTGAAGCAGGCATGGCTCAGGAGCATGAATATTGCATTGGAAACTGTCTCTAATGCCTCTGCTCCTCTGCTCCCCACCCGCACCTCTGTCCTCCCTGTGAGGTGCTGTGATGATAAAGATGCTCCTCTTGCAGCCAGGAAAGCTATTCGAGCACTGTCAGGGCTGGCAGCTGATTTATGCAAAAATTACTATTCAAAACCACTGCTGTTTATGCTAGCCAGGACACAGCAGGACTATGCTGACCTCCTTCTTCATACCCACCAATACCCTTATGCTTTTAAGAGGGTACAATAGCCAGGGACACCCAAAACACCCTCACACATCTTCCCAGAGGAGCAAGGGGGGGAAGCAACTTCCCTTTAAAAAGCAAGTCGAGGAGGGAAACAGCTGCTCCTAATGACCCAATCCATCAAGTTAGCACTGGCCCCCGTCACTTGCCTCCTAAAAGCTCCTGATCATCAGTGATTATCAAAGCTGGCTGTGTGCATTTTGATCAGGCACAATCAAAGCTGAGTGCAGCTGAAAGAGCCATAAAAGCCTGTGCAGAGCAATTGATATGGAGCCCTGGCTGGGGGTCAGGATGGGAGCTGGCTGACCATGGGCTGAGTTCCTGCCCTTGCCAGCCTGCAAACAAACAGCTTGCTTTGGAGCTGAATGTAAAGGAGGAGAAATGCTGCAAATGTCCCTGGGGCTTCATTGGCAAGAAACATAAAAAGGTCTTGGGAGATGGCCTCTGTCAGGGGGCTCCCCTGACACAGTGGGGTATGGGACCTGCTGGAGGGCATAAAATGCATCACAGGTGATGGGTCTGACCCCACATCACATGCAGAAGCAGGGGCAGGTGAGGGTCAGGAATTCCTTCTCAAAGCCCATCGCCACACTGCAGGCAGCCCCCCCTTTTGCCTGGTCTGAACTGTAGTGTTTTGCTTCTATTTGTCCTTCTTCTGGTGAAAATGTTCTGGTTATCAATCAGAAATATTTTGCTGGAGAAACGTGGGGCCAACTTTCAATCTAAACTTTCTGGCTCTTTTCCTGAGGGCTAAAGCTTGTGGACACGCGGGGAGATCCCCAGGGCAGTCACTGAGAAAATATCCCACCCTCTTGACTGCAGTTGCTGCCAGGACGGTATGGGCTGGAAAACAGTCCTTGAAACATGGCCTGTTTGGGGCACTGGATTATTTGAGGCTAATGAGTTAATTTATTCCATGCTCAAAGCCTTGTCTGCAAAGCCAAGTTAATGCAAGGGATAAAATTCACTTGGAAAAGGCGATATGCAGCCACTACTCAGCAAAAGGCCTGGCAAGTAGCATGATAGAATGATGCTGTCTGGGCATCTTTTTAGTGAAAACGCAAATAAGATCATAGTAATTAGCAATTCATAAAGAGTTGAATATCAGGCAATTAAATAAGTGGTTTGAAGCATGCTGGTTGAAATGAGGTCTATGTGGCGATTGTGAATTGTGAACTTGGGTCAGTGGCTGCCCAGGAGTTGAATGTCTGGATGCAGTGATGAGGCACACAGGCACGGCTGCTGCTTTGATGTGTAATTTCATATTCCTAGTCTTGTGCCCCTAGTTTTGTGTGCCAGGTTAGTCCCTCTTCTGAGAGAAAGCTCAGGTTTGAAATGGAAACCTGCTCTGGTGCTGGTGTGGAGCTGAGACCATGGGGAAAAAATGACAAAGATTTGCTTCTCCTTATGGAAGGCTCTTTGCATTTCAGGAGGTGTGTGGTACGGCTCAGAGGGCTGATTTTCAGCATTTCAGCTCATCTTATTACAGCTTCTAGTCTTTAACTGCCCTGTCATTTCCAGATTGCTCCATATCTGCTGCAGTGCTGAGCCCTGGGAGGAGGCAGGCAGAGCTGAAATGGGCAGGCAGAAGAGAAATGCCAGCAGGATTCAAGGTTTTTACGCATTTCCACCACATGGACACACAACGCTGTGTCAGATCCGAGCATTGCAAGTCTGGCTTTCAGCCTCCCCCCTGCCCTGTCCCAGGCTCTGGCCAAGCACCATCCTTCCCTACAAAGGGGGATCGAGAAAGTTGTCCAAGGTCATGGAAGGAGCCAATGAGTAGGCTAATTCAACAATATTAGCACATCAGGGCTGTCATACTCCTTTCACAGTGACAGGCTCCCTGCCTTTGGGCTGAGCCTGGTGATGGGGACACAGAGTGCCTGCAGGATTATCAGAGAATCATAGAATGTTTTGGGTTGGAAGGGATTAGCAACGCCTGTAATTAGCACTTAGTGCATTTGACTCCCCAGGCTTGATTATTTCAGTGTGATTAACAGGACCTGTAGGATGCCGCTGCAGACACAACATCACCTGCTCCCTGCCCGCTCTGAACTGTGAGGCCCAAACCAGGGCTAAGGGGGCTGTCTCCTCTCTGCCATGCATTTCAGGCACGTGTGGCTTAGTGGAGGTCATTGCGCTGGGAGTGATCGCGGGCAGCCAGCAACCCCATGCTCCTGCCCCGAGCTGATCCCAGCACTGCCCAGCCGGGCATAGGGCTAACTGCTTCTTCATAAACAGCTGATGAGAGCTCCTACCTCCTCCCAGCAACCGATTCCCGTGCTACGCTGCCTATATCATTGTAAAATGTCCCCTAACATCTCACCTAAGCCTTCCCCGCTGAGTGCCTGCAATTGTTTTTGTCTGTGCCCAGTGGAGTTGAGCTCTGCCTCTTCCAGTCCTCTATGCAGCTCACTTTTATGTGGCTGGAGACCTTTCCAGTCTCCCCTCTGCCTTCCCCTGCTCTGGATTAAGCTGTCTCTATTTTTGCTATCTTTTTTTGCAAGTTTTGCTCAAGACGTGAACCCCCAGAGGAGCCTTCTGTGAGGTCCTGCTTGATGCGCAGAGCCGGAGCAGAAAACGTGGCAGGAGGGAGCTGAGAGGACAATTTCCAGTGGGTGCCACCTCTCCAAACCTGCAGGAGATGTTCCAAACATGCTGGTGCAGAGCAGAGGGGACGCCAGGACACCTGAGGGTGGTGTCTAACTTCTGGCATCCACTCCTTTGCAGTAAAATGCTCAAGAGCTCAGCCGCTGATCCAGAGCCATCCTGAAACATTGGGACTGTCATTAACATGATTAAAGCCTTAACAAAATGAGATGAAATGAGATGAAATGCGTAGACCTGGTCAGCATGCTGCACCAGGCACCTAGTGATATGTAAAGAGCTTTAAGCCTCTTCTGAAAGAAGTAAATCTCTTTCTTTCTCTCCACATAGCTCTGTCCTGGGAGGAAGTTGGTGCAGGCTGAAATTTCAATCCTGTCTGCATTTACCTCCACTCAGAGCTTCCCAGAGCTGAGGAAACTGTGTCTAGTTGGATAATGGCTGCATTTTTCATGTTGGGTTCCTGTTTTTATCTGTGGAGCTGGGTCACCTCCTGTCTAAGGTTATTGAAATCACAGCAGCACAATAATATCCCTGTGGGGGTCTCTGATGTACCCTGGCTGGCTTTCACCATTGCTCCTACACCCATTTTGATGGTGAAGTCTTTAAGTGCAGGTGAACATGGACACCCATTCTTGCCATTTGGCTTAAAGCTGTGGTCTCACTCTTACACAGCACTTCGAACATCTCATAGGGAAATGTAGGTCAGTATTTTTCATCATGTTGTCCTGGAGGTTTGAGGGACAAGCAGGCAGGTTGTGGGGTCTGCAGGAGGTACCAGTGCAATGGTCAGTGGGCTTTAACACACCAGAGGTCAGCATCTCTGCTGGAAAATGTATTGGAAAATGTGTAGATGTCTGAAAACAAATTGGTTTGAAATGTGTGTTTTCAGGCTGTGTGGGAAATAAGTGACTTGATCTGGCCAGGCTGGCTAACAGGAGCAGCAGGATGCAGGACGTGAGCCGCAAGCTTAGAGGGAAACCCTTGGAGGGGACTTCCAGCAGATGTGGTTTTCCCAGGGGTATCCAGGCCCTGGCTGCCCTGCTGTCCCATCTCCTCTGCCCAGCGCCTCCTACACATACTGGGTTGTTGGGAACGGTGGAGCTGTGAACTGGCCCCAGCTGCAGCACAGCTGGATGTGGGCAGCGCCTGCCGCGGTGCAGAGGAGTGTCTCGTCCCATGGGACAAAGAGGCTGCGGTGGGAAACATGCCCTGCCCTGTTCATACCCACGGGTGCGTTGTACCACCACAGACCCCCTCTCGGCTGCCCAGTGCCCTGTCCTGGTGCACACACCCACGTGAGCACCCATAGGCTCCAGCCAGGATGATTTGAAGTTAAAGTTGGCTTCAGCCAAATCTTTCCATTGGCATGGATTGAGCTAGACCCAGCAGTGGCACAGATGGGAGCTAGGCTGTGATTTGTGCTAATGAGACCTCCAGAGAGGCAGACCTCTTCCTCTGCAAGCTGGGATGTCCACCCGGTATCCCCAGGCTGCTCCAGAGGACATCTGGCTTGAAAGCCATGAATACAGACCTGGCCTGGAAGGAGAGATAACAGCCCACAACCCCACATTCCCCTTCTACGCCCATGCAGGGCAGTTTGGGGCAGACCCTGTCCAACATATTACTATCAATTTTCCGCTCCTTGAAATTAAGCTGGATGTTTCCAAAGCCTGCGGCTTAGTGGCACATCCCTGTTGCAAAGGCTTTTAACGATGCCCTGCATAAGGGCTGGAGCTCTGAAAGTATGTGGCCAGAGTCTACATCTTTCGGTGCCAGGCTTTGCAATCTGACAAGCTGCCATTCCTAATTGCTAATTAATTGTGATTTGCATATGAGTTTAAATCAGCTGGCTGCAGCCACCAACAGGACTCAGACAGCTCACAAACCTTGCGGATGCACCATAAAAATGTCCTGGTTCTTCTGCTCAATCAGGTGAAGTAATTTTAGGTCACCCATTGGCAGGAGGCATTTCAGAAGCACCACGAGAGACCATAAATAAATAATAAGTTTTCAAAAGTTCTGATCTAGGGAAATGTTTGAGATTTCAGGAATGTTTCCTGTCTTGTACCAAGACAAAAATGTGAGATCTTTTATCTTCTTATATGCTGGTACTTCCAGGTCGGAAGGGAGGCAACTGATGTGGATTGGTTTGATCATTTCAAGTAATTTCATGCTTATCTCAATGTATTTGTTTGTTTGTCTAAATTTACTTCAATTTTGAGATGGGCCCATTTGGCTTCATCTGCAGCTCTCTGGTTTGAAAATACCTTGGCAGACAGTTTCACTTGAATAGCTATTGTTGCTTTTGCCCCAAAAAAGTTGAGCTGGGAAAGTTGGGGGGTTTTTTTGTGACTGACTCCAGTCTGCAAATAGTTTTGGTTTTGCTGAGGCAGCGTTCTGGGCAAACACAATGTTTGAAACTCCAGATATGTGGCATGTAAGTGTATTTCTGTCTGTGGATACAGGCATATTTTTATGGTTTTGCTCAACTGTGTTTATTTTAAGGAAGAAAGTGAGGATTTAATATCAACTAGTTACACAAAACAAGCTGGGAAGTTTCCATTTTGGATGCTATGGCCTGATGGTGCTGCTAAACATTTCATACTCTTGTGGCTGTGCCTCAGCCTCCCCTGTGGTCTGGGAGGTGCTGGAGACCCTGATCACCTCCGAAGGGCTCAGTAGGAGCCCATTTTCCCAGATGCAGTCCAGTGCCTTGGTCACATCACCCAGCCCACGTGCAGGCACGGCCAGCATGGAGGTCCTGGAGAATCAGCTCCTTGGCTGGTCAAAAACCCCAGCAAAATAGATGGAGAAAAGGAGCTCTGCTTGACACAGAGCAGCACCTTAGCAAACCCATCTGGAGATGTTCTTCACCCTGCTCGGGTACATGGCTAGGAGATGGCCTGTTGTCGTGGTTTAACCCGGCTGGCAACTAAGCACCACGCAGCCGCTCGCTCACTCCCCCCCCTCCCTCAGTGGGATGGGGGAGAGAATCGGGAAGGGGAAAAAGGTTAGAGCCGAGGGCTGAGATAAAGACAGTTTAATAAGAGAAAATAATAATAATAGTAATAATGAGAATGATAACAGAATACACAGAATATACAAAACGAATGATGCACAATGCAATTGCTCACCACCCGCCGACCGATGCCCAGCCCGTCCCGAGCAGCGATCAGTACCCGAGCAGCGATCACTCCCCCCGCGACCGACCGACCCACCAACCCCCCCGAGCATGACGTTATATGGTATGGAATAGCTCTTTGGACAGTTTGGGTCCTAGCTGTGCTGTACTCCCAGCTTGTTATGCACCTGGCCGAGCAGGAGAAGCTCAAAAAGTCCTTGAGCAGTCTGAGCACTGCTTGGCAACAACTAAAAACATCAGTGTGTTATCAACATTCTTCTAGTACTAAATCCAAAGCACAGCACTATGCTAGCTTCTGTGAAGAAAATTAACTCTATCCCAGCCGAAACCAGGACACCTGTGGATACAGAAAAACATGTGTGTACATTGGGTCTACTTCATGGGTCCCATCTGGAACGTTCATGCTGTGACACCAGGTCTGTCTGAGTTTATTTGGTTCTGGTCTTCCCTTACCTGACAGTTTTGTCAAGGCTGAGCATAAATCCAGCTTGATTCGTGGGCTAGCCATCCTTTTTGGGAGGGCAAATTTTAACCTTTTAACCTGTTAAAAGCTGACATGCACTTAAAAATGTGCTTTTGCCTGGATTGCTGCTTCTGCCCAAGGAGCTGTAGCTCCGGAGAAGGAGCTCAGTGACCAGTCTAAGCTGTGCCCAGGATGGGTAAGCACACAGGGGACAGCTGGTGAGATTTACTTCTCCATCTGAGGATTTAAAAGTCATGACAGATGTAGAAAATGCAGCCAAGAGCTGAGGCTGGAGTCTGTTCTGCAGCTTCCTCACTGGGTTTGATGAGTTTTGGGCTCGTTGGCTGCTTGATTTTGCTCCCGTGCTACAGGAGTAAATAAGCTAAAGGTACCCAAAAATGGGCCTGGCTGCTGGTGGGGAAAGACACTGGTTTGACATGCATCTGCTGGGCAAAAAAAGCCTCAGAGCTGGATGTAGAGCACTTGATAAGAATTCATCTGGGTACCGACCTTCCTGCAAAGACCGCTGCGGGGCTAGGGGTGAGACAGAGAAGGGAGATAAGAACCCTTCTGCTGGGGTTTGGTCTCATCGGGCCACCCCAGGCTGCAGTCAGTCCTGGGGGCAAACAGCCCCCAGAGCTACATGCAGAAGAGGTCTTCCTCCTCCATGACACCCAGGCAGCTGCATTTCTGTGATGCCCAACCTGAGGCCACATGGCCAGGAGGCAAATCCACCTCTGAACACAAAAGCCTTATTTCAGCTCTTATCCTGCTCCATTTCTAGCCTACAAAGTAAAAAAAAAAGTGTCTCTTTTTCTGGGAATTTTCTGACCAGCTCCAGCTGCCTCTTCCTTTTGGCTGCAGCCAGCAGCGGGCTTAGAAATACCAGGTTTAATTAAAACAATCTTTTATGTTCCGATGGAAGCCTTATTTCCTCTACCTGGTGAGAAATGGCTCTTGTCTCAATCAGCAATTGAAGTCTGAGATTGCTGCGCTGAGCAGAACGGCTGCTACTTTCTGTTAATTAAAGCTGAGCTCGGGATGCTGCAGCCTGGCCGGCTGGAGAACAGCTCCCAAAGTTTGTCTTCAGCCTCGCAAGAGCAGCAAAGAGATCTGGGCCCTAACAGGATGCAGGAGAAAACCTGCTGACTTCCATCCTGTTCTGCTGATTTCCAAAACAAACCGTACCTAATTTGTTTGGTTGGGTTTTTTTCTGTGATAAGAGTGCTTTTGCAACTGTTTGGAGAGCCTGTTTGAAAAGGGTAGCGACTCCAACTGTGTCCACTGAATTGGTGTTACCAAGAGTTTTCCTCTTTGATTGCAGCTCAGACTTGTCCTCACCTGATTTCTGTTCTCCCGCTGGATGCCAGAGACCCTTCGTCCCCATCGCAGTGCCTGGGAGGTGCTTCTGCCCCAGATGGGCATGGGGGTTCTGTGCTGGACCCCAGGAGTTTGGGAGCAATATTTAGGAGAGCAGGGCATTTCCCAGTGTTTGGTGTGAGGAGAGGGAAGGAAGAGCTTCTCCTGGGTGGCAGATGGCTCCGCCAGGCCAGCTCTAAACAAGAGTTAAGGCTGAAATGATGGGATCACTAAAAACAGATTTACAATGGTGAAATAAAGTTACCGAAAAATGAATACAACACTATGCATTATTAAGGTTCTGCTTAACGAATACGATCCCCCCTCACTGTATCAGCACCTTGTTTAGCTCCTTTCTTCTTCTCACATTAAGCTGTAATCTCTCTCCGCTATAGTAAGACCCATTTTCTTTCTGTAAAATTACTCATTCTCTTCTCCAGTCTCCAGCAGGGGAAGGGGGAGGTGGAAAGAGTCCTTTTGTCTGTGCCTTCCCAGGTGAACATGTCCTTATCCTACTCTGTTGCCCAGGCATTTGCCAGCCCATGAGGTGGCAGGAGGGTTGACCCTACTCTGCCCAAAGGTCTCTTGCACCCACTTGTGCCAGACACCCTCACTAAGGGGTCCCTGGCTCCAGCTCACTGCCCTGCCGCAGCCCCCTGAAGACACCCTTCATCAACATTTGTGACCAAGTGGTGGGGACAACTGAGAGCTTTGAAACCTAACGGGCTGCTACGGGGACCTTTGTATGAGGAGACAGGGATGCTCGTATAGTCAAACTAGAGGGTATCTCTCTTCAGGTAGTGGGCACCTGGATGGGCACCCCCTGATGCTGATGGCATTTTGGGGAGGATTGCACAGGACTGGGGAGAATCTCCTGCAATTTCACCACAGAGTTTGGTGAGGTGGTGGATTTTCCACCTTGGTGGCCAATTCAGCCCCAGAGATGCTCATGCTAGCCAGCTGAGAGTGTTGGTGTGAGCGAGGTGTTGGTGCCTGGTTTGTCTTTTGGCAAAGGCATGGCTTTCTGCCCCAGGACTTCAAGGTTTCATTTCCAATTTCCATACCCAGACCCGGGGCTGTGCAAGTGAGAGGTCGGAGGAGATGAGCCAACGTCCTGCCCTGGGGCGCACCAAATAACACGTGCCTGGGTGGTGAGGACAGGCAGAGCTCCAGCCAGTGCCGGCCATGGGGATCGCAGCTGGGCAGCCTTGTGGAGTGCCCAAGTGTCACCCTGAGACTGGAGTTCTCCCTCCTGATAGCCTCATCTGTTCTTACCACGGGCATTCAGGCCATGCAAACCACAGGAGAAGGGACAAGGAGCTGGTTTACTGGAACGCTTTGCAACATGTGAGCTGTCGCTCCTCTCCAGTGTGAGCAGAGCACAGCTTTTCCAGCTGCCAACAACAGCCCCGCCAGCAGGCTTGAATCAGCTGGAGTTTCCCGTAAGTGAGGAGCAGACAGGATCCCACACCACCCTCCCACCGGCTCTTCGCAACCGCTCACCTCTTCCCTCCCAGCTGTGGGCTTGGCAGCTTCACCCCTGCCTGCTCCATCCCTCAGTACCCCACCCCTGTGGGCCTGCAAAGCCCCTGTCATGCAGAGCAAACTCCCCGCTTCACCCTGCAAGGCTCGGAGCTGCAGGAAGCCCCCAGGCAATGCCATCCCACACTGCTGCTCTCAAAGGAAGCGAGGTGGTGGCGCAGGACTGAGGCTTCAGATGCTGCAGCATGGCCTCAGGGGAGCACAGAGGTATGGTGTGACCCAAGATGCAGACTCAGGGGACAAAGTCTAAAAATGTGTCTTGGTAAGCAAACGGGACGGTCTGTCTGCTATAGCAACCACTTGCATTGCCAGCTTTTGCTCCTGGGGCTTAAAGATCCTCTCCCATCACTGGAGCATAGCATAGAGCAACGGGAAGGCTTGGAGACATTAGCAGCCAGCTGCAAGCAACATGCAAGGTGCTGAGAAGCTGCCTGCCTTGCATTGCTCCAGGGATGAAACTATTCCCGCATTTTGGAAGGGAGAAGAGGTTTCCAGATCACCGAGGACAGTGGTGCCACCTCCACAGTGCTGGTCATGATCTGCTTTCAAGGTCATTTCACCTCATGAACCACCTGCTCTGGTGGGACTTGGATGGGGCCGGATGTCCTGCATTTTCTACCCTACTCTATCCCAGAAGTATGTGGAAATTTTCAAGGCATCTGGTCTTCATCCCTGAAGTAAGTTAGATCCATTCGGGCTGGGTTTGGGAAGAGCAGGCAGGAGCAGTGCTTTGCAGCTGCAGAGAGGGAAAAGGTTTCAACAGCATCCTTTGCTGTGTTGGTGGGCAGGCAAGGAGCACACGGCAGCCCTGTTACCACCACCCAGGTGGCCTGTCACTCCTTCAAGCCTCCATAACTCACCTCTGGGTTGAATTTGTTTCCTGACTATTTTCTAACAAGCTTGGCCACACTATTAACTACTACTCATCTCTTCTTGCTATGGTAGCCCTTGGCTTTCTGACCCCATCAGAGTCCATGTACATCTCCATGAAACACAGGTTAGCTCAGGGGACCTCCATGTTCCTCCATCTCTTCAATGGTTCACAGAAGCTTTCCCCTAGATAAAACAGAGCTTTCTAAGCAGAACTTTTCCTACCAGATTTTTCCAAGCGCAGCCCATTCCCCACAGCACCAAAGCAGCCCTGCACTGCAGACCCTGCAGGGAGCCTCGAGCAGGCACTTCACTGGCAAACTTCATCTGTGGGAGGGATTGCAGCAGCACTTAGATGCTGTGCTCCCAACCTCTACAGCTGTGGGACTGCGTACACAGCCAGGTCAGACCTATCTGCAAGAGCGGCAATTACAGAGACACCCTCCAATCCCAAATACACCTGGGAGGTCTCTGTTTGCCCCCACATTCTCTGGAAAGTCCTTGAAGGGCTTCTCTATCCCTAAATATTCCTCAGAGGTCCCCTTGTCGAGCACAGGCCAGGTTTACCCTACTTAGTGGGCCGGAGCTGTTGTCAGAGCTGACACCGCTCAAGATTTACTCCATCCTGTGTGGAAGGAAAGTCCAAACCCTCACATCTGAGTTAATGAAACAGTCTGAGGAGACAATAGTTCCTGGCGCTGCGAGAGCTTGCATTAGTGAGCTGGGGTTACAGAGAGCTCTGATCAATAAATATGTTGCCACAGCTTTTCAGAGCATCCATCATTTGTCAGGAAATGCATTTAGGCTAATACCTGCAGAGGGCATAAACCAGCCATAGGAATTAAAACCTGCCACATGCCAAATGGTAATGCACAATTTAATGATCACAGGATCTGATAAATAAGCAAAACTGTGAAATGAATAAATACACTCTGGCATCAACATCTGCAACCCAACCTGGCCACGTTTAGAGTCTCGAGATTAACCTGCAAGGTGCTCCTCTGGGCTCGTCTGTTTGCAGTACGTGGGCAGCGAAGGCGGCAGCCTGCAGCCCTTCCTCAGGAGAGCCCAAAGGACTTTCAGACCCAGCGTTTCTTGTCTCATCAAGCAGTGGTGTAGACAGGAACCTAGCAGTCCTTCTGTGCAGGGAAGGCTGCAGAGAATGTCAAGGCAATGAGCTCTTCTCCATGGCCACGCCAGGCAAAGTGAAACAAGGAGGGACTGAGACTGCAGCAGAGAAAATGCAAGCTGGACATCAGAAAAGAGAGGAGCGAAAGATTATTCCTGACTGGGTGAGGAATGGGGGTATTTTGAGAAGAGGTTAGACGCAGGGCGAGCTAAGGAGAGTTGATCCTGGGCTCAGGGGCTCCAGAGATCCCTTTTAACCTTCCCGTCAGGTTCATCCCATGCTTCTCCCACCACCACCAGCGCAGCCTGAGGCTCTCGCTGCATTGCCTTGGAGCAGCTAGGATACGGGAGGAGGAAGGGAGCTAGCACTGCACGAGAAATAAGCCCTTAAAAGACAGGATGAGAGCGAGCCGCTGCTGAAAATGTTGCTCCTGACACGCTCCAGCTCCTATCCAGGGGGTGGCTCAGCACAGAGAAGGGAGTATAAGCAGCATGAAATTAAGAAAGGGAAA
The DNA here is from genome assembly GCA_034008185.1 of Gorsachius magnificus. Lineage (NCBI taxonomy): Eukaryota > Metazoa > Chordata > Aves > Pelecaniformes > Ardeidae > Gorsachius > Gorsachius magnificus. The sequence continues at coordinate 10,853,177 of CM067109.1, read as the reverse complement.
TTTTCAGGTCTGTAGCAAGAAAAAAAACTTCCTGACAAGAAGATTTATGAGACTGTGGAGAAGTTTCTCCCAAGGAAAGCCTGGGACATTTGAAACTAAATTAAACAGCGAATCCGGAGATGCAGACAGGGAACACATTTACACTGCAGGAGAGCTGAACTAGAGGGAACTGAGTGAGGCACTGCCCATTGCTAATTTATTCCTGATCTGTTGTCTTATCTATTCATGCTCTCCTACCACATCCATCATCTGACTCTCTCTGGTCCTTGAGAACATGGAAGGGGGCATCCGTGGCTAGCGTGGATCATTAAATACCCCTTTCTGCCAGCTTCAAGACCAGCTAACTCTCCTTGGCAGCTTCAGGCAACTCAAGCACAGCCCTGTGCTTCCCCATCAAAGCACAGCAAGTGCTGCTAACCCCATGGGATGGCCAGCAGCACTTCAGGCAGAGCTATCACAGCACATACAAAGAGATGAGCCTGAGGGCAGCTGCAGTTCGGGCAACCCTCAGGTCCCTAGACCATAATCAGTAAAGGGTCATAAAGGCAAACGGCTACGGCAGCTCTCAGTCTTCACAGGGGCAAGAAGAAAAAGGGCGAGGCACCCTTTGGGCTGGGGTTGGGCACCTGTTCATCAAAACCGTGCTGAAGGCATCTCCTTACTTCAAGCCACTGGAAGGATGCTGGCAGCTGTCACTTCACTGTGATCTGGACCACCTCCTTCTCCTGGGACTCCCCATGTCATGTCCTGTCCTAAAGCTGCTCTGGGGCTGGACATGGCCAGCACATGGACCAGAGACCTCTGCTGAGCATGCCTGAGCTCTCCGCAGACCCAGGCTAGCTGCTCACACCAAGGTCTCCGCAGCCAGCCTCTTGCTTCAAGCTTGGTCACAAAAAAACATGCACAAGAGATGGAGGGGGTACGGAATTCAAGCCCACAGAACGCAGATGCTTGAGCCAAGCTCTTCATGTGGGGAAAGTGTAATAGCACGGGTTCAGCAGATCAGGCTCTCTACTGCTTGCGCTGCTGCAGATAACAGCTTGCTGCTAGAAAGCTGAGACCCTGAGGGAGCTCATGAGATGCTTCAGGGAAGAAGAAGGTCTCAGGTTTGGCTTTGCTGCCCACTCAAGTGCTGCAGCTATTCCCTGAGTAGCAGCCCAGGCCCAGCCACAGTCCTGTCCCACACCCTTCATGTTCCCCTGCTTGGGCACCACTGGTCATACCATGGCACAGTGAGTCTGTTCACGGAGCTGATCCATCTGAAATGAACCTCACATTCCCCATACTCCCCAAAATACATTTTTTCAGGCAGATCAGTGCCTTTTGTTGGCTCACCATGCAGTCACAAGAGCAGTGGTGATGGAGGATGCAGTGGGGTGGGATCGTATTTGGCGGGAAGGCAGTTCATGACAACTCTTGCTCAATTTATGCTGCTGTGCCACTGCTTGCTGCAGCCAGCATTGGCATGGTCTTTCAACAAATCCATGACCCCTCACTGCTGCTGCAGGTCATTCTGTCTTTAAAGATATCTAAGGGATGCAAACCTACTTTTCCTAAAGAGCCCATGAAAACATTTAGAAAAATTTGGAAGAAAAATCTTGAACGCCACCCACAACACATGCCTTTGAGCTGGGCTCTATTAGCCAGACTCATTCTTACTCTTTGGCCACTTGCTTGCCTTCTTCAGGGAGCTCATGCCTCGTTTTGCAAACACTCCCTGCCTTTGCAATGTCACCTCCAATTCTCACAGCAGCCTCTCCCTGATTTGATTATATCACAAGCAGTTTGCCCCCTGATTAGCCCTCCAGTTACCTGCTGGAATCCCCAGGACAATCCTGTTGCAGAGTTGCGGGTGGTTAACAGCTCTCCAGCCTGATCTCCATCAGCATGCCAGTCTGCTCCATAACCACCCCTACCCAGCCCAGGGGGACAGAGGGGGCAGAAACATGCCTTGCCAATGGTCAACGTCATCAGGATGACAGCCATACTCAGATTTCCAGGGGATATTTGTCTTTTCCCATCCATCTCTAGCTAAAATTGGTTTTTGACTCCTGGGAGTGTCGGGCTACCCAGAGGAGCAGGATCTCCACCCCTTGGCCTTCTCAGCATCACTCGCCTCCAGGAGAGCTGCAGAGGCTGTAGCCCCTGTGCGTGGCTCTCTGCCAAGTCCCCTTCCAGACTGTGCTACCTACGTGGAATAATTTTTGGAAGCCTCTTCTGACACCGTGTAATCAGGCAGCAATATGTAAGAGGGAGCTCTCATTCCTAGCTCCTGTGTCATGACAGGTGAGGAATTAGGAAAAATTATAACCCAGCACAGACTCAAATGAGAAAATTGCCCCCTGTCTCTCCAGGACCCTCATCACTGCAAACGCGGGAGCGCTGCCTCCCCTCCCAGCCTCAGCCTCTAACAGCAGAAGGGAGATGGATCTGCAGATGCCTTCGCTGGTGCAGCCACGAGGCACATATACCTGCCACACATTATAAACTGGGCATTGAGCATGTGTGTGCCAAAAGCATGTGGCACGGCCATCCCTGATGCGTAGCATTGGGTTGGGAAGGGAGCAGCCCCAACTCCCCGTGCAGCCTGTGGTGCATGAGAGGGCAGTGGTCATCCTGCTGATGTGCTTTTTGTCATGCTCCCAGCCATCCTGCTGATCCCTTGGTCATGCCCATGCATCAAGAGGTGCTGCCCAGGTACACACGCGTGGTGGTGTGCGCACCCCTCTCACCATGCAACCCCAGTGTCCCGGCAGTGAAGGAATGAACAAATCTAGAGATATTAATGTCTCTCACAAATGCAGAACAGATGTTCCAGAAAGAACCCGAAAAAAATACATAATTAAGAAATAGATAGAGTAATCCTGTTCCTTTTTAGTTTGTTTTTTTCCCTGGAAAGTGCTGTCATGAGTCTGAAGGCCACGCCAGTGGCTCCCTGCAATGTCTCAGCATGGGACGGGTGAAAGATCCAGGATGTCCCCTTTTGGGATGAGTTATCCAAGAGCCGGGCTCTTTTATTTGACATCTGCTGCAAGGGAAGCCTACCCAAGGAAAGGAGGAGCTCTTCTGTTTCACCATCTTGCAATAATTCAGGATAATCGAGGGAAAAAAAGCACAAAACAACCCCAAAACCCGAAGGAGCGGGGGAAGAGAGAACAACTCACAAGAAGAAAAAGATTCAGCCATTCCTAAACGCAGCACAGCGGCGCAGCCAAACCAAACAGTAATGATTCATTGACCTGTCTTCACCCTTCATTTTTCCTATAATGAGCAAAGAAACCACAGAAATGTGGAGCCGAGGTCTCTCTCCTCTCCCAAGGAACAGGGAGGAGGATGTACAAGCTGCCGCTGCCCTTTGGCGGGTTTCATTGTGGTCCAGCTCCTGCGTGCTCAGTCCAGCCCCACCGCCAGCCTCCTTGCCTGCCTCACCTCATCTCAATTCAACCGCTGTCCTCTCTGCCTTGCCGGCGCGGGCTTGCTTTCCCCCGGCTTGCTTTCCCCCGCTGACCGCACTGGGGAGGTGGAAGCAGGTAGCACAGCCAGGTCTCTGCTCCTGCCTTTGACGGGGCCAGCTGGACAACAAAAACGTGTGTGCTCCAGCCAGCTCTACTCGCAGCTCAGCCTGCTGTCGCCGAAGCCAGCAGTGGAGCCATCCCCGTGCCAGGCTTGGGAACGGATGTACACCCTGTTTGGGCATACCAGCTGCGCAAGCACACTGGGCAGCACCCTCCATCCGAAAGCCAAAGAGACATGGCTGGGACCCCCCAGAGAAGGAGAGAGAGGGCTGAAGACCACGGCTCAGCTGGCTTGTTGAACATGACCGAGAGCCTGAAAACCGTGGATGGACTTGTACTCTGCAAACAGCTGCAAGAGCTGACAATGCTTCGTCCCCCATCCCAAAGGTTCAGGAGCCCTCATGCTTCCTGCCTGCAGTGCAGCCAGGGAAGGGGCTGCGTTTTCACCCCCCGAGCTGCAGTGCACAGAGCCCGCTGGGTCAGGCTGAGCAGCTTGAAGAGGTGGCAGAGCAAGCAACAGCCTCTGATGAGGGGCAATGGAGAGCAACAGCAGCTTCATCCTCACCTCCTGGACCCCAGCACAGCCTCACATCCCCATCTGAGCTCCCCCAGCCAGTGTGGTGGCCACCTATGGCCCAGGGCTTTCCAGGAGAGGGGTGTCCCTAAAGGCTTTGGGATGTTGCCTTCCCCATTTCACCACTGTGTGACAGAGCTGTCAGGGGCTGTCGACCGTGTTCCTGCACTGTAGCCTGCAGAGGAAGGACAATTCAGCATCCATTAAGATGTCTCTGCGTCTGTGCTCACTCATTAATTTTCTATAGGACCTGGGGGCCTCAGGGCGCTCTTTAAATCCATGAGTTGCTTCTCTCTTCCCCCAGGGAGGTTGGTAGCCTCCCAGGGCTTGCCAGCAGGCGAGCAGCTCAGAGCCAAGTCAAAGCCCAGGGAGTCCCAAGCCAGACATTCAATCCATGGATATGAAGGTCCATTTCCCAACACGATTTAGTACCAAGGGTGCATCTAGAGCCCACCAAATCCCATCAGGGGGAGTCACAGCAAAGAAGCAGCAGAGAGCTCCTCTCCATAGAGACATTTTAGGGGATATGACTGTGATTTGAGTTTGTCATCAAGGCAAGTTTACTCTAAGCCTCCATCCTTGCTCCAAATATCTGCATCACTGCCCACATGGCAGCAAAGGGCAGCATGTTCAGCAGCCCGGGGCAGATGTTGCGTGGGTCTCATGAGGACTGGTCCTGCCAACTGGCTAACAATGTCCTCCCTTGTTCAAAGCAGCACTCCAGTCACTGCAGCCCTTTGGGGATAGGAAAAAAATTCAATCAGATCCAGCAGCTCAATAACACTTTGCCTTGGACTTCTGCAGACGAGCAGCAGGGACCGGAGGGAGCAGTAAGAGATGCAGGAGAGATGAAATGGGGTATTCCTCCTGGTTATATTTCATTTTCATGCTGTCTCTGCAGCTTCTTTTCCAAGCCAGGAAGAAAAGAGACAAATCGCTGAAGAAAAGCTGCTTTACGAGAGTTTCAGTTCCCATTTTGTGGTCCCTGGGTGTTCTTCCTGCACTGCCCCCAAGCCTCCTATCGAACGGCTTGACGTTTGCAGAGGTTACTCTCCTCCCCCAAGTGGAAATACAACTGTTTGTTCAGTTTCTCAGGGGGCTGGCTATCTTGTTAGATTTGTAAGAGCATTTAACAGGTTGCTTAGCCATGTGCCCTTGAAATATCTCAGGCAGAGTCTTCCAAAAGTACCATCAGCATCACACCGTGCTCAAGCTAATTATCTCCATCTCCCAGCAGGACAATTGGCTTGGTCCAGCACAGTGCTGACCCAGACACATGTCTGCCTCCATGGGCACATCTGCGTCTGCTTGTCCTGAAGCCTGAGCAGACATCAACCAAGCATTGCCTGCATCCATCCCCTCCTCAGTTCCTCGCTGTGCCCAGATGTGCAGGTAGCAAAAGAATCGCTGTGGAGGTGGGCACCTGCCAAGACCAAGACTTCATCTCTCCTGGCATAGAGGCTGTAAGGCCCAGGCAGAACCGCAAAACATCCCAGGTTTTCAAGGGCATTCTTGATGTCCCTCGGTCACCCTCTCTGTCTAGGACAGCAGTGGCATGTCAAAGAGTCCCTCGGGGCCACGAGGGAGCTCACAACTTCCCTGCCCCACAAGCCCCATCCTGCGGGCTCCCTGTGGGCCATCACAAAAGTTTCCCTTCTTCCCTGCCCTCCTTTGGCTCCAACCTGGTGCTCTCCATCCTCTCCTTCACACCACCCACCGGAGTACTTGCTAATCCCTCATTAGGCTGCTTCTTGGTCTGCAAAGGCCACCCTCTTGCACCTGCCACGTCCCAAGCAAATCCTGCCAGACCTCCTCAGCCCTGCCATGCTGAGGGCCATGTCCCCTAGCATCTCCCCTGCACTGTGACTGCTTCCAGTCAGAGGAGAGGTTGGGAGAGTTGTCTTGCCAAGATGGGCATAAGCGTCCAGGAGGACACCAAAGTCCAGGGGCCATTGCCAAGCTGGGCTCCCTGCCTTCCCTCACCATTAGGGTCAAGTCCAGCCGACAGCCCTGGCAGGGCCATTGCAGCAGCTAGGGAAAGGGAGCAGCCTGGAGAAGGAATAACCATGTGGGATGGGGGCAGTCACCCCGGGAGCAATAAATGTCACTGGTGGAAGCCACACATCATTGCACCCTTGTTAGCAAGTTCCAGCTCGTTGTGCCTCCTGTGTAATTCATAACCACTTAACAAGCCCGCTGATGGCAAATTAGCCAAACATCAGTAAGCAGGGAATGTGGTCATCACATTCGTCCTGTTAACTGGTGGCTAATTATCTCATTGTGCCTCCCATGTACTAATTGCAAACTAACTGTTTCCCGTAGCCTACCTCATTTAAACTTTAGGAAGGATCCAGGCAGCAAATGTACTTTTCCAGTGGTTTTCATGCTTCTATACATACATTTGGAGCTGCAATTGCAGTGTCAAGGAACTGGCCTTCCCCAATTTTTTAATGGCACTGGAGGTTCAGAGAGGAGCTTGCTGCATTCACACCATGACCCTTTCACCCTCCCAGCTTCATCAGAGGATTAGGGGACGTTGCCAGTGTCCTTTTGGCAGATGGAGGAGTAGGACTGCAAAGCCAGGCTCTGGGGGCTAGTTGCAGAGCTAAGGAGCTCCGGGCTACAATCAGCCACCAAGCAGTCGGTGCAGCAGGCATGAAGGACCTCCTTACCCAACAGGTCGCAGGCAGCTGCAGTTACAGGGTAGGACAAGGCATCTATCTGGATGGCCTGCCCTGTGCAAAGCTGCTAGCTCGGGGCTTGGGTGCAGCCTGGGGACACAGAGCTGGAAATGCGGCCCAGAGCATATGAACCTCTGTTTTCTGAGCCTGGGAGGTGCTAGAAGGGAAAACCCAGAGCTATTTCGCCCAGCTGCACATGCTGTGCTCCACACCAGGGGAAAAGCACTGCAAACACTGCATTTAGCAGGGATATGCAACTTACGTCTAGGACACTCCAAAATGCAGCTCCAGGCAATGCGGCAGGGCCCCGCAAGAAGGGCAATGCCCCTCAGCCTGCTTTTTCTGCCCCAGCTTGCCCTCCCTACCACTTTGTGTTGCCCATAGAGTGCCTGATGATTGAAGGACACTCCTGGGCCCCCAGAGTTTGGGAAAGCTGTTTCCTCATCTGGACCAAGAGAGAAGGTCTCTCTTGGGTGTGCAAATGGTGACATGCGGGAAGGAAGAAGCTCTGAGAGGAGAGACAGGAGGGGAAGGACTCCTGAAAGCATCCTTGAGCACCAGGGATAATGAAGTGGGCTTCCCGCCAGATTCTCCAGATGTTTAATTAATACTGTAAGACCCCTGCTCATCTGGCTGATCCCAGTGCAAAAGGCTCCTGGACACAGCCTCAGCTCATCTCTGCAATGAGATGGAGGCAGCTGGTGAGCTGCAGGGCTTGGAGCTCTTCCTGCTGGCCTTTCTCCTCTTGCCTGCTCTAGGTGCCCAATGTCTCAGCCTGCTGAGGAGCAGCAAGACACAAACGTAAGCATGCAGACCCAAAGGGAGCCACAGCAGGGTTGGACTTGGTCTTTGGGAGACTCCCATCCCATCCCCAGTCACCACACTCAGCCTGGTTTCCAAAGGAGCCATGAGGACCAGCAGCACGTAGGAAACACCCCCGCAGAACAAACCAATGCTGGCCTGCAGAGCAGTCTGGTAAATCCTGCTAGCCATGGTGCAGCTTGCCCTGAAAACATCTTCCCTTTGTGCTCTGGGTCTGCTGCAAGCAGAGTGGTTCTGCTGCAAGACGTCACAGTGATTCCAAAGAATGTGTATCAATATGGTGATAGGTGCTTTATATATATAAATATATATATATAAACAGTGTTTATATATATCAGTACTGGGGGGACAACTCCCAGCACATCATGGCTGGTCATGGGGGACTGCCCAGAGCAGGCAAACAGGCTCAAGCATAGCAAGGTGTGAAGTTACTAATGAAGATAACTCAGCTGCTGCACAAGCAAAGGTCAATAGCAAGAAAATTAAAAGGAGGCCCAACATACATTTCCTCCCCAGCTCACTAGCTGGTTTTTCTAGCTGAAGAGCCATTTCTCTCCAAAATGACCACAGAAAGGGAGCTCATGGATCCAGCTGGATACCTCATCCTTCTTTGGACAGAGCAGGCATTGCAAGGCAGGCAGGAGTGTCTGCTGTGCTCTGCTGCAGTGCAGGACCAGCCAGCCCTCAGAGTTGAGGGTTCCAAAAGACAAACAAGACACATCTCTTGGGGGAAGACGTGGGGTGGGAGGTCATGAGGACAACACTGCTGCCCATTTCCAGCTTGAAGGACAACTCCAGGCTCCCTTCCTACCATGGCTCTGGGAGCTCTTAGAAACCAAATTAACATTTACAGAACATTTCCCCGTGTGATGTTGAAGTGAGCTTTTGGCACCAGAGAGGGTTTTGCACAGAGCATTTGGTCCCTGAGCCCAGAAAAAGAGCCATGACACTTTGCTGTGTCCTCCGAGCGAATGGTACCCAAAACCCATATGTAACGTGACCATCACATATATGCAGGTATGGCAAAAGACCATCCTGTCAGTGTTTGCTTGAGAAAAAGGAGTGACATTGCAATGAGGACACTCATTAGAAAGAATCTAAATGAGATAAAGAATGAAAGAGATAGAACGTGCATAGGCGGCATCAGGGCTGCTTAAAGATGCCCTTTCAGAAGCTCAGCACATGCACATTCCTCCTTGCAGAAAAAGACATTTGAAAAGCCATCTGGGTTAAGCAGCAGAGCAAAGGAGGAAAGAGGACAGCCTTCACATGTTGAAGGTTTGTCCAGCAGAGGAATTAAAAAAGAGCACAGCCTCTGGCAGGTTAAATGTAAACACACAAGGCAGCCAGAAAAGAGAGTGAGGATTAATTTGACATGGCCATAAAAATGAACGGTCCCTCTTTCAGCCACAGGAGTGGCCGAGTCTACAGGACCATGACATGATCAGCTGAGGACGAGGCCACAACAGGACAGAACAGAGGACCATTTTTATTCAAACACACTGCAAGCAGTTTTGGAAAGGTTCCCATCCTAGAAGCTTTCTTATGGCCCATCTCAAAACAAACCTGAAGACAAGCAACAAAATGAACTTTAAAGGAACTGAGGTGATAGCAGAATCACAGGGAGGTTCTTCTCCCTGTTTAGAAATGGGCAAAGAGGCTGGGATGCATGGCCGGTCTGTTGGTGGAGGGGCAGAACTCTGCAAGGAGGGAGCATGGGGACCAGCACTGCTTGGGCTGTTCAGGAATGAGCCAGGGAAGGAGGTGGACAGTGAGGTGACATCTTCTGCCATCATCACATGTTTAGTGTGACCTGTTTTTTAAGAGCTGCCAAATATCTGGCAAAACTGCTCTGCAATGAAATGACAAATGAAATATGGGGTCAATGAACCCAATGGATGTAAACTGTTCAAGGCACCGCCGGGCTCGTGAGCTGGGTGCTGCTGCTCCACGTAACAGGGAGGAGCACAGAAGTGGTATCAGTTGTCAAGAAATGATAGCAAAACATCAGACATCACCATGCTGCAGTATAGATCTGTATCCATGGACAGCATGCGCACTTCTGCCCTCCTGGCTCAGAAAGACCACATGAAGATGACCCAGAGTCTGAGACAGCTTCTGCACCAGGAGGAACTGAGTTGGCAGAGATTCAGCTGCCCGGAAAAGAGATTGTGCAGGGCCAGGGAGGATAACAGTCTGCAAAGGCATGGAGAAGGCATGGAGGAAATAAATATATTCTTCACTGTCTCTTAGTACAAGAAGGGGAGGTCAGCAGGTGAACTTGCCATGCTCCAGCAAGCCCAGTGTTCGTGGCAGGCTGAAATATTATTTGGGAGAGGGAGCAGGCTTTGCTGGGCATGTGCTAGACATGGGCTACTGGAGGAGCCCAGGCAGTGGGTTTGGCTTCTCTCCCAGCTGGACCGTCTGGTCCAGCTTGGCTCTGATGTGTTCAAAATGAGCTTAGGCCACCTTACAGCCGTACATCTCCTTCCTTTGGAAGAATATCTGTATGCCAATGGGCTGCAGGAGGAGATTGGAGCAGGACCAGTGGCTCCAGCAGCCACCTCCCTGCCTTCAAAGGAAAGGGGATGCCTGATTTCCCCAGAGCTCATTGTCCCCCTGCTTGCTCTAGGGGACCCAGGGTGATAACAGCCTGGAAACATAGTATCCATCCCATTCTCTACAGAGGTTTCAGCCCACACATCCCATGGGCAGCCTCCACGAATACCCCACTGGCTCCATCCCAGCCAAACTGGGTGCCCCCTCCCTCCCAGCCTCGGCCCGTACATCACCCAGCACACTGTAACTGAGACCCACTGCAGGCGCCTGGCAATTGCCCCCTTTTTTCACCTCCTGCCTGCGAGGCAGGCAAGCCTTCAGGTTTTGGAGGTAACGAGCTCATAGTGACAAGCTGGAGCAAGATTCCTGGCCAGCGTGGCTAGCCCAAACACTCAATTAAAATGAATGATAATGTAGCTACTCTCAGTCCCAATGCTGGGCAGCTCACAGCAGTACGGTTGGTGATGTCTGCGATTAAATTTGTGCCAGTTTTGCCTGGACAGTAATGCCTGGATCAAAGGAGCTTGTGAAAGAAATTAAATGCAGTATGGGTAGGTTTCCTGTGCCTGCCTGTTATAAATACACACCACAAATGTTAGCTTTTAGACTTAAATTCCACCTTCTGAATGAGCTATTATTTCAGCACAGCCAAGCAGCCAGATGAGATTCTTGCTTTTGTATTTTGATGAGTAAAGAGGATCTGACATCTTGGATGCCTCTGATCCAGCCCAGAGCTCTCTTCTGCACCTAATCAGCTACAGTCCCCATACCTCAGCCCTAATGTGGAGCAGCAGGAGGCTTCAGGTATTGATCAGGGAGTGCAAAACCTTTACCAAAAAGTTGCCGGCATCCTCACATTGCTGCTTGGGCTTTGTCAAGACGTCGATGGTGCTGGAGAGCATTGTTTTCAGTGTGACCAGGTACTGTGCTCACCCTCCAGGGCAGCACATACCTCCCAAATTAGGGATCTTCTCTCCCAGATTAGGTGTTAAATCAGGTGGCAGAAAACCAGCAGCCAGGTCTGGGATGCTGCTTCTCAAAGAGGAAGAATGGGCACCATTCTGGGTCCAGGATGAGGCATTTCTGGTGTATACCTACACCCTTTGCAGGGCAGGGAGTCCTGAGGAGGCAGGAATAAGAAGCTGTTGCCTCCACCGGGCGTCTCTCCAGATGTTGCAGCTCCTGGCCTTGCTGAGCTCCATTGCTAATCTGCTGCTGAGATTCAGCCCTGTGCATTGCTGAGCTCCTTCCTTAGTCTCCGCTTGGACACTGGGTGAGCAGATGCCAGTAGCTGTTATGATCTGTAGAGCAATGATCTGTTTTCAGGAGAGCAGTAACGAACCGCAGTTCTAAGGAACCAGCTTTCCGCATTGCTCCAGCTCCAGCTTTCTCAGCTTGTTTACCACAAGCCAAATCCAACTCTGACACGTACCAGAGATCACAGCTGGCAGAACCAGACCTTGACAGCAGACCATGTCCACGCAAGGTGTGCAGGAGGGTTCACCTGAAAACAAGCTCTCAGTCCCGTGCTTCAAGGTCATTTGCAGGGCAAACAGCTACTCACCAGCTCCTTTGCAGTTGAAATGCAAGAAGGGTCGTGGCATGCAACAGCAGCCCATCTGCTGCTGGAAAGCATCCTCCAAAACAGTCCCTGTACACAGGGTGCTGCAGGAGGCTGCTATACAGCTGCCAACTTAGAGAGAAGGGCTCAGGCTGAGCAAGGCTGTGAGATCCCATTGAGAAGTGGTTTTCCCCAGGGAATCCATGAGATGAACTGCTATGGGCCATCCTGGGTCTCTCTGAGGGGCAATCACGGAGGGTGCTAGAACAGCACCACTGAATCAGAAGCTGAGCCAAAGGCACAGCACTCGCGGGGAGGATGCAGCCTTTCAACCCGGTTATCAGGGCAGTGGCAGGCCCTGTCTGGAGATAGACGAGACAGCAATCAGGAAGGAGAAAGATTCCCAGAGCAGTACCACAGCAGGCAGACTGCAAATGCAACTGTTACTCACCTCTTTAACAGCAAGGTGTCACAAAAAGGGGACAACCACTTTCCTGAAATTCGTGGGGGCCAGACTCTGCCTGCAGTGCAGAGGAGTGCCTGTCCCCAACGGACGGACAGCCGCTTCGCTACGGATTCACAATGCCAGAAGCAAGAGCAGGATCCAGCCCAGCAGCCCTTTTAATATCAAAAAGAAATATCTGTTTCTTTGATTTTTATTTTTTTTTTAAATAAGCCTCAGTCAACAACCTGAGTGGCTTCTTGAAGATTTGGATATCTTTTCCCTATTTTACAAATGGTAATTTCAGGCTGATGAAAGGGGAGTAACATGACACACTGACTACACAAGCTGTCTGCACAGAGGAAAAGCGGCTGATGCCCAGGAATGCAGGGTGCTGCTCCAAGCCTTCCCCACCTACTGATACCACGTCATTGCCCTGGGCCTCAGTTTCCCCCTGTGACAAAGGATGCTCATTTTTGGAAAAGCAGCATCAGGCGAGGAGGTCACTTGGCAGCTGCTTCTCCATGCTCCTGCAGCTCTCCGAGGACATTTCACAAAGCAAGGCTTCCTTCTTGGCACTTTTTTAGCTGCAGGAAAAACCTCCAGCCTCACCCCTTGGCAGGGAGATTTCTCCCTTATCCTGCCCATCAAGTCAGGCAGCCAATTTTAGCAGACACCCTGCTCCTCAGGAGCCAGAGGGTAGCCCACCAATTCACTTCAGCCACCCCATCGTGCAGGGATCGATAACAGCCCTTCATGCCACAGGTTGCCTTACCCATGTCCCTGTCCTGCTCCCGGGAGTCACGCACCCTCTGCTACCAAAACCAAACATCAGAAATGCTGCAGCTTGTTTTCATGTCCTTGGGTTGGTTTGTTTTTCCATGGGCTATTTTTATTCTTGCCCTGATCCCAGTCATACTGGGGATTTAATGTTTCAGCCAAAGCAATAAGAAATAAAGAGCAAAGAAAAGTGAATTGGGATCCAGAGCATTTCAATAAATTAAAGGGAAAAAAAAATTAAAGGAGGAAGAAAAAAAAAGACACAGCCCAGCACAGAAGAAGCAAAGCAATCAGAGCAAAAGCTGTCAGCTTTGCCAGTTCCCGTTTGTTCGCAGATCAAATTCTCTGCCTCTCTTGTCCAAAAGTAACAAGTCCTAAGTCTCCCTCATGCTCCCAGTGGAGGTGTTTTCCATATTGGAAAGAAATCTACTTTGACACTCCTGATGCTGTTTTACCCAAACTGCCCTCTGTCAAGCCGCCTCTCGCGTTTCCCATTTGCACCGCGCCATGTCCCCTGGACAAGCCCGGGGCCAGGGTGACCTCAGGCAGAGCTGGCACCAGCCAACGCTCACAGCCCCCCAGCCAGCGGCTCCTCTAAGGCACCAGGTCCCTCTCCTGCCCATCCCCTCTGGCCATGGGGGAAATTCTGGCCCAAGACAAAGCTCATTTGGCAACCAAGCCCTGGACCATGCATTGCTCAGCAGGGAAGTGTCTTGCTGCTGACTTCCAGCCGGCAATGTCTGCCCAAATGTCCTTTCCCTGCAGCACCCTGAAGCACCAAGTCTCCAGGAAAACCTGCCTCTTTCCTGCTGGGGTCTGGTCGCCAGACAGGGGAAAGAAAGAAAAAAGCTTTGCAAGCAAAAGGATGGAGAAAGTCCCTACAACCCATGCTGACTGCAAACGCCCCCACAGCAGCTTCACAATTAAATATCTGACTAATCGTTACAGGAGATAGCCAGGTAGGAATTTCAGATGGTCCTGTCCTATATGTGTGCCTGAATGTGCTGATCTCTATCCTGGTGGCAAGTCTCAGAGTGTCCCTGCTGCAGCAGTGACCACCTTGTGCAGAGACAAGAGGTTAGTAAGTTGTCAATAGGAATGGTTGTGTAGGCAGTCTTCTGTGTGTAGTCAAGATGTTTAAGATATGTTTTTCATGTACTTGAGGTGTCAATGGCACTGAATTATGCATGTGCTGGGGGTTCAGGTAGGATCATGGCCAGCCAGGTTGTAAGATCTGAGCAAGATAACATTTTGCAGCATCTCTGCCAGCCCAGCTGAAAACACAACAGCAAGAACCCTTGTGATGGAGACTCCCATCACCACCAGTGACCTGTCCAGTGGACTGATTTCCCCACACAAGGTTTATCCTATGCCAATACCCAAGTAAATTAATTTATTGGGTTGGTTTTTTCCTTTAACACTCTGAGTGTCTGTGCAATGCTTGAGAGACACAGCACCAACAGGGCTTTTCTCCTGCACACACCTATGGTTGCACACAGCTTCTCTGGCTGGTTGTCTTTTACAGATGCTGAACTCGTAACCCAGAGCCTTTTCCCTAACTCTGACCCATTGCAGACCCAGCCTTGCTAACTCATTGCCCAGCCTGGTCCTTACTGTAGCTCCAAATGTCTCCAAAACCATGGGGTTTTGATCCAGTCCCTCCAGGCATGGTTTGCATCCGATCTGGCTTCACCAGTGATCTGCGAGAGTGTGGGTCACCCCCTCTATCTCCCAAGGTCTTTGCAGAGATGTGCTCAGCCCCACTGAGGCTGAGGGTGTAATGAAGAGAAAATTAAATCGTGAAACACTAATAATTATCAGCAACCCAATTAGCTGGCAGTGGTGGCAGCCAGCCACCAGGAGCTGGGGGAGGAGAGCTGGCATCCGTGCAGCATCAGTGCCTCAGCAGGCACCCAGCTCCCTTCCACCCTGCCCGGACCGGTGCCTGTCTGCCCGCCGCTGAGGGCAGCCCTGGGGACGCACACAGGGACACCTTCCCCTCCTTTTCCTGGCTCCGAGATGGCATTTCACTACAGCAAGTCACTGGACTGGAGCTGCAGAGACCTGTGCCGTCTTGTCTGCTTGAGAGCTGTACTCTCCTGATGGGTTGCTAAGAGCTGAGGGATGAGGAGGAAGCGGAGAAGCCAGTTTAATATCATTTTCCTTGTTATTATCTCTCAGCTTCTCACCAGCAATTTGCTCAAACTTCTGTAAAACTCCTTGCCAAACAAGCCTCTGCCCAAATAGGCCTCCATGTCCTCAGGACTCTATTTATAACTGAGATCCCATTTAGCAGATAAGCCAAGGGAATTCAAGCAGGATTTAAGCTAAGCAGTTATCTGTGACCAGCGGCCACAGTGTGCATCATGTTAGATTTACTGGGGACGTGGAAGGCGGGGGGACAGGAGAGCAAACAGCCTCCGGAGCAGCCTGCCAGAAACCAAAGGGATGCAATTGCTGCTGGCACAGACACGGCTCTGGGAGGCTTTGGCAGCAATCAAACAGGGAGCAAACCCCTTTCCCCGGGACGCAGGGGTCCTCCTGCACACCCCAGGATCCTGCAGGTATGAGCATCACTTTTCCTCTCCTCCTCCGGCTTGATGCCACCATCCCAGCCACGCACTGCTTGCAAGGGTTTCACTTGTCTTCCCAGCTAGCTATTACAGTCTAAGATGATACACTTAACAGGGTTGTGAAATCTGCTGTAAAGTTTACTGCCCTACATCAATATAATGCCCTGCAAAGTTAATACGAAGATACCTATTTTATAACAAGGACAAATAAAAACATATCCCATTAGCATCCAGCTTTAGGAGCTGCATTTCTGATGGCCAGATGCTGCAACGAAATGAGTGGAGAATATTAATACACGGGTATATAAAGCTACGCACATGTACATACACATATATATACCTATATAAAAATGAGAGACTATTGGATTTGCTGAGATATTCTGCAGTGTTTGGAGGGCTTTATTTCCACACCGCAAGAGAGATTGGCTGCAGATCCAGAGGCACTTCTCTGCTATTACACCATGTCAATTTTTCATCATCTCAGAGGCCCTTGTCATGGAAAAATGGATAACTTCAAATTGATCCAAGGTCAGAGTTAAACACCTGGACGTAAATGCGGCAAGGAGTAAAAAGCAAAGAGGAATCAGTTACTTCCATGCAAAACAATAACGTTGGCATTCACTATTCAGCATGCTGAATTTGGGAACTCCTCTGGCCTCTCTAGGGAAGTAGGTGGCTCCTAGGAATAAAAACCCCCATGGTATCTGTAGGCATTTCCACACTGAAGGGGCAGTGGGATGGAGTGCTGTGCCCCACAGCTATGCCTATACTGACGGCCATGGGGTGCAGCTGGGAGGCTGAGCATTCCTGGGATGAAATGGGGCTGCTAGCTGCAAACCCGGCAGCGCTGAGCTGAACCCAGCCATTGCACTCCCAGCCCTCATCAACCCCCAGCCAGCACAACCCTGCCTGCCCTCAGCTCCCCTCTGCTCTTCCTCTGGACCCCTAGTTGAAGCTCAGGATTTTGGCAGCCACGGTCCTGATTTCTCCACTTCCAGCCCCAGCAAGTCTCTCTGGTTTCTTTACTGTTCAGCATGGCCACAGCTTTTGTGGGGAGAAATAATAAGTTTTCACAGGATCCATCCCAGTCCCTTCCCCAGAGGCTAAGAGCTGGCCCGATAGCCACCTGGAAGGTGCTCGGTGAGAGCTACGGGGATGTTTATCACTCCCAGAGAGTGAACAAGGGTACCCCAGCTCCCCAATCCACCCATTTTCTCTCTGTCCATGTACCCCCACAGCATCACCCCCACCCCAGCTAAGCATTTCAGCCTCCCATGCATCCCAAAGCCACACCAGCAGCTGGCAGAGGAGGTGTTGTCTGCATGCTCCTCTCCACTCCTTCTCACCTCTTCCTCGCCCCCTCACCATCTCTATCCATGTCCCCAGGTGCCTGCTCAGCAGGGGGGATGCAGCAAGTGCAGCCCCCTTCGCTGCATCAATATCCTGGAGGGTTGCATTGATGTCCTGGAGAGCTTTTAGCTGAAGTCCAAGTCCCTACTGCCCGGGGATGGCAACCCTAGGCAGGGGATGGCAACCCCAGGCAGGGGCAAGCCAAACCCCCCTGGGAGCGAGCCCTCTGCCACCACCTTCTTCCCTGGCGTCCCCATGCCCCATGCCCAGCCTCCCCCTGCCTCGCCTTTCCCTGCCCTCTCATAGAATCATAGAATCGTCTAGGCTGGAAAAGACCTTTAAGATCATCAAGTCCAACTGTTACCCTAACCCTGCCATCCCACCACTAAACCATGTCCCTAAGCACCTCGTCTGCCCAACTTTTAAATACCTCCAGGGGTGCGGACTCCATCACTTCCCTGGCAGCCCATTCCAGAGTCTGACAACCCTTTCGGTGAAGAAATTTTTCCTCATGTCTAACCTAAACCTGCCCTGGCGCAACTTCAGACCATTCCCCCTCGTCCTATCACCCATTACCAGGGAGAAGATGTCGACCCCCACCTGGCTCCCCCCTCCTGTCAGGCAGCTGTAGGGAGCCATAAGGTCTCCCCTCAGCCTCCTCTTCTCCAGGCTGAACACCCCCAGTTCCCCCAGCCACTCCTTGTAAGACTTGTGCTCCAGACCCCTCACCAGCTTGGTTGCTCTCCTCTGGACATGTTCCAGCAAGGCAACATCTTTCTTGTAGTGAGGGGCCCAAAACTGAACACAGGATTCGAGGTGCGGCCTCATCAGCACCGAGTACAGGGGCACGATCACTTCCCTACTCCTACTGGCCACACCAGTCCTGATACAGGCCAGGATGCCATTGGCCTTCTTGGCCACCTGGGCACACTGCTGGCTCATATTCAGCCGGCTGTCAATCAGTACCCCCAGGTCTTTTTCCACCAGGCAGCTCTCCAGCCACTCTTCCCCAAGCCTGTAGCGCTGCATGGGGTTGTTGTGACCCAAATGCAGGACCCAGCACTTGGCCTTGTTGAACCTCATACAGTTGGCCTCGGCCCATCGATCCAGCCTGTCCAGGTCCCTCTGCAGAGCCCTCCTCCCTTCGAGCAGATCAACACTACCACCCAGTTTGGTGTCATCTGCAAATTTACTGAGGGCACACTCAATCCCCTTGTCCAGGTCATTGATAAAGATATTAAACAAGACTGGCCCTAGAACTGGGCCCTGGGGGAAACCGCTTGTGACTGACTCTCCTTCTAGATGTCACCACCTCAGCTTGCCCCTTCAAAACAGGCAGTATTATAGATATTATATTTTGTGATCCTATTGTAAAGTGCTGAAAGATGTGAAACGGAAGGTATTAAATACAATCAAAGAGTGGAAAGACTGTGTCAACTAGACTTGCAGGAGTGATAAGAGGTTTTGCCTGTTTTCCCTCCATATGATAGTCTGGATGTGGCATGGCCTATAGAGCACGAGAAGGGAAACGAGCACCAAACGGTGCCAGCCCTGCCTATATCCAGGTCAGCAAACATGAAAAGAAAGGTCTTACGATGGGGCAAGCCCCCACCAAAACCCTGAGCTATGGATAATGTCAACCTGCAGCCAAATAAAACATTAAAAGCCTCCGATAAAAAAAGGCCAGGAGGAATTAGTTATACATCACCACCACCTGCTGGGTACCGCAGGAAGG
Organism: Gorsachius magnificus; assembly: GCA_034008185.1. Lineage (NCBI taxonomy): Eukaryota > Metazoa > Chordata > Aves > Pelecaniformes > Ardeidae > Gorsachius > Gorsachius magnificus. Next base: position 10,834,585 of record CM067109.1, on the reverse strand, counting down.
ATCCCCAGCCGCTGTCACCCTGACAGGAAAAGTGACCCCAAAAAATGTGCAGGATGCCCCCAAAAACATATGCCTACCTCCAAAAACGTATGCATACCTCTCTGGCAGGTATAGCAACGCAAGGAGCGTGGTTCCCCCATCTGCAGCCTGCAAGCGCCAGGATTTCAAAAGCATGTGTGAAGCCAATCTTTTTTGTTACCACATCAAACTCAGGCAAAATAACAGACGGCTGGTAGAGAGTGGGATTAATAAAGAGTTAAAGAAAGGTAAAATAATTAGGGTCCTGCTCATGCGGCATATGGAGAATGGGGCTTGTCAGAGCAGTTTGCTCTAATTTTTCGTGGAGATTACGGATTTGGTGGAGAGAGATAATAGTGTTGCTGTAATGTACTTAGACTCTTGTAAGCCATTTGATCTGTCCCTGCCTGACACTCTGATTAATAAACCGGAGTGATAGTGAATGGACATGGCACACAAGACGCACAGAAAAGCGGCAAATAAGGACACACAAATGGGATTAAAGAAGGGGAGCAGCCTCCAAGACCATTTCCCGGGGTGTCCCCGGATCCCTTCCATCATGTGTGCACATGAGATGCGGGCAAGAAGATGCAACCTTCCTGCGAGTGGGGACGGCATGGGCTGCACAGACAGGGCAGGCACCCCAGCCAGGGCAGCAGCTCTGCAGAGCATCTGGATGCTGCCCCAGGGGGTGTTTAGCTCAGCCCCTGGGCTACTAGAGCCGAAAAGCTTAGTGCAACCCTGCATGTAAAGCAGGACCATGCCAGAGCAGAGGCAGACTGTCTTTCTCCTGCCCTGGTGAGAGTGCATTGCCAGGTCTGGGGTCTGAGGGACATGCCGATGTGACACCCTCCCAGAGAAAGCACGGTGGATTGCCAGCAGCCCTCCATCCCTGCTGCCCCTTCACAAACCCAAATCCTCCCACCTCAGAGGATCCCAAGCAGTAGAAGCTTTACATTTTATTGAAGGCCTCACCGGTGGGCTGCCCTCCTTCCTCAGAGGGTTACACAGAGTGTGATAAAGGCGTGAGAGATGATAAAGTGCTGATAAGCAAGAACTGGGGAGTGCAGTGCTGGAGATCTGGCCTGCCCCATCTCCCCTCCCCTCCCTTGCTGCCTCTCAGCACTGGGCTCAGCCCATCAGCATCCACTGCACCCGAGCCATCCCCACCACCTTGGTCATTAGCCCCCAGGTCCTGGCACCAAATTTGCCATGCCACACCAAGCATCCTCCCCAAGACCACTGGAGAAATCCCCAAATCAGGCTCCCCTACCTCCGCAGCTCCCGCGGCCCCTCTGCTGCTGCCCTTTCCCTTGGGAACAGCCAGGCACTTTGGACAGAAATGCTTTTTCATCCAGAAAATGCCAGTTCATCAAAACACTTCCTAAGAAAAGGTCACTTCAGAGGAATTTCTCTTTCCAAAAACCTTCTGGGGAAAAAAAAAAAAAAGACATGCAGTGGTTTAACTATCCTGTTTCAACAGCTTTACATGAAAAATAAATCTTTTTTTTTCCCCCCCCCAGGTGCCAAATGACTTTTCATTTGGAAATGGAAGATCATTATCATCTTCAAAAAAATCAAATAGAAAAGGGTGAAATCAAAAGAAAATCTCTGGAAAATGTTGAAGTGAAACACTCGGCTGAATCCAACACAGCAAGCGGGAGCCGAGCTGCACTACGCCAGGTTCCCTGGGGTGGCTTTCATCCCAGCTCGGGGCAGGATGGGCCTCCCGAGTCTTGAGACACATCCTAGAATAGTGGAGATGACTCCCATGCCCCATCCCAGCAAGGTTTTGTGGGACGCAGGGACACGGCCAAACACCTTTCAACCCATGCACTTGCCAGGAGCAGAGACCCAACCACTCGTGACATGTCAGAGCAGCAGAGCTTCATCAGCTGAAGGTGGTGGTGGGGCCAAGGGACCCCAGGGGAACAGGTCTCACCAGGGGTGCAAAACGGCAGGGATGTCGGGGCGGGAAGCAGGGGGCTAATGTTCCTGTTCCAGCCTCCCCGCATGCACTCACAGCCCCCCGACATCGTCCCCAGCCCCCAGCTGTTACAGTTTAGGCTGCGTGGGGAGCGGGAATGCCAGCAATCAGGCATCCAGAAGGGAATCCAGGCCCGGTTCAATATTGAAAGAAGAAGGGCTTTGAAAGGAGTACGCTCATTTTCCTGTTTTGTCCTTTGCCAAGAAAACCGGGGGGATGGAGGAATGGGTGAAGGGGTGGGGGGAACAGTGGAAAAAATGTCTTGGCTGGGCCCTCTCTGCCTTTTATCTCGTGGGCAGCCTGCCGAGACAGGGTCTTCCCCCTGCTGAGCCCGCTGGCAGATCAAATGAAAGGAAAGAAGAGTTATAATCCACCCCCCGTGGCCCCCTCCCCGCAAGGAAAAGGAAAGGAGGAAAGAGCAAATGGCCCTGCTATGCCAACAGTTCCCACCCCAGCTGGGGGGCAGCCGGTCAGCCCCCCAGCATCCATGGCAGGCCAGGAGATCTCCCCCCCACAACTGGCAAAGGAGACCTCAGAGACGCAGATGTGGTTGGTGGGGTGGCCCACGTCCCCATGGAGGGGACAGCACTGCTCCACGGCCTTGAACCAAGGGGGACAGTCACCCGTGGCCCCAGCGAGCATCTCCCCAGGGTCCTGCTGTGCCTGTTCCTCTGCCATGCCAGATCCTTCAGAGCCAGCTTCGAGCAAATAGCTTAATTAAATGCCTTTATTCCAAAGACTCCCTCTGTGTGTTTGTGTTTGGATTAGCATTAATACAGTAAGAGGCTTGATTGTAACTAAATTGATTTCTTTCCCTTTTTTTTTTTTTCTTTCTGTATTTTTCCCCCTGCTCTTCCCACTCACCAGACTGACCTCCTTCATCACAGGGTTTCCCGTGGGGACCCTCACCTTCACTGCCTGATGGTGAAAGGGTGCGATGGGGAAGCGATCACAGCAAGAGCCCAGCCAGGGAGATCTGAGGGGCTAGCAATGCTGAAGACATCTTTTTGGGGGGAGGACAGGTAAGTAAGTGAGCATTGGCTGTGTCTGATGTATGGAGCAGTGGAGATCCTTGGTGTGTCCAGGATGTTTGCCTCGGCAGGCATGGTGGGCACAGGTTCGGCGGGAAGCTCCAGCCATCTCCATCCAAGAACACCCCATTTCCTAAAGGAACCAGGCCACAGGTCCCCAGAGGGAGCCCTCAGCTCCATCCCTACCTGCAGACCGCTGAGGATTGTTTAACAAGGTCTGCGCGATCCCACCATCTTTTGTCTTTTCAGTGCAATTCAACTTCCCTACTTTATAATTAAATTGTTACCAGCCCGTAGTACGCTGGTCTCATGCACTGGATGCTTAACTCAAAGTCTATGACTGCAACAGATCCGCGAGGAATCACGATCAAGGAAGACCAGATGTTGCTAGCCCATGGCTCGGCATCTTCAGACCACTCCGAAAGCTCACACTGTTCACAGCTTCTTGCTGTGGTTAATTTAAAAAAATTAGTTAGGCTGGTAAATACAGTCATTACCCAAGCTGGGAACCGGGCGTTACTCTGGGCTTCCCAGGATGGGCACAGACCTGTGCTGCGCTTCCCTTCCTTTTCCTTTTCCTTCCCTCCTTCTTTACTCTGCTTTCTTGCCTGCCTGCTCCTTCCTGCCTTCCCTCCTTCTTTCTTTCCCCCCTTCCCTCTCTCCCTCCCTCTTGCCCCGTGCTCCTGCCGCGGGCGGGAAGAGCTGCCCTCTCCCCTTCCATCCCTGGGCAGCAGGAGCCGAAGCCGTAATTAAACTTGGCTGGGAGGAATGTGAATCAAAAGGCTGTTAAAAAAGAAAAGAAACGAGGGTACCTGTGGGATTACGCAAGCCAGAAAAATGCAAAGCCGGCTTCCAACCGCCCATAAAATAGATGCCGTCTCCTTTCCCATTGGCAGGGTTTGGCTGAGCACAAAAAAGCGGGGAAGAGGATTTTTATGGGAGTTATTTATAGCCTGGATGAATAGCGGTGTGTCTGTCGGTGGGTTTCTGCCTCTCAGCATGGGCTAAGGTTGGGCTGAGCAAGGGGTACCAGCCTCGCTGGGTGCCACGTGGTGCCACTGGGATGGCACTGGGAAAACTGGGTATGTCCCTGGGCCCTGGCCAGCCCTTCCTGCAGGGATGGGGGTGGCATGAGAAGAGGAGAAATCAGGAGAAAAAAGGATGGGAAGGAGCAGTGAAGGGCGGCTGCTCGCCCCAACAGCAGGTTTGCCTTGGCCAATGTCACTGTGCACCTGCGTGGGGACAAGCAAAGGGCTCTTGGCCCAGCCCAAGAGCCACCACAACAGGATGATCCATGGGATATTTGTTGTGTGTGTGTCCCCCAGCATCTTCACTCCTGGCCTGGCTGCTTTTCCTCATTTCCCAGTTTGATGGAGGTGTCTGAGAAGCCTTTCCCCCCATTTGCACCCGGAGCCAGCGCAGAGATTCATCTCTTTGTGAACAAAGTAAGTTTAAAATCATCACCAAACTCCAAGTGAAGCTCAAAAAGTTGGCACTTCAAGGAGCACATTCATTAAATAAAGGAGGGGAGAAAAAGAAAAGGGAGAGAGGAGGGGGAAGAAAAAAAAGATTACCTTGCGGAATTAATCAGGCTTCACTGTAATGTTCAGCCTCGGATTTTATTTCCTGTAATAAGCCCATTAATACGGGTGTCTATAGCAGGGGGCTTTTAGCAGCAGGCACCATTAGTGTAACGAGGAAGGGCTAATAGAGTTTTATTGGAATTTTTACTCCGACATCACAGCCTTTTAAAACAGCTGTCTCAATAGGCATTATTATTCTGATTAACATTTAGACAGCACAAATCATAGTGATGCCCTTGGTGTCCCGCAGGTTTTATCATCATCATTCCAAGTCCCTGATGCGTTGGCTAGTCCTCGGTGGGGGGAAATTTTAGACCCCGGCAGAGGCTGGGGGTCATTTCTTTTCTCCCGTGTCAATGTACTGGCTATTTCTGAGTGGGCCTGCCGGGTTGTGGCAGAGCGGGGTCCTGCTGTTACCGAAATGTGGTGGAGGCAGCTGGAACCAGCCAGATGCTTTTTGAGCATCTCTGATCCCCGGGGGAGTTTGAAAGAGGGATGGGAATGGTTAAAAAGCAAGCTGGCATCCTGGGTACGCATCCTGGCTTCGCTTCCACTCTGTTTCTCACCCATGTGAGAATTCAATTTTTAACATGAAATGAAATTAATTTTTTTTTTTAATTGTGTGAGTTAAATACTGCACCAGCAGTTTGGGTACACAAACCCCGTGTTCTGCTGAGCAGCATTGTTTCGGGGCAGCAGCACGCCCCAGAGCTGGAAAAGGTTTTTCTTGTATCTGCAAGACCCGTGCAGGCTGTGACGGAGCCAGGCCCAAGCCGGAGGCATCATGAGGGTGGTGTCACAAGTGTGACACCGGGGGCATGACACCAGTCCTCGTGCAACCCAGCAGCATCTTCAGGCCTGGCACAGGGGCTCCTACTGCCTGGTCAGCCAAGGCAGAACAGGTCTGGCCTCTGTGTTATTGATTCTATTCAAGGAATGGGGAAACTGAGGCACAAGGAGGGGCAGCAGCTGGCCCATACGGACAGCACAAGCAGCCCAGGAGTCCTGCCTCACAGCCCAAACACGTCACCAGGAGGGAGCAGACAAGCTGGCATGAGTTACAGGCAATCGTGAGCAAAATAAGCGAGGGATTAAACACCAAAAGCAAACAGGCTGCAAACGCACGTTCAGCTTTTATCTGTCACGTTCTGTTTCGCGGGGGTAATTTATGAGGGCGCTTTATTGTAATCAAGTGTGGCAGCGTGCGTGGGGAGCAGCGCTGGCTTGTCCCAGTTCGGGCCGTACCCTGCCGGGCTTACACCACCTTGGGTGGACTGAAGTAGGTGGTTTGGCTTGGAGCTGGCCAAGGGAGCCTGAGGGCACTGGGCAGGCTGGACACCTACTAATTACTTTCTCATTAGCATCTAATTAGAATCTCTCCACCTCCTCTGCTCTCCCAAAGGCTCTGCCTCTGCCAGGAGTCACCTCATGCCCAGGCGAACCTCACAGGGTCACTTTCCACCCCAGATCCATCCCGACATTGCAATGTCTCCCTGCTCCCAGGGCTTTGCTACTCAGCATTTCTGAACGCAGTTAGCAGTAATTTATATCTTCCTTCTCTGGAACATCAGGACAAAGGGGGATCTCTTGCCCAGTGGCCACAGGGCAGGCACGGATGTGTGTGAGCTCTCACAGCTGGCTCAGGCAGCAGGGGAGTGCCTGGCACAGACAGGGTGTCCTATCTCAGCCACGCCAGAAGCCAGCTGGATTTTGCACCAGTCCCAAGCACCGTGAGGGTTCCTGCCTTTTCCAAGCATCTCCCCTGGGAACCCCCTTTTGCAGTCAACCAGTCAGCGCCCCCAGCCAGACCAGCCCCCGCCCTCCCCCGCATTCTGCCCCCCCCCGGTTGGGGGAATTCCCCAAGAACTTGCCTCCTGGGGTTCTTGTTGCTCTAAATTGAGGCCTCTGACCCTGGGATGGGGTCCCAGGATGGGAGAGAGGCTCAAATCCACATGTGGTGGCAGGTCCCCACTGCTGAGGGCCAAGCCCCAAGGTGCCTCCCCAACCCCAGGTGTGCAGGAAATTCAGGGGGAGGTGCGGGATTCCACGGCTTAATGGCTGCGTGGATGCTGCAGTGTGATGGTATTTAATCACCTGTATGTCTCAGGTGATTAACAAATTAAATTCCATCCCTGGGGCTGCTGTCCTAAAGCCCATGCAGAACCTGTGGCTCTCTGCTGCTGGCAGGCAGCATCCAGACACCCCGCTGCCCACCTGGGACCAGCAGCCCTCCCATGACACACGGTCCCCAAGGGCTCTGAAAATGCCTTGCCGGGAGGTCTCAGTGACCATCACCAGGGGAAAAAGCACCAGCTCGCTGAGGTATGGGCAAGTCGCCTCCAAAGTTGTTTCCTGCTGGTCTCAGCCCTTTGCAAAGTCACTGCCAGGGCAGCCGCTGAACCCAGGGGAGATGGTCCAGGCAGCCCAGGAGAAGCTAGGTGCTGTTTGCTGCCCTAGAGCTTGCTACCGTGCTCCTGTGTGACTGTATAAGCCAAGACCTAAAAGGGGGTTGTGTTTTGTTCTTCATTCTCCTCGCATAGCAGATCTCCCCACAGCACGGAGCTGCCTGCTGCAGGGCACCAGGGTGTTTAGCATCTGCTTAAAATTTTTAATTGTTTTCATGTTAAGTGCCTGATGGTGTCTTTTAGATAGAAACAGAAGGGATTTAGCGTTCCCTCCCTTTCCTGTTTCCCTCCCTCCCCTCCTTCCTCTCTCTTTCTCTTCCTCCCTCCATTTCTCCAGTCCTTTCATCCTTCCTTTCTTTGTCTCTTCCTTTCTGCCTCCCTCCTTTGCTTCCTCCCTTCCTTCCCTTCTTCCTCTCCCAAAATTTATTAATGTCTTCCTTATTACATTCCTAAAAGCCCCATTCAGTCACAGGCAGCATTGGGCAAGGAGAAACTCAACGATAAGGGCAAAAACAACAGTAAAACTGGAATGAAGTGACAGCCATAAACCCAGTACCAGGAGGGACAGTAAAACTGCAGTTTGGCAGGAGCCAGCAGGCCCGCACTAATACCTTTTTTTCCTGATTAAAACACTCTGGTCACAGATTAACTTCCTTTGTTCAATATTTATTGTCTCACCTGCATTGGAAGGCAGGGAGGAGTGGAAGAGGGGTGGGTAGGGTTTGGCATTCAGGATCTGCAGCAGGTCTGCAGCTCTACAGCCTTTGGCAGCGGCCTAGGACATGGACACGAAATTAAAGGTGATGAACATGTCTCCAGCAATTATCATCCATCATTGAGTGCTCATGCCAAAGGTGCAGCATCCTGGAGTAGCATCCCAGGACTTACCCATGGCTGCAGAAGGAGTCCGTGCCAGAGCTGGGGACGCTCTGGGTGTCTCAAACATGCAGGACAGGGTGATGACGGAAACAGGCACTGCTTACAGCCTGGGCAAGCACATTAGTTTATCTCAGTCGAGCCAAAGCCTCAGAAACTCTGGGGAAACCATGTCCCTTGGTAGCCTGACCCATTTGTTTCAGTGGCATCAGAAAACGGGATGGAAATTAGACTAAATTCCTGGCCATCCCCCATCAAGCGTCTCTACATCTCTGCATCCCCTGCTGGGTTTATCCCTTGCTCCTTGCAGAGCACAGGACATGCTGGCCAGCCACAGAAGCACCACAACCCTTTCCTAATCCCTCACAGCCCTATTAATGTGCCAGAGAGGGAGGAAACGCCTCCGTGGGACCTTGGTGCATTTTTAATGCATTAACTCCATGCTTGTTGTTCCTCTCAGCTCCCCTCGCTCCCCCATCGCCTGCCCTGCTCGTCCTTCCAGAGTCAGGGCAGAGATTGCAGAGGATGTATTTGCCCTGATGCTGGGGGACAGGGGCGCAGGACAAAGGTGACCCGATTGCAGGGGCACTTTTCCTGGGATGATCTCCAAAAGCTACCCTGCAGAAGTGAAACAGCATTGAGGTACATCCCTACAGGGGCATCCCGGCAGGCCCCAGTTTCCCTTTGATGCTTCCAGGTGAGGAACAGCGGCTGGGTACCCCGCAGCCCCTCCACTCCACCATCCTGCACCCAGCTAGACGTTTTTAACCTCCTCACCATAAGTCACTTTTTGATTACCACTGGACTGTAGCTACCAAAACAAAAGGTTTCAGGGGCTTTGCAGCCTGGCAGTGATGGTTCCTGTGAACTACAATGCCTTTGCATCCCCCACAGCTCCACGTTCACACCAGCCTGATGCCTCCCCATGCCACAGGAAAGGCTGGCTGCTCCCTCCCAGCCTTTCACACCCCCTCACACAAATACCAGGGCAAGAGGAGGTGGTTCCATCGTGATGAAGAGGGGGGGCTCAGCATAGCCAGGGTCCTGCTCTCACACCTGGCTGCACCCCCCACTCCTCCTCCACCTGATGCTGACTTCCACCTTAAAAGTTTCAGATAGTTGGGGGTTTTTTGGGGAGGAATTAATTTTTATTTTTAAAAATGTAAAAATTAATTCTCAGGCAGTCTCTTGAGTTATTTTAGCAGCAGCAAAACTCCAGCAGCCGCTACCTGCCAGGAAGGGCATCCCAGCATGGGTACCAGCACTCCTCAGCACGCGCCGCCTCCCCAGCCTCCATCCTAAATCACAACACAACAAACAGGCTGTTCATTAGGCGCTGTTTAATTAAGCAATATGGATCCTGCCTCGATATTTACAATCCCACTTGCTCTGATTTATTAGAGAGAGAGTCTCGTTTTTAAAGACGGCGACTGTAAAGTTTAATACCGCTTGACTTACTGCGAGTTTCATTTACGGCCGCGGGCCGAGGCGCTGCAGCCCAGGCTGGGAGCCGGTGGGCTATTAAATCAGAGCTAACTGCGCGTGCAGGGAGATGACTAGCTTCGTTACAACCGGTTCAGCGGCTAATTACCCCAATCTGGATTCCCACATTTAAGCCAATTGGTTGCCACTTTTCCAGGGCCCTGGGGAAAAGCGGGGAAGTTCCGAGGTTGGCGTGAAGGCACTTGTTGCCATGAGAAGGGATGGGGGCTGTGATGGGGATGGTCGCAGAGCCCAGACAGACACTGCTTGTCTCAGGAGGGAAGAAATGTGTTTGCAAGAGGCCAGACTCTGAGCTGGGCACACCCCATGCCATGCAGGGTGATGCCAAGTACAAGGGCGGCTCCAAGCTCAAGGGTCACCCCAAAACCCACTGCCTCCTCCCCAAAACCCTTGGGCACCTGGGGAGCCCTGAGGCCGGGTGGTGGGTTGGCTTGTGGGCTCTGGGATGGGGTGATAGGGGAGGAGGATGGGGCCAGCACACAGGAGGGATGCATCCAGCCTGGCTCTGAGCCTCACACTGGCCAGGTCCTTCTCCCTGCCCCATCTCCACGGGTAGGGATGGGGAGCAATGCACAGATAGGGCAGGGGGGGCACAGCCCTCCCCACAAATTGTCATCTTGTAGGTAGGAGGAGAGCATTTCTCTCCTCGCAAGACATTTCTAGCCCCCAGGAGCCTACTCACGGACTTGACAAGAATAGGGGCCTCATTAAGGAATTACGAGAATGGCTCTTTAGTGACAAATAAAAACTATTTGTGTGAAAATGTGGTGACAGATGACATGGAGCATCCCCCCACATCAGCTGCGGGGCATCGCTGTCCAGGACTTACCCCTGCACAGTCCCAGGGCTTCCCCGGGGGCAGGGGCTGCAGGGGAGGAGAGCACAGAGCTGGCTGCAGCATCCCTCAGCTCAGCCCCAGGTCCAGGCTGCTGCTGCCCCATGCCATGGGGGGGGGGCACAGGGAAAGGAAAAGGTCGCAGCAGCACCACGAGCAGAGCTGGACCCCCTGGCAGCCCCCGGGGCTAGCAATGAACCAGCCCTTTGCTGCATCCTGGTAGCCCCACAGGCATCCCTGACCAGCAGCCTCCAGGCAGCAAGTTTGCCAGGCCTCAGCCCCCTCCCAGTAGCTGGCTAAGCCTTGGGCAGCATTAATTCCTCCCTGCTTCCGGCTCCTCTCGGAGCCTGCAGCGCTCAGATACAGGCTCAGAGCTCCCCCCAGGGAGGAAGAAGAGGCAACGCAGAGACAGAGACTCTGCAAGTGGCATAGCGCTGCCAGCAGACCCCCTGCAGCCCCCAGGGTTATCCCCCCCATACCAGCTGGGGGTCCCCACCAGACCCCAAACCTCCCACCCAGGGCCAAGAGCCACCAGGCCACAGGCAGAGGCACTTTGCTTCCAGGTTTTATTGGCCAGTGGAGCTGTGCCCCTTCACTGGGCAGGCAGCGCTCCCAGTCCCACTAGTAAGACTGGACTGGAAGGAAGGTGAGCCCTTCAGTGCTGGTATGAGCACGCTATGGAGGTGGGAAGACACAGCCTGGGATGGAGAAGGAGACCAGGGGAACCACAACACCTGCATAAGGATACCACAGGATTAGGACTCAGGTACCTAAACAGGGAAAACCAGTCCCCAAGTCAAGCCAGCCACAACAAGCCTGAGAAGAAGCTGAGAGACCAGAAGGCTCACAAGCGACATGAGTTCCCAGGCCTCAGCTCTCACCACCCCCCAGCTAACTCCTCTCCCTGGCCTCACCCAGCAGAGTCAAGGTCCAGCTCCACTGCTCCCCATCACGACATCTCCTCGGCCCTCTGCTTGTAGTGCACCTCGGGGAGGTTCCTCAGGCGCTCAGCTGCCTGCGGGACACAGCACAAGGGGCAAACAGCGGCCAGTCCCGGCAGCAGCCCCAGCACAGGACCCCCCTGGCTCCCCACATTCCCCCCCGAGCTGTGCTCACCTGCTCCGGGGTGAGGTCCCGCTGCACCTGCGCCAGCATCTCGTAGCCAACCATGAACTTGCGGACGGTGGCAGAGCGGAGCAGCGGGGGGTAGTAGTGGGCATGGAGCTGCCAGTGCCCGCAGTCCTCCTCCAGGTAGGGGCCCGTGGGGGCTCCTGCCAAGGGTGCAGCCACTGCATGAGCCCCAGGGAGGGCCCAGGGAACATGGATGAGAGGGTCACAGGGGGTCCCCCAGCCATGCCACTCACCATGCCAGCCCATGGAGTAGGGAAAGGAGACTTCAAAGAGGTTGTCGTACTTGATGAGCAGCCTCTGCATGATGGAGGCCAAGCCTGCAGGGGAGTACCAGGGAGTCGCACCCCGAGCTGGCCAGCCCCATCCAAGAGCAGGCAGCATGCTGGGCCTGGGGGGGTCACCCTCAGCACCCCTCCCTGGGTGGACACCAGTGACAGGCAGTTCCCCCCCTCTCCAGCCATGCAGACAGCCTGAGCAACGAGCCCCCATTCTTCATCAGCCTGCAACCCAAAAGTATGGGGCACCATGTGCTTCATCACCCCATAAAGGACACCAGCCCTTCACCAGTACTGCCTGCACCTGGACACCCAGCACTTGTCCTGGCAAAATAGGGGTGCCTTTCCCCCCCCAAACTGAGCCCGGCAGCCCCACACCCCAAGGGACACAGACCCTCCAGCACCAGCAAAGCCGCCACAGAGCTGCCTCCTAAGAAAGGCCAAGCCCAAAGGACATGGACAGGGGTTAATGAGGTGCAGAGCCACTCACTGTCCCTCTCGCCCTCACAGAGGTCCTGAAGGCGGCAGACGTGGCGGCGGGGCAGCAGCAGGGTCTGGTAGGGCCAGGTGGCCCAGTATGGCACCACGACCAACCAGTCCGCGTTCTCCACCACCAGCCGCTCCTGCAGGACACAATGCTCAATGGGGACACCTGCAGCCCTGTCACCCCGGGGATGGGTGCTCCCGGGGGGCCCTGCCCTTGGGGGGCTGGGGGCCTGCCCCAGCACACATCCAGCTCCCAGGGAGGGGGACGACGCCATGTCCTCACCTTCCGCTGAGCCTCCTGCTCGGCGTACTCCAGCAGCATGGGCACGCCGTGCTGGTGCAGGTGCTGCCGCTGGGTCCGGTCCTCCAGGCGCGCCTCGTTTGGGAGGAAGCTGCTGGCCCACACCTGGGAGGGACATTGGGGCACGGGGCTGGGTTACCTGTACCCCGCATTTGCAGAGGTGCCCCAGACAGGCTGCCCATCTGCAGGTCCGTGCTGCCACCAGGTGGAGAGTCCGACATGTGGCAGCCACAAAGGACAGTACCCCACAGGGGAGATGACAGGAGAGGCATGAGGGAGGGGATCCTCTCTGCAGAAAGCTTTGGGACTTGGCCGGGGGGATTCCCGTTCACATCTTCCACCTGGGTTTGTTTTCATAAGGTTGCCCAGAGGGACTCACGGTTAAGCCAGGTCACGGGTGGGACAGCCTCACCTGGCAGTGGGGGTGTGGGTTGGAGCAGCCCATCATCGCTCCCTTGTTCTCGAAGATCTGTGGAGGAAGAGGTGCAGCCAGCAGGTCCCAGCCCCGGGGGTTCCCAGCACACCAGAAAAGCATCCCACAGGGAAGTAGAACCTTACACCCACCTGGAAAGGCTCAGGGGGGCACGAGGTGGAGATAGGGGACCCACACGTGGTCAGGAGGGTCCCAACCCCGGATGCTGCCAGAGCACCCAGCCGCCCCCCCCCCCCCCCCCCCCGGGCAGCCCCCGCACCCGGGGTAGGGGCACCCAGGGGATCTCTGCCAGGGACATGAGGGGCAGCGTCAGGTCTGACCAAGGGTGGAAGCACATCACCTTGCTGCGGAGGAGACAGACATGTCTGGGGCTGCAGGGCGTCCCCAGGGACCCCCACAGCCCTGCTGGGTCGCAATGGGACAGGGATGAGACCCACAAAATGCCCCCAAAACAGAGCAGGCGCGCACAGAACAGGCAGGACAAGGAGGGGAGCAGGCTCAGCCCGCTCCATCCCACGAGCCCTGGCTGACAATGCTGCCTGGACACCCCCAGAGCCATAGGGGTACTCACCACACACCCCGGGCTGCTGCTGCTCGAAACAATGGGTGATCGCTGTCACCTGGAGAAGGACAGAGAGTGGGGAGGGAGGGGGTAATGGGACAGCACCCACGCCTCTCCAGGCCAGCCTGCAGCTCCCCCAGGACCTGAGCCTGGGGGTTCCCGGCAACCTGCTCTCCCCCCAGATGTTACCAGGCTCAGGAGCATCGGGCTGCAGCGCAGGGAAGTCATTTGGGAAGATGAAGGTGCCCTCATACTGGGGGTTCACCTGCCAGGGCGAGAGATGGGATCAGGGCCGGGACGGGGCAGTGGGAGGAGCCCAGATGCCTGGGTCCTTGGTGGTACCTCGCCGTTGGCCCGGGTGGCCCCGGGGCAGAGGGGGTTGTTCGGGTCCCAGCGGGGCACATCCTCGGGGGGTGGCTTCTCCAGCTGCCCCTGCCAGGGGCGCTTCACCCGGTGGGCCGACACCAGCACCCAGTCGTCCCGCAGCGGGTTGTAACGAGCGTGCTGGTGCTCTGCGGGGCGAGAGGAGCAGGACATCAGGGAGAGACGTGGGGTGCAGGCGGCCCCGCTCCCACCATGCCCCTTCCGTGGGTAACCTTGCAAGAGGGTCTACGCCCCACTTTATGCCCCCCCTCAGTTTCACCCCCTCCTCCCTGCCTCAGCCCGGGGGGGATCGCTGCGGGCGGGGGGGGGGGGGGGGGGTTGTCCCCGCCGCTCCCCCGCCTCCCAGCTCTGGCGGGCCGCCGGGGGTCCGGAGAGCTGCAGCCCCTGCCGTACCGCTGGCGCGGAAGGGGCCGCCCCCCGCCGGCGACGGCTCCATGCGGCGGCGCTCCCGGAAGCCCCGGCGGCAGCAGCGGCACCGCCCCGCCGGGCCGGCCCCTTCCCGCCGCCTCCGCCACCGCCCCGCCCCGCCGCGCCGGCGCAGGGCCGCCCGCGTGGTGCCGGGCATGGCGTGGCCGCGGCGGGGGCGGTCCCGCTCCCCGTCCCGCTGGCGGCGGGGCGGAGCGGCGGCGGCGGCGGGCGGCATGGGGGCGGCGGGGCGGCGGGCGCTGCGGGCCGGGCTGGCGCTGGGCGCGCTGGCGCTGGTGCTGCAGGGGCTGCGGGGCTGGCTGGCCTCCAAGCGGTACGAGTTCACCCCCGCCGAGATCGCCCAGCTCGCCCGGCACCACGCGGGTACGCGCCGCCCGTGGGGGACGGGGCCCACCGGCCGCGGGGGGGTGGAGGGGAGCGGGACCGAGGAGGGACGGGGAGCGGGGAGCGGGAACCGGGGGCGGGGCGCGGCGGCCTGGACCGGGAAGGGACCCGGGGGGAGGGGGGGGGGGGGGGGTCCGGGGGCGGGACCGGGGTCGGGAAGGGATCAGGACCGGGGAACAGGGGCGGGGAGCACGGGGGAAGTGGGGTGGGGGAATGGGCTGGAGCGAAGCGGGGACGGGGACTGGGGCAGCAGCATCACCCAGCCCGGTTGGGGCTGAACCCGGGGTTAAGGCGGCTCCCTGGGTGCTGGGGCTGGGCCGGGCGGGGGACCAAGCCCCAGGGGAGTCGGGGGCAGAACCGACTCCCCAGCTAGGGCTGGAGGGGAGGGCTGGCCCCGCAGGGCACCGGGCGTGCAGTCACAGCAGAGGGGCTGCGTGACACCAGGGCCAGGTCGCTGTCACCTTGCTTGGGTCCCCCATACAGCCCAGCAGCCAGGGTGGGCTGTAGGGCTGGAGCGCTCAGTGCTGCGCATCCTCCGTCACCATCCAGGGAGGCAGCAGGACCGGGTCAGCAGTCAGAGGGGCTGAAGGCTGGAGAGAGGAGACATCTTCCCTAGGTAGACCCCTCTAAGGATGTGCTGGCACCCTGTGGCTGTGGAAGGGATTCAGGGGGGGCCAGCAGAGCTTGCTCCATGCCAGGGACTCAGGGCAACCCTGGGTGCTGCAGGGCTGGACCATGAGCTGGCTTTCTCCAAGATCATCGTAGAGCTACGGAAGAAGCACCCAGGCCACATCCTGCCAGATGAGGACCTGCAGTGGGTGTTCGTGAATGCGGGCGGGTGGATGGGCTCTATGTGCCTCCTGCACGCCTCCCTCACCGAGTACGTGCTGCTCTTTGGGACAGCTGTCGACACTGGGGGCCACTCAGGTAAGCAGGGTCATTACTGGCGGGCACAGAGTTTCTCTGAGCACTTCCCACTCTGCTCGTTTGGGTCTGGCTGCCCTGGCCATGGTGTGCGTGGGGCAGGATGCCGCTGCTCTGCTTCTTTTAGGGGGGCACGATGCTGGAACACACCCTCCGTGTGGGACCAGCCCCTGTTGTGTCCTGCAGGTCCCTGTGCATGCCATGTCGTGTGGCCAGGAGTCTCCGCATCCAGCTGGCAGGCGGTGGCAGGCATCACATCTCCTGGTGCTTCAGCAGGGAGCGAATGCCAAACACACTGGAAACAATGGGGCTTAAGGACACCGAGTAGCCCGGGCTGGTGGGACATGGCAAATCACACAGGCAGCCTGAGTACCAGACCTGGCTGCGCTTCTCAGTGTGTCAAGGCCCTGGGGATGGAATCCTTTCCCCCAGAGGGCTGCTCTGTGGCTCGGACCTGGGCCCTCAAGCCATCCCCATCAGGGTTGCGCTGAGCCAGTGCTGTCCGTCCTCCCGCAGGTCGGTACTGGGCAGATATCTCCGACACTGTCATCTCGGGGACCTTCCGGCAGTGGAAGGAGGGGACCACCAGAAGTGAGATCTACTATCCAGGTAAGCACAGCAAGCCATGGTGCCCTGCAGGCTGCATCCATGTCCCGGGGCATGGGTGCTCTGCGGGCTGGTCCTCCGCTGTTGCAGAGCCTCTTCCTTACAGCTGGCAGAAGCCAAGAGCTCATGATGGGGCAGTTTGTGTCCCCTGGGGCATAACCCAGCATCACAGTGGGTCCCAGTGAGAGAAAAGCCAGCAAGACTGGGGAGGGGTTGGGGTGCACAGACCGGAGTGCTCAGCCCTGCATGTCCCCGTCCCACACATCTCTTTGGGAGCAATGTGGGGCAGCCACCGCGAGCAGTGCTGGTTGTGTGTGTTGTCAGGGGACACCATCGTGCACCAGGCGGGAGAGGCCACATCAGTGCAGTGGAGTGCGGGCACCTGGATGGTGGAATACGGCCGGGGCTTCATCCCCTCCACACTCGCCTTCGCCCTGGCTGACACCCTCTTCAGCACTCAGGACTTCGTCACCCTCTTCTATACCCTGCGCGTCTACGCCAAGGGCCTGCTCCTGGAAGCCAATGCCTTCTTCAGCACCTTGGGCTGCTGAGCCCGGCTCACCGGGGCGCCCTGCCAGGCACGGCTGGCTCCTCTCCTCCCAGACTTCCTCCCTTTTCCTCCTCCTCCTCCCCGAGCCCAGGCTCTAGCAGAGGCAGCAGGAGATCCCCTGCGCCTGCCCCAGATTGCTCTGTCCTTACCCATGGATCAGCTGGGTGCCAGGACAGAGGGACCGTGGCGGTCACTGCAATACAGACCACAAGTTCTCTTTAATACCGGTGTCTCCCGCCTTTCGATCGGAGCCATGTCCTGCTTTTCCATCCCTCGAGACTGGAATGGCTTTGCAGGGTACAAACACCCCTGTGTGCCATTGGCATGCAGTGGGAGAGGGGCTGGAGCTGGCTGTCCCCAGGCTCCGCAAAATTTCTGCAGCTCCTGAGGCATCAGGAGGAGGATGCCGCCATTGGGGCAGGGTGCATGGGGTAAGCCAGGCCAGAGCACCCACTGCAAAGGTCAGCCAAGAGGTTCCCCATCTCCCTGGCAGGCTGCCGGGGCTGCAGGCAGCGCAGGGTGCTGCGTCCAGCTGGCAGCATCTCCCATGGCTCCATCCCCACTGATGTGGGCTGGCAGTACACAGTGTCACCCTGGCACGGGGCAGGATCTGCGCTGGGACCCCCCGGCCGTGAGGGGACACCCAGCCTCTATGCTGTCATCTGCACCAAGGGATGGCCAGGACTGGAAGAGGTTCCCTTTCCCCATGGTCCTCCTCTCTGCAGTCCCCCCCAAGGGGGAGAGCCACCGTCTGTCGCCTTAACCGAGAGCCTGTTCTGTGTGGCCTCTGGGCTATGCACATACCTAGTGTCTGCGGGTGCCTGAACCTCTGTACTAGCTCAGGATGGGATCTCGCCCCTCGAAACGCTTCCCCTGGCTGTGAGACCCCCTGGGGACAGACACCGCACTCGGCTCCTGGCATGGGGTCCTGGCCGCTGAGAGAGCGCTGCGGTCCCCCGACCAAACCTGGCTGCGACCCTTCTTGCAGCCCTGCGGCCGGACCCGTGCGGGCTTGCTGCTTGGTGGAGGGCTTTCGCCTCCACACTGCTGCCAAACTAACGTGTGTGTCCCTGGTCACCAGGCCTGTAGCATGTCATTCCTCCTGCTCCCTGGACTGTCCCCATCCTGCCAACTGGCAGCCCCACACACGGGCTACTTCTTAATTTGTCACCTGGAAAGAGATACCAGTAATAAAATTGTTCATCCCACCAGCTTGGGTCCTCGGGAGAGTCTCTGGAGCATGCTGAGACCCTGCCACGGGGAATGGTGTTGGATCTGTCTGGCTCCAGGCTCAGTGGGGATCCTGCTGACAGCTGGGTGTCCCTGGGCACCGAGCATCATCCTGCCTGGGATCCAGGGAGCCGGGGGGTGCAGTGCTGGGCAGGATCAGGCCTGTCTCAGCTCCCAAGTACTGGTTGGAGATGGTGCCATTACTCCTCTCTCCGTTGCGGTTGCTGGGAACCAAAAGCCTGGGCTGGTGCCAGTGCCCTGCTTCTATGGGGGACCCAAGAGTCCGGGGGGCTCCAGTCCTTTTGCAGGACAGTGCTGATGCTGGACATGCAGCCCTGGGGGTAGATGGACCCAGGTGCAGTGGGTTGGTGGTCCCGAGAAGTTTGCGCAGATGCACCCTCTGGTGTGAGAAGGGCACAGGAGGGAAGCACAAGGTATGTAGGCTGTGCGTGCGTGCACGTGCGTGCGTGCATGTGCTGGCAGACCAGTTGTGTGCATGTGTGTGTATAGGTGCAAGCAGGATGGTTTTGCTTGTGTGCGTGTGTGTGTGTGCCCTGGCGGGGCAGTTAGGCATGCCTAGGTGTGTGCATGCGTATCAATAGAACAGTTTGCAGGCAGGTGTAGGCAGAACGGGTGGGGGGTTGCACATGTGTGCACACGTGTGCATATAGGTGGAACAATTCGGGCGTCTGTCCATACGGTCAGAGCAATTGCACACGCGTGAGTGCTCAGGTACATACAGGTAGGACATTTGCATATGCACATACGTGTATGCAAACGAGTCAGGTACATGTGTGAGTGCCTGTGCAGGTGAGACGAGTGCACACGAGACCAGCAGGACCCCCCGGGCCGGGGGGGTATGCCTGTGTGTTCCCATGGGCTGCAAGCCCACCCAGGCCCCATGCCATGCCCATTCCCTAGGGTTTAGCAGGGCCCTGCTGAGGAACACGAACAATCCCGTGCCGGCCCGCGCAGGAAGGCGCTAACTCAGCAGCTCGTATCAATACTGCTCCACTTACAGCGAAGGCCACGTAATGAAAATCCGATGGGCACGCTGGTGGGAGTAAATAAGTATGCCATTAAAATGAGAAAATCAAAGCTCTGGACAGGTCTTTTCTCTTGCCCATTGATTTCTTTTATTACGGAAATATTGCTGCTAAATAACATTAGTGTGAACAATCTCAGCAGTGTTTTCCATAGCACCCGTGTCAATAACTCCATCAGGGGTGGGGGATCCCCCAGCCTGGCCGTGGGGCTGGCAGCCCTGTCCGGGCAAAGGGCTGCTCAAAGGATACCTTCCTTACCATGCCCAGCCATTCTGGGATGTGCCCAGCAGAGAAACTGGGCAGCATGGGGTGGCTCAGGAAGTGCCACCAGGATGGAGCTGGGCTGGGACCAGGAGCCCTGGCTGCTTTGCTGAGGCAGGAGGGGTTGTCCTCATCTCAGCACTGAGGAGGGAGAATGCTAGGCATTCAAGGGTCTCAGAAAGCAGCCCTTCCCTTTGGGGTGGGTATTGCAACCTGTTACAGAGCAGGTAAGTGTCCCCAGTGACCAGCAGATGAGAGCTGGGTCCTGGACACAGCATGTCCTGCAGGCTCTTGCTGCTTCTGCTCCTTCCTCCCCACTCTTCCTCATCCATGTCCATGTCTGTGCTTGGCTGGCCCAGCTCCCTGCAGCTTGCCATCATTTGGTTCGCATGGAGAAACTGAGGCACGGGGTGGAGACTCATTGGCCATCACCCAGCTCTAGCACAGCCCCTGTACCAGGTCTCGTGCTCAAGCTGCCCTTCTCCCTGCCAGCTGCCCACATGCAAGCACCCAGCATCCTGCGAGATGCCTGCGGGTGGCAGGGACACCCCTGCCGGGCTGGAGGATGTGACCGGGACACATGGAACATATGCACCCTTTGGTACCTAGAGGCCAGGTGGGACCCCAAGGCACGTCAAAGGACACCAAACTCCTGTGGGGTGGCTAGAGACGGGTAAGGAGACTTGGCCATGGACACCTACACCATGGGTCCGGCTCTGTCCCAGCCCCAGCTGAAGCGACGGCAAGCAGCAGCTCCCTGGAGCCGTCACCAGGACAAATGCACATCGCTGCCCACCAAACACCTTCCCCCTGCAGCTCACTCTATCTTGCTGTCCCTCCGCATGCAGTGGGTATTGATCAGCCCACAGGATCTATCTCCCGATTCCTCCTGCGGTATCTCTCTGCTCCAAGTATCTCTCAATCTGCTCCACTGTCTGCCGTGCCCGTCTATACCTCCAGTATCTATCTGTGCCGCCTCCACCGCAGCCGTCAATAGCTGTTTGTCTGGGGGATTTCTCTTTCTCTCCAGCTAGGAGTGTCACCAGACCCTGGCGATACAAAGATGCCAAGCAGGAGGATGGAGGGGACATGGTCCTGCTTGCTGCTCTGGGGAGAGTCTGAGCACGGACACGCTTCATGACACATGTGCAGAGCCCCAGAGCTGCTGTTGTCACTGGGGAGGCTCTAAGGGAGGAACTGAGTCATGCTGGTCTAGCTGGGCCAGGTCCCTTGGTGGCCATGCCCATGGCAATGGGACATGCTCCACCCGATGCAGATCTCGGTGCTGCCACTAGCCATTCTGGCCACATCCCCCATCCCTGGGTGCTACGTTGACCCAAGCACCCCAACTCCTCTGCCTTGGAGGAGGGGAGCTTCCCCAAATGCCTGGGTTCCTGCTGGGCCATGGAGAAGTCCTGCCACCATCACCATGCCTGACCCATCCCAGCTTAGCCTTCAGCCCCAGCTCCCTCCTCGCCCCAGTGTGCAGGGGATGGGGCACAGCCCAATGCAGAGCGTGCCACCACCCTGGGGTGCAATGCAGCAGCACTGGGAGGCAACTGGAGGCCTGTGTGATGGGAATCTATGAAACAAGTGCTGGGGGTGGCTGGTCCTGGGGCATGGCTGGTCCTGTGAGTGCTTCTGAGATGGGGCTGGGCCATATCTTCCCAGGGTCAGCTCTGCAGGGGGGAACCGGGGGCCCTCCCTGGCTGCCATGGGATGGGATGGGCCAGGGCGAGCTACAGCTGTCCAGCCTCGAAATGGGATGGCTGACAGCTGCTTTATCTCCTGCGCAAAGATAAACAGCGCCCGGGGGCCCTGCAGGGTCGGGAGCTGCCCTGCTCTCTGGGGGAAGGGGCTCATTTTTCCGGGAGAGCCTCTCTGACAAGGATGCTGCGCAGTGCTGAGTGCCTCTGGGCTGCCAGGAGCCTGAGGAGTCCCGGGGGTCATAAGCGCTGCAGAAGGACGAGGGGCAGTTTCTCTGGAGATGCTCATGGGGAAGCCAGAGAGCCCAGAAGGGCAGGGTTTCCCCACAAAGGGGCGCGGCGAAGGGGGGCCAGAGGCTCAGCCTGGGCTGCGGAGCCCGAGAGCGAAGCCAGCTCCCATCGCAGCTGTGACCAGTGGCTGTTTCCACAAGACACTCCAAGGAAAGGGCAGGACTCAGCTCGTGCCAGGCCATTAAAGGCAGCTGCCCGTGGTCCCTGTGGCATGCAGGTGGTCCCGGAGGGGACAGAGCCAGCAGCCCTTGGCACCCAGAACTCCTGTCACCCTATGCCACCAAGTGCAGCAGCATGAGGTCTTGGTGACAAGCTGCCCTGGCTGTGAGATGGGACCAAAGCCACCGTCCCTTGTGTGCCAGTGTTGTGGGCTGCTGCTGCTGCTTGTCCCCCAGGGACCCACGCAAGCCTTGGAGCTGCTCTGGCCAAAAAAGCCTGGAGAAGAGCAGGTGCCTCCTTTGTCTCCTTCCAAAGCTGCCTGCATAGAAAAGAGGGGTTAGGAAAAAACTGGCAGGCAAGCAGGTGGAGTGGGAGTGTGGGGAGAGCATGGGGACGCTGCCAGCAAGGGAAGCCCTGTGCTTCCCCACTCAGGGCAGTGAGGTGCTGTGGGTGCGGCAGCAGGTCAGGGTGCTGTGTGCTCACCCCAGCTTACGCCCTTGTCTGACATCCAGAGATGTTCCTGATGGTACCCTGGTGCCTCAGTTTACCCTGCTGCAAGCAGGGACACAGGGCAAGCCAGCAGCACTGAGTCCCTCCAGTGTCAGAGGAGATGCGTGGCCTCGTCCTGCTTATGTCGGGCAGGGGCCAAGGGCTCTGGGAGCCTGTTTGGGTGGTCCAGGCCACGTTGCAGTCTGACCCCTTCTACCATGGTCTGGGCACACACAGCACCCCTCAGTAGGACTCCTCGGCACCCCCAGCCTGTGGGCAGTTCTCAGGCCCCAGCTTGCAGCATGCTGTGGAGACCACCCCCCAAGCTCTTCTGGATGGAGGTCAGGGCTCAGCGCTTGGAGCTCACCTGAAACACCCCTTCGTGCCCACAAGGGGATTGATAATGCGGGTACACACACCCACCTCCCCCAAACACACGTGAGTGCACACGCCTGCCTGTGCACGCAGCGCACACCCCTAACTCTCCCAACACGGATCACACCCCCCCCACATTATTTTGTCCCCAACACGCGCGTGCACATACTGCACACGCTCAGCCTCTCTGACAATGCACATGGCTGCACATGTGCACGCAAGGAATATGCACGTCCTCCGCTCCCCCACGGTGTACTCACACCTGCAACGCAGCGTGCGCACGCACGCACAGAGGGCACGCTCCCGATGGGTGTGCACAGGCTCCCCTGCACACACACACGCAATGCCCCTCGCGTGTATGCACGCTCAGGCACTCTGCACGCACACGTGCAGCACACGCTCAGCTCGCCCAGCGCGGGCACGCGTACACCCGCAAGCACAGACCGACTGCACAGACGCACGCACGCAACGCACCACCTTCCCCCAGCACACGCAGGTTTTATCCACCCCACCCGCTTGACCGCGTGCAATGGGTGCAGCACCCACTTGCGTGGCTGCACAGACCCCTTGCACACCCCTCCTGTATGCTCCCCTCGCCCCACACATATATGTGTGCATACCTGGACGCCCTGTGCCCCCCCGTGCACCCCCCCTCCCGCACCCCCACGCACCCCCACAGAGTGTGGCCCGCCCGCCCCCGCGCCCCCGGCCCCCCCCCCCCGGCCCCCACGGGCGGCCCCGGCCCCGGCCCGCCGGTCCCCCCCCCCCGACCCGCGTGCGCTAGCAAAGGGGCGGGGAGGGGTGTTGCTGCCTGCCTGCCTGCCACTTGTTGCAAAAAAAAAAAAAAAAAAAAAAAGGAAAAAAAAAAAAAGGAAAAAAAAAAAGGGAGGAAAGAGGGAAAGAAAGAAAAGAGGGAAAAATCCCACCCACCCCTCATCTGCTGCGGAATAAAAGAAATATCGGCAGGCGCGGCGCCATGTGAGCGGCGGGCCGGGACCGGGCGGAGCAGCCGGCCGTGCCCCCCGGGACGGCGGGGCGAGCCCCGGGCGGCGCTCGGAGCCAGCGGCATGGTGGAAAACCCCAGCCTGGCGGCCAAACCCGCCCTGGTGAGGGCCGGCGCGGCTGCACCGCGTCGGGACAGGGACAGGGTCCCCGGCGGGAGCGGGGAAGGCGCCCCTGGAGAAGCGGGGATGAGGTCCTGGCGGGCCGGGTCCCCGGCAGGGCAGGGTGTCGGGTGGGAGAGGGGAGGGCGCCGGATGGTCCCGGCGGGGGACGCAGCCCCTCCGGCAGCAGCTGCCGCGCCCGGTGCGGCGGGGGCCCCCGGGGGGGGGGGGGGCCCCCCCCCCCCCGGCGCGCCCGCCCCCCGGCGGGGGGGGGGGGGGGGGGGCGCGCCTGGCGGCGGTGATGGAGAGCCTGCAGCGGCAGCAGGCGGCCCGCCTGGCCCGCGGCCCCGACGGCGCGCCCCGACCCCCCGGCCCGCGCCCGCCGCCCGCCGCCGCGGGGCAGGAGGAGGAGGAGGAAGAGGAGGAGGAGGAGGAAGAGGAGGAGGAGGAGGAGGAGGAGGAAGAAGGGGAGCCCCACGACCCACCGCCTCCCCCGCACCACGAGTGGACCTACGAGGAGCAGTTCAAGCAGGTAGGAGGCATCGGCCACCCCGGTGCACCGGCACTGGCACCCACCAGCACCCACCGCACCAGGCGGGCATCCCCAGTGTTCCCCCACGACTTGGGGTTCAGCCCTCCCTGAATGGGCTCCACTTATGCCCCCCACTGCCCCCAAACCCTGTCTGCTTCCCACCCTAAATGGGCAACCCCACTGCCCCGAGCCCCATCCCAGTCCCACCCCAAGCTGACATTCCCAGTACGCCCATTAACCCCAGACACTACCACCATGCCACCCGAAATGGGAATCCCCCAGCCCCCCTCCACTTCCCCCAAACCGCATCCCAGGCTAGCACAATCAGTGCAACCCAACACCCCTGTCCCAGAGCCCCATCATGCCCCAAACGGGTACCCCCTGAATGTTCCTCACTGCCCATCTCCCCCCCCCCTCCCCCCAGCGCCCCCAGGCCTGGCAGCTGACAGGGTGCCCAGTGCCCAGGCACCTCCTTGTGCCCCCCTGACCTATGCAGGCTCCATCCCTGGTGCTTTCCATGACGGGCAAAATGGGGTGCCCCCTATCTGTGGATTTTTTGAGGAGACAGACAAGGGTGAGGGCTCTGGTGTGGGGTCACCCCAAGGAGCCGGTGGGCTGCGCAGCCGAGCTCCCCTGTGTCTCCACAAGGGCCGGGGCGTATTATGGCTGATCAATGCCACTCATTGATTTCCTACACCGGCTGGAGGGAGCAGCACGTTGACCCTGTCACCTCACTGCCAATGGACATAGGGGAGACCCCCTGTGCCATGGAGATCTGTCACAGGGACAGGGCTCCCGGGGCTCGTATGTAGGGTGGAGGAAAGGTCTCTGTGTACTTCATACGGTGCTCCCGTGCATGGATCCTGTCCCTGCTGGGTCCGCATGTGGCGGGTGCTGCTCTTTGCACAGGTGTGAGCATGGGTGTGAGTGTGGATTGCACAGTGCCAGGTCGGGTTTGCTTTCCCCATGTGCTCAGCTTCATCGTGGGAGAAAAGAGGGGTGACATTGGTGGCAGGGTGGGTGACAGCGAGGGGATTGGAGCAGGCAGATGTCCCCGCACAGCTGGTGTGTGGCTTTTTAGGATGGCTCTGCTCGGGACAGTTGCATGAGAGGACATACTGGCTCAGCCACAGTGTCACTGGCAGGAGGGGATGGGGACAGCAGCAGGGACATGACTTTCTGGTGCCATGCGGCCATGCTGCTGCTGCCTTTTCTGTTTCAAGAATCCACAGCGCAGTCTAACATTTGGAGGGGCCAGGGCTCACGCCCCTGGGCTCCTGCCTGCAAGGAGGCAGGTATGGGTGCAGGCAGGGCGCAGGCAGCTTGTGCCCTGGGGAGGCTGTCAGCACCAGATGCTGCCTCGAAAGCAACCTGGGGAGGGCCGGGGTGTAGGCCAAATATCTCGTCCGGGAAGTGTTACGTTACACCCCGCTGCTCAGAAAAAGGCTGACTGTCCGGTTCCCGGGGTCAGCCGGGAGGTGGGAAGCAGCTCCTCCCTCCTGGGCCTGGGGAGGCTTTACGAAGAGAAAGCATCCCTGGCATTTCTCGTCCTTCAGCCTCACGCCCTGCCCTTGGCTGGGGCTGTCCGCGCTCCCTGTGCGGGGCAAGGAGCAAAGCCGGCAGCGTGGTGGGAATACCAGGGAAATGGATAGCAAGGGAGGTCAGCGGGGGGGGGGATAAATCCTGCTGCTGCTTCCTGGGCGGTGAGCAAGCTGGCTCCTTGCTTGCTCTCTTCTTTCTCCAGCCCTGATGGGAAGGGCAATGGGTCCCTGCTCAAGAGACCCACACGTGGGTTTTCTACTCGGTGGCATGTCCCAGCTGGCCCAGTAGGGTGTCCCTTATGGAAGTTCAGTGTCCCTTGGGTGCACAGGGACAAGGGGACCTATTGCCTTCAGGTGGCTTATGTCAGATGGGACAGGGGGAGGGGAAAGGAGTTGCCAGGACCAGCCCGGCCCTGCATGGTGCTGCCCTGTATGGGGTGGCAGTTTGGGGAAGGCTGGGGTGCCAGCTTGCCGCTGGGGTGCCAGCTTGCCTTGGGATCTGCAGGGTGGCTGTCACACCTGCCCCTTCCCTGTGATAATAAGGAGGGGACATACCCCTGCCTGGGAGAGACATGTCATATGTGTGTGTGTGTGTGTGTCCCAGTCCCTCCCCAGCCTGCAGGGCTGTGCCTTGCCCAGCCTGGGGAACAGGTTCTCTGCTCTCTGCAGGGGCTGAGCGGGGAGGGTATCTGTGCTCTGGCTTTCACAGATTTCCCAGGATCTGGGCTGTGATGCTGTGGGGTACGGAGGGCAGCATGTGCCCACTCACAGGCTGCCTGGGCACTGGCAGTGTAGGCATGGGGGTCCCGGAGCCAGGGAGAGACCCTGGGGTGGCTGAGGCTATGTCTCCCAGCAGGAAGCCCTGCTCAGGGCTGCCCCATCCCAGCACCACTGGCATCACCCGGGATGGGTCTTAGGGTCTGTCCTTGCTGTCATCCCCCTGGGCAGAGGGAAGAGCTAAGTGAACGGGGACCCCCAAATCCAGCCTGGTTTGTGGAAGATGAGCAGGGAGATTCTTCCCAGGCTCTCCACAGCAAGTAGGGGACCCTGATGGGGATGGGACGGGAGATGGGTGCAGGACCAGCCAGGGTAGCAGGAGGGTTTCCATGCAGCGCACTGGTGCTAAAAATGGGAACAGAGGATGAGGTTGTGGTGGAGAAATGCATTGAGGGTTAATAGGCAAACGCTGCTTTGCCCAGGGTAGCATTTTGGGGAAATATCCCATGTGTTTGCCTTGGTTTTATATGTTTCCTGAGGCGCCAGTTTGGGGGGGCTGGCGGGACCTTTGCTCTGATCTGGGAGGGCCGCTCTCATGTTACGGGGTTGTGAGACCCCCTCACCCCCGCCTCTTGCATCAGCCCCTGGCGCCGGTCTATGTACACTTGATAAGGACACATGGGTAGAGACACGGGCAAAGGTCTGGGAGGTCTCCCACTCGCAGCCCTGTGAAGGGAGCCCCAGCCCTGGGGCGGGGGGCACTGAGCAGGGTCTGACCCACAAACCCCTCCTTCGCTGGGGATGGGGATGCCACACCACTGCGATGCTGTGGTGCTGTGTCACACGTTTGACTTGGAGGGCTCTGGGAAGAGCCTGGCATTGCTGGTGCCAGCTCAGCCCCATGAATTCAGCTTCCCCACCCCCCTGGGGAGCTGGCACCATGGGAAGGCTCTGGGCAGGAGGGACTCGGACACCCAGGTTTTGTTCCCAGCTCTCCAGCAGTGGAGTGTTTGCTGGCAGGAGGATGCCCTCCTTGCCAAAGCCCTGCCAGTGCGGGGTTCAGTCCCATCTGGTTGCCACTGGGGGGATCAGGACCCCCCAGGGCTCATTCTTCCCTGCCCTTTGGGGACTCTTCAGGTGTCTGGTAGCCTCAGTGGTTAATTTGGGAGTCACTGGCTTTCCCGGCAGCTGTTTGCCATGGTCTTCAGTCAACCCTGGTGTGGCTGTTCCTCCTCTTGCCATGGTGCTGCTCCTGCCCCTTCTGTCCCCGATGCTGGCAGTCACCGCTTGCACCCACCTGCCCTTTGCATGCATTTAGGGGGGGGGGTTGCCGGCCGTGAACGCATGCGCTTGCATCTCAAAGCCTGGGGGAAAGTGCTCTGAGTTGGCTGTAGCCCACCTTGTGCCATGGATCTCCACCCCATGCCTTGGGGTCACCCCAAAATGGGGTGGCAGGGCCTGCGTGTGTGCCCTCCTGCGTCCATCCCCTTTGCTTTCTCTTGCAGGGTTGTCCCTGCCAGCCAGGGAATGGACGCGGCTCAGGAGGGGGACCCCAGGGAGAGGGAGGTGGTCTCCCCCCTTCTGCCCCTCTCCAGCACATCTTCAACCCAGGTGCAGGAGCAACAACCGCGGGCCTCCCGGGGCTAAATTAGAGGGTCTCTGGTTACACCGCAGAGGCAGGGGGGATTGATGTGGTGTTTGCCCCTGTCCACAGCTGCCCGGAGGCTTCTCGCCAGCAAGCCTGGGGGCCGGGACCACCTGCAGTGGGGAGGTGGGGGCGGGAGCAAGGGTCAGCCTGCTAATCCCCAGCAACAGCAGCTCCGGCAGCCCAGCACAAGTGCAGGGGTGCAGCGCGGGAGTGGAGGGCTGCTGGAGTACAGCTGGGAGTGCATACAGAGGAGTTCTGGGCGTGTGTGTGCATAGGGGCCAGTGTGAGTGTATAGATGGGGTATGCCCGTATGTGTCTGACCCTGTGTGGGTGCTGATCCGTCTGTGTGGACCATTATAAATGCCCAAGTGTGTGTGAACCCGTGTGTGTGCATGCCCAGGCCCGGCCCTGTGTATGTAGAGGGACACCAGCGTCTCCACGTACGGAGCCATATGGTCCCATGGATGTTAGAGGCAGGGTTTGGGGGCTGAGCCCCCCTCCACAACCACCCCTGTGCCCCTTGCCCCAGCCCATGGTGCTGAGCACCTGAGTCCTGGTAGATGTCAGCCCCCTGCCACCCCTGCTGCCCCCCAGAGCCCTTCCCAGCCCTGGTGCAGTCTGAGGGATGCTGAGAGCCTTGGCGGCTGCTGTGACACGATCCCCCAGTCAGGGGGTCCCGAGGGCTTGGGATCTGAGGCTCCAAAGAGGAGGTGTGAAAACTAATCAAGAGTGTGAGAATAAAGGCACTGCGGGAGGGAGAGGAGCACCGGCAGGAGCCCCCACCCCATGGCTCCCTCCAGCTCACTCCCCAGCTGCTGCCCCGGAATCAGATGCGAGTGGGGAGTTTGGGGGAAGATGCACCCCCTCTCTGACTTGGACCTCTGCTAATCCTCTAATTGGGTTAATAATGGAGGTAAATCCCTTGTGCAGGCAGCAGTCTGGGCAGGGCTGCGGCAGGGAGGGGGGATATGGCCCCAGGGAGCAGGGATCTGGTCCCACTGGCGTGCCCATGGGGATTTGCAGCTGGATGGGCGTGTGGGATTGAGCTCAGGTGTGCTTGGGGGTCAATGTGCACAGGGGACAGGGGGAAGCATGAGCATGCACAAGGGGTTGGGGGAATGCATAGGTGATGTGTGAGCATGCACAGCAGGTGTGTATGTGTGCACAGGGAGAGTGTACAGGGGACGTGTGAGTACAAGGAGGGTGGGCATGGGGGTGTGTGTGAGTGTGCACAGGGTGTGTGGGTGTGCACAGAGTGTGTGGGTATGCACAGGGAGCGTGCATAAAGGGGATGGGTGACTGTGCACAGGGAGGAGTGTATAGGGGATGTATGAGCATGCATGGGGGGACTGGGTATGCAGAGGGAGAGCATGTATAGGGGCTGCATGAGCATGCATGGGGTGGTGTTGCTCTCGTGTCTGGAGGTAAGTGTGTGCAAGGAGAGCATGTACACAGCGTGTGCGTAACGGAAGCTGTGTGGGTGTGCAGGTGGGGATGCACTGGGTGTGTGAGCAGGTACAGGGCAAGTGTGCTGAGCACTTGTACGTGGAGGCTGTAGTGACCTGTCCCCTGGGGCACAGGGCACCCACCGGGGATGCCCACATTTGCAGGGCCACATTCCCCCACTGTAGGCTGTAGCTCAGGGTTGCTCCATCCCGGATCCAGTGTCCACATCCCATGTCTGGTGGTGGGGTGGGAACGAGCACCAGCCCCAGACACCCTTTCTGCTCGGGTGGCTCTTCCGGCAGTGGAGGCGGAGGCGGGGGCTGGGGTCTCTGGCGCCGGGGCTGCCACCAGCCCTTCCTCCCCCATTGTCCTGGGGGGAGGGACAGAGGAAGGGGATGGGGCCGGAGGTGCACAGGGGGTGTCACCCCCAGGTGTGCACCCCTGTACTCACCCAGCCCTATAGTGGGTGTGTGCGTGTGCAGACCCCCCATGTGTGCAAGCACATGCCCTGCTTGCACAGCTGTGCACATACAGTGGGTGTGCACATGCATGTCTCTCGGAGGGCACCTGGGGTGGTGGCTGGCACTGGAGGGGATCCCCTGTCTCCGGTCACCCTGGAAGGGAGGGATTGAGGGGATGCAGAGGTGGAGAGGAAAGCAAGGATGGAGGGGAAGGCGGTTGGCGTGGCAAGCACCAGTGGGTCAGGGAGGTTAACCCGAACAAATCCCCTCATTGACTCACTGCCTGTTGAGCTGTGAACGAATAACAAGGGGCTGAGCGTGGGGAACGCGTGCTGGCCAGGAGCCGGGACAACACCCCCGCTTCCCCCACTGCAGCCCCCAGACAGACGGATGTAGGACAGTAGGACGGCAGGACAGGGCTGTGGGCAGTGCCCGTGGTGGCACCGCGCAGCATCTTTCCTCCAGACACATGCCTCCAACCCTTGGGCGAGCCATGCTGGCACCCCGTGCCTCAGTTTCCCCTCCTGCAAAACAGGTTGAGGAGGAGTCTGGGGACCCTGAGACAAACCCCCCCCCCCTTCACCCTGGGGCCCGGCTGCGGGTGGGGGGCTGCCCTCCCAAGGCCAGCGCCGCCAGCAAACAGTCCCTCACCTTGCACAAAGCCAGGTTAATGTTTGCAGCAGGCAGCTTTCCCGGGAGTGGTGGCGCCTGCCACGGCGGGGAGGGGGGTTTTAATGACCAGCTGGATCTGCCGCATTATCAGCGCTGATTAAACCTGCTGCTCTATAAAGCACCGTTAAATATTAAGCATGATGAAAGGCTTTGAGGGGGGAGCCACAGCACTGGGAGGGGGCTCTGAATGGGGGTCTCCAGTCACAGCAGTGGGGTGACTGCTGAGGCTGGGGATGGTGGGGCGAGTGAGCACCCCAGCACCCACTGGGGCTGTGGGGTCAGGGGAGCAGCCCCCCCTCAAGAGCCAACAGTGCCTTCGAATGCAGGCAGCGTCCAGGCAAAGCCATCCCGTAATCATTAACTTATTAACGGCTGGTGGCGGAGGCGAGTGGTGGCTCGCAAGGTCAGGGGGTGGTTTGAGCCCGGCGGGGAGCAAGCTGCCCCCCAGCTCCAGGGACTGGGGGGTGGACCCATGAGCTCTTGTGTGTGCCCCATGGTGGGGGGAGCAGTGGGGGGGCTCTGCCTGTGGCTGTTCTTGAGGTCCCTGCGCCCCGGGGTGCACGGGGCTGTGCACCATTGGGAGTAGTCTGTGGCTGCAAGCCTGAGGGGTAAACTGAGGCACTGATGGCTTTCCCATCCCCCCCATCCCATCAGGACAAGGTGGGGGACACCGGAGCATCCAAGTGCCTGGCCATGCACCACCTCCCTGGGGAAGGAGCCAGGGACCCCCAGCTCAGAGGCGACAGTGATGCTCCAAAGGGGTGCAAAGATTCCAAAATAGCCCATCAGCAGGTGGCCACCCATGGTGTGCAGCTGCACCTGGGGGGACTGGGGGTGTGTGCAGAGATGAGCATCACCTGAGGTCCCTACGTGAACAGCGGCTAGAAGGAAAAATTAGCAATCAATGCAGTGCATATTAAGCGGCTTGGGGTTGGGGGGGGGGGGGGAGATGCGAGGCGGCGGGGAGCCAAGCAGGGTCCGGGATCAATACGGCTCATATTAAGTGGATTAAATCCCGGTTGCCGATCTGACCCCTCGCTGCCATCAGGAGGTGGCAGCTGAGCGGGGGCTGCAGGGGGTCCCACTGCGATCACTTCCCTTGGCAGCAGGGCTAGGGGGGCCATGGGGGTGGATCGCCGGGGCTGGACAGCCTGGAGATGCCTGGGTGGTGGCTTAGCACCTCACTGCATCCTTCCTCTGTTTAGGGGATCAGCTGGGCTATGGGGCACTGGTGACTCCAGCTCCAGCCCTACAAGTCTCCCCGCTCTGGGAGAGTCATCTCCCAGGTGGGTGAGAGATGCTAACGATGTTATTTAATTGCGATGAGGAGGAGGGGGAGGCATAGGGTCTATTCACATCCCTTTAATAAACCGTGTTCGACCCACTGACCTTTAACCCGCCCAACAAGCCCCGTTATCCCCATCCCTTAAGGAATAAAGACGTCGCCATGGCAATGGGATGATGGGAGGGAGCAGGGTCCCTGGAGCTGCACCCAAGATGGGGTGGGGACAAGGACACCCTGCTCTGGCCCTGCACCAGCACCCGAGTGGTGGTGCGGGGTGGAGGTGGGACGGTGCTGGGGGTGCTGCAGCTTTTTGGGGGGCCAAGCGCTGTGGATGGGGTCCCTGAGGTCGGCAGAGCAGAGCTGTGCTGTGCACCGGTGCGATATTGATCCCTGGGCTTGACAGTTTAATACTTCTGCTTATAGAGGAATATAGTTACATCGATGGCGTTAAATGAGTTACTAATTATATCAATACAAACACGATTAAAAGGGTCCTTGCTCATAGGTCACCGCAAGCAGGAGCCGCTGCTCGCATTGCACAACTGCCCCCAGGCAAGGTCTGCCCAGCTGCTCCGAGGTGCACGGGATGCTCTGAGGTGGTGGGTGCCCCTGCGGGGTGTGCATCCGTGACGGGTGTGCCTGTGCAGGGTTGTGCGTGCCCATGCCGAGCTGTGCATGCACGTGTGGGGTTGTGCACGCTTGTGCAGAGTTGTGTGCACCATGAAAGGCTGTGCGTGTTCACCTGGGGGTTATGCCTGCCCACCTGGGGTCATGCGTGCCCGTAGGAGCCTGTGCACGTCCAGACACAGTTGTATGTGCCTGTATAGGGATTTGTGCCTGTGTGGGTTGTGTGTGCATGTACAGGGTTGTGCACACTCACGTGATGCCCTGTGTGCCTGTGCAGCATTGTGCACACCAATGCAGGGTTGTGTATACTTGCTTGGGCTTGTGCATACCC
The DNA here is from genome assembly GCA_034008185.1 of Gorsachius magnificus. Lineage (NCBI taxonomy): Eukaryota > Metazoa > Chordata > Aves > Pelecaniformes > Ardeidae > Gorsachius > Gorsachius magnificus. Next base: position 10,801,965 of record CM067109.1, on the reverse strand, counting down.
GTGGGGGGTTGCATCAGCCCATGGGGAGTTGTGTACACCCACGTGAGGTGTGTGTGTCCCTACAGGGATTGTGTGTGGCCCGGGGGGGTTGTGATCTGCCACTTAGACGGTCCATCCCCAAGCAAGCTGGGAAGGGGCCATGGTGCCCAACCTGCAAGAGGAAGAGGAGGGTGAATGGCAGGGCCAGGAGCCCTGGCTAAGGGATGGAGTTGGCTCCTTCCTCAGGGCTGTGGCTGTTTGGGGGTCCCTCCTTGCCTGGAGGCTGTGGCAGAGCACCACCTGTTGCCACCACCCATGCCACTTGTGTGAAGCTATGATGCCTGGATCACATAGCTAGCCTTGGCTGGGACCCAGCCCAGCCCCATCAGCAAGAATCCCCCAAAACCACCTCCTTTCCAGACTGAGCATCCCCAAATCTCATGGAACGCCTGGTGCATCCTCAGCACACTCGAGGACCCTGCTGGCGGGTCCCCTGTTCCTCAGCTCCGCTCTTGTCTCTGCTTAAAAGCCAACCTTTGCTCCCCACTTGATGTAATGTGTTTTTGCATCTCGTTGCCCCACAGATAAAAGGTTAGAGGTTAATAAATGGTGGAAAAATAGGTCCCGGCACTTGGAGGTCACACCTGTTTTGGGGGCTGGAGGCAGTGGCAGCATGCAACGGGTGGGATCCTGCCTGCCTTGGTGGGAGGAGAAACACAAGTGGCACCAGGGAGCCCGGCAGAGGTGTGGATGCAGGAAGAGCTCGCCCTCCGGGTTGACCCCCTAGGAAGGCGATGGCTTCGCCCTACTGTGGGGTGGGCACCTGTGGTTGCCAGTTTTGGGGGGTTTGCTCCTGCTTTGATGAGCCAAGAGATTGCAGGGGGTGTAAATGGGCTTGGTGTGGAGTGATGGCGACCAGAGCCCTGCTGCAGGCAGGGACAAGTAGGGAAATGCAGTCAAAGCATGGCTTGCACAGCCTTCCCGGGGCAGAAATCAAAGCATCCCCCTGGAGCTCTGCTCCCAGCCTGACCTAGACACTAAAATCAGTGGCTCGAGGAGCCCCTGGGAAAGGGCAGGTAATGGGGAGGGGGCACAGAGCAGGGCAGGGAGCACCACGGTGGAGGGGAGGGACAGGGTGCTGGCACCCTGGGGTCGGGGCACCCCAGGAGCACTCTGAGGCAAGAAGGGGATGGGTGAGTGGCACCCAGAGGGCTAGGAAGAGGCAGGGATGGAGCACCAGGAGCGGCTGGGCCAGGCAGTCAGCACCCATGGGTGTGGTGGGAGACAGGCAGTAGCACCCATCTGTTAGGCAAGGGACAGGCAGCTGGCACCTGTGGGTTAGATGGCGGACTGTGTTAGATGTGTCTGTCCAGTGATGGGAACTGTGGGTTGTCTGTAGGAGCATCCCTGCATCCCTGTGTGTCCCCATGTTTCCCCATCCCTGCATCCCCACATCTCAATGTCCCTCGAGTTTCATACATCCTCATCACATCCCTGCTCCCCCCATCCCCATGTCCCTGGAGCCTGACACATCCCCACATCCCAGCTCCCTTTATCTGCCTGGTGAATGATGTGCTATGTAGAGGGGGGGGTGCTCCCTTTCTATTGGTTTTTAACGGCCTTTCCCAGCACATTTTTTTTTTAAACGACTCTATTTTGTGCCTGACTTTGTTTTCTAGCTTGCATTTCTTTGTATATGTTTTGGAAATCCATTCTGGACTGCTGAGTTTTGTTTCTTTTCAATGGCTTTAAATTCTTACCGGGCTTGCTGGGAGGAATTGGTGTCTATAGCGCCTTCGATTGGTGCTAATTTTTCCTTCATGTGCTCTGACTTTTACTGCTGGGCCATCGATCTGGCGGGCTCCAATTTGTCATGGTCACCCAGGTGCTGTGCTGGAATCAGACGAGCCCTGGCTTTTGCACGGAGCCGGCGCTTCGTGTGCCTGGTGTAGGGGCTGCACTCGCCTCCCCAGTGTCATCCGTCGGCTCAGCCTGGGGGGTTGTGTCTGTGTGTCCAGAGCTGCGTCCACCCCACACACATAAGTATCAGCACAGCTGCAAGTGTGTGTGTGTGCAACCACATGCACGCTCACCAGCTTGCAGACGCGTCGGTGCTCTGACAAACTTGCCAGGACACACAAGCACCAGTGTTGGTGCCCACACGGCGCGGCACTCGTGGTTTCGTGCTCGTGCGCTTGCACACAGTGCGCAGACACCTGGCTTTCCCCGGGAAGTCCCCCGGGACGTTGCCACCATGCTCACACCCGTGTGCAGATGAGGAGGATGGTTTGGTCCCCATGCTCACCAGGGGAGATGGCTTGGGGTCACCATGCCCATCTGAGGGAGGAGGATTTGGCAGTGTGTCTTTTTGCAGAGGTGCCTCACGATGTCCCTGGCCATCCATCAGGCCTCATCTCACGATTACATGACTCAGACCATGCTTATCAGGTCGTCGATAGCCCTCTCACCCCGCTGGAGTGGGGCAGCCCCAGCGCTCGCAGCTCCCTCGCCGGCACCCAGTGCCGTGGCCCCACAGGCTCACCCTGCCCCTAGAAGGGACCAGCATCTCTGCTGCACAGGTGGATGCGTGTCCCTGTGGATGAGGATGCTGATCCCGTGCTGGAACCTGGGGAACACTGGCACTGGGCAGTGCCAGAAGGCTGCTGAGCCAGAGCAGGGCTGAGCATCCCGGTCCCAGTGACCTGCCTGGGGGCCTGGGATTTGCTGCTGCTCTGTCTGTATTGGCATCATCTTCCTGGGCTGAAACGCTGTTGTCCCTCTGCCTAGCAAGGAGAGGGGCAGAGAAACTGAGGCACCCATGCAGTGTCTCTGCAGCAGGGCTGTAAAACAGTTGGTGGTGCATGGGAAGCTAGCGGCAGCCCCCAGGCACAGGGAGAGCCCAGCACTGCAGGCATGGAGGGTGTGCGGGGGGGTCCCATCCACGGGACAGGGAGAGCCACTTGTTGCTGCAGACAGGGCAAGTGGGGCCAAGCATGATGCCGGGTCCTGGCACAGGCGAGGGCCCTGATCTAGACATTGACCCCCCCTGCCTCGCCCACCCGCATGTGCCGGCAGTTTTGACCCCTTTCTCTCCTGCCCCCAGCTCTACGAACTGGATGAGGACCCGAAACGCAAGGAGTTCCTGGACGACCTCTTTGGTTTCATGCAGAAGAGAGGTAAAGGTGGGTGGCTGGGGTGGGTGCCTCTGGCACCCCCACCCTGGCTGCCTGGGGGGCTCACGGCATGGCCCACTCAGGCACTGAGCTGCTGCAGGTCTCTGCAAGCTCCCAGGCAGGTCCTGCGGGGCCTTTCCCCCCATCACCTAAACACACACACACACACGCATAAACTCTCACTCAGCAGATTTGCCCCCTGTTGCCCCAGGCAGAGCCCCCACGGGGTGCCTGTTGGCCAGAGGGGCTCCCGTCCCCAAGCTGGGGTGGTGGCCATGCCAACTGCCGATGCTTGCTAGCAATGCCCAGCAGCGATGCCCAGCAGTGATGCCCGGTGGGGATGCCCGTTAGCATATTCCTCGGTGATAACCACGAGCCACACCCGTTAATGAAGCCCATTAGCAGTTTGCAGGGCCCTTTAGTGATGCCTGGTGTGGATGCCCTTAGCAGTGCCCATCAGCGGGTGCCGGTACCACTCCCCGTTGGCAGTGCCCGGTGAGGACACTCATTGCAGGCACCTCTAAGCAACACCCAGGATGTTGCAGGAGTGGGGTCAGCGATCTGGGCAGTGCCGGGTGCCCAGGGGTTAAGGGCTCGCCAGCCACCTCAGCCGCATCGGAAATCTTTGCTATCGCCATGGGGGGCCAAGCCGGCTCCTGGGGACTCGATAAATGCTTTAACCTTCGCCCTCCCCAGCCGGGCCTGCGACAATTAAAAGTTGCCGAGGGCGGGTGTGTGGCCGGCCGTATTAATTAGAGCCTTTTGCCGGTGTGTGGATTAATGAACATGCCGCTCGATAGCCAGTAAACCCCAGGCAGAGGTTAATGCTGAGCTAATTAACGGAGGAAGGCCAGGGGGGCTGGGGGGGGAAGGGGGAGCAGCAGGGCTGGGTCCGTGCAGGGTGAGGGTATGCAGAAAGGGGCAGTCACCCCCAAGTCATGCCCATGGGAAGAGTGGTGAGGGTGCCCACCCACCCACGGGTCAGCAATGAGCGACTTTTGGGTTGGGCTGAGACCCCACAAACTCATTTCACTCGGGGCTCTGCTGCAGGGGCCTAGCATGGCTGTGGGGCTCACACTGGAGGTCGGGGGGGAGACACAGACTGGGTACAGCTCCATGGGTGCCCCCGGTCTCCCTGTTCCCTGGTGCAGGGCTGTGGGGAACAAGGGGGAGCATCTGTGCTGCCTTGGCCCCCCAGCATCCATCAGCCTCGAGATTCATGGGCTGTTCCATGGCTTCATTATCTCTCTCTCTCCAGAGCTAATTAACTCTCTCACCATTGGGGCCGGGCCTAATTAAGCAAGTGCCTGGTAGTGCGGGTAGGAGGGAGGGAGCCCGATGCTTCTCTGTCAATGCTGCTTCTCATCCCGCCATGTCCAGCCATCCAGCTCCTGTCCCCTCTGTCCCACGCCTCCCTGCGTGGGTGGCATCCCTCTGGGGAAGGCAGGCAGGTGTGCGGGTGTGGGTGCAGGTGTGCATGTGCCTGTTGGAGGACTGGGGGATTTCGGAGCCAGGTAGCAAAGAGAAAGGGGGCAGGGGGGCAACAGGGTAGGGAAAGCATCCTGGGGGTCTTTGGGGAGCTGGCTGAGAAGTAGCACCCATGAGCCAGCACGGGTGCTGCTGCAGCACCCAGGGCTGCATGGGCAGGGGGCTGTGACCCCCAGGCTGTGTCACTGAGGTGGCAATGGGCTGGGGGGTTGATGCCTATGGGGTGAGCCCTAATGAAAGGGGCTGTGTCCCCCCTGCTGTCTGTCAGGGCATCTGTCAGTGGGGTGGAAAATTAGCAGGGCTGAAATATGGGCTGGGGACAGCCCCACTTTGGGGTACGTTGGGGACCCCCAGTGGCATGTGGCTGGTGACTGCTGAAAGGGATCTATGGGAGCAGGGATGAGATGGGGATGATACCATCACCCCATCAGACTTGGGGTGCAGGCAGTGGGGCACCTCATCCCCATGCCCCAACCTCCATGGCACCCCCAAAAGGGGTGAGCTGGGATGTGGAGGGACAATTTTTGCTTACTGGGGGTCCGCAGGGCCCCTCTGCCCCCACACCGAGCCGAGGGCCCTGCTGATAACACAGAGCCATTAATCAATTAAGGAGCTAATTGCAGTGCCACAATAGCCGCATCACTTCCCTGGGCTTTTGTGCTGCTTGCCCCGGCCGGGGCCAGGGCCATCACTCTGTGGGGCTGCAGACAGGTCCCTTTGTCAGCAGGAGGGCACCAGCCGCCCGCCCCGCACAGCCCTGAGATTAATGGCGAGCCGCTTTCATTAACCATCATGGCCAGGGAGAGGAAATGATAAAAGAAGTCCGTGGGCCATCAGCTGGGGGCTGAGACCCCACAAGCTCATTGGCATGTTGGGGTGATGGGGAGCCCTCGAATCTTGCCCCCCGAGGTGATGGGGCCAGTGCAGCAGTCCCCGGGCAGGTCTGGCGAGGGACCATCAGCAGATATCAAGTCAATATCTCTGCCTTTTTCCCAGCAGTATAAACTCCTCTCCCCCTTCCCAGCTGGGCGAACAACACAGACACAAAAAAAAAAAAAGTTAAATGAACTCAGTAAAGGAATAAAAAGAGCTCATTTTTCAGGCTTATGTGAAGAAGCTGAGCCAATATCGGGGCCATAAATTAGGGATGCTGGAGTATGGCGGTGAGTGACGGCTTCGTTTGAGGGGCGAAGCGCTGCCATGACAGCCTCCCCCGGCCAAATGGATGGCTTTCCAATACCACCCGTGCCCCGCCGCCCCACAGGAGGAATAAATACGGGGTGGGATGGGACAGGGCGGGATGGGATAGGATGGGATGCTCATCCCTCCTTGCACTGCCGCAGCCCCCAGCTGCTGCCTGGACCATTGACCCAAAGCACTGTGGGGCAGAGCAAGGCTGTGGGGCTATTTGGGAGTGCTGGGAAAGTGGGGAGGGGGTTGTTAACAGACCCGGTGGCTGTGGGGACTATGCTGGTCCATGCTGGGCTCGCAGAGCCCTGGTGACCCCATGTCCTCTCACCCCATGGCCTTGGGGGGGGGGTGATGTTGGGGAACCAGGGTCTCTACTGGGCCACTTGAAGGGAATTTGGGTTCGGGTCTCTTGAGGAGGGGGGCAATGAAGGCCTTTGGGTGGAGAGTCTCTCTAGGGACTCTTGGGAGAGCCCCTCTCTGGGGCTTAGGTGGGGTTTTTAAGGGAGAAAACCTCTCTATAGGGAGATTATAGGGTGAGTCCCTCCAGAAGGGTTATGGGGGGGAGTCCCTCATTAGAGAGGGTTACAGGGTGAGTCCCCTTATAAACTTTAAATGGGGTCTCTCTTTATGGGGCTCCAAAAGGGGGTTAGAAAGAGAGTCCTTCTAGGATGCTTGGAGAGATTTTAGGGGGAGATGCTTTATAGGGAGCTCTAGGAGTTCGGTGGGGCCCCTGTGCCAGCATGCCAGTGTCTGCCCTGCTCACGGGCATGGCGCTACTCTCCCAGGCACCCTGGGGTCCTGCCTGCACCTCCCTGTGCCTGTGGGTGCTCACCCGGGCACAGGGAGACATGTCTGCCCTCGGGGCAGCTGGTACCTGCAGTGGCAGTGGGGACAAGGTGGGGGCTGTGTCCCCAGGGAGTGAAGCTCCCCGTGGGCTCACCCCGCACGCTTTTCTTTCTCCCGTGTGCGGCCGGAAGGGACGCCTGTGAACCGTATCCCCATCATGGCCAAGCAAGTGCTGGACCTGTACACACTGTACCGACTGGTGACGGACAAGGGTGGCCTGGTCGAAGTCATCAACAAGAAGATCTGGCGGGAGATCACCAAGGGCCTCAATCTACCTACCTCCATCACCAGCGCTGCCTTCACCCTCCGCACGCAGTGAGTGCCCAGCGGTGGCAGTGGGTGGGGGGCAACCACCCTGGGGTACCCACTGGTTTGGGTGTCCCAGATCCCCCACCGGGTGTCCCAAAGGGGGATGGAGGGCTCTGCCCCTTCCCAGATGCCTTCCCCACCCTGGTCCCTGCTTAGCACAGGGCTGGCTGGGAGGCACATGATGCCGGGTCTCATCCTGGCTCTCTTCCCTTGCAGATATATGAAGTACCTGTACCCCTACGAATGTGAGAAGCGGGCACTCAGCTCTCCTGGAGAGCTCCAAGCTGCCATTGACAGCAACCGTCGGGAGGGACGGAGGCAGACTTTCGGCACAGCGCTCTTCAACTACTCGCCAGCCAGCACCCCAACCCTGCTGGGCTCCCCCAAAATGCCGTTGCCGGGTCTTAGCATCTCCACACACAGCTGCGGCCAGCTCGGCCAAGTGCACACTGTTAAGAAAGGTGGGTGAGGACCACATGGGCCCTGTGGCAGGCGTCTCTCCCCAACAATGGACACGCTCCGGCAGCAGGGATGTTCCCTGTCTGGTCTTATCCTTTTGCTGGGGGAAAATAGGAACAATTTTTTTCTTTTAGTCCCTCTCTGTGACTGAGAAAGGTTTATTTCTCCTGGCTTTGGAGGAGGACCAAGCCCAGATGCTGGGGGTGGTGGCCCGCCCTGCCCCATGCTGGTGGGATGGGGATGGCACTGGCTGGGGAAGGTGAGATGGGGTGGTGGGGGACCCGCTGAGGTCTCTTGGTTGTTGCAGAGGATGGCATGCTGGCAGCAGCAGTGCCGGGGCGCATTGCTATCCCAGTGGGACTGTCCGGCCACCATCTCGCAGCGGCCCAGGCAGCAGCCGCCTCGCAGGCAGTGGTGCTGGAGCAACTGCGGGAGAAGCTGGAGACGGGGGAACCCCCAGAGAAGAAGGTGGCCCTAACAGCAGAGGAGCATCAGCGGCTGGTGCAACACGCACTGCAGCACAACCTCCTGGCCGTCACCTCCCAGTTCCCCATGAACGTCAAGATCTCCAACCGAGGTAGCGAGCGGCAAGACCTCAGCTTGGGTCACCCCATACCCTGGCACCCCAGGAGGGAGCAGCAGTGGCCGGAGAGGAGCACGGATACCCGGAGAGGCGGAGGCTCTGCTTCTCTCTCTCGGGCAAGTTCTTATTTCTGTTTCTCTTAACGCTCATATTGGTATTTCCTTTCCCCAGATGACAGACAGGAGACTGCATTGAACCTGTCCACCAACGGCATTAGCAGTATCAACATGTCAATAGAAATAAATGGAGTTGTCTACACAGGTAAATAGAAGGGCCGCTTGGCCCGTGTAATTGCGGCTGGGAAATCCAATAACTTATAGCCACTGCCTGGCCAGCAAGTCCTTCCTTCAATCTGATGTCTTTACTATAAAATCCATCGTAATGAAGTGGCAGGGCCTGGGGAGAGGGGGCAGGAGGAGGGAGTCAGCGAGGATGGAAATTGGCCCCCAGCAGGGGCTAGCAATGAAGGGCCAAAGGGAGGGAGGGAAGGAGGGATGGGCAGACAGATGGACTTGGGCTGAGAAGTGCAAAAAGTCACCTGAGGTCGTCCCCCACCATGGGGTCTTGCAGGCAGGGCTTGGATTTGGGGTCACCCCGATGCTGGTGTGCCCAGAGGGTCTCTGGCTGGGTGCAGGGGTTGGCTGTTTTGTAGAGCATGGTGTTGGGTGCAGGGGAAGATGTTGGGGTGCTTTGCTGGAGCAGAGGCTCCTTCAGAGTGCCGATGTGCACCTACCTGGCTAAGCAGATCACCCTGTGCCCCACACCTCCCTGCTTGGCCTGCTGAGACACCCCCAATTAAAATGGATGGCTTTTCTTTCAGGACTTAAATATTTAATAAGCTGGAAAGGTCAGGGCTAATCAGCATGCGGGGCTGGCAGCCAAATTTTCCCAGGCCATCTGGGGGGCTGCCCCACACAGGTGAGGGCAGCTTGGCCAGGAGAGGCATCAAGGGTGATGGAGGGGGGCTGGAGCCCCCAGGGGTGCTGGTCCCACCCTCTCTGGCCTGGGTGCTGGGGGCCAGGCGAGCGGAGCCCCCAACCCTGGGCTTGGCCTAACCCCCTTGCTCTTGCTCCCCAGGCGTCCTGTTTGCCCGCCGGCCCCCAGGCCCCCCGGCACCCGGTGGAGGGAGCACTCAGAGCCGGCCGAACCCCATGCCCAACCCAAACCCACTGCTCCCAGCCCCTCCACACAGCCACACTCCCACCAGCACCTCTCTGTAGGGGAGGTGCTCCCCACCCCGAAAGCAGCTGGGGGTCCCCAGGGCCTGAGGGGCTGAGCTGTGGGACCCAGCTGGGCCGGCAAGGTGGGATGGGGAACCCAAAGGCGCCTCTTGCTGCAATACCGAGCTGTGTCTGTGCAAGGCTGTGGGCACCCACGTGACCCCTTTTGTCCCTTACCCCCATGTGTGGGACCCCTTTCCCCACGTGTGCCCATGCACTGTCCTTCCCAGGCGCTGCCCCCAGGTGATCCCCCCCTGTACAGCTCATGCCTGGCCTGCTGCCTGGGGCACCCCTGGGGCCGCATCCCCTACACACTGCAGCCCCTATACATACCTTGATGCACACACTGTGGCTCCTACCCCACCCAGTGCATGCGCTGCAGCCCCTATAGGCACCTCAATGTGCACACTGCATCCTTCGCACTGCCACATGCAACTGCATCTCTTACACACCACCTCCCCCATACGTATCTCTATGCACGGTTCTGTATACGCACTCTCGGTGCATACGTTGTGTCCCCTCCACACTACATCCCCTATATACTGCACCCCCTGCCCACTGCAGTCCCCCCAACGCAGCCCTCCCACACTGCTTGTGCTCACTGCCCCCACCCTGAGACACCCCCAGGGTCTCGGGTGCCCCCTGGCCACCCCAGGGTGGTGGCACTTCAACCCCCCAGGTCCTCAACTCAGGGGAGTCACCCTGTGGGGCAGATACTGGGGATACTGGTGGGACTGGTGGGGGTGAGATGTGATGGGTTGTTGGGTGGGAGTGGAGCTTACTGAGCTGGGAGTGGAGTGGGGATTAATATTGGGGTGGGGATCATACACTGGGAGGTCCTTGTTAGTGGGGGCAGGGCAGGGATGCCCAGCAGTGCACCCCAATACCAAAGACAGCCTGGACACCAGGGTCCCCAGCTGGAGGGCAGGGAGATGGAGGGCACCACACCGGGCACTCCAAACTACCTCGTTGGGGCCGGGTGGGCACCTCCCCTACCCACTCATGCCCCTGCGTGCCAAAGCAGGCTAGCGTGGAGCAACGCTCACCTCTACCTCAGTGCGGGGGGGCCGGGGCTCGGTACTGCCGGGCTCCCCCCTGCATTCCCACCGCGGCCATGCCTCTCTGTGTATCTATTAAAGGAAATGAACTGCTGAACCAAACCAGTGTTGAGGGTGGTATGCATGACATGGTGCCACCTGCCAAGCTCCCGGGCCCAAGCTGGGGGCTGTTTCGGGGTGCAGGGCACCCCCACAGCCTGTGACCCCCTGAGGCAGCAGCTGTAGAGCCTGAGGTTTCACAGCCCGCCTCACCTTTGCCTCCAGCACAGGGTTGCCTCAGTTTCTGGGGGCTCTGAGTTGCAAACGGGTGCCCTACACCCGCCATAGACCTCAAGCATGGGCTGGATCCAACTGGGCAACAACTCCAGCCGTGCCAGCGAGGCTGTGGGGCTGCTTGGCCCCACAAGCTGCCCAGTGGCAGCTCACCCACTGGTGGGGACCCCACTAGGCTGCCTGTGCCAGGCAAGGGGCAAAGCTGAGGGGCTGCTAAGGCCACAGCCATGGGGCTGCGGGGCTGCACCAGGAGAGATGCAAGCAGTGGGGCCTGCCGGCGGCAAGGGAGGCACAGGCACACGCATGGGTGCCCACGGGTGCCTATATGGGCGCAGGTGGGAAGGCATGGAGATGTGCAGGCAGCAAAGGCGCCACACATAGGCACAGATCGCGTGTGCTCCCTCACAGAAATTCGATGACATGCACCGATGTGTGCATGCTCACATGCGGTCACACTCGCACATAAGCGTGCAAATGCAGCACGCTCACACGTGCACTTGCATGCGCGCGCAGCCACCCATCCGTACATAGAGACACAGTGGGCTCCCGTGGGGACGGGCCCCCCACACACCCCGGCACCCATGAAGCCAGGTCCCTGGCACCCGAGGGGACGGAACCTCCCGTTTCAGGGGTCGCCCCTGGGGACACCCCGGCCCCCGGGGACACCCCCGGCCCGGACCCCTGGGCGGCGCGGGCGCTGTCCAGGGTGCTGCAGCGCTGCCCCCCGGGGGGGGGGGGGGGGGGGGGGGGACGACATGTTCGGGACAAAAGGGAACATGGGGGGAGACATGTTGGGGACACGGCGGAAACACGGGGGGACATGTTGGGGACAAAAGGGAACAGGTGGGGGGACAGTTGGGGACACGGGGGGGACATGTGGGGACCACAGAAACACGGGGGGGACATGTTGGGGACAAAAGGGACATGTGGGGACATGTTGGGGACACGGGGGGGGACATGTTGGGGACACGGGGGGGATATGTTGTGGACACAGCAGGAACACGTGAGGGGACATGTTGGGGACATGGGGAGCTACATGTTGGGGACACAAAGGGAAGACGGGGGACATGTTAGGGACATGGGAAGGGACATGTTGGGGACATGAAGGGAACACGGTGGGGGACATGTTTGGGACACGGGGGGAACATGGGAGGGACATGTTTGGGACACAGTGGGAACATGGGGGGGATGCGGGAGCTGTGCAGAGGACCTTAGGGCTACCCCAGGCAAGGTGGCCAGAGGGTCCCTGTAGGCAGGTATGAGGATGAAGGGGGTGTGAACATGGGAGTGGGGTGTGTGCGTGTGTGGGTGTGTGCATGCACCGGGCCACAGTGGAGTTTCCCTGTGTGTGTGTGTGTGTGTGTCCTGTGTGCGCCCCAGCCGCAAGATGGTTCCAGGGTGTTTGCTCTGGGGTAGGGGTGCCAGGGCTGTACGGGCGTGGGGCAGCTAAGCCCTGGCACAGAACTCCTGCAGCCATGGCACGGCACGGCACAGCCCACCGAGCAGAGCCGGAGTGGGATCGATGCAGCCTTAATTGGGGTCTCATGTCCCCTGTCACTGCCGGGCAGCACCGGCCACAGTTCATCGAGCGCCAGGGCCCCAGGGAGCCGGTAGGGCACAGGTGGGCCTGTGTCCCCACTCCTTACACAGCTCAGGGGGTGATGTGTGTTGCCACGCTCCCGGGGGGGCTCAGGGATACAGCTGCTGTCACCTGAGTAACCAGCCCTGATCGATGCCCGCTTCCCGCGTCCCGCAGGGACTGTAATTGAGTGGGAGGGAGGAGACGGAGGATGCAGGGACGATCCAGCCTAGCGAGAGGAGCACTGGATTTGGCGCAGCGCTGGGCTGGGGGCAAGGCAGCCGTGGCATCAGTGTGTGCCACCACAGGCTCCAGGGACAGCTATGGGGTCAGAAGCCTCCCCTCAGCCCTAAGAGCATGGGGGAAGATTCACCCTCCACTGTGCTGGGCTGGGTGCAGCCAGTGCTGTGGGTTTAGCCCTGCTCTGAGGCTCACAGGCAGGGTGGGACCTTAAAGGGTGGATATCCTCCAATCCCTCCAAACCCGAATTTCTCACCTTGGGCAGGGGTGGGCTATCTGTGACCCACCCACGGGGATTTGTGTATTCATGGGCACTGCCCATCATGCTGGACACAAAGCCATGGTAGACCCAGTACCTTCTAAACACAGAGCAGCACTGTGTGCACAGCCCCCAGCCCCTGCTGCAGCCCCCAGCCACTTCTACTGATGAAGCTGTTTCTAATTGTCACCTTTGTGGAACAAAGCGCATCTCTTCCCCTCTGAAGATGCCTCTTCCACAGCCCAACTATTGATCCCTGGGAAAAAAGGCAGAGCACACGGGGCCTCAGCTTGCTCCTCCTGCCTGAGTGCACTGCACAGATCCTCCAGGGAGATTTGGGGAGGCCATAGGGGTTGCTGGGGCCCTCCTGTTGTGTGGAAGCCCTGCACAACCCCCTGCAGGAACACATCTAGATGGCTGAAGCTTATTCAGGGCACAGTGGGGTTTGCTCTCAGCAAGGGGCACTGGGAGGGTCCCCAAAGCCATGCCGTCTACATTGCCAGCCACACTAACAAAGTACTCACAATTAGCAGATGGTATGAGCCTTGAGAGCCTGTTCTGGGACCCTGGCCAGGGTTCCCTTGTGCATGACAGGAAAAGACCCAACCCTGTGCTTGCAGCCCGAGAGGGACGGGGACTGCCCTCCAGCCTGTGGCAGCTCTGGCACGGCTGAGGCTACATGGGCACGATGGGGCAGGGGCAGGCTGAGCCCTGGGGCACAGGGAATGCTGCAAGGTGCTTTGGGGACTTCTCCCTCTGCGGTTTGGAAAGTCTCCAGACTTTTCTCTGCGGTGGATGCCGCTACCACGAACCCATCTTGTCCCCTTGAGGTATCGGTGCAATTGCGAGTGCCACTCGCAGGCAGCAGTGGGGCTGGCGCTGGCTGCTGCATTCATTAGCGTCTCACTTTTTAGTGAGCACCACCTGCAGCGGTCGATAGGAGAAAGGTGAACCCGGGCAGGCTGAGGCCTGGGGGAAAGCCCGCGGCAGCCTCCTGGATTTCAAAGGCCCCGCATCCACACGGCCCGCGGATCACTATATCTATTTCTTTTAATACACCCGAGCACCGCTGTCCTGGAGGACCACGCCGGCATGAAGGAGCCATCGACGGCCCGGGCGGCGGGAGGCCTGCGCGCCTCCCTCTGCAGTGCAAATCGCCATCGACCGGCCGCAGCCTGCCCGCCTCGCCGCGGAGAGGCGCTTCGCACCTCCCGCCCCCCTCCCCGGCAGCCGCCTCCCCCCTTCCCACCCTCCCGGCTCCATCACCCCTTCCCGCCCCGGCGGGCCCCGTCTCCACGGCAACGGCGGCGCCTAGCAACGCGCCGCCATGGCAACCGGGCGGGGCGGGCCGGACGGGGCCCCCGGGGCGCAGGGGGGGGGGGGGCTGCAGGGCGCTTGGAGGAGCTGGAGCGGCGCGTCGGCGGCGGTGACGGGGCCTGCGGGCCGCGCAAGGTGCCGGGGGGGTCCGCGGCGACCGGGGGACGGTTCTGCACCCCCGGGGGCCCGGGGGCCCCGGGGCCGGGCCCGGGCCCGGGCCCAGCGGGGTCTGACGGGCCCGGCGCCTTCCTCTGTGCCCCTGCAGGTGGCGGACGAGCTGGTGAAGGTGCAGGTGGCGCTGAACAATATCGCCGGCAAGAGGGAGAGGATCAAAATCCTCTTTAAGAAAAGTGAGCGGCCTCGGGGAGGGGGGCGCGGGGGGAAGCTCGAAACCCATGTGTGGCATTTCGCTCCTCTAAGCAAAAGGTCCTTTCTCGCCCCGTGTGAGCCCCTTTCATTTTGCCTCTTGTTTTGCATATTTGGCAGAGGGTGTCTTTCTGCTTGCGATTCTCCCGCTCGGCTGTTGGGGGTGGGAAACGCTGCCGCAGCCTGGTGTTTGCTTGATGTCAGCCCGCATCAGTGCAGTGGTTTGCTGTGCCTGTAATGCGGTCCCTGAGGGTTGTTGAGCTCCTGAAATGCATGAGCTCCTGAAATGACCTCCTGCATGCTTGGACCTCGGGCACACCAGCACAACTCTCTCCTCTGTGTGTGGGATCTGCCTCCAAACTGGGGGATATCAGGAGCGGACTCCAGAGTGCTGCTTTGTCCTGCAAAGCTGCCTCTTGGCCAAGTTGTGCCGTCTCATATCACAGAAGGAACAAGCTGTTGTGGTCCAAGGCTGCGGTGTCCATTCAGTATAAAAATCTAAACCATGTATTTATAGATGATTTTAAGGACGAGGATGGAGGGCTATTGGCTGATTTTGTTTCAAAGGGCAGGAAGAAGCAGATTTCACTCACCTTTAATATCGCTGTTCAAATAAAAAGCAAGCGTTGCAGGTGTCCGTAATGAAGCAGTTGCTTGGCTTGAGCCATTTTTCAGTTCTTGGTCACAGTGCTCCAAAGTCACATATTTTCAAGTGCCATAGAAATTTGTGACTCTGGAAAAAAAACCTGACCCTAAGTGGCCAGTGTTTACAAAGTAACCTGATGTACAGCACAGGGGAAGACGCCATTTGTAAAGGCAATAACTTCTCTCTTACTTTTTGTCTCCAAACCTGTTTTTCACTCTAGTTGAAGATGTAATAAAATACCTTGACCCTCAGTACATTGATAGGATGGCTGTTCCAGATGCCATGAAGCTGCAGTTCATCTTGGCAGGTATGGTATGAAATGAGAGGAGACAGAGGGGGTTTTTAGCACTGCAAAGTTGTCTTTTACCTAAGCTGGACTGGGATGGGTTTCTTTTCTTTAGTTATAAGGATCTGGCAAGGCACCCTCTTTCGAGCTATCAGAGATAGTACAAAGATATCTGCCACCCTTAGTGCTGCCTTGTGCACGTCCATCCTGCAGTTGTATCAGTTCTGATCTTAGTATTGATCAATCAATTTAACCCTGAATTAGTAAAAATATGAAAAGAAAAACCGGAGCTGGAACAGTTTTCCTCACCCCAATTCTAATACTCTCTAGGCTGTGACAAAAATGGAAGACCTTTGGACGTATTTTAAACACTTTCTACTCTTATCTTATCCTCTTTTACCCCAGTGGTTCAGCCTTGTTTCGGTATAATCTGCAAATGAAACTTGGTGGAGATTTTCCTGCTGTAAATTAGTGTAAACCAGAATTCAGTGGTGAGCCACACAAATGTCTGAATGCAGTCATAAACAAGCCCCTTTCTGTATAGCTAGATCAGCTGTAAAAGTTACCTCACCATTATTTGTGAAAAGCCAAAGCAGTGTCTTGTATTTGCTGACGTTGCTTTTTGTCCCTCCTGAATCAGAGGAGCAGGTTATTCCTTCCCGAGCAGCCCTTCTGGAGCAGGTGAAGAACCTCCAGCCCATCTTGGACAGTACCAGTATCCAAGGTATGCGTGTTCTTCTGCCAGTTTGAGCTGCAAATGTCACCCCATAAGCTGTTGCCTATCCTGTGTTCTGTTTGTTTTGGTTTTTTTCTCTTGAGCCTCAGCCTTGAAGACAGCTAAGCACACAACCTAATGTGAGTGAAGTAGGTACAAACACAGTATGTCTGCTCCTCCCTTATGCTGCTCTAATGTCCCATGCAAGGTCAAGGAGGTGATGGAGTAGGTCTGGAAGCGGTTAGAGACAGCAGCCTGGCAGAGGGTGGAGACCAGTGGCTGAGCGCTGCGTACAGTCACCGGGCTGTGAAGCCACGCCTGCCTACAAGCTCTTTTATGTCCAGAACATCCCTGCTCTTGGAGTAGATGCCTTTTTAACTCCTAATGTTCAACCAAATAGTTTACTCAAGGTAGTTCTCACTGCAGGCATCCCCTACCTCATGATGTCCAGAAGCAGTGAGCAAATACACTTGGTATTTAATGTACAGGGTAGGTAGGGGGTTTGTGTGGTGTAAAAGGTTTGTTTGTGGCGTGTGGCGCTTGCGTTCAGTGAGCGGAGTTCTGCTGTGACCTGCTCGTGGAGAAGGAATGGTCTTTAATTTGGTAACTAATCCCATGTGATGTAAAACAAACAAAATGGATTTCTCTTTGTGCTTTCAGTGGTTCCTGACCATGCAGCCAAACTGCAGCGACTCTCTCAAATCCACATACAGCAGCAGGTAGCGTGAATGGTCTTGACTAGCAGGGAGGAGGAACCATTTGTTAGTGGCTGTACTGACAGCCCTGTATTGGCAATTGCTTGAGTTGCTCATTTACTTTATTTTTGCATCTTGTTCAGGATATTCATGCTGCAGTTTTAAAGAAGTGTTGTAAACACTTGGGGGGTAGGGGTGGAAACTAGCCAGGATTTCTGACTCTGAACTGGAAAAGTGCACCCAGTCTCTGGAAGGCTGTTGATACTGTCACCTTGTCTCTTCGACCTTTCCTTCCCCCTCTGAGCACTCCTGGAGCTGGTGATGAGTATTCTGGGCAGCACCTAATGGCCCTGTTCAGCATTTTGCTGTGAGTTTCCATTCTGAAGCAAGCAAAGCATGGATGCTGAGGAAAGGCAGGCAGTAGCGCAAGCCTGGGGGCTTTGGTGCTTCGTGAGCTTGGGTGTTTGTAACCTTTCTCTTGACTGTTGGGACACTTAAAGCTGCAGTGAGTGGCCACAGCCAGGGTGTGAGCTCTAATGTCGGTACTGGCCTCGGATGAGTTTCCCCCTGTGCTGTCAGGGACCAGGAGGACAGATGTCCTTCAGCTGATTATTGCTTACTCACTGCGGCTCCTCTCTTTGCAGGAACAGCGTCAAGATCTCACCGACAGTGTCAAGATGCTCCTCGAAGACTACAACAAAATGGTATCCTTTGAGCCTTGGGCCTGACACGGCTGAACTGCCTGCCCATCTCCCAGGCTGCCTCACCCCACCAGATATTGCTGGAAGTAGGTGATCCCCAGCCCTGGTTTAATGGCCGGTGCCCTTTCTGTCGTGGTGACAGCTGTGTCCCTGTCATACTCCTCTGGGGAGCAGAGGTGAGGACCAGAACTGCCCATCTCTCTGAGATGGGAAGGGTAGGACGCTGCCACCTGCCAGCCAGAGCCTCTGTGCTGGATCCAGTCACGGTGTGGCTCAGCACAAAGGAGCAGCGCAGCCTGCGTGCTGCTGCAGAGCTCGCGCTGGCCGGCTGCATGTTGGCATCTCTGTCGGGCCACTGCTGGTCCCTGCGACCTGCCTGAGCCAAACAGCGGCTAATCCTGGCCGTGCAGGATCCCAGTGCTGAGAGGCATCCTAAAACCACAGCAGATAGGGAGGCTCTGCTTCTTTTAGAAAGCCCCTTGAAATGCAGTGCTACACGGTGTTCAGAAGCGCCTCCTGGACTCCTGTCGGTGTTCGGTGCTCTGCAGTGCCTCGGTGCCTGGACGGTTTGAGTCCATGTGAGCTTTCTACAGCCCGGTGCCCCGGGCCTCTTCCTCTCCCAAGGAATTGGGATTGTCACGGTGCTGTCGGGGCGCCCTGACCTTGCTTTCTTCCCTGCAGTTTCCACATCTCTTTCCTTAACAGTCTCATCCAGACCCTGCTGCTCTCCAAGCAGTTTGTCCAGTGGAACGAAATACTGATGCGGCTGGAAGCAGCCAAGGAAGCGAAACCTGTGGTGGAGTGATGGCAGAGCCGGGAGCGTGGAGAACCCCGGGGACCCTGCTGGCCTTGGGTCGCTCAGGAGAGGCTGCAGCACAGCTTTCTCAGCTTCTTCCCTCTGTGTGAGCACGCTGCGAGTGACGTCGCAGGCTCTCGGGGGGGGCACCCCGGCTCCACTGCCTCAGCCCTGAATTGAAGCCACACTACTCCTTAATATGCCACTGTTTGCAACTCTTGCACTCCCTGAAATATGTTTTGGTTTGTAATGTATTTAAAAAATCCATCCCTTTCTGCTGTCATTGTGGGACTGTAGTAAAGTCCTGAAACGCTAACTGGGTTGTCTCTTCCTCCCCATGCTGCGCCCAGCAGCCGTGGCACGGACTGTCCCTCCTGGCGTGGTTTCCCCCAGGCAGCGGGCTCCGGAGGCCTGGAGGCGCAGGCTGCTGGAGATGGCCGGTGGCTTCCGCCCAGAGCCAGGGGCAGGTGAATCCCCTCCAGTCCCACGGCCTTCCCTGCGCTGTGGCACACGCTCTTACCCATGTTTCTTCCTGTTCACCCGAGCTGCCTGTGCCCTGACCGGGCTCTTTGCCCGCGCCGTCCCCCCCATTCCTGCGTGGAGGGGAGGCAGCAGCTCTCGCCTTCATCCAGCCTCTGCTCGCCCCGGTGGCTGCTGCAAGCCAGAGCCGGTGGCCGGCCCTTTCCCCTTGAGCGGGGCGTGAGCTGCGCCTGGCCGCAGCGGGCACAGAGGTGCCGCCGAGTTTGAGGCTGTGGTTGTGGGAGGGTGCCGAGGCCGCCCCACTCGCTGAGCGCTGACCGAGCCGCGTGTGAGACCGGGGAGCCCCGCGGGAACGGGGCGGGACGCCGGCAGGGAAGCGCGGAGCAGCCTGGCTGTCCCCGCCGGTCGAGCTCGCCCCTGGGCTGCGAGCCTCCGGCAGGGCCCCCCCCGCCGGCGGGTGCCGGGCGGCTCCGCGGGCCCCGGGACCGCGCTGCGACAGGGCTGGGCCCGGACACCCCCCGGGCCGGCGCCGCCCGGCGGGGCGGCGGGCCCGCCGGACGCCGCCGCGGTGACGTCGCCCCGGAGCCGTGACGCCACGCACCGCCCACCTCCTTCCGTTTCCCCTCCCCCCCCTCCCCCCCCCCCCCGCCGCGCCTGCGCGCGCCTGGCGCCGGTCGCCATCTTGTGGCGAGGGGCGCGCGGAGGCGGCCGCCGGCGGGAGCGGGTCCGCGGCTCCCCGCAGGCAGGTACAGCGCGGCACCGGCACCCCGCGCCCCCGCCGCGGCCGGCCGGCTCCCCCCGGGCCCTGCGGAACGCGCCTGGCTCCCCTCCTCCGGCGCTTGGCCTCCCCGCGCGCCCTGCCGCGGCGGCCTGGCCCTCGCCGGGGCCCCGCGACCCCAGCCGGTGGCGGTGGCGGTGGCCGAGCCGGAGCCCCTCACGGGTCGGGGTGAGGCGGGGCCCGCCAGCCTGCGGGCGGCAGCGGCTCAGCGCGGCGGGCGTGGGCACCGCGGGCTTTCTGTGGCGGGGAGGGGGGCGCCCTGCGCGGGGCAGGCGGGCCGCGGTCGGGAGGCCGCAGGGACCCCGCGCCTCGGCGGAGCGGTGGGGCTGGGCCTCTCTGCCCCTCGCTTCCCCTCGCGTGCCGTCCGGCCCTCCCGCCGCGTCCGCGCCACCCGCACCCTTCTGTGGAGTGCCCGGCCCCGGCCTCTCCCGTAGGCTGGGCGGGCGCGGAGCCCCGCGAGCCCGATCCTGTAACGCAGCCGGGCTGCCGCAAGGAGCCCTGCCTGGGCTCACCCTCTGCACGTTCCCGGGCGGCTCACGGGGTGCGGCAGGGGTCGGTATCCCCCTGCCCTCTGTTCCCAGTCACCTCAGCTCACCCAGTGGCTCTCTGTTTTTCCCTGAGATACGGCTCCTGGTTTTTACGTCATCCTGCTTAGGCCCGTAACGCCAAGCCTGTTCCTTTACTGCCTGCCTGTCGGGGCCCCGGCTCCCCTGTGGCAGTGCTCATGCACTGTAGGTAGGTGCCGAGGAAGACTGGGGTAGGAGTGACACCTCAGTATGAGTAGCACGTTTTTGCTAATCTTTCGGTGTGCCTTTTCAGGATCCCCAACTCTTGATTGCTCAGCATGCCCCTTAGAGGAGGTTGTAGCTAATGGGGGTGAGAGTTTCTCTGCTCAGGAATTACGGTGGGAGTTTGTATTAATGGATCCATTTTCCTTTTCAGCGCTGCAGAATGGAGAACTATAAGAAGACAAAAATTGTGGAAAAACCTTGTCCTCTTCCTTTCACTGACCTGCCCCCTGATATTATTGAGATGAAAGTGAAGGACGGGAGCAAAATCAGGAATCTGATGGGCTATGCCATCGGCAAGATGGAGCTGGACTCTGTGAGGCAGATCCTCTTCACAGGCTCGGGCAAGGCTGTCAGCAAGACCATCACCTGTGTGGAAATCATGAAGCGGAGGCTCAAAGAGCTGCACCAGATCACCAAAGTGCTCTTCAAACAGATCGAAGAGATCTGGGAACCCATTGTGCCTGAGGCAGGCCTCGATGCCTTGACAGTTAAGAGAAACATTCCTGCCATATGCGTCCTGCTCAGCAAAGACGCCCTTGATCCTCAGGAGCCGGGATACCAGGCTCCGGGCTCTTTTGACGCCTTCTGGATCGAGACGCTTAAAGCGGAGTCGCAGGGCCAAATGAAGAGGAAGCAGGGTGGAGGCCGGGGAGCTGGCAGCACAGGCAAGCACCCTCGCTCCGCTGGAGGAGGGCCCGGGGAGTCCTGCACCAAGTCCTGAGACGACAACGCCGTGTTTGGGTGTAGTTTGGGGGAGTTACGGAAACAAGCCAGCTGCTGTAGCCGGAAAGCTGCTGCTGAACACGGGGGCTTGCAGGGTTGTTACGGAGAAGTTAACTGTTTCAAAACAGGTGTGACTGTAGCTGTCTGAGACTGTGTTTTGACAGGTTCCCTTGCCAAAGGCTGCCAGGCTGCACTCCCTAGCCTGCGGTTCAGGGAAGATGGGAGTCGCCTCTGCTTGAGCAAGGACCCTTGGGGTCTCCTCAGAACGGCTGCCTGCTGAGCGGGGTTTGGGCTGCTGGGGGCCGTGCGGCAGCCCAGGCAGCAGGCCTGCTCGCGTGGCAGCTGGGGGCGGCTCTTGCTGTGGTGCAGGGAGGGAGATGGGACCCGACGTTGGATCCCATCGCCAGAGCTCACGCGAGCGGGCAGCGGGGCGCGGGGCTGGATCAGCCACTTCTTTCCTGCCTGAAGGTCCCTCTGCCGAGCCGCCGGGTGGCTTGAATGTAGGGCTGCAGGGATACAACGCCCTCTGCGGTTGTGTGCACGTCGCACCCTTTCTGTCCTCCTTTCACCTCGGTGGAGCTGACGGTTACACCTCTCTCTGCCAAAGTGGCAGGGGTCAACTCATGTTGTAACCCGCCCGAAATCCTGTAGCTGCGCGAGTGCCCTGGGGTGGTGGTCACGGTAAGCTCCGAAGGACCCTGCTCTTTCCCCTTTCTGCTCCTTTATCACTCACAGAGATGAATTTAAAATAAAGTTTCCTGTTCGCATAGCATGAAATTTGTCATGTCTTCCTCATCCCACTGGAGGTCACCCTGTAAGCGTTGCTGGTGGGGCTGCGGCTGCCGGCTGATTTTCCTCTTCCAGCTCTCCTGGAGGAAGAGGGGAGCTGCTGCTCCGAGGTTCTCCCTCGCAGGACTGTAGATGCACCCTGGTGCAATGGGGGGTGGTGGCCTTCCTGCCTTCGCCATTCACTGTTAATATCCAAGACAGGTCAAGGTTGCTTTCATTTTCTGGGAAGCTTTTTGGTTTCCTTTGTTTTTCTTTCGCACCCACTTAGGACTGCGGTCTCGGAAAGGGCTCAGCCCAAACTCTTGACGAGCTGTCTCGGAAAGGCTTAGCCCAAACTCTGCCGAGCGAGGCAAAGGACGGAGCATCTTTTCCCGCGCAGTCATTTCCCTTCCGGGGCAGCGCTGCTAGGTAGTGCTGGGCAGGAGGAAAGCGCCCTTCCCTGTGGCAGCGCTCAGGCGCTTGCCTTGCATCCTCGCATCACCCGGAGCTTTCTCAGCAGCCAAGCACCTGGCGCAAGGTGGGACAGGGCCAGGTTTATGCTCTGGGTCCTCCTCCCTTTCCCAGGCGGTCTTGTCACCAGGCTGTGCCCGGCCATTGTCCCCCGAGCTAATGAGGTGTGCAGGGAAATGCCCAGACCTCTCTGCTGCACCCGTGCACATGAAACCTGGGGACAGGAGGGTGTTAAGCTGATTTATCTTTGTGCTGTCCCCAGCTGCTGCTCCCTTGCATCTAAGGAGGAGGCTGCTTTTCTCGACTAGTTAGCAGATTAGCGATAATGCTGAGGAAAGATGATCAAGTGTCTGATCAGACGGCTTCTGACACCACAACAAGGAAGGTGTTTGTTTACTGTTAAAAACACCCTCTTGGCGGAGAGACAGATCCTGACAGCCTGTGTGATCTTCCCTCGTGGCGGTGGCACATTTGACGCCTTCTCATCAAAGCTGCAAAGTGATTTTTGTTTTCTTTTGCCATTCGAAAGTTACCCTCGTCTGGCTGCGGTGGCTCTCCCTTCTGGGTGCTGCGGCACGCAGCAGTGCCGGAGCTTTCCTTCCCTGAGCCGGGGAGGGAGCAGCGGCCACTGCACCGGCCGGCCTGCCCCTGACGCAGGCGGCCAGCTGCACCCCCAGGCTGCCTGTGCCTCGCTGCCGGGGCCCGCAGGCCCGGTGGGCTGCAGCAGAGCCCCCCGAGGGGCTGCTGTGTCTCTCTGCTGCCGGGTGGACGCATGGCCCGGTGGTGGTTTGGTCCGAGCAGCTGCAGGGGCCAGGGCCTGATCCCTGGGGGTCTCCAGGAATCCCCGCAGCCAACTCCCCTGGGTGCTGCGGCTGTGTCCTTCACCCAGCGCATCCCTCCCCTTCGGGGCGACACCCCCCAGCAGCGCACCTCTGGCTCCGGCCCCCGTACGGAGCGCACGCGTGTGCGCGCAAGCGTGTGCGTGCGCGGCAGCAGGGCAGGCAGCGGCAGGGGGGTACGGGCAGCGCGGAAGCAGCAGCGGTGAGAGCCCGGCAGCGGCCCCCGGGCGGGGCGGCGGGGCCGCACCGGCAGGGGGGGGGGGGGGGGGGGCGCCGCCAGGGCCCGCCCCCCCGGTGCTGGCGGGAGGGAGCGGGCAGCGCGCGGGGCTGCGGCACCCACCGAGCGGCCCGGGACCGCGGCCGGGGTCCGCACCGGTGCCGAGCACCGCGGCCCCGCTCCGCGCCGGCTCCCTGCTCCGCGCACCGGGGCCCGGCCCCGGCACCCCGCTCCGCGCCGGGCCCCGGCCCCGGCAGCGCTGCCCGCCCCGCCGGCGGGGTCCCGGCGGCTCCCGGGGCGGAGCGGAGGCAGGTAGGTAGCGCCGGGGCCCCGCGGCGGGAGGGCGGATCCGGCGGGACCTGTTGCTACCCGGTGCCCCGCTGCGGGCCGGGGGCTCCGCGGGTGTCCCGGTGGGGCGGGCGGTTAGAGGCACCGGGGACCCCCGAAATCGGGGCTCTGCCCCACCCGGGTAAAAAGCACAAGTGGCGCCTGCCCCGGCCCTCCACCTGCTGCCCACCCAGCCGCTCGCCCTGTTTTGGGGCATGGGAGGTGCAGAGGGGCGAGGGGCTGGGCCAAGGCAGCTCCAGGGAGGATGAGGCGGTGGGACTCTCACTGGGGACTCCTCCAGCTTGGTGGCCCTTGCAGGAGATGGCGGGGGGACAGCCAGGGCGTGGGGCGCTGGAAGGGTCGCCCCCAGACAGCAGCTGACCTGGGAGCTGCTGCAGCCTCCAAACCCCAGTGGAGCCCCTTGGGCCTGGGGGTCGCTGCCCGCTGGCACCCCCACAGCCCGCCCTGAGGGGCTCGGGCAGCCTGTCCCCTCCTGCGGTGGTGACGGGGACTTTCTCCCTTCCAGGTGCAGGAGGAAGGAGAGGGGTCCCTGCATCCTGACTGCCCTGCCGGAGGAGGGGAAGCCGAGGAAAAGCTCAGTTGATCCTTTGTGGTGGCACAGTGAAGCCCAGGACTCAGCTGCAAGCAGCCAAACTGTGACGGGGCAACGCTGTCCTGCTGCCCGCCTGACCCCAGCCCTGTCCCGCAGCCAGTGCTGTTTTTGTCCCCTGCCAATGCCAGTGGGTGGAAGCTGCGCGCCCAATTGCTGCACTGGCATCCCAAGCGTGGGGCCGAGCTGTGGGCCCCGCTTCTTCCCACAGGACAGTGGCGATGGGGGCTGCTCTCTCCACCGGAGCGGTGGTGGCAATTTCTTTTAACTGTGTCATTGCATTGCTCATCCTCATCCTCTTCCTCATCCTCTGCAAGGCTTGCAGGACCCCCTCGTGCCCCAAGAAGAGCCCGGCTTCTGATGCGGATGAGGCAAGGAATGAAGAGAAGTACCTGCTGCAGCCCTGAGCTGCTTGGGAGCTTGGTACCTGGCTGTGCTGAAGGAGTCGCACCAGTGTGGATGCCTCTGCTGGGACTGGGGCGGTGGGTGGGGCAGGGTGAGAGCAGAGGGGATGCCGAGCTGCTCGCAGGAGCCGTGACATGTGGCACAGCCCTTTGCCTGTGTGGTTTTGGTGTGTGAAGTCCCTGCGGATGCCCTCAGTGACTGTGGGGATGGAGGGACAGTGGCTGGAGACATGCTATGGGGATAATCCTGCCTGCCCCAGTGGCCAGCGAGCGCAGCAGGAGCCCTGCCCTCGAGTGCATCCCATGTTTGGGGACAGCCCCTGGGCTCCTCCCTGGTGCTCGTGGCCCAGGCCAGTGGCCACTGTATTGCAGACCTGAGCAGGGCCGGTCGGGGACTTGGCAAGGGGAGGCAGTGGGGCTGGCACGGGCACCTGTCCCTGAGTGGGGTCCGCCAGCAGAGTGGGGTGTTACTGGTCTGGGTGTCTTAGGGGTGGCCCTGAGGTGCCATGTGCCCCCAGCCTCAGGAGGTGCCGTCTACCCTGCCAGCCAGTTTAATGAGCTGCAAGAGGGTCTGCATGGTTTGCCCCTGGTCTGTCTGTCAGTCCTTGCCAGCATTAGCACCAACACTGCCAGGCAGATGGCCCTCCTCACGGGGTGCATGTCCCTGCCTGCCCACCTGCCTGCTCCCAGCCGTGGCTAGCTGGCAGGGTTTGACCTGCCCTCATGGGCATCCCCAACCCTGTTGAGAACAGCCTGGGATGGCTTTTTGCTGGGGAGGTGGGAGACATGTAGAGAGATGAGGATGCCTGGCCCAACAGCACTGAAGGGTCTTTCAGCCCCATGGGGGCTACAGGGGATCTGCAGGGAGGGATGCTGCTGGTCTGGCTTGTCCCCAGGCCTGGCAGCTGCCTTTCCCTGCTCTGCCTGCAGGTGCTGTGGGTTTTGGAGGGCTCTGCCCTGCCCATCCTAGAGCTGAGCAATAGCCAAAGTCCCTTCTGGCACAGCCACTGCAATAAGGGGACAGAGTGGGGTGGGCTGTGCAGGGAGGGATGCCAGCCAGGGTCCCTTTGCAGGCTTGACCAGGCTTGGCAGAGCCTGGCGTTCCTCCCCATGTCAGGTGTAGCTAACGCATTCCTTTGCAGCGGTGTTTTTACTAGACTAATAAACCCATCGTAGGACCCAGGTGGTGTCTCTGAGCTTTGCCCAGTGCCTGGAAAATTTGGGGGAGGTGGCATGTCCTGCCTGTCCTGCCGGGCTGAGGAGCGGCTGCACCAGGGCTGGTGGCCAGTGTCCCTGCAGGACTGCGGGTGGTTTGCTGGGTGATGGTGACAAGGAAGGGCTTGTGTCTGCATACATCTGTGGCTTTTAAATGCTGGGTGAGAATTTTGGTTGGGTATTTCATGCCTGCAGCTTGTCTGCCTGGGCTGGGGGCACTTGGCTGTCATCAGGGAGCACCCCCCCCCAGCCCCGGTGCTAGAGGCACCGGAGAGTTTCCAAGCTGGGCCCTTAACTTACAGGCATGCTTGTGGGGAACACAGGCCAGCTGAGTGGGTGGAGGAGACTTGCCACTACCCCTGTGTGGTGGAACGAGTGCCCCTGGTCCCCAGTCCCGGCAGCTGTGTGCAAGGCTCCAGCGGTGACAGCCCGTCCCTGCTCATCAGCATGCAGCAAGGCCACCGCAGCTCCTGCTGCCACCGCAGCCATGTAGCAGCTAATCCCTCTGCCGCAAAGCGCCAGAGTGGTGGGAAGGCTCTGCAAACCCCAGCACCCAGTGGTTCTTGTAGCCACCAGCTGGGCAGAGGTGGCCGAGCCCCATGCCAAGCCCGCCCTGGGGTAGAGGGGAGCTGTGAGCATCCTGAAGCTGGTGGCTGGCAACTGCTGTGACACCCTGTTTGCAGTGATGGCAGGCCCTTCTCCCACAGCCGTGGGGAGCCAGGCTTGGGTCCCCAGTCACCCTCTGGTTTAGGCTGCCATTCCAAAATCCAGACATTTCTGCGTGGCTGACCCCACAAATGGTTGTGGGGGCTGCAGCTCAGTGCCCAGGCTCTCTGTCCACCACTCAGAGGGGCTGGCTACCATTGAGCTGCAACCCTGAGGTTTCCCTAGGGCTGGTGGGACCAGCCCTCACCTGCCCTCCATGGGGCTCTCACCTGGTACAAGCCCAGCCAAGGGTGGGGAAGAGCTGAGGGCTGTGCGGCTCTGGGGGCTGAGCACGGTGAGGTCTGCCTGACCCCAGAGATGACTGCATGCCGTGGCTCTCCCAGCACTTCTGTTTATTTGTCCAGGCACGGAGAAGTGTTCCTGCTATGCAAAGAGCGGGCGGCACAGGGCCCACAGCTTGCATGCCAAGCAGCCACCGATCAAAGCCGGGCTTGTTCGGCTAGTGGCCCCTGGCAGAGCCATTGTTCCCTGCTCACTTCCCTGTCTTGCTGTCCGGCTCTCTCACCAGGTTAAGCAGCTTGTCCAGCTTTGCAATTTCCACCTCAGGGCCCTTCTTAACCTCCTGGCCTTTCTTCTCCTGCAAAGAGAGCAAGCAGGGCAGAGCTGTAAGCAGAGAGGACCATGGGGATGGTGCAGGGAGGGATGCTGGACTCCTGTGTCCCAGCTTGCAGGCATCACTGGGGGCTGATCCACAGGAGGATGCACCTGCCTGTCCCCATATTTCAAGCCCAAGGTGCCATGAGATGTGTGAAAGCCCCCATGGGCTGGGGAAGGGTGGTAAGGAAGGGTTTGAGTGGGGACAGGAGTGGATCTGTCAATCCACAGTGATACAAACTCTCTTTTTCTTCCCAGCCCTTCTAAGCCCGATGGGACTGGAGCCCTCTAAGCTGCAGCTTTTCCCCCCAGACCCCAGGGAGGTGCTAGGCATGCACGACTCCCCAGGCAGCCACAGCAATGCAAATGTCCAAACCTCCCCAAACATACCCGTTCTGTGCCGGTGCTCCTGGGGAGAGGCAGCCACAGGAGCAGGGATTGGCCCTTTCACACCCAAATGTGTACCCAAATGTGTACCTACCCAGGAGGGCAGATGAGTGCTGAAAGCCCCTAATCTGGGGCGATAAGTGAGTCCCAGGCGGACTGTCACTGAGGCTCCCTTGCCCCCAGGCACGTCCCAGTCCTCCCATGGCATGGCCTGTCCCTCATTGCACGCTACTGTGCCACCCCCAACACATGCCCCAGCACAGGCAGTTGAGGACGAGCCCTTCCCCCAGCTCCCCCAGCACCCATCCCAACCTTCCCAGGGGCTCACTCCCCAGGTGCTAGAGCAAACTGCCAGCATTTTTGGAGAAATCATGCAGCATGAGGGAAATAACCCTGGCTGGTGCAGTCCTCACTTGGTTGGGAGCAGCAGGAGCTTCCAGGCCTGGTGGGAGGCGATGTCCCTGCTAAGGGAACCAATGCCACCCAATGCTTTGGGCAGAGTGCGTGTGTGTTGTCTCCCATGCTGTGGGCTGCAGCATCAGTGCGTTGCTCTTGTTGGAGCTCGGGGGCTTTGGGAAGGTGATTACCAGGTTTGGGCTCTCCAGATACATATCATAGCACACACACAGCTGCAGCAGAGGAATTTTCCAATGAAGCCCTCCTGCAGCTGACCATCTACCCCATGGACTTCCTCCAAAACGCCATCCATCCAGTCGCTGCATCCCGTCGCTCAGTGCTGCCTTCCGCTCGCAGCCTTCCCCTTTGCCAGCCTGCCAGCTCTTGCATCGCCTCGCCTCTGGATTTGGGGTTGAGGGATTGGGGGCTGTCCGTGCTCCAAGGCTGGGAAGCTCCTCTGTGCCCAGCACAGCTCTGGGCACTCCAGAAAGCAGATGCCAAGCATGGGCGAGGGGGAGGGCTGGTATCCAGTCTGAGAGGCAGGTTTGGGAGAGGTGACAGCAGGTCCCCAACACAGTGGCACAGCGAGGGAGAACATCACCAACCAGGTTTGGAGGCAGCTCCTCTAACGGCCCCAAGTGCAGCAATTACAAATGCACCTTTTCCTTCAGTGCTGGAAAGAAATGCTGGGGTACAGCAAATAAAGTTGTAGGGCTGCAGGGACCTCGCTACGTTTCTCTAGCAAATGTGGGCATCGCTGAAGGTGATGACGGCTGGGAAAGAAGTCCCCAGGGGCTCCCCAGGCTGCAGCCCAGCACAACCATGACAGAGCAGAGGTTTCTTTGGCTGCCAGAGGGCAGTGGGAGACATTTGGAAACCCCTCTGCTCCCAAGAAGACAGCCCCGCTCATCGCCCGAGTGCTGGGAAGAGCCAGAGTTGTTTTTATTTACCGAGTCCATCGATTGCATGCCGAGATGGTTCTGGTTTGTATTAATGCCGCTAAGTGAGCAACGCCCTTTGTAGCTCTGGTCCGGGCACTGGGAGCGATGTTTGTACTGACGGCCCACGTCACTGCCGAGCATCTCTCTGAGTGAGAGCGTTGGGATAAACACAGCTGCTCGGGGTATTTCGGGACTCAGCTATTTCTGCAGAAAGGCTGCTTTGCTGTCTGATGGTGTTCAAAACACTCCCGTTAGCACCCTGTGTTGCACACACAGCGCCATACAGAGGTCCTTAAGACGGGCTAAAGAGGCAACTGCTTTGCTCAGCCAGGAAAAGGAGATGCTGAAGCCATCTCCCACTGACCTAACTCGATTCCAAGCCCTTTGTTCTCCCCACTGTTAGGGTCAGGGAGCATCCCTGACTGATGCCCTCCAGGTAGTAAAGCCAGGTCCGGGGGACCATGTCTGAGCCTTGCTGAAGTCCGCAGCGGTTGAGCTGTCCCTAAAACCTTGACTTTCACAGTGGCTCAGCTCCTTTGTGCTTCTGAGCAAGCTGCAACAAAGCCACACGCAAGCCTGTAATGAGCCGTAACCGAACCAGAGCCCTAATTTAACGCCACATAACCAGGCAAGCAGGATGACACAGAGAAGGAAAATTATAATGTCCTTTTGGGGGCACTGGAATGGAAAGTTTCCCTTTTTTCCTCCATCTGCTTTTCCCGGGGCAGCTGTGCATGTGAGCCAGCCGGGCCGCTGCAGGCTGGCTGATGGCACCACCGCGGCACCGCAGCATCCGCTTGGATGCACGTGGCAGCTTCCTAAAAATCCAGGGGCTTTGCCTTCATCAGGTCTCCAAGGAGCAGCGCTTCTCGGAGCAGAGCTGTTGCAATTTCCAGGAGCGTGCGCGCAGTGCGGGGAAGCATCACCTCTGCCACAGCTGCCGATGGGCTCTCCCTCCCGACGAATGCCGCGGCTGGGTGTGGAAAGGGCTCTCACGGGGCTCTGCCACCCACCATGTAGCTGAGCCCGTCCTCCGCCTGCATCCCTGCTTACACCGCAGCCATGGGGCTTATTGGGAGCCAAGAGGGAGCCGGGGCAGAGCATACCCCCCATGGAGCTGACAGATGCAAAGCTGAACTTACATGGAAGGTCTCTCCCTGAGGAGCTCATCGAAAGGGTACCAAAACCGCTCACAGCAGCGTTTGCATTGATTTTATCATTAACAGTTCCCAGCAGGAGAGAAAAAGGCTCTTAGCTGAAACGGCAATGAGGGATGTGTCAGGAAAGCTCACGGCAGGGGCAGAAAAGGCTCTGCATGGGGACGGACTATGCCCCGCTGATGAGGCATGACCCCTGGGAGGTGAGATGGGGAGGAGATCCCCTACATGTCCCCAGGCTTTTGTGTTCATGGCTAAGTCCCCCATTGCCCTTGTGCTCCCTTTTCCTTATGCTTGGGCTCCGCTCTGGTTCTCCAGGCAGGGAAACTGAGGCACAGGGCGCTGGGCCCTATCAGCAGTGCAGGCACAACTGCTGCAGGACATTTGATGGTCTTCTCAACCCCAAAGGTGAGTACTGACACTGGAACTGAAGCAGGAGGTGCAAGATGACTGAGGTGGAGCCCCAGGGGCAAGGGCAGGAAGAGGGCGAGGACAAGGATGAGGGTGAGGACTGGCTATTTGAAGACCCCCAGATCCATCACCCTGGGAGCCCCAGCCCTCCCCACACTGTCACATACTAAACTCTACATCCAGGATATGGGAGTCATTTAAACTGGATTCCCTGCGTCTTGGCTGATGCCTTCATTCCCTTGCTGAACAGTAAACCGCCGAGTTAATAAAACTCTCCCATAAAAGCCACGATGCTGGCACTTTTCAGCATCCTTTTTTTTTCCCATTGGTGGAATAATCATAAAACATCTGCTGTAAGGTTTCGATTAAACAAAGCAAAACATGTTTATGTTTTAAAGTAGCGAGGAAGTCAACCATGCTGGCACAAACATAGACAGACACATCCTCATAACTTCCCCAAGAGCAAAGGGGACTCATCCCCCTGCTGAGTCCTGGCCAAGGGGCACAGGCCTGGCTCTTCCCCGCTGCCATCAAGACACTGATAGTCCCAGTCCCTGCTATGCCTGACAGCATGGGATTTCTGGGCACAGGCATCCTGTGACAGGATCTGGCGACTTCACAAAGCAGCCCAGTGACAGAGGACACCAGCTTAACATGCAAAAGGGATTTAAGCTTTTACAGACTGATTTTGCAAGGGGTGAGAAGCTCCAGGAAGCCACCAACAGGGCTGCCCAAAACTCCCACCCTTATTGTCCTCAGTGGCAAGGGGCGCACAGCCTGCCAGGGCTTCAGAGGTATGTTGCTTCTGGAGAAGACTTTTTCTTGTTCTTTCTGCCCTGCTCAGGGGTAGGTCAAGGTGACACCTCCAGGGTAAGGGCTCCTCCATTAGCAAAAACGCCAGTGATGGATCTGGCAAATTCAATGAACGAAGAGACTTCCCTGGAGTATTTCTGCTGGGAAGACCAAGGAAACCCAAACTCCTTCATGAACACAGCAAAGTTTTCCTCACTGGCTCCCTGGGCCACCAACCAAACATGCATCAACGGGTGTGTGATATAACCTGCAGCCCTGAAGCCTTCCAAAACTTAACCCTGTCATGGTCCTATTGCAACCCAATGCTGTTTTATAGTGGGTGAAGCTGGAGTTATGCTGAGCTGGAGATGATGTCTGTGCCAGGACCACTTTTGGCCTCTCAGGAAACCCATTTACATACAGCAGCAACCTACTTATCAACCCCAGAGAGCCTCGAGTCACACTCACAGCCTGATTTGACAGCATTGCTCCTGGCCCACGGAAGGATTAGCTGACAGACTGGAGATCAGGATTTAGGCTTATTTTGCTACTGTTTGGAAATAAATGACGCAGGAAATGTTCTGCTTGCAGGGAATAAAACTGGCAGAAAAGCCCAGGAGACAGCTGGGTCATTCAGGCGTCAGCAACAACGCAGGTTCACCAGCCCCAAAGATGCTCCTCCCTCCAGCTTCAGCTAAAACCTGTGCTGTTCAGGACAAACACCTCTTCTTGCTCCAGCTCACATATTTGACTCAGAGATCTCTGCTAGCGTCTACAGCAGAGGCACAGCAGGGCAGGTGGGTCTTGTGGCCACATGTGACCTGCCCTTGCTTGCTGGAAGTGCCCAAAGCCACCAGAACCAGTAAAGGCAACAGTGCTGGGACCAGCCTGTGGCTCAGCAGCTCACGACTGCTAGCAAAGGTGTGGGAGCAAACATCAGCAATATCTGACAGGCAGGAGGTGCAAACAAAACTGGATCAGACCTCAAAGGGGCTGGGGGTATCACTGTGAATAAAGCCGAGGGACTTGGGTGTCACTCAGGGGATGTGGGCAGGGGTCACCTGTATCTAAATGGCGGGTACCTGCCTGCAGCACGCCACAGGGCTGGCTGGCTTACAAACAGCCATGGGAGAGATTGTCTGATGGAAAGGATGGGCTCTGCAGCAGCAGCGAGCTAATAGCAAGGTCAAACCCTCATCCGCAGCCGTAAGGAGGACAGCCATCGCCACAGCTCTGCGTCTGCTCTGCAGGAGGCCAGCTGGGACCCCACACCCTTGCTCACTCCCCCCTTGCAGTGTTCTCTGGCCAAGCAAAAGATGTGCATGTAGGAGGAGCCAAACCTTTCCCCATGGGTTTTGTCAGCCTCTGGCAAAGCCGTGGAGGAGTTTGGGTTTTGCTTTCATGCTGATGGGTGCTGCAGTGCAATCTCTACTGACCCTCAGCAAGGAGCTCAGGAAATACTAAACAGCGAGCCTCTGAAGCACACTGTGGCAAGTTCTGCTAACAGGATTTAATGAAGCATTGACAGTGCCCTGTGAAAGCACTTGATAGCTGGCCTGATCCAGCTGTGTACCCTGGCTGAGCACAGGGAGCCCCCTGTGACCGCAGCGCAGAGCCTGGCCTCCCCGGCCCTGGGCACAGGGGAGGAGAGGAGGGTGCTGGTGGGCACCATGGGGTGCAGGACAGGCAAGACCAGGCTCACCTAAGGGCTAGGAAAGGCTTAGCACCAGGCTCTTCTGCCTGGGCTGCCAACAAAGCGATTTGGCTTCCAGCCACGCTGAACATTCCTTGTTCTTGCTAACTCCAGAGCCTTGAGCAACATCTCTTACACACCACTAATTTAGGCTCCTAAATATAGCCATGAGAAGACCACATTTAGCAGCCATGCATAAAAACTTCAGTGAGCAAGGCCAAGCTGAGCGTGGACAGGGCCCATGGCGGTCCCCACACCTCCTCCGAACTAGGCATTGCAATGACTCGTTAACTCCTTCTGAATTTATCCCAGTACCAGTTGCATAAACCACCAAAACCATTTTAAACAATTGGTCTTTTGCCTTTTTTGTATCTGACAGTTACGGGTTCAAAACATGGATATGGTCATGATCCTCAGTTCACAAATCACCAAAAAAATATCTTTAAAGTGAAGGATAAATTTTAAAGTTATCCAAAGACATTATGGTCTGAAATGAGCCAAAATAACAAATATCCTAAACTCAGCCCTGCACACATGCTGCAATTAGGAAGCATCAGCAACAGGATTTCTGCTCCTTCAGGAGGTTACACTGGGTTTTTCCAGCCCTGGAGACACTTTGGCTGTGCTCCACCTGTGAGCAGTGTGTGTGTACATGTTTGTGTGTGTGTGACGGAGAACAGCTTTGCCTTTGGGCATCGTTACCCTCGGGTCACTGAGACAAGACAACAGCAGCCACCTCAAACGGAGCAGCCTGGTGACATGATAAACTCCTCACAGGGCACATGGAAAAGATTTTCAGTCATATCAGTTCACAGATTTAGTGCTAAGTGCCGAGAAACATCATTGTGTGCTCAGTGCGCAAGATAATTACCCTCCCCTGACCTGGGGAGGCTTCATAACAGGGCTGGAGTGGAGTAAAAAGCACAAAAGCTTTTGCTTCCAGCCCAGGGGGTCCTGGTGGTGCAAACCACTGCTGGAATAATGACATAGGGATGGGATGCACTTCACCTCCCTGGGAGACAGGCAGTCCATCCCCCACTGCCCTCAAACCCGTGATCCAGCCCTACTGTGGTCAGACTTTCTGCAGTGCCATTGGGCTCTTTTGGATGGAATGGATTACTTTAATTAGTTCTTAGCACTGCTCAGTGGGAAGCCCTGTTACCCAAAGCCTGCCCACATGCCACGTGTTATAGTGGCATTGGATGGAAAGGCTGGTGGGGGCATCAGTGCCTGATGTTTTAGCTGTGGGATCTCTCAGACCCAAGTGGTGGAGAGGAAGGAAGCGAGAAGCAGGTTGTAGTTGAGGTTGTCCATACAAACCACTAGACAGGCGATACCTTGGCTTCTAGCTCGACTTCAGATACTGCTGCAATTCCAGTGAAACCCAGACACCAAACCTCAGTGCAACCTAAACAGTCCTAAGGATGCCCAGGCTTCCCAAACTCTTGTGCCTAACACAGGGAGCCACATGTACACCACCCCTGCAGGTCTGACAAACCTGCTGCAGGAGGCTGGGGCAGACACAGCACCCACAGGCATGTACATCAAACCCATCCGACTGGGCAAAATCAAGGAGATGCCCTGTGGTCCACAGGGATCCCGGCAGTCTTAAGATGCAGCCTTTGATGCCAGCTGGCAGGTAGTGCTGTCAGCCACCCAGCAACATTTCTTTATCACTCAGCATCTCTTATGTTTTTCTTTAGCTTTACTTCAGTGTTTTTGTGTGACAGCTCAGTAAGCTGTTATGGATTACAGTTTAATAAAAGCAACAAAACACAGATGCAAATATGTAGCTCCTGCAATACTTTCGTACTGCTGTTATCTCACAGAGCATAGCATCTCACAAGAGATCACTTGCAGTTTTAGGAAGAGTATATTTTTAAAAGTTACAATTTTTCCAATATCTCTTTCTCTGGCCACTGCTGTTTATATATATATATATATATACACACACCCCCTGTGATTACCTTTTAACTGCCTTAAGAGAAAGTCCAGCTGCTGCTTCTCTCTTAACATGGCACCTTCTTTAAAACTTTTGTTACGCCAATTTTTTAATACAGCTCATAAAAATATTTGCATAGGAAATGTATTCTTGTTTGCTACTAGCATGAGTGTGTGAATATACTTCACTCTGGATAAATACAAGGACAGCAGAAACTGAGTTTTGCTATAAATAGAAGTGAAAATAAATGTTTTCACTCACAGATGCCCTGTATTTAATAACATTAGATGCCAATGGCATGAAAGAGGTATTACAACTGATACTGTTCTGCTTGCTGAAAGAGCTCAGTCTGCAATTTAATGTCAGGCCACAGTGCTCTCTCCCTCTCTCCTGCTTTCCTTGACTTCACTTGAACTCAGGGACGCTCCAGAAATAGCATTAGGTATTTCAACCGCATGAACAATTGTGTCATCCCAACAACACATTCCCGTGTGTAGGTTTCATTTAAATCACAGTGTCACCTGGAGCTGGGGGGAGTTAGTCCACTAGTGTGCCCTGGTCCATGGCGGAAGCAGCTACTTTAAAATTGCTTCTGACAGATGCTTGTCCAGCACTTGACCCAGTCCTTGGTGTGCCCAGCACAGCGTGCCCCGAGTGGTGGATTGTCACACTCTGCTCCCATCACCTGCATGGCCATTTCTTTTGAAACCCCCCAGGGACAGTGCTGTCAACCCCTCTCCCAGTGAAGGCTTCCAGCACGTCCCTCTCACACCTGCTGAAACCCTCTCCCTAAGCCTTTTGCTGCTGTCTTATAACCTCAGGCTTCTTTAAGCACCAAGCACTGCCTTCCTTATGCTGCCAGCCCAGAACCTCTTTAGGGGTGCACATCTCTCTGCATCTCCCTGCTTCCAGCCTCTCAGCTGGCCCCATTGTCCTTACTGCTCTCCTGCTCCTCACATCCTTCAAGCCCAGTACCCCAAATTGGAGCTGAGGCCTTTGCACTGCTCAGCAGTGCAGCAGGATCAGCTCACGTGTCCTGCCCACCCCTCTCTTGCTTGTGCTCTCCCTCTGCTACTGCAGGGCACTGCTGGCAAGTCAGATCTTTTTCTGTTCACCTCCCCAGTCGATTATTCCAATCTCCCTTCCCTCTCCTACTAATTTGCCTCCATCCTCACCAAAGTGCATCCTGTTTACTTCAGACCGTGTCTGCTATTTGCCACAAATTAAGTAACTTGCACAGCTTCTCTCTACCTGCTGCACAGGAAACAGCCAGGCAGATGATAAATGGCTCACAAACACTCCCAGGCTTGGAAACCAGGTATACATTAGCCTGGAC
Source organism: Gorsachius magnificus (assembly GCA_034008185.1). Lineage (NCBI taxonomy): Eukaryota > Metazoa > Chordata > Aves > Pelecaniformes > Ardeidae > Gorsachius > Gorsachius magnificus. The sequence goes on along the minus strand of CM067109.1, from coordinate 10,765,788 downwards.
TATGTGGGACGTCATGCTAAATCGCATCAGCTATTGAGTTACGCTGCAGCATGCAAATCAGGGCTTAACGGGGGTCAGCGAGAAGCTGGACACAAGATGAGCATGGGAAATTCTGCAGCTAGAGCTATTGTTCTTCCCCAGGATCCAACCCTGTTACAGCAGCTGAGAAATTCTTCCTACCCCACAGACAGACAAGGCTCAGCTGTAACCCACCACAGTGACCCTTTGCCCTGGGAGCTCCTGGTTGTAGCTTTGCTGGTGTCAATCCTCTCCTGAAGATGGGCTTGGCACCGTGCTGCTTGGTGGAGGATGCTCATCGCTGCCTGTTGAGACACATCCTCTCCGAGACCGCACAGCCCACAGTGATGTTGTGTTCCATGCTCCCTGTTCATGTTCACAGTGACCCAACAGCATGGGACCATGCCTAAGGGTCTGAGTAAAAGCTGCACAGAGAAGAAGAGGATTCATCCTGGCCTGACTGTAAACACAGGGCTGTGTATCAGCCAGAAGCAGACAGGATAAAACAACGCAGGAGAAAGTCAGCAACATGCTGGGAGGTAGCTCAGGGCGTGCTCCTGTGCAGTACGGGCACCTATGGAGCACTTCGCTTCCTTCTGGGACACACTGCCAGAGGTGAGCAGATCTGCCCTGACCTGATCAACAATTGCTCTGTGGGAAGTGACCCAGGGAAGACCTGAATATCGGCTCCCTGGCATGCAGTGATGGGGATGGCGATGGGGCTGGAGCTGGGGATGCTCCTGTCCCACCAGCAGGCCCAGATTCCACATGCACCAGTGACCTGTCCCTACACATATCTCGCTCTGGCCCTGCCACCCAGGAGCATGGGGTCTTCCAGGTCCCGTCTGCAGACAAAAATGTGCACGCTGACTGAAAAGCAGATCTAGAGCCTATGTTTGGGTAAGCTGTCCAGGTGGGAGGCAGTCATTTTAATGACAATCCAGTCTTAAGATGCTGATCTAGCTCCCGCCCAAGTCTTTGTACTAAGCTCCTTGACAGCTTGTTTAGAAAAGTATTATTAAAACCTAATTGCTTCATGCATATATTGCTGTTTTAATTATAACAGAAGCAGAAGATGGGTGCGACCAGTAATCAATCTCTCTGATGCTAATAATATATTTGAAGAAGGAATTGGCCATAGGAAAAGCCAATGCAACATAACTTATGGAAAGCAGAGGGATATATTCCTAGTGATTGTCCACACTGCCAACAGCACAGTCATAGTGTGGCCAGGGCTGGCCTCCCTGAACTGCTCTTTGCTTTGAGTCACTGACCAGGATGCTGCACCTGAATTAATTTTACACGTTTGCTGCTGTGTCTCTGTTGTACCAAAATGTAATTACTTCAGTGCCATAGACCAGTTAAACCCATCTGCTCAGCTGGCTGCTGAAACTAACGGAGCTTCTTTGCAACAGGGTATTGCAAAATAAAGGCAGGCTGGGAAGAAAACAATGTAGAAGTCATTAAGATCTTTAAGGTAAGCACTTCTCAAGGTTTCTCCATCACTCAGCAAGTCCCGACAGTACCAAAGATGGAACAAGGTTAACCAGCAGCTGACAGCTTCAGCAAGACAGCGGCCAAGCTAGCAAAAGCAACTATCTGACAATTAATTGCAGATTTAAGGACTAGAGGGAACCTGCTAGCAGAGGTTAACTGAAGCTGATGCACATGCCTAACATTAAGTGGACAGATCTGCTACATTAAGAGAACAACAGTGGTACAAGGTCTGTCATCTTACTGAGGCTGAAAGCCTCAACATAACAGTAAACATGGCCTGATCCTCACCAACTCTTTGTGCTGCTGGAGCTGGGACAGAAGGACGTGGCTGGGGCAATACTGCCAGGCAAACAGCCAGCATTTGCCCTGGAGGGCCCTTGGAGGAGGCATCTCCTTGGTGGAGATGGCAAAGACCTTCCCACATCTGGATACCAGTTCTGGCTGCAGATTCCCCTATCATCGTCAGATTGTCATCTCAGGAGGGGTTACTTCTTCCCAGGCTCTCCTGTTTCCATTCTGATCTGAGCCCACGCACTGATCCTCCTGGTGCTAGGACCTCCCTGAAACCTAGATGTGTTGTTAGGCTGCAGGTCTGGGACAAAGTAGTAAAGACTGAGCAAGAACGTGGTGATGTTTTGAGAGTCCTCAAGATGATAACCAAAATTGTTCTTCTCCACCAGCACGGAGGAGATACCTAAGCTGACCTAGAGGACTGGTGGAAGCAACTGCTTTGTAGAAATAATGTTGCCTCACCACTGCTTCTCTTGCAAAACAGTTAACCATGTGGACCCCGTGTGTAAAGCACTGTGAGGTGCAGACACCACAAGTGCCAAGACATGGTGGTTTCTCCAGGCACGTTACTGATCATGCTCTCCCCCCCTTGCTGTGAGGGAGTGCTCAGCATCATTTGAGCGCTGGGTGAATCGCAGCCCAGCAGGGGATGAGCCCATTGCACTGCTGCATGCCTGGCACTGAGCAAGTGCCTCAGCATCAAGAACAATCTTGAAAAGGGATGTTTTCACAGCTGGCAACCAAGCAGGAAACAAAAGAAGGACAGAAAGGGGCCACTTGGGCACAGAAAATTAAATCCAAATTTAATCCCAGTAATTATACTTTCATTAAGACACTATTTACTGTAAAGATGCATAAAATCCCTAACAGAAAGCTGTAGTTGCTCCGAAGGTGAGAAGAAGGTAACTGGGGAAATAGTGCCAGCCTCTCCCTAGCCTGTGAAACCCTTAGGAAGCCCGGATCATTGTGAATGGTTATTGTTCATAATTTAACTTCCCCAGCAACCATCGGTAAATGAGCCAGAAATCCAGCAAGAGCAGCAGAGAACCTGTAACAGCTGATTTACTCCAGCAACCCCTGATTTAACCGTAGACAAATGCAATGTTTCCTATGTGACCATCTGGGGCTTGGATGCTATTGTGGCAAACACAACATGAGCCAAACTCTCACCTCGCTCCCTGCTGAAATCACACCATGTTGAAGGCATGGGAATACCAACTGGGTCGGGCTCATTAACTTAATTCTGAGTCCTTGGACTGCAGTAACACAGTCCGGGCTCTGCACCAAAGCAAGATCAAGCACAGCTGAGACCAGCCCTGGCAAATCTTTTTGGAACTTTGTGAAGGTCTTCACTGAATTCACCTCCTTGATTTCAGTCCATCTCTCCAATGTTTCAAGGTCATGTGGAGATCTGATGCAAAGTCTTTCAAAGACCCTCCATGACACTAGGCCCTCTCAAGACCCTTATTAGTGCACTCTGTGCTAGATAATGCAGGGAATGAATGGGAAATTTGAAATGCTGGTGAGGACATCAACCAACTCCCCAAAATAAATCTGCAGACTGTTCTGAGATACCATCACAGTTATCCCACCGATAACTGCTCTTCTGGGGTGATTTTTCAGCCTGTTACTCTTCCCACTTCTGGTGTAACCTTTGTAATCTCCTGGCTTAGCTCAGCCATGCACTTGTCATGTGGACTGGCATTAAAAGTCTGAAGAAAAGCAAATACACAGCCACAGGAGAAGGTTCCTTCAGGTAAGACACGTAAAGCCAAGGATGGCTACAGAGGCTGAGGGCGAGAACCACACTCAAACCCTGTGTAATGCTATGGCATAAGAGTAGCCATCAGCCTAGTAGGAAGTGTTCAATATTTCCTGTCATACAATAGATAAAGCTTGAGCAGATATTCTCCAGAAGGCTGTAACACAGGCAGGTAGCTCCAAGCCAGAATGTTCTAATTAAGAAACATGAGGTGAGTGTTACTGAAAGAAGCTTTGGGAGGCGGGAGGAAGCAAAGAGGGTGAACTCCTCCCACCTCTTGTCCCCAGTGCTATGTGGTGCTGTGTCCTCAGTCACTGGAAAAAAGGAAAGGAGCTTTCTAGGAAGGAAAGAAAAAAAGATAAGGATATTATGGCTGTCCTAGCTCAGTGTTTCTGTTCTCTGCCCCTGGTGATAAAAAACAGACTGTAAGAAGTCTTCCTTTTCAGCTCATGGATTGGAGGGTTCCAGTTTCACCTACAGGAAGAGAGGCAGAAGGTAGTTTAAGGGCTGAACTGAGATGTTGACAAACCAGACTGAGTCCAGCAGAGACTACCAAGATTGTTGAGGGCTGGAGGAATGGCACTGAGGAGACACTAAGGCTGCTGGGCTGGTTCAGCCTGAAGAAGAGATGGTTTGGGGTGACCTAATAGGGACCTGCCAGCACCCAAGAGGAGGATATCAAGAAGACAGAGACAGGCTCGTTATAGGGGTGTGCATCACGAGAATGAGGCACAACAGTCATAAACTGAAACAGGGAAGGATTCAGCGTGACATAAGAAAGTTTTTCTCCACAGTGACAGTCAGCCACTGGAACAGGGCTCCAGAGAGGCTGTGGGATCTTCAGCCTTGGATGTTTTCAAGATGAGCCTACGCCCTGAGCAACCTTGTCTGATCTCAGGGCTGACCTTGCTTTGAGCTGGAGGTTAGACTAAAGACCTCCCAACATCCCTTCCAGCCTGCACACACGCCCATGGCTCTGTGATCCCAGGATGTTCTTCACCACCAAGTGCAAACTGAAGGATGAGTTTTGCAGCTCTATGCTACTCTGTTGTTGTACTCTTATGGCAGACAGCATTTCTACACAAAGTTTCTCTTAACCGTATATTGCTCATCGTGTCGGGGCTGGTGCAGAGCAATCCAGCCCTCAACAAGGTAATTCCCAGTCCCTGGGGAATGTTGGCACACTGTAAGCGGGGACAAGCTCCCCATCACCTTCCTCCCAGGGTAGCCAAACGTTGAGGAAGCTGCACAGACTGGCTTGAATGTTGGTATTAGAAGAGAGGAGGAAGGACTCCCAGTGAAAAATGACAACCAGGAAGCACTGGAGAAAATCCACGGAGAGTGTGAGCCTGAGGCAGATGGCTAGAGGACCAACGAGGAAGCTGGGCTAAGAGTCCATGGGAGCTGGCACCATGGGGATCACAAAGTGAGAACTGTTTCCCTGTGGTTGATGACAAGTGGGAAAGCTCCAACCTGACATAGGAGGGGAGCTTACATGATCCCAGGCAAGTGGAGCAAGTATATATTTTCCCACTAGTCTTATTTCAATGGCAGAAAAGGGATAACATTGATTTAATGCTGACCCATGCTCGCTCATTATTGTAACACCCCGTTGTCTCCGATTGCTTACAGTTTGATTGTTTAACACATGAGCTAGTAAATAAGCCAAAATCAAGAGAACTGAAGAGTTCAGGATTCTGTAAATCTCTTCATGTACAGCTACCTGGCCTATTCCAAGTTGTGATTACCTCTTTATGAAAACTGTGAATCTCCCTCTATAATGCTGCCTGTCAATCCCTGATCATTTCAAGAAGATCAAAAGCAGAAGTAGAGTTAATAGATTTTAAGCCCAGAAGGAATCATTACGATTCACACAGCCTCAGTTAGTAAACTCATCACACCAATGACTACTCTTGGAGCGAAAGCACACCTTTCAGTAAAAGACAAGGAGTTTCGACCTGAAGGAGTCTGAGGGATGCAGACAAGCTAGTGCCACACTAAATATGTGTGCTCTAGACCTTGTTTGAATTTGGCCAGCTGCCAAATCCCATTATATCTCTTTCTGCTAATGTAAAGAGCTTTCCACTGTTGCAAATCCCTTCCCATGCAGGTGCTTTCAGGCTGAGATCAAGTTATGGCTTAATTCATCTGTGAGGCCCTAAAAAGCTCCTTAAAGTTATGTTTCCCAGACCTTAGATTAACCCTCTTGCTCTTTCCAGACTTAGTTTGCATTTTTTTTTAATCAAGCAATCAATCAATCTGTCCACTGATGTGTCAACCCTGGATGTGTTCACTGCAGTGATGGATATACTAATGTCACTCCCAAACACAGGGCCCTGGTTTCACTCCTGGTCTGAATTACCCCAGTGAGGCAGCCAGGCTCTGTGTTTGGCTTGGTGTTTCAGTCTTACACTGGGAGTTCACGCCTTTCTTTACAACCTTCAAGCCACTTTCAGCATCTCCAGTTCCAGGATGCAGCCCCAGAGCTGGGTGGTGAGGGTGGTTTGCATGAGATTTAACATCCACCCTGTGCCACCTTGCTTCTGGCTGTGCTCTGATGGACATTGCTAAAACAACACAGTGGTACCGAGTCATCTGGGTTGGCCCCTGAGACCTTTTTGCTGCCAGTGCTCTTTACTCAGCAGCAACACTCACATATGACGCTGAGAGTGCTATCAACAGGAGCTGGGTCACAAAAATACCCTGCCGACCTTGCAAAAATCATCTCCAGCAGGCAGAGAGCCCTGCCTACAGTTACATTTAAAGATCTGCTGGCCCCAGCTCCCTTTAGCTGAACCCATGCAGGTTTTGTATAGTGCTTTTTCTTTTAAACAGGGTGTTTATTTTTAAGAGAAAGTCCATGTTGAACCATTCTTTCAGGCTATATATCTTGGAACATGTTTTTCACAGGTCTGAGTCAAAAAGCATTTGCCAAGCAAGGCTGAAAGTCCACAAAGTGAGTAGCAAGTGCACAGGGAGCGTGGTGGTGTTTAAGAGGTCTCACAGGGGCAGACAAGCAATTCTTTCTGAGGCAGGGGAAACAGCTTGATGGCAATGTTTAAGTTTCCTCTAATTCCCTCAACCACATCACATAACACATGGCACTGCTGTAGCACCTTTCAGCCCAGCCTGCCCAAGCCTTTTACTAACTCGGGGCTTACTCCCTCACAGGGAGGAGCAGGGACAACCTATAGTCAGTGGTTTCACTGCAGCCTGCAGAAAGCAAAACTGTCACTGTGAAGCACCGTGAAGCATGGGGACACAAGCTGTACCTTCTCCAACAAACCCCTGCTGGACACTCCAAGATGGGTAAGGGGCAGGGATAAGAGAAGAGGGGAGAAGCCCATTACCGTGCTCTTGGGAAACCCTGCTCAGCCTGTGACCACAACTGTTACAACTGTCTCAGTGATAACGGAACCGAGGGCTGGAGCTTTCTCTGCCAAGCCCTCTCTTTCTTCCTTTGCAGGTAGGCAATGGTGGTGTCCTGTTTTCTTGTTGCTTTTCTGAGCTAAAGCTCAGACTAACCTTGACTCAAAATGAAGACCTGACTGATTGCAGAAGACTTTGCCTATAGCACGAGCCTCTGAAAATCATGCCTGGTATCACATCCCTGGTAAAAACACCCTGACAAACCAAATTTCCCTATAGAGGCAAGAAGGAAGTGACTTAGAGTTCCCCTGCCATTGCAGAAGGGGTGACAGATCCTTCTGCAAGTCTTTGTCCCCTACGGCCACCACCAGATTTCCATCCTCAGGAACTGCACTTCAGTCCTGAGCTACCCCAGGCTCCCCCCATTGTGGGAGCAGAACTCAGACCCCTCTCCTTCACTGGCGCTTTAGGCTGGGAAGTCTGTCAGGCTGGGCTGAGCAAGACAGCACTTCCACAGCCCTGGCTTTGGCCTGGCAGCAGTGGATGAGCAGAGGTTTCTCAGGCTGGGCTCCCCTTTCCCTCTGCAGCCTGAGTTTCCCAGCCCCCAGGCTGCAGGAGCCATTTGGGCTGCAGTGTTTTTATAGCACAGCTTTTCTTCTTGCACAAGCAATTGTAATTGAAACCCAATCCATCAGCATTTTGCTCTGCTCTATTAGCAACCCTAACCGTGCAGAAAAGCCTGGTGTGCTTTTTTTGATGACATGAAATACACTAAATTATTAATTTCCTGTACTCCCACTGGATGTCCTTTGGCTGCCCAGGCCAGATAAAATGAGAGCCTTTGAGTTCCTTTTCCTAGCTTAGCAGGTTCCTTCAGTGCAGATCAAAGTAGGAGGCCTAATCGTGGGGAAGGATGAGCATTCTCCAGCCCCAAGCTGCATTTGCAAAAGCAGTTTCTGGTCATTCTGGTTTTGGTGCCTGTCTTTTGACAGCAAGTCAATATAATCATCTGAAAGTCAGAGGAGGCAAACAAGAAAGCAGAGACTGAGCAGTGCTGAACCAGACTTCTCCGTGGTGCCCAGCGACAGGACAAGGGGCAATGGGCACAAACACAAGAAGTTTCAGTTTAATATGAGGAAAAACTTCTTTACTTTGAGGGTGACAGAACCGTGGCACAGGCTGCCCAGGGGGGTTGTGGAGTCTCCTTCTCTGGAGATATTCAAACCCCGCCTGGATGAAGTCCTGTGCAACCTGCTCTGGGTGAACCTGCTTTAGCAGGGGGGTTGGACTGGGTGATCTCCCGAGGTCCCGTCCAACCCTTGCCATTCTCTGATTTTGTGACATCCACGCTGCATCTGCGCTCCTGGGAAGACACCTTTCCTGCAGTCCCCAGTCCTCAGGATACTGCAGCCGATACCAGCAACCAAGTGGGGAGATGCCTGCTCTGGCTGAGCAAGGCATGGCTTAGCGTGTACCCAGACAGCACAGGCTGGCAGGGAGATGCAATGCCTTTTATTAGCTCAACTAATACATATCTGGAGAAGAAAAGACAAGCTTTAGGGCACATGCACTTCTCTTTTCTTCCCAGGTATATTTGTCTGCCTAATAAAGGGTGTTATCTGTGCCCACCGGCTTTGTCTTGCTTATGGTTTTTTTAAACCATCCTGACCACAACAGCCCTAGCCCCTTGGGAAGGCAGCTGTCTTCACATTGGCTTGACTTAACAGCCTTAATCTGAAGCATTTATCTTGGGGAATATCAGAAGATGATTGGGATGAGAAAGCTGAAAAAGGTAAACGCAGCCACTATCCTAAAAAAAGAGAATCACAGACCCTTCAGTTTAACCTCACTTTTCGGAAGACGAGTGGAACAAGCTAATAACCTGTAAGTGCCTGCCAGGAGATGCATCACAGCTAACACGGATTTGTGCCAAAGAAGTCACACTGAACTAATGTGATTTCTTTTTGCAACAAGATAATAGACCTTGTGGACAGGCAAGACACAGAAGTCATTAATCTTGACCTCAGGAAGACTTTGCCATATCCTACCTTGATATTCTGATCCTCAAGTGAGGCAAAAGTTCTATATAAAGTGGGTAAAAGCTAGTAAGACCCAGCTGAATAGCTGTACCCAGAGCTGTCAGCACAGAGGGATGAGTTGTGTGCAACGCACTCAGCTCCATGGTCTGGAGGGGATCTGGTCAGCATTTCTGTTAGTGCATGGACACTGGGACAGGTGGGAAGGCTGCAGGTGTCCAGAAAAGCAGGACTGGAATTTGAAATTACTTTGCTGGATGTGACCTGGAAAACCTGTATGCGATTTAACAGGAAAAAATGCAAGATACTGCATGTGAGCAGGGACAATTCCCTGCACAAATACAGGATTGTGGGGAGGAAGCATTCTGCCATCAGCCCTGGGGTTAGAGGGATAATCACCTGGATGGAACCCAGCTCTTCTGTGCTGCTGTGAAACAGTCAGCTGTCCCACCTCAGAGAAATGGGAGCATCATGGCCAGGCACATGAAAGGGTACCTCTGTGCTGGGGAGGGCAGTGGGAGAGCTGCACCCACAGGACACCACACAGTAAGGGTGCAGTTCACAGGACATGGTCTAAGGGATAATGAGAAGGGTATTTCAGCCCAGTGGGCTGGTGATGGGAAACACAACACTGCACAGGCAGGACAGGTCTCTGCAATGACCAGGACTCCGGAGGGGGCAAGGAGCTCAGACACCCCCTGCACCAGGAGCAGCGGGATCACAGGCAGCTCCCTGGTGATATACAGGAGTAGGGGAGAGCAGGGGATGTTTGCCCTAAGACGGCCTCACACAGTTGGCGTCTGGCATCCCATCTCACAGAAACAGTCAGTGAATTGGAGCGTAACAGCCTCCCTCCAGGAGAACCTTGGAGCTGCTTTGATTGCAGCCGTCGCTGCTTCTCCCACAGCCAGCGGGACTGTAAGGCAGACCCTCTTCTCTGCTTCGCAGGGCTCCTCTCTTCCTTTTCTCCATGGGATAAAAATAATCCTTTTGTGTCAGCTCCATCACCATGAGCAGCAAGACATTTTATTCATCGGCAATTCCTTCCCTTCCCTCATTTAAACAATTCCCCATTGAGCCCATCAAATTAATTTGAGCAAGGGCCATTTATTTGGCCTGCCTGCTGGCGCAGGTGTCTCCCTTTCTTTTGTTTCAGAGGAGGCTGGTAGGTGGCATGAACGTGAGTCAGGGAGAGGCTTGGCAAGGGCTGGAAGCAGCGCGATAGTTTTGATCCAGGCATCCAGGGGCACAGAGGTCTGTAGATCGGTGCACCCAGTGTCAGGAAACATATAGGTGAAGTCTGCAAGTGAAGGCTTTTTACAGCGATGCATTTGGGATGGGTTTTACAGCGGCACAGACACAATCTCCCAGGCAGGGAGCTGCCCCCTGTGTCTCTGCTGGCAGCCTCAGCCCTTTCCAACCCAGGCCGGCTGTTTGGGGAAGGCTGTGTCAGGCTCTGGCAGTGACTCAGGAGGAATTACAGGGATGTGCCAAATCTCAAGCTGTTCCTCTGGCCCACATAGCCACATCTCTTCCTACTCCATGTCATGACAAATTTCCTGCCTTTGTCACTGTAGCAAATGCCACTGGGCTCTGCAATGAGGGACACTGCCCCAGAGTGCTCAGACGAAGCTCAGGGGTGAAGTATGTAATATCACAAGCAAGGAAAAGCTGAAGAACTTGAAGAGTAAAAGCCCTCCTTCTCCAAGCTCTGGGGCACTGCTGGGTTCAGTGGGGCAATGCAAAAACATGACCTAGGATGGGTCTTGCAAACGAAGGCCAGTGTCCCTTTTGCCATCCCTGCCGAGTGAGTCCTCAGGTGCCTGGGACACTGCACAGCCATGAGTTGGAGAGAACTAGTTATATTTTTCCACCTAAATTGTATGATTAGCACAAGCGGAGGCCAAACCAACTCCTATGAAGGTACAGAGCCAACAGGGAGCGGCTCATCCACACCCCAGGGTTTACGTGCTTTGCTAGCCAGGACACCCATGGGATGCCTGCTCGTGCCTGCTTGCATCATGATCCAGCTCCTCATCTTTTCACTCATACTACTGGCACCTCTTCCCTCTGCCCCACACTGGGACCTGTACTCTCATCCTCTCCTTCTTGCCCCTCTATCTGCCAGGATGGACAGCTGAGGGGCCGCACAGGGCCAAGATGGGATTGCTGGGCTGGATCTGTAACAGCGTGCACATCACTGCTGTGTCTGCTGGTTGTGTGCAAACATCTCTTGGTACCTTGTTCCACTTCCTAATTTTCACCAGTTCTGCAGGGACCAGGCTGCCCCAGCTTGAAATTTTGGGCTTGATAGCCTGTGACATCCAACTGTCCTCCTGTGATGGACAATGCAGGGAGGAAGGAGATCCTGTGAGGTGCTGGGCCCTGGTGGATGGAGTTGACCATCAGCGCACCCCAACACCAGCTCCTCTCCTGAGGTATGACTATATTGGATGTGTCTCAAAAGGACTCAGAGAGATGCGTGGAGAAGAGAGGCTGTAGGGGAGCAGATCTATGGTGTCTACGGCCATCTCTCACTTGGCCACTGTGGCTTCCAGGTTGATGGGTGTCCTCATCCCGCTTCAAAGTGGAAAGGAGCTGCACTTCATCCAAGGAGATAAAGAGGCCAGGTCCTGGACCAGGGCTGGGTCTCCCAGGCCCCAGCCACTGCTTTGCACCACGTCCTCATGATGAGCTGTTGCCTTGCCCTCCAAATGTACCTCGTGGCTCAGGGGCTGAGCTAACAAGCTTTCCTTCTCCACACCCCTGTGGCAGAGCCAGTGCTCAGGAGTAGCTGCACTCCCAAGAGCTGCTCATGGCTCTCTGGCAAAAAAGCAGCTCACCCTCAGATGACCTGGAGGATAAGCATCCACGTTGCCTCCATCAGCAGGCAGCCGTAATCAGTTATGGCAGGGGGCTGAGCCCTGAATAGCCTCTGCAGGAGAGGCTGCAGGCTGGCAGGCGTGTTCTCACACCCAGCCATTGCCAGGAGAATAAGAGTCTCCAGAAAATTCTCCCTCGCTGGCTCTTGCCAAGGGCACACTTTGAAAACAGCCTGTTCCCCCAGAGGGGACCCTCTGCCTTTGTACCGGGGCTGCTGTTCAGGCAAAGAACTGGTGATTTCTCAGGATCCCCCAATTTTCTTGAGGGGATTTAAGTCATGTGCACAGAAATGAATTCAGAGAGGACAGCTAAAGAAAGAAACAGGGAGGAAAGGCAAGCCAAGTGGCCCTCAAGGCTGGGCAGTGCCTCTCTTGCCATAACGCTACACTGTGCCCATTACTCTGCTGCCAAGGCTTTCTGCCAAGGTGCTAGAGAAAGCGGAGGCTCTGGCTCAAAGGGGAGCTATACAAGCATATTCAGGCAATTGCTGATCTGACCAAAATGAAAGTCCTTTGAAGATGTGAAACAGGGCTCCTTCTCATGCATTAGGCATTTTCCAGGATAGGCAGCAATACGCTCATCGGGCTGCAGAGGTGCAAAGCCTGGGCTGCTGGGGCCTGGGGGGCTCTGGGATGATGGGCACCAAAATACAGACACAACCTGCTCACAAGGAAGAGGATGCAAAGCCTGCAGAAAAAAACAATTCTTGTAGCAACATAGCCATGCCGGCGTGGAGAAATACAAGGGAGGGAGTAAAATAAGGCCACAGTAAGAACCATTTTGCTTGGCCAAATTCAGATTTCAGCTACTCTTCAGTACCCAGAGGACAGCAAATCTAATGGACACATACCAGACTTATGTCTAGAGAGGGGCATTTAGCTCAGTGACTTGACCACTACTGGCCACAAAACCAAATTCCCCTAGCATTTTTCTCCATATGCCTAGTATTACAAAATGGAGCGGTCTTGCATCACTTTCAAACATGGGCAACCCTTTTTATTACATAGATCATAGAATCATAGAATGTTTTGGGTTAGAAGGGACCCCTAGAGGTCGTCTAGTCCAACCCCCATCTTCAAAGAGGAAACTAGCAAGTCAAAGCCAGTCCTCCTAGCTTCGTCAGTGTCCTCCTGACAGAACACAGCACCTCACAGGATGAGACTTGCACTTTAGAAATAATTTATAAGTACTATTGAATTTTCTGAAAATGGGACCTTTTCTTGCTTCAGTTGCCAGTGTTTTCATTTAATGTACTAAACATCATCCTGACCACTGAGAATTGACTTCAGCTTAAAATAACTTGTAAATACACTGATGTCTCTCCACCAACTGTCAAACAGAGCGGTCACAGAGAGTGACATTACACAACAAAAATAAGGTTGAAGACGCGTGGCCAGGAACATTGAAAAGAAGAAAACCACCAGCTCTTTGGCCTTGGGGCTCAGCAGTCCCACAGTTTGAAACTGTGAGTTTGAAACTCACTCTGTGTGCGTTTCAGCTCACACAGAGCTCTCTTCTCCCTTTACATAGTCTGATGCAACCCAAAAGGTATTTCTCCAAACCCAAAGAAAACTGATTTAATGAGGGAAGATTCAAGTTCTTTAGATCTACTGCTGGATTGTTTGGGTCAGCTCTCCAAACACTGCTAGTGTCTAAGTATGCCACATCTCTGTCCAGGATCCAGAACTTGTACCTGTGATGTGACACTCTTGGACATCTGGATTAGTGCCATAGAGCTACTCTCCTGTGCACAGTGGGTATGTCCAGGGTCTCCAGATAAATATCCAAACGCTTTAGTTCCGCCCAAGAAGGACTGGAGCCTGCTGGCACATGGACAGTCTCCTTTCCCAAGAAAAAGCTTTCCTGGACTAAACACTAGATCGGGAGATATCCTGATGTGGGACAGTGGAGGAAGAACGGATCCTGTGGGGCTGTGAAGGTCTTCCTGCTAATGGGTTTCTCAGCACAGTGGCAGGGCAGGAAAGCGTGTTAGGAAAGGAGCAGGTGGAAGGGGCAGGGGACCCTGCTTTTGTCAGTGCACGTCAGCATTCCCTTCAGCAGATGTTGATTTACAATTATGAGTCACAGATCTGCAAAGCAAAACGGCCGCAGGTCTCAAGCGATGCTGCTCACTGCCTGGCAAGTGGCACACAAGATGCTGGCCTCAGTCTGTGCTAGGGCCAGCACGCACCAACAGCGGGGACTGTTGGAGCAACCACCTCCAGCCCTTCCTGCTCCTGGGCAGGCTCGGAGCAACCTGTCCCTACAGGCGTGTCTCTAATCTGCTCTTCCTGAAGGCCTCCAGCACTGGGTTTCCTTCCCGTACTAAGGAGTCAATGCCAGTGCATATGTCCTTATATGGCCTACACAAGCGACACAGAAAGCTATGAATGGGCAGAAACAGGGTTTCACGAGTCCCTGGATCCACCCCACAGTGCTCAGCTCTTCCCCTAACAGTACAAAGAGCCACTATCTGCAACTAGCCTAAATAACAGGGGAAGAACTAAAAGGAAATCAAAAAGCATTTGAAAATCTCAGAGGAAGCAAAGCCACCAAGCTGCAGGTCAGTTTTTATAAGACCCAAGCTTATTTGTGTGTGCTTCCTTATCAGGGGGCCAAGCTGCATCTGGAGGAGGCAGGCCCGATGTAGGCGAGGGACAGCAGCGCTCAACGTCAAATTCCTCCAGCACTGCTTGTGCTCCGTGCTTTTGGGTCACTGTGCAATTAGCCAGCCCTGAAGAGACACAAGGAAATCAGCCACTGCTCAAACAGCACAGAAGCAACTGCGAGAATCTCAACAAGGGAGGAGCATTTGCATGAAAACAGAGGGAAGAGGAATTACATCTCAGAAGAGCAAGACTCAAGCGGTTTGGAAAGGAGGGGAAGTGCTTTTATCTCAGACAGAATGGTATCACATGAGATCTGTTGAAATAGAAAGTTTGGGGGCAAGATGTACTTCCCTCAGTGCTACACCACTCACCAGTCCAGGACTGATGTGACCTTGCAGAGTGTATCTAATCTATACCTTCCTTCTGTAAATACGGTCCCACATGCAGATGGACTGTACCTTCTGGGACAGAAGGAGGGAGTTCAGGTTCATCTTCCCATGCTAGCTGGTTCATCCCTCACAGCTACTGAAACACCTCCTACAGCTACAGGAAAACACTAAGAACAAAACCAACCTCCTGGTCCTTAACTCCTTCAAGTTTCTCCCCATCACCCTAGGTCACAGCAATACAAGGCTACAAAGCAGTGAGGTTCAGGATCAAGCATCCCACTGTCCATTCACACCGTCCTAGCTTAGTACCGGCTCTGGACCTGAGCTGCATCCCATCAAGGCTGGGTGCAGGGACAAAATCAGGGTCCTTTGCTGAGAAAGAACTAGATGCAGTGGATGCTGCTGGGGAGTGTGAGGAGGAAGCAACCTCAAGCCCCAGGAGACAGCGAAGGAGGCAGTGCTGGGGAGAAGGATAGGCTGAAGAAGAGATTTCAGCCACTTTTCTACTGTCTGCCTAAAACTTTGCACACTTCCACCAACCATCCCCAAATCAGCCCCTCCTGAAAAAACCCACCTCCTGAAAACCCAACATCCTCCCACATCATCACAGTCCCCCAAATACTGACTGATCCTTCCCAGAGCCTGCCATCAGCTATGGTCAAAGAGCCACAGTGCTTCAAGCAGCAAAACTCAAGGCCCCTTCCTTGCCTGAGCAGCCTTGGGCTGGATTTGGCCAAGGGCAAAATCACCAGGGCTGCAAAGAGGCAGCGGGGCACAGGGAGTCTGGAGGTGACCCTGGCTGGTGTGGAAAGGCACAGAGAGAGCGGAGCAGCTGCCCAGCATGTGCACATGGATAGGAAGGCTCAGAGACACCCCATGCCCCTCGCTTGTCCCTGCACCATGAGCTGCTCACAGGCACCCAGTGTTGGACTCAGGTGTGTGTGCCTGCAGCTCCCGACCCGCGCGCAGCCCTGCCACCACCACTTGGGATGGTCGAGAGGCCAAGTTCCCCTTCCCACTCCACTCATGCCCAGATGGACCCTGTCAGCCAGGATTTACTGCCTGGGAAGTAATTCAGCTGTCCCCAAGGGACAGAGAAAGAAGTGACTTGCATGTGAAGAAACCAGTAGCAGAAACAGTGACTGAGATAACCATCCTAGATAATCCAAGATAAATATGCAAGACAAGCATCAGGCCAAGAAGCTGGCTGCCTCCCTGGCTGTCAGCCTGGGTACTGGCCAAGAAATTTGCTTTAGCCTCAGCAAATGCTGTATTGTAACCTTTCTTTGACCTGTTTTCTTTTCTTCTCCCACTCTACTGTGGTCTCCCAACACCTCTAAAAACCCTTCACACTTTTTTTACCATCTCCTGCTTACATTTGGCTTTGACAGGGGTTGCGCCAGGCTATTTTAACAGTTTTTAAAAAGCAAACCAAAGCCCATGAGTAGCTACATTCTTCTGACTGTGATGACAAAATGCTTTAATTTCTTCTAACCCTTGAATGAAACCCGGAAGGCTTACTAATTAAACAGCTCTGCCCCAAACTGATTCTTTGTACAGCAACGCTTCCCTTGGGTGAACTCAACCACCAAGGTCGTTACAAATTAGGAATGATACTTTATTAGTTAAACAATTCCTGCCTGACAACTGCTGCAATATTTAAGGATCACTTGGAGTCCAAAAGTGGCTTGGACGACAGCAGAGAGCCACTTGTTCCTACTGCTGCATCTTAAAATAATGCAAGCATTTCTGCCCCACCTCTGAGCTCTGAGCAGAAGGACCCAAACTAGGTTCACCAGGTCTCCTTGCACAGTACAATATCTGTTGGCATGAGTTGTCTGCCCAAGTAGGGTTGGGTACTCAGGGAGATGGGTGTTTGGCGTGGCCAATGCAGGCCCATGCTGGTGGTTTAATTGCAAATCCACCTTCAGCAAGCTTTGCTTTCTGCCTCATGGTTGCTCTTCCCACAGGGTTTGGGTTCAGCTGTCTTTGCCCCCCCAACCTCCACAGTCCCCAGGCTCTTGGAGCTGATGCTTAGCAGTTGGGTAGTGCGTTCCCAGAAGACTCCGAGGACTCCCAGAGGAGTCACACAATCTAGAGACAACAGCAATAGGCACAGAAAACCTCTGCTAGATCACACCTCATGGAAATGAATATAGCTCACTGACTTGGGCAGGGGGATATCTCTGTCCCACCCCAGAGACTTCAGGCTGTGGGGCTAGGGAGGGCTCCAGGTCCCGAATCACCAGGGCAAAGGCACAAGGACACCCGCTGTGCTTGGCACGAGCACAGGGAGCTCTGTACCCTCTGTGCACACAGATGTGCCCTTGGCACAAGCACCTGATAGGTGGCAGAGCCCCTGACCCCAGCTTCCTCTCAACAACAAATGTACCTTTTCCCACGTGTCTAAATGATTTAGGAGGCCAAAACTCACAGGGAGTTTTAGGCATTTTTTTTTAAGGTTTTACTGCATGTTTTGGTGAAAGTCACTTCTGAAAACATCACCTGAGTGCTTTTGAGGAGTCCCCCCCACCCTCAGCATATTTATTCTGCCAAGTGTTCATAAATGAGGCTGCACTAACACTGCTGGCAACAAAACCCAGAGTATTAAGCAACACTTCATAAAGATCCCAAAGTGTTTTACAAACATGAATTAATTAAGCTGCAGACCAACCCTGCAAATTATTTAAAGAGCTCTTGAACCTTCCCCTCCTTGCTCAAGGACACGAAGAGAGGAATGAACCAAGGCCTGTGAGAACCCTCCTTATTTCCACTTACCCACCACAACAGCTTTAACTAACAGGCAATCCAAAATAAATTCAGATCGGCTGAAATCCGACTGGGATGAAGTCAGCTCAGACTCTCTTGGTGAGCCCTATCTTGGGAGCCCGGTGACAGCCAAGAAATCTGCCGAACACGGAGCAGGCAGCACTGTGTATATTTTTAGGGGAAGAAAGAGGGTTTGGAATGACATGTGGCTATTAAGAGCTCCAAAAAAGGGTGATTAGTCTGCTAGTCATACTTGTCAAAAGCAGCTGTCCCAGCTGTGTGGGAAGCTGGTGGAGAAGCTTCACAGGGAAAACCTTGTGACACCAGTGTGAAACAGAGGGGCTATGAGACCTGGATAAGCCCCTGGCTGCCCCTTCACACTGGCACACCAAGTTCTGCCATACCTCAGCAAAAGCCACCTTCCCATCCCCAAAGGAGTTGACGGAAGCAAGACTAGGCAGAGCTCCCAGATACTTGGGGTTGGTGCAAAGGCCAGCACCTCCAGAAGCACTGGCCACGGCTTCTCCTCCTTGGTGTCAGGCAGGTTTCCCCACTGGGCTCTGCGGGGTTCAAGTGCCAGAGAAGCCAGACTGGGGTACCCAGGTACTGGGCCAGGCACAGGCGGGTTTCTCTGTCTGCAAGGACAGAGCTGGTATGCCAGGACTCCTCTGCACAGTTTTGGACCCTCTCCACTTATAAAACCGATGGGTATTCTGCGAGTGTTAACTTGGCTCTGGGGACTCCCAGAAAAGAGGGAGAAGTGAAGTCATTTTACAGAGGAAAGGTAGCTGCACAGGATAAAGGTTCAAAGAGCACACTGACTTGATCTTCAGAGGATCCAGGATCAATACTCTGGAAGTACATCTGACTCCCCACAGTGAGATGACACTCTTGCAAACACGTCCAGAGGCTTGCTGTTAGTTAAGGACACAAAGGCTGGTGCTGGCACAGCAAGGAGGTGGACAGGAGGACAAGTCACTGCCTGTTCTGCCAGGGCTTGACTTCTCTCTGTTAAAACACCCTCTTGCAGCAGCTAAACTTCCCCACCACAGGGTCCCAGACAGCAGCACTTGGCACAGCAGATGCCACATCAGCCATGAAAGATGGGCTCAGCGACCCAGCTCACTTGTCCACTTGCAACACAGAAAGGCCGCTGAGATGGCTGGGCCAAATCTGCCACTTTGCCAACCACACTGGATGTCATCTATTTTCAGTTCTTGTCTCCTTCAGAGAAGAGCTGGCTGTAGCCAGGGGACATGCACGCATCACCAGCCATGCCTGAACATCCCTTCTTCTTCTCTGCATGTGCAGGAAACATTTAGTTCAGTGTTCAGTGCCCCTTCAAACCTAACCAAGCAAGCGGAAGACAGATAGCTTAATAACATCAGAGCAGCAGAGTCCATTTCCACCCCATTTATATGTTGCCTGGGATATGGTACCTATTGGTTTAAGGTCAGCAATAAGTGATTAAGGCACTCCTGAACTCACAGTTCAAACTGCTTTGTCAACAACATGCAATTTGCCTCTGAAGAAAGTTGGCAAAGGAAGCTGACGACATTCGTACCTGCAGAGAGGGCTGCTGCTGGCCACCAGGAGTGGGAGGAGACATTTGAATTCATTCTGCCCCACAGTGTGGCATTGCTGGGTGCTGCTCACCGCACAGCTGGGGTGCGGAGGAGAGCAGCCACATTTACAGTGTGTGTGACCCATCTCCACTGTGGAACCTTTGTGCAGCCAAGGTCCATGGCAGACATGGTGCTTGCCCACACCCAAGAAGGACCCATAAGGCAATGAGGAAACAGCCCTGAAAGCTTGAATGGTCTTGGACTGTGGTTTTGATGGAAATAGGAAAGCATGAAGCATGTGAAACAGTTCCTGCACCCAGCCCTAAACAGACTGCCAGGCTACTGCATTTTCTATGCCTTCTCAGCACAGGGAAGATTCATATTTCCAGTAGCGTCCAGCCGAAGGAACTTTTTAAAAATCACTCAGAAGACTCTGGATTGACACCAGGGTGATTAGTTCCTGGCCAGACACCCTGCCTAATACAGTGGGTTAGTAGAGTATATAAAACCTTTGGGGGTATATAAATAAAAGATTATCATCTTCAGAGATTGCATTCTTGGATCAGTTCTAAAAAACCTGAAACTGAAAAAGCTCCACTAAACCAGAGACAACTGCATATGAAAATTACACGGGCTCAGAAGGACACTGCATTTATAGCCATGGAGCTCATGGCTGGATGAAGCCCAGAATGAAAGTCTAGTGAAAGATCCATGTGGGAGAGGTCATCATCCTTCCTTACTGGCCCTTGTGGCTGGTTGGGAAAAGGGGCTTCACCAACTCACAGAGGCACATGCATCTCCTTGCTGTCACTTGAGAGAAGGATTCCAAGTCTCCTCACAAATTAGAGATAGTGCTTACTCATTTACAGGAAAGATGACATGGTAGTTAGGGGGCAGGCACTCATGATCCAGGAGTGCAATCAGGAGTGCAAGAAGACAGGCAGCATGGGCTCTGTGGGAGGATCTGGAAAGGAGTTGGGACCTCCTTTACCTGGTTTCAAGGACTTCTGCAAATAAAACCCAAAGCTCAGAACAGATGAGAGCTTGTCTGGACCATGGTGAGAGCGTGCCCACAGACACCAAACCTCCTTCCCACCACTCCCAGCTCTGACCCGGGAGCGAACTGAGCCTTCTTACTCATATAGAAACAGAGGCACGGATCTAACATGCCACACATCCTACCCAAAAGGCTTGGGGTAATCTTAAGCACCTTGCTAGAGAGAGCAGCTTTGCCAACATCATTGCGCAAAACAAGAGGGGACAGTGACAAGGCATGAAGAGACCTGCTGTGGTTTGGTACCTCCATTAGGGGAATGCAGGTCGTCCTTACCTTGGGCATCCTGCGCAGATTGGGAGAGAGCTTCAAGGAGGTAATGTGGCCTCGTTCATCTCCAATGATGACAACAGGGTAGACAGGGTTAAACTGGATATGGGTTATTTTATTTTTCTTCTTGGCCACCACTAGCTGGGTGCAGAGAGCTTCATACTTATTAATGCTCAGATCAAACACATGGGCCTGGGGAAAAAAAGGCAAAGAACACAAAAGGGATTAATCAGGCAAGAACATCCCTCAGTGACAGAACGATGGCTGGAGAAATCAGAGAGAAAAGGTCCCATGGAAAGGCAGCCTCAGCACACAATTACCATCCTCAGTCAGGGCCTTCGTCCTCTTTTAAGTAACCAGTGTGCAGAAGCTGTCTGCTGCTTTTGAGGGACTGTCCCTCTCCTGCAGGCACTCATGGAGTGAGAACCAGTTCCCTGCTGAGGGTGCAAGCTCTTTCCAATCAGGCTCCAGCTGATTCCAACTGCAGAAGGCTCAGAGCCAGCACTGCTAACCCCACAGGTCTCAATCCCCCTTTTCAGCACTGCAAGTAATGAGACAACCAGGTGTTAAATCAGAGTCTAACACAGATTGATGCACAAAGTGGGGAATGCTGTCAGAAATACTTATTACCCTTTATTGCAGAGCTTTCCAACATTTACAGCCTAATAATAACATTAGAGACTCAAACCAGTAATTAATCAGTAAGTGATGAGAACATGGTCAGTATGGGTGTACCCTGGGGTAAAACAAGGGAAGCACAGGCAAATGTACAGCACAGGACAGCTCGGTGCTGGCAGCCCACTCCAGTCCAGCTGCTTCGGATGCTATGCCTGCACGCACGTCCTTCTCCCACAGCATCGAGAGAAATACCAGGTAAAGATTGGCCAAACGAGAAAGGTGAGGATGGAGGGAGACAGACCTGAGGTCCCGCTCAGGCGGGATTCCCACTGGCAGGGACCTCAGACCTATGGCACTGATACAGCAGTGACACAGACCTGCCACCTCACCAACTGCACGACAATGCACCTTTCACCGTGACTCCAGAGGGAACAGTGGTAGTTACTCGAGAGAATGTGTTAACTTAACATTACCTCCCAATAATTGCAATTAGCTCCCATCATTGCTACAGCCTGCAAAGGCTAATAAAACATGACGTCCTTCTCTTCCCCAGTGCTGAAGCGAGCAACCTCCAGCACGCTGGACTCCCACCTTGAATCTACCACGGAGACTTTCAGCCTTATGTTTCTGTCCCCTTTTCTGTCTTCAGAAATACTGAGGAAGGGAATATTTTATGCTAACAAGCACAGTGGGAATATAGGGGAAATTAGGACTGAGCTACTTGCACATCTCCTGCCAGCTGTGTCTCGTTTGCTAGCACTTTGGAGACATATGAAACATACTATTTCAGCATTGTGCCATGCTCACAATTTGAATCTAGGAATTATCTGAAATCTGTCAGTGTTACCCTATTAAAAAAGCTTATTCCAAAGAGTGTGGAAGGTTTTGTATCAAGTCAGTACATGTACTTTCCCACCACACACCAATGAGTTGGTCAATTTTATCTGAGTCCATGTATAGCAAAGAGCCGGGCAATCTGCAAGCACACGTCCCAGGCAATCCCATGTGCTGCTGTGTCTTCGTAGGACTTGGCATCTAGCAATTTGTGATGTGCTTGGTCTGGGAGGAGAACCCTGCAAAGATTTTACAGAAGCAGAAAACAAGATGAGGAAGACTCCTGCCACACTGAAGCAAAATAAGACTTTTCCAGATGGTGAAGAGTTTGGGAAGTGCACGGGGATCTCAGACATATTTTGAAGAAATCCGTGACAGTCTGTAATTCAAGAAGGGAATCTAAATCTTCAACAACAGATGTAGATCTGCAGTTTGGACAGTCCTTCCCCAGTCAGCAGAAGCATAGGTGGAAAAAAAGATTTCATGTTTATCTACACAAAATATCAGATGCCAGCATTAAATTCTGAATCTAGACCTGATGCTTGAGATCCCACAGTCCAGCCAAGGTAATCCCAATTTCTTAGCTCCAGGCATAAACAAAGGTGGCTGTACTGGCTTGTACTTTATGCCTGCTGCCTTACTATCTCTGAAAAGGAACAAGCTCTCTTTCAAGCATATCAGCCCCCCATGACCCATACTCACTGAAGAATTAATTGCGTGCCTTCACAGAATACATTTTTACTAATTTAAGGGCTTGATTCACCACCCTCCCTCCAATGGCGCAAGTTCAATGCTTAGTAACCTAAGAGCCTGGGAAATGCCCGCTGCTTGAGTAGCATCACTTAACCTAGAAAAAAAAGCAACATGAAATTAGTGGCCAGGTTTCCTTCTGGCAGCCAGGTCTGCACTGCTGTTCTATAAGGCTGTCATTGTATCACTCCTGCACACCCTACCCAGCACTCCAGTGGAGAAAGAGAGCACGTCTGAAGGCTCAGTGCTGGAGTGCTGAGCAATGCAAATTACTCTGGGTAAGGCCGATTTTCAAAAATGCCATTGACAGCCCAGACAAGCACAATGCCTAGGACAAGAACTCGAAACCATCAGCAATGAGGAGAAGGTCAAAAGCAAACAAGTTTATGAATGTTCCTACGATAAAGCTCCTCTTTTATGAGCTTCTAAACAAATGGGCTTGTTTTCCTTTGCCAAGGGAATCATGGAAAAGAACAAACTATTTCAGTTCTTCAGCTGGAAACATCAGCCTCATATCAGCTGTCAGACACTCCAGATGGAGGGGTGGGCCACAGGCATTAGGAAGGACTTCAGAGGCTTTGATTTAGAGGCCTGCAGGCACTATCAGGAGAGGGAAATGGGGTCAGACCAATGCTATTATTGGTGTTTTGGGAGTAACTTAAAGGGGGCACAGGGCTTCCCACAACACTTGAGGCAGCTTAACAGTGCTGTAAAGCAGCAGAGATGCATGTGACCAGCACCATCTGCAGATCTGCCTGGGGCTTGGGGCAGGGCTTTCTGCCCAGAGAATGGGAGACTGAAAACCTGCAGCTCTTCCTTGAGGTTCCTAGTCCCATGAGCTGCCCTGCTGGCTCAGGTCCTGGGATTAAGCATTATGGGGCAGGATCCAGATGGATTTCCCACCCCAGAGACTCACCAACAGCACACAGCTTCTCTCCATCCCACCGCCCTGGCAGCCCCTGTCCCTCCAGACTATAGATCACAGCTTACATGTGAAGCCTCTCAGATCTTGCAAGATGAACCCTCTCTGAGTATATGACCCAGATATGTGCGACCACGACCCACAAAACTGCTACCCAACCCCACATGTGACTTGAGTATCAGGCTTATGGGGAGCCAGGATGACCAGGGCCAGAGCCACATCCAATCCCTCTCCGTGGAGGCCCCCATACAGCACCCTTCTTCTCAGGGCAGGCACTCATCCAGCAGCACCCAGATGAGAGCTGCCACTGAGATACTGTCAAGCAGCTGGTGCAAATGGGCATTTTTGATGAGGGCTGACATTTGTATAGCTTTCCACATGTGGCAGACAAGTATATTTACATATTCACTGACACACAACATGCCTTGTTGTCCTGGACTCCTACAGCTCACAGAGCAAGCTGCTTTCACCCATCTGGCCCCCGATGCCTCAGTACCACAGCATCACTCGGACTCTTATCTCCAGCAACACCGCAAGGCAGTGATGCTTGTCAGAACGTGACACTTCACAGTTCAACGAATCCATGGGAAATGCTGTAACTTGCTCAGGGTCTAAAGCAGAAAGTGTAACTTTGATGGGAAGACAGCAGATAGTGACCAGGCAGTGCGGTGCCCTGTGCTGGGACACCAGCTTGAGTTCTGATGGTACTGAGAACTGTGCAGGGACAAGAAGCTTGTCAAAGCAGTATCCTTGTCGGAGCTTACAAACCAGTGAAGGTCCACTTTGAAGAGCTCCCTCTTTCCTGCCAGCTCTGCAAGCCACTTCTCTGCATGCTGCCTAGGCTGACCCCAGCACTTCCTTCCCTAAAGGTGCTGAGGCCTGGGGCCACAACACTTACTCGCCCACGCTCATCCAGGAGCGGTTTAGAAAACCTCTGATTTTCAGCCCTCAAAGTGTTTCCACTGTGGTGTGTGTCCCCAGAGAGGGAGCTGGAGCCTCCTGACAATAAACTCGCTTCTATCAGACACCTTGTCCAGACCCTGTAGAAGCAAATCAGAGACCTGCAGGGTCTACAGCTCTGCTGCTTGCAGACCATGACAGACACCTTCATTCTTTCTGACAATAAGCATTCAGATAATGGGAAAGGGCATTTTGGTTCTTTTGTTATGGAATCCTTAGGAACAACACATGGCCACTTTCTTAGAGGGACATAAATCAGACTCCAAGGACAAGAAAGGGGAGAAGCACAGAGAGAGAGAGGTAAAAGAGATCTGAAAATGTCTGAAATAGGGAAGTGCAAGAAGTCTCTTCTGCTTTCCCCAGATGAGGTGTAGATCCCCAGGGAGAATAAAGCATGGGGCAGTAACCAATGACTCCAACAGCTATTTTATTTATGGTCCTGTAAAACCTGCGTGTCCACCCCAAGGAAGTACAGGAAGACACATACCACCCTCCAAATGAAGCCCAAGCTGTTGAGCTAAGCAGATCCTCGCAGCATAAGGATTTATGAGTTGGCATCAACAACCACCAAAAGAAATTTAAGCTCACAACACCAAAGTGCTGGACAGTCTGATGGTAGATATGCCAGGCAGGTGCTCAAGGCAAACTTCTTGATGGAAGGCCAGTAACTCTGGTAAGTCAGTGGCCCCTGAAAAGGAGCACTGAATTTAAGCAGATGCCTAGTTATCTCTGAGATGGGGTCAGGTGAATCCTACAGTCTCTGTCGGACGCTTTTTATGCAATTTTTAAGTTACCATTAGGGTAACAACAGAGCCTCCACGCTTGATGTACAGGCAATAATGGATCTAGTTCTGCTGTGTTACAGTTGCAGAAAATGTTTGACATAAATGAGTTGCTTTGATGCCTGACTCTCAAAGAGTCAGAGAAGAAATCCAGCTCAGCTGCATCCAAACCAACAGCTCCTCTGCCTGTGAATCATGCAAATTTATTCCATCTCCCAGAATCCAGTGGTTCCCCACTGAGGCTCCGCATGGCTGCCCTGTAAGCATGGCACAGTACATGTCCAAGGCTATTACCGTAGATCCAGCATCAAAACACGTTCAAAGTTTTTAATATCTCATTTCTCCCTGTGCACTCTGCAAACTGCACTTACAGTGTGAAAGTCAGCCCAGGCTCTCATCTGCTCAGCAGCCCCAAGGTGACTGGGACCCCTCAGTCCTTACACTCTGCTGTTCTGCAGCACAGCAGCCTGGAAAGCCCAGGGAAGGAAACACCAGGGGATCTGGGAAAGAGCTGGACCCTCCAAACAGCACCACTCAAAAGCAACCAACCTCTCTGCCAGCAGAACAAACTGCTTGGGTTTTGTAGCCCATGACTTTAGTAAAGCCTTTGACACCGTTTCCCACAGCATTCTCCTGGAGAAACTGGCTGTCCATGGCTTGGACAGGCATACTCTTCACCAGGTGAAAAACTAGCTGGATGGCCAGGCCCAAAGAGTTGTGGTGAATGGATTTAAATCCAGTGGGCGGCCGATCACAAGTGGTATTCCCCAGGGCTCCATACTGGGGCCAGTTCTGTTTAATACAACAATCTAGATGAGGGGATCGAGTGCACCCTCAGTAAGTTCACAGATGACAAGTTGGGCAGGAGTGTCGATCTGATTGAGGGTAGTGAGGCTCTGCAGAGGGACCTAGCCAGGCCAACTGTATGAGGTTCAACAAGGCCAAGTGCCGGGTCCTGCACTTGGGTCACAACAACCCCATGCAATGCTACAGGCTTGGGGAAGAGTGGCTGGAGAGCTGCATGGAGGAAAAAGACCTGGGGGTGTTGGTCAACAGCCAGCTGAATATGAGCCAGCAATGTGCCCAGGTGGCCAAGGAGGCCAATGGCATCCTGACTTGTATCAGGAATAGTGTGGCCAGCAGGACCAGGGCAGTGATCATGCCCCTGTACTGGGCACTGGTGAGGCCACATCTCGAATGCTGTGTTCAGTGTTGAGCCCCTCCCTCCAAGAAGGGCATTGAGAGGCTGGAGTGTGTCCAGAGAAGGGCAATGAAGATGGTGAGGGGTCTAGAACTCAAGGCTGATGGGGAGCAGCTGAGGGAACTGGGGGCATTCAGCTTGGAGAAGAGGAGGTTGAGGGGAGATCTTATGGCTCTCTACAACTGCCTGACAGGAGGGGGTGGCGAGGTGGGGGTCCATCTCTTCTGCCAAGTAGCAGGTGATAGGACGAGGGAAAATGGCCTCAAGTTGCTTCAGGGGAGGTTTAGATTGGATGTTGGGGAATGTTTCTTCACAGAAAGGGTTGTCAAGCATTGGACTGGGCTGCCCAGGAAAGTGGTGGAGTCCCCATCCCTGGAGGTATTTAAAAGATGGGTAGAGAAGGTGCTTGGGGCCATGGTTTAGTGGTGGCTTTGCCAGGCTTAGGTTAATGATTGGACTCTATGATCTTAAAGGTCTTTTTCAACCTAAATGATTCTATGATTCTACAAAGAAGGGAGCTGAAGACATACTTTGACCTACCCTGCCTTTATTGCATGCCTTGAACACATGCTGCGTCTGCAGTGACTGCAGCCTTTGCAGTCCTTTTCTTCCAGACCTACAAGCCTTCATTCCCCAGTAGTGGTCTGGGCTCACAAAAAACCTGACAGAAACCAGAACCAAGGCTGGGGGGAAATATATGTGTGTGTAAGAACAAGGCAGATGTACCTGGTAACTTGGCAACAAAGAATAAAATCAGTGCAAGAGCAAAAGGTGAGGGATAATTTAATATCATGCTGCCCTTTACCAGTTGACATCTCTTTCACTGCTTGGCTTTCACTGTCCTTGTGACAGATTTACCTCATTTTCTTGACTGAATCATGGATACCTCATCCATTTGCAAACTCCACAGATGATTTGTTTCAAACTCTCAGGTAATATATTTAACAAGTGGGCAGGCCACCCCCAGCCCCTGTCTGGCACCAAGACAGCTGCTGGAGCATCCTAAAGGCACAGGGCAGGCAGGGCAGCCCCAGCTTTCATCAAAGCCAAGCTGCCATGTGGTGGATGCCTTACTTTGCATGACTTCTGTACTCCCACTGCAGCCAGAACAGCCTCTAGTACAGTTAATTTTCTCTAGGAGGATATTTTTGAGTAACAAATAAGGGTTTCAAGACAGTCCTTGGTCCCTCTGACATGCTGGGCAGTCAGGGGCTTGGCAGGAGGAAAGGAGACATGACAGAAATGACAACACAGGAATGCTGGTCCTAAGCTGCCCCAATACCAGCACCAGACAGGCCCTAAAATTCATGGGCTTTCACAGCACTTTTATGCTACTGGCAAAAGGACCCCAGCTCTGTTACAGAGCTCAGGAGCATGGGCAGACACCTGTGAAAGCTCCTTTTTGGGCTGAGCTGGGTGAACTTTGCCAGCCAGGAACCGGCTGCATGTCCCGGGGTACAGGAGAGGACTAAGCACATCCCCCTGCCCTGCAGCATCCCATGGTGGGTGACACAGCAGGGAAGAGAACGTCTGCGTCACCTGGCTAAACTGTAGGAGATGCTTCACTGTAGAGCTGCAACCCTCAGCTTTTCCTCATTCTGTAAGAACTGGGTTGCTCCCAATTTGACATGGTAGGAAAAGAGCATCAGCCTCAGCTGATTTGACTCAGCTCCCACGAGCCAGTAAGAAATCAAAGCCTCGGCACACAGAAGAGCTGCTATTCATTCCGACAGGCTGAGGACCATTTGACCTCTTCTGGAAACCCTGTTACATTGTTTTACAAGAAAGTGCTTGTTTATCTGAGCTACCTTCCTTGTCAGTCACCACTTCTGCCAGCCTGGCTCTGCTCTGAGAGTCTCAGTGATTAGGATAATCTCCTTCAGGTCTCGGTCCTGCACACTTCTGAATGCTGTTAGCTGGTGCTAAATAGCTGATACATCCTACCCCTGAGCTGGCTGCACTTCAGTTTGGTTTAGTATGATTCTCTTATGTTTCCCGTGACACTTTTTTTTTTTTTTCCCCTCTTTAACATCAATAGCATGCTTTGGAATGAATCACAAAGCCTCCTTCTGCTCTTCACTTTTGTAATAAATTTAGTGTTACTTTCCAAATGACTTATGAAAGGTGAAAGTCAGAGCAACTAATTTGTGCTGAACTCATGCAATAGCTAGGCTGATGATAGCAGCCGGTACCTCTGCCCTATGCTGCAATCCCTTCTGCAACAGCAGAGATGACCCTTTCTTATAGACCAGCATCCAAACTCCAGCCTGAGCCCCAGCTGTGCTCATGGGGAGACGCCCCTCCCTCTCCCAGGGTTTGTCTCAGCAGCACAGTGCCAGCAAGAGCATGGCAGCGCAGGCAGTCCTTGGCCCCAGCCTCCCTTACAGTCCTGCTGCTTCCCCAATTAGTGCTCATTTCATATAGAATCATAGAATCATAGAATCACCTCGGTTGGAAAAGACCTTTAAGATCATCGAGTCCAACCGTTAACCTAGCACTGCCATCCCACCACTAAACCATGTCCCTGAGCACCTCATCTATCCTTCTTTTAAAGACCTCCAGGGATGAGGACTCCACCACCTCCCTGGGTAGCCCATTCCAGAGCCTGACAACCCTCTCGGTGAAGAAGTTTTTCCTAATGTCGAGCCTAAACCTGCCCTGGTGCAGCTTCAAGCCATTCCCCCTCGTCCTATCATCTGTTACCAGGGAGAAGAGGCCGACCCCCACCTCGCTACAGTCTCCTTTCAGGTAGTTGTAGAGGGCGATCAGGTCTCCCCTCAGCCTCCTTTTCTCCAGACTAAACAACCCCAGTTCCCTCAGCCGCTCCTCGTACGACTTGTGTTCCAGACCCCTCACCAGCTTGGTTGCTCTCCTCTGGACCTGTTCCAGCAACGCAACATCTTTCTTGTAGTGAGGGGCCCAAAACTGAACACAGTATTCGAGGTGGGGCCTCACCAGCACCGAGTACAGGGGCACGATCACTTCCCTACTCCTGCTGGCCACACTATTCCTGATACAGGCCAGGATGCCATTGGCCTTCTTGGCCACCTGGGCACACTGCTGGCTCATATTCAGCCGGCTGTCAATCAGTACCCCCAGGTCTTTTTCCACCAGGCAGCTCTCCAGCCACTCTTCCCCAAGCCTGTAGCGCTGCATGGGGTTGTTGTGACCAAAGTGCAGGACCCGGCACTTTGCCTTGTTGAACCTCATACAATTGGCCTCGGCCCATCGATCCAGCCTGTCCAGGTCCCCCTGCAGAGCCCTCCTCCCCTCCAGCAGATCAACACTACCACCCAGTTTGGTGTCATCTGCAAATTTACTGAGGGCACACTCAATCCCCTCATCCAGGTCATTGATAAAGATATTAAACAAGACCGGCCCTAGAACTGAGCCCTGGGGGACACCGCTTGTGACCGGCCGCCAACTGGATTTAGCTCCATTCACCACGACTCTCTGGGCTCGGCCATGCAGCCAGTTTTTAACCCAGCGAAGAGTACATCCATCTAGGCCATGAAATGCCAGCTTCTCCACAAGAATGCTATGGGAGACTGTGTCGAAGGCTTTGCTGAAGTCCAGGTAGACAACATCCACAGCCTTTCCCTCATCTACCAGGCGGGTCACCTGGTCATAGAAGGAAATCAGGTTGGTTAGGCAGGACTTGCCTTTCGTGAACCCATGCTGACTGGGCCTGATCCCCTGATTGTCCTCCATGTGCCTGGTGAGCACCCTCAAGATAAACCGCTCCATAATCTTCCCCGGTACCGAGGTTAGGCTGACTGGTCTGTAGTTCCCCGGATCCTCCTTCCGGCCCTTCTTGAAGAGAGGCGTCACATTTGCCAACCTCCAGTCATCTGGGACCTCCCCTGTTCTCCAGGACTGCTGATAAATGATAGAGAGTGGCTTGGCAAGCTCCTCTGCCAGCTCCTTCAGCACTCTTGGGTGGATCCCATCCGGCCCCATAGACTTGTGGATGTCCAGGTGGCATAGCAGGTCAAAGACTGCTTCCTCCTGGATTATGGGGGGTTCATTCCACTCTCTGTCCCCATCTTCCAGCTCAGGAGGCTGGGTACCCTGGGGATAACTTGTCAGGCCATTAAAGACCGAGGCAAAGAAGGCGTTGAGTATCTCAGCCTTTTCCTCATCCTTAGTGGCAATGTTCCCCCTTGCATCCACTAGTGGATGGAGGTTCTCCCTGGCTCTCTTTTTGCTGTTAACATATTTATAAAAACTCTTCTTATTATCCCTTATAACAGTGGCCAGGTTAAATTCCAGCTGGGCTTTTGCCTTTCTAATCTCCTCTCTGCATGAGCTGACAAGATCCCTGTACTCTTCTTGGGTTGCCTGCCCCTTCTTCCAGAGCTGGTAAGCTCTCCTTTTTTCCCTTAGTCGCACTAGTAGTCCTCTGTCCAGCCAGGCCGGTCGTCTTCCCCGCCGATTCGTCATACGGCACATGGGGACAGCCTGCTCCTGTGCCTTTAAGACTTCTTCCTTGAAAAACACCCAGCCTTCCTGGACCCCTTTGCCCTTCAGGACTATCTCCCAAGGGACTCTCCCAACCAGCGTTCTGAGCAGTTTCATTCACATTCAGTTTGTGTCTTTACTGAATTTCATCTCACTGATGGCAAATTACTGCTGAGGTTATCAAGCTCATTTACAATTCCAGTTCCGGCACCAAAGCACTTGTAAGTCCTGTCTGCTTAGTCCCCCCACAATTACTGCTGGGTTTCAGTGCCAGCATCAGTCCCTGAAGCATCCCTAGCTGCATGGCACGCTCTGCTAAGGATGACTTACATCGTGCCACATCCACCTTCTCACCTGCCTTGTAGTTTGCTCATGGACTTGCACCAGCAGTGTTCCTGAAGTCAACCTGTAAGCATGTATTACATCTCCTTCCTCTGATCTACCAGGCCTGTTACACTGAAAACCAGTATTAGATCAGTTTTATGTGATATGGCCTTACTAAAGCCTTACTAGACTGGCTGTTCCTTGATCTACTGGTGCTTACAATAGACCATTCAATGATTTGTCCCAGGATCTTTCTGGAGAGCATAATTTGGGCTGCCTAATCTCTCCTGCACAGTCATGCTCCTGAATGCTGGGCAAAGAGTCTTTCCTCCAGTCCTCTAACACTTTCCTACTCTGCCAGCCATCCCAAGTACCTGGTGAAGAACAGGGGGACTGTTTCAACCAGTCCCTTATATGCCCTGGGGTGAATCTCCCAAGGCTGTGCTACGCAAATACATCCCAGCTGTACCAGTCCTCCTGCGCTGTCTCTACAGCAACCCACAGCCCAGCCCCTGATGTCAGGCTGAAACTACGTCCTCATCGACTAGGACCAAGCTCCACCTTTTCACAGGCTGGCAGGGTCCTGGCTATGCCCCGCTGAAGAAAGTCAGCATTGGAGGCTGGGGCATGGGTGAAGTCAGGCAGTTGCACAAGCAAGGGCAGCATTGAGTCTGATGGGAGAAGCAGTCACTGCTCTCTGCCACCTGCAGCCCTGCTGCAGGCCAGCAACACTGTTCATAAGGCACATATTGAACTGTCACAGTTTGGAGACTGGCATTTAAAATGAACCAGCACAGATTTTAGGTAATTATAAAATAAACATCAACATTCAGGAGCTGCTCCCTCTGTACAGCAGGATGGGGCAGACAGCTGGAGGCTCGCAGTGGCCCTAATGCCAATTGTCCCCGCTTGCAAATTGAAAACTAAGTGAGGGGCCATTCTTAGCAGCGGCCAATAACAAAGAGCAGAGAGGCACCTAGGAGCAGATTTCTAAACTCTCTCAGATACTTCTGATAAGCTCTGTGCCCCCAGCAGGTTTTTATGCAAAGCCTAACAGGTGAATCAATGAGATCTTTGGAGATGCTGCCCAAGTAATTTTTTCACTCACATACGTCCACGCAAGCAGAAAAAGGCAAACTTGGTTCCTGTGTGGCTCAACAAACTAGTTAATCTCAGCAGGTAGGCTTCATCAAAATGCTGCATTTCATAACCTGAAAGAGCAATAGCTCTAGTAATGAAAAACTGGCCGGTGAGCATCTGTGTAAGAAACAATTCCTGCAAAGCCACTGACAAAAGTGGTTTAAATTTATCAGTTTGATTTTGCACTGAAACCAACTACTGGGCTGACAAAGTCACCTCACCTGCAACTCAGTATCTAAGGGGTGTGAGTGAGCAGTCATGTCTTGAGGTGCCTGATGCACATCTTGAGGCTTGGAGCACACCAGAGTACCCTACGATGGGGTGGGAGATGCAGCAGGATAGACGTGAGGGCTCAGAATCTACAGGGACAAACTGCAGTCTTCCAGGCCAGCTTTATTCCCTAAAAGCAGCTGCTAGGGGAGAGAAATGCCAGTTCACAGAGACCTTTGTGGTTGGGGGAGGAGAAGGGAGGACAGCCCGACTGGCACAAAGTGGAGGCAGCATTAATTCCAGGGACTCTGCCCATCTAACTCATTGAGCTTTGACATGCCACTAGCCCTTGTTTTAAAGCAGACATAAGTCTGCCCAGCAGTCCACATCAATCTCAAAGATACAGCAGGGAGTAAGAAAGAGCCTTTTAGGTTTTGCAGCAGAAGAAAATGAACAGTTTTACTGGAAAACAACCACTTAGGCTGTGAATGCAATTTCAAAGCCATTCTAAGAAAGCCCCTGCCCACTTCAGCCTACTCAAAGGCCCTTCTGGGTGATGGCAAAGGGACCTGCACTCTTTTAGTGTTTTCACACCCCAGCCATTGCCACAGCCATGATGCAGAGAGCTGGGAGATGCCTCGTCCCAGCCCTGGAGAGCTAGCGATGGCCCCATAAGGCATGGAAAAACTCCATGGGCTA
The DNA here is from genome assembly GCA_034008185.1 of Gorsachius magnificus. NCBI lineage: Eukaryota > Metazoa > Chordata > Aves > Pelecaniformes > Ardeidae > Gorsachius > Gorsachius magnificus. Next base: position 10,732,375 of record CM067109.1, on the reverse strand, counting down.
TTGCAGAAGGGTAGGAGGATGCAGCAGGGACATCTGTAGCTGTGAGGGGTTCACAGTCCTGACTTTCTTGGGAAAAAGCATCGACTGATGCTGAGAGCTCTGCTGGCACCCCTGATTCATGCCCTATGAGGAGAGGCACAATTAGGTCCAAAATATCCAGAGAAATGTTTGCAAGCCTGGAAGGTTTAGCAAGCCTCTTATCTGCAAAATCATTCATGCTTTTAAAGACAGAGATTGGCTTTTGCTGCTGGTCAATGCTTAAATGAGCAGCACATCTCTGCAAATTGCTCTATGAACACACACACATGCCAGCACCAAACAAGTGTTTCTCTCCTAGCTGGGAAAGGATGGGTATCAAAATAACAAGAATTTCTTTGGCGTCTTATCCTGTAAGTGAGATACAACAGGAACCTGGTCTTCAAGACTTTTCATGCAAAGAAGTTGTTCAGTAAAATATGTTTATATAAGGAGGAAAGGGCATACTCACTTCCTGAGCAGCACAAAGCATTAGCTAATTTCCTGAAGGTTTGGGTCATTTCAAGTCTTTCACATCTTGAAAGGTCAACAGCTTCAGTAATGGGGAAAAACCCTGGAGCATATGTCTGAACAGCTTTCTCTGCAGAGTGCACACTTGGATGGCATTTATCTTGGGGCTATCAATTTTTACTAAAGATGGCTATAACATCACTTTGCCCTTGCCACATTAGTCATGAAGGACACAGACGACAAAAACATGAGAGCAAATGGACTTGTACTCAGTGCACGCTCCCAAGCCTGTTGTAAACCCCTTGGGATCCTCCTTCTCACACAAGGACACTTCATAGTGTCACAGGGTAAGAAGATAATTCAGGTTGGAGGGGACCCCCAGGAGTCTCTAGCCTAACCTCTTGCCCAAGGCAGGGTCAGCTCTGAGGTCAGAGGCATTTGCCCAGGGCTCTACTTAATCTGGTCTTGAAAACCTTCATGGACAGAGATAGCACAACCTCTCTGGGCAAGCTGTTCCATTACTTGACTGCCTTCACTGTGAAAGCTTTTCCTTACATCCAGTCCAAACCTCTGGTTTCAACTCATTTCAGCTGTTGTGTCTCATCACCCCTTCACACACTGCTGTGAAGAGCTTGGCTCAAACTTCTTGATGACCTCCTTGTAGGCACTTGCAGGCTGCTGCTGGGTTCCTTCTCCAGGCTGAACAAGGCCAGCTTGACCACACCATTGCAGCCATTGCACGGGGTAGCTGTGGCCCACAGCCTGCGATCCAGCCATCTGGGGACACTTATGATGTGGGCATCTTTGGCTCTTTTAACAGGGGTAACAATTCTTGCATAAATCCAGCACAGGAAAGCATCCACATGCCCGGAGTGAGCCAGACATGGAGGTTTGTAGCACTGCCCCTGTACAGCACAACCTGCCAATACCATTTATTTATTTGCCTTAAATAAGGAAAAGAAGCCCAAGAAGGAAACTTCAAGTATGATTCATGCTTTTACATGTTTCAATTTTTTTTTTTTTCTGCTTTAAGTGTAAGTTTGAGATGGGCTTAAAGCAAACTCCCAAAGAAAAATCCTGCTGAATGCCACAGGGGTTGAATTCCACCCCTCTCCATTTCTCTGCCCTCTGTCCTTACGATAAGCTGACCAACATCCCCAGATTTCCCACACCCTAAATGTAGGAGTACAGGCATCCAAATCCACCTCCACAGTCTTTTTTATTTCCAAAGCAGGTCTCTCATCCCAGCTAGCCTTTTTCTTCATGTCAGTCTTTTAACATTTATAACTTAAGCTAAACTAGGTGTTCTCTAACCTCATTTTATTTCAATGCTAATCACATCAGTATCTGCACCCAGGTCCCTGTAGGAGATGGCCTGGAGGGACCACAGAGCTGCTGCCAGCCAACTGAGCTGCAGGACCCATGTTTAGAAATAACAGATCTCTCCACCTGTCTGCTTTAGGAACCACTGTGGAGTCGTCAAGGAACGTAAGTGTCATCTGAAATGCAATCAGAGCGCAACTGCAGTGGACTTAGCACACTGATTGAAACCAAAGCTGAATGCTCTATAGCAACCACTCTGAACGCATCAAGCAGAGACTAGCTTCCATAAAAGCAGCTGGCTGTCCAGTCCTTTTAAAATCAAGCCATTTATTTAGGCACCTAGTTATAAAATTGAGAGGTTTTTTCCAGGCGCTGTTGGCACAGATGTGCATGTCTCAGTGATCAATTTATTTCAATTTTCATTGCAAATCATTTATGCTCATTCTGAAATAAAATGGCCATCAGGCAGAGCGGCAGACTAAGGAAATTACCCAGAACGTGATAAAGAGCAATAGTAGCAGTTAGTATCCACTGCACCAGTGGCAGAACGTGCACACTCAGGTTATTTATGAAGAGGTGGTGCTGTCCAAAGCCCAGCTACCAACACACACATTTTATCATATGCCCCTGATAGTTACAGCTTTTCTTAAATCCGCACCTCCTGGATTCATCAGGATTGAGAGATGTCTGTATTATAAAATGCCCCAATTTCTAAGTCAGTCTTAGGAGTTAGGGGGCGGATACACACATTTTGGACACAGCATCAGGAAAAAAACATAAGGAAATATGTTTTTCAAAATATGCCAGGTATCCCTTTAAGACTACAATTAAGGCCAGATTTTAAAACCACCTCTAGGCAACCTTCAAGTTTTGCAGGCATAATTATGTGTGGATGCAAAGCTAAAGGCTGTTTATGAACAGGAGGCCTTTAATGTTTTATTTTCTGGCTGCATGTCCTGTAGTTTTCTGTATCCTGTTAACGTAGATTTTTTCCTAGCATTAACAGAGACTGCCCTTTGCGAGGTGCTGAGTTATTCCCAAGAAGTGCACTCTGCTACAAAGTGGAATATATCTAGGAACGAAAAGGCTGTAAACAACTTTTTATTCTACTTCCACTGCAGATCTAGAAGGTTCTGTTCAAAATAGCAACTAAACCATGTCTCAGACACACCCTGCTGCAACCAACATGGTTAGTGGCTAGCACAGAGGCCCAGGATTTTTATCAGCATCAGTCTGGCCAGCCTACTGCAATGGGAAGGCAGCTCTTGTCTGGACCTTTCCTGCTAGGCAGCCCAATTCTGGCTGCTCCTGGCTGATAGCCACTCTTCTGAGAGTTTGGAACTAAAGGCATAAAGCAGAATTAGATCCTACTAGATTAGAATCTAATTAGGATTGCTGAATTAGATCCAAGGTAGGATAGTCAAGGTGAGGTACCCTGGGTGCAGTGCTGCCAAGTCAGACATTCTTCTGCCTTATCCATAACCTCATACGAACTCCAGGCCCATAGATGCTGCAGCTAAGGTGACTCTGCAGCAACACAGCTAGAGTCACTGCAGCAGTGGCTACAACAAACTAGGGGTGGGATGGAAAGAACCCATTGCACAAACTCTTGCCAAGTCCATAGGAGCTTCTCTGCAGCAGGTAAAGATCTGACAAAGAACATGGCCTAAGTGAATAGCACAAAGCCGCCCTAGAGATGAGCTATCACCACAGCAACTTGACCACATAAATAAGAAATCCAAGTATGCTCAGTGTTTACCCTCCATCTGCCCATGCTGCCCAGGATGTACCACAGCCTGCAGACATCTCCATCCTCTTCCCCACAATTAGGTGCCAGGATGCAGTTGTCTGCACTGCTGGTGAGCACTCAGTCGAAGCTGAGCAGGACCCTTGTCAGGTTTGAGGGCACACACAGCTTCACGTGTGGAAAACAAGTCAGAGGATGTATAATGCTGAATGCATTCATTTCATTCATGCAGGCCCTTTATTTGGTATATGGGAGAATGGGGACAGACAGATCCATGGAGAAAGGGCCCGATCCTGATGCTGCCTGCAAGAGAAAAGCATCAACAGTGCTTTCTGTAGGCTCTGGCATCCTGAGCTTCCCAGGGAGACCAGGTGCCCCAGTGAAGAGATTTCTATTGCTGAGCCTGGGAGAGATAAATTCACAGCCTGAGCCAGTGTATCAGTGAAATGAATTTTTTGCTATAACATAAAGGTTAAACTGCAATAAAGTTGCCAAGGCATCAATTCAATGATAGAGATATATAAAGGCCATCTTTTTGCTAGAGTAATTTGGCCAAACTGCACAGACTTTCCAATTTATACCAGCAAAACACACAGCCCATGGTGACAGAGCAACATGATCTTACAGTACAAAACCAGTGTTGATGGATAGCTACATGTTGTGGCTACTTGCCAGGCCCTAATTAACCATCTGAGCTACTAGGATGGACGGCTAGGGGCAAAATTATAACTGCCATCATCTCGATATTAGGACTGGTCTAAGTACTTCATTACCAAATCATTACTCTTGGAGACAGCCTCACACAGTGGGAAAATGTTGATTTTATTTAATTGGAACAAAGTTCTATTGGCTGACCCTGGGCTTTCTACTATAATTGATTTTTTAATATCAATATAAGTATATAACCACTTTATTTTATTGCTTGTCTATACCTTGGAGGTTCAATGGCCTAATGTCAGCTTGTACTAGGGGTGCTCTGATCTGGCACATCATCTCTCCATCCTCAGGGATGCACTGGTTAATAAGCTGATTTCACATAGAGGGAGTTAAGTGTTTTTCTCCTGGCATGTGCAAGCTGCACACCGGCACTGATGTGGTCAACACAAGAGCAAGCAGGGACTTGCATGCATTTGCAACACCTATCTTAATGCTGCAGAAGCAATGTTGAGGAGTGAGCTATTCATGCCCAGGGACATGCATACCAAGGGCAGGAAAGCACAGGAAAAAGCAGCCTGTTCCCTGAACCCTGCTTTCCTCTCTGTCCTCTGAGTACCTCCATCCCTGGAGTAAGAGGAGAAAACTAGGACTAATTTGGCTTGCTTATGCTAGGGGTCTGGCGGGCTTGGCCCCCAAGAAGCACCTGTGCTTAGAGGAGAGGGGCCACACGCATTTCTGGTGGGTTTGTCAAGGCTACAGTGGTATGTGCAGCTGATCCTCAGCATCTGCCAAAAGCCCTCTGATTTGGGATTTAACATCAGCTGTTTGCATGACTGGGCTGCAGCTGAGAGATTTCTGGTCTTGTTGCTTGTAGGGGTGTGATAGACCTTAGGGGGAGAAGGAGTAAGAAATGCTGCTGCCCAGGTTTTTCATCTCTTACTTTATGACTTCTTTGTCCTCTGTAATCAGACTAAGCAAAAGGAATTAGTAGTTTTAGGGCCTTGGGCTACCAAAATGACCCTGCCATCCTGATGCAAGCAGGTCAGGCAAGGTGCAGCCAATTCAGCCTGTCACTGTGGTGGATTCCTGCTGGTGGGGCATCCACAGCTCCCTAATGTGCTTGGCCAGGATTGGGCTGACCTGTCCCCACACTCAACCCTAATCTCCCTTGACTTTCTCTTAGCTCAGATCAGAGCAGGATTGCTCCCAGCCTCTCACCTTGCCATCAGTGGTGACTGCAGCAAAGACCGTGGAGGAGTAAGGGGACCATGCAACGTCGGCTACAGCAGAATTCAGGTCATAAATAAACATTGGAGTCCTGTAAAAAAAGACCCAGGGAAAAGAACTCATTTAAACACACACTGCTCTGGAAGTGAAACGTTGAGCTATAAACACTTTGATGCTACAGCGTGTGTGGGAGATGGGGTATTTCTCTATGTCAGATACCAGCCAGACTGAGCCAAAGGCAAAGCAAAGCCGAGCATCACCCCAAATGGGTCAGGATTGGTCCTGCTGTGATGAGAAGAAAGGTAGCATGTTTCTTTCTTTCTGAAAGCATTTTGAAAGCTTCCCCACAATGCACACAGCAAGATGGAGTCTCTCTGATTAATAATCATACGGGAAAAAGTGATTTTCCCTCTCTGGACTTCTGACAACAACATTGAATATTAGAGCAGTATTGGCAACAGGAAATATTTGACTCTGACTGATTTACAACAAAATCAATTTCCTGATTGAAACCAGACATTCCTCAACCACTAACCCTGAACTTCATTATGTATGTTTAAATGTTCCTTCTTTTTTTTTCCCCCTCTCTGGCTCTTGGGAGGTGTCTGCCCCTGAGGCCATAAGCCAGCCCCTGATATTTCTCTATAGCATTGCTCCAGAAGAATAACCCTGCCACAGTAAGTCCTTCCTGAAGAAAGCCAGGTCCAAAGCTAAGCAGTCAGGCTTTGTGCTGAGCTGCACTGCTTGGCAAGTTCCTGCGGCAGCTGATCCTAAATCTTACACCTCATATGTGGGGAGTACAAAACTGAGTCATCAGCCCCAAAACAGAGATAAGAAAGCAATTAGCATCAACCCCTAAGAGGGAAACTGAGACTGAGGTATGAGCAGAGTTGATGTGCAGCTGGTGTGTCAGGCTAGACCTCCCCACCCATGCCAGGACCCAGCAGGACCTACTTGATGGTGTGATCCCAGATCTTGACTGTCCAGTCAGAGCTGCAGGAAATGAAGACTTTCAAGTGGTAGGGATTCCAGCTGACTGAGTCCACAGCCATGTGATGGGCTTCAAACACATCCAGAAATTGGCTTGAATAGCATTTTGAACACTGTAATGGAAAGAACTAGTCAGTAATCAGAGTTAGACCTTCTCCTGGAGCTCATATTCCTGCAGAAGGATGTCTCTCAATACTTGTGTGGCCTGGCAGGCTCTTCTGGGCTGTCTGGGAAGAGGTGGCTGGTACACAGAGGTGCTACAGAAACTAAGTAACTTAACACATGCTATTTCACCCCACTTGCAGGCAACACCAAGCTCCCCTCTGCAATACACAGAAGTGGGAATTGAAGTTGTCTGGTTGGATTTACATCCAGAGCCAGGCCCCAGAGCCCATTCTCCACTGCAGGAACTCCATCGCCTTCCCGCCAGCCGGGGCTCCTGCCGTGCCTTTGTAACAGGCTCTCAGGAAAGGCAGGAGAAAACATCTCTTGTGTTGTTCAGGAGCACACAGCACCATGTGTGTTTGAAGTGTTGCAATTAAAACCTCCAGTAATGGTGCTCTCAGTACAAGAATGACCTATCAGACCCTTTGGCTCTAAGGATTTTGAGAACGTGCCAAAAGTCCATTCCCTGCCATCATCCTGCAAAGCCCACTCTGGGAGCCTGCCCCATCACACAATGCTGCAGCTCTTTCTCTTGTGCCACTCGTGACTTCCCAGTAGGATGTGAGAACAAGAGGTGGGACAGCACTCAGGCATGTTCCTGATGGGCAAGTGGCCCACCCTGTGCCCCAGCCAACAGCAGCCTGTGAACCACGCAAACCCTGCACGTGCATTTTGAGGGACAGTACAGCAGCATCACAGCTGTGGGTGCTACTGAATGGCAAAAATGTAAGATGTGTGCAAGAGCCGAAAAACATTCCAGAGCCTTGGAAAAGTCACTTTGTGTATGAACTCATGAAAGAGGGGAGAAATTACAACCTGCTTGGTTGCACAAGCAGAATACAGGACTCAATCCAGATCCTGTCAGTCCTGTGTACACAGAAAAATTAGGTTATCCTCCCCAAACCTGCTCCCCTCAGAGGGGTCTGGAGGCTTACTTCATTAGCAACAAGGACCTCATCTCACAAGGTAATGGCCTCTTGGTTGTGTTCTCACACACAGGCTGCATCCACACAGCAGGCTGGGGTTGGTTCCAGGATTTCCTGTCGGTCTGCCTCGGTACTGTCTCTACAAGGACTTTTCAGCACCTTTCATTACTCCCTAATGAATACAGCAACACATCATCTGCCTGAGCGGCAGGATTGCTGGAGTGTTACATGACTGTAATCCTTGCAAACCAAAACTCTAACAAATCATAAGACTTAACTGTTTATTACACATGACACTCACTGCCTGGGTACTCAGGCCTGTTTTCTTCCAATGGCCTTGTGCATTGGTGCAGGTGCTGGATTGAGGGTGCTAAACTGTTCACACAGCAGCAGCTCCTGCATCCCTGGGAAGCTTGCTGTGGTAGGAAACAGAAACAAGAAAGTGGCTCATGTCCCACTGAAATTTACTGACAATGTCTATAGCTTCCTAATAGTTTGCTGTGTGCTCTGTCTCTGAGTTACTATCCCTGTCTGTAATTATGGGACTGAAATTTCCTTTAATGGCATGTTTCATAACTTTACTTCATAATTCTTAATGTTCAGCCACCAGGAAAACTGGTACTTGGCTTGTTTTGAAAGTCACTTTGCTGGGAACAGACAGAATGGGTCATGAGTAATTAACACAAGAGAGAAGCTGCTTTACCCATCTGTCCTTCCAAGTATGTGGATTGAAGGTCCCTAATACCTGAGGACTTTGAAGAGTGAGATCCTAACCAGATTTGTCTGCATCCAACAGAACTGTAATGCTCAGCGCTCTGTTTTTAAAGCCTTGTTGAGGCTGAGCCCTTGATCAGTGCAGCTCTTGGGGCACTGGTACAGGAGGGCCTTCGTGCCCTGGCATGTGCTGATCCACAGCACTGGCTTTGCAGTCTGCAAGTCTGGCCCAGAGCTGAGGCCCAAGCCCTGATATGAAAGGGATCTGCGGTTTTCCTGTGAAATCAGCAGCAAAAAGGGTTCTGTATGGTAGATGCCTGGCTCTGTCCCTTGTGAGAAATGAACCCTGCATCCCTGTTTTAGCCTAACGCCATACACCATTCTCTGACAGTGCCTGCCAGCCCCACACCGTGTTCACCACAACATTTGGTATTGTTTCTGATGTGTGAAACAGGGCCATGTTCTTCCCAAGATGCATTTTGAAGAAACACCGCAAGCTTGAGAAAAAGCTCAGAAAGAAGTATGACTTTAGCAAATAAAAAAGCTAACTAGAATGGCTGGCAAAGTCTTTCCCTACTATTCACTTTAAAAACCCTACAGTTATTAGACACATGTCAGGATGAAAACAAAACCACTGGAAAATGTGACGCCTAACTCCTGACAAGGCAGCTTTGAAGAGTATGAGTAGATTCAGGGACCAGGCATTTGTGCACCCTGTCTGATCTTCTAGAGCACTGCTCCAAATTGCTGAGAGTGTTTTTCCCTATTTAAATGGTGGTAGACGTGTGTGAATAGTAAATGGTATTTTTATGATGAGACAGGAAAGCAAGAATGTGTCTATGGCAATACAGGAAACCAGTATGATGATGACTGGTGACAGGGCTACAAAACATAGGGGAGGAATACTGGGAGGAAAGGAGAACTCCAAGGACACAAAACTTATGAATAATCTTCATTAACAGCATTTTAGTTTGCCCTAGGCATTAGCCTGACACAAAACTTCTCTGTGTCCATGGTGAATGGATGGTTGTTAGTGTCATTATAATGTACGGGGCTTCTTTAGTTCACTAACAGAAACACTGAGAATCTAGGCAACATAGAAATAAAAAAAAAATTTTTTTTCAAAGGAGGTTTGTATCTGGCAACAGAAAGAATACTGCCTAATGCTGGCACTGCCAGGCTGATCATGACACCCAGGTGCTCTTCAGAAACCACTGACACAAACATGTCCGGTGCTGTACTGGACAGCGGTTACCTGCAACACCAGAAAGGTCTCCTTGGTTTTTGCTCAGTGCCTTCTCATAGACATCTGTAACAGAAATGCTAAGGTTTGTAGAAAGGCTTATGAAAGAAAACAGAAGCATGTGAATGCATCGGGAGAAACAACAGGAAATGGTAGAAGAAAGAACCTGTGCTAATTGCTGGCAAATACAGTCAGTCAAGTGACAAGGTAACCGGATAGAACAAATAGAAGCCCCAAAGATAAGACAAGGAACAGAACTCAAGCCATAAAATACCCAGACAAGGAAAACAACTTTGCCTAAGACAAAGCAAGACTATACACTGAGGCAAATGATGTCTCCATTACTGAAGGGTCACTGAAAGTCGGAGACTGTCTAGAAACCAATGTCATCATCATTTAAGGAAAACCCAAGAGATGTGATAAGGACTCAACAGCCAGCATCCTTTGTCACCTGTACAACCACAAGAAATCCTGTCCTGACCACACAGATACAAACGTCCTGGTGCTTTGTATGAGAGAATGAGTACGAGTGAAATTAATTTTGTTTAAAATTAGAATCACCTTTTCCTTCAATACAGTCTTGCACTGAGTTTTATTATATTCATTTGTTACACTCTCAAGCAAACTGCCTAGAATGGGAAAAAAACCCTCTCTTACATGAATATGTTCAAATCTCATCACAATTTTTCTGTTGAAGCCCTGTTTATTAAGAAGTAATTCTGACCAAAGAGTTGAAGCCACAATAATGTTTTAATATGAATCTCAGAAGACCATACTTTTTGATACCAAAGCTGAACAATTCCTAAACAGCAAATAAGATATGCAGGGAGGCAGTTTTGCATTACAGAATCATATTAATGCAGAAATAGTTTGTCCTCTACGTAAAAGGGCAATAGATAGGCCTGTGCGTAATTAAGATAATGATTTCTTGGCTTCAGAAACACTATTAACTAAGCCATTTTTAAAAATTCACCGTAATTGTTCTGCAGCTAAAGAATTAAGATATTATCATGCTATTTGTGGGCTTGCCTGGTCTCTGAAAAAAATGCCTCTATGAAAATCACTTTTCAGTTTATTTAATAAATAAACTAAAATTCAGCCCATGTGGAAATCAGCCCATGTTTGATCCCTGATTCACACAGCACGGAAGGAGTCTGTCCCTCTCACTCAACATGCAGTAGCAAGGGCATGCCTGGCACAGAGACCCGAGCAGCTCACTCCTGCTCAGTGCAGCCACAGGACTCAAGAGCTGCTCAAATGGCTGCAGGGCTGTCACTGTCCTCAGCATCCAAGCAGAGCAAGGCTCTGGGAGACAGACGGAACTCCCATAATGGGTTAAAATGTGCAGTGTTTCAATAAAGGGTGTGATGAAGGTGCATGGAGTCCTTGAGAAATGTCTGGAGCAGCAGTTGATCCCAAAATGTTTGAAACACCTTGTAGCAAACTCTCAGGGGACACTAAGGGTGCAAGCACTCTTCCGCCTGTTTTTGTGGATACTACAGAGGCCTGCTTGTGCTAGATGCAAGACTTCTCCTCCCTGTGTTAGCCCATAAAATCTGATGGAAGACTGCCTCTTCCTGCTCATGGGAACACCTGAGTTGCATAGAGCAGCGTTGCACAATGTGGGAGGGGTCCCACTTTTTGCTAAGGTTCACCAATGCAGGACTGTTTTGTTGCTTATGAGCAATCCTGAAATCAGCCTTAGCACCAATAAAAGAGAAGATCCTCCCTAAAAGTATCTCTCTGCATCTGTCCACCCAAGCAGTGGTTAAAATATCTGCATGGCTTCATGGCTGGGATTCACTCCTTATGTTAAAACCCCATCCTAGTTCCAGAAGATCATGCAAAGCAGGAACACCTACAGCTTTGTCAATGCAAATGCTGCCAAATTCTGTTCCTATTCAGTCCTCCATGAAGGACTTCCTTTGCTGTGTAACTCAGCCACGACACCAGCCTGAGTATTTCTCCTGAAGGGTTGTTGATGGCCCTCACCTAATAATGACATCCACTGTCATGCTCTCTGACATCCATCACTCACCTAAGCACAGACAAAGTTAAAAACATGTGGTTCCTTACTGCCTTTTGATCAGGACTAGACACAACAGTACCCAAACAATTTGGAATACTATACCCAGAGTAGCAACTTCTGTGGGCGACCAGCCAACCCAGAACATCTGCCCATGACTGAACAGATGCTTTGTATCCTGAAAGCTTCAATAAAAAGCCATTGCACCTACCTCACTGTCCATTGCCCATCGGCCCAGCCCTCCCACTTCTCCCACCTCCCTTCTGCACCTTTCTTATGTGATGCAAGTGAGCATTACTCAGAAATCCTCCCTAGATACTGCCTTGGCAGAGGGAGAGATTTCAATCAGCATCACCCCTCTGGAAGGGATATGTATTTGTTAAGTCTGTCTTGCCTAAATGATTGATATTGATTTCACAATATGATTTCCTTTGGGTTCTTTTTCTCTGTTTTGTTTCTCTTTTGCAGGCAGGGGGAAGGAGCTTACAGCATCTCTAGAGATGGATGGATGGATCCGCTCTGCATATCAGCCTCATGCTGATGGTCCACCCACCACACTGAAGGGCTGTGGCTACAATATTAACAAAGCCCTAAACCCAGATCAGGGGAATGCAGTGCAAACAAAAGTTATATGAGTAAACAGCTACTGACTTTATTTTCAAGGCTAAATACAGCAGAACTCAAAACTTCCTATTTTTAGCTCGATTTCTTAAGAAAACACATCTGTGTCCTGCTGTCTGCTTGTCTCTCCTCCCAAACAACTTTTGACCTCACTGGCAATTTCAGCCAAAGCTGGCTGCACGTGGGACTTGGCAATATTAAGGTCTTACCCATTGTATAAAAAGGGATCGCCATAGAGTGCAAACATCTGGGCAGTGCCCCCACCCCAGCAAGGGCAAGTAGTGCGTGGCTGCTGCCCTCACCACATAGCTGAAGGTGGCTGTACAAGAGCTCTCAGCTGGCACTGGGCACCAACTGAGGAGGCTGAGGAGGGCACTGGAGGGCACTGTCTGTAGGAATCAAGGGTTATAGCATGGAGGTGGGAGCACTGAGCTGGGGGACAGCACAGGGGTGATCAGAGGGAGGAAGGATTAGATTAGATAGTGAGGAACTGGAGGGAGGGCAAGCAGAAAGTGGAACTGGGGAAAGGATCTGGGATGTAATTGTGGAAGGGAAACACTGCAGGACACCAATGTGTAGAAAGCAAGGCTTCATTAGCCTCACTGCTCACGGGATAACATATCTTAAACAGAAAAGAGATGAGATTTTTCCTGCCATTTCCCCATAGCCATGAGGACAGAGGATCAATGACTTTTAAATTCTGCTCTGATCATAGCACCTCATTTTGCACAGCTGCAATCTGCAAAGCATTCTGGAATATAGTTTGCATGAAAAACATTTTTGCAAAATAAGGTCTTAATTGGGTCTGTGCAGAGAGCTCCCTGCGACCCTGTGTGGCTCTGTGCCCGTCTCAGGCTCACCACAGGGATGCAAGGGCAGGACCAGGCTCTGAAGGTGTACTTTGTTGCTGCCTGAGCAAACAGTTAAGATGATGAACCTGAAAGACAAGCACAGGTCAGGGGATGTAAAACAAGGCACAAAGAAACCATTCTTACCTTATAGATCTTTCCCTCTTCAGTACCAACGAGAAATAAATAGTCTATCTTTTTGTGAAAATCAAACGATGTCCCGCAGCCTGTTAACAGAAGAAAGGTCTGTCAGACAGAGAATTGGTTCATCTGGCCAGCACACGCTCCCTGCCTATGGCATACACACACTGCCAGCGTTTTCAGAAGTGATTTATTAGCCAGAAGCTCCCAAAAGAAATTAGAGCCACCCCTTCTGCAAACACTGTCCAAGCTGTGCCTGTTCCCAAGACCCACAATTTGAAAAGCCAACACAGAGAAAGGGAAAAGAGAACTGGAGGAACTGGAAGGGAACTGGAAGAACAGATTGGTCTGGCATTCACTTTGGTAAGAATTTAAAATGCCTGGTGCAACTGTAAGAGTCATGAGAACGAGGCTCGCCTTCTGTGTGGAAGAACAGATCTTTTCTGTTTGTTTAGGATTCACAAAAATATAAATGGTTTCCCGTGCATAAAAGAGCCCAGAGAGGAAACATCACATCATGAGCCTTTCTCATCCTTAGCTCAGAAGCCATTTAGAAGGCTCCCTTCAGTAAAGCCAATAGCAAAGGATGTGATTTGGGAAGAAATCTTTGGCCAGGTACAGAAGCCCTGAATCGAGCAACATTGTGACCCATGTTTAAACCAGGTGTCAACCACAACAATGACTCCTTGAGATTTTCTGGCTTCTGCAACATTATCCAAGACAATTTGCATGGTGGTGAAAGAAAATTTTAGCAGGGTCCTTGAGCAGAAGATGGAATGTCTGCTGAGTGCCAGAGCAGCTTGGGACTGTTGACCAGCAGGGACAACCAATCAACAAACAATCGACAGGAAACAGGAACAAGCAGACAAGGCTCAGAAGCACATAGTTACAGAGAACTTGCTGCAAGGGCAGCTGTCTTAAATGTTGTGTCTTAAATGTTGATAAAATGTAGTCCTCAAAGGAATTTTTAAGGTCATTTCAACCCTGTAATACTGTCTGCATTTTTAACATTTAAATAGATTGTTAAATATTCAAGACAAGTCTTTGAAAATCCATTTTCCAGCAACACTAACAAATAATCCCAAAGCCCCTGGGAGTTCTGCAGTGTACTGCTTTAGCTGGTCTCTTTCAACCTATGGGGCAATGCAAACCTTCTCACAAACAAATTGTTCAGCAGTTGCTAGCCTAGAAACACAGCAATCCTTAAATGCAGAGCAAGTGCCTTCTCCAAACCCAGGCCACAGCTTCACAGCCAAAAGCAGGTGCAGTAGGATGATTAGGGGATTTCTCAAGGCTCCCTGTGTAGCCCAGGACCTCCAGAGCTGACTCATCCCATCCTATCTCAAACACAGGATGGTCAGGATGAAGGGATTCAGCCTAGAAGGACTGCACTGTCTCCAGCTTGTATGGAGGGAGCCTAACCTAGTAGCTCAGAATAGATGCTGTGCTTTTAGAGAGCCAAAATATATTGAGGCACATGTCACCACTGGCTGGATGAGCTGTGCACCCAGAGAAGTGCAAAGGCAGCTTTTAATCTTGATTTGGCCAGTCCAGATCAATGTCTGGTAGGAAGAACAAAACTGACTTAGTTTTGACAAATACAGGTAATGCCTATGCCTTGTTCGCATTGGGATATCCCAGGAAAATGGACGTTTTTTGAATTAATGTTCATCTTTTTCTTCAAGTAAAGGCAAGATGTAACTTGACTCAAGAAAGTCAAGAAAACTTGACTCAATTAGTGGCCATTGCTCCAGACAGACTTTCCAGTACCACATGATGAAAGCAAGGAGGCGTAACCCTTCTTTAGCTCCTTTCCATCTCAACACTCCACTCCCAATTTAATTCCCCAGAATGACTGATTAGAGGCTTTGTGTCAGTATTAATCAGCATGGCAAGGACTTGGGCTCCTACCAAGTGTCTGCAGCTGCAGCCCCTCTGGCCCCTGCACCGTTGTTCCCTCTACTGACAGCTTGATGACATCTGTATGAACCAGCTCATTCTGCAGGCAGAGAAGATTCCACATGAATAACAGGCTTTACAGCAACAATACAGAGACATTCAGTACTTTGAAATGGCAAATTTTATGGAGGAATTTTAAAAAGCTGTCCAAAAGTTGCTTAATGTTTCATGCTCGCAGTTGGCAACTTGCTAACATGCTGTTTTACATAAAACCTCCAGGAAACTCTTGCTTTTGTGCACTGGTACTGAGAGCCACTGGTACATCACCCAGACACATGCATCTGACCCGGAAAGCTTTGGGTTTCAGGGTCAGTGGTTTTGGGTGGAGGTAGACACCATCAGCTTAAATCATCGTGTTAAGTGAAATCACCCTGCGTGGTTTAATATGGGTATTGCATTATTATCATGGAGCCAACTAAAACCCACACTAATGGATCGTAACTTACCACCTTGCCAGTCTTTGCATCTTACGATCTTCCTGTTATCCCCAGAGCAGCCTCAGTTCCCAACACTCACAAACTCATGGGCTGTGAGATTCAGATAACAACATCATCTAGCAAGCAGCTCCCCCAGGGGAAAGTTCCCAATGTTGCTGTTATCAGCAGAGCTCTAAAGAGCAGTCCACAATACTGCTGTGCTAGGTGCTGTATGAACATGGGGCAAAAAGGCTGGGTCCCAAAGAGTTTATAGTTGAGGTGGGAGACAGAAGACAGATGAAAATAGGCATAATGTGGGTGAGTATGAGGAAACGATGAGAGGGCAAAGATCCATTCTTAGACTAGCTTTGGGAATTAAAATACCACTGCAGAATGGAGTTGATTTTGAATATGAGAACACCCTGGGGTTCATAAAAAGAACAAAGAACTGAAGATTAAATCAGTGAGCAGTGTGGGCTGAGGACTGGATGTTTTCATGAATCTGCAGATTTCCCACTGGAGCACCGTGAGAACAAAATATAACTTCTTAGCTCGGTGAATTAAGCTTCAGTTGGAGCTCCTCTAAGTCCAGAGCAGGACTCAGGTGGAAAAAGATTCTGCCTGGCAAAGTCAATCCCAGGCCTGGAACTGCATGTTAGGGAAGGTGGGAGAAGACTTTGTGAGCATCTGTTCAGTCCTGCAGTTCAAGGGAGACAGTGTTCTGTAAGACATTTTTATCATACTTTAGGGGTTCAAATTTACAGAAGGATCAAGAAAGGTCAAGCCCCATAAAATAATGTACTTCCTTCTCACTGATTTGCACCGCTGCGCACCCACGTGCCCTGGTCTATCGATGGCAGTAACTGTTCTCTGAGAGAGCAGCAAGAAGCAGGACAAGACTCCTGCAGCCTGCAGAGTCCTACCTTCTGTTAGTGACTCTTCTTGCAGCACATGGGTTACATCAAGTCCCATTCAGTGAGTAAAGGCAGGAGTGATACTAAGAAAGAGGCCACATAGGATGGTATATGCATACAGGAATTGGAAAGAGCAGTGTCCAGAGCATCTGGGAACAGAGCATATTCCATGTGCCACTCACTGCCCATCCAAACAGGAGTGCTGATGGGCTGCTGGGACCACAGTCAGGACATGCTGAGCAGGCACGTGCCTCTGCTTAGAATCCCAGGTGTGCCTGCTCTCCAGAGCATCTACCACATCCAAGCCATGGCTGATGGTCTCATGAGTCTGGTCTGAAAAGCAGCTTTGGAGCTGCCTGCGGCTAATCATGTTAACACACCCGGTGTGTCTAACAGAGGTCAGATGAGTGATCTGGGCAGGCCCAGACATGTGCTAGCACACCTACTCTCTGTTCTAGTAGAAAGGCAAGCCACACTTTGAGAGACTTACTCTTTAAGCACACAACTTTCTGCAGCCTTTATCTGAAGATGCCTCCAAGCACCTCCACCTGGCTGAGGCCTCTGTGGACAGCTTCTGTAGCCTCTCACCTTCACAAAGGATCTTACCCGTGCAGACTTCCCTGTTGTGCTGCTTTTATTTTGTACCCACATTTGCAGTCTGGAAAACGCATCTGTTCCTGGGGCTGTTTGTCGCCAGAGCCATTCACGTATTCCTCTGGGTAAACAGGCTGACAGTTTGGACTTCCAGGAATACTGAACAATAATATGTTGCTTCTGTCTAACAATTGTAAAGCACTTTGTAAGCATTAGTGAATTAGGCCTTGCAGCTGCCTGTTTCCCTTTAGTTGTTATTAGCCTCAAGTGATGAAGGAGGCCCAGAGCTGTTCAGTAATTTAGCTCTAGGTCACGTAGGAAGGGTGAACTGTGACTGCTAATCAAACCTGGGATTGCTGAGGGTCAGCCTGAGAAGCAGTGCCAGGCTGCATCCCAAGTGATTCCTGGACATAGCTCTGAGACCGCTCCTTTTTTTGACAGGCAATGTGTGTACCCAAGGTGGAAGAGTCATCCAGCTGTAGAAGTCCTGCATCCTTCCTCACCGTTTTACACCTTCATGATGACCCAAAACCAAGCCAAGATGATAGCCTAAGCACACACAGCTCACATGCTGTCTCAGGAAGTTTGTCCAAAGTGATAGAGCCCATTTCTAACAGAGACAACCACTATAGTCAAGGCAGGTCAACTGTCACTGGCTAATATTTGATAACTCTTCCATCCAAATTTTGAGTGTGGCTTGCCAAATATCCAACTGGAAGTAAGAATGAATTTATTCACTTTCTGCTCTCAGCTTTGGAAGTGTCAAACAGCTATCAGTGTTTGAAGAAGCTTTACTTCTGGATAGTCCTGTCAAAAAAATTAACAAAGCTCTCTCTCATTTGTTCCCTATTTGCACTATGGATTTGTAGAATAGAAGACCTCTGGTGTCTCTTCAATTTTATTCTAAATAAAACCCAAAGGTAGCTCTTTTGTAAAACTGGAATTCAAGCAGATTGTCCATTTCTCCTTGCTGGCTAAACCCCCACAGATTGTAACAAAACACCCTTTTCCTTCTGTTTCTTGCTTACCCTGTTGAATCTCCATCCAAAAAAAGAAACCAGACAGCACCTAAAATGTTGCTGTTTTCTACCCCTGCTTGCTAAGTACATACCAGCCCTGGCAATTTCAGAGGTAACTTCACTTAAAAAAAAATCTTAAAACAGTGCTTTCCACATGGGTGTGGCTAAGTTTGGAACAGAAGTGCAAGGAGTAAGTAGAAATGACATCATGCTAAGCAGATGCAG
This sequence comes from Gorsachius magnificus, assembly GCA_034008185.1. Lineage (NCBI taxonomy): Eukaryota > Metazoa > Chordata > Aves > Pelecaniformes > Ardeidae > Gorsachius > Gorsachius magnificus. Next base: position 10,714,134 of record CM067109.1, on the reverse strand, counting down.
GTCTTAGAAGTCACACCAAGGGTGCTTAAGTAGGCATATCAACATGCTCAAGGGACAGAAAAAAACAGCTTACAATGTGGGAACGCAGGTAAGCACAGATGAATCACAGAAATGTTGCAAAAGGCCCTCTACTAGATGAGTTGCCATCAGAGTCCATCTGTAAGCTCTTAGGTCATCCCAGCTGTGGCATTTCTCTGAAACGCGAGGCTTAACTCAGTGTTTCTTGCCTCCTAACTGGAACAGGCTGAGCACACTCAGTTGCTGGGGGTCAGCCCATAGGTGTAACCTGCCAAGGCACCTCACCTGGATGTGTTTAGCTGTGGGTGTGTATTACCCACTTCAGCATAAACCTTTTGGGCATTTCTATCTAGGAGATAAAACAGGAACTGAGTGCTGGGACAATGTTAGCCTGCCCCTGTCTAGGGACCTCTGAGACCTCTTTTGGGAAAGGGACTTGAAACAAACTTAAAGGAAGGATTTTTACATCTAAAGATGCATGTATGAACCTGGAGGAGTTTATAAAAAAGAACTTAATAATCAATGCCATCTGCATGTGCCTACCATGTTCATTAGAAGAGGCTCCCACTCCTGAAGTGAACATGAAACTAAAGTTGTACATATAATGTTAGACATGAGTCCTTGCCCATGGCAGCAAGGCCTAAAATTTTCAGAACAGACAAGCCTTGAATAGCTTGGTATAACAGGTTGAAAAAATGACCATCCAAGGTGTAAAGAAATTTCTTTGCTTGCTGGGGAATAATGGGACAGCTACTTCAAACTCATATTTAGGGCAATTAAATTATTTTTTAAGTAAAACATTTTGAAACTTCAAGATATAAAAACAAATAGCCAACAGAAAACACGTGTTGAGATTCAGAGACATAAATCTAAGGGTCATTTCAGGACAGCAATGCTGAGTTTTTATCAACATACATACTCCAAAACAAAAAGTGATCAAAGGCAAGGCATGTAAACAAGTTAACAGAGGTTGTCTTGAGTGTGAGCTGGTGATGTCATAGCAGGGGGAAACCCTCTGCCTGCCTGATTGCATGTTGCCATCCCACTGAAAATGAGAGCTTATTCTGCTACTTTGGCCACAAGGGGGGAAATTAGCACCTTCCCTCTCCCATTCTGAATTGCAAACTGTAGGGGATCATTTTGGGGGTGAGAGTCTTGAAGCTGGGGAAGAAAACAGATTATTATGCTCTGTCTGTGGGTGACCCTCCTGGGACAAGTAAAGTTTCAGAGCAAGGGCCAGTCTTGAATTCCTGCAGCTGCAAAGCAGGGAAATGATCTCTCATACTCAGGCCTATGTGGTGCTACAGGTGCAGGCAGGATGAAGGTTAGGTGCTGAGCAACAACTGATTCTGCTCATTTCAAAGTTTAACATGGAGCCCCAGACCCAGCTGTGACTGCACCTCCAGTCTTTTGCTGCCTTCAAACTTGACTCATTATAAATAAAAATAAAAATAATGCATCACTGAACTTTGGAGGCAATTGGTTATAATTTGGCTGGGAAAAGAAATTGCCACCTACTGTTTACCTTAACTAAAGTCCATGAAACAATCCGCCCATCTGAGGAGACAGAGAAGAAATTCAAGTTGTTGTCCATGTCATCCTTCTGCCACTTGACCTTAAAACAAGAAGACAGTCCCAGTCAGCACAGGGCATTCAGCATTTAGCAGGACAGAGTCCTATGCCCTCAGCAGGGTCTTCTGAAATCCTTCCTCAAGAGCATCTGGTTTCCACCCCAGAGGCCTGCTGGCACATAGCACATGTGAACACCCTTATCTCCACAGGCAGTTTCAGAAGTGCCCTCAGTGCTCCCGTCTCTCACTTTCCTGCAGGGATGCTCCAGAGAGGGGGAAAAGCCCCCCACCTGGGGACTCTGCACCTACCCACAGCCATCTCCCCCAGCAGCAATAGGAGAATTGCCATCAAGAACAGGCCTTGTGAGGTGTCTGAGCTACGCAGCGCTCTGCACTACGGCACAACACCATCTCAAAGATCCGTAAGACAACTCCAGACAACACCAGCAGTGCCACGGAGAGGTCCCCAAGACACCTGAGTACATCACTGACCCTGCACAAACTAACCCCTTCCCATTTGGCTAATTACTGCAAGTACGGTGCCATATGGCTACCCTTCAGCCAGGCAACCTCAAATTAACTTTCTGGCCCTATGTGGGGTGCAGACAAGCCCTTGCAGGCAACGTGTGACATGGGTCCTTGGGGCACTTCTGTTTCAGGGAGATGAAAACGTCTCCATTAAAATTGAAATCCTCCCTACACCTTCAGAGCATCTGTCTGCCTGGTAAGGAGATTTGCCTTTTGACTGTGACAGCTCAGCGGGAGAGATTAGAACTCAGATAAATGGCTTACAGTTTAGAAGAGACATTTCAGTTAGACCAAAAGCGTTAAGAACGCTCGATTTTCAGATCTGGGAATTCAATCAGACTGAAGGGAAAATGATGACTTGTCACTGGGCCTGTCAGCACACACTCCTGTGGGCATCCGTCAGTTCAGGATGGGGACAGGCACTTCAGTAGGTTCTGCTGAAGTTTTCAAAGGTATATCTGTTCCTGTCCAAGCAGCGCAGCAGATACATTTCTCTAAACATCATCCAATAAACATGATAAATGGGCATGATTATCCTAGAGCTTATCAAATACTCTTTCTATGACCAGCTATTTATCTGGTACCTATTCCAGAAAACAAGTGGCATTCTCAATGCTTTAATTACACAGATTGGGTATTCTGATGATACTTCCTTGGGAAAAACAGTGTTAATTCTGTTTAGCAAAATTGTTTATACTGTGAAGTTCTGTGGAGCATGAAAATTCAGCAAGAGTAATTAATTCTCCAGTGAACAGGTTTCCTATGTATAACACACTATTCTGAGGAAGGAAAAATAAAATGTAAAAGGAGTCCATCTGAGAATACATCAAAATGTCAGTTTCATGTCCATAAGGTGCAATTTAAAGAGTCCTGAGTGGCATAAACCTTTGAATATCCTTGCACAGGAGAGATTGTAAGTCTCCAAGTGGAACCACTTCTGCTATCTGACATTAAAGGAATGGTGTAATTCAGTATGGCCCAGAATAAAATGGCTAACAATAAAAAGACAGGTTCAACAGCACATATGGAGAACAGTAATTTCCAAGGCTGGCCATCACGCACAAAATGTGCTGGGTATATCTCTTCCAGGAACACCTCCCTGGGATCATGAGCTACTGCTGACAATGATGGCCACCAGCAGCTGCTTCAGATGAAGGGACTGGTGTAGTGAGGAGTTTTAATTCAAACTGAGAAATGTAGAGTTCAGGGGAACTGGTTACAAACACACATTCAACGTGTCCCATGCTGAGCACAGAAAAAGGGTCATGTTTCAAATCAGAGCTTTTTAAAATGCCACTCTAAAATTGTCTGACAGTAAGATGTTTTTATTTCTATGTCCAACACAACTCTCCTAGAACTCATGTTCTTCCTCTTCAGTCTAGTTTCCCAAATATTTGGGGAAAAACAGTCACACCTCCCAGCCTTCCTCTAAGGCAAACTTACTTTGCTTGAAGTAGGGGAAGCTATTTCTTAAGGCAGTATCTCATATGAAAACACTGTGCAAATGTTTTGCCATTTAAACCTGGGAGCAGTTAGCACAAGTGATCCTCTACTGGGACAGGACTACACTGCAAGAAAAGGGGCTCTCCAGTACCTGAAATCTGCAGCCTGAACCCAGCAACGCCCTGAGCTGCACGTGGAAGAGAAATGCAGGTGACGCATACCTGTGCTGCAGTCAGCATGGGTCTGAGCCGTCCTGAAGTCTACAGCCACCATCCAGGCTGCTTACACAATGCACACGCTTGCTCCAGACCCTCTCTGAAAGGAGAGCCCCAGCTTGCCCTCTATCAGAGTGTACATGCAGGCACTCATTACTGAGCTCTGCTCAAGCTGTGCAGGGGCAGCTGCAGCTGAGTTCCCAGCTCCACTCTTGCCAAGTACAGTGCAGACATTTTGCACCCGAGCTAGAGCCAAGTGACAGCCCATCACACCAGTGGAAAATACACGCATGAAGGCTCAGTCGCTGGAGTCAACCCCGGTCACCTTGTGCAGGCACAACTCCTGAGTCCTCGTGTCTACACTAACACAATGTGTTGCAGGAACCTCGTCTGGCGGTGACCAACAACATAAGCACTGTCATGAGCTCATGGTTTTTTTTTTCCCAAGACAATTCCTTTCAGCATTCCCCAAGCAAAGAACTTTTCCCCAGGGTTTTCCTACTCCATATACCCTCTCCCTGATGGAGATCTATTCAAGTTTTCTATGATCAGTACTCAGTCAGGAGTCACAACTACTTCCTTTCATCCGTTACACAGGCAGGTGGAGTCATCAGCCCCCAAAAGCAAGTAGGCTGATTTGCTTGGGGTACTCTTGCTCCTACATTCAAAGCAGCCAGCAGTACCTGAGTTAGGTATATCCTGTAGACAGTTTGAACACAGTCCCTCAAAGGGCATCAGGATCTGCCCTCAGATGACTGTCAGGAGCTCTCAGTGACGCTATCTTGAATTTTGACCTGCTCAGAACGCTGGTTGGGAGAGTCCCTTGGGAGATAGTCCTGAAGGGCAAAGGGGTCCAGGAAGGCTGGGTGTTTTTCAAGGAAGAAGTCTTAAAGGCACAGGAGCAGGCTGTCCCCATGTGCCGTAAGACGAATCGGCGGGGAAGACGACCGGCCTGGCTGGACAGAGGACTACTAGTGCAACTAAGGGAAAAAAGGAGAGCTTACCAGCTCTGGAAGAAGGGGCAGGCAACCCAAGAAGAGTACAGGGATCTTGTCAGCTCATGCAGAGAGGAGATTAGAAAGGCAAAAGCCCAGCTGGAATTTAACCTGGCCACTGTTATAAGGGATAATAAGAAGAGTTTTTATAAATATGTTAACAGCAAAACGAAAGCCAGGGAGAACCTCCATCCACTAGTGGATGCAAGGGGGAACATTGCCACTAAGGATGAGGAAAAGGCTGAGATACTCAACGCCTTCTTTGCCTCGGTCTTTAATGGCCTGACAAGTTATCCCCAGGGTACCCAGCCTCCTGAGCTGGAAGATGGGGACAGAGAGTGGAATGAACCCCCCTTAATCCAGGAGGAAGCAGTCTTTGACCTGCTATGCCACCTGGACATCCACAAGTCTATGGGGCCGGATGGGATCCACCCAAGAGTGCTGAAGAAGCTGGCAGAGGAGCTTGCCAAGCCACTCTCTATCATTTATCAGCAGTCCTGGAGAACAGGGGAGGTCCCAGATGACTGGAGGTTGGCAAATGTGACGCCTCTCTTCAAGAAGGGCCGGAAGGAGGATCCGGGGAACTACAGACCAGTCAGCCTAACCTCGGTACCGGGGAAGATTATGGATTTGGGTGCTCACCAGGCACATGGAGGACAATCAGGGGATCAGGCCCAGTCAGCATGGGTTCACGAAAGGCAAGTCCTGCCTAACCAACCTGATTTCCTTCTATGACCAGGTGACCCGCCTGGTAGATGAGGGAAAGGCTGTGGATGTTGTCTACCTGGACTTCAGCAAAGCCTTCGACACCGTCTCCCATAGCATTCTTGTGGAGAAGCTGGCATTTCATGGCCTAGATGGATGTACTCTTCGCTGGGTTAAAAACTGGCTGCATGGCCGAGCCCAGAGAGTCGTGGTGAATGGAGCTAAATCCAGTTGGCGGCCGGTCACAAGCGGTGTCCCCCAGGGCTCAGTTCTAGGGCCGGTCTTGTTTAATATCTTTATCAATGACCTGGATGAGGGGATTGAGTGTGCCCTCAGTAAATTTGCAGATGACACCAAACTGGGTGGGAGTGTTGATCTGCTGGAGGGGAGGAGGGCTCTGCAGAGGGACCTGGACAGTCTGGATCGATGGGCCGAGGCCAATTGTATGAGGTTCAACAAGGCCAAGTGCTGGGTCCTGCACTTTGGTCACAACAACCCCATGCAGCGCTACAGGCTTGGGGAAGAGTGGCTGGAGAGCTGCCTGGTGGAAAAAGACCTGGGGGTACTGATTGACAGCCGGCTGAATATGAGCCAGCAGTGTGCCCAGGTGGCCAAGAAGGCCAATGGCATCCTGGCCTGTATCAGGAATAGTGTGGCCAGCAGGAGTAGGGAAGTGATCGTGCCCCTGTACTCGGTGCTGGTGAGGCCCCACCTCGAATACTGTGTTCAGTTTTGGGCCCCTCACTACAAGAAAGATGTTGCGTTGCTGGAACAGGTCCAGAGGAGAGCAACCAAGCTGGTGAGGGGTCTGGAACACAAGTCGTACGAGGAGCGGCTGAGGGAACTGGGGTTGTTTAGTCTGGAGAAAAGGAGGCTGAGGGGAGACCTGATCGCCCTCTACAACTACCTGAAAGGAGACTGTAGCGAGGTGGGGGTCGGCCTCTTCTCCCTGGTAACAGATGATAGGACGAGGGGGGAATGGCTTGAAGCTGCGCCAGGGCAGGTTTAGGCTCGACATTAGGAAAAACTTCTTCACCGAAAGGGTTGTCAGGCTCTGGAATGGGCTGCCCAGGGAGGTGGTGGAGTCCTCATCCCTGGAGGTCTTTAAAAGAAGGATAGATGAGGTGCTTAGGGACATGGTTTAGTGGTGGGATGGCAGTGCTAGGTTAATGGTTGGACTCGATGATCTTAAAGGTCTTTTCCAACCGAGGTGATTCTATGATTCTATGATTCTATGATTCAGAAAACAGAAGTTGGCACTTAATACTTCCAATTTTCCTTCAACACATCTGACACCTTAATAGTGTTTGTGATCTTTTTTCTCCTGATCTCTGAATCCCATAAATGCTTATTAGAGTAATTAGCCTTCATGATACTGCAATCAAATCGGGCATCTGCTCAGAACTGGCCTTTTCTCTGCTCCCAGAGGCCCGTGAACGTGCCAGAACCTCCTGTCATTAGCAGTACCCGTGCTATGGGGGTACTGACAAGAGAACCAGGCAAGTGTGTGCGTAGTGGCAAGAAGTTAATTCTTTCCTGAAGCATGTGATAATCAACCCAGGATTTTGGCTGCATGAGACAATTTACAGCAACAGTTCAATTAGGATATAGTAAGAATAAAGAACCACATGAGAAAGGAAAGTGTGTGCAAACAGCGGAAAGGACACAAGTAAACATGGAGCAGCAAGTCATTTGCTGTGCCTGACCATGACAGGACCTGTAATAAAATCAAGGATCCGCTGCAATTTTTTCAGTATGATCTTCAACCTGACTATTCTTGCAGTGCAAAATCAGTGTGTGAAACTCACTGCTGTTAGAAGAGCCTACCACTACTTAATTTTTATTTCTTAAAGACTACTTATAAAGAAGTCAAGACTATTTATAAGCCTACTTGTTCATAGAAAAATAAAGATTAAAACCTGCATGTTCACTGCTTTGTACAGCAGGTTAGCAGGGCAATAATCCATTCATTCTTAGCAAGGGAATACTATCAGCTTTGTCTATGGCAGCTGGTAATGGCTCCTGTCCAGCACGAGATTAGACCATTTATCCAATCTGATTTAAAAATTCCTGTGTTTCTGATGTCATACCTAAAAAAGAAATAATGTTTGATCAGTTTTCATGGCACAGAGGCTGTTAGTCATGCACTGACAGAATACAACTGGTCAAAATCATCCTGTCCGTGAGGCTGACTTGAGGGCTTTGCAGGCAGCCACAGGCAGGATCTGCCTGCCTTTCCTGTAAGGTGACACCTGCTATTGCAAACACAGATCCCTCCGGCTGGCCCTCAGCTTGCCAAACCTCAGCTGTGGGGTGCCACATGCAACACAGGCACACTGACTGATGAGCCATTCCTTCCCTTCCTATTAATTATCCTTCAAGGAGCATTGGAGTACCACGGCCCTGCTGACAGTTGCCCTAAGTGAAATAACAGCATTTTGATCATTCGGTGCCTAAAAAATTTAATAAAGTCTGCTACAGGTAGAGAAAAGGAACGGCAAAGGCATTATCAAATCCCCAGATCATCGTTACACGAACTGGCCAAGTAAGATGCTCAGATCACTCCAGCAAGCAAACTCCTTGGGCTGCTGAGGAAAGTCCCTGCCAATATGACCTGGAGACAAATTCTGTCCAGTGCCAACCTAGCAATCAGTACAGCCCTAAGCAAAGACATCATAGCAATGCAGGATTTGGAGGAACCCAGAAAGGATATCTATTCTGCTCTGAGGCAGGATCAGACACACCCCTACCACTGGTGACAGTTCACATAGGCTGTTCTCACAAGCTTCCAACAACAGGCACTCAACATCCTCCCTGTAGATATGTCAGTGCTTAATTGGCCTTATACACACGATTTCCTTTACCAGAAGTCAAGCCATTACTCCTTATCATCTCCCCAGTGGACACAGAACAATGGTTTATTCCCCTTTTTGTACCAGTCTTCAAATGGGCAAGAAAAGGTTGCTGTGTCACTGCTCCTTTCTTTTTTTTCTCAACCCAACAAAACTAACTGCTTCAACCATTGCTTCCAGGTCCTGCTCTCCAAGCCTTCAGCATTCCTGTTCTTGCCTTCAGCCCTTCTCTGCAGCTGCAAAAATATGGTACAGGGCCACCCTTAGGAACTAGCAGACGGGAGTTACAACCTGCTAATACATCAGAATGTCACATGTCTTTGTGCAACAGTAATGCACTGCTGACCATTGGCAGTGATCTGCTATACTCTCCCCTTCCAGCACCCTGCTGCCTACACAGTCATCCCCTGTTCCATACCTGTGCATTTAATTTCTGCTTTCTAAACATAGTATTTGCTCTTGTCTTTATTGGACTTCATCACATTGATTTGGGGCCTTTCTTCCAATTTATCAAGATAGTTTTGAACATAATCATGTCCTGCAAAGTCCCTTGTCCTCCCAAGGGGGCTTCCCTGTTCTGTAATTGGAGTTGTTAATGAAAGTATTGATCAGAAGAATATCAGGGCTGACAGCTGGAGGGTCTCACTTCAAGCACCTTCAGAGCATGACAGCAAGCCCTAGATAACTGCTTTTTGAGCAGTTGGCCTGAGCCACTCAAGCAGGATCTTTACAGTGATTTTACCTAATTCATATTTCTCTACTTTGGTAGAACGTAGATCAAAAGCTTTAGTCAAGTCAAGATGAATAGAGGTGGTAATCTTGACTGCCTCCCCCTTCTTCATGAGGCCTATTTCTCTGAAACAAAAGGAAGAAAAGAAATTATACTGCCTTGACAATTTATTCTGGACAAATCCATGTTGGCTTCTCTGAATCACCTTATTATCTAGACATTTACAAATAGTTTTGCCATTTGTTCCAGTGTTTTTCCAGTCATCAAAATTGGTCTGGCTGGTCAGTAATTCCCTAAGTCCAACCCTACCATTTTCCTCCAGTTATTTTTTCACTTCTTCCAGCCCTTTGAGACCTTTCATCCCTTTCATGGCCATGCTTGTCCCACAGGCCAGAGTGCAGCCTGATGCACTGCTGTGCTATCATCCATACTTTGAAAGTCCCCGTGGCTGGTTTAGGATGCCTCTAGCCTGGATGAATTGTCCATACACTGGTCTCTGGGCCTTGGTACCCTGTCCATGCCACTGTGCTTCCTGCATGCAAGGACAGTCCCTTTGAAGAAAGCACCTGCAGAAACCTCTTTTGCCAGACATTGGCTCTAGAGCATCACTGAAAAGTGTTTGGGGATTGATGACTTTATATGTATCACTATTCCAGCCTGCCCACGTCACTGGTATGTGAATGTGTGTGAGCCCACAGGCAATAGCAGAGTGATGCTTCCCATCATCCACGCCCCAGAGCACACCCCAACCCCGCCTTTGAGTCAAGGTACTCAATCATCTCGGATCCTGTAGACGGGCTTGCACATAAACACCAACCGCTGCTTAAAATACAGGATGGATGTAGCCTAAAAACTCCCTAAAATGCTTGCTGATGGTCTGAAATTACTCTGGCTACTTCTTTAAGTACTCCAGGGTATGTTTAAGCTGATCTTGCTGATGAGCAAGAACCTGTCTCATCTAAATATTCTTTAACATGCTCTTTTCCTATTCTGACCTGTGCTTTCATCCTCTTGTTACATTAATCATACTAAGCAGCCAGTCTCAGACTCTTATTATAAGATTAAACAATACAGCATCAAATTTTCATTCTTCTCCATACCACGCAGTATTAGCTGAAAGCTTGCTTTAGTAATGAGACTATATTCTTCATCCATTAACTTTTAATACACTTCTCAAATATTTTCCCCTTCCCTTTTATGATCCAGGATAATCACAGCTCATTTTGCACCTTCACTTTCTCTGTATTTATTTGTCTTTGTGCTTTTCTGTAATACTCAGCTTTAGACACATGTCTTTGTTTCTGTGCTTTAAGAGTTTCTTTGTAATTCACTGCTGAGCTCTAGATGCAGCCCTATGAGCCCCTTGAGCTATGAGCTTGCCATTCTGCCCAGCCCAGCAGCTCAGGGAGTTCACCCATCTGGCTCTGTAGCTGAACACAGCCACAGTATCTTGCAGGAGTCCAGCTGTGCATCACGGGAGCACAAGTGCTTCCCACCCTCCAGGCTCTCCCAGCCACCCTGTTTTCCCCAGGGGCACACAGGGCTAAATAGGGAGATTTGGACACTTCTCCTTACACTTACACTGGCTGAAGACTTTTACTCCAGGCTTCCCACTGGCAAACATCTGCTCCTTGAGCAAGCATGCAAACACAGCGAGGGAATCAGCCCGCAGCTCGCTCTAGCTGTGCCTGCCCTGGCAGCAAAGCACAGACACAAACCCTCTGTCAAAACCACATTTCCCCAGCGCCGTTACGCACAAGCCTGGGCCAAAGCAGAGCACCAGCAAAGTTCTGGGGCTCTCAAGGTAGAAGAGCTGAACACGTGCTGTGATTTAACAAGGGCACAAACTCTCACTGATGCAGTTTGGCTGAGGTCACCAGCTGACAGATGAACATAGTGTGGATGCTTGCAGACCAAACTCCAACCAGGAGTACCCACTCAAACCTGGACGTGTTAGTCCAACAGTGTCTGTGCAGAGGATACTTTCCATTTTGCTGCTACCCTGTTTTTTAGTCTGCCTCAGTATCGTGCTGAGGGCTCATGCTGAAGTGCTGATGTGCGATAAATTGCTCCATAGGTCACATCTTCTGGGGCCAGGCTGATCTCTCCTGTGCTCCGGAGTGAATATTCTCCTGGACTCCCCTACAGCAGTCTCCAATTTGAGCTAAGAAGCAGTTCTCATTTCTTCCCTCTATCTCCTCCAAATGTGTTTCTTGTTGGTTCCTGCCAGCTGCTCTCAGCAGAATGGCATTCAGAAACATCAAGTCATTACCAGCAGAGAAGAAAACTTTCACGTTCTCCTCCCATTAATGACAAATTGTCAATTTTTTGCTTATTCCCCTCCCTGTGTCTCTTGCCTCTGCTGTTTGCCCAAAGGATCTGCTGCGGTGAAAATCTCCTAAGACAGTCAGCTGAGCCTGAGTCCTCTGACTTTCTGTTTTGCTGGAGCAAAGAATTTGTCCCTCCTTGCTGCTGAGACAAAGCAATGGTTCTACAACACGGTCCCCAAATGCCCTCCATCGAGCACATAGCCAGCTATTCTTCATTTGCTGCTTATCATGCACCCAGCCTGGCACCATAAGTGGGCCTTGCCCAGACATGAAGCCAAGACCAGGTGCCTGGAGGAGAACATGCAAAAAGCAAGACTGCTCTCCTGCAATCAGTCACAAGAGACACCCCAATATTCCTCACTTGGTCACCTATAAAGCACAGGCTAGTTCACTCACATGCAAAGTAACTCCAGTGTCAGTCTTTACGTAGCAAGAGACGGGCAGAGCAAGCTTTAGGGGTGAGAAGCAGGACAGTGTCTGGAGTCCCCAGTGCTGACTTGGACAGCAGTACAAGTTGTCCTATGTGGAGGTGGGAAGAAGGAAGACAGAAAGCTTCATTCCTCACCATGGGTACTTGGGATAAAGGCAAAGAGTGAGCTAAATCCAGATGACTCACTTTGACTCAAGGCAATAATGAAGATTTTAAAGAGCTGTGATAACTGAGTGCAAACTGCTTACTCCAAGATTTAAGTCAAAGCAGCCCAGTCAGCCTCTTTGGCCAAGTCTATACTTGGGGAAGAACAAACTCCTGGATCCTGATTGCACTTTGGCCATATGATAACACTGTGGCAGGAGAAGATTTGCGTGTGCCCTGGCTGCCTGTGGGTCTGAGCTTCCTGACAAAGGTAAACCTGGGCAGGCAGGCAGGGAGGAGTCATGGTAAGACCCAGCTGGTCCCTCAATGAGGGGGACCAGAACTACGGGGTGACCAGATGTGCTGATTTTGGCTGGGGTAGAGTTAATTTTCTTCACAGTAGCCAGCACGGGGCCATGTTTTGGATTTGTGCTGGAAACAGCGTTGATAAAATGGGGATGTTTTCATTACTGCTGGCAGGGCTGACACAGAGCCAAGGCCTTTTCTGCTCCTCACCCCACTCCACCAGCGAGGAGGCTGTGGGTGCACAGCCGGGACAGCTGACCCCAACTGACCCCAGGGATGTCCCACACCATACGTCATGCTCAGCATATACAGCTGGGGGAAGAAGAAGGAAGGGGGGATGTTCGGAGTGATGGCATTTGTCTTCCCAAGTCACCATTACACATGATGGAGCCCTGCTTTCCTGGAGAACCCCTGCCTGCTCATGGGAAGGAGGGAATGAATTCCTTGTTTTGCTTTGCTTGCATGCGCAGCTTTTGCTTTACCTATTAAGCTGTCTTTATCTCAAACCATGAGTTTTCTCACTTTTACTCTTCCAATTGTCTCCCCCATCCCACCAGAGGGGAGCGAGCAAGCAGCTGTGTGGGGCTTCGTTGCCGGCTGGGGTTAAACCACAACATCAGCACACCATCTTGGAGCCAGGATGACAGGGTGCAGCATAAAGCTCTCCTGCCCTGTGGTGCACACTCAGGAAAAGACATTGCTCCTTGGTATCAGGGCTTTTTACTGTTTCTGTCTATTACACTGGAAAGCAGATAGTATTTCTGCTGTGGAATGTCTAGCAAGAATTAAAGACCTCCAAAAAAATAAGAGTTTTGGTCAACGCTGTCATAGAAGACACTAGTCCATTAGTCCTTGATTTTGTTCTCAGAAGCCCTGCTGTGAAAGCCTAGTCCCTGTCCCCATGCAAATCCCTGAGCTCTAGACAAGGTGCTGGTGTCCACTCACACGGCGGATGGATGAATCCAGCCACAACTAAAGAGGAGCAGCCGCCCCAGAGAGGAAGAATCAAGCCTGCCATCCTGGGACAGCTGCACTGCCCCTGTCAGACTTGAGAGTCGTTGCACATCCAGAAACTTCATGGAGAAAGGCAACCCTCATGAGCTGGGGGACACTGACACCTTCCTGCTACTGCCCAAGACACCTGCATGGGGAAGAAGTTGGTGACTCTTTTGAGGGGAATGTGACTTTTCACGCCAGGAGGCTGGTGCCTGCATGGAGCCAAAATCAGATATCCCAGAAAGGTTCATCCGCCTCTACCTCTTAGACCCCGTTTATTGGTTACAAAGAGGAAGGCAGGTCCCACAACTAACCACTGGTAAAACAGAAGTATTAAGGCCTTCCTTCTTTCAGTGCCATATAAAAAGACAAATAAAAAAAAAAATGTTACTAGACATTTATCAAAATTAACTTTAAGGAGCACTGTCCAGAATGCCAAGATAAGGCAGATATATCCCACTCTGCAAGGCCTGACAAAATTCAGCCTAGGGTGCTTAAGGGAGCAGCTGAAGCAATCTCTGAATCATAAGCAATTATTATGAAAACTAGAAGACAGGAGAGGTCCTGGAAGACAGGAACAGGGCAAAAATGTCCCCAGGAAACCCAAAACAAAACGTGTTTTGAAGGATAGGTTAAAGGACTGTGGACCAGTCAGCCTAACTCTGAACTTTGAGAGCTGGAACAAAGTCATCCATATATATGTACAGGATAAGAAGATAAGGAACAGTGAATATGGGCTTGTCAAAGAAAGATCCTGTCAAACAAAATTTATTTCCTTCCTTGGCAGGGTAATGGGTCTAAAGGATTAGAGGAAAGAAGTAGATGTGATTTACCTTTAATTTTGTAAGGCTTTTGGCATACTCCGTGTGATGTTTTCAGAAAAACTAAGCTAAGAAAATAAGGTCTAGATGGAATTACTATGAACTGGATGAGTGATTGAAAAATGAATTTTCGAGAGTTATAATCAGCAATTTCCTGACCACTTGGGAGAACATCTCTAGACGCTCCTGGGTCCAATTCTATTCAGTATCTTCATTAGTAAGTTACATAGTGGATTGTGAAATACACAGAAAATTTGCAGATGACACAGTTTAGAGACAGAGGGTTCTGTTAGGATCAGGACTCAAAATTAACTTGACAAACTGGGGACATAGTCTGAAAGCCGTGAAGTGAAATGTGATAAAGACAAGTGCAGAGAGACACAGACAGGAAGAGGAAAGCAAAACAATAGAAATTAAGGAATTCCTGGCTAAGTGACAGTAGTGCAGAAAAGGATCAGAGGTGCAGGAATCAGCAAAGTGATACTGCTTGGGGGCGTGGAGGAATTACAAAAATCCTTTTCACATGCATTAAGAAGTGTGTACCATATAAGACATAGTAGGTAACAGCTCCAGTCTGTCAGTTCTGGTGAAGACAGCTAGACTGCTTGATCTCATTTTGAAGAAAGCACTTCAGGAATGATATCACAACATCTGTGGTGGGAAGGACAGTCTCAAGGCCTCTGCCAGTTCTCATTTCTGTGATTCACGAACAGTTCCACAGTTCCATAAAGGAAGGTTCAGTCTGATTTTAAATTCAGTCTCACCTCTCATGAGTTTACTGGATGTCACGTTCATGAGTGCTTCATTCACTGCAATAGATGAGACTGCTTTGTATAGTAGACAAGTCTTTTGAGTGTGAGTAAAAGCTGATGGAGAGATATAAATAAAAATTACTTTGATTTACATATCTATATAAAAACTTAAAAATAAATTCATTGAAAAATGTTCCTATCTTAAAATCTGGGTTTTCTTTTAAATGCAAATGTTTCAGCTATTATAGTAATCTGCAGATAAGGGAGCTGCTAAGCAAAAGAGGGTTCTCAGTGCTATTCTGTCCTTTGTAGAAAAATTTGTTGACGTTTTACTGTAAAATCATCGAACAAGACAGAATGGATCAGCTCAATGTGCTCAGGAAGTAAACTTGCCCCCATCACAGAAGCCATTAAAGAGATAAGGTCTGCAAGGACTAACTGTTCCTAAAGGTGAGTCAGTAATATTTAAATACTTGGCTGTACTCTTTGCATTAGAGACGAAATGGTTTAGACAGCTGATGAATGTCAAAATGTTCAAAGATCCCAATGCCTTCCAGCCAGTTTGGGCTTCCTTCATATCTCTTACATCTTTAATGAGCAACTCTGACCTAAGGTACTCCCTGCCATCCTATCTGAAGCAGAAGCAGGGATTTACTCAGATGTCTCCTGACTTGACCTGCTGTCTTTTTATATAACACAGCTTTCCTTATAATAAACACACCAGTTAGGAGGGTCAGGGTGGCTGATGGGCTTGATAACAGTAGATAGGTACAGAAATAAAGGCAGCTGCTTCATCTACAAAGAAGCCAGGCAGCATCCAAGGCAGCAAGCTTTGCAGGACCATATCTCACTAAGCATGGATCCAGGAGGAAGAATTCCTCAGCCTACTGCTATGATAACCAAAAGCATCCTCAAAAGAGAAGACACAGGACATCAGTGCCTGTGTGCTCCTGGAGCAGCCCTTAACTGCATGCTGTTCATCACCTGCTTCATGGGCATGAGAATGGCTTTATCTATGGGTACCAGCAACTACCAGGCTTATTTGGTGGAAGATGGTTGCTCTTGCTACAGGCAACAGCAGGAATTTCCTATCTGAAAAATTTACAAATGCCTTCTCTCATTCTAGCAGCCTATGGCTACTTGCAAGCTTTACTACAAGCCTTCCTGGGGTTTTCTCCTCCAAAGTCCTTGAAAGCTCCCTGAGAGCCAAGGGAAAACAGTTAGATGCGTTCACCAGCAAGAATGACACACTGTAAAATAAACTCTTATGTCATACTTTGCCCCATAAACACATCTATTCTGAAAATCACATCTCTCCGACAGCTACATCAAGTCCCCTCCACCTTGATAGCATCTTCCTGGGACTCACAGCCCCAGGCACCATCTTCCAAGCACCAATGAACTCAAGGGCTCAAGATCAGCAGACAGGAGCAAAGAATCAGGCCCACCACATCAGTCTGTTCACACATCACCCACAAATTTGGGGTGCAGAAAAAGGGTAGGAAATCCTCTCCTGCCAAAGAGGACAATTGGCAATACTGTGAGGGACTCAGCACTGAGCTAAGCGGAGGGCATGGCCATGGGAGCGCCACTGATGCAGGGCAAAGACCCAGCCTGGGGCTTGTGCATCACTCATTCTTCAGAGAATCAGATTTATCTGGAGGAAGCAGAGCTCAGTTATAAATAGCACTGGATAAGGCTGGCCCTACTTTCAGTTTGTTTTCTTCCTGCTGGGATTCAGATGCCCTGCTTTATACAGCATTTTCACCAGGAATTTGCTTGCTTATTCCCCTCACAGCACTTCCCACAGTATTTATTAGGCTGGTATGTTAACAGCTGAGGAGTGAGGAAGCGGGCATTAGACTCTCACCTATTTGTCCCGTCAGTGGCTGTGTTCCCAAGTCAAGACACAGCATGCAGCTGAGCAATGGGTGCCAGAGGCCAGAAAAGCTCAGGGCTATTTAACCAATTGCAATTCACAGCTCTTGGTTTCAATTCTGACCATGCTCATTGAGCAGGATTTCCAATTTACAGACAAAATACGAAGTTCCCTGCTCTGTGTGCACGGAAAGCAGACACACACAGCAGGCAGGCTCGCATCCAAATCCCCAAGCTGTCTTATGCTGCTAAATCAGTGACAGCATCTGTAATGTGCCTGACAGAAGGTTCCCATCATCACAAGATTGAACGGGCTTGCAGCAGGGATGGGGAGAGCCGGCCCCAGGGCCTGATGGGTGCTGAGGGTCCCGGATACCGCACCGAACTGTGGCAGCTCACCATGGCACCGGGGGCAGGAGAAGGGTGGGAGCCATGGCCAGCCCTGGCTCCCCACATCTCGCTATGTGCCTGTGTGACCTTGCTTGCACCATCCCTGCCCAGCTTGCCTGTAGCTCTGCCCTTACCACTTTCTTATCGCTATTTCATCCTCTTCAGAGAAGCACTCTGTTTTTTCACAGGCTGCATCAGTGCCATTAAGACCCATTCGGTCCATACATTTTCTACACATATGTTGAAGATCCAGTGATCAGCAGTCAGACTTCATAGGCCAGCAAAGAAATAAATTTTTTCCACTAAGAGCCAACATAGTTTCCTGATTCATACTAAATATTTAGTTAACTTTTGTGAGTGCTATAAAGCAGTAGAACAGGATTCAAAGATCCAAGCAACCAAGCAAAAGCCCTTTTAAACCTCAGGCTAACATTTTCCAACATCCCAAGAGCTTCAGGGGCTCTTAAATTTTATACATGAAGTTTTCTCCACAAGCTAGCACCAGTACAACTAACAGGCAAAGAAAATTGCTTATACTTTGCTTGCAGACACCAGAAAAGAAATAAAAAACCTGAAAACCCACAATAAGATAGTTTGGATCTTACGTAAAAGGAAGAGGAGGGCAAAGAACAATACAGCACTAGAGGACATCTACTTAGCAAGCAGCAGTGAGAGCAGAAGGCAGAAAGTAAGTTCAGCAACTGTATGAAGTACAGAGGGAAAAGCAGCATCAAAGCAGAAAAAGCTCCTTTTCAGACAAACATTACATGATCTGTAAGGGATGCTTTGCAAGAGAATTTCTAACCCACAAGAATACATACCTAAGGCACAATTTAAAAATAACCAGCTACAGAAACTGAATCTCCAGAACGTACAGTCTGATACCATCTCATAAAATACAACACCAAAGTTAAAAGATATGGGATTTTGTTCATTATTGTCATTGTTAGGAAGAAGCATTTGGACACTTACCTTGTCTAACCTTAAAGTGGCTCAAAAAGTGTCCAAAAGGTTTTGAACAAGGAACAAACATGCTGCAGAAGATTTTATCCAGCATTTCTACCACAGCAGTGTCTTGCACTTTCCGCCACCTCCTAAACAAGCCCAAAGCTTCTGGATTAATTTCTGTGGCTCAGCAGAGCCTTTCCAAAAAATGGTGAAACTTGACTCTGGGAGACAGGATTTCCTCCAGGAGGGCTGTGACTCTGCAGTGAGCTCTTCCAGCGACTAAGGACAACCAGAAAGCTGTTGATCTTGACCCTGTTTTCTACAGCAAGCGTATGGCAACCCTTTCCAAGTACAGCCCTTCCTGCCCACACTTCCCTCCAGGAGAGGGCAAGGGAGCAAATACACGACAGATGCTTGTTAGCCACTAAATGCCTCACGGTGCTGCAGCAAGGAGTGCAGTGTCTGGTCCTCAACAGACCGTCACAACTGCTGCTGCAACAGCCTGCTACTGGATGGCAGAGTTTGGTGTAGGGAGCAGACTACAGCTAAGGACTGCTTCAGCAAGGAAACCACTGGCAGATTGAGGTATCTGGACCCCAAATGCACCCTGGCTGGCCCATGGATGCTCTTCCCACTCTTCTGTACTTCTGTGCCTGTGACCTCTCTGGTGAGGATACAGTGGCCTCCTTTACTCTTAGGACATCAGAAGTCAGTTAGACTTTTTGCCCTATTTGCACTGGGCCAGGTATGCAAGGCAGGACTGGTAGCAAGAAAAAAGTAGGAGAGAGCTGGCTGCAGACATTGTACTGACCCAGTATAAGACATACAGTTTGCTTGTGTTATCCTAGAGGTTTTGTGCTAAATGATCCTCACCATCAGGATTCTGCTCTATTATCCCTTCAGGCTGCATTCTCCCACTTGCCAGCTTGCACCCTGATGCTCCTCATCCCTTATTTTGGGTCCAGCCTCCTTGGTTTCAGCTCTCTGTTGCTCTCCTTTCTTCTCCAAATTTCTGTTTCTCCTCTACAGTTATCCCCTAACAGTATCCTCAGAGAGCTGAATGAGTTTTTTTTACTGAACTACCCTCAGCAAACACCTCTTTTGTGCTCCTTAGCAGTGAAGGCAAAAGGAAGGGTGTTGAGCCTGTTCTGAGACAGCCGATCTTTATTCTGACCTTGATAGCAACCTTCTGTCTTTACTTTTTCTTTTATTTCCTTTGTATCAAACTCTTTGTTTGCCTGAAGCCAAAGGAGCAAAATATTATGTGAAGCAGTAACATCTCAGAGGCAAGGCAAGCTGCAAAATCTGTTTGTCTGACTGCAGATGACAGATTTAGGAGACTGCCCATCATCAGAAATGAAACAATGTGCTGGTGTGACAGTGGATTACGAACAAAATGCTTTTTCTTCTCCTAAGTGCAGAGAATACAATCAGCTTCCTGGAAAGAAATTTTTCTGTGGAGCTGTGCCCAGCAGCACAGAGAGGGGTGGAGAACAGCAGGTCATGCTGACTTTAAAGGGATTATAACTGAATTCATTTACTTTCATCAGCAAAACAAGACCTCAGTGAGTCTGGGGTGGCTTCATGAACTGCTAAGATTCAGTGTAGACTTATTTAAGGACTTAGATTAGAACATAGAAAGTAGAGATGCAGAAGGGACCACACAATTACAGGGCAAACTCCAGCAAGCAAGCCTCAGGTCTTTTTTATCTGGTTTACATTTGAGATGAGACTCCCACAAGTGCTACTGGGAAACTGTTCTGCAAGCTGACACTCCCTCTAGTTTCCTTCGGCAGTTTGCAGACTATTACCGTCCTGCCTTGTCCTTTTTAGCCTAACCATGAGCATCACACCTGAATGGCATTTGGTGAAGAATTAGCAAGCAGTGGTCAGAGCTTTCTCTTCCCATGCACAAATATAAGGCAGAAAATAATCATTTCAGGATGCCATCTAAAGCTCCATGGTATCAGCTCCTCAGGGAGGCCAGATCAGCTTCGGTAAATTCACAATGAACCAAGTTGCTTCTCTAATCTAACTGATCTGCACAGCCAAAAGAATTGTTCCCTTTGCAGATCTTAGGGTCAACACTCTGCAGTGGGAATTTAGTCAGTAATTCTGATGGTAAGAAAGTAAAAAAACGAATAAAAATATTTCCAACTCTCTGTAGCAGTATTGGCTCTGTACTAGTCCCAGCAGCAAGCAGAAATAACGTTCTTTTGGTTTGATGTGAAAGTGAACTAGAAGCACACAGTGGAAACCAATCTGTTGAATAAGATGTGTTTTAGGAGGGAGACTGAACAGGAGAAACAAACGTTGACAAACCTAAAATATTTAGTATATCCCAGTGATGAAAGGTAAGAAAAAAAGCACTCTTCTCAGTTGTAAATAAACCCTAAACATCATCTTTTTTTTAAAAAGAAGGGAGAAAGTAACAACAAAGCTCAAAGACTGGCAAAGGGAGAGGCTCTATGCTCAGAGACCCTTCCCAGCAGGGAGCCACTTCTCCCCAGAAGAGACTGCTCTCATGGGTGCCAAAATCTATTCAAGTTGTCCCACTTTGGCCACCCTCATTAACATCCAGAGCCAAGCCCTGGGACTGAGCCACTGGCTCTAACAGCTACCCTGT
The DNA here is from genome assembly GCA_034008185.1 of Gorsachius magnificus. Classification (NCBI taxonomy): domain Eukaryota; kingdom Metazoa; phylum Chordata; class Aves; order Pelecaniformes; family Ardeidae; genus Gorsachius; species Gorsachius magnificus. Next base: position 10,693,456 of record CM067109.1, on the reverse strand, counting down.
CCAAGGACTTGCTTTCTTGGAGTACTCGGTGCTTGAGATGATGGGAGTGTGAGGATTTCGCTGATTCTTTGGAGCATTATTTTGATTAAAGTGGGCTTTAGCTTAACTCCATATAGGTTTTCTCCTAGCATAACATGATAGGTTTCACACAGTTTCCCAGGAGCTGACTCCTTTTAAGCTGGTGTTCACAGCCAAAGGCAGAGACCTGAATTCACTGACCCAGGAGACCATTTCTAGTCCTATGCTCCTGTGAGACCTAGGGTTTTGGTGGTGTATTAGTCACATTGCACTGCATGGATATACATGCACATGTCTGTGTATGTGTTTATTCCTTTCTGGCTTTGGATCTTAATCAATTGGTAGTAAGGAATTAGAAGTGTGTAATTCAAAACAAGCCAGAATTTTCCATTATTTACAATGACGAAGCACATGGAAGACAATTGGCAAATCTATAAGAAGCCATTAATATGCTCTTTAAAAATATGGGGGCGGTATCAGGCAGACAAACTCATTCTTAGAATTAGAAAATTTATATTATTCTATTTTGCTCTTAATAATGGGCTATGTTACATCAGCTTTGTTTCACGCAAACTTACTGAGATATTACTAAGTCACTGAAGATGAAATGGCACAAAAAAAGAGCTGTCAGCCTGTTTTATTCACTTCCCCCTTTGCTCCTATTGTGAAAGGGCTGTATTATTTTAAAAGGAAGGAGGCAGGCAGTCCACAGAACAAAGGCTCCTAATTGTTCAGGAGAACTTTGTTACTTTTCTAATTGGTCCTCAAACTCATGGGCTTGCAGTCTGTACAGAAGTGAGGACTGCACAGGGTGGTCTAGACAAAGACCAGGCTTCAGATTAGTTGGGGTGTTGGTGGGGGAGAATAGAGCATCATTGAACTAAATATGAGAAATAAGACATCACTTTCTTGAACCATTTAATGCTGAATGAGGGATAACAATCCGGTGCTCAACCTATCAGATAGTCCTTCATGTCCCTTCTCCTCCCATCAAATGGAGAGAAAACATTTTCTAAACCTTTTGGCTGATATTGACAAACGTCTACAGTTCTTATCTTTCCAAAAAGACGTACAAGCTCTTCTCCTGATTGCTGTGCTATCACTTTATTACTACCCCTGCTCACTAGTTTCATAGCAAGTCAAAAACTGTAAAGTTTACTAAAAATACCAGTAATACATTGCAGAAGAAAAATAAGAATAGTGGTTCTCAGCACTCAACCTTTGGAAATAAAATGAGCAAGCAGGAACTAGAGGCTACTCATACCTACATCTACCCATATCCAGGAGGTAGTTTCTCTCCTTTTCAGAGCTATCTCCCTAGAGTGCCTAATGATTTTTCCCACCTCTGATCCACACTGATGTCAAGTGGCACACATACATCTACCTCTAGAAATCCTGTACAGACTGCTTCTACTGCTGAACATACCTGCTTCTGGCCCGTAGGGATGAGGCCACTAATATCACCCCTTAAGCGCATTCTGTCCTTCCCAATATCATCTGGTGCACAAATAATCTGATTCTGGCATCTATAATGTGCAGTTACACCTGTTGACCTCCCATAGCATGCCACTGCAAGGCCATGAAAAGCTGCAGACAGGAGTTACTATTTTGTCAGGCTTTTTTACTGGAAGCCTAAATGGCAATGGGAGGAGCTTGGAGTTCTCTGCAAGTGTGTGTGTGTGCACCTGACATATTGTATTATGAGAACAACCCATGGCTGGGGTACCATGTTAACCTGTGAGAAAAAATATTTGCTAGAGGAAAAGCTGTGGACAGACAAGCAGCAAATATAAAATTCAGGTCTCCTCTGAAATGTTACATTTGCATAACCTCTCTGTTTATAGCAAGCACTAGTCTTGCTCTTGGCATATTCCACATTCATCTGCAGTCCTACCAGGATCCCTTGATTTTTTGGACTTTTATTAGAAAATGCAATATCAAGGAGCCATGGCTGGGGGACAATCCATGTATGGCATGTGCCAAACTACAAGGAACATTGACAGCATGCCTAGACGTATGACTGCAGTAGGAAGCCTACATCAGGTGACAGCAACAGTTATCAGCAGCAACACCTGTGACCCAGGCTAGCAAACCACATACACATCCCTGCACCTCAACAGGCTCATACAGACCATGCTGAAATATGAAAATGAAAAATTTTAGTGCTATAAATGAGATCAGAAGTGCATATACCTTCCACTGCTCCAATCTTAACTCAGATTACACTGTAGACATAAGTATAAAGTTAGCTGCATGTAGCAACATATTCACCCCAGTCCTTCACAATATCATCCATCTGGTGACTCTTTGTGACAGATGCCAGAGTGGCATTGCTTTAAGACCATTACCTGCACATCGCAATTCTTAATTTGCTAGAATACTTCAAGGTCAACTACAAGGCAGTATGTCTTGAATCCCAGTGGCAGCCAATTCCATAGGCAGCTGCCCCTGGGTTTATTGTGCTCAACTGAGCTCTCTTTTAGGGCTGATATATGCACTTTACACACTGCTCATCACTTGCTGCCCTGTGGTTTTGTATTTGGAACATAAATAGCATTGCATGCTGGAATATACAAAGGAGATCAGTTTCTCTCCAAACACAAGTCATTTATAATAATGAAAAATAAGGAGAAATAATTGTTTACAGCAAACTTTTGCTCACATGTTTAGTTTCTGTTGAGGACCCAGGATTCATGCAATTGCTTTGCCTTTCTGCGTATTTCAAAATTAGCTTGAAATACAGCTTAATAATCAGTCACTAATGCATGTATTAAACACCTTTCCCCATACAGTACTTTTCCTGCTTTGTCCAAACTCAGCCTAATTAAAAACCCAGTCAGAGGAAAGGAAAAGCACCCTTACCTGCCACACTGGCTCCGTGTGCTTTCCTGACTTAGCACCACTCTTGCAGCTGGGCTGGGAGGTTGCCTTCTTCAGGTTGTAGATGGCCACGTTGCCATCATAGAAGCCCACTGCCACGAGGTAGGGGTGGTCCTCATGGAAGTCCAGGCACATGATTCCACTCTCACTGCTGAAGACATACTCTGGGAAGGAGGGGTTCTTCATGGTATAGAGCAGGAGCATCCCCTGGCCCTGCTTCATGAAGTCATCTAAACAAGGAGGAGCTTTGCTGTTAAATCAGTTTCCAAGATCCTCTACTATTGAGACATACAATCTGACAGAACTCACCTATGCCTAAAAATGACCTGAATGCAGTGTGGGATGGACATCAGTCACAGGACCAAATGGTCATGTTGGTGTGCCTGAACATCCTTTCCTCCATTGATATGCCACCCCCAGGACATGGGAACAATGTGCTTATGCAGAAAAACTATTCATTTGGCACTTTTTTTTCTAGGAGAGAGTCTTGAGAAGCCTTGCAGGAGAAGCATGGAGGAAAAAAGAATCTTGTGGACACTTCCTTCTTTGGGCTAGGATTTCACTAACATTGCAGACATGCAAGCTGAACCAAGGATAGGGGCATTTCAATTTCTGTATTGGCAATACCTGATAGAAAAGCATTTCATTGAAGTATCTGCAAAGCATCATATCCACTGCCATTACACATAACTGTACAAGTCACTACAGCTTTATTTTCTGCTTATGTCCAACATCTCATCCTTGCTTGGCACAGAAGCTCTTTTTTTCCCCAAACTTTCCATTTTCTTTTCTCTTTACTTTCACCTTTCCTTTGCGCTGCCTGAAATTAGCTCTCCCTATTCTCAATAGGACCATCTTTCTTTTGTGCTTTTTTTTTTTATCATGTCCTGACTGCCTCTGCAATTCTCAGGTTTTTTGCTCATCTGAAAAACAATTTCCAAATTCTTTTAAAGGGGAAGAAAAGCTGTTGATGTAGATAAGCTCTCCAGAAGCAAAGAAGGAGCTTTCCTAATCTATGAAAACAATGCTATCTCTGAGAGTATCCTAGACATCTCTCCAAGCGCTTTTTCTTACTGTCAAATGCCCTGGGACACACAGTATATAGGAAACAAATTTATTGCTGTCCATGCTTCAAGTACCTGCTATATGTCCTATTTCTAGAACAGTCTTCTCCTTTTAAAAGTGCTTCCTACCTTTCTCAACATTTTGACGATCCTGCAGGATAAGGACTTGGTAAATGTGTACCCCAGTGATAACACTAACTTCAGAGAACTCTCCTTGGCAGCAAGCTGATTCCAAATCAGCATGCAGGTACAGACATTGCTTACCTCAAATTTATCAGGGAGCCATAGAGAACATTCAAAGAACTAGTAAAGGAACTCACACATCGACAAAACTATTACTGCTGCTTTGTATTTGGATTGTGGAAATATTCTGTTTTCACAGGTGTCTCCTGTTCATCAGGGCCAGGCAGGGGAAATGGCTTCCTTATTTTGCAGGAAGATTAGATTCCAATACTGGCATTACTTTAACCATATCTGAACCCAAATAATATTTTTAATTTATTTTTTTGGAAGAAGGGGAAGCTTATTCCTAGAATTTTAGCTGAAAAGGAAGTGAACTTGCTTTCTCCATTAGAGATTTGCCCTGTTCTTTGAATTCACAGAATTATCTTTGTTCTTATCCAAGTAACATCATTGAACTGGTATCAAGTTGAGGTCTAGCCATGATAAGGATGAATCCCTCCTCTCCTCAGGAGCAAAAACACTAGAGAAGGCTGTGGAAATGACCTACCAGGAGTGACTCACAGCAGAATGGACTATGAAGTCAAATCAGTTAGACAGCCTTTGAATTCAACCTGTTTCATGCTCTTATTTCTCCCGGAGTGTGCTGACCAGTCAGGTGTATTTCCAAAAAGTCTGCTGTGCACAGATGGTGTGACAGCATCAGTGGACAAGGGAAAACCAATGGATGTCATCTATCTGGACTTCTGCAAAGCCTTTGACACGGTCCCCCACAACATCCTGCTCTCTAAACTGGAGAGCTATGGATTTGATGGGTGGACTGTTTGGTGGATAAGGAACTGGCTGGATGGCCGCATCCAGAGGGTAGTGGTCAATGGCTCGATGTCCGGATGGAGACCGGTGATGAGTGGTGTCCCTCAGGGGTCCGTACTGGGACCGGTGCTGTTTAATATATTCATCAATGACTTAGACAGCGAGATCGAATGCACCCTCAGCAAGTTTGCGGATGACACCAAGCTGAGTGGTGCAGTTGACACACCAGAAAGACGGGATGTCATCCAGAGAGACCTGGACAGGCTGGAGAGGTGGGCCTGTGTGAACCTCATGAGGTTCAACAAGGCCAAGTGCAAGGTCCTGCACCTGGGTCGGGGTAACCCCCAGTATCAGTACAGGCTGGGGGAAGAAAGGATCGAGAGCAGCCCTGCCGAGAGGGACTTGGGCGTGCTGGTGGATGAAAAGCTGGACATGAGCCGGCAATGTGCGCTGGCGGCCCAGAAGGCCAACCATTCTCTGGGCTGCATCAGGAGAAGCATGGCCAGCAGGTCAAGGGAGGTGATTCTGTCCCTCTACTCTGCTCTGGTAAGACCTCACCTGGAGTACTGCCTCCAGCTCTGGAGCCCTCAGCACAAGAAGGACATGGACCTGTTGGAGTGGGTCCAGAGGAGGGCTACTAAAATGATCCGAGGGCTGGAGCCCCTCTTACGAGGACAGGCTGAGGGAGTTGGGCTTGTTCAGCCTGGAGAAGAGAAGGCTGCGGGGAGACCTGATTGCGGCCTTTCAGTACCTAAAGGGGGCCTATAGGAAAGATGGGGAAAATCTTTTTAGTAGGGCCAGCTGCGACAGGACAAGGGGTAATGGTTTTAAACTGAAGCAGGGTAGATTTAGACTGGATATAAGGAAGAAATTCTTTACAACGAGGGTGGTGAAACACTGGAACGAGTTGCCCAGAGAGGTGGTGGAGGCCCCATCCCTGGGAACATTCAAGGCCAGGTTGGATGGGGCTCTGAGCAACCTGATCTAGTTAGCGGTGTCCCTGCTCCCTGCAGGGGGGTTGGACTAGATGACCTCTAGGGGTCCCTTCCAGCCCAAAACATTCTATGATTCTATGATTCTATGATTCTATGATCTATCTGTTGGCCCTGTGCTGAAGGGCCTCAGAGAGCTGTCCCCCATGTTCCCTGCATAGAGAGCAGAGGAGACACCTCTTCAGAGGGTCATTCAGCCACCAAAGATCTGAACTAGGTTTTGGAGGTGCTTGTTTCTCCACTGATCTGGCAGTATCATAGGCCAACCACATTCCTCAATTAGAGATGATAGAGCAGGCCTTTATTGGGTAAAATAACTCAGCAGCTTCAGCAAGTCCACCTGGAGGTTAGCCTGGCAGGGGAAAAGCAAGGTCTTGGGAAGAAGCCCTGGCAGACTGAAACACAGGGTTCACTTTGCAGATTAAAGATGCTCAAATGCAGGTCTATGTGTGGCTGTCTGGCTGTGCGCTTGGAGTCTAAACTCCTGCTGCCATCAGAAAAGGTCAATCAAGCCACTTCATAGAGTGTAGAAAACTCACCTTAAAGAAGATCCCTATATTAGGTCTGCTGATTTACTCTCTGGGCTCCACTGACTGTAACAGTCAGCCCTCTACAGACTGTTAAACCCATCTTAATCCAAGGGCTGAATCCTACTCATTGTCTCCTTTATGTTATGAAATACAGTGGATGTGGGTTAAATCACAGATGTGTGAATACCGCGTGTAAGTCTGGATAATATGATTGCTAAAGTACAGTCTATTTCTGATGAAAGGCAAAGTGTTAAGAATAATCCACAATTAACACTGAAGCATGGCACATAAATCCCAGTAAAACAATAACCTTCTGAGAGCAGGCATATAAATCCATTTCAATGAAGGGTGAATTCTCACCCAGAGTACTAAACTGTGACACACCAACATGTTCTTTAATAAATGAAATAAAAAGGGCTTATTTCATTAGTGATATTCAGTGTTCCAGAATAGCAGGGACAGCACATACCCACAGCAGTATATCTGTGGTATAGCTTTGAAGCATGGCCTTTTCAAGAGAAAGGTTTGTGTTTTCAGTAAAAACTAGCAGAGCACTGCAGTGTGTCCCAAATCCTGTCTTTCAGGATGCAGGTAGCTCACTGAAACCATGTTAGAAGACCACAGAGCACACAGCAAAGCAGAAGGTGCAGACCCAAGAGCTGACAATGGCTACACCACTGCTGGAGGTGAAAGCAGCAGCTTCAGATCCAAGGCAGCTGCTCTGCACTGCATGGACGCACCAGCATGCACTGGAAGAGCAGAGAGTATCTGCCCCATGCAGACCCACAAAGTGCAAACCGGCTCTTTTTCTGAGATACAAGGGCTGGAGATACTAGAGATAATCAGACAGTTACTCTGACAAGCAGTGCCAGCAGGAGTTGTTCTTCTACTTTACAGGAGGACATGAGGCAGCACAGCAAGAAGAGCAGAGTGAACAGACTCTTGCTGTAATGAGGAAGAGTTGCATGTTGTGAGGATCCTCAGTGTTCACCTGAGTAGGGGTTAAATTTCAGGCCCTGATGTATAACAAGTGTATGTGGGAAGAGAAGTTTTGTTAATGAAAGATGCAGATAGCACAATTACTGCTCTCAACCTGGAGAACCGAGCCTATAAGCATCACATGCAATCAGAAATAGGTTTCAAACAAACTATTACCACTGTCTAAAATATTCATCTGCATTTGCATTCAAAGATTCAGCCCAAACCCTTTTCAGAAAAATACCAATTTAGTAGTAGCAAAGTACCTCAGGATGTCATTGTGGTAGCACAGAACAGTCCACGGAAAACAAAAATATGAAAAGTATCTAAATGCTTCATTCTGATGTGTACTAAGCATCTGTTTTAACAGATTTTTCATTTATATTTTTCCTTAGCTGCATTTAAGAGAATCAGCAAATTTCAGTATCAGATCAAAATATTTTGTTTGCTGGACAGAAATTTTTTTTTATTTGCATCTTTTCCTTTTGGTTCACCAAAAAACCTCCACCAGACACTCATGGTTTTCCTCCATTTCCTCCAGAATGCTTAGTGGCTGAACCAGTATGCTCAACACAACAGGATCCTCAAGTTAGAAACTACAATACCTGGGGTAAATCCTGCATTCACATACTAAATCTTGATGCGGGGACTCTCTACAGTCACAAGGCAAAGAGGATGTTTTTACTACACAAGAAGACAGTGCTACGGTTTCTTGCATGACAAACTGGCAAATTACCTTCTCTTTGGAGGATTTAAAACCTAAAACACTGCAGCACTACATCTTAGATCCTGTGATACATGGATTTCTATAAATCAAGTCTTCCAGCTGTCTTGCTGATATGGCTGAGACCAAGAAATCACCATGCTAAAAGGAACCACTGCTGCTTAAAATCTGTCCTTTCTCCTCCAAGAGCCCATTTAAAAGAAGTAGCAAGATGGAGAAGCATGGTTGTGAACAGCTACTTGTTTCTGAGCATCACAGCTGCACAAGCACATCCACTCTCCTTTCCTAGATATGCCCACGCTTTGATGAGCTTGCTGGCTGGGGCTCTATCCTTTAGGCTTGGATTTCCAAGAAGCCAAGGGAAGGGGCTGGCTGTGCTTTACACTCAGCTAGGCGACCTCCTCTGGGGAGAAGAGATCAGTTTCAAAGACAAAAATTTTGTTACCCAAAGAAATGGCTCAGCTGTTTACTTGCCTTTCAGATATTTAAAGTGTAGAGGACAAAAAAGGTTATCTGCAGGCCAGCAAACTTCTCCAAGCAAATTATTATTATTATTATTATTCAGGTCTACAAAACCCTGAGCACAGCCTAAGAATTTGCCTGTGCTACAGCTTGCGTGGCACAGACAGATGACTGAGCAAGTCACTAATTAATGAATTCTCAATACTTTTTTTTTTTTCTATCAGCAAGCAAAACCTGTGCAGCATGGCACTGAGCACAGGCTAATCTAACCTGCTGTAAAAAAATGCTGGGTGAGCTTGCGCTGCTTCAGCAAGACTCTCTCCTGGCTTATTTAAATAGCTCTGCCAACTCCACACTTTGCTGCGGTCGCAGGATGGGTGTGCTATAAGAAAGGAAACGGCTGGCACTTCTAGCTTAACTGTATGCCAATAGTGCAGAAAAATCAGGAAAGAACAAATCTTCCCAAGTTGCTCAGAGAGTTTGGGCATGTGCTGAATGTGTTTTCAAAGGCTCTTGAGGACTAGCAATAATAACTGGAAGTTTTACAGCACTTCAGAGTGCTTTAAGCCTGTATCCACAGCACCCCTTTTTACAGCCAAGGGAATGAGAAAGGGCAGTGGAGGGGGCTGCCAAAGACACCACAGAAAGCTGCAAGTACAGGGAGCAGAACTGGGGCTTCACAGGGCTCTGCTCAAGGTGGCCCCATCCCAAGATCCCTGAGAAATTTAAAGTGGGATCACTGATGCCCATTCTGCTCCTATTCCCTAAAATGCCCAGAAGCACACAAGTATATTGCTGTGTAATATACAAGCCCTGATCACTATGGATATGGCTATGACCTGCCCTGTGGGCAGGGAAAAGACTAACACTGAACTTTCAAAACAGTCCCTTCCCAGAAAAGAAAATGTTTTGAGACTTCGTTACTTTGCAGCTCAAGGCCAGAAAGCCTGGCCTCTGTCTGGCAGCTCACAAATGTTACTGGTATATCACATTTTAAGCCTGATAACTTGGTTTTGGCTACTACATGCATGCTTCATTTGAAGATCTCAAGAGACAGAGAAGCCACTGTCATTTTGCAGTTTGCTGCAATGCTTAATCCCTTTGAGTGATTAAAAAACTGCACGTAATTCCTCATTAGACTTCTGTGGCTTCCCACTCTTAATTCTTACTATGCCTAACTTGATTGGATGAAGGACTTCTCTCATATCTGGTGCTTTTTCATCATTAAGATACTTTAAGACACTAGTCACCTTTCAGCATACTTTTGATAACCTTCACAGCCTGAACTCAAAAATCCCATTTATTTTCACCAGCTTTGCATAGAGAGGCCTGCTCAGCAAAAACCTGCAAAGAGAAAGCCGCTTCTCAACAGAGGTGGAGAAGAGTAGAATATTAAGAAACTTTCCAGATATGTAGGACATCACATGGCTAGGGCTTGTGCTAGGGCCAGACAAAATTAACTTGCAGTCCAAATTTCAACTGGATATTGACCTTTAAGGGCATCTTCTCCAACTCTCGAATCGACTTGGGGCCCTTTACTGAACTATCTACAGTTTTTCTGCATGCTTTGAAACATGTTGGCTCCAGAACCAAACATAATATTCCAGTATCAGTCTCACTAATGCTTAAATCATATCTCTGCTGCCACTCAGGACTCCCTGTTTGCACTCCAGGATCGTGTTCACCCTCCTTGCCAAGATATCACACTGGGAACTCAAATTTATTGCTTGTCCACAAAAGCCTTTTTTATTTTCCCTTTTTTTTAGAGTTGCTGCCTTCCAAATATCAGCACTCCTCCTTGCTTAGTGAGGTATAATGTTATATTTGGCTGCATTAAAATGCATTTGGTTTGAATAATTCCAGCTTACCACAAGATTAATCACTCAGTACAACAGCCCTGTTCCCAGCATGATTTACAACTCCACCTGCCTTTTCATCAGTCACACATTTCATCTGCTGTGAGTTTATATTTCCATCCACAGGACCAATGAAAACAACCACAGATCCTGACAGCACCCCCTCTGACACACTCTCAGATGATAACTCCACCAGCATTTAATTTCTGACATTTGTCAGTGGAAGTTGAACCCCCCTGTTGAGACCACCTGTGCTGGGCTGAACGCAAAGAGCACAGGCACTTCCCACCCCAGGGAAATTCGTACCCTCTGGTTAGCAGTGTTGACACTGCAAGATCTGCAAGCTCTGAGCAAGCCCATCAGTGCAGCCGAGGCAAACCGCAGATCATTTTGGTTTATGCCGATTCAGATGTTTGAATGTCAAATTTAACATTCTGCTTGACACCCTTCACCAGCTGCTGGACTAATTCCTGGTACTCCTGATCAAGTCAGTGTTATTAGCTGGGGCTCTGTTGAAGCAGCACAGAACTTGCAGTTTGGATAGGAGACGGAAAAAAAAAATGGAATTACTAAGTCTTTTGGATGTTTTAGAAAACACAAAATTGACAGGTGACAAGGCAAGCTGTAATTTATACATGTCCTGAAGCTGTGCTGCAGTCCTAGTAACTGCTGCGGGCTCTGCACATGTCAGAGGCAAGACACACATGTCAGAAACACGGATGGGTAGATACAAACAGCCTTTAAGAAAACAAGCTGTCAGGTATGTTTGCATCTTACTCTAAAATAAAGTCTGGCAAAGTAATGCAAGAGAGACCACAGTCGACTGGGCCAAGAAAACCAAGAGATTTAGGAAACGCCTGGAACAATGCGCTGTTTGCCAGCACATGCGAGAGCAGAGGCTCAGAAGCAGACAAGAACAGGGGAGAACAGGATGAAAAGATGTAGTACCTTCCTGAAAACAACAGGAGGACCTGGCTTGTGGCTCAGCTCTCCCCTGGTTCACATAAAGATGAGCAGGTGAGCACTGCAAAAAGAGAAGGAACGTGCGACTGGGCTGAGTTTGCAATGCTGTAGGCAAAACCAGACTTCTCTCATTCTGATCAGACAAGGTTTTGCATGATAGGTCTAGCAGGCACTACAATTCTTTTTAAAATCTTCTTCTTTAAATAAGATATTCATAAGGGCTTGGTTTTACAATGTAAATAGTAACGGTGCAACTGCTTATATGTTATGAATGCTAACTTAGACTTTGAAAATACTCAAATAAAATGGAGAGAAAGTCCATATCTTTATCTTGTACAATAAAGGTACAAGACTAGCAGTGGGGAGATTTGTATTCCAGACCCTGCTGTGCCAAGACCAGCTAACGTGGTCCTTGTCCTTTCTTCTCTGTACTTCTCACAGCACTGTGAGGATACACATCACAGATGAGGGAGGAAAAGGACAACTGATGGTGGCTATAGAAGTTCTATATATCAATAACGTCAAAAGCAACACTCCTGTTGTTTTCAGGAATGTGTTTGTGTTTTGACCCTCAGCTAGACAGACTAATAATCTCACTTAACTCACTCCCGTAGATCCTCAGAAATCAGGGAGCAGAGGACACCTCCAACAGGCAGGAGGAAGCACTTGTGGCAGAGCACTCTGGAGCTGGGAAGCTGGACAAGTGCTAACCCTACCGTTACACATCTGGCAGCAGTCGGCTCCTGCCTTTCTTGTTTTGGTTGGCTTAAGCTGCAATCTTGATAGTGTTTCACTATTTAATACCTGAGGCTCTGTTTCCTCTATCCCTGTTCTAAAAAACTGGCATACTTGATAGCATTTGCAACCAACTAAATATTTAAGAGTGCCATCAAGTGGCCAAGTGGGGAGCTTCCAGGAGGCACGCATCGTTCAGAAATCCCCAGGATCATGCAACAAATGGACGTCTATAAATGTGCTGCCTTTGGATAATCACACCAGCCTGCTGTTACTGCAAACAAGCCAGGCTGCCAGCATCTCAGTATTCCTGACCTGAAGAGCTCTGAGGGGGATGCACACACTGCAGGAGATGCTTATGCATTCCACAATTAAAGGACAGGAACATTAGAGTTTTATGATGGTGCTGCGGCCTCTTGAAAGCAGACAGATGCCTGATGAGATGGACATGTACAGCCCAGACCATGGAGGAAGCAATTAGAAATGCTACAGCAGCTCAGAGAACTTTCCTGAAGACATTTGGCAGGAGACACAGATTTGACTGAGGAGCAAAGAAGAAGCAGAGTTACACACAGGCCAACCTGCAAACAGTTTTGCAAAGGCATGTATCTCAAGAAACAATGAATATTAAGAGCAGCCATTACAGCTCAGATGCCTGCCCCTATCCTGTTTGCAGCAATGGTTAACATCAAATGCTTAGGGAAGTGTATAAAAACAGGGTGTAAAAATAGTGATATTTTTTCTAGAAGACTGTCTAGGCCCCTACTAATTTGTGGTTAAGCATCTCCCAGCTCCCTTATGGTCCTTTTCCCATTCCCCTATGCAGCCAGCTGCTGATCATTAAATCTGGACAGAATCTTTCAGCGTTCCTCTTTATAAAAGGCTGGAATATACACTAGATAGTTCTTCTCACAGTAACTTGGTTTTTTTGGCTTGCTTTTATTTTTAGTACATGAAATATTGTGCATCTCAAGCAGACATGTGAAGCGTATGATTGGTGGTTAGTATATGTGGTTTTTAAGAACTACTAAAAGTAGATTTCAGAGAAAAACTATTAGTTTTCTAAAAAAACCTGAATGAAAACAAAAGCAACTTCTATATTTGTTAGTCTCAAATAAAGCCAGTTCACCATGTATATGGCAACAAAGCAATAGCTTTCAATCCTTTGATTACATAAAAAAGGCAGGGGAAAAAAGGCAGTTATGGCAAGAAGAGAGAGGATCCTTCAGAGTGAAATTTCCAAACAGAAATTAGCTGTTAGGAGGGAATGGAACTGGTCCAAAAGGCTTACATGAAGCATCAAGTAGTTATGCAACCCATGGGTCAAATTTTGGCTCACACTTAGATATGATGAATAAAGGATAAAAAAAAGAAAGAAAAGAATCACAGAATCACAGAATAGCTGAGGTTGGAAGGCACCTCTGGAGATCATCTAGTCCAATCCTCCCTGCTTAAAGCAGGGTCAGCTGGAGCACAAGACCTAAGACTGGGTTGAGCCAGGTGTTCAATATTTCCAAGGAGATATTTCCACAATCTCTATAGGCTGTGGAGATACTGTTCCATTGCTCGATCACCTTCACAGTAAAGAAGTTTTGTCTTGTGTTTAAAGGGACTTTTCTCTATCTCAGTTCATGTCCATTGTCTTTTGACCTTTCACTTGATACCACTGAGAAGAGTGTGGGTCTGTTCTTGCTGTTCCCTCCCTTCAAGTATTTATACCCATAAGAAGAAAATTCGACCTTTCTCCAGTGACAGCCAGCTTTCTAGAATTCCAGCTCTGGGAAGTCAACCACTGTGTAAACCAAACCAGGCTACAAGTCTGGTCAACGCCACGGATTCACTGTGGGAGTTAAAGGGGAGTTTACCTCCCCATTATCTCCTGTCCCCACCAGCCAGGCTGCCGCTGGGCAGTCTAGCTTTCCTCCAGCATCTCTGCAGCAGAGGAAGAAGTCTGGGACTGCATAGCATTTAGAAAGTATGTGCTGCTCCAGAGCATCACTCTCCTATAGCATGTGAGCCAAGGTGGGGAAGAGTGCACCTGGGCACCTCCCCTCTACATGAAGGGGTTGCATCTAGCCCTGGGCAAGACAAAGCTAAACTGCCTGGGAAACTGATCACAGCAAAACAGATACTTCACAGAGCAAATGCTATGTTACAATGTGAAAAAAAAGCTCCCAGTGTTTTGCTGGGGTGGTCCTGTTCTGAGCACAGGCTTACAGCTTGGACACAAAGACACAGTCATGCAGCACCAAGGGTGCCCAGGAAGGCTGAGCCAAATGTATCCAAACCTCAAAATCCTTGGTATCCATAATCTGGCATCCACAGTATCAGCATCTTGAGAATCTACTGTGCTGGCTTCTCTTTTAAGATCTCACCAAACATTAAAAAAGCTGAAACAACTGTCCCTCTATGAAGATCTCTTATGCATTACTGGAAACCACTTCATCGGGCACCATTTGATGGGAGGAGCTGGAGAGTGCCAATGAATCCCAGTCAGCTCGCCTATGCCTGGAGGAATCTGATGAGAATAACTCAGAGCTGAATGAGTTGGCAATAGCTCTTGGAGCAATACCTGCTGCATTTCTCTTATAGCAGATGAGACTCTTTCCAACAGCACTCACTTGCTAAAATTTAGCAATTATCTAAATCCAGTGTGATAATGTTGAAAAATTAAGGATGCCTAGATTACCCAGTCCTACACACAGAGTAAGGCTCAAGTTATGTTCTCCTTATCTTATAGCCAGGCAAAGAGAAGTGTAGAGGAATTGCTGAAGACACAACTCAAAGCTAGTTACATGATTCACTGCTTAGATTCCTCACTGATACAAAGATTTAAGCATCCCTCAATAATTTTTTATTGCCTTCTCTAGTTGACTTCATTCCACAATATCCTAAAACTCACTTTTATCCTCTCTCACATATATTACAGGGAAGTGACAACAAAACATGCACCACTCAGAATAATTAACACCCCCCCCACACCCCACACCCCCCCCCCAATAAAAAACCACCACAGAACATGCAGAGTTTTTTACACTGTTCTTGTGTTAGAAGTCTCTAAAAATGGAAAGTTTGGTCTGCACTTATTCTTCAATGGCCAGAATTTTTAACATATTCCTGATAGAATCTTAACCTGAAGTAGTCTATAATATGAGTCATTGGAGGTTAACATCCAGATATTCATGGATATATTCTGACAGTTTGGCAGCCTTGCAAATACTACCAAGCATGAAGTGGAGAACTGAAAACTATGACTGAGTTCCCTAAGTGGGGATCAGCAGAGAAAAATATTATACTGAAGAATATGTGGTTTTGTTTTGCAGCAGCAAAAAAACCAAAGGTAAGCTAAGAAGGGTTTTGATGTCTCACAAGTTTCAACTCTAATGAAAACATTAAATTAGATAGATTTCCTTCAGGTTTTTACTGATCTACTCTGTTGAAAAATGATGCTCACTCATCTCCAGAACAAAAGACAGAAGAGAAAAGTCTTTGAAGAAAAAGTCTTTAATGGGGCCTTATACAATTTCTTTGTACCATTCTGCCTTAGGAATAATGACAAGCTATCTAACTTCAGGAGCTTACAAAGTAACTTACATATCGCTAGAATTAATGATGGAATGATCCCAAAACAAATTTATAAATTCTAAGGTCAAAGGAGATCATTGTGATGAATAAATCCTGTATTTATTCCTATGCTTAATTACTTCCACCATTAAAAATTCAATTTATTTCCAGCTTTCTGAGATCTCTGAATTCTACTTCCAGTTGCTAGATTCTGTCCTAGATGAAAAAGTAAGATGAAAGAGTTCTGTTTTCCAAGATATCTCCTTCCTTTGCCTTCAAGTAACTAACAGACAGTAATCAAATCACTACTTAAACTTCTCCATAATAAGCTAAGTTGAGCTGTTTAAGTATTTCACTGTAAGGCAGAGTTTGCAAATGTAAGTCATGCTATGGCTCGTTTCTGAACCTTTTTCAATTTTAACATTCATTTTGAAGACTGAACTGTTAATAGCTGGATGCAACATTCCAGTAAAAGTCTCACCAGCATCGTACACAGAATTAGCACCTCCTCCCTCCTGATACTGTCTAGTACATGAATGCATACAGCATTCCATGTCAGACCTCCTAAAATGCACTTTTGCAACTGTTCTTCCAGATTGAACTAGAAGGTTTTCAGAGCACACATCAAGATAGGAGAATATTTTCAAGTCTAGTGACTGGCATGAAACAATCTAACCATGGGCTGAAAAATGCTGCCATTTTTTCTTCCCTTCTCTGTGTTCTAACCCCACTGACCCTGTGCTTGCTGCTCTGGCTGAAAAACTGGTAATTTTAAATGGCACTGTGGTCTTAGGGTAGTGATGGTGATATTGCACGCATGTAACACTCAATCTATATAATTAGCAGTTCCTAAATGAAATCTAAGGAGGACTAGCTCTTTAAACCTGCCCGGTGACCCAGCTCCCCGACTGGATACCAGCCAGCAAAGACAGACAGCTGGCTTAGCAAGCTTCCTGCTCTTTGTAGGATCAGGGGATGGCTGGGACAAGTTAGGGGCTCTCCAAAACAGAATCGTGGTGCGATGGCACAACTCTAGAGAAGCAGCACTCCAGGTTAAATAGCCTCTCTGAAAAAAAAAAATGCCTCTAGAGTCATTTCCCCTCTATGGGAATTGCTGGAATAGAGCCTTCTGTTTCTAGGACTGCCCTACAGGATCAGAGATGAATGCAGCTCTGGATACATGCTGTCTTCTGCAGGTCCCTTGGCTTGGCTTTTTCATCAGTAAGAATGTAAGCAGCATTGCCTGATCTCGTCTGGGAAGACACAGACAGTCAAGGCAGAAAGTAATTCACACACCACAGCAATGGAGACTATTTAAGTGACTAAAACAGGCAGGCACAGAGCCTGCCCCCTCTGCAATCCCAGGTCACCGTGGAGGAGCCCTCACATCCATTAGCTCTGACGTCAGTCTAAAAACAAACATGGATGACTGCAGCACCAGGCTGGAAGGCAAGAGCAACTAGAAATCTGCTCTCCCGGGTGAAGTGCAATATAAGTCATCCAACCCATACATTTTTCTACCTTAACCTTTCCTGCAAGCCAGGTTTGGCCTGGAGGAGAGTTGGATCTTCTCTTTGGTTTCTTTATATTTTGTAATGGCTAGATGCCATAGCTGGAGCAGAAAGGGCTTCAAATGAACAGTAGAAAGCTGACCTCTGGTGTTGGGAGTAGTGGTATAGAGATAAGACAGCAAGGAAAGCAAGTTCCTGTGCTCCTGAGCACTGCTTCACAATCTGTGTGTGTAGTTCTCTGGTAAGATTCACTCCCTAGCAATGCTTCAGAAAAATGAATAAAACCAGTTGATGAATGAAAGCAAGATGTATCAACAGGCTACAGTGCTTGGCAGGAGTATTGCTGGTTTCATTTCTGTGCTTTCATATCTGTTCTTCCTCCACAAAGCATCTAATCAGCCGATGCTGTACAGCAGAAAATTAATGGTTTCCTTCAGAGAGCTGCCTCATGATGCCAGAGAGCACCACAAAATTGTTTGTAAATATTTGATTAGAAAAAGAAAATAAAATTGGCATGAAAACATGCAAGAATTAATGCTATGCCACCATCCAATAGGGATATTTATAGTACAGAGGTGATGCCAGCCAACATGAACACGTGTGGTACTACAGTAAATGCCTTCACCAGCGACTCTGCCTGTACGAAGCCAGCATTCCCACAGATCCAGTCCGTAAGCAGCTGATTGACAGGAGCTGACATAGTTTCCAGGGGATACACTGGGTGTTCTGTTCTATTCTGTCTTTACACAGCACACAAATGGAGGGCACTGGAACATCCTCAGAGTCTTTGTGTATGCCCTCAGCCCTCTCTTTGCCAGTTGAAGCAGGGGACTGGGGTCAGGGTGGGAACAAGCCCTACTTCCTTGGCACTCAGTGTACTTTGAAAATCTCCAGACCAGGAGCAAAATACACGACCATTCATTAACTCATGCATGTTTCTCTGTGGATGTTTTCATCCAACAGAGCCCTATTTTGGGGAGGCACTCCCTCGCAGCTCCTGCCGGGTGCTGGGTGCAAGCTTGCAGGTTTTTTTCTCCAGTAGAGTGTGACAATGCTGGGACAAGCCAAAGATTAAAATCAAACTGATGTGCTAATTTACAGTTCCTTCCAACAAACAAGGAAAAACCTTATGTTGTAATGCAGAAGGCAGAAATCATCAAATAACGGCCCAATGAAAACAGTGGGCTGACTATGATCTTGTTTATGTGAACAGAAATTAGATATAATTCCATAGCCAGACATGCTGATAGGCCTAGGCATGAAATTGGAATACAGCCTAGTGGCATTTTAGGTATTGCCTGATTGCCCGTTTCTACCCAGCACAGAAATACCAGTAAGGTGTGGTAATCATCCTAACTGACATTACACTTTCATTGCCCGGTTATCTCAGTCATTACATGTGGTTTTCAGAATTCCTGCTCTGCAGCTGTTTCGCCAAACTGACAACAATGTCTTTTTCCAGTTCAGCTGAAAGTCACATTCCGTCCTTTCTCTTAGCTAATTCTGCAGTTATGTAAATACACGTGTTAAGTAAAAGAAAAAATGCATGATTAATAGTGCAAACGGCACCCAGGGAGGCTTAGGGAAAACTGACGATTCAAGAAATAATAGAATTCAAATTGGGAAAACAATAGCTTGTTAAAATGTGAATCAGCCGGTGGTCAACATAGAACATGGTCCCAACTGACTGTCATTTGTAATTTAATCGAGATTTCCTTTTGGTGGCACCTACCTTGAGAGTCCAGTTGAAGTCATTTATACACTGTAGCACAACTCAAGAAACAGCATTATAGTCCTAGTATTCAGGCTGGGACTACATACTGTCAGCTGTAATACCATATGCAAGAAAAGATAAGAATTTGTTTCAAAGAAGAAAAGGAAATTGCAATTTTCAGAGCAAGCTGTGAAGTCTGGAAGGATTAGAGGCTGTCAAAGATCCTGCAGTACAAGACGCATATAGGAAGAAGCGAAGCTCTGATGCTTTTAAAGTATGGGAGATCCCAGTGGGGCTTGGCATTTGGTTGGAAATCTTAAAAACCCTTTTGCAAATCTGAAAATGTAGTTCAAACTTTCCTTTGCAAAACTTAACTCATTCTTCTCAGTGGAAATTCAAATTTGGAAAAATGCATTAAAAAAAATCATAAATCATTCAGCCACAACAGCAATCTAATCACTAGAGATAAACTGGAATGCTTTAAAGTAAGCAAAGGAACAGCAAGGAGCATCAAACTAGCAGAGCTGGAGCAGACCCGTGATTTACCAATGATTTCCCATTGTGTTCCAGGGATCAGAGCGGAGCTGTGAGCTGGTCTCACAAGACATGTGAAACGGCAGAAGTTGCAAGTTGCCAGATCTGCACAGCCACGAGCCCACTGGGATTCTTCTCAGGTCACAGAAGGCCATTTACTTGCGAGCCACTGCCTCTAACTTCATGAGGGGACACTGCTTAGAGAGCTGTGCAAGGCATCCTATAGCCAGGAGCCACAGCTGGGCTGCCAATTCCTGCAAGTTTATCAGAAATACTGTGATAGCAGGAGGTTTTTTCCCAAGCCTTAGCTTCACTATTTAAACACAAGTTCTGCTTCTGTTTTGTTTCAGAACAAAACATTGCTAGCCCCCACAGCAATAAAGGCAAGTTTTAAAACACCAGATTCCACCCTGAAAGCATAGGAGGCAAATAAAAAGAAGTCATATAATTTGTAATAATGTCATGATTTTGAGAGCCTGCCTTGTGATCTCCAAATGATCAGACTCGGCAATACCATACCACCCTCAGGGAAAAATTTCCTAACCACCAAAGAAATTTCCCCTGTTCCCTGAAACATGAACTCCCAATGCTTATTAGTATTGCCTTTTCTACTTCTAGTTCTTCCTGTTTTCTCACTTTCATATTTCTTTTCGAAGACATCATAAATCCTTATGTTGCACCCAAAACAATTTAAAACACATTATTTTTGTCATAGACAAAGACATACATATTCCATCACTCCCTGTCTCCATAAATTCTGTCCCACAGACTGCTTTAGTAATCTAGCTTATTTTACTTTAAGGGCATCTATGAAGAGAAACAACCATTAGTTAATGTACTTGTTAAATTACTATGTACAAGTAGAGAGATGTTTTGCCTATAGTGGTTTGTAACAAAAATTATTTAGCTATATGGCCCGGCATTTAAGGGTAACTATGGTGTGCAGTATAGCAAGGGGCAGATCAAGTCACAGAGAGAAGTTACACAGCGGAAATTTTGCATGCTTTATGCTATGTGTTCCTGTTGATAGTTTTCTGCGCTATAACATGACTCTGGGGTTTAACTGACATGCATACCACTCACGCTGATTCATACAGCAATGATGTGTAACTTACATTCTCTGCATAGACTCTTCTACAGTGCCCAGCATTTTGGTGTGGGAGTAACTAAGACCATAAATAAAGCAATGGAAGTGGAAGCTGGGTTGATAACTAGCCCATCTGGCCAGTGTGGTATTGACAGTCACATCACTGCTAATAATGTCTGTACAGAAGGTCTGACCACAAGCTCTGCAGACATCACATACACTGTTTTTTCTTTTCCCCATATGAGTTAGAGGAGACAAATAATTTCAGCTCAGTGCACAGACATGAAAATATTGTCACAGTATAAGGTAATCTAACCCAAACAAACTGATTGGAGCAGCGTGTTTGAGGGTACTTAAGCATTACAGCTAAAAGACATCAAACTTTATTTCAAGCCTGTATATCCACTACATTTCAGCCCCACAGCAACATCCTCATTAAGAATTCCTGCAGCACCTTCCACATTACAGGACAGAAATAAGGATGTTTCCTATAGCAACCCCCTCAACACACAAAATCCCTCTCTTTCACTCCCAGGGAACTGCTTGCCAAATTACAGACTCCACACAGGGATTCACCATTAAAGAGCCTCCTTAGCTTGAAAGACTCTGAATACAACTGTAAAATGCAGATCACCCGATCATATCTAAGCCTGCAACAGTTAACTTTAAAAAAACTTAATGAAATTCTGTAGGAATTATTTGCATGATCATCAAGTTTTTCAACAGCAATACTTCACTACAGAGGCTGCGTTCCTATAGTCATGACAGATGAACAATAGCTCTATCTTCTTACCAAGGATTTAAAAACTTTTAGCTTTAATAGTACTGAGATGATTAACCACAGTAAACTATGCATTAGGTGATAAATAAAAGTTATGGAGTCAGCAGTGTTCCTTATCTGTGGGGCTGATTTCACAACCACTGTTGCATCTGAGAAACAGAGGAAATGGAAAGACCTCTCAGGTCACTGGATCCAGAGCCTTTTCCTGGCAGGCGACCAGAGCAAATCCATACCATACCAAACTCTCCCTTAAACGAATATATGTGCCTGCAGTAGCCTGAAACAGCTCTCATGACTCCTTAGCATTTATCAGCCCTGATGTACTTACAGAACACTATGGAGGCTAAACAAACCAATTAATTTAGTCTTCCCTTGCATAGAGGCTCTGGAATTCCTCTGAAGGAAGTACCTTTTAAATCTGCATTATTGTCAGGTAAAAGGATTTTACAAAATTTCTATCCTTTGTGAATCTACCCATGTTAGTTAACCTCATCCTTGAAGTCCTAGTGCAAAGAGTTAAATCAAGGCTGGATCTTCAGGTTTGCTACTGTTATCTCTCAAACTCAAAGCACTCAGATTAGGAAATCTGCTCTGCAGCCCATATCAAGGTTTCAGCAATGAAAAATAAAGCAAAGCAAAAGAAGACCAAGTCCTCTGAAGTACAAGTTAATAAGGAAAAATAATTAATTATCTGGTGTAAGTAAATACATTACGGCCAAGTGCTTTATCCAGATTTTACTTGGCTATTTATCTACCTAAACATTGCGTTATCAGGGGAACAGAATATGTTCCAGGGTCAGTCGCTGGAATCACTGGCTGCTCCCTAAGAGATGGGGAGCTGACTCCTGAAAGCACGACAACACAGACAGCAGTGCAGGGGCCTCATCCCACTGCTCTTGAGCGGTGGTGCTGGTGAGGGTGTCAAGGCCTCTCGAGCCTTTTACTGCCCTCAGGGCCCTGACAATATTTTTCCTACTTAGACTAGAGTGTGAGAAGTAAACTTGATTCCAGGACTTTTGCTATGGAAAAGTCAAACTACAATGATAATGTAACTTTAGTGTTTGGCAGGAATGGGAAATACAAAATGAAACAAATAGTGTTTGGCTTCTAGAACATGGGTGTAAGAACAACTGTATTTCAGAAAATGAATATTTAAAATGGAGCATTAAACGATGCTTTTAAGAGAGAGTGTGTAGAGCTGTTTGGCCTGTCCTCAATACTTGTTGATCATTTTCTCCTGCTGAGTCAAAGGGTCTCTCAGTATAGGTGGGTGGAAAGTCTTTTAGCAGATTTTCATTATGAGACCATTGCCTTGACACCGATAACAGAGAGAATTAACCTATCTCTGCTTGGTTTCTGTTGTGCAAGTGCTAAAAAAAGAATTCCTGGAGTAACTTAAATGTAGCTGTTTCCAGGGACAAAGTGAAGAAAGGGAAGACAGCAGACTGGCTTTATCAAACAGGTAAGATTCTATAGCACACAAATGTTTCATCTCCTGTGGATAAAAATGCACTAATCAAACTAACTGGGCTAGACAGAGAAGTAAGTGGATGGAAGTTAATGGCCTGCAATGCACCGGAGACACAACAGGATGGCTGAGCAGCTCCTTTGATCCCCAGGCTCTATAAAATCTGTTAATACATCTTTTCCCAAAACACATCAACAGAGCTCTTTACTATTTCACGCTTAATAAAATGCTCCAGCAAAAGATGACGTTATGAGTTGATTTAAAATTAAATGAGCTAAAAGATAAGGCTAGGAAAAATTAGGAGAAGCTTACAGAATTTAAATTACAAATCAGTAATTAAGCCACCAACTGAAATTAATCTTTCATATAATTCACTTAATGTATTATACTTACTAGGTTATATTTACTAACAGAGTTGACAATATAATAGGTACTGTCAATTTGACACTCCCAGAGCCTGTATGTGCGGCAAAAAATATTTGGTATTTGGAAAACAGATTTTAAAGTGTTGTAATTCATGTTTAATTGACCACAATTAGTTATCTCAGTAAACTGGATGTCTGATGGCTTAAATTTCTAACACTGATTCCACTAGGGAGGTTTTTCAAACACCATCAGACCATGGAGGAGGATACAGATGTTTTGCAAATGAACTTTAAAGCTTCCAACATGAGACAGTGCAGAGAGCAGTCTCTAAAAAGGTTAGAAGAGTGAATAAATCAGAGTCCTGAAGACTATAAGATTTGAAGAACATAAGATTTTTCTACATTATCTCTTGTTTTAAATGAAAAAATCATGACTGCAACAGACCAAAACTTAGAGACAAATATCACATCTTTAAAATTTCCACATTTTAAAATTTCTGGAGGCTGGGAATTTACCACATGCCAAAATTAATTGTTCTCAATTACCCATCTGCTATTAAAAAGCCACACTTTGTCTGGCCTGAATTCATATAGCTCCAGCTTTTCTTTGATCTTGTTACATCATTCGTCTGGCAGATTAAAGATTCCTTTGTTACACGATCTGCTTTCTCAATATACGGAGCTAACAGACCACAATCCAACTACCTAATAAGCTTTTCTTTGACAAGCTGAACAAACTAAATTCCTTGACTTTGTTTACAGGTCAGTCGTCCTGTTCTTAGATCATTCCTTCATTCTTTTTTGAACCCTTCGTAGTTTATCATCCTTCTCCTTGGCGTGTCACCAGCAGTGAGCACATCTTCCCAGGGTGGTCATTCCAGCACTAAATAAAAAACAGGTCTTCTAGCCTCTCAGTTCCTTTGCAACCCCCCCTCTCTATAGAGCCAAGGATCTCTGATGCAGCACAGCATTGGGGTTTCATCACTGCAGTTGTGAAGCTTTTTTTAAAAAAATAATCCTTGAGATAGGGCTTCCCCTGTACGGATGCAGGGCTTGAATTTCTTTGAACATAGACTTGGACACTGTAATGTGCAGTGATGCCTTGTACTCAGCTACAAAGGGATCCAGATCACTCCTTGATCTGATTGTTCTGTTTCTTACCACCTCCCAGATCTCATCAAAACATTTTATCAGCAGTGATTTTCTGTTTATTTCTTCTTCATGGATGAAAACACAGATTAGCACTAGACCTAGTTATTAATGACTTTTGATATGCTTGCTTCAGAGGCATCTGATCACTACATTTTATTTCCTGCCTTTTTTTTTCCCAGCAGCCTCTTTTAATTAATATAATGTAGTAATGGAAAACTCCTTACAGCTATTAAAAAGTCACATAGCACAAACAGCACTCTTAAATTAATACAGAGCAGGCCCATGTCCACCAAGGTCTTCCTTTTTGATTGTGGGGATACTCTGTGTCCATAAAAATGTTCTTCAACAATTCACATATATTCCTTTTTAATTTTTTATCCATGCTTATTTTGTGGATACTTATTTTCTGGATTGTAATATTCTCTTACAGTAGCAACTTTGCTCATTACCTAGTGGGGCTTCAGTCTGCCTGATATAACAAACATAATCAATTAAAATCACTGGCAACTAAGCTACCCTTATGTTTTATTCTGTGATTGTCTCTTTTTTTTCCCTTAACATAAATTCACTACTGATAGTTAAGATGTCACTATTATGTTAACCACCATTAATAACTGGCATCACCAGCATTTGCAAAAGATGACAGTCTTTCAACTTACCATACAAATACCCAAAACATCAATAAACAATACATTCACAGCTATAAGGAAACACTCAGTGACTACGCCGGCACAATACAAGTTCTCAAGCCTGATATCAAAAAGTCAGCATGATCCTCCTGGGTCTTTTACCATTGAAGACATATTTAATTTTATCATCTTTGGATCAGTGCTGGGCACATGCCTCTGAATCAACATCAAGACATCTTCCCAAGGCTGGGATCTGTTGTGGCATTTTGGTGCTTTGTAAAAATGTAGGCCAAATAGCAAGCTGAATTCAGACTGCAGTATGAACTTCTCTTTGAGGTGTGTGGGCCACGTGAATCTCTATCAGCCTTTTGCGGTATAGCGCGCAGAAAACTTCAGCAGCTTTTCCAGGGAATCCCAAAAGGCTCGCTGCTGAACCCAGACCAGCACACAGGCCATTACATGACTGGGGAGCTGCCAGCCGCCCCTCTCCAGGACAGTCCCCCCACATGAATCACATGTGCATACAGCGTTATACAAGACAAGGAATTTCTGAAAAGGTCTTCAATCGCTACTTTCAATATAAAAATAAACTCTCATCTAGTTTAGAGAAAGATTAGCAGGGAACTCTGCTCCCAGAAGTCTTCTTTGCCTGTTCTGGGAACATAATTTAAATACATAAACATCTCCAAAGCCACCTGGAAGACACTTCCTGTGAGCTGGTTCAGAGATCCGAATTTGTTAGGCAGTATTCAATCCTCTTAGTGCTTTTACTTAAAGCTCTTCAGTCATTCATCAGAAAATACCAAATTTAATCGCCGCTTGTTATGTAAATCCAGCCCAGACTATCTTCCACATGCTGCATCACAACCTTTAAATATACCACTGCAGAGAAAAAAATTACCCACAAACACCTGGTTCAGTTTCTAACACTGACTTTCCTTAAACCCACAGCCTATACTGTTAAACCAGAGTTTTCAGGCTTTTAGGGTTCTCCTTCTCAAACATACACTTCTGTCCCTGACCTAAGTATTGAGGACTTTGCTCTCAACTGTGCCAGGATTACACTGCATGCAATCTTCATTAAGTGGGCTAAGTTTAGTCCTCAAACCCATGTTTTAAATAAAGTACTATCTTGCATGGAGATGGACTAATACCTTAGAATCATAGAATCATAGAATGTTTTGGGTTGGAAGGGACCCCTAGAGGTCATCTAGTCCAACCCCCCTGCAGGGAGCAGGGACACCACTAACTAGATCAGGTTGCTCAGAGCCCCATCCAACCTGGCCTTGAATGTTCCCAGGGATGGGGCCTCCACCACCGCTCTGGGCAACCCGGTGCAGTGTTTCACCACCCTCGTCGTAAAGAATTTCCTCCTTATATCCAGTCTAAACCTACCCTGGTTTAGTTTCAAACCATTACCCCTTGTCCTGTCGCAGCTGGCCCTACTAAAAAGATTTTCCCTGTCTTTCCTATAGGCCCCCTTTAGGTACTGAAAGGCCATAATCAGGTCTCCCCTCAGCCTTCTCTTCTCCAGGCTGAACAAGCCCAACTCCCTCAGCCTGTCCTCATAAGAGAGGGCTCCAGCCCTCGGATCATTTTAGTAGCCCTCCTCTGGACCCACTCCAACAGGTCCATGTCCTTCTTGTGCTGAGGGCTCCAGAGCTGGACGCAGTACTCCAGGTGAGGTCTCACCAGAGCAGAGTAGAGGGGCAGAATCACCTCCCTCGACCTGCTGGCCGCGCTTCTCCTGATGCAGCCCAGAGAATGGTTGGCCTTCTGGGCCGCCAGCGCACATTGCCGGCTCATGTCCAGCTTTTCATCCACCAGCATGCCCAAGTCCCTCTCGGCAGGGCTGCTCTCGATCCTTTCTTCCCCCAGCCTGTACTGATACTGGGGGTTACCCCGACCCAGGTGCAGGACCTTGCACTTGGCCTTGTTGAACCTCATGAGGTTCACACAGGCCCACCTCTCCAGCCTGTCCAGGTCTCTCTGGATGACATCCCGTCCTTCTGGTGTGTCAACCGCACCACTCAGTTTGGTGTCGTCTGCAAACTTGCTGAGGGTGCATTCGATCTCGCTGTCTAAGTCATTGATGAATATATTGAACAGCACCGGTCCCAGTACAGACCCCTGAGGGACACCACTCGTCACCGGTCTCCATCCAGACATCGAGCCATTGACCACTACCCTCTGGATGCGGCCATCCAGCCAGTTCCTTATCCACCAAACAGTCCACCCATCAAATCCATAGCTCTCCAATTTAGAGAGCAGGATGTTGTGGGGGACCGTGTCAAAGGCTTTGCAGATGTCCAGATAGATGACGTCCATTGGTTTTCCTTTGTCCACTGTTGTTGTCACACCATCACAGAAAGTCACTAGGTTCGTCAGGCAGGACTTGCCCTTGGTGAGGCCATGCTGGCTCTCTCGAATTATCTCCCTGGCCTCCATGTGCCTTAGCATAGCTTCTAGGAGGATCTGTTCCATGATCTTCCCAGGCACAGAGGGGAGGCTGACAGGTCGGTAGTTCCCAGGGCCTTCCTTTCTACCCTTTTTGAAAATGGGCACAGTGTTTCCCTTCTTCCAGTCACCAGGGACTTCACCTGACTGCCATGACTTTTCAAATATCACGGAGAGTGGCTTGGCGACTACATCGGCCAATTCCCTCAGGACTCTGGGATGCATCTCATCAGGTCCCGTGGACTTATGTGCATTCAGGTTCCTCAGGTGGTCACGAACCTGATCTTCTCCTACAGCGGGAGGGCTTTTGTCCTCCCGGTCCCCCTCATGCCATCCATCAACTCGGGAGGGGTGAGAAGAGAGGTTCCCAGTGAAGACTGAGGCAAAAAAGTCATTGAGTACCTCAGCCTTCTCCTCATTTGCTGTTACCAGCTTGCCAGTCTCGCTCATCAGCGGGGGTACGCTTTCTTTAACCATCCTTTTCCGGCTGATATACCTGTAGAAACGCTTCTTATTATTCTTTGCATCCCTAGCCAAGTTTAGGTCCAGCTGAGCCTTGGCTTTCCTGACCCCATTCCTACCCAACCGGACCGCATCCCTGTACTCTTCCCAGGATGCCTGTCCCTGTTTCCACTGCCTGTGCAGTTCCCTCTTCCTCCTTAGTTTGACCAGCATCTCTCGTCTCAGCCATGCCGGTCTCTTCCCTTCTTTGCCCGATTTCTTACACCTAGGGATCGAGAGCTCTTGCGCTCTGTGGATCACTTCCTTAAAGATCTGTAAGCTCTGTTCTGTTCCCCTGTCCCTGAGGACCGTTTCCCAGGGAGCCCTTCCGACTATCTCCTTGAGGAGCTGGAATTTTGCTTTTCTAAAATTCAGGGTCCTGACTATGCTCTTTGTTCTTCCCATTCCCTCAGAATCGCATGATCACTGCAGCCCAGGCTGCCTCCGATCTTGACACTTCTGACGAGCTCGCTTGCATTGGTGACCACCAGGTCCAGTATCGCATCCCCTCGGGTAGGGGTGTCTATTACCTGGCTTAAGAAGTTGTCCTCAATGCATTCGAGAAACCTGCTGGATTGCCTACAGCTTGCTGTGTTGGTTTTCCAGCAGATGTTGGGGTGGTTGAAGTCCCCCAGCAGGACGAGAGCCTTTTCAGTTCTATTTTACACGACTTCCTAATGTGAGTTTCAGAGAGCTGAGCTCCCTGATTTGTTATTTCCATAATTTGACTGAGATTTCATAGAAAACTTGAGGGATTTATCCACATTTCAAGATCAGCTAGAGCATTATAGTTTCTAACAAGTAGTTAACATGAATGAATGATCACAGAACTTATCTATATGCAGTGAGATTCTTTCAACATGAGGACCCCTGTCCTGCTGAATTATCTCCGCTATTACCTAGATCCCCAGACCTATGGAGAGGGTAAATGTCTTGTCAGAGCTGCTATCCCTCTTGTCAGGATGACTGATGAAGTAACTATACTAACAACAGTATATATGTGTATTTCTTCAGCATTTGGTTAAGTACTTCATAATATTTGATTTAAAAACTTATATGACATGGAATTAGCAGAGCACATACTAGCTGGATTAAAAACTGGTTCACCTCCAGAGGCTAAAGTAGAGCTGTAAACAGAAAAAGAAATGAACAGAAATGGTTTCCAGGGCAGATTTCCAGGCATCAGTTCCTAATCCAGCACTGGTTAATATTTTTAGTTTGATCTACATAATAAAACATTTGCTGAGAGAGCCTGAAGGTGACAACCTTCACAACAGTGGGTGGCATGCATAAGAGAGAAACTAGGTGAGTATGCCTGGTTATGGCATTTGCACTCAAGAAGAATGTGGGTACGTTGGAGAAAGGTTAGAGAAAGGTCACTGAAAAAACATAGCAGATGGGAAACAAATCTTGAATATGGCTTGTTGAATTCAGCCTAAAGAAGAGAAAAATTAGAGATGTCTTCATCAATGCATGTGGGCATTTACATCACTTATGGAGAAGGGACTTGCTGGAAAGGCTTTTTAAGCTTGCTGCCAAGACAATAATGAGTTTCAATGGCTGAAAATTTAAGTTAGACAAATTCAACCTTGAAATGAGATACCATTTACCAGGGGTCAGACCAATTCAAAGTTGGAGCAGTATAGCAGGGAGGTGAAAGACTTACCATCAGATGGAGTTTTGATAAGAAAACTGAGCATCATTCTAAAAAATATACTTTAGGCCAGCTTTTAAGAAAAATCCTCCAGCCAGCACATGAAGGTAGGATGGGATCCAGCCCTGTTGACCATTACTTTCTTCCTTGACTCCAAGAAGATCTCCCTCCCAATGCTCAGAACACCTATAGGGTTGCCTTAGGAGAGTTATGATCACAGCTTATGTTTCAATGCTTTGATTGCTCTTCTATCAGGATCAGGAAGGAATGTTTCCTGATACCTAACCCAGCTCCCAAACTTGCATTTTCTGCAAGTTTATCTCCGTCAACAGATTGTCATAGCTGAAGAGAAGGTACTTGGCAGAGCAGGGCACAATTCGGCACTGATACAATAAGTCCCTTCTGACGCCTGGCACCAGCGTCTTGCTTACATGCTCAGGATCCTACGCTCTACGTCAGAGTATCTGTTGTAATACAGACTGCCAAAACTTTAATGTTTCAATGTCTCTCTACAGCACCACAAAGTAAGAACCACTCTTGGAAACCATCAGGTTACAGGGTGCCTAATAAATTTCCTTCCCTTAGAAGAACCTGGATACATGGTACCTTGGCCTCACCTATCAGGAGAGGGCTTGCAAGCCCTGATCATGAGAGGGGACTTAAACCACCCAGACATCTGCTGAAAAAATGGCACAGACAACTGCAAGCAGTCCAGGAAACTATGGGAGTGTGTTGAGGAAACTTCCTAGTACAGGTGATGGAGACCCCAACCAGAGAAGAGGCCCAACGACCCTTCCAACCCTTGCCACTGCTGGACCTGTTGTTCACTAGTGCAGAAGAACTTACGGGAGAGATCAAGGTTGGAGCTAACCTGGGCTGCAGCAATCATTCCGTAGTAGAATTCTCAATCTTGTGGGGTACAGGACAGGTAAAAAGTAGAGTCAGGATTCTCCACCTCAGAAGGGAAAACTTTTGGCTGTTTAAAGTGCTGATGCATGTGATCCCTTGAGAAACTGCCCTCAGAGATAAAGGGGCAAATGAGAGCTGGGAGATATTTAAAGGTGTTTTTCTTAGGGCACAAGAGCTCTCAATCCCAATGTGCAAGATGTCGGGGAGGGGAGGCAGGAGGCCAGCTTGGATAAGTCAAGACCTCTTAGCCAAACTAAACCATGAAACTAAAAATGCATAGGCAGTGGAGGCAGAGATATACATCCTGTGGATATTATAACAATATGGCCCAAGAGTACAGGGAAGGGATCAGGAAAGTCAAAGCATAAGTGGAGCTGATCTTAGCTAGGGATGTAACAAATGCCATGAAGGGTTTCTTCAGGTACTTATGACAACAAAGGAAGATGAATGAAACTGTACCCCCCAATGAGTGAAACAGGAAACCTGGCTAGAACCAACAGGGAGAAGGCTAAGGTGCTCAACAATATTTTTGTCTTGGTCTTTATCAGCAAGTGCTCTAGCCATGCCACCCAATTCACAGAATCCAAAGGCAGGGACTGGGAGAATGAAGTACTGCCTACCATAGGAGAAGATCAGGTTCAAGACCACCTAAGGAACCTGAATGTGCACAAGTCAATGGGACCTGATGAGATGCATCCAAGTGTCCTGAGGGAACTGGCAGACAAAGTTGCTAAGCCACTATCCATCATATTTGAAAAGTTGTGGCAGACTGGTGAAGTTCCCAGTGACTAGAAAAGGGGAAACATAACCCCTATTTTTAAGAAGAAAAAAAAAAAAGGGAAGACCCAGGGAACTACAGGCCGTTCAGCCTCACCTCTGTGCCTGGCATGATCATGGAGCAGATCCTCCTGGAAATTATGCTAAGGCACATGGAAAACAGGTGATTGGTGACAGCCAACATGGCTTCACTAAGCGCAAATCGTGCCTGACAAACTTGGTGGCCTTCTACAATGGAGTTACAGCATTGGTGGATAAGGGGGAGCAACTGACATCATCTACCTGGACTTATGCAAAGCATTGGATACTCTCCCACACAACATCCTTGTCTCTAAAATGGTGAGACATGTATTCTATGGGTGGAGCACTCAGTGAACAAGGAATTGGCTGGATGGTCACACTCCATGTTGCAGTCAACTACTCAATGCTCAGGTGGTGACCAATGATGAGTAGTGTCCCTCAAGGGCCCTTATTGGGACCAGTACTATTTAACATCTTTGTGGGGACATGGACAGTGGGATTGAGTGCACACTCAGCAAGTTTGTGGATGACATCAAGCTGAGTGGTGGGTGCTTAAGGGAATGGATGCCACCAAGGGCCTTGATGAAAGGTGGGCCTGTGCAAACCTTATGGAGTTCAACAAAGCCAGGTGCAGGGTCCTGCACCTTGGGTACGGCAATCCCAAACATGGATACAGCCTGGCTGATGAATGGATTGAGAGCAGCCCTGTGGAGAAGGACTTGGGTGTATTGGTGAATGAAAAACTAAATATGAGCCAGCAATGTCCGCTCATAGTCCAGAAAACCAATCATATCCTAGGCTGCATCAAAAGAAGTGTGGCTAGCAGGTCGAGGGAGATGATTGTCCCCCTCTACTCCACTCTCATGAGACCCCACCTGGAGTACTGTGTTCAGCTCTGGGGGCCCCAGCATAAGAAAGACATGAACCTGCTTAAGTGGGTCCAGGGGAGGGCCACAAAAATGATCAGGGGGTTGGAGCACCTCCCATATGAGGACAGGCTGAGAGAGTTGGGGTTGTTTACCCTGGAGAAGAGAAGACTCTGGGGAGACCTTGTAGCAGCCTTTTAGTACTTCAAAGGGGCCTGCAGGAAAGATAGGGAGGGATATCAGGGATAAAGATGTGATAGGATGAAGGGTAATGGTTTTAAACTGAAAGAGGGTAGATTTAGATTAGATATTAGGAAGAAATTCTTTACTGTGAGGTTGGTGAGACACTGGAATAAGTTGCCCAGCAAAGTTGTGGATGTCCCCTCCCTGGAAGTATTCAGGGCCAGGTTGGATGGGGCTTTGAGCAACCCAGTTTAGTGGAAGGTGTCCTTGCCCATGGCAGGGGGGTTGGAATGAGGTCACCTTTAAGGCTCCTTCCAAACCAAACCATTTTATGATTCCTTACTTATTTCTCTCAAATTCATATTTGGCAGAGAAATATTCTGCTAGAAAACAAAGTATTTGGCCTACCAGAAATCTTTGGGGCTTGGAACAGGCTGTGTACGAACCTAAGTGATGTGTAATATGGAGCTGATCTTAATTTTCATTAAATCTTTGGAGTGAATAGTGGATTGGGAATTCTCTACTAACTATTTTTTCCACTGTTTGATTTCTAGACAGAGGGGGACCAGGCTTCTTGCACAAAAAGAGGGAGAGGAAAATTGCATACCTCCAAACATACTCTCTCAGTCCCTGCAGGATGATTTTCCCCTCTAGAAGTGAGCTAGTTTTGTTACCGGTCATTTTCCTTATTCTGATTGCTAATTTAAATGCCTGATTCTGCAAATACTCATCATCAGTTATGATGTATAGTAATGAATCCTCCTTTCAGTTGTTTGTGCAGGATCAGATCCTGGCCAAGAAGCTGTCTGCAAGGTAAGAGAAACATGTTCCTTGACTATGCCAGTCTTATTTGACATTCATCTTGCTATCTTGCCTTCACTACCCTTCCTGGAGAGAACATTTCTCAGTGTTACTGAAGAACTAGCTCCTTGAGGAGCTGTGCTTCATCCTTTAGTGCTAAGTGCTCATGGAGCACTGAGGGTGAATAGATTCAGTTGACCTGAAGAGTGCCAGAACTGCTGATGGATGAGACCTCCAGCAGAGTAAGCAATGTCTACGAAGCACAGAGGTGAGCAGAAAGCTGCAGTACCTTGCTGTTAAAGCCACTTGGATCATTTTCTCCTGTTCCTGCTCCCACTGAAGCACCCTGAGTGTGTCCCATTTGGGAATATCCTTACTGCAACGACTGTCCATCAGCCTCAGGTAGTGGATGGCAGTAAATAAAGGACTGTGAAGACACCTTTGCCAGATATCTTACATTGCCAGTGCTTTGTATGTGAGTCTGTACTCCTCACCCATCCTTGTGACTTGCACATCCACTGAGCACAAAGAAACAGTAGGATAAAATACATTGGTCATACAGGTACTGTTTTTCCCTACTCACCTCATGTGCTGACAGATAGAGCTGCACACAAAAAGCCATCTCCGAAGACTGTCAGAGACACACTTGATTCTGGAACATGAACTGAAGCGATTGCTAAGTCTTAAGCTTGTGTTTGTGGTGCTCACATCAGCAATGCAAGAACACAAGCCCAACACCCACCACAGCCTTTTTGAACCCTGCACTGCAGGCTGTCAGTCTAGCCAGAAACCCCGCAATCTCATTTATGCAAAAACAAAACCAGAAAGACAGCTCCTCCTGATGGGAATAAAAATTAATTCCAGCCAAGCAGCACAGAACCTGAATTGCAAATTACGATGACAATATTTCCTTGTTCAGAAGAGACTGTCTCATGCCAAAGAAACGCCATTAGCATCAGAAACCCCATCCAAATAAATCACTGATGAAAACTCCAGAAATAGGATACAAAAGCAAGGGAGAGGCCAGGGCTCTCTTTGTAAAGAACTCACCATACTGGAGTGAAATGGACCCACAGTAAACAAGGGACCTTTTGTTTCAAAAGGTATACTTTGGGCAGCAAGACAAATGTGTTACTTGTATCTTGGCAGTGCTCCCAAATGCATGCTGCACAAAAGACTGGTGATGTAATTAGGGCCACCACAGACCCAAAGATCTGGGTTCTGTTCCTGGCTCTACACCAACCCATGTGTGGCTCCAGCATTATTTCTCCTAGCTAGGATTCGTCTCGCCTCACTTTAGCCATCCAAGAGACAGGCATCTGGGTTAGGTGCTCTGCCTACACTCACTTTGCAGTCCATGGGGAGAGAGCACCCGTTCCAGAGGGCTGCTTAGCTCCTGTCTTGGACATCTGGCTTATGGCAGGATGGATGGCATCTGGATGTGCTGATATCTCCCTGTTGAATAAAGGGGAAGCTTAGGGCAGAGAATCAGCTCCTAGCTGTTAGCTGGCTACAGCTGGCTGAGATGAACTATGGTCTCTGTGTCTGCTATAAAAGTGGGATAAGAAGTCTTCTGGATCTCTTGCCCACTTAAAAGGGAAGCCACTGATTTAGGGGCTGCTTTCCTCCACATCTGTGTATTGCCCTGGGCACAATGGACCCTGGCAAAACTAACACAAACAACAAATACTTCTGCACAAGCCAGAAAGCAAACATCAGGGTCTTGCTTAGTGTAGCAAGTTAGAACAACTGTCTGAATAGGCTAAGCAGGGAGGTTACCATCCTTGAGCCTGTATCTCTCCTCCTGCACCTGGGTGGCAGGACAGTGGGAAGGCACTGCCTGATTCCTGCACTCTCTGAGCACAGGGGCTGTAAGCACAGTAAGATTTTGCTGTGCCGTACAAGGCAAGGAATATCCTGAGCACTTCTCACCATGCTTTCTTTTGCAAAGGCTGATCCTAATCTGCTCTTTTGAATAGCTGATGCCTGCTGAATTAAAGAGATTGCCAGGACAATTTAGGCTTCTTCGCAAACTAACAGGAACATTTCCAGGGCTCAGATGGAGTGAATTTCAAGAGAAAAATGTCATTTTAAGAGGAAAATGAAATGTTGCAATATTGCAAGCAGAACACAATCCTTACTAGTAAGTGAATGAAGACAACCCATCTGGTTTCATTATCAGAGCACAGAGAAATACATGAGAATGACTATTTGGGACCACACCAAAGGTCCCTGTAGCCAAGTATCTTATCTCCAAGAGTACTGAGTAGCAAGCGCTTAAATACTGTAAAAACATCAGCAAATATAGGTCTATCCCCTTGTTTGCACTCAGAGCTTCCAGCAACTTGCAGTTATGAACTTACTGAATGAGGTGGTTTGTCCTTCCAACAGCAAGCTGTCCCTCCATGAATTTATCTAACGTCTTCTTGAATCCATGTGTATCTCTGTCCTCCAGATCACAAAGGCAGGAAGAAAAGTTCCACAATTTAATTATGTATCATATTACTCTGTTTTAAATTTATCTTAGTCCTGCTACTCAATAATTTCATAAGGTCTCCCTCATTCTTGTGTTATGGGCAATAATGAACATTTAACCTCCTTTCACTTCCTCCATGCCACTCAGGATTCTACAGGCCCACACAAAGTCACTCTCCCTTGTCTGCTATAAGAGTCCTAGGCTGTTTATGCTCTCTGATACTAAAGTCATTATATATATTTCTGTTCATCCTTCCTGCCCTTTTGTGGACTTTTTCCAATCTTTCCACAACCTAACACATTCTTCTTTGGGGTTCACATCCAGAACTGCACACAGTAATCAAGATATCAGTTTATCACTAGTCATTTTGTTGTCTTCGTAGTTTTCTGTTGTTGTTCCAACTGCTGCTTTATATGCAGTTTTCTATTCTGTTTCCACAGTATCCAGAAGTTGTTTTCTTTTTCTTTCATAGTAATTCCCATCAATTTTTGTTTTGCCTTTTCCACTATTTCTGAGCACTACCAAGAGTTTGAAACGAAACATGTACTAGAATGAGTTCAAGATCACTTTCATGAATAGCAGTAATCTCCTTGGAGCCCAGTATGGAGCTTTTTATGCCATGTGCACTATATTTCTCAACAATGAATTTCATTAGTCATTTTATCACAGCTGAGAGCCCCCAGCATTCACTCAAAAAAAAAGGTGTCCCCTTCAAATAAATACCAAACAACTTGCCTTGGCAGTTCAGAATATTCACATCAGATTCTAACTTTTTTAACACAAAGAACAGTAGCAAAAATGTCCACCTGTAATTTGCAAGCACGTATAGATTAACTGAAATGGCTGGTGGGCAAAGATGCAGGTACTGGTGAGGCCCTCTCTTAGGCTCCCCCACTCTCTGTCCTCCACAAAGAATTCCTAGGGTTGCGGTATTTAGGGTAAAAATTTTAGTGCCTAATCGTGCTATCTGCAATTCTCAGCTACCAGTTACCTGTAGCACCGTGACTCATCTTCATTTCAAGACAGAGAGAGAATTATTAGTGCCCTACAGAAGAGTCAGCTTTTACCTAAATAAATAAAATACCAACACTCAGAGAAGAAGGACAACTCTGCTAGAAACAATGGAGAGACTGACTGGGTCAAAACACCTAGTCCTTCTCACAAATCTAATGACTGTAGTCTGTAGTCTGTCCTCTTCTTGCAGCAAGGAGAAGGCTCTGCTGCCTTTCTGATACTGTACTTCTCTCATCCCCTCTCTGCTTTGTGTGTGAGTTAATGGTAAGACCTCGGGGGACATCTTTGGAAGTAGCAGATGCCCTGGAGATGTGCAGGTGGGGTACTGCTGTGATCTTCACCAGCTCTGAGAAAAAGTCAGTGGAGACTTAAAATAGTTTGGGATTTTGGTCGTTCATCTGTATCACCTTGTTAATTAACAACACCTATCTGATGCAAAGCTGAGGCTTTAAGGTCACTGTTCACTACATGAGAATGCCAGCAATGTGACCGTACAGCAGCTACTAACAGTAGAGAAGAGCAGAGTCCTAGCAAGTCCCAGAGGCACTTTCAGGGGACCTGAGAAGTTTATTGAGTAGTCTGCTGAGAAGATAAGGTTGAGGAGCCAACAGTCCCTGGGTGACAAAGACCCCAGGAAAACTTGTCTCTCAACTGGTCTCTTCCCTTTGGGAATTTCCCTGGGAAGCAGTAATCGTGAGGGGGAACTACCAGAATACTGTCCCCTGCCTAAGAAGCTATTCACAGCAGTCAGCACTTCAGGTAGAGCTAGAAAGTAGAAGAGAGTGAAAGAATCGAAGAATGTTTATTCACAGTGACATTACTATCCCATCTACACAGGAGTAAAAGAGAGAGATGTGAAGACAAATATTGAGACTACAGCAGTCTATGTGTCTGTAAGCAACAAGGGATACTGAACAGGAGGAAATGCAAGGCTGTTGAAAAGATAAACTGAGCAGGTAGATGTAATGCACGCAGCAAAACAACAACAAAAAAAGCTGAGAAAGCATCAATTTGTTAGAATTATTTTCCATTTCCTGAAGGTGAGAGCAGTAATTTTGGATAGAGATTAATATGGAGTAACACAGCAACCCCTGCACCTTATGTTCATTGCTACTCAAAATTATCCCACATCCAGTCCCAGACACTACAGCAGAGAAAGAGCCTTTTCACAACATCCAGGCCCGATGTGCCCTAATAGAGAGCTTATCCTTTGAGACACCCCTGGAAGCTGTCTCCTAACAAGAAAGCAATGAGTTTATGCTTAGAGAAGTCTCTCAAGATGAGCTTCTGGCAAAACATAACATATCTGGTCTTTCAGCAATTAGAAGAGCAGACACAGAGAAATCAGAGCCCATCAAGTAAGAAAAAAAAGTTTAAGTGGTGCTTCTAGAGGCAAGCCCTTGACCAAAAGGAGAGTCAGCACTGTCATAAGCAAAAAGCCCTGGTTAACACTGCCTATGCCTATGCATTTCTGAATGTTTATGTCAGGGACTGTAAAGGCCTAATCCCTATCTTGAGTTAAATCTCAATTTACTACTTTGAAACTAGGTGAGTGCTTGCTACAAGATGCAATCCATGCCCCAGAGTATTATATGATTTCATCTCAGTGCACCTGTTGAATATTTTAAATCTCTCAATGATTCTTTTGCATTTGTTACTTACAAGAGCCATACCCCACTGCAAATAGGTCCTTATACTTTGGATTCCTGTAATGAGAAAATATACATAAGATTGCATTTATTATTAACCATATAGTTCCACAGAAATGCACAATATCACACATTAATATCAGAGTCCATTCTCACAGGACTGCGTACAGTCTTGAGGGCTTGACCCTTTGAACGTGTGCACAAGTAAAGTTTGTGTACAAGTAATTCTTCCAGACTTGAGATATATAAAAAATAGAACATCAGAAGACCACAGCAGTAGATGAAAAGGATGAAAAGGGCGAAAAGGGCACAGACAGATATTATGTCAATCTCCAGCACTTCTTATCCATTTCATAATCATGGAAAGTTTACTTTTAAAAATGAGGTCTTTGAGGAACGGAAAAAAGACAGGGAAGTGTCAGTTTTCATCTTTCAGGGACAAGAATAAAGGAGTTTCTAAATTACAGCAGAATAATACCCAATACATTTACTTTCCCTACCTGTTATTAAATAATGAAGGATGCTTCAAGAGACAGCTATTAGTTCATGAATTCAGGATCATTCCCCAGACCAGGAAAGGAAATTCCCTACTGACCTACTTGATGAACAGTATACTTGCTGAGGCATGCCGACTATGAGCAATTAGCCATCTACTATGTTTTCTGAAGCCCCTTTATTTGAAAAACATCTACTTTATTTACAATTTCTGCTGTGTGTGGACAGTTACTGTAAGGTTTACATGAGATAAAGGTCAGTGCTGTTGCTGTCCCTGAGCTCACACAGCACAACCAGTGGATAACGATTCCGTGAAATGAATGTATGTGAAAATTATCTAACGAGTGTTTTCTCTGACTTGCTGTTCTGAATTGGTAAAATAAAACCACTTCTCTTTTCATTTCTCCTCTCCTTTTTCACTTGAGCTAACACCTAGGCATCCTAATGCTCTTGTTCTATCCATTAAATGCACTATCACTGCTAACAATGTGAGACAAAAACTAGAAAAGCTTATTACGTAAGGCAATTTGGGGTTGTTCTTCCAATTTCACGGCCATCTTTCTGTTATCATTTCCTGAAGACAAGAATAACAGCAGCACAAACTACCTATAAAAGATGCCATTTCTCCCAATTTTACATCTATTTTTACTGTTATTTTGTAATTCTCATACAACTACATCCTTGATATTCTATTGAAGTATAATTACTGCAGCAGCTTGAAAGGACAGAACAATCCTTCTCTGTCTCTCCATAGATCCTCTTTGGCAAGACACATATGTGTTGACACTGGCCCACAAACAAGAGAGGGGAGGCCTGGCTGCAGGGGAGCACAAGGCAGGAGCTGACTATGTGTGTCTCATGCTCAGTGCATTAACTGAGCCAGTTCTGTGGAGATTCAAGCATGTTAAAAAGTAAAAGGACTCATTCAG
Source organism: Gorsachius magnificus (assembly GCA_034008185.1). Taxonomy (NCBI): domain Eukaryota; kingdom Metazoa; phylum Chordata; class Aves; order Pelecaniformes; family Ardeidae; genus Gorsachius; species Gorsachius magnificus. The sequence goes on along the minus strand of CM067109.1, from coordinate 10,653,724 downwards.
GTCAGTGATGAGTGTTTTTTCATGGTAACAACCATGGCAATAACATCTCAGAAAAACAGAGTTGATCTGAAAGTATCAGTGATTGGTTTTGGTCTGACCAGAAATAAATACGCAAAAGTCGACTGCGGGATAAGTGCCTACTAAACTGAACTGTATAAGATCCCAGTACACAAATACCACTGTTGTCTTGGCAGCAATTATGTACCATAGAGGTCTTGTCTGGCATCAGTGCCTCAGCATCCTATAGTCTATTGTGATACCTGTCTAGCCCATGCAGTATTTTCATTTCCCTTTCTATTGCTTTAATTCTTTTGTGATGATACTTGTCAAAAATATAGCCGCTATCCCTTCTCCTTCCCTGGGCTTTTCAGGATTGATTCCTACAGCATATTGTGCAAAGACATGACATGTCTATCCCAGCTTTCCCAAGAAGGGACTTTTGTTTGCTCTGCTAACTGCACTCGCTTTGCCCTAGTGCTGCTCAGAGCCTACTGTGCCTTCACCCTTTGATTAATGGCACAAGCCTGGCACATTCAGCGTTACACAAAGTGCTTTGCATCCACAAGCACCAGGAATGTTTAGGTGCTGCCACAACAGATGACTGTAATTATCCAAAACAGATGCCACGACATTCAATTCCACTCCCCTGCGAACAGCTGAGAGTAAGTTTGTAATAAAGACACTTACCAGGAGATGGCAGTAACTGCAAGCCTCTTGGTTTTGTCATACTGGAACTTCCAGAGTGGCAGGAGGGTTCCTTGCTGGTCTCTGTATTCATCTGAGGCATCCTCAAAATATTTAAAATCTAAAACAAAAAAATCAAGGAAAAGGTCCCAGTGAATAAATAGGAAATAAATCAGCATCGTCCAGTGCCAGGGAAGCTTTAAAAAACACTGTTATGCTGACAGCCACTGAACAACCCAATTGTTAGTATAAAAACTGTCTCAGTCCTTAAGTCTCAACTCCAAACCATCACCTAAGTCCTGTAAATGCATTTTACCAAGCACCAAGTCCTCACACAACAAAAGCTGATGATCTAAAAGCAGACAAATGATGAACAAGAAAGCAGAAGCCCGGAGCAAGGAGTGACCTCAGGCCACCCCCAGATCTAGATGAGGCCTTCCAGGAGGGAGCTGTGCAGAGATAGCAAAACCCTTGCAAAGTAACATTGAGACTGAGTATGTCGCTATGGCTGGAACCTGTATGCCAGCAAAGAGGTGCTCGGCACTGGCTGCTGTCACCAGCACCTGCATCTGGGAGGGAGCACCAGGAGGGAAGGGCTGCAGGGACAGCAACGCTGACCAAACCTGCTGGCCACAGCCTGCTCAGAGCAGGGCTGGTGTGGCATGCCCTTTGAATGCCCGTGGTCTGCTGCCCTGTTTGTCTTGTGTGAGTCAGCAGGTTCTTAGCCCTGCTCATTTTAGCTCTGTTTCTCTAGTCTAGTCTAGTCTAGTCTACCCTTGCTACAGCTGTGGCCACTCATCTGCAGGAGTTCTGGCTTGAGGCAGAAGCATCTCCCAGCAGGGCCATACCTTGTGCAATGTCATCAAATGTGTTCTGATTCACCATCCGCTCCATTATTTTAGCAGCCTTTGAGATCTTGGTTATATCATCACTCTGTTGAAAAGAAAAACAGGGAAGAGAGAAGGTATTTTCTATCTGTTTACAAGTCCTTCAGACTTTGTGTGACTAAAAAAATTGAGTCCTTTGATCTTGAATACAGGATAATTTGAAGCTCCTCACACCAGCACCCAATGGTAAGGGCACTTGAATTAAGGCAATGTCTTTATTATAAGTTTAGCAAGATGCCATCCACAGCTGAGCTGCAGTAACTTCAGTGTTTGTTCGTGCAGTAACTTCAGTGTTTGTTCGTGATTTAGCTCAACTGTAAGGCACTTCTCTGTGAAGGCAGTTAGAGTCTTGTCTTCCTCAACTCATTCAAGCTACCTCGTGATGGGATGAGCAAAAAGCACACACATGATCCCTCCCCACCTCACTTGATATTAGTTCATCAGCTTCAGTAATGAAATCATAGATGCTTGATCATGCATGAGCATACTCTCATATCTAGCTGGAGTGTTTTAAGGTCTCATGTGTTAAGTAAAGATCAGAGGATTTAGAAATCCTTCAGTCACTGGGTAATTCCAATTTGGTGCATTAATAGATACATAAACTCTTACAATACATAACCAACATACAAAGGATAGTTTGTTGTCCAGCTCTTGTGGAAATTGTTTTGATACTGTGGAAAATCCCATCCTCCTGGCCAGGGAACACCACAAGTGGGCAAGCTTGTGTATGTGAAGGTATGCAGACATATAGTCTTATAACCATCTTCTGACGAAACTCTATTCCTAACTATTTTTTGTGTGAATGTGCTCTTTATCCTCTGTATGTGCAAACACTAGCAAAATCCCAGATGGATTAACTGGCAAGTAAGACAAGAAGCCTGGGTGCCAGCAACTGGAAGGACAGAGCTTCAGAGTCCTCAGACTGTGCTGGGCCATAAGGATGATGCCAGCACACCCCTGAGCAATGATGTAAGAATGCCAAGGTGTATGCAAAGTGCTCTGACAGCATGCTGCTCCAAGGACCTGAATCCCCATCTAGTGCTGCTGCCCCAAAGCCCCATCAGTGTTTCAAAGCCTTTCATCTTCAGACCCCTGCTAGGTACTGATGGCTGCCAGCACAGCATGATTTCCACCACAGTGGCAACACTGAAAAGAAACTTGTCATCCTTGATACAGCTCAGAGAGTGCCCTGAACATGAAAAGAAGAAGTGAAATGACTTGTCAAAACTACGCTGCACAGTCACAGTCAGAACCAAGAACATGACTTCATATTATGTGCATCCCAGACCTCTGCTTGTTTCTTGGGCTCTGCACAGTCTCAAAGGAAACTGAGAGTTTTGCTTCAAAGAGCATGAAACCCAAAGGGCTACATAAAGATGACAGGACAAAGGAGGAAAAAAAGCAATTCTGTAATCTGCAACACTTGTTATAAATCCATAGTTTGCCTACACCTTCAGTAATGTGTGCAGTCGTCTTCTACCATCTGAGAAAGGATAAAGTAGAACTTGGAACCAAGTTCAGAGAAGGGCAACAAGAATGGTCCAAGTTTGGAATAGTTTCTGCACCAGGAAAAACTGAGTAGGCTAGGACTTGCCAGTCTGGAGAAGACATGGCTTGGGAAGACATGAGACAGGTCTATGAAATCCTAAATGGCCCGGAGAGGATGGACAGGGATGGACTGTTCACTGTTTCTTCTGATACAAAAAGTTGGGGTGTCAAGTCAAGCTAGTGGAAGTCAAGTTGAAAATAAACAAAAGGAGGTGACTTATAGAAGGATGACACATCTGTACAACTCCTTGTCAAAGGGTGCTGTAGATGAAAGAAATTTACAAGGTTTCAAGGAAGACTGAACAAGTACCTTCATCTACGTGCCAAAGAACATCAGGCTTAGGAAACAGATGAAAATAGTTGAAGGCTGGAAGAATATTTGGGGCTGGGATATACTCTTGCTGTGTTCTTTCCCTTCCTAACACATTCACTTGTGGTTATAGCCTTCATCTGAATCGTTGTGCCCACTGTCATGTTCTTCAGGTTTGCCCTGGGTCTGTGGGAGGACTTCTTGAAAACAGCACAGAGAATTTAGTGTCATGTTCAGAATTTAAGAAAGCGCAGGAGAAGATATTTTCAAATTTTAACACAGTATGATATTTCCTAGACATTAGGGATTCATAAGTAATAAGAGAAAGAGGATGCTTGAAACATCTCCATTATAAATCAATACTCTCAATTGCTGGGACTTCTCTCTTTTGACTTTAAGTTGTCATTATTGCTTCTGCCACAGTAAGACCTGCCTTCCTCTAAAACACTTCCTAAAAAAAACCAATTCACCAGTCCAGAAATATTGGGATCATGACTGTAAAAATGTAATTGGCTGTCACCAGCATATTCTCTGAGTAAGCTTAATTGACAGAGGTTAACTGTAGAAAAAGTTACAATTTGATTTAGAAAGAGAGAAGCACAACAAACACTTTTCTCTCCAACACTGTAAAAGTCATAGTTATGAGGTATAAAGAACAGATCCCCTGGAGTCCTGCTGTTTCATCAAGTGCGATAGCTGGGCTGTCTTCAATTCACTTGTTACGCAGGCAAAAATCTCTCTTCTGTTTTAACATGCACCTGCTACTGGAAGGAGTTGGGGAAGAACGGCAGTGCTGTACCCTGCAGACATGAGCAGGATCACGGCTTTTGTTCCCTCATACATCCAAGGAAACTTGCACTACAAGCATTCTGAATTTCCAACCTGAGACATCATTCTGGGCTGAAGATCAGAAGGTAAGGCTTATTTTACGTGTTCTCAAAGATGAATGCTAGATCCTGCTTCATCTATAAGTTTTTTTTCTTGTCAGTGGAAAGGAGACTTTGAACAAAAAAACCCTGTAAATACAGGAACAATGTATTATTCAATGGAATTTTTCCTGCAATGCAGGAAACTTTCCAGATGAATCAAAAGAGCTTTAAGTCAGCTTTCCTGTTAGGTAGCTATGCTGTTAGCAATGCAGCCATGAATAACTACATTTTTGGCATTAAACTGGATCACAGTATGTTATTTTCTCATTGGATCCTGTCCTATTTCAGGTTTGATTTATTCTGTATGTTACTGAAATAAATCTTCAGTGGATGTAATAGGCCTACTTTATCCTTTTTTTTTTTAGAGATCTGTTTGAAACTCATTTTATTCTTGTAGGCCAACTCTGGGCTAGCTAGCCAAATGTAATGAGAGCTCATCAGCTATCAAATTTGTTTTGTTTATTTCTGTGCATAAATTATTTTTAGAACAGCAATAATGTTAATGGAATCATATGTAAGATGGATAATGGGCTAGTACTTTGAAAATAAATGTCTTGATCTTGCTCTACTATTCATTAACACTAATTGCTTCATATTTGCCTCTCAGCAGCTGGCCAGTTGCAATGTGTAACCCAGTAAACTGAAGCATGAAAAAAGGCTTCTGCTGGTGTATAACTGCACACCCAGAAGACAAACCGCACCGTAAAACCAGTGCAGTAACTGCTCGTATCTCTGACAATACATGTACTGGCAATACTAGAAGAACTAAAAGGATGGTACAGGGGTGTTGTCACCTCTTTCCCAGCACTGCAAAAACCCACTGCAAATCCCAAATAGGTTGAATCCTGTCAAGTAGTTATTCATTTCCAGAATTGTACTCATCTGTTAATTTTCACTGTTTGCTTTTAATTCTGATACTCTAAACAGCAGATAGAAGACAAGGGAGTCGGTAGGAACTCATCTACTCTTTGGGATGACCAGGAACAGGTGAACAATAATGTGAAGGCTAATTGCATTTGAATTTCAGCTCTTATGTAAAAAATAACTGTGGTCATCCAAGAGCTTCCAAATGTTAACTATGACCCTGTGGACTGGGCTGTCTCACCAGGCATATCTCAGAAATGGGTAATGCTATAGTGAACTAGATAAGTCAGACAGGATCTCACATGATTCAGGAATGCACATTTCTCTCTCTCTCTGTTAAATATAAATTTTGTTTGGATTCTTTAAGAAATCGTTCAACCACTTCTGCTTCAGCGGAGATTAGAGACCATTCCAGCACAGTAAAGTTCCAGCTTTAACATACTCCTAACTGGTTCACATTCATCTGTATTTCTGTGGACACCATCCTCTGCCTTAGTAATTCTTCTCCCTCTCTATTACCTACATCAGATTCCCTCTCTATCTTTGCATAACCAGATAAATATGCTGAGATTTTTTTAGTCTCTTGTATTCAAGCTTTCCACTTCTCATATTCTTTTCCATATCTATACAGTTTATAATCTATCATCTCTGAAAAGGGGTGATCAAAATCATATATCCCTGCACCACTCCAGATAAGGTATCACCCCGCCTTACATAACAGAAATAGTATTTCTCTGCTGTCCCTCACAAAATATACTCCAGCACATCACGACTCACCAAATTATAAACTCATATTTCTCCCCATCATTTCAAACTGTAAGCCCTCACCTTATCAAAGATTGCTTTGATTCTTCAAAATGCACAATCTTCCTCTCCACCAGTCCCTCCCAGTCTGTACTAACAACTGTTCTGGTTTATCTAATAATTTCCTAATGGCACTATAGCAATAGCTTTACAGAATTTCAGCTAGATTACCTTTACTTTCCGTGTTAAGGGACATTACAAATTTCCTCTTGTAAAAGAAAGAGATGAGATTATTTGGACACAGCCTACCTTTGGTACACACATGCTATTTTATTCCAGTTTCTATTTACTCCCAATTCTCTATTCTTTCTCTCCATATTCATTCTATTGCCTCATATACTGTTAAAGGTCAGACTAATGGAACCATTTATAACATCCTTGTTATATTCCAGTTACATTGCTCCACCACTCTTTAGACAGATTCATTAAAAATCCTTACTATCAGACTTGTGATTTCATGCTTTGTCATCTCAGGGTGAGAGGACCTAGCCTTCATCAGCTTAATTGCATTAAGCTCTTTGCATTTTGCTTCTACCTCAGATACTGTCATTTCTATGCTCACGCAACATGAGGGGGGTTGTACTGGATCAGACCAAGAGTATCTCTGGGCCAGGATCCTCTCTGTAATCAGAGCCATAAGCAGATGGCTCAGAAACAGTAAGAACAGGACAAGCAGATACAGCACTTCTGCCTGGTTCTCTCTGCTTCCAACTATTTTCACCTCAGAAAATGTTGTATCATTGCTCTTTGGTATTCTGTGTTCTCCATGTTCTGTTTGCTGCCTTTATTGAAAACTGAGGAAAAGTTTAAAATGTTTTATCACTGCTCTTGGATATAGCATATCCTCTTCTCTCTAGATCCATTTGAGTAATGGACATAATGAGAGATTTCCAAGGGTCCCTCATCACAGTCTCCATTCAAACAATTTCTGTCATTCCAACTTTTATTCACTCATTATATCATTCTCATCCTTTCATCTGCTGGAATCCCTGGTTATCCCCATTTCTTTTTCTGTTGTCTGCCTCTCTCTTCTGCTTTGCCATGCCACATCTTCCTTGCTTCTTCTCCTCATTCTTCAGTGCAGTGCATGACTTCATCCTACTTCTTTTCCCCTAGTGAGGAGCTCCTACTCCACAGTCAAGTGGAGTAGAAGCTAAGAATTGACTCCACTCTTGCCAATTGACTCCACTCACTCCTCTCTCCTCTCCTCTCCTCTCCTCTCCTCTCCTCTCCTCTCCTCTCTCCTCTCCTCTCCTCTCCTCTCCTCTCCTCTCCTCTCCTCTCCTCTCCTCTCCTCTCCTCTCCTCTCCTCTCCTCTCCTCTCCTCTCCCTCTCCCTCTCCCTCTCCCTCTCCCTCTCCCCTCTCCCCTCTCCCCTTCCTCTCCCCCTTCCCCTTCCCCTTCCCCTTCCCTCTCCATTTGCTTGAGATCAGATGTACAGATTCTGACACCATCAACCTTTAATTTCCACAGACCTACACATGACCAGATGTAATGCCTGCTGTAACTCTGATTTTAGCCTTGGATTACTTCAGGTTGCATTTTTCCAGTTCAACTGGAAAATTCAGCAGGTTTTTCATACACTTCAAGCTAGTCCACCAGCTTCCCAGATGCCCTCAATTTGGGACACTGTCTCTGCATACAGAAGCTTTCCCTTTCATTTTTCAAGTGTATTGACTTTCTGGATTCCCTGCAAGCCCTCTCGAAAGTGCTAAGGGTGAAAAGCAAAGCACCAAAGGGAGGGATCATGAGTGCCTGGATTACAACTTCCCACTGTTGTCAGTGGAGCATGCAGCAGGTTTTTTACAATATGGTTTCATTGGTAGATTTTTTATTTCATTTTCATCAGCAGCTCATAGCAGTCCACCCTTTAAGCCCATACTTGTACCATTGACTTCAGGCTTAATTCTCAAAAATGTACTCAGATGAAAGGTTTATGGTTTTGAAAGGACTATGAATTTCAATGGCAAAATTCACAGGAAGAAGCCTGTCAGAACATTTTCCTGGTCTGTTTATACTATGAGGCTTTTGATGGCACAGCACTGCTAGGGTAGCTACACCAGTCAAATCCTCTACAGTTGAATCAGCCATATGGTATGAAAGTGCTAAAGCCAGTTTCAGGAGCCAGTTTATATCACATAGGTTTATCTTAGTTATGTTGCTATATCCATACCTATTCTAGGGGCAAGCTAAGAATTGACTTCCATGTTTCTATATCATAGTTCTCAGTGCATTTTGCTCCAGTCATTATAGAAATTATTTCAGTTTGCCTTCTACATGGTTTAACTTATACTGAGGGGGTGGGGGGAAAGTAACCAGCCACAATTCTGTATGGATCAAACTCTGTTAAACCCTAACAGAACCTTCCTGAACCCCCTGAACACATTCCGAAACATGAAGAAAACCTTTCAGGGTTGCCATATCCTATTCTCAGTGCTTGAAGTGGGATCACATTTTTAAGATGGGGATATTGTCACTTTAGGGGAATGGAATGTGGCATCCCTGAAAGGCACTCCTAGGCTACTCCTGACAGAGCAGCCTGGATTAGGAGTCAGTATCACCTTTGCAGTAAGATCACACCACCAGCTTGGAGCCTGGCAGGAGTTATGATACCATGATATGGCTACTCTGAGAAGCCAGACTAATGGAGGCTACTCCAGTTCAGCAGCCCTTGCCATTCACCCTGTTACTCTATAGGACTCAGGGTGGCTGACGTCCTCTTGGGATGATCACATCACCACGACTGAGGTATCACCATGCTGTGTAACTACTGATTGTGGCATAGCACTTCAAACATTGGAGGGAGCCATTTTTGTCACTTTCCAACTAAACGAATAAGCGATGCATCAAAGATCCCCCTGCAAATTAGGTCAAGCCTCCCAGAATCATTATTCATTTTAAGTATGTAGGCTTTCATTTCATTTAAGTATTATTAACTTTTATAGAAATTATATATAATATACCATTTAAATGTATATAACTAGAAAAATATAAATGATAATTCTATAACATCTTTAAAATAATAAAAAATAGTGAAATATGTTTCACTACAGTGATTTAGTAACATTTTGAAAGAATCCTAAATGTCTCTGCCTTTCACATTGCAAGATTACACCTAAAACTTCTGCATCACTTGGAATTCCTTGAAAAGTTACACAGTGTTTCTACTTACGTCATTCTTTTATCCCCCACATGCTAATCAAAAATGAGACACAAACATGAGAATGCACAAAAAAGAAAGCTATAAATCTCACTTGGAAATCAGGTTCCAAGACAAGATTATGCCTTTACACTGTTTTGTATTCCCATAAAAGTACAGCAAAATGGAAATCCTGTTTTGGAAATACAGTTCCTAGCAAAAACTATTTTTGCATGTCTTAGGTTTGTTACTTGCCAACTGAGACAACTAGCTACACAGCCAACATGACTTGCTAGATTTCAACTGACTTGCACTACAGATGCATCCACCACCACTCTGAGCAGGCTTCTTCGAGCATTATGAAAAGTACCTGTGACTCCAGAGAGGTTAACTTCCTTCCCTTCTTCTTCTCCTCTTCTCTCTTTGCTATCTGAGCTTTTGGTTTGTCTTTCTCTTTTGACCTTTCCATTTTCTGAAGCTCCTCCACATAGGCATCATAGATCTCCCACTGAGAGACAGACAGAGGCAGGATTTATCAGGACCTGATTATTCTCCAGAAAACAGCCATCTACACCATCACAACAATATGATAGTCCTCACAACAGTAACACCGCCACTGGAATTAGCTGAAGACCACTGGCTTATTGCATGAAAAGTGAAGGATTGAAGCCCAGGATTTTTAAAGCTTGATGGGGCATGTCTTACATATTAAGAACACATTATTGTATTCTTGACAATTCCCTTCCCCCAACACTCATCTTGTGGCTTTGACTCCATATCTTTTTTGTAGGAATTTCTGTTTGGCTAATTTACAGTGTTTAATAGGAAACATGTATTAAACATCTGTTTTATGACATTTCTCATGTGGTGTTGGAAAATTAAATTGTAGCTGCTTAACACAATTCAAATCTTGGACTCCGACTCTGCAGCATATGAGCAAACAGAAACTGAGAGCAGTTTTACATCTTCTGCTGTGCCACATGCCAGGAATGTCTTACTTGAGTAGAAACAAAAGTAATTTTTCTACTTAAGAATTATTCATTAGTGTTGGAGTGCTAGTACTGTATCTGAGGCAGGTACGTTACTTTCAGAACAAAAGGCAATCTAATTCTGATACATCAGCTTAGGAGAGGGACTATGATTCAAACACAAAATATAGAGTAGAACATTGGAATAAAGGTAGCAGAAACCTTTAGCAAAAAAACCTGCATTATGTTGTAAATTTGCAGGTGGAAACAAGGTGGAAAGATGTCCCAAACACCAGGGAAAGGACAAAGACAATGTGATGAGAAGAGTAGAAGGAGCAGAACAGGAAACTTTGGAGGAAGAAACGATGAGCATAAGGAAAAATAAGAAAGAAAAAGGGTTAAGGAAAAACAAGAAAGAAAAAGGGTTGAGGAAAAAAGAGCTTATGCTAAAATATTGTTTTATATCACTCAAATTTTCAACAGAATAAAAAGAAATCAAGGGAACACTTTTCCTATTAGTTTTCAAACATTTCATGCAAAATTTTAGCAACAGCCTGATTATCTTAAATAGCTCTGTTCTCTCTAACTCTCAGGTCATCTCACTGTCAGAAAAAAATAAAGTCCAGCTGGAGAGAGGGAAGATCTCAATCTAATTACTCTGTGATTTCAAGTTCAGGAATAGACTGGGTTACAGTTTTCAGCTTGACAGAGACACCTTCACTTCCCTTTCTTTCACTTTCCTATAACAGCATTTTTTAAGTTGCTGCCATTAGCTTATACTTTCTTCTGGGTGTTCCTGTGGTATACTGGTAATGAAACAGGGTTTTCAATACCAGTTTGGTACTGGTTTGAAACAGTATTTGCATCAGTGCCAAATACGAATAAATTTTGTAAATATCTGTGAGAATTAAGCAGCAGAATTGCCTGGATTCCCTTCCCAATAAAAGGTATGTGTAAAATATCAGGCAAAATGTTTTTTTTTTTTTAATTTTCAAGAGATGGAGAAAAATTTGTATAACAATTGTGGAACAGTTCATCATGAATAAACAGGCACATTCCCACTATATAAAATGGAGCTAAGTCTATTGCAACAGTCTTAAAGTGGGCCTTCCATGTTTCTTGTGCTGTGGTTCTCATTGGGTTCAGCTTTCAGCTTTACGAATACATATAGCTAAACTGAGACAAAGTAAAAACCACAATATTCCAATTTCTTAAAAACACTCCCCAAAACTCCATGAACCCTTGTCAATTCCCAGATGTACAAAATATTCAGAGGTCTCCACTCTCTAAACACAGTGCTCAAAGTGGAGCTAGCATGCAGACATGTCTTAAGTGCTTTTTCATTATTTCGTTCCTGCATTTTGAGACCCCATTGAACCTGCTTCTGATGGGATCAGCTGATGAAGGTATCCTGCAGCGGACCAGGTATTGAATGCTGGATCACAGCTGCTCCCAAATAACCAGCTCACTCACCACACAGTGATGAAAGATCTTCAGCAACAGAAGAGTCCCTACCCCAAAGACATCTGGGTCCCCAGAGGAATCAGTGCCTGCAAGAGGCAGTTGCAGTTGTGGCCCTGTTCCTGCAGAGCTCAGCTGCAGTCCACCTCTTGTTGAATCCAGAACCATTCTCACACTCTAGTTTCTCCGTTTCTACTCCTTTAAGACTCTCTAAAGCAGACTGGCCAGGGTGGCTGGCAAGCAGTAGATCAATGAAAAGCAGCTAAACAGAGATACTTGACCTTAAAAATATAAACCATTAGCAAGTTCACCCATTAAGGCAGAAAAGAGGGCCACACTACTTTGCTCTCAGATTTAAACCAGAGATCAAAGCCACAGTATGGGATTTCATTCCACTGCAAGGATTGCAAACATAGCAATTTGTTTTTTCTTTTCTCATATCTCAATTTCCTAAATATACTCTAAAAAAACTTTAAAGGTATAAAGGATATACCTGGTTAGCAGTGGCTGAGAAATTTTTACAAGGTGTAGGCTCCGATTGACACGCTCTTTCCTGAATAAAGAAAAAGCATAAAGAAGTGTAATCTTTGCATTCAAACTCTTTGCAGTGACATAGTCCAGCTGTGGAAACAGCCATCTCATAGCAGGTGGTTACAATAATATTGACTTAAGATTAATTCAACATCCAAATGACTCCCAGAGCACTTCAAAAACATTATCACTGATCATGCAACTACAAATAGATTTTCCTGTGGACCAAAAGAAGGTTCACAAGACCTTCTGGGTTTTTTCTAACATCCTTAAAATATTTAATTTCAGTATTTCATTTTGAAGGAGTTGAAACGGTTTGTTTCACCGCTACCATTTCAAACATTCTGCTACCAGTCACAGTATCAGTTACAATATCATAGGATCATACAATGATTTGGGTTGGAAGGAACCTTAAAGACCATCTCATTCCAACCCCCCTGTCATGGGCAGGGACACCTTCCACTAGACCAGGTTGTTCAAAGCCTGATCCAACCTGACCTTGAACACTTCCAGGAAGGGGGCATCCACAATTTCTCTGGGCAATCTTTTCCAGTGCCTCGCCACCCTCATAGTGAAGAATTTCTTCCTTATATCTAATCTAAATCTCCTCTGTTTCAGTTTAAAGCTATTACCCCTTATCCTATCACTATACGCCCTTGCAAAAAGCCTCTCTACAGCTTTCTTGTAGGCCCCATTCTGGAAGGCTGCAAACTGGAAGGCTGCTATAAGGTGTCCCCAGAGCCTTCTCTTCTCCAGGCTGAACAACCCCAACTGTCTCAGTATGTCTTCATAGGAGAGGTGCTCCAGCCCTCTGATCATCTTCACGGCCCTCCTCTGGACTTGCTCCAACAAATTTGAAATCCTAGCAAACTGGAAATACATTAAAAAGCCACTTGGGTACAGCATCAAAACAAAAGAACAGAATGATAACCTATGAACAATTCATTTGATGTTACTGAAATAGTATTTTTGCCACCCTTACATCAACATTCTGAAATAAATGAATATATTTCTGTGAAATCTTTATTTGATGGAACAGCATTTTCTTTCAAAACACTGTTGTGTCAGGACATTTTTAAGAAGCTGCCTGTAGCATTTCACTGACCCCTGAATTAAACCAGTCTCAGGGGTGGAAACTACACATCCAGTACAGCACACAGCAGTACTTCACAGCTATTTACGGTCTATATTCTGCTTTCAAAGGCAGAATCACACAAAGGCACACAAGCCTCTCCCCGTAAAATCAATTGGAAGAGAATATGCAGATCTGGGGACAGAGAAATAACAAATCCCATGGCCTTCACCGGGATTTTTGAAAGATGCAGAATCTTAGCTCAGACTTTGCAGTAAGCACCCCACTGCTGGATAAACTCTCCTGTGATCCTCTGTCTCTAATAGCAGGCAGAGATGGTATTCCTTCTAGGACACAGTAGCTCCAGCAACACAGTAACTCTTAGATCTCTCCAAGCCCATCACACGTAAACGCATCTCACTTCAGGTGTAATGGCTGCAAGAAGGCAGGCAGGCTCCCTGGGGAAGCTGTATATACTCTGATTCCAGGGCAGCAAGGAAAATGAGAGAATTTTCTCTCTGCAACTTGTATTTCTGATTCAGAAAGCTCCTTTTTCAGCACTCAACTGGGGGCCAGCATCACCAGTACTGCTCGGTCAGGAGGCCCTGTGAAGAAACACTCACTGGGAATGGCTGCAGGCTCTTGGGTCTGTACTGATTGGAAAGTGCATGCACAGAGTGGGAGGGAGATGTAACCTGCAGCAGCAGTAAAGATTTGTCATACTTATGTGGCCCTGCTACTGTAGTACCTGTGCTTAACCCAAGAGTAAATACCTTTATCCTTTTAATAGAGGGGCACTTATATCCCTGCTCCATGGGTAAGAATTGAAGTACAAGGCCATAAAGGGACACCGTGGCAAAAGGAAATTGAATTCATGGATTCCAAACCCTCAGCTACTACCCTAACCATTGCTCTATACTTTTTCAGATGAGAAAAGACATGAAAAATGTTATATCCAAGTAGAGGTTTAAGGATTTACAGTAGCACCAAAACTTCTTGTAGGCTGTCCAAGAATCCATGAGGCAAGAAATTTTCTGTCACCATTTTCATCACCCCAAATGTTTTATCACAGTAAACCACTATTTTTTCTCCTAATAGTATCTACAGAGATCACAGGATACGACACAAACACAGATGATCCCCATGCCCTCCCAAAGGAAATATCTCCAAGTTACTGAAGGAAATGGCAGCAGCAGCATACCCGCATAGGGTTGTTGAGTGTCCTTGAAGCTCTCTCAATGAAGTTGAACTGGTTTGCAAGCTTCTGCTCCTTCACTCTTGGGGGAGGAGGCTCTTCTGCCTCTGCTGCCTCAGCTACTTCTGCTGTTCCCAAACCCTCTGCCTCTTCCTCACCTGCAGCCTGCAAGAAAATAGAGCAGTGACTCCACCCTGAAAGAACCAGACATCTCCTTCCTTCTTCAGAAGCACTTCTTTGACTACTGGATTCCTGCTGCATGGTGAAGAAGACTATAATCAAAGATTCAATATCTAAGATGGAAATTAGGAGACTTCCAGCAATCACAGCAAGGAGATACTGGACCAGTATCTAAACAGAAATATGGAAAACAAGGAACTGAAGTTACTTTAAAACAAAGCCTGACATAAGTGAGAAAATATAGCATGACTGCCTTTGATAAAATGGACTCAGGGACCAGAATACTGAGTTAGAGTCCCACTACCCTGTGTTTTCATTTCCTTGCTAGACAATGAGCTTTTTCTGAAACTAGTCTGAACTTGATTCCAGGGCCTGACACTGTGAATAAGAACAAACTTCTCACAGCATAGTCCTTTCCTGATCAGCCAACTGCCTTTAAATCAGGCCAGTGCTTATTTCAGGTAGTTATGCCTGCAGCATTCACCCCTCCACATTCTGGTTTTCACCAATTTCTCTTTCAAGAATGGACATACTGTTCAGGAGTATTTCAGATCCCAGCAAATTACACTGTATCTTGACATAATATCTGGATAAAGACAGACCTGGTGTGTCGGGACCTGTCATTCCCCTGCACAGCTTCTCCAAACCAAAAAAATGGCAGGAGGACCCCAGCTGTTCAGTAGAATCTGCAGGATCTCACCTACAGCAGAGACATCTCAGGTATAAAAGAATCAATCACAGAAGCTTCTCAGCAATCTCATTTTATAATAAAGGAATTTCAAATCTCGTATTAAAAATAAAATGGACAGCTCTCAGCTGACTATGGAGAATTACCTGAGTATCTCCTGTGCTTTCTTCATCTTTAATCTCTGCCTCTTCAGATGTTACTGCAGAAGTCTCAATAGGAGCCTTTTCTGGTGATAGAAAAGATAAGTGAATAAGCCCAGGATAATAGGACATATTATTCCATATTCTGCAGATTCTTCTATCTTCTGAAGCATTAATATACAGATGCATTCTTTTCTAATGCTGTCTCATTAGACAATGCAGTAATCAATCCCCAATTTGAAGTGTGATTGTTTGCTCAAAGCCTGAAAAGGAAACAATGTTATTGCTAGAATAAAACTGCAGTAATTCTGGCTGGATTGAAATAAAAAAATCTGATTTCAACTCAAATGAAACTTCTGAAATCCACTTCTGATCTGAGTAGCTTTGTTTCTGGGTATCCCTTCAGCTCTGGACCTTTCTGCCCTCCAAAAATCGCTGCAATTAGGTACAACCATGAGGAGTGCTTTCAAGATACATGTAAGTTATAACACGGTTTGTTCTTGTTCATATGGATAAAAATGAATATACTAGAATCATAGAATCATAGAACCACTTGGTTGGAAAAGAGCTTAAGATCATCAAGTCCAACCTTTAACCTAACCCTGCCATCCCACCACTAAACCATGTCCCTAAGCACCTCATCTATCCTTCTTTTAAAGACCTCCAGGGATGAGGACTCAACCACCTCCCTGGGCAGCCCATTCCAGAGCCTGACAACCCTCTTGGTGAAGAAGTTTTTCCTAAGGTCTAGCCTAAACCTGCCCTGGCGCAGCTTCAAACCATTCCCCCTCGTCCTATCGTCTGTTACCAGGGAGAAGAGGCCGACCCCCACCTTGCTACAGTCTCCTCTCAGGTAGTTTGTAGAGGGTGATAAGGTCTCCCCTCAGCCTCCTCTTCTCCAGACTAAACAACCCCAGTTCCCTCAGCCGCTCCTCGTAAGACTTGTGCTCTAGACCCCTCACCTGCTTTGTTGCTCTCCTCTGGACCTGTTCCAGCAAGGCAACATCTTTCTTGTAGTGAGGGGCCCAAAACTGAACACAGTATTCGAGGTGGGGCCTCACCAGCACCGGGTACAGGGGCACGATCACTTCCCTACTCCTGCTGGCCACACTATTCCTGATACAAGCCAGGATGCTGTTGGCCTTCTTGGCCACCTGGGCACACTGCTGGCTCATATTCAGCCGGCTGTCAACCAGTACCCCCAGGTCCTTTTCCACCAGGCAGCTTTCCAGCCACTCTTCCCCAAGCCTGTAGTGCTGCATGGGGTTGTTGTGACCAAAGTGCAGGACCCAGCACTTGGCCTTGTTGAACCTCATACAGTTGGCCTCAGCCCATTGATCCAGCCTGTCCAGGTCCCTCTGCAGAGCCCTCCTCCCCTCCAGCAGATCAACACTCCCACCCAGTTTGGTGTTGTCTGCAAATTTACTGAGGGCACACTCAATCCCCTCGTCCAGATCATTGATAAAGATATTAAACAAAACCAGCCCTAGAACTGAGCCCTGGGGTACACTGCTTGTGACTGGCTGCCAACTGGATTTAGCTCCATTCATCATGACTCTCTGGGCTCGGCCATCCAGCCAGTTTTTAACCCAGCAAAGAGTACATCCATCTACGCCATTAACTGCCAGCTTCTCCAGGGGAATGCTATAGGAGACTGTGTCGAAGGAGACTGTGTCTTGTGAGACACAGTCTCAGCCTTGTGGGAGAATGATAGAGGTCTACATTCCAATCACAGCCTTGAGTGTGTAGTCATACTAGCATCAAGCTGCTTGAAACTAGCTGGTTTGGAATCTACAAAAAGAACTGCCAACAACAACAATCCATGCTTTCATGGCATTGAAGATCCTATTGACACTAGTTCAAATCATCATGCACATTTTGTTAAGTTTAAAGTAAAAGAGGCACCAACCCTTAGAAGCTGCAAGTAACAACTATTCTCAGGAGCTTATCCAGTGTTATCATTGTGCCTGACAGTTACCACCTTGAGTGGGACACTCTTTATGACACAACTCCTTTCACAAACAGCAGAAATATGAGAAAAACGCTAGGCAGTACATCTTTCCCTGCTGAAAATTCAAACCTAGGACTCTTCACTATTAACAAAGCTTTACAGCCTCTGATTAAGGTGTCTTTTTGACTGAAAACGTAAGAATGGCGATAGTAGCTCACATCAAAGGTCCAACTAGCTCAATATCTTGTATCTCACATTGTCCAGAAGTAGATGTCCTAGTAAGAGTGTAAGAATTGGTCAAGTATATGGTAGTTTCCTGAATGCTCACCCAGCCTCCAAACATTTCTGCTTTAATACTTTAAAACATGGATGAAACTTTCAAAGCAGACTGAGTTTAGACATGTAAATCCAACTAATGGTAGTAGAAGATGTTTAAAAGACACTAAATAGCTCTGAAAATTTCAGTGTTAGTGTTCACAAGGCTCAAAAAGCCTGCACCATTTTCTACACCAGGGCAAACACCTGGCTGATTGTTTTTTCTCCTTTTGTTTCCTGAGAAGGACACAAGCCAAAGTAGGACCTGTCCAATTCTACGGTGATGAAGCATGATCATTGCCTCATGCTGAGTAAGTGGTCCCAGTGCCTAGCTGAAAATTATTGTTTTCAGGAAATAATCCTACCTGCTGCAATGCTTAACCTGATACTCTGCCGTCTGCCTTCATCTGAATCTTTGAGTATCATGTTTCCATTCAAAGAGAAGTGAATGGCCATTTGATCCACATAGCTTACTGGCTTGTATGCTCGTTCCTACAACAAAGAAAAAACCAACAAAATCAGCATGTAAAAAAAATATTTTAAACCTGAAATACTGTGTAGCCTAAATTACTAAAGTAAGAAGATCCATACTGATAAATATATCTTTGTTATTGGCAAATTTACACTGAATTTCTTCCAGCCAGTATTTATATCTCAGGACACTGAGAGCCATAAATTAAAAATACAAGGAAAAGAAGCAAGAACATGAAAGCTCTAGTTCTCCACCACTACCACAGCAAGTGAGTTTAAATGTAGTTCTAGTGGACCTCTACTACACAGCACTCCCTAAGACACTCTCATGTCCTGTTGCACTGAGATCCCTGAATGAGTTGTAACTATACAAGAGCAGCACCATATGTAGAGAACAGCTCTGGTCTGGAGACAGTATGGTCTCTTAGCACCATGCCCAGGGTATAAGTGCTGTATGAATTCAGCTGTTTGCAGCTAGCTTGATTGGCATCTGCTTGTGGACCACTGTACAGTGCAGGTACATACCTAGGCTCAAACTGTGTATTAAGATTTTGAGCTGTACCTAAAAGCAATCAGAAGCCACTACAGACCACAGACGCTTCAACAGTTTCTTCTTAAAAATATGACTGCTTTCTTTACCAATCACAGCATAACACCAAGCCCCCTTCAGTCCCTGTGGAGGATTTGAAGGCACGGATCATTCATCATCTGTTTCTGTCCCATAAATACAAAACACCAACTCCAAATAGAAGAGAAAATGACCTTATTTGTTTCCACAAGACTGATTTCCTTTCTCTGGTGATCTCATGTAATGGCTGGTCAAACTAGTTACAGTAGCACTGAGATGTGACAAGCGCGGGAATATTTCACCTGGTTGTCTGCTCCCTGCCTAAGGTTGGGGATAATCCAATGCCAGAGCTGGAGGAGCTGTCCCTGTGTCCTTTCTTTCAGGGGCTGTAACCCCTCCAAGGGAGGAGTGGGATGCAAAGCCATCATTCCACTCTACCCCTGCGGCAGCCTGTGTTGCTAGCTGTACATGCTATCGGGAGGAGGCTGTGCCAGGATAATGCAGCATATGCTCTGCACACAGAAATGAAGGTGTGACTCTTGGATGTTTCCTGGCAGTATTTGATGCACCTTCCCCTGCTCACTCCTACTCATCATGAATAGAGCTCTTGTCAGTGATTTCACAAAGCACATTACTGAGCTCTCCTATAATTCAAACAACTGAATCTTGATGTGAGGATACTGAGGCATAATGGTCTTACAGACTAAGTAAAGCATTGCTTTTTGTCCTCTAACCACCAGGAAGAAGTTACTGCCTGACATTAGCTGCACTAATTATGTTTGCTGCCAGATCTTGTTGAGTAATTGTTATATCCTACTTCTGAATAAATATGTCAATGCTTTTAGACTTTTACCCTCTGCAAAAACCCTTTAGGAACCATTGGCAGTAAATATGTAACAAGAGGAAGCCACATTGAAAGGAAATTTACCTGGCTATAAATCAAAGGGAAACACAAACCCAGTTAATTGCAAAAAATCTCATCCTGGTTTTACAGGTCATGCCACACTTACTTTAAAGCTGTATCTGACGATATTCTGGGGAGCATGGGGATTATTAGCTGTCAGGATGCGTGTAAATTCCTCTTTCAGCTCCTTTGGAATGGAAACAAAATAGTATAATAAATAAAACTCCACTGTTAATACAACGTACAGCATACAAAAATCACCAGGTTCTTTATGCTCAGTTCTGTGATGTTCAGTTCACTGCATATACCTCATGTGCAGCCAATGCATCCACAAGAACAATGCTTGGAGCCAAGCTGGCTCACTGTGGAATCCACTACAGTCATCTCATTTCCTGCCACAGTACTTCAGTGGGCTTTCTTGAATTCTTTAGCTGTCATGTTAATTCTTATCTAACCTATGGTAGCACTTGAAAATGCTAGCTGCATTCTATAGAGCAAGAAAGACAACCCATGTCTTGAAGCTTACACTGTCCAAAAATAGACAGTGTAAAGCTCAGTAACAGTGCTTGCAGGATCAACCACTGAAAACAAAAAACCAATACTAGTGTTAACTGTTTTCACTACCTGAGTGGAGGGAAGTATGTATGGCTTCCCTTCAAGAGCTACTTGAAGGACAGGGAGCAATGTTAAAGTTTTACACAGCAGTGAGAAGAGAGAGACAACTGCAGTTGGAAGGGTGACCAGCTGCAATCCTACTGAACCAAGCTGAGAAGAAATGGCCATAAAACATCTCCCTGTCCTGTGCTTCACACACAGGCACCTGAAAAGCTCAGGGTTGGCTCTGGGTCCTCCTTATCTGAAGGAAGCCCTGGCCCCATTCCCCTCTTGGATCAACTCTATGCAGATACGTTGTCTTAAGGCCAGAACTATATTTCAAAGTACATTCTCCCTGGTTTTCTGCTAAAAGCCATTTCAATTTATGCTACAGGTACCATACTTTAGCAAGTACTGGAGTTTTTCTCTCACAGAATTTCCTTCAAAACAAATGGGTAAGAGGTAGGCTTCAGCTTATGGATTTTTGTACACATCATCTCATGACAACTACAGGCACTGTTTGACTCACAGCTTCAGTCAGCTCAAGTTGATCTGGGGGCTTGACTAGAGTCCTTCCTGCTGCCCATTCATCTACTCCCTCTCCCGCATCAGTGGAGACATCTTCATCCTAGCACAGGAACAACAAGCCCATTAATGCACCAAGACTCTGACTGTTTTGCTCCCTCCCAAAGCAGCACTTCTCCAGGCATGGAGCAAGGAGGAAAAAACAGCATTCCATCCCATCCCGTCCCCTGTCCCCCTCCCCCCTGCCATCTGTGCTTTCAGCAGAGTGGATAACCCCAAATGGCAAGCGCAAATCTGAAGATTGTTGAATGGCTACACTTGCCAGTAAGAGTTCAGTGGGTTGGAGGAGCTGCTTTCTGAAGATAACTCCTGGCCTGTAACAAATCTCCAATAACAAACCCCAAGTAATCCCACTTCAATTTCAGTTTAAAAGTTGGCAATTCTATTTCTTTTGACCATATAACACCCAAATGAGCCACACTTTAGGACTACTCAAGGGCACAAATCAAGGACCTGCAATTATTTCTGAAGTGCTATTCTATGACCTGTGCTTAGAAATTAGTTCAAGATACAAAGCTGCAGTCGCGTGGCTCCTGGAGGAATGTTAACCATTTTCTTGCAAAGGCCAATGGGTCTGCATTCTCCCAGTGCAGGGAGTTGCTCTCCTTGGGCTGGGCTTGAGTTGATGTCATGATATGGTATAATTAACAGGAAAATGAATCACTGCAGGGATGAATTTCAATTAATTGTCATTACAGATAAACTGACAGAACACAAAGTTGGGTATGTCTCTTAATCAAAGTGTTTAACTGCTCCAGACAAAATTTCTCCCTCAGTTTTCAATGTGTAACAGGTTGATTTAAAATAAATCAGTCATTCTTTCAAATATAGTTCTCTGAGGTCTGCTAAACTTTACAGCCATACAGAGCTGCCAATGAGTCCAGGGTGTAAGCGCAGGCTGTTTGCAGGTACAGAGACTGGACGCAGCAAAGCTTTGCTAGCTGCAGAGCAGCACAAAGCTGAAAAGCACAATGCTGTGTAAAAATGTGCGGTGGCTGAAAGTAACAGAGAATTCTGCATATGCCAGGCACCCAGAGAAAGTGACAGGCTGCAGCCTTTTTTTGTTCCCCCGGGGAGCTGAAATGAGGCAAGCCATAAGGAAGGTCGGGCACTCTGATACAGAAGAAACTGTAATGGCAGAACAGTTGTTTATGATTTAATGCTCCCCACACAAACAACTGCTGGTAGGACACTTATCATACACAATTTGGTGCCAGTTAGTTCAGTGCTGTTCTCCCTAGTGAAATGGATAAAAACGTGTTGCGAGTTTAACATTTTTATTTATGTTTTTCATAAATAACTTCCCATTTTTAAAGGGTCAAAAGAGGAACATTTAACAAGGCTGTGATTTGTCCTAAGAAAGGGAAAAGCTGTTTATCACCATGTCTGTTAAAGGCATGTAAACAGTCCATCTTCCATCCAAGGACTAAATAAGAAGGTAAATTAAATAAGGATGTCGTAAGCATTTATTTGCCCAACAGTAAAAACATTATCACAAGGCTAACAGTCAAACAGTTAATGCTATTTTCTCTAATGCTTATATTTCTATGTTAATTAAGTGAGTATGGGCTACCTTCTGTATTTTCTAAACAGAGTAGGCAGTTTTCTCACAGTCTATGTCAGCCTATGTTTTGAAATTTACATCCCAATCATTTTTTTAATCTTTTAATCTTGCAGTTTACCTAAATTGTGTCTTTACTTTAACTGCTATTTTTATTCTAACTTGCTAGTGTAATCCCTGCCTCAGTGGAAATCTAGAGCAACCCCTTACTGCTAAATCAATTGGAATGTTACCAATTCCATAAATCATGCCATTGTTCAGACTGAATCTAGTTTGCATCTCATAGATAAAGAAGGGAAAACCATTTTTTAAGACTTGTGGATTTGTGGATCTTACCCGTTTTTTAGATACAGCTTTAGCAGGCCTTGGTGGTACTGCCTTTCCTCCTGAAGGTCCACTTTGGCCCTGAAGTGAGAACATACCCAAGGTAAACCTTCTAAGCACCTTGTTTCCTAATTTAACCAAAACAGAATAAAAGTTTAATGTGCTTACTAATGTTTGCTCCAATAGTATGTTTCAAAACACAAGTATACCAGTAGTTCATCTATAAATCATTTGATTGAAAGGCAGTCAACTTTCATAACAATGGTTGAGTCCCCATCCCTGGAGGTATTTAAAAGGCAAGTAGATGTGGCACTTAGGGACATGGTTTAGTGGTGGACTTGGCAGTGTTATGTTAATGGCTGGACTTCATGATCTTAAGGGTCTTTTCCAGTCTAAATGATTCTATGATTCTAATACAAGACAGCAGTTTATCAGCATGAAGAAACACTAGGCTTTACCCTTATTACTGCCTACCTGTGGCACACCTAAATGTCACACATATGGGGTTCTAGTGCCTTACTCAAACACACAGAAAGGCTGCTCTTGCCCCAAATGCTTGTATGTCATGATGAGCCCACAAACAGCAGATCCACATTTACAAAGCCATGAGTGCTGAAAAACCATGGAAAACACTGAAATAGTTGCATACAGGGAGCCTTATTGAGTATTGCTAAGGGAGATTGCCAAGACATTAAGGAATAACAGAAGGGCACCAGTGACAAAGCTTTATGAAAACTTTACAGAAAGTGGGAGAGGAAATGAAAAGGATCCTTTTGAGAAGACGCTGAGGGACAGAGAGGACCAAGAATGAAGAAGGCAGAGGGAAAGAGAGCTGATAAATCAAACAAAACAGACAACATTAGAGTCCTTGGCAAGAATGGTTTTAGGATGGATCCCAGATAACATGAAGTGGGATGGATGGGAAAAGCAGAGCAGTTACTTGGAAAAAGTGTTTGACTTTTTGACAGGAAAGAAGAGGATACTAGAGGAGAAGAGGGAAGGAAAACAAAGGGATGGAAGAGAAACCTCCCATGGATTTATTGATTTTCTTGAGAAGAACACTAGAGTGCACCTTTCAGCTCAGAACAAAGGTCCACCTGGTGAAGTCTCTCTGCAACAGTATTCAAAAGCAGATATCTATGGAGCTTTCTCCAGGATGCCCTCTCAGCTTCCCACAGGGACTGGAACCAGAAATGCTGTCCTTTTTATTTCATATAAGGGGATCTTTTTCTCCCCAGATTTATTCAGTCATTTTGGAATCCATGCACATTTTTAGCATGCACAACTTCCACAGCAAGGACTCCCATGGTACAACTACATGCTAGTGAAAAGAACTGCTGCTTGCTTTTTAAGTCTGCCGCTTGCTGCTTTCATCTGGTTTTCCTAGTTTTTCTACTGGAAAGCCCAGCTTTATCATACTACCTGTTGTTCATTCCCTTTTCCATATCTCTTATGAACACCTTAAGGAGCATGAGTCTCTACAAAAATTAAATATTCACTTCTACCATCTTCTTCCCAAATATTAAACAAGTAAGAAGCCATAATGACTCTGACCCGGTATCCCCAGGTCTTGTTTCTAAAGGCCTTTTACTTGTTAAGACTCGACAATAAGAATTGAGAAAAGAAAAATTTTCAGAGGAGGACAAATGTAGCAGAGATGTGAGGCTGTGGCTTTAAGTTATCATTTCCCTTTGTACAAGCTAAACCACGTTTTTTTATTCCAGAAGATATATATTAAAAGCGATGAAAAATGAGCAGACTGATACATCGCTATGCTTAGAATATGTGCCTCACTTTGAAATACAAATTGTTATGACTCAGGTGGAAAAAATAGTTATGACATTTCCTTTATAATCCCACAGTGGGCTGGTAGCAGAGCAGAGCAGAGAGCCTAGGAGCCCCAGCACCACAATCACTACTGAGACCACTGGATTATACAGCTGGCCTGTCTCCCTGCTTCAATGGCTTGGCAAGGGGCAACAGAGCAGAATTTTATTCAGATCCAAATCAAAATCCAACTCTTAATTTTAAACATGAAACAAAGCTTATTACCCTTTGTAAATGGGTAAATAATAATAATAGTAGTATTTTATTATTATTATTATTATTATTATTATTATTATTATTATTATTATTATGTTTTTCACATAAGTAGTTCTTATTTCCTGTAATAATTACATCTGGACTGATGACAATTTTTAGACTAAGATTTCAGTCACACTAACATTAAATCCTTAGGGTTTTATACATATATATATATAAGGTGTGCCTACTCATTTCCCATAAACAAGATTTTGAGTGTAACAAAGTTTACAGACTATTTAAAAAAAGAACCAGGCTCTGAAACTCTTAACTTTGATCCCATGCATGTTTTTCCCCTTTATCAAAGAGTAGCTGAGAATGGGAGAAGGTGTTCAATGCAAGGGTCTCACTGCATCATTTGGTGGTATTTACCACCCTTCTCCATTTGACTCATTCCTACTCTACTGCCAGACCCTGCTCCCTGACTGTGGCAGCTTGCTTCGGGGCTCTGTGGGAAGTGAAGTAGTTCTCCACAGCATGGACCAAGAACATGACTGGCAGGACAGTTATAAAATTGCAGTTATTGTCTCTATCTTGAACTAAAAAAACTCCAAACATCCCCTCCAACCCAAGCAATTATGCCTTAGGCCTACTTGGCTAACACACAGATCCTTGGCCAAGTGCTGCATAGTACAGACAAAATCTACCCATTCCAAAAATGTGCTAAACCTGAAGAGAGAAGATGGGACCCAGCACACACTGACCAGCATAGACCCTGGGCTTTCTTCTTTACATATTCCACAAAGACAGGACAGCCAAACCAGGAGCAGATGAGCACAGGTTTGTCTGGCAGGTGGTAGGAGGGACTAGGAAGGTGTTGGTCCTTAGCCAGTTCCAGGGTCCTTCATAACTCTCATCTTCTGCCTAGACAGACCATCCCTCACAGCACAGAGATCCACTTCAACAACAACAAATATCTTATTTGTTGGATATCCTGGACTCTGGCCAGTGAAGGTAAAAAATGCAACTCCACTTGACTTGATACTTTGGGATGCAAGCATCATTCCTGCAACAGCAGCCTATGTTAGCAAAGTGCCTGAGGTGACAGAATGTTCATCCCAAAGTACCTACAACTGTTGGAATCCAGCTGGAAGGTGACACAAACATGAAGAGATGATGTGAGATGAGATCCTAGTATTTTGGCAATATTAGCACTTGGCAACACTCATCAAAACTAGTATATCCGTTTCAAACTTTTAGAAGAAGCAGGATAGGGAGCAGACATGGGTCAGTCAAGAATACACAGTCTTTTACATCACCTCTTAATTCATATAACAGCACAAAGTCCACTGCTGCACCACTTGCTGAAAAAGGCAGTCCTGACATTTCTTTTTATTGGTGTTTCTGTATTTTGCCCTTTTGCAAACTCCTGCTCCCTGTAAATCTTTCCAAAGCCAGCACACTGTCCTTACTCATACCTTTCCTTAAAAATCCTCTCTGCCACATTAGCTGTAAAGAGTCCTCCGTAGCACCCAGGTACTTGGTGTCCTGACACCACAGCTCAGAATGATGGCCATTACTTCCTCATGCTTCTTTTTACTGTACCAATGTGTTATCCATAAACTATTATTTAAGAGGTAATCTGTTTGCTCTGACAGCTATTTATTTGTTCCACATCGCACAGAGTTTGTACAACAGGGAAGAGGTCACAAACGCATCCACAATACAAATAAAAAATAAACTGTAACTGTGATTCAGCATAATGATTGTACATTAACTAGCGAGATGGTCATGACAAGGACTGGTCTTCATATGCATCTCTAAAATTCAAGCACATTTTTGCTGTTATATAATTAGCTACAGAAAAAAAAAAAGAAGTTAACAGACTATTATTAGCATCTCAAAGAGAAGCATTCAGAAGTTAGAAAAATGTGAGAATTAAGGTTGCTGAGGCAACCCTCAATTCATCCCATTGGGCACAGGCATTATGATACACAGCTTATTCCATAATGTCACACTTTGTTTTTTTGTAGGTTCCCTGCCTCACTTAAGCTCTCCCAGGCTTACAAGCATGGACAGAGTTCAGACAATAAGTTGCTACTGGTATTTTGGTTTATGTCCTTCAGCATCTAGAGCCTTTTTTATTTTTTAATGTATAGCCTAAGTCAGACACCCAGCAAAGAACATTTCAATCCAAACAGTAACATTTTAGCATTCTATATAAACTGAAGGTGGTCTTGCTACAGAAAGAATCAAGTCTTCTTAAATCTTCCTAATAAATGATGCTACAAACCCTGCCTTTAATAATAATAATAATTAACAAGACGAGTGTGAATAATTACGAGGAATTTGTATTAGGAAAAAAGATGCACTATTGCTAGGGAACTAAGGAATGGGCAGGGGGCTTTTTAAGAGTGATAAGGAGTTTCTCACCTCCAGGTCACCACCATAACTCTGGCACCCTGGGAGATGCTCCACTGCTACAGTGAAAAATGCCACAGTGAGAATTTATGCATCCTAAGTATGTTTTACTCTGATGACCATCTTACAAGAAGTAAATGAACAGATTATCATAGATCCCACAGTGAAAAGACATCAGAAGCCCACAACAGCCATAATACTTCAATTAAGCCTATAGAAAACTCAAGTGACTGTTCTTTTCTGGACCTTTCTTCCAGGATGTGTTTATGATAGCAGCACCTAGAAATTCCTCCCTGGCCCAGCCATTGACTATGCTACAAGACAAACTGACTATTGACTACTGCAAAGATACAGTAACCCAACAGGATGATACAGATGAAGAGAGGAAACAGCTGAGAAGTGATGCTTTAAATGCCATTTAATCTTCCTTTCCCTTGCCAGAGTTCCCTCTAATGCAGACAAGCTGTCGGGAGATGCAAATAGCTGTGAAATCAAGTCCTTCAGCAGGAAGTTGCTGACCTATCCAACAAGCACTTCCAATTGTATTTTTAGGTAGGAAGTTTGTGTTGTCTCCAAATTAAATTCCTCTAATTTTTTTTTTAGTTATAAACCAGGAAAATTAAAATAAGAAGAAACTCCTGGCTACTTCCCAAAGGGCATCACTGTAAATGAAAATGGCACTGCCAGGCTGGCATTTAGGAAGAGCCATCCTATTTCAGCATCCCAGAAACATGTAATGGGAGGGCAAGCATCACAAAGATGCAATGTCTGGTGGAAGTTTTGCCCTCAACACTTCAGTAATGTGCTTCCAGCTTGACCTGAAATGAGGAAAATAATCATACTCAACCATCCATTCAAGTCTTGTCCTTCTTGCTTACTCTGTCCACAGTTGTTATCACTCTTTTTGTTGGCTATGTGACAGCCACAAATTGCTGATCTAAGACTCATTAACAGAATTTATACAAAATAGACAGGACTATCAGTACCTGTCTTCTTGACTGAATAGCAAAAGCTCTAAAGGTTTTTCCAAGTCCTGGAACAATCACACCTGGTTCTTTTTTAACAGCTATTTTCTACGGCCCTACTTTTTCGCTATTTTACACTATACTCCAGAAAACCTCTGAATTGTCAGTGGCAATGCTGATGGTAAATAAATCATCTTGGTGTCTTAAGAAGCAGAGATGGACACTCAAGAGCAAGCGTTCATTTAATAACCAGGCTAAATCCCGACTTTGTGACTGCAGAAATCCTTCAGGAAAAAATGTGTCCATCCTTCACATTCAGATCCAAGGCCTGCCCTGACTAATCAAATAACGATTGTACCATGTGTGCTGTCCTGCCATCCAGGATGAGGTTCATCACTATAGCCTTTGCTGGTTGGTACATCCTTCTCCTATACTGCCAGATGAAACCAGCTCTAGCAACTGGTGACTGCAAGGTGAGGAGCCAGACACACCACTGTACAATAACTCCTTGAGTAATGTGAAATTTCTCCCTATGCTTAAAGCACAAAGTGGGCTGAGAAGATCGGGATTTGCAGATCCAGCCTAAAATAGCACTCAGAGGCAAGGATGATGCAGGTTGATTAGTCTGCAAAGCTGAACTGTCAGTTCATATTAAGCAAGTTTTCCAAGGGCTGAAAATTGATTACATGTTAATGAAACACTCATCAGGGCAATGACAAACCCAGACTACATTTTTTTAAGATCATTAAAGAGACATTCCTGCAGCCTTTCTGCTGCCCATGCTAGCTGTCACCATGAGACAATCAAGATCACAAGGCTAAGCAATGACAGAACGCTCCTGCTAACTTTACTTCATCGTCTTGAGCACGGACATTATCATTCCTGCTTGCTTTGGAGCACACCACAGAGGTTAACATGTAATCTGAAAAAAAGGGAACAGCACAGCTGTTTGTAGGATTCTAAGGGGAAGAGGGAGAGTTATTGTAAGAGCTAAGCTTGACATTTCTGTAAAACCATTTAATAATTTCCTGCTAGCTTTTTATTCTTGTTTTGAACATTAGCAATCTCCATAGCAAACCACCACTCAGCACAAGGAGCAGAGAAGCACAGAATGGAAAGAAAGCCAAAGGAAGCAAAGTGAACTCTAGCCTGCCCTGCAGAAGACAGACATTTACACACACTAGGAATGCCAGTTTAATAGCTATTTGCCAATACATTTTATAATCTGATTTCTGAGAGACAATAAACTGAGTGTTTATTTTATATTCCATGGTTGGTTTAATGCATGTTTAAGAGCCAGTAAGCACCTTAAAAGCCTTTGCTGGCAAAAAAAGTAAAATGTGTCTGATTGCTGACTGTGTTTGGGGAGGGGGTCTCTTTGTTTCTCTTTGACAACTTGCTGAACAGAAAAGGCTGTTACATGTCAGCAGGTGCAAGACCACAAGTCAAGTGTAACGAGAAATGCCTCACTGTTCAAATTCAGATACTTTCTTAACACCGAGTAGGTCACCTTGTTGCATCAGTGACCTGACAGTGGGGTTGACCCTAAATGATAAGACCACCCAGTCTGGTTTTGCACACTGTAAATGCAAAGATGTGTATGCAACGTCAGTTAAGAAACTATAACCAAACCTTGCTTCTCCTTGGGGTGGGTTCAGCCAGAGGTACACAGCAGCACAAGGTGCTCTCCACTGCTCACACAAGGCTTTTCCTTGAGCCACAAAGCAAAGACACAGAATTCTGGAACCAACATATCCAACAGCATACCTGATAACCATCTTTAAAATAACAATCTCAAAATTGCTGGCCACTTTCCCACACCACCCAGGACCATGCATGGGACTGACACCAGGTTAACAGGGTGCTGTTTCCTGTCCAGTCAACAACTTCCTGCATGTCTGTGCACATGACACAACAGGTCAGTTTTTTTAAAGACTACTGTACTTCTGAATGTCCTGTTTGTCATACTCAAGACCTCATTTTCAGAGGGGCTGAGAATCTAATTCTTCCATTCCCTTCAGTCTGATGCAGGGACGTTGGCTTATGCCTTTCCATAATTCTACATCTTCCCAAAATGCTGTGGAGCTCACTTGTACATAACAAGTTGCAGACCGGAAAGGAAGGATGTTACTGAAGTACAGAGCATGCGTAAGCATTATTATTTACAAAGCTGCGTCAGGAACATAAAGATCCAGACACACCCAAAAATTTTAACAGACTTTGAACACTGAAATGCATTTCTCGATAATGTACACAAATATACAAGAGCCTAAAGATGCTTCTAATTAAGGCTTAGATCAAGTCAAACGATTCATCTGGAAGGCTACAGCCTTTATCTCTGATGGCCAACCAACTTTTGACATATTTTCACCCAGGACTATTGGAGATTTCTTTCAAAGAAAAAAAAAAGACATCAGGTGGTTAGAGATTGAAGTGGAGGCTGAAGTCAGATGGATAAAGAAAAAAAAAGAGTGAAATAAAGCAAGAAACTGATGTCAGAGGAGAAGGCAGATACAAGACAGGCACAGAAGAAGGGCAGGCACACACCACCTGTAAGGGAAAAGAATCAAAAAAGAAGAATCAATCACAAAGCACTTGAAGAACACACAGCCATGAAAGCAGAGGAGGGGCTGGAAGTGACACGCAATAAAAGGGAAGGACCTGATAGCATTCAGGTAACTATCTCAGCTTTGAGAACAATCTCAGGAAGAAAATTTTCAAAGGCAAAGCAGTCAGCAATGAAAAACCTAGGAGGCAGAGCAGAACAAAGCTATATAGGAAACAGAGGAATGAAAAGCACAGGGACAGGTGAAAAGAGCAGAGTGCTAGAGAAGAATTAGCAATGAAAGGGACAAGGATGGAAAGCCTACAGAAACAATGCTTAGCAGAAAAACCAGCCTCACCAGCAAGTAGCAGGCTTGTTTCCTGCCTCACTACAAACACAGGCAGAGAGAAGGAACGTGTAGGAGGGAGAAGTGCATGAACTTACTCACTTATTTTCAAAGCTGATTTTCTTGTCAAGAACCAGGATCCAGACCTTATCTCACCAATTCATTTTTCAGTGATGATCAGGGCTCAGTAAATACCAATCATATCAGGCCATGAGTACAGCAAAGGCACAGCCATCCAGTCCCTGGACTCCCAAAGCCACTAAGATATGGGCTATATTTTGAGTCAGGGAAAATGAGGCAAAAGCCCCCAGACTCCAGAGCCACACAGCTCTTCCACTAGAATATTCTAGTAGACAAGGAGACATGAAACAGCAACCAGATTTAACAAGCTCAAGACAAATATAGGAAAGGCAATACGAGAAAAGTTAAAAATTATTGACTTTTAAGTTATTTTAATGAAAGTTATGTGAAAAGCCCCAAATCCTGAGAGTTAAACAGTTTATAATGTTTCAAGAGCTTTAAAATAAAATGAATGCCTTTACAGCACATTAATTAAGTTTTTCAAATAACGTGAATCAAAGCTTCTCCATTTCAGAGTATTTGAGATAATGGCTACTGAAAATGTTTAAAAATATTTATGTGGAAGTTCTAAAAATAAAAGAAACTGAAATTCAGAGCAAGAATTTCATTCCAGGTTTAGTTGGTATCATTATTGTTATTAATGGGTTTTACAATTTTAGCATAAACACCTTCATTATCTAGACTGGATGTGCTTTTTCATTCTGAATTTGTGCCCTTTGCAAACTTTATAAAGTCCTTTGTAACTTGATAACTACCAGTATTTCTTAGTAGAAGGTCAGGAACATCACTGTGATCCTTTCTCTTACTCTTGCATGCTCTAAAGCCCGCAAGCCCTCCTACCATGTGTGCAGAAACACCCAGACGGCTCCCAGAGATCTCAGGGGCCATGAGGAAACATTACAGTACTTCTGGATTTCAAGCTCCCACCCTCCATTGCAGGAGCAGGGGGATGTGATTGAGTTCTGCAAAGTCAGCTCACACTTAGTGGGGTTTATTAGCTCAGGCTTCAGAAGTTGCATACGCCTGTACAGAGTCTATACAGCTGTGGTGTGGATAAACCACAGACAAGATGAAACACCTTTAGTTATCTGGGCGGGGATCAGATGATCAGCAAGGGTTGCTGTTCTCTTGTTGAGAGAGCTCCTGCTGTCCAGACCCCCTCACAGACCACTGAGGATTGTCCAGGGATCTCAGCTACCACCTCACAGCTCTGGACCATCATATTCATCCCTCTTCTTTTTTTTCCTTCTGTTTTCTTTAGTCAGTTATGGCTTTCTGGCATGTGTTCTGGACCGAGGAAGCAGGCTGCTTGTACTCCGTCACTTCTGGGCCACCTATGCTAACCCTCTTCCCCCCATCGCAAAGATCAAACATGTTGGGATTGACCTAAACCTGTTATGAAAAGGGTTTTATCAGCCACCTCATCTTCTGCTTTTAAATCAAACACTTTGATACTCCAGTAGTAGATGAGATCCAGGAACAAATCTGACTGAGCCCTTTGTCCTGTGAGGGGACGCACGCAGACATGCTCACGCAGAGCCTGAAGGCAGACAGCAAGGTCTCACAGACACACATCCACCCACACTACCACTCCCAGAGTAGGGTTCGGGCCATGAAGGTTAGCAGACGACCTCACCTCATTGCCTGAACGGAGAGAAGATCAAACAGTAAAAGAAAAGGAAAGTGATAAATGTTACAGCTAGGTATAATTGAGATAATTTTTTTAAACTTTTTAGAAACAGGGGTTTCAACCTCTCTGCTCAGTATCCATGAAAGATTCTCTGGCCAAGTGGGGACACCTTAAGTGCATTTAAACCTGCCCTGGAAGAGAAGTGTCATATGCTGGAACAGTGATGGCATGGCAATGATGTCCAATGACTTTGTCTCACAGGGTTGCAACAGTACAGTGACACAGTGTGGGGTAATGTGGCTTTGGGACATGCTGCTTTGCCTGAACAGGGTGTGTAGAACACGCAGGGTGTCACTGGCAGGGTGACGGCATACCTCCACGCAGGGACAGGGTGATGGACCATGACGTAACCATGCAGTAAGCACTGCCAAGAGGGGCTGTGCCAAACCCCCGTGTCCTATGCAGCCCTGCAGGGTTACAGTTCTGTGGAGCACCCTGGAGGGAAATGAGCTGGGCTGTGCATGGTGATGTAACGTGTGGTGGCTCTGGGAGTGGTGATGTCATTGTGGGTCTGGTGTCACACCAGTGACACTGTGGCACCCACTCAGAGCAGGAGCTGAGGGCAGCAGAGCCAGAGCAGGGCTGCAGAGTGACGCTGCCTCGTGTGAACAGCTACCTCCCGCTGCACGAGGCACTAGGGTGACGCCATTCGGGGGGTGACGTCACGGCGCCAGTGGTGACGTCACCACGGAGCTGTCTCACGGGAGCGCGGTATCACCCTGCTACGATGCCCACTGGAGACAGGCCCTTACCTGTCGGTGCCTGTCGCCTGCCTTGGTCGGCATGACGACTGTCGCAGGGGCTCTCTGTCACCGGACGCTCCTCACGACAGCCCCTCGCGTTCCCGACCAACCGCCGGCCGGAAGTTGATAACGGCAACCATGGCAACGCGCCGGAAGTGGCCCTCGGCCAATCCGGCCGCAGAACACCGTCGGCGCTGGATATTTTTTCCCCCTCCCCGACGTGCCCCCACCCCCCCCACCCCCCCCGTGGCAGGGAATGGTACGTCCCAGCAACGGCGGGGCGAGGACCGCAGCGAACCGAGCATCCGGGGCCCGGAATTATTGAGTGGCCACGCCCCTTCATGAATATGCAAATAAGGGGCGGGGCGGAAGCGGCCGGACCCGGAAGCGGCGCGGCTGAGTCACCTCGGCGGCGAGCGGCGGCGGCGATGAGGCAGCAGCCGCGGCGGGCGGCATCGTTGTCGTCCTCCTCTTCCTCCTCCTCCTTCGGCGCCTGAGGAGCCTCCCCGCGCCCGCCCGCCCTTCCTCCCCCGCCCGCCCTGCCTGCCGCGCCCCGCCCCGCCGCCACCTGATGGAGGAGATAGACCGGTTCCAGGTGCCCGCCGTGCGCGCCGAGATGCAGCCGCTGGTGAGGGGCGGGAGGGCGGGCGGGGCCGCGCTGTCCCCGGGAGCCGCCGCCTCGTCGGGGGTCCGGGGGCGGAGCGGGGTGGGGGGGAACGGGTGTCGGTGCTTGCGCGGGCGGCGGTGCTGAGGTCGGGCCCGCGCGCCGCGACCGTTATGTAACGGTGTCCCCTCAGCGCCGCCGTCGCCGCTCCCCCGGCCGGCCCCAGGCCGTGCTCAACGGCGGCTGCTGTCGGCCCCCCTCCTCCTCCTCTTCCCCCCCGGCATCTCCCCGGGCAACCGCCCGCGGGGGGGAGGGGGGGCGGGCGGGGGCAGGCGGGCGGCAGCGGCCTCCGCTCCTGCCTCGGTGGAAGCGTCGCTTCTCCAAAGGCGGCAGCGGCGGCCCGGAGCATCCCGGCCTGGCGGGCGCATGGGGCGGGTGTTTCCCTCCGCCTCGGCCGGTGGGTTCCAGCGTCGGACACGGGAGCGCCCCGGGGCTTGGAAGCGGCTGGGAAACCTGGGAACCCGGCCGTGGAAGGGCGGGCAGGCAGAGCGCCTGGGAAGCTGGAGGCACGGAGGACTGGTGGGGCCTTAGTTGACTTTTTACAAAATGCGCGGGGTCTGAGGGAAGAATTAGGCGGTGTTTGTGCGCAGTCCTGTCTGGGAGCTGCGGGGAGCGGTGCTCCCCTGGGATGGGGCAGCTGCGTGGCATACCGAGTCTGGTGCGAGCGGTGGGGTGAAGCTGCAGGACGTTCTCCACTGCTGGTTTTAGAGCCATCGCGCTCAGTGCAAAGCTGCTGTTAGATGCTCATCGTGTCAAAAGTCCAGGTGTTTTGCAAAGAAACATCTGTCAAATTAGTTTTGCTCACATAAAATTCTTTACATAAAAAAAGTTTGGTTGTTGTGGGTTTTGTTGGCTTTTTTTTCCCCTCTCCCCATGCCAAGGCATGTTTTTTTCATTTCAGGATGTTTTTTTACTTCATAGACACAATTATACTCAATGAGCTCTGAAGAGGTTGACATAATGGTTACACTACTACATGGTACCCTGGGGAATGTTCGCAGAGAAGGACGTGGGACTTTGCAGCTGCGTAAATGGGCTGGTAGAGTGGTCCCAGGCTTTTGGTAGCTCCTGAAATGACACTTAAGAAGGAAGGCTAGCTGGCTGGCAGCCACAGGAGATGCTACATCATCACCAAGAGTCCAGGATGTCTTATGAGCATGTAGCTGTTTTGCTGTGATGCTACAGGGTTGCTTGTATGTGTGTTGTGCCCCAGCTGCATGCCACAGAATGCTTGAATGTGTTTGTCCATTTCTTTTTCCCATCTGGGAGAGGTTCCCTTGCATGTTCCTCTCCCCTTACTCCTGTCTGCCTTGTTCTCTGCTTGAAGGTGTGTTGTTATGTGTCACCTGGGACCTGTTGAAATACAGTTCATCTTAGCATTAAAGGGAAAGCTGGATAACAGGCTGACTCACTCAAGATGTTGATTCCCTTTGGCATCTGGAGTAAGCAAATTCCATCTCAGCATCTGATTGTGTGAGGCGGGGATATGAAATGTTTGGAGAGGTGGAAAGAACTTTGATTAAATACTTGCACATATCGTTTTGGCAGTAGCTGAGGTTAGGTTATTGGCAGGTTCATGTTAGCACTGAAGATACTACTGAGATTTCCAGTATATCAAACTTTACATTATTTGGAATTGATGTACCAATCCTTGGTTTCTTGTTGCAGCTAGTGTTTATAAAAACTTGAACGCAATAATTGTCTTGTGAACAGAAGGATTCTCTGTGAAGGTTTATAAACTGAAGTTATCCCTCAGTGGCAAGAAAAGCACTTTTCTTATGGTGGGAGTGTTGACAAATTGTGAAAATATTTCTAGCTTGGTTTTTGTTGCTGTTTGGCTCTTTAGCTTCTAACCTTTGTGGTGGAGAAGGAAACTGCCCGTAAAAGCTGACATGGACTTGTTGCATGCCTTACTTCTTGTGTGTGCTTTTATCAAGGAGAGGCAACAGATGTGACAAGGCTGTCCCTCTTCATTCATGTTGCTGAGGGCAGTGGGCATAGCAGTGAGATTAGCAAGTTTGGAAAAGCTATTGGCAGACAAAAAATACTGCTAAGTATTTTCTAGAAATGCCGTGATAATAGTGGAGGAGTGGAATCAGCACATGCATGCACGTTTGCATGGACACAGTGAGCAGAACCCAAAGAGATCGTCCGGCCCAACCCTGCTGTCTCAGGATAGGATGGTATATTGTGCAGCAGTGATAGTAAGCTTAGGAAGCAGGTTTCCTTCCCTTCTTCAGCAGCCAAAAATTAGGAAATTTTCATAAAGGGCTTTAACACCTTCATGAAAAGACTACTCTGAACATGTGCTTCAGGGTTTCAGTGGAGCTCATGGTGAAACCTTGTGTGTGTGAGGGGCTGTTGCTGTGACTGGGTGTGTAGGGTTCTTCCACATGCCTGGAAACGCTGGCATTGGGCTCAGAAGCGGGACAGAACAAGTCTGGTGCAGCATTTCCCATGGCTTCCTCTGCATTGTAGCTCTTGGTCTGTACGTTGTGAGTAGGGACTGGATGCTTGCAAGAATCCTTGCAGTTCAGAAGACAGCTGGGGTTTATCATACTAATTTGCTTGGGTGACATGGTTCTGATCAATACTGCCACTTTGTTCTAATACAGTTACCATTTGTCCCTTCCTTCTCTCTTCCAATCCTATACTTCAAAGTAGAGAATAACCTTAGCATCTCAGGACTTCTTGTTTCTTCTTCCCGGTGCAAAAGCTTTCAGTTCCACATGATCTCAGGGAGAGATGAGACTGGCAGTCTTTTACACATCCAGAAGGCTGAGGTGGAAGTTTGTTTTCCAGGTGGGACCTAAGAGTCATTGTGAACTGTCACTGAAGCTATAAAAAAAAGTGTTTTGAAACATGATCCCCTGCTGAAAGCAAATAGAGGAGAGAAGGTCCCTTTCTTGATTTGAAGATACTATATAAAATGCTTTTTCATCCTGTTCAGGCTGGAGGGTGTCCTAAGAGAGCACTGTTCCCTCTGAGCCTGGCCAGTGCCCAGCAGTGTGAGAAGGGTCCTGAAGTGAGGTTTGTGAAGCTAGGGTGTGCTCAAAATCCTTAAAAACTTTGCATTGTTGACCAGCATGCATGCTTTTTAATACCTCTTGTTCGTCTGCATAGATAAAGTGTCACATTAGCTTTTGATGTTGTTGTGCAAAACTCCAGGATAACCACTGGTGATCTGCCTAGAAACCACCTGACAGGCAGGCCTGCTGATCTGCTAATCTTCACAATTAAGAGATAGGTACAGCTGTTAAATGCTTCTTAGAAAGTAGCCTTGAAGCCTTTCTGAGACCCTCAGCCTCCAAACCACTACTGATCAGCCGTCTGTCAGGGGTGATAGTACATTCATGTCTGGTGTCCACTGAGTATACATCCTGACAATAACTAGTGTTGTATTTACTGAGCAGGGACAGAGAGCCTGACATGTCCACAGCTTTTTGCAAAAGTAACTTCTTTACAGCTCAGATGTGTCTGATGGGGGAACCTTCTCTCTTTGACAGCCTTGTCTAGCCAAGAGCTGCACTGGCATCTCATTGCAAGGCTAAGGGCAGCACCTAACTGGTACAGACTAGAGCTGTGTGGACAAAACCTACCAGCATCTCTGGTTGCTGCAAGTTTCTCTCTTCTAAAAACTTCTTTCTAATAATAAGTTGGACAGGGGCTGTGTTCCAGAGCCAAGAAGCATTTGCTCTGCAGGCTGCACGTTGGCCAGCTCTGTCATATGTGACTTACTTTTGCATCAGATGCAGTGATGTGAATTTAAGAAGGTGGGTGATCATTTCCTCCTCTTTCCAGCTTATATTTGCATAAGCATTGCAGAATCAAGCAAGCTGTCTTGGCTCTTCTTGACCTCTAAAAACACGTGTTATGAGAATTGCTGTGTGCTAATGCAGACTTAAGAGATGTTCAGTGCAGGACTTAATGAGAGGGAGTTGCTGTGGGCAGATGGACAGGATGGCATACAGACTCTGGTTAAACAGCAGGTTGTAGGATGGGATGAGGCCCAGTGTTTCACATCTTTGCGAGACACATTGCTCTGCATATTTTGATATTGTGGCATAATTGTGTACGTATTCGTTGCGGAAGGGAAGAAAGGCTGGTAACTGGCACTTGGTCACATTCATGTGGTGCCTTTCCATGAAAATGGGATGGTCTGTTCTGATCCGTGTTTCCTGTCTTGGATATTGGTGGCTCTTGGCATCCATCACAAAAATGCCCGCTTCTTCAAATTAATATAAACTAATTTACAAGGGGTTTTGTTTATTCTTAGTGCTTAGTATTTTGTCTTCCCTATCAACATGATGCAAGCTCGTCTGTGGAAACTCTGTTCTGCTTAGTTTCTATTTTGATCTACGACTCATCTTGTCGCGATCCTTGTGCGCTCACAAAAAGGTCTGTCTTTATTAGCTGCTGGGTAGTGTGTTAGCATCGGATAAAGTCAATTCCCAGCATTGTAGGGCTGCATGGTGTGGTGAGGCCTGAAATTAATTCTTTCTGGGACACTTATACTTGGGAGGTAGCTATCTTGGCTGGTGGGGTATTTGATGTGTTAACTTCCAACTAGACAGTTTTTCCCAGTCTGTTGCTGGTGGTGTATTGTTGTGATGATTGGTGTTGGTTTGTTTTCTCCAATTTTTTTGTCAGGAAGTTTTCCTAACATAAGATTCTCATTACAGAGGTAGATATTAAAGGCAGAGAGAGATGAAGGGACACTTGTGCAGTGAGGATGTCACAAAGAGGAAGAATTAAAGTAGTCTTTGAAATAGGAATGGGGGAGTCTGTAATTATATGTCGAACCATCTTTTCAGTTTCCCAGTTCTCAGCCTACGTGAAAAATGGGAGCTCTTCCCAGAGAAACTGGACTGATGGTTCTTATATCTTGTTCTGAAGCATTGTGGCCAGGCTGGTTCCTTGAGGATGTTTGCCAGGCTGTGGGACCTCAGGCTGGAAGCTCCAGTTATAATGAGAATAGACAATCTAAGGATTTTGCTTAGCCACATCCTGCAGTGATGCTCTTGGCTTTTTACCTGAGATGCCAAATCTACGCTTATCCTGGAGGTGTAAAATTTCCAGAAACTTTGAAGATATGGAAGATGCATTTTGATACAGCTTTTTTTTGAACATGAGAAGAGAAAAACAGAAAAGAAAAAAAAATAGATTAAAAGAAAAATTTATATTATCTACTGGATACTCAGTTCTTTAAAAATGAACTATGATTTTAGTCAGTGGACAGTATAAGTGCTCAGCATGCTTATAAAATCTACCTTCTTTATTTTTGGAAACTATTGACTATCTCATCCTAGGAAAGTTGTGCTTTGTGTTAAGATGCTTTTGCTTTGTTGGATGCATCCCTAAAATGGGGAAAAACCTAAAAATAGAAAACTCAAAGTAACTAAGAAGCAAAAAGAAAGGTTATACCTGTAGGCCTTAGAAATAGTGCATTAATATAACATTAGGTCTCTAGCGCAGATACGCAAGAAACTCATCTTTCTAGAAGCAAAAAGCTTCTAAAATGAAAATGTCATCTGTATGTATATTCAGTGTAATGTAGCCCTGGGATTACACAGCTATGTTTTGTAAATGCTTACAGTACATGAGATTTGTAATGTTGCAGTACTATGGGTTCTGAAATTGGAACTATTTCAGGTAGTGCTGCTTTTAGTTATACAGCCTGTTTTGATGTGCTGCAGTGTTGTCTATAGCATTAATCTAAAGACTATCTCCCTGGATACTTCAGTTCATTGGCGTTCTGTCCTGTCCCCTGTCTGTCCCATATGGGCCTTTGGTGTAGAGGTAAAGGAGCATCTTTGTTACCACCCCCAGGCAAGGCTGAAACTCCAGCAGTGATCCAGCACAGGCTCCCGAATGGCTGCAGTGAGGGATGGGGCTGCCATAGCTAGAGGATGACTTGTCAGGACACAGGAGCGTGTGCTGTCTGGCACTGTCTCTGCAGGCACACTGTTTCTTCTTCTCCACTTCTTTGTACAAGCTCTGACTTATGGTTGCTCTGTCAGTCATGTTTGGAAATGTCTTCTTGAGTGAAGAAAGGCGTTTAAAAAGGGGCACTGAACTCTACGAAGAATTAAACCTGTGCAGTCCACTATTGGGATTCTTCCATAACTCCCAAGAGCTTGTTATCTGTAGCCTGATATTAATATCTACTCAGGCAGCAATTCCTGCTACTGATATAGCTGTGTACTCTCCCTGCCAGTAGGTAGTGGCAGGTCTGTAAAGAGTCAGACAAGATGAGCAGAATGCCAGGGAGAGAAGAGAACAATGCATGCCTTTACTTCTGCAAGCCTTCATTCAAAGAAAGCCCTCAGCTTACCAATGGGGCTGTAAGGGTGTGTGTGACCTCTCTGGAATTACATCTTCCTTGTTGTGAAATTGAAGACTGATCTTGATAAGAATAGAGGAGGAGACCCTGTCACTGGTTTGATCGGTGTGGTGGGGGCTAAGAGTGGAGCTGGCTAATGGCAGCGCTGGGAGTCAGTCAGTCACGATGGTGTGCCTGTTTCTTCAGGCGTTTTAAGACATTGGCTGGAGTAGTTGTCTTTTGGCTTCTCTGCAGATCAACTATCTGTCACTGTCCACAGACAGTCGGTAGAAACGTGTCTACGCTTTCCCCTCACACTTGCACACACCATGCATCTTCAGTGAAG
The DNA here is from genome assembly GCA_034008185.1 of Gorsachius magnificus. Lineage (NCBI taxonomy): Eukaryota > Metazoa > Chordata > Aves > Pelecaniformes > Ardeidae > Gorsachius > Gorsachius magnificus. The sequence continues at coordinate 10,612,907 of CM067109.1, read as the reverse complement.
TCTTGTGCCATTTTGAATATAAGGTCCCTCTGAGGTTATCCTGTATCTGTCACTGTAACATTGGCATCATAGTGCCCCGGTTATCCTTTCTGATGTTTAAAGTGTAATCTTGTACAAAGGATTGGTGTCCATTTTGTGGTATGCAATAGAAAGCAAGTGTTTGCTTCACTGGTTTGACTCTGAGGATAGTGATTTGGAGTGAATGAAATCGTAGGTGGAAATTTTCTTCATTTTGAAGAGTACCTGCTAGGGTATCTACTAGGCTTTTGGACACAGACATCACTGATTCATGGGATAGTGAGGTTTATTGCTTTGAGAAACTTCTTTGCAAAGAAATGCTCTTTTAAATACACGCAGATTACACTGGCTGCATCCCAACTGCTTTCACTAGGTGAGTCGCAAAGTATAGAGCAGCGGTATTCTAATGATCATAATTTCTGTCTTTTGTGTTTTACTGATTGTGTGGGAATGTAGGTTAGTGATTTAGTACACCCATATTCAAATAAACTGTTTACTTAAGTTATGTCTTATTTCAGGTTTTTGTTTGTACGTAGCACCAGGTGAAAACAAATCTTGGCTCCTGTCTCAATGTTAGAGATGCTTATGCTGACCTAATTCTTGTTTCCTCCCCTGTTCGCCCGTGAGTTTTGGGCGTAATGTCGTGTCTGTTCAGTAGGCTTGCCACAGGTGTTGGAAGAGCTTTTTAGCTGGGGTGAGAGAGCCTGCTTTGCTGGTAGCCTCTTCTTGCTTTCAAACAGATCTCTTGCAGTTGGCCAATAGAAGATCTTTTTTCCTGGTGGACCACGTATCTTTAGCTTCCTTAAATGCAATTATTTTTTGTCTCCAGTTCCTCATTTCACTCCTATGCACAGTTGTCTAAGGTAACTTGAGATTTTTCAGGTTTCTGTGTGCACCTGTGTGATTTTTAGACCCAAGGTGCTGTGGCTTCCTTTTTGTCCCTCAAAGTGAGAAAGTACAGCAGTCCTTGCAAGAAGAGCACACTGGCAGTGTATTGCAATTGTTGTTAATTTAAAAGGACTTGTTGGTTAGACCCATGTTGGTAAAATTGGAAGAGATTCATTTATGCTTGCCTAAGCTCTTTTGTGAGTGTTGCTTAAATCCATGTCCCCAAACAGTGAACTGTGTTGGCTTTACTCTTCGGCTGATGTGCCAGCCTTACAGCAGGCTAATGATAAGGCAAGGGAAGCAGATGAGACTTCCCATATTTTGAGCCAGGCTAGTTCTGGAAAAGCAACTTCTTAGAGCATGTTGGAGCACTCAGGTCTAATATCTGTTAGACATGAGGAGGTAAAGGGATTCAAATCCACTCTTGCTCAGCCTCTTGGTTCTGCTGAATTGCTAGCTGAGTTCCTAACTGAAATAATTATTGCTGTCTTGCTCTGCAGTGGTGTGATATGTTCTTTAAGGTCACCATATCTTAAACAAAAATATACGTGTCACTGGGAGAGGTACCAGAGTCCAGTAAACCCAGTCTGATCCTCAAAGTGTTCTTTATATTGAGAGACTGTCAAATAAACAAAATGTACAGGAACCATAGTGGTGATGCTCATTTACTCAGAAAATACTTGAATTCTGTATTAGTAGGGCAGTCCCATAAGTCAAATCCTAATGTTTGTGGCCATGGTTAGGTATCTCTGAGTATAAAGGCTTTCTCCTGCAGTGGTTAATGCAGTAGAGGAATGTACTTACTATTTTAATACTCATGGGGCTTATTCTCATTGGTAGTGACTCAATGTGTGGGGCTTAATTTTTAGTCTGAAACTTGTTTTGTGGTCAGTTTTTGCAAGTAGCTTGAGGTGTAGAAGTCAAAATTCAAAATTTCTGAAGTCTGCAGAACCTGAGCATCCAAGGAGCTGTCTGAGGAGACTGACCTGAGAAATGAGAGAGGGAGGGAGAGAGGTCTGTGTTGCATGGGGTGCAATGTTGTTAATTGAAAAGAAAAAATAAATAGGAGTGTTCCTGGTCAGAGATGGCATTGTAAAGCTTTTGTCTGGCAGGATCTTGTGACTGACGCTTCTAAAAATAATGCCCTCCTTTGTATGAAAGCGTGATTTTCTTCCCAACCACTTACATGTGATGCAAATGGAAAATACACTGTCTCTGGCTGGAGCAGACCCTCCATTTGAACACCACATAGACATTCTGCAGGCAGTGCTTTGTCAGCTGAGGCATGGAAAGGGGCAATCACACTGATGGGACACAGTAGTGAAGGTTCACCCTTCCACATTTGGCTTGTGTAGTTTGGATTAGGGAGTCTATAGTGTCTTTTTAGTTGTAGCATCAAGCCCTAATGGTTGCAAATGTAGATTTATTTTGAAAGCAAAGGGAATGCGCAGTACCTGAACCTTGGTTCTCATAGCTTCCGGCTGTGGAATATTTGTGGAGTAAGAGAAAGCTGAGCATAATATCCCTTGAGACAAGCTGGGCGGGGTTAGGTGTGTGTGTGTGTATGGGGTAGGAATGGGAATGTGTAAAAGGGCTTTCACAGGATCCATGTAACATGGAAGCAGCAGGAAAAGCTTTTTTTCCTAAGCTTAGGATTCTTAAACCTCAAAGAATGTTGCAGCAAAATTGTGTTGTAGTCCAGGGAAAGACTTAACCATTCCTTTCTTCCTCTGCCAACCTCTTTTGGGTCTGCAGGTCTGTCTAGATCTCTAATCTTGATTTGCCTTTATATAAGAAAAAAATATTGTGAATAGCAGTCCTGAGAGTAGTTATAGGAACAGTATGTTCACAGGCTTTGAAAATGGAGGTCACCTAGCCCACTGGAGCATATAAAAGCTGCACTTCACATGGTGTTGGCAGTTGATAAGCCTAGGAGAAACTGCTAGCTAGTGATTCCACTTCGGTAAATGTGTGTGTCAGAAGTTGGATTTAGATTCCAGTTTTGATCACAGCGCTAGGATTAAGGGGAATGGGTATGGTGAAGGAGTTAGAGGAAGTCCAGCTCTTCTTGAAACATGCTGTGACACATCTGTACTGAGGTTTAAGTGGCAGGAATTGCCACTTTGAGATGTTAATGCAAAGCCTGAAGATACAGTCTAGAATTCTGCAAAGCACTAGCGATTCATGTGCTGATGAATTAAAAAGACATGCTACTCCTTGTCTTCATCTGTTCCAGCAGAGCCAAACCCTTTGGTGGATGTACTTGCGATAGCATATCACAAAAGCACTTCTCTGGGAAAAGAATTTATTGTACCTCTTGCAAAAATTAGGGCAAAGTGATTGTGAAAATAACTGAGATGATCCATGCTGTGCGTGTAAGAATTTTTATAAAGAGATTATCTGGTTATGGGAGAATGCTTCATTTGGATTATGTAGCTACATAGAATTTATAATCCATGCTTTCTGCAGAAAAAAGTTTCTTCGTGCTGGAGTAGGAAATGTCAGATAGGAGCTTTTATTAACTCTAAGGTTCTGTATTTGCAACATTGAATTCTTAATGATTAATCTCTAAGTATGGGCGGAAAACTTCTTCAGCAAAAGAAGCTTGTCCCATGAGGTTAACTGGTAGCACACGTTAAATCTAGATGTACTTGTGTATTGACTTTCAGAGGTGTGAAGTTTGCAGTGCTTACTGCTTGCTTTGTGGCCAAAGCTGTGCTCGATTTGACAAATGGAGATGCATGAATTAGGTGCACACTTAACCTCTTTTTCAGCGACTGGGACCCTGCTTGCTGTTCAGTCTGGGTATGAGATGAAGAAAGTACGTGTGCGCATTGCCAAGAAACCAGCTTTCTTTTCAGCTCTGATCTGGAAACCAGTAGTCCATGGCATAGACTCTAATAGTGCCAAAGTTTTCCCTTACTTGTCCAAATGATTAAACCCTTAAAGCAGTATTTAGTACTATATGCCTATATAGCGGTGCTGATTTGAGGAGCTGGTGGCTAATACCCTAGCACCTGGCTAGAGAGGCATGAGGTGCTTTTACTGGCATGAGAGGCGTATGTTTGCTGGCTTACTTAACTTCCTCATCTGTCTTATGATTCGGTGTTGTGGCAGGTTGACCCTGGCTGGACGCCAGGTGCCCACCAAAGCTGCTCTATCACTCCCCCTCCTTGGCTGGACAGGGGAGAGAAAATATAATGAAAAGCTTGTGGGTTGAGACAAGGACAAGGAGACATCACTCACCAATTATCATCACAGGCAAAACAGACGTGACTTGGGGAAATTAGTTCAATTTATTACAAATCAAATCCAAGTAGGATAATGAGAAATAAAACCAAATCTTAAAACACCTTCTCCCCACCCCTCCCCTCTTCCTGGGCTCAGTTTTACTCCCAATTTTCTCTCCCTCCTCCCCTCCAGCAGCGCAGGGGGATGGGAATGGGTGTTGGGGTCAGTCCATCCCATGCTATCCATGCCACTCCTTCCTCCTCAGGGGAGGACTCCTCACACTCCTCCCTGCTCCAGCCTGGGGTCCCTCCCACGGCAGACAGTCCCCCACGCACTGCCCCAGCCTGGGTCCTTCCCATGGGCTGCAGTTCTTCACGCACTGCCCCAGCGTGGGTCCCTCCCTCCCACGGGGTGCAGTCCCTCAGGAGCAGACGGCTCCAGCGTGGCCCCGGGGCCCGGCCCCCCACGGGCCCTCAGGAGAGACGGCTCCAGCGTGGGTCCCCGTGGGGTCACCAGCCCGGCCAGCAAACCTGCCCCGCCTGGGCTCCTCTCCCCAGGGGCCACAGGCCCTGCCAGGAGCCTGCTCCAGCGTGGGCTTCCCACGGGGTCACAGCCTCCTTCGAGCACCCCCTGCTCTGGCGTGGGGTCCTCCCTGGGCTGCAGGTGGGGATCTGCTCCCCCATGGACCTCCATGGCCACAGGTGGGGATCGGCCACAGGTGGGGATCTGCTCCCCCGTGGGCCTCCCTGGGCTGCAGGTGGGGATCTGCTCCCCCGTGGGCCTCCATGGCCGCAGGTGGGGGGGCCCCGGGGGGGCTCCCCCGGGCCCGGCTGCAGGGGCACAGCCTGCCCCACCATGGGCTGCACCAGGGGCTGTGGGGGAATCTCTATCCTGGCGCCTGGAGCCCCTCCTGCCCTCCTGCTGCACCCACCTGGGGGTCTGCAGGGCTGCTCCTCTCACACGTTCTCACTCCTCTCTCCAGTTGCAGTTGTGCTGGTTTTTTCCCCCCTTCTTAGATGCGTTATCCCAGAGGTGCTACCGCCATTGCTGATGGGCTGGGCCTTGGCCAGCAGTGGGTCCGTCTTGGAGCCTGCTGGCATTGGCTCCATTGGACACAGGGGAAGCTTCTGTCAGCTTCTCACAGAAGCCACCCCTGAAGCCCCCCTGCTACCAAAACCTTGCCATACAAACCCCATTGCATGTGTTATGACCAATTTTACTCTTTCTTAGTAAGCTGTGGCACTTTGACAGTGATGCTGAATGACCATTGATAATTCTGTAAAAAGTAGAATTCAATGTTAAGTCTTCAGACTTCTCAACTTCTAAGTCCACATCTGGCTGTGAGGTTATTCTAGTGTTGCAGATTCACTTGATTGCACAAAGTCCTGACAGCTCTTAATTGGCTTGAGGGTCAAATACTTAATTTTTGGTTTCTGACTTGTCTTTTGTGAAAGATTAGTCAGAATTATAGCAACATGTCGTAAGCTTTTTTAACAGATAGGTAGGAATTCAAAACCAAGTCATGTTGCATTTTTGTTGACTCCTTCTTTCCAGGCCAGTTGATTTGTGGTTTTTGAAAGACTTTCAAATGGCCACTGAAGTCTGGCTTGCTATTTTAATTAATAACTTGGGAGAAAGCTAGATGCTTTTTACCGTAGGTATCCTCTATTGGTGTCGCAGTTGGTAGATATTGCAGAAGAACCTGCCAGGAGACTTTGCATAAATTCAGAACTCATTAACATCACAGGGAATTACCCGCAGTTGGTTACAATGGTGATAACGTTTTCATGCTGACAGACAGAGAGCCATGAGGCATGGTTGAGGCAGGCCTATTAAATACTGCTCCAGGGTTGACCTTCTGAAGCGTGTTAGACCCTTGCTGAGACTTCATTCCCTTGATATTGCAAACTTATTCTTTTGGTTTAGCAGGGCTGAAGAACTTGCTCTTAATAGTCTGAAGCTGTACTTCAGGCTGTGATCTTAATTGATAAACATGACAAATTCTTTAATTTTTCAAGGTTGTAGTCAGTCCATCCTTTTTATTATGCAAAAATAGAAGTGCTCTCCCTTGGTCATTACTAGGGCATGGGACTTAATTCTGTTGATTGCCAAGGATGATAAAAAACCCTTCAGCTTAACTGGTAAACAATACCAAATTTAACAGGGATCACTTCCAAATAAGTATTTTGGTAATTGCACTAGTCCTCATTCTGCCTTTTCTTTTGGAATAACTACCACGATGTGTCTAAATAGTAGTTTTTAAATGGACATATGCCTGCTCTTCAAAGACAGGGCTGCTTCCTGCAGGTTGTAGTGCTACACATCTTGTACTGCAGTGAATAGTGAATGCCTCTATGGATCTGTCACTCCCACCAGAATCCTCTGAAACTTCAAAATAGTGCTACGCATGTGGAAATACCATCCTTTACTCAGTCTGCTGATAGCAGTGTCAACTGCCATTTTGTATTGCTGGGTCACATTTTTCAAAAGCTAGCTATTGTCTTTCCCTGAATTTCCAGGTAAGTTCTGCTGTATTTGTCAGCATGACCTTTGGTTAATACCTCACATGCCTGCCCACAGCCAAAGCTTATTTTAAGTAAGCAAGCACTGTCTGAACTTGAGTTTTACTCTGGATCAACTGGTGCAAACAGTGCTTGGGTGTATATAGCACACTAAACTGGAGCTACTTGGTTAGTATTCAGTAGGTCCTGCAACTATGTGCTCTAGCCAAGTCCTCTGAAAACATGTTACTATTTGGAAGAGGGTATTGTACTGTGGTTGCTTAGAGTGCTGGTGGGGTGTACAGTCCCCGTCACGGGGCAAGTGGCACCTAACAGATATGGCTAAGATAGGGTAAAAATTATTTATGGTTAGGATTCAGATTAACCCTCTCCTAAATGTTGTGAACAGTTCAAGTTAGAGGCATCTTAACGGCTAGAGTGACCAGATGGATGTCTCTTGAAGTTATTTTAAAACTATTTACTTCTGTCTTGCAGAAATATTTTTTTAGAAACTGGAAACATAAAATTTTAAAAGAGTAATTGTTGCTGTACTGGTTTATTTGGCAGTTCTGTCTGAATTTCTGTTTCTACCTGCTAGTATTTACAGGTATCTTGGTAATACCTCTACAGTAGGATGGAGAAAGGGTTAATAAACCCCTGGGTTTTATTAAAAATTCTTTTACTGCTTGCTGAAGTGTAGTAAGTGATTTTGTAAATCTGGCCGCCTTTCAATTTGGCAGAGCACCTGGAAAACTACCAACCATGTCCAGTGAATGTTTTAGCCTAATTAATGTTTCCTAACTTAGGTTGCTGCTCCAAAGCTCACCTGGACACCAAGAAAGAGCAAAAACTTTATTTAGGGCAGAGGGGTGTGCTGAGCAATGAGTGTACATCAGAAAGCTCTAAATTGAAGGTAAAGGTGTCTTCTTGGATGGAAGGGTTGATCCCTGAGCTCTCAGCACCAATGATGGGGGCAGAGAGAGAATAACATCCTAAGGAATCTTAGGAAGCTGTTACCCCATGGTGTGCCTCCAGGTCAGTGGATGTTTTGGCATTGGTCTACTCTGCTGAAGGTGTTGGGCTGTTTTCACACCTGGCTGAAATGCAGCATAGTCTTCAACTGAACAAATAGAGCCTGAGCGTCCTCTAGTACATAGAAGATCTGTATCAGTCTCCTTATAGGCCAAACCAAAACCCCAAACCATTTGAAAGGGCTACCTGCTTGAGGACATGATACCTCTGAGTCAGCAGGTGGGAAGCGTTTTACTTGTTACTGAGTTTGGTCTCTGTTCTGTTTTGCGTTAGTAAGTCGTGCTCTGTGAAGAGCTTAAAAAATTGAGTAACAAGTGAGACCATCAGAGTGACTGATGCCGCAGGGATAGAACTGCTGTTAGTAATCTCCCTTAAAACCCCAAAGGAGGACCCTACAAACCTACAAGTGGCAGATTTTTTGAGGGTCATAAGTAGGATGGTATGAGGACAGTGACACTAGGGCAGGGGAATGCTCCAGGTGAAGGCGAGGAATTGAAAGAAGGTGTAAGGGGAGACTGGAAGGAGGATGTGGGTACAGTCCTCCTGGAAGACCATTGCAGCAGTAAGTCATGAGTGTAGTACAAGGCAAGGCAGAGGGCTTAACATGTTCGAATCTGTAATATGCCAAGTACAAGTGTCACACAAGTCCGAAATCCTGTTTTTTAACACTTCTTTTTGAAGTCTGAAAATGATGCACCATGAGTGATGTGCTGATGCACATTTTCCTTTAGGACCACACTAGTGGAAATAAATCAAGTACTCTAGCTGTCATTTCAGCCATACTTTCTTAAAGGAGCGAATTAGTATCACCATGAGTAGTTACCTTATTAATGGCAATTTAGACACTTTTTGAAAATGGACAAGCTTGTGGCTTTGAGATCTGAGTGGGGAGTGATGGTTAAATGTAACAACTCTTTATACCACCTTCTTTTACTGAAATGGAGCAAAGGAAATGGTAGCTTAGGTCTGTTCCCCAGGACCTCTGTAGAAAAGATGGGTCAAAATCAGATTTTATTTTGAAATTGAGTGCTGTGGCTCTTACCAGATTGCTAGGATAATGTAAATGGTGCTGTGCAATTAAAATTAATCTGTATCAATATTAGTCTTACTGTCTTACCTTGTCATAGTTCTAGCTGCAGAGATAATTGCATGTCATTAAAAGGCAGAGTCTGTATGTAAGTAAAACATGGTACAGTTGGATGCTGGAAACTGCAACTCATCCAAAAGCTGTAATCAAATTTGGTGAAGTCTATGGGAAAGTTACTGTGCGTATGCAAGGTAATGTACTGTGCCAGGCTCTTAGATATGTGCCATTGCAGGGCACTTCCTACCAGCTCTACAGAGCTGTGTTTGTGAACTGTCAAGGCTAGTTTGCTCTGCTGTTGCAACCCATGATTTTTGGTGCTTTCACCAACTGTTCTAGCCTTGGTATCATTTTAGGTTACTCTGACAAACCCTTTTGCTTTTACAATTTTTTTTCTAGAGGCCTCGCCTCTGATGTTGATACAATTCTAACACTAGTTCTCATGATTTGCTGTTGAATGGAAATTTTTCTTTCAACTTCTCTCTCTGGTTTCCTCCCCTCCTGCTCTGGAACTCAAATTGTTTCTCCTTTATTTCGTATTTCTCATTTACCTTTGGTTTTGCTCCAAACCTCAGTTGGTAGATTTATGGGATGAGCAACATCTTTCCTTGAAATCTGCATTATTACCAGATTGGTATGAAGGAATGATTAAGTTTCTTACAGCTGCCAGTGGAGAGAAAATTAATCTTACATGTAACTTTGGGTTGTTGAAGACCAGTAACTACTGGTAAGAAGGACATGATTAGTGTAATTAGTTCTACTTGAGATGCTGAGCATCACTCCAGTTTTCTCTCAGTCGTAGGTACTAGGTGCTTGCTTTGGCACTGCAACAAATTTTTATCAGCTATTAGATGTTTCCCTTCCAGCAGTAACTGTTGTGGGTGAAATATTAGAACTATAAGTGTTAATGCAAGTATCTAAAAGAAATCATGGAATCATTTAGGTTGGAAAAGACCTCTAAGACCATTAAGTCCAACGGTAAACCTAACACTGCCAAGTCGACCACTAAACCATGTCCCTAAGCACCACATCTACCCATCTTTGAAATACCTCCAGGGCACCACATCTACCCATCTTTGAAATACCTCCAGGGATGGGGACTCCACCACTTCCCTGGGCAGCCTGGTCCAATGCTTGACAACCCTTTCTGTGAAGAAAGATTCCCCAACATCCAATCTAAACCTCCCCTGAAGCAACTTGAGGCCATTTTCCCTTGTCCTATCACCTGCTACTTGGCAGAAGAGATGGACCCCCACCTTGCTACCCCCTCCTGTCAGGCAGTTGTAGAGAGCCATAAGATCTCCCCTCAATCTCCTCTTCTCCAAGCTGAATGCCCCCAGTTCCCTCAGCTGCTCCCCATCAGCCTTGGGTTCTAGACCCCTCACCATCTTCATTGCCCTTCTCTGGACACACTCCAGCCTCTCAATGCCCTTCTTGGAGGGAGGGGCCCAACACTGAACACAGCATTCGAGATGTGGCCTCACCAGTGCCCAGTACAGGGGCATGATCACTGCCCTGGTCCTGCTGGCCACACTATTCCTGATACAAGTCAGGATGCCATTGGCCTCCTTGGCCACCTGGGCACATTGCTGGCTCATATTCCGCCGGCTGTTGACCAACACCCCCAGGTCTTTTTCCTCCATGCAGCTTTCCAGCCACTCTTCCCCAAGCCTGTAGCGTTGCGTGTGGTTGTTGTGACCTGAGTGCAGGACCCAGCACTTGGCCTTGTTGAACCTCATACAGTTGGCCTCAGCCCATCAATCCAGTCTGTCCAGGTCCCTCTGTAGAGCCTTCCCACCCTCAACCAGATCAACAGTCCTGCCCAACTCCGTGTTATTTATGAATGTACTGAGGGTGCACTCGATCCCCTTGTCCAGATTTTTGATAAAGATGTTGAATGGTACTGGCCCCAGTATTGAGCCCTGGGGAACACCACTTGTGACCAGCTGCCAACTGGCCACAACTCTTTGGGCCTGGCCATCCAGCCAGTTTTTCACCCAGTGAATAGTACGCCTGCCTGGGCCATGGGCAGCCAGTTTTTCCAGGAGAATGCTGTGGGGAACGGTGTCAGAGGCTTTACTAAAGTCGCGGTGGACAACAACCACCACCTTCCCTCAGCCACTGAGCGGGTCACCCTCTCATGGAAGGATCATAGAATCATAGAATGTTTTGGGCTGGAAGGGACCCCTAGAGGTCATCTAGTCCAACCCCCCTGCAGTGAGCAGGGACACCACTAACTAGATCAGGTTGCTCAGAGCCCCATCCAACCTGGTCTTGAATGTTTCCAGGGATGGGGCCTCCACCACCTCTCTGGGCAACCCGGTGCAGTGTTTCGCCACCCTCGTTGTAAAGAATTTCCTCCTTATATCCAGTCTAAACCTACCCTGGTTTAGTTTAAAACCATTACCCCTTGTCCTGTCGCAGCTGGCCCTACTAAAAAGATTTTCCCCGTCTTTCCTATAGGCCCCCTTTAGGTACTGAAAGGCCGTAATCAGGTCTCCCCACAGCCTTCTCTTCTCCAGACTGAACAAGCCCAACTCCCTCAGCCTGTCCTCATAAGAGTGGTGCTCCAGCCCTCGGATCATTTTAGTAGCCCTCCTCTGGACCTGCTCCAACAGTTCCATGTCCTCCTTGTGCTGAGGGCTCCAGAGCTGGACGCAGTACTCCAGGTGAGGTCTCACCAGAGCAGAGTAGAGGGGCAGAATCACCTCCCTTGACCTGCTGGCCACGCTTCTCCTGATGCAGCCCAGGCTACGGTTGGCTTTCTGGGCTGCCAGCGCACATTGCCAGCTCGTGTCCAGCTTTTCATCCACCAGCACCCCAAGTCCCTCTCGGCAGGGCTGCTCTCCATCCTTTCTTCCCCCAGCCTGTACTGATACTGGGGGTTACCCCGACCCAGGTGCAGGACCTTGCACTTGGCCTTGTTGAACCTCATGAGGTTCACACAGGCCCACCTCTCCAGCCTGTCCAGGTCTCTCTGGATGACATCCCGTCCTTCTGGTGTGTCAACCGCACCACTCAGTTTGGTGTCGTCTGCAAACTTGCTGAGGGTGCATTCGATCTCGCTGTCTAAGTCATTGATGAATATATTGAACAGCACGGGTCCCAGTACGGACCCCTGAGGGACACCACTCGTCACCGGTCTCCATCTAGACATCGAGCCATTGACCACTACCCTCTGGATGCGGCCATCCAGCCAGTTCCTTATCCACTGAACAGTCCACCCATCAAATCCATAGCTCTCCAATTTAGAGAGCAGGATGTTGTGGGGGACCGTGTCAAAGGCTTTGCAGAAGTCCAGATAGATGACGTCCATTGGTTTTCCCTTGTCCACTGTTGTTGTCACACCATCATAGGTTCGTCAGGCAGGACTTGCCCTTGGTGAAGCCATGCTGGCGCTCTCGAATTATCTCCCTGGCCTCCATGTGCTTTAGCATAGCTTCTAGGAGGATCTGTTCCATGATCTTCCCAGGCACAGAGGGGAGGCTGACAGGTCGGTAGTTCCCAGGGCCTTCCTTTCTACCCTTTTTGAAAATGGGCACAATGTTTCCCTTCTTCCAGTCACCAGGGACTTCACCTGACTGCCATGACTTTTCAAATATCATGGAGAGTGGCTTGGCGACTACATCGGCCAATTCCCTCAGGACTCTGGGATGCATCTCATCAGGTCCCATGGACTTATGTGCGAGATCAGGAGATCAGGTTGGTCAAGCAGGACCTGCCTTTCATAAACCCATGATGGGCTGGCATTGCTCTGATAAAATAGGAAGGGTTTCTTAGTACATTAGCCAGCAGTAACACTGTGCACACTTTTCACTTTAGGGAAAACAAAGTTGTATAGTTACAGTGCAGTGGCCAGTCTTCAATAATGTCCTCAGCTTGCACCTGATGTGGCATTGCTGCATGCTTTTGTCACTTGTTCTATAGCAAGTTGTATGGTCATGCTCTTGGATGTTGTGGCCAGAGATGAGTTTGTGGCCATACATGCCAGGAAACATCACAGAATACCGACCAGCCCCTGTGTCAGGCTGTGCCTTGCGCTGCATATTGCGTGACTCTTGTGCTAAAGCTTTTGAAAACAAATCCAGGATGCTAGGTTAAAAGTTGCTGGTAAAACTAGTTAGCGGGGATTCTTTGAGATCTCCAGAGGAGCTACTCTTTGAAGTCTAGATCCCTTTCTCATAGCTTAGAGAAGGGTTTCTACAGATTTAGCAATGTTTGTGGTGCTGGGTCAGGACTTTACTTGCTCGAACTCAGCCACAGGGTGAGTGGTGAAAGCCCCTTGAATGCAAAGGCCAGGTACTAGCACGAAGAAAAGCCAGTGTTATTTAGAGTGCTTTCTTACAAAGCTTTTCATCAGCTTTTATAGAATGCACCGATAGCTTAATGTGACACATCCTATTTTCAATCCAGACAGCTCCCTTCTGGATACCTAATGTCATCTAGAAAATGGGCAAGAGAAAGAGCAGCTTTCAGGGCTTGATATGTAGATTGGAGAAATTAAGCCGCATTACCAGGTCCAGCGAACAGGAATATGGACTGTCTCATGGTGGCTTTGTTTCAGGCTTGCCATCTGGCTAATTATCCAGTGGATGGGGGAGACGTATGTGGTGGTTCCTTTGCTAGCTGCAGGCCTCTGACAAGTTTGGGTAAGCTGTAGTGCTTCAGGGCTTGCAAGGTAAAGCCTTCCTGTAAACTGTTGTCTTGCTGTTTTGGTGCAGCAGGTACATACTCAGCTCTACAAAGAAATCTAAAGATTGTGGGCCACTCTAAATGCACATGTATAGGGTGTAGGCAGTGTGTGTCTGATCCGTGGCCACCAGCTAAAACTATCATACCTGCTCATGTCATCTACTATAACCACTTTGCCTCCATTGCTGTTTGCAGCTGGCAAATTGTTCCCACCGATCTGGCCTTGCCCTGAGGAAAGGTTTTGTCCTGGTTAAGGTAAAAATTGCACCCAAGCGCCATCCACTGTGCTCTACTGAAGGGAGGAGTTCTAAAAACAAAGCAAAATCTTTCTTCTCTCCTCCAGATTGTTTGAATCTATCCTATCTGTGAACTTGTCTCTACTAAAGAACTATTGAAAAAGGGGCAAACCTGGACAACTGGTGGTGGTGGGGTTTAGTTCTGTCCCAAAATGTGCAGAAGGTGGGTAAGAGTCACAGAAACATTCTCATGAGTGAAAAGGAGTAAAATTTTCTGGTCAGTGGAAGAGACTTTTTGCCCAAACTTCCAGGAAAGAGGCTTATGGTCAACTTTGGGTGTTGTGCCCCATTATTGTGAAAACTGGCATCTTGTTGACATGTTGGAAAAGCCCTACTGTAGCCCTCCTTGGCACACTGGGCTTCTGTGGGCCCTTTTGTTTCTCAAAAGAGCTATAGTTAAGAAACAAGGTAGTGACTTCTGCATTCCAGAGGAAGAGGTGGCAGACAGTAGAAACCTCAAATTTAAAGTCTTTTCTCTAGAATAAATGGTTGCTCTTTGTAAGGTTTAAATTTTTATATACAGTGTTGATTAAGAACATGACAATTTTGTGGTGCTGTACCACTGTATCTGTAAGTATTCTCATAAATAATCAGGTCTGGTTGTTAGAAAAATAGCTTTTGAACCAGATAGTTGTACTTAGATGTCATCTCTGTGTCAAGGCAAAACCTCTGACTGGATGTGCACTCTGTTAAAATTGATTAAAATTGCAGTCTCAGTAAGTAGAGTCTGGCGATAGTGCCCTTGTGTTGCTATAGGCAACCAGTACGTTGTAAACTTACTGAATATTAGATTTATGTTTGATGTTTCCATGGTCTTTATGGTAGAAACAAGGTTTCTTCCCATCGATGAAGAGAACTCTGACAACCCTGTGAGTACACAGAAGCAATGCTAACAAGGTCAGGAGTTTAGATGTCAGTTCTCAATTGATTATTTTTTAAATGTCTTTTCACTGTGGAACAGGTTTTCTGTAGGTCTGTCTTCCTTTGCTTCCTGGGTGGTCAGGAGCAAACTCATTGGAACCATGCAATGCTCACCCTGCGTATCTAGGGTTAAAAAATGAATTTTGTGCTTACACTTCAGCAATGCTTCCCTGTGGAGGTGCTGGCCAACTTCCCAAGAAACCGACAAGGCATGTGAGGGTGAAACAAAACTAAATGAATAGTCTGTTCACATCAACTTTCCTTTGGAGCTCAGCAGTTCATGGCTGATGATCCACAGATGATCTCTAATATGATCTTGCAGCATTGATTTTTTTTGTGGTTTTTTTTTCCTTTATACCCTCTGGTTGTTCTACCTGAAGTCAGATGGTAGTCAGCAGCCATCATAAGCTAGAAACATCCTCTTGTGACGAGTGTAACATCCGCATCCCATGTTCTCTCCAGATAACCATCACTCCTCTTTTTCCTACAGTCAGGATGTTACAAGCTGGCTTTAATACAGGACCTATGATTCTGGAATGGTTTCACTTTTATATAGACAAGAAGTATATGAATGTGTCTCTACCAGAAATAAAAAGTATTTCTGTAACAATTTTTGTCTCTTATAACTTAGTTATTTGGCTGTATCTTTCAGCTAACTGACCTGGGATTCAACTATCTCTTTCATTATGAGCTATATATCATTTTCGTCTAATGGATTTCTTAAATCTACTTCATAGAAAGAACCTCCTGCCCAGTATGGGATAGGATATTACATAGGCAGTCCTTGGCTTCATGGTGATGAAGGCTGTTAAAATGACAAGGGAAAATGCATGGATATGCGGTACTGTTCTCACTTCCAGGAACATCTGAGGATGCATCTGTGCTGTAACCACATCAACAACTCTAGCATAGTGTAGAGATGCCTGAATTAATGTTAAACTAAGTGTCTGTCCAGGCATCCCAGCATGGAACCTAGCAGGACTGCAAGGTCTGTCCCAAAAGGCAGGTGATTTAGCCTTTGGTGAGCTTTGTGCTTTTCTGATGAAAATATACCTCAGATAACTTGTTTAAAGCTAAGTGGAGTCATCTTTCAGCTGCATTGCAGTAACTTGGACAATAGTGAGTCCCTCGGAGCACTGAATTTTTCTTGGCTGCATGGAAGAGATTTGCCTCAAAACTATGCAAGAGTGTGCGCCAGTCATGCAGAGGTTGTATTGCTTCTTGGTTACGTGTCTTCACTTACTAACATATTCAAGCTGCTTCCAGTGAGGTTACTTGTGGGGAGAGAGTCTGGAGGGATATTTTTTGATGTTCGCTTATTTGACTTCAGTTTTATGGGTCCTAAAGGATGTGTTTTGTAGGTAACTGCAGGGTGGTAGCGTGGAAAGCTGGGCACAAGTGTCTTTGCTTAAAAAATAGGGAAAAAATGTGATTTCTCTTAACAGACACTTGCTGAACTAAGGTGTAATTAAATGTCCAAGCAACATCTAAGCACTACAGAATATTGCATATCTTTCCAATTTGTGCAAGGCAGTGGTTACTGGGGGCAGTTTCTAGAGCTTTTGCAGAGTAACAGGGGATTGCCAGCAGTGCTGCCACGTTCCCTCCTAAAAAAAACTGTCTGGAAGGTTATTTGGGAGGAGGATTTTTTTGCATCCTGTGGCTGTTGGAAAAGTGTTTCAGAACAGGGCAGGCTGTGTGGATTGAACTCTGGTATCTGTTCTGTTCTTGCTTGAAAGAATTTGACTCAGTAAACCTTTTTCAAATAGTTTTAGTGATTTCTGCAGGTGACTCGTATGCTGCCATGGTGCGCTATGCTCTGGAGGCAACTGGAAGCAATGGAACTGCCCCTGTAAAGCCAGCAGATAAGAGTTTTAAATTACCTGTGTGCCTTGGCTGTGCTTATTTTATAAGTGAATGAGTGGGTGGGGAAACAGAGACTTATGTGAAGATTCCTCCAGATGCTTTTGGAGGGCTATTTTCAGAGGAGCAACTACACACAGCTTTTTTTTTCCTGATAAGTGTTTGTTTCAGGACAGTTGCATCAAATACAGTAAATGTGTGAGCTAAAATAGGAACTTCTGCTAGACCATTGCAGGCTCAGTGTGTCATGTGGAAAAAAAAAAAAATTATGTAAAAAGTTGGCGCTGACTGATTGTAGTACTGATGTGCCTTGGTTCTGGCTTTGGGGCTACTTGCCCCTGAGAGACAAAACCCTGCATGGCAGCTCGAAGAGCTGGATGTGCGATGTTATTTCCTGGCCAAACTGTAAGGCGCTCAGCTCAGTGATGCACCCCTTTTATTCACAAACATCTATACAGTTGTGCTCAGCAGAGAGTTGAGGCTTTCCGGCACAGGGAGTTGTTTTGGTTGAGACTTTTTCTTGATTAAGATGTCAGTATTTTGCATGACACAGTTCTGCAAATCAGCTAGTTTGCTTTCAAAGGTATCACTAAACATGCCTTTCTTCAGCAGTCTTCCTTGCTGCCAGCCCTCCTGCTATTGTCCCCCCACATTACTGCAGATTGCTGTGGGGTCAGATCCTACTTTAAATACAGGGTCCCAGCCAAGTGTGTTTTTGTACAACTCCAGGTTTCTGTCCTTGGTGTGAGAGCCACTGAGCTTTTGTGTGCACCTGCAAGAGCCTGTAGATGAAGCAGCTAAGGAAAGATGGCTTGCAGTTTCCCAGCGGAGGTTTGTAAGGGTTTTTTTGTGTGACAAGGTATAGCTGTGGGCAAGGGGGTGACAGCAGGCACCAGCACACGGGTTATGGGACCACCCAGGAGACGTAACGTAGGCTGTCGTGTTTGTGACAAGTTGTAGCAGAGCAGAGGAAAAGGGCCTCTGGAGAACTTCAAAGCAACAACCCATCCATCAGCCCCACACACAGAAGAGGGAGCCACAGGCTTGTTGAGTGTTCAGTGGGATGGGATTTCTGCCATGAAAGCAGCAATTAAGCTGTAATTAGGCAGCAATAGGGATGATGAAGAAATACCAGAGGCCAGTAACCTCTAACAAGGCTTCAAGGTACAGCCCTTGAAAATCAAATCTTTTCCAAGGTCAGAATTTCTGAAACCTTGGTAGACACAAACCTGCATCCAAAAGCTGGTGGGATGGAGGGAGGTTTTCCAGGGAATATTAAATAACACTTTGGTATATGGATTGGGAATGCATTTGTAGCTGTGGCTGATGACTGCAGTGGTCATCTCAGCACCAGCCTCTTTTTTTAAACAGCATAAATTTACCTCCCTTTTCAGAATTTACAGGGGGAGACACCTAGGTCTTCTGCTAGACCATTCTTATTTTCCTGCCCCCATAAAGTGGGTTGCAGAGCCAAGGCCAGCCCCTTCACAGTACAGGTACAGCAATCAATATGTCAGAGACTAAAAGCAATTGCAGCATAAAAAATACCTTTCAGTTTGAGTAACATCCAGCTTTTTTGGCCACCTTATTTTAAATGGCACTTTGACAAGAATTTCTCAATATGTTCATGGGGAGATAAGTCACTCAGTTAATCACTTAAAGCATTAATGACTCTGGTTTTGGGATACCTTTTTTTGCAGTGTACTTCTCCACACCTCATCATCAGCTGAACAGAATTCAAAAGAGGTTGTTTTTCCTACAAATACTCAAGGCTGCACACTTTTTTTATCACTTCTGTGAATAAGCAGTACTGCTTTCTGCTTCTGGTAGAGAGCAGCGTCTGGTTAGGTGTATATTCATGTCCTGTCCAAAAAAATTCTGCACCTTGGAGACAAATAGCAAGGCTTCAGAGATGTCTGGTTAGTTGTCAGTCTGTTTTCTGATGGTCTTCAACTTTACTTCTTTCAAGCAACTACTTATAGAAAGAGACAGTTAAGCAGAGAAACACACTTACATGCAAGTTTAAAGAAAGTTTCTGGGAATATTACTGCAAAAGTAAGGAATGTAGTGGTTACTACATGCAGTTTTTAAGAAGAAAGAAAGAGAGGGAGGTGCTTGGGGGTGTAGTGGAAGGGAAGTTGCGAAGAGACATGCAGAAACAGTGCTTTGCTGGAGAAATTTGGCTTATGATATTAATTACTCATTGTTGCAGTCTCAACCCAGTGATGTCTGTCAGGTGGTAACAGGTAATTATCTGGAACTTGACAGGCATTTCACTGGCTAACATAATTGAATTTGATTTTAAATAAGTAATCAGATATTTTAAAGATTCAAGACATACTCAGAATCAACCTGCGTGAAACAAACTTGCTACTATAAAAATAAAACATTCAGAAGAACACACGATATCAACACTTAATGGCCAGACTAGCAAACTGGAAAAGCCACTATCTGAACACTCAGTGCCTATGTTTGATGTGCAAAGCTTCTTCCCTAATTGTCTCTTCAGGGGCATGAGAAAGATCTTCAGGTTATTAAGCTGAACTAGTTGAATAATAATTTCACAGTTGATAAATCAATTTGGAGTTGGAAAGAAGAAAGAAAGGTTACTTTTCCTTAAGCTGTAAAAGAGGTTTGAGGTAGATACCTGTTTGTTCTGAAATCTTGTTGGACCTGTGGTCAGAAATTTGAGCTTTGCAACACATCGCTTCAAAATGTGCATTTATAATCTTAGATGTCCAGTGCTTTTAAAGGCTTTGCATTGCTTTTTAAAAGTTGAGTTTATGAACTTGACTTCCAATTTCTATTCAAATGTAGTTTCAGGAGAAGAGTAGGAATGTGGGTGGAGGGAAATCAGATTAATTTATCATGACACCAGAGACTGGATAAACATAACGATGGGTGATTACTTTTGTATGCAGACTGTTACCAGTAGCAAAAATAGTAACTATGATGTAAGACTAGATTTAGTGACAAATTGAAAGTTAACATTGTCTGAAAAATGAAGAGACACCAGTCATCAGAGTTAAAACTAATCCATAAATGGAAAGTTAATCAATGACTTAAATTTATGTTCCATGCTTGCTGATTTTATTTTTAAGTCACTGATGTTAATAAGGGTATAAATCACTTAAACCCATTCTGCTATCTTTATCTTGCAATTCAAGGCAATGAAAACAGCCAGCGCTGCAAAGGATATACTGGCAGGAGCAAAGATGTGTTTCCCTTGCCTGTTCTACATCCCAGGTCATTCTAGCCTGGTGAAGCCCTGTGCCTTCATGCTTTTCTGATCAGTACAGCACAGCTGGGTCTCTACTCTGATGTCCTGTAAAACTTTACGGAGCCTTGTTTCAACATGTTCTGTTGGTTGAGTTTCTGTTGTTCTCATTAATAAATGTTTATTTGCACTACTTGCTGTTTTGTAAACCTTATTGCTAAGGATTCCACTGTACTAATACAGTTGTGTCTTCTCCTGCTGTAGAACAATGTCTGCACATGGAATCACTGCAAAGAGAATAAACTTTCCTCCTAGAAAGAGCTGCCCATGGACTAACGATTGTTGTATTATACAGTGTCCTCATTCAATAGCTTTGGTCCTAATCTCGAGGCACAAAGTTCGTCAGTCCTGGTTTACTGCCATGCTGGGAGGAGAGGCTGGGTTTTCTGGGGAGTCTGAGGCCTGAAAATCCTTCCATTAGCATCACCATAGACACAATACAGTGTGGTATGTGAAACTGGGGGGAACGGGCCACAGTTCTGCATACAGCAGGCACGTTCTTCCAAGAAGCCTTTCACCTCTCTCTAGCGCTTAGTGAGTCAACAAATTTTTACCACCAATACTTCATGATTCAAAGGCTGGTTTACTTTAGGAGGTGAGGCCTTGCTTGGTTTTGTTCTGTCAGACTGAAAAACTTTGAAGTAGGTAGAGTACAGAGCAAATAAAAAAAAAAAATTTGGCATAAAGAGCTGGAACTCAGAACTAGAAAGGATGACTCTGGCATCCCAAAGCTTCAACCAAAGAGTAGTCCTGACTTGTGGTGGTGTTACTCTTCTGTGTTTGCTGGCTGGGTTAGCTCTCACCTGCCTTGGTAGGAAGATGCTCTTTTTATAAGAGCAGCTGTACAGAACGGGGTGGTCACTAAGATCATCATGCTGCTTCATGTAGTGTCACTTGTGATGGAAGTGGTGCAGGCTCAATCATGCAGTTTCTGACATTACCAGTTTTCTGTTTGGCAGAATATGGTTGTAAGCCCTTAAAAGCTTTCAACACTTCAATTCTAGGTGAGGGAGAGGATCCTGCCACAGGGTTACATTGCACACTGCTCACCAGGAAAATGCTCCTAGAGAATTTAAGTGGAGTATGTTTGATCTGGGCCATTGAGATTTGCTGACTTTGAATCCTGCAATGGTATTTTTAGAATTGGTTTCCAAATGTGGAGCCATGCTTTAATTTCTATGCAGGACTGGAATGCCATGTTGGCTGACCCTTATAAATGCTTGAGTGGGTTTG
Source organism: Gorsachius magnificus (assembly GCA_034008185.1). Lineage (NCBI taxonomy): Eukaryota > Metazoa > Chordata > Aves > Pelecaniformes > Ardeidae > Gorsachius > Gorsachius magnificus. Next base: position 10,591,871 of record CM067109.1, on the reverse strand, counting down.
GAAGAAGCACATCTGTGTCTAATGAGTCTAATTAGAAATTAAAAACTTGCAGGTTTGTAGCTTTGGGTGAGTAGAAAAGGATTTTAATACAGAAGCTGTGTCTGTCTTGATGTATGCATGAAGGGTGGGGAGAAGAAAGGTGACCCTGGGAGACTTTTCATGAACTTCTTCCAGTTCCTGAGGCATGTGCACAAAAGCCCACTGTGTTTCAGTCTTCAAATACTGCTCAAATCTCTAGAGGTAAATGCTTTATGCATTTCATCATCTTGGTTAAAATGCAGGTGAATGCCCAGAATGGCATTCATTTGCCCACTTCTTAGTTGTAGTAAGTGCTGATTTGAAGCACCTCTGTGTCACCTGGGAGAATGACAGCGTATTTTCAGCAGCACATGAAAACAGAAAGGTGTGTTGTGAGAGAATTATTGAAGCGCAGAGCCCGACTGTCAAGTAGTTTGGTTGCAGAAGGACAAGAGGCTTATGCGACAGTGAGTCTGTCCATTTTCCCCTGACATACGTTTTTTGTTGGCTGATAGAAGCCAATTTTAAAGCTCTTTCCCAAAGATAATTAGGATGTCATATTTCAGGTTCTTCACTGAAAAACAGGAGTGGGGTAGAAGAGACGCAAACAAGTGGCCCACTGTGGTAAGGACAGACAGCATTCAGGCAGGCTGGGGTCTGCATGGCAGCTCTCTGTAACTTGGGCCACGCACTCCTGGCTCTCGCCTGGTCCAAGTGATGCTTTCTGCTTCCCGACAGTGGTGATCTAGGGAGGGATATTGCAGCAAGCTGGGGAGAAGATGGTTAAAGGGCAAAATAAATTTCTGTGTAATCAGGATCCGTTAGTTTTCCTGGCTGGGAAACAGCCTGTTACTTTTTAGAAGGAAATGAGAAGGGTTGATTTTTAGAGAAAAAGAACTGGCTATGGATCAGTGTAATCTAACAGCCAGCAGAGTAACAACTTGTAAGGTACAAAGCATGTTAACAAAGGGTGAACTTTGACCACGTGGTAGCACAGCACTTGGTGTCAGGACCATATGAGATGGTTCAGAAAGGCCTCTGAGCATCATGTTTTGTTAACTTTCATCTTGTTTTTGAGGCTGTAAGCTTATTTCTTCCACCCTGTGCTTCAGCTTCTTTATTCCTGGTTCTCTGAACCATATCCTATTGTCCCCAGTAGCCCAGTGTTCCTCTGTATATTGGTTATTGGGTGGGGTTGTTTTCCGTTTAAATGATAGATTGTGATTTCCTTCAGGCATAAGATGAAAAAAAAATATCTAAGCAACAGATTAAATTGTTCTGTGAAAGCCTCCATTACAATAATGCTGGCTTTTCCCTCTCCCACACAGACTTAGACTGAATGGAAAATGTGTTTGAGAGAAGAACTGTATTGGAGAAACCTGCAGTAGTGTTTCAGACCCTTTAAGTGAATTAGCTGTCCATCACATCATAACAGAGTATGGCCACTCAGGTCCTGCTGTGCTCCATTTTCATTAGCACAGTTCCTTCTTTTGCTTGTACGAATTCATTTCAAAATCTAAGTCAAAATAAAAATTCATTCCTCTGTGCAGCTCTGGTGTTCTGGGGCAAAGTGCAATGACTGTGCCCTTGCACAAAGTCATCTGTCACCTGACTCGGCTTAGCATGTCACATGGGAGAGCAGTGCCTTGGCAGCCTGGCTTTGAGAGCAGTCCTTCCTCAGGCCCATCACCTGGCATGGGCAGGGGCGGGTGCAACTAGCAGCCTACCAGCCGGATTCAGTGCAAACCATCTGCTTCTCACAGCAGTGCTGGGTAAGTATCTCAGCATGTTTCACGCCCTGGAAACTTTGTGCAAACATGTTCTTGTATGGTGGATAATGAGGAGATCCTGAACGTTTCCAGCTTGCAGAGAGGCTGTGAAAGCAGTAGCCGAATCAGGGGCGGGTCAGATGCCAGCTTTCAGCAGAGATGGTGATGCCGTGGACTAAAAAGAGTCACTCCACTACACACAGTGCTGACAGATTGAGCCCTGGCACACTGAGCTTCACTTGCTCAGCCACTTCTTGCAGGGAAAGCAGTTCACCACGCTGTGGAGATGAGCTGTTCTCTCTGGACAGCCCAGGGCATTTCTTCCAGCCCTCTCCTGTTTCTGCCACCAGCCTGCAGCTCTAGGGGTGGTTTTGCTAACCACTAACTGCTTGTTTCATTCAGACAGGGAAGGAAGGGTCTTGGTGGATGTGCCTTTTCTCCCATTACCTTAGACTCAGAGCTGCTCTCTGTAATGCTGCAGTGCAGGTGAGGCTCATGATGTCCTGTTCAACTGGAGCTATGAAATGTAAGTCATTGTGATCTGTGAACCCTCATTCTCCTGGGGTCCTTCTGGCTGGCTGTGCATAGCCAGGGTGAGGCAGCATCCTCTCAGCTGGCTCAGGATGGTGGGAAGGGGAGAGGAGAGGGGAGAGGGGATGCAGTATCCTCAAGGACAAGAGAGCTAGTTAATCTTCCCAGAAACCTATTTCCCTCTTCTCCAAGATTGCACACCTGTCTGACCTTGAAAAAAGGGCACAAGCTTCAGGAGACTCGGACACAGGTTTTCCATGAGGCAGAGTGCTTTGTAGGCGGCGTAGCACAGCAGCTTTGGAGCTCATGTAGGGCTTAGGAAACATAATTATGCATCTGGTATCTCAAAGGTGGGACAAAATACTGGGGGAGAGACATTGCATTGTCCACCACAGCTGCTCCAGGAATTAAAAGATGTCACTCTTCCTAAAGTGGTCCTGCTTCTTAGTATGGTGGAGCCTCATTTAGTCAGTACCTGCAGAAAATAAGGTATCTGAATTGGATCTTCCAGTTGGTTTTGTTGCTGGAAAGGAGGAGTGTTGTATCACACAGACTCACACAGAATGGCAAGGGTTGGAAGGGACCTCGGGAGATCATCTAGTCCAACCCCCCTGCTAAAGCAGGTTCTCCTAGGACATGTTACACAGGACTGCATCCAGGCGGGCTTTGAATATGTCCAGAGAAGGAAACTGCAGAGCCCCCCTGGGCAGCCTGTTCCAGTGCTCCGTCACCCTCAGAGTAAAGAAGTTTTTCCTCACAGTCAACTGAAACCCCTTATGTCCCAGTTTGTACCCATGAATCTTGGAAGCCGTGTTGTTTGGATTGAGAACAGGAGAGATTTTTCCGTTGTCTTTTCCCTCATCCTGTTTTTCATCCATCTTTTCAATAACTCATAGCTGCTAATCAGGCTGTTCCAAAATCAGCACAGTAAAACAGAGCTAGTTTTGTAAAGTTCTATTGCTCACAGTCCTTTTCTCCATCCTAACAGAAGTACCTAGGATGCCTGTTCTCACTGTGGTGCTGGTGGGCAGAGCACAAGTAGTCACAGAAGTCCTGTCCGCCTGCAGATGGAGGACAGCATTGTGTTGCCTCATGTGTGGAAGTAGACGTGTCAGGGCTTTACTGCTTTCACGTGGAAAGTTTGCTTTTCTGGCAGGTGTGGTCATCAGCCTGTTAGGGACAGAGTCCTGGGCTGCTGTTTCTTTTTTGGACTACAGAAGTGACTGCTAGTGAAATCTACAGTTTAAACTAGGGCGCTGAGGTGAAAACCTCTGTTGTCCTTCATCAGTGCCTTGCAACATTAAGGCACCAGGGTTAATCTTATGAAAGGAATTGGCAAATTGACAAGTCATTTTTTTTAATCTAATTGCCCTTGCATTTTGATGACTAGTTGTGGCCACTGACCCTTAAATGAGTCAAAACCTTCAAATCATTGGCTTGGACAGTAAACACCTTGACATAGTTTCCAAAACCAATGATAAACTACAGTTTTAACAGCTCTTTTAATTATTAAAAAAAACCCAAAACCTGAGATAAATACACCTTCAGCAGGTTAGATGCTTTCTTCTGAAACTTGCTATACATGAGCCGAGATGAATAAAAAAGGAAGAGTCAAACGTAAAAGAGGTAAATCTGCTGGCCGCCTTCTAATCTGGTGATTCCTGTGCAGTGTTGCAGGCTGCTTTCTGATTTGCAATCTGAGTATGCTGGTCCTAAAAATGTTAATAAGCCTTTTGTAAATGAGTTTTAACTTGTTAATTAAGAATTTCTAGCTATGGTTGTGACCTGCAGGGAAATGTTTAATTGGCTGTTTTCCCTAGCTGGTTAAATGTCTTCTTACTATAAGAGAAGAGTGTATGCTTTTGGGATTTGATTGCCTCAGATCTAGCGTAAGCCAGGGATTCCTGTGCTTAACACTGCTGCAGAAATTTTCAGTAGTGACCTGCACAGCAGAGCAGGTACTCGGTTTGCTCTTCTCTTGGAAATGAATGCAAGTAGCAGGAGGCAACAGAAATGTACTCTTCTCTGATGGAGCATGGGCACAGGTTTCCCACAGAGGTCTAGTCTTCATCCCTGGGGATATTCAAAAGCCATCATGTCATGGTCCTGGGCATCTGGCTCTAGATGGCCTTGCTTGAGCAGAGAGCGGGTTGGACCAGATGACTTCCAGAGGTCTCTGCAAACCTCAGCCAGCCTGTGATTCTTCTCAGCCAGAAAAAGAGGGAGGGAAAAGATGCACCATCGTGGTCGCATTAAGGCATGCTGTGAGTCAGCAGCTAGGAGAGGTGCAACAGGCCAGAGAGGAGCAGGGGGGCATTTGCAGCCACCAGCCTGTGTTTGGAAGAGGGATGGCCAAGGCATGAAAGGTAATGATTGATGATCCCAAACGAGATGAGGGTGACTAGAGACTGTGCGTGGAACCAAAACATAGGCCTGGGTCCGTTGTTGAATGGGAATGCCTACATATAACATGGACTGGCTGCCCAGCATCCAAACAATGATCACTGCTATCTGCTAGAATTACTGTATGCTGTGCTAAATTCCACTTATTTGTTTGTAGTTAAGTACCCATACAACTTTGGTTAGATAATCTGGAGAAACTGTAGAAACTCATTCAGTGCTATTTACAGTGACACCCGCTTTCCCTTCTGCAGAAATGCAGCCACTACTGAAGACAGCAGTACGCCTTGGGTGCGCAGGGAGGAGGCACTGCATGGCCAGGATCATTGCCATCACTTTCAGTTAATTGGGACATGGCTTTCCTACTCAAGTGAAGAACACTTCAGCGCCTTGCACAGACATGCTTTATGCGGTACAAAAGACCAGAAGAATATTTCTATAAAAGTAATTTAGAACCTTTTTCCAATTACATTTTACAGATAGTTATTCATCACTGTGCTGCAGCTTCCTTTTTAAATGCTTGGTTGGGGCTGAAAATAATCCAAAGCTTGAATTCATATTTCATCAGGTTGCAGCCTAAATCTGGAAATCTGGTCACGTCTATGTGCAGCCATTATTGCATTTAATGAGAACTGTATGTCTGCAACAAATGGCACCCCATTTGTCTTCATCTAATCATCCATGAAATCCTCCACTGCTAAAAAAAATCTTAGAAAATTTGGGGTGAATCCCTGGTCAAAAGTAACTGCCTTGTAACAACGGCTGTCTGGAAATACCTGTTGCAACATAGATATGAAGGGTGAAGAAGCCCTCTTTCTCCATTCCTGTATAAAACTCTGAGTGTTTCATTTGAGAGAGCAGCCACATGGTGGGTACCACTGTTGCAAACCACTGCACTGATTCAGATGCATTGAGATGGGCAGACAGTGTGAAGAAGTGGATAGAAAGCGACTGAGGACCGTGTGTGCAAGAAAACCTTTAAAGCAAGTGCTGTTGGAAGAGTGAACAATATTCTACTTATTAATGTAGATTGGAATTTCCTGCTACCTGAGAATAATGCAAAGGTCACTCACCAGCTGCAAGCAGACAGCATGTGGTTGATTCTAAAATTAGTTAATCTCTAGAATTTCTATTTCTCTTCCCTGCACTTCTTGCTCTCTACCTTAGGTCTGGGAATCCTATGAAAGATACCACAGGCTTGAGAGAAAATTCTTTCTTTTTTTCTTCTCTGTAAACTTCTGTAAACTGCTGCAGTTGAGATAACTAGGTGTCTGTTGCCTATCATTATGGCCAGGGTATTATTATGGCCCTGAAACACTTCACATAGGCTCAGCAACATGATTTTAACTCTCGAATGGCTTACAGTTATCATTTCCTGCCCACCGGCTGGAGTCTGCTAGCACAACCATGTTATCTGCAACCATTTTATGCTGTCTTTCTTAAAGTATTCTCTTTTATATCTTGGACTGAGAGACAAGCTCAGGGAGAACCTGAATAATGGCCTCAGAAAACCCTCAATTTCTTTTTGCTGATGAGCCGGGAAACACTGGTGTGGTAATGCAGCACCATGGCCAGTCTGGGGATGGAAAAATTTTTGGAGCCTTGGATGGAAAGGAGGACAGCAGCACTGCAGGCATAAACCTGCCCCTGTGTTAGCTGACATGCAATGCAATGCAATGCAATGCTAACTACTGAAGAAAATAACTTGAGAGCTCCTAATCCTGCTTTGGGGGATCTTGCAGAAAGGTTTTAACCTGACAGCTGTATAAAATAAATGACTTCAGAGCAGAGACACCTTTCCTGGGACATGTTGCTGATCCCTTGCCTGCAGAGGTGATTTGTATGGCAGAGAGGTGGTGATCCTTAGAAGACCATGGCCAGCCAATACCACAGGAGGAACTTGTGACATTTGAGTGAGTTTAAGTACTGAGAGCCAATTGTGCTGTCTGGGTATAATAAACCAAATCCTTCCCTCTGCAGAATATTATTGGGGAGATGCTGGTTAGTCTTATACACATTGCAGGTAAAAAATGGATGGCCACTGACTTGCTGTTCTGCATGTGAGTATTGTGTATCTAAGCCTAAGGTGAGACCTAGGCGGCTCTGTTCTGTCAGTGGATATCACTGCTCTGCACATGCTACCGATACCTGCTGTGGGTAGAGCTGTGTTAAAGCAGGTATGGACACAGCAAGGCATATGGGACATCATTTCATCACGCAGCTAGTCATATTATACCAAGAGAGTATTTCATAATAGATAAAATTCTCGGTTTTTTAAAGCCCTTGTAGTTGGGAGAATGTGCTCGGGAATGCCCTGCATCCAAGGAGCACTGCAGACATGGACACCGCAGGAGGGAGAGCTGACAACACTGCTCTGTTCAAAAGCCCTGGGCATCTCTGCTTTTTCTCTAGCCTCTCCATCCCCTGCAGCATGTTTAGTGGGACAGGCTGTAATATGTTTGATAGCTTCTCTGATCCCCTTGTTTATGCTGAAACCTGTAAGAATTTGAATTTTAATCTCTTGTTAAACATTTTGATGTTCTGCATATTTAAATAGATCACCTGGTTAGGCTGCCTAGTGGGGATTTAATACGAGAGATATTAAATGCAAACGTACCTTTCAAATGTTGCTAGACTTATAGAGATGTTAGTGTTATTTTATATGGAAAAAGGAGAACTTCATCTTAGATGTTACATTCTCATAATTTTGTTTTGACAGTGATGAGAGTACTTAACAAGGCAGTGGGGGCTGCAGAAGCACATTTTTACACTAATGTAGAAACTCAAGCAATGCCATTAGAAGAAAAGGATTTTCTTCAGGTTTCCTTAGTGGACCACGAGCAGAGTGTGATCTGCAATCTTGTGTTGCGTCTTAAGCATGGAAATCTCTGTAATGATAAAAGCTACCAAACAGAAAAACCAGCCATCAGTGATGCATCCATCTATACAGAACACCCCGAAAACAGCAGCAAAAGGGGAGGAAACCCCCCCACGCCATGCCCTTATGCTCACTGAACTTCTGTGTAGCCTGACGGGGGTGACCAGTGTACCGCTGGCATCCAGGCTGTGCTCCCAGCACAGTCTGCATGTGGCTGTCTGGTGGCTGCCCATGCACAGGGTGGACAGGAGGACGTTGGTTGTTGGTACAGCTTGTAGCGATGCAGGAGGATTTGGCAGCCACAAAGAACTTCTTGGAAGAGGTGGTGTCCGATCTTGTATGTATGTCCAGCTCTGCTTTCCTTTTTTAGTAGATTCCTGACCTCCTTTTTGTGACTGTTCACAGGGTGTTTGTGACACATGGCTTTAAGGAAGGTTTGTCTGTATCACCCATGTCATTCAGGATGCTTGTAGCAACATGCAAACTGCGCTAGCAGCGGAAGAGAGTTTAGAAGAGTTGATGTGTGGTGCTTGCTTGAATATTCTGGAAAGGCAATCATAACCTTGTACATTCTAAAGAAAAAAATAACTTGCATTGATACAGGGCAGAAAATACAGCAATCAGAAATGCTTGCTGCTCAGCACTGGTCCTTAACATGCAGTTTAGGGGCAACAAGTAGAAAAGGGTAAAGTCTTAAATTCCATAAAGTTAAAGAAAACTCATCTTTTCATTCAACCACCTGTTTATGCCCCTGGCACTAATCTTGGACAAATGACACTGAGCCTTTTAAGTTCAAACTTAGGTTTCCTGTGTCTTCCCTAGCATGGTCTTCATAGTCCTCCTCAAGGAGGCAAATGGTGGAGTCAGAGAACTGATGAGATGGTAGAAAACCTTTCACATTTGAACTGCCAGTTCCAGTCCAGCAAAGACAATAACCAAGAGTCATTACAAAGCTGTTTGAACAGAAAACCATGGATTTTCATGAAGACCAAATTCTGCTGTATCAGAGCCCATATAAAAAATTATTTGTGAAACACACACCTTGTAGTAATATTGCTGTTGATTTCACCAAACTAGCTGCAAAGGAAAGCAGTGTTGGCCATCCCCCACGGCGGTGAACTTACTGTTCCTTACTAGCCATATATCTGTGTTCACATGTTAATGTTTAACTCGGAGGGACTGCATGGCTCTCCAGGATGGCCTGCCTTGCCCCTGGCCCTATAGGATGCTATCAATCACATTTCCTAGGAGAGACTGGGTTGCTGCCAGCAGCGCTAAAGGGTCTGGAGTGTTAGGATTAACTGGGGCCATGATGTAGTTGGAGGAGCGTCTCTAGCTGTTCCAGCAGCTAGTACCTGCCAGGTTACCCTGGGATGGTGGCTACCAATGCACAGCATTTGTGTGTGCCTCTGAAATCTACTGATAAACCTACTCACATCTCGTACGTGGGGAAATGGGGACCGATTTCCGTTGTCACCTCGTGTTTAATGAGCCTCTTGGGAATCAAATGGAGACACTCCTCGTCTATCCTCACTCCCACAGGAAAACACTTTGTTTATGAATATCCAGATACTCTGCTGTCTCAGGTTTATCCAGACTCCTCCTCTGTATTTTCTCTCTTCCCTGTTTCTTATTGTATCTGTGAATCACTGTGCAGCTTGTCATAATTTATTTTTACAACACGCTGAAAGGTATAATAGGGAACTTACAAACATGCTTGGGAGAAGCCACCTAAAATAGCAAATGTTTCTAATTATAAAGTTAAAGCTGCCTTTCTAAGCTGTTTGATTCTTTATTATACCTTGAACAACCCAAAAATGTACTTGGCTACAATTAGACTTCCAGATACAATAGGTGAATTGTAAATGAAAACCATCCAGTGGAAAATTACACTATTAGCCTGGAGCAGCAGCCCTGATCTTTACAGTTTATGGTGCTGCACAGCCTACATATCCAGTAATGTTCTGTGAGTCCATAAAGTTGAGAGGACAGTCTCTTAAAAGCAGAACGATTTAGATTTTTGAAAAAATAAAATCGTTATTACACTCTTCTATGTTTTGGGTTTTTTTTAACATTCCCAGGCTTTTCCATATTAGCCTGGTTTAAATGGAAAGTAATTTATCTTTTCTTTACCAAGATCTATTAGGCATCGTTCCTGAAGGGACTACATTTAATTAGTTTCAGTCATGGGTTTGGTACCTGTAGGGTAAAAAAAAAAATTATATGTAGATTTCTGTACCGGGAAGAATAATAGCAATTGTAATTTAGAGTTTGTGTGTTCTACCATTGTGCTTGGATTTTAATCCCTTTCCTTATACAGAGTTGCATCCTGATGGTCTGAGTTTGCTGCTTTATGAAGATGCTGTGCTGACTGTACTAATGAAAGGCTGTGGTGCACACCTTCAGCCATCGGTGATTCATCACAGTGGTCATGGACAAACGAGAGTGGCAATGTCACAGCTGGCAGAGGAAGAAACAAGCTGAAGCTACACAGGAGCGGGTAGGAATTGGGATCATGTGCCTCTAGGTTCAAGAGAGCAGTGAACAATCCAGGGTATTCGCTGTCTAAAGCTGTCATGTCCTGGCTCTTGAAAAGAAGTCATCACACTGGCTGAGATTGACATCTTGAGCCGGCAGTCTGAACACAGACTCTTCATCGTCTGCTCGATGCACTGGGAGCCAAGGGCATTTCAGATGCCGTCAGAGATGGTTTGAGTAGGGTCTTCAGTAATTACGTTAGTTGGCTTGGGCACAGGACATTAAAACTGACATCTTGTCCTCCTACAGGATTTGAATAGGTGCCAGTTTGCATGAGGCTTGCCCTAGGCATTGAAATAAACAGAAACAGGAGAGGCGCTTTCACTTGACTAAAAAAAAGAGCTCTAGATAAGCGGTTCTTTTGCTGGGGAAGAGCTAGGAGGTCCTTACGCTTCATTTCACTTACTTCCACCTCTGTTTGCAGATAACACATAATATTCAGAGTCTTCGACTCTGAATGTGTCTGTAGTTTGTGTGGGAGGTATACTTAGCAGACAGGGTTCAATACCTTAATACAGTTCTCAAATGATCCGTTACAGGATATAATATGTGTTAAATTAAATTCCATGGGTTATAAGATGTAGAAGACTACTGGTGTGTTTTGGATTAAAGTGATGTGCTTTCCTGTTTTCTCCTGAGAAAGAAGAGGAATTTGCCAGTGGCATTTCCCTCCTTGTATTTTTTTGAAATGCAGCAAAAAGAAATAGTCTCTCTTTAACCATCTTCTGATACACACATGATTCTTTTATATATTTGTACTTTCTTTTTAATTCATGGAGAACAGCTGTGGAATTGTTACTCCAACAACATAAGTGAATCATGTAACAGATGGCTCTCGTGCTGGCTGGGACGAAAGCAGCCTCTTCCATCCTGGTGTGGCTTGTTTGTTCTTAAATCCTGTATCTTGACAGGACTTGAGTAAGACTTTGATGGTTTTGTTGCAGTGTAAGTATAGTGTTGCTCCAGTCATTCTGCACTGAGTCTTGCCCCTCTCCCCTTTAAATTTTTTCTTTTAAAACAAGGGAATCACAGTATTGACTTTTTTTCTTAAATCTCAGTGCTAGTGCAACACGTTCGTCTAGAGAGATCTGAATGGAAATGTAAAGTTCCTCCATCTGGAAATAATTTTCCAAGGGAGGTACTGAATGCAGTTATGTCAAAGATACTTGTTTCAGATCTTGAAACTTCCTTCCCTCCATTGTCTCAACTGAGGAAATTTTATTAAAAAGAAGAGATGATGTTTGGACCATGTAATAGTTTGCATATAAAATACCAGGTAACATTTAATCTCCTGATTCTGAAGCAGAGATGAGCCTTCACATTGCAGAGACGTGTGGACGCTTACTCACCTCACAGACTTAAATAGATGTAGGAGTCTCATGCTTAGAGAGTCTGTTTTTTTCACCTGCAGTGTTTTTTGTGACAGTAATCTTGAACATGACATGAGATGCACCAACCCCCTCCTTTTGCTGTGCCAGCAGAATCCGTGAATCGCGTAGCCCAGCTGCAGTGGCTTTGCAGAGCTGGATCCTGCCTTGGAGGGCCAGCTGATGCGGTCGTGGCTCCAGCAGCGTGCGCTGGGCTGCGTGTGTGTACAAGGAGTTGTGGGATCCCAAACCTCACTCCGTCCCTCCTGGGTCTGCAGCAGCTGCTTGGGCACTCTGGGCTGGTGAGCACCACAGCTTTGAGGAGGTATCAGGCGATAAGGCAGCCTGTGCTGCCAGGAATGCCATGCCCCACCTCTTCCAAGAAAGAAGCAACATGCCAGCCCGTGCTGCCAGCTGAAGAGCGCTGTTGTAAGTGGTGGAAGAAATACAAAAACATACTGTGAGCAAATGGCACAATTTGTGGGTGAATGACTTGTCAGCCTGGCAGTTGGTTGCGGTTGAAGGTGGAATGCATTGTGTTTGTAGTAAGAGGCTCGTCTGAATAGCTGCAGTCTTGATTCAAGTCATTATCATAGACTGGTTTGTGTTCACCTGCCTCTATTAGTTCATGTTCTCTGTGGGGATGCAACGGGAAAGTGATTTTCCAAACTCTTTCTATCGATCATCTGTAGGTAGGAGTCTCAAGTAGTCACAGTGACAGGAGCAGGAGGTCCTTTTTCCAGGGGCTCAGTAAGAAACCCTGTTTGCTGATTGTTAGAAGGCTGGATTCTGCTCCCATAAGAAAACACCTTCACTGTGATAATTACCTCCTCTAAACTGTATTGATGGTACCAGACCTAGGCTTCTTCTGGAGGCCTTTGGGAAATTATGTTCTTCAGGAAAAGCCATACAGTACAGCTGTTGCAGCATGGTGTAGAGACAGTGAGGAGTTAAAATGAAGTGGGGGGAGAATGCAGCTTCAGCATCTGTGCTCTCCACACGGCCATGCTTTTGAGAGATGCACCTTGGCTCTGTATGAACCACAATACCAGCTCCTTGTTCTACTTGGTGTACTTTTAATTTCTGGATTTAAAACATGGCATGTTAATGCAATTGGATACCCACCGGTGCAATGGAAATACAGAACAACTGCCAAAACATTTATGCAGGATGAGCAGGAGTGTCTGAATTCAAAGTGCTAGGCATGGTTGTAAATGAAAATCTGGTTGGTGTGGCTCCTGTATAGTTAAGATGCCGCATGTTGTCTTTTTGTGCATGGGTCACTCAACACCTCAGGATTATCGTGGGCATGATGGCAGGAAGCAGCTACCTCTGCAATTTGATTGATGTCAAAGCTGGACCTGAGAACTAGCAGCTCAAACTGGAGTTCAGCCGTACAGATGGTTTTGGAAACTTCAAAAGCAGTCACAAATTCCGTGAACCCAGCCCCATTATAGCTGGGGGACTTGTTATATCTGAAAAGTCCTTGGAGCAGTTGGAGTAAATGGCCCTAAACTGTACTGTTTGTGCAATTTAATATCCATTTCTGCTCAAAGCAATTCTGCAGGGATTTTACATAGTGTAAGAGCAGAATAATTTAATTTTGCTATGTTAAAGTCTATTAGCTCTCCTGCAAACAGGAAAGAGTTCACAGCTTCTTGATAACTCTGAAATGACTGAGGTGAGAAATTCACATGAATTACTTTTCCTTGTGTAAGCACAGGTGTATACTTGGTGTTGACTATTGCTCTGCTTCAGCTGTTTGCAAATACTGCAGAAGTGGGAGCATAAAAAACAGATAAGAGACAGGGTACACCAGCTACTCTGTGATTAAACATAGTGCAGTCTCAAGGTCATTCTTGCATATGATATTTATCCTACTGGCTGTGCAAACTAGGTGAAGCACAGATTACAATTAAATTGTTGGCAAAGATGAACCACTTGAGTTGTTTGGGTGTTTTCTGGCTGTGACCCTATTTCTGTTGACCCTGTTCTGTTGGGCTCAGGCCACCTCTGTGTGCTGTCTTGGGATCACTCCATATCACACCCCTCCATAAAAAGCTGTGGTTCTGCAGGCGCTTTACACAAGCTTTTGTGATGATGCACAATTTCCAGATCTGATAGATGCTCCTGAAACTTAGATTGAAAATATTGCTTTAGATGTAAAGTAGATACAAGATGGATTTTTGCTTCAACAATTGTAGAGACAGAGAATAGTTTAAATGGAAATGTAACCAGTTTAAAGTAAATTGAAAGCCTGCAAGTTTTGTCAGATTAGAGCACAGGTTACAGGTAGGGTAGAGGCTGGCTGCTTCATGGGAAGTGAGGTGTCTCACCTAGAAGTTATTATCTCGACAGGAGACCCTCTTCAAGACTAATGGGCTTGCATTAGTGAGTGAAAATAAAAGGTTTGGGAATAAGGAGAGGAAGACGGTAAGACCAAAATAAGGTATGTGGAAGAACAGTAAAGAGCAAGCGAGCCTAAAGTCATGTCCGGAGATAGCTGCACTTAGCTTACAGACTAATCATAATTTGTGACATTGGTACATTATGTGATTATACATCGTAATGGACCAGGACTCTGCTGCCTCTTTTGAAGGTTGTTACAACGCACTTAGGTATCTTGTGTTTGCACAAGATGAGCGTCAGTTTGGATAGATCGGTATGCAGTAAAGTATGCTGAAGATATGCCCAGGGGTTAGGCTATATGTAGATGAGCTTTTTAAAACACGAGTTTCATCTAAAGCATCAGAAGCTCTCTCTGAGCTGTGGTGCTGGGGGCAGGAACCTAATGAGACTTGCTTTAATACAGCTCTAACATACACATTAGGTAGTGGTTAGAAAGATAGTCAATCTTTCAGGTTCAAGCAGCACTTTCTGAAAGTGCCTTCAATTAACAGCTAATGACAACCTTTCTTCAGTGATTCTCTCGTTATCTTCTATAGCCACATAATGAGAATGATCACCCAGAGAGACTTCAATTTATTTACCATTTTTTATTTCATTGGGAGGCTCTGGATATTTGAGCCAGTAACGTTCCTGATTGGTGCCTCCATAAGTCAGGTGCCCGAGTGCAGCTTCAATCTATCATTGCTTTGAAGATTTACATTTTAGATAGCTTTTTGCAGCAGCACAGATGTTGCAAACCTTAAATTAATGCAGAAAGCTGCTTCTGCCCTGCAGAAGATGGAACTAATAGGTAAGGAAAACAGTATCTCTTTCCCATGCCTGTCTTCTTAATGATAATGGAATTTAAAAGATCTACAAAGGGCTGTTTCAGCCAAATATCTTACGTCCACCAGTATTTGAAAAGAGGATAATGAGCTGAAAGTGTTTCTGTGCACACCCGCAGTGTTAACTGAAAGCTGTGAATACAAAGAGGTAGAACCAGGCTCAAGGGACCTTTCTTACAGTAACTTTACGTGAATCATCTCTCCTGTAAGGAGAAGCTAAAAGGCTTCATAGGAAATGAGAGGTCTTCTTAATGCTTCCCCTTGTAATAATTCTATAGGCAACTTACAAACCAAATTGAAACCTTTGCAGAAGATTCCTGTTCTTACATTTTGTTGACTCTTCTCTGGTCTCCACTTTCCTATACACACTGTGCACAGCAGAAAAAGGCACAAATGTGGACTTAGCCTCCAAACTTACATCTGAGAAAGTTGTGGAGTTTTTATTTGCTTTTTAACATCATGTGTTGCTTTTCCCCTTTTAATTGAAAGCTCCTTATATGAATGAGGCTCACAGGGAGAAGAAATTTTCGTATGTGAGAGGCTGGTAGAGAGGCAACTCTTTACATTGATCAGGGATGTGTGACATAATTGAAACATTGGGGAGCTCCATCTGAATTACAGTAGTTTGGATGATAATGAGAAAGGAGTAAGTTCCTGAGAAAATTAACTGAGCAAAGAGCATGAAGCGTTCACAAGGCAATTCTGGAAAAAAACATTTTGCTGGAAAAGGAAGAAGATAGGATGAAGAAACAAGCCTGTATACTGAGACCAACCTTTAAAATGTCCGGGGAACAGTCTGGCCTGTGAGACTTGTGATTTGTTTATGTAATTTTCTCACAATATCAAATGCTTGCAGGAAGGGACCATTTCAGGCCTGTAATATAGTCCTGGAACTGCAGCTCCTGACCACTTTTTTCCCCTGCAGTGTAGTTCAAAGCATAATATTGGTACTTACCACTTTCTGGTGCATACTATTAAATGTATTCAGTAGAAATGCACTTATGAAGATGCTCTTGTTGCAGGGGACAGAACCCTGGAGGAGGACCCAGCTTTCCTGCTCTTGTGTTGAGCAGCTTCCCTTCTCTGGATCTCAGTTTTTCCCAAATATAAAATAGGGGATAATGATTTAGACCTCTCCTGCAAAAACACTTTCAAAGATGAAAAGGAGGGTAGAAAAGCTGAGACACAGGGAAAAGAACTTAGCATCGCTGCAGGGAACACAAATGAAGCCATCTGTGCCATGTGGCGACAGAGACAAAAAGGCAAACAAAAAATCGGGGAGATTAAAATGCAGACAAAAAAACTGTGAAGCCATTCTAAATCAGTAGTACGTTGCCTGGGACATTGTGTGTGTTTCTGATCACCCATCCTGAAAAGGATATTGTGGAATCAGGAAGAGTCTGAGGGTCTGTAACAAGAAAGAAAGAAACTTCAGTGAAAAGACTGAGAATTCTTTCTTCCTGAGGAAGCAAATACTAAGGGACATGCTAGGAGGTGGGAAGTAATCAAGGAGGTAAAAAAAAGAGATAAGGGGTTAGCAGATACCCAAACTCCTACTCCAAAACACAAGGTATTAAGAACTTAGTGGGAGTGAAAGACGCTGATCCCAAAGCAGAGTCAGTGGGGTGAGGGGAAGAGGCTGGGATATGAATCCATTCCTACAGTTTATGGACGCACTGGCAAAAGACATCAATTAATGTATAAGGAGGAAGCAGGGATCTATGCCAAAGTAAAAATATAGGGTATGAGAAGGAATAGATTTTTTTTTCAGCACCTCTGGCAGCCCTCTAATTATTTAGGCTTGAAAGGGAACTTTCCCAAGCACCAGGTCACCCCAAAAGAGATTTCTTACCTTGTTTGGGGTAAAGGAGCACAGGCCTTTGGTAAGATCGATACAAAGATCAGGGCTGCTGCTCTGATTTGTTCCCTTGCTCTTACTTCACCTAGTGCTCCCACTCTCCCAGCTCTCTGTGGAGAACAGCTGTACAGAGTGTGGGGTGAGGAAACTGGCAGGGTTCCAGATAGGGTTGCAAGACTCACCAGCGCATCAGGGGGAAGGATAGGTCTGTGGGATACAGAAAGACATGGCAGAGCCATGCACACACAAGCTGGAAAAAGGCATACAACCAAAATTCCCCTGACAGCCAAGCAAGTAATTCTGTGGGCTCTTTGATGGCTTTTGGCACAACAGATAGCGTCTGAGCACTTCACAAAGTCCCTGTTCATCTCTGCAGCCCTACTGTTAGGTAAGGGGATGGATTAGAAAGCCTTACCAGATTCCCCTAGTCCTTTCAAAGTCCCTTCCTTCTCTCTCATGGGCTTGTGGCTGGATAGATAAGGGCTTGAGACAGAGACAGATTAAGGCCAGAAGATCATTTGGGGTTTTCAGTGCAACATACTTATCGCCTGTGTTTCCGCCCCCCCCCCCCCCCCCCCTTCTCCGATTCCTATCTTTTCACCTACTCAAAGCACAGCTCCTGCTCACTTTGGTAGCATTTGTAAGCACTCAGAAATCAGGGCTGTGATCCAGGAGCCCAGCAAAGGAGTGAGACCTTATTAGTGACCCTTGGCGGGTAATCTGGTTTTAGAGACTTTGCACATTTCATGTAAGAGCATAAAGGTCCCAGTTCTCTAGGACAGCCCCACTCTGTATGACCACAAGATTATCTTTCCTCCTGTGAGCTCTGCTCCCCTGTTCCCTACGTGACTTGCAATTTCTGGAAGAAATCACATACTTGGGCTTCTGTTCCTTCTTTGTGTAACCCTGACTCATCTCCAACATAGGTCCATGCTGGCTCACAAACTATCAAGGGAAAGGGTTTACATGAGTATATCATTAAAGACGGTTTTGTAGCACACAGGTTACAGGGGCTCAAATTAGGCTGTAGTAGCTGCATTTGAGAGCTTGGCAAACCAGCCCTCACGGTTTTTTTCTAATGTCAATTACCTGCAGTTTTAACAGAGGAAAATGGACTGTAAGGAAAAGCCATCATGGCCTGGCACAGCAGCACCAGCATGGCTCTGGGACATTTGGGCACATTGCTCCGTGCCACCAGCCTTAGCTGAGTTCAGGCCATGGAACTAGTTAGGTTCCTACATCCATTCATTGCAAGAAGGCTTCTGGAGCTTCGCTCAAAGGTAGTCTGGGACCAGCTGGGGAAGTAACAGTAATGGTCGGTTGTTGTCCATGTGCCGCAAAGCATGGGAGGTACATCATACCACAGATGTCTGACAGCTGTGTCTTAGAATGTTTTGGGTTGGAAGGGACCCCTAGAGGTCATCTAGTCCAACCCCCCTGCAGGGAGCAGGGACACCGCTAACTAGATCAGGTTGCTCAGAGCCCCATCCAACCTGGCCTTGAATGTTCCCAGGGATGGGGCCTCCACCACCGCTCTGGGCAACCCGGTGCAGTGTTTCACCACCCTCGTTGTAAAGAATTTCTTCCTTATATCCAGTCTAAATCTACCCTGTTTTAGTTTAAAACCATTACCCCTTGTCTTGACACAGCTGGCCCTACTAAAAAGATTTTCCCCATCTTTCCTATAGGCCCCCTTTAGGTACTGAAAGGCCGCAATCAGGTCTCCCCGCAGCCTTCTCTTCTCCAGGCTGAACAAGCCCAACTCCCTCAGCCTGTCCTCATAAGAGTGGTGCTCCAGCCCTCGGATCATTTTTGTGGCCCTCCTCTGGACCCGCTCCAACAGTTCCATGTCCTTCTTGTGCTGAGGGCTCCAGAGCTGGACGCAGTACTCCAGGTGAGGTCTCACCAGAGCAGAGTAGAGGGGCAGAATCACCTCCCTCGACCTGCTGGCCACGCTTCTCCTGATGCAGCCCAGAGAATGGTTGGCCTTCTGGGCCGCCAGCGCACATTGCCGGCTCATGTCCAGCTTTTCATCCACCAGCACGCCCAAGTCCCTCTTGGCAGGGCTGCTCTCGATCCTTTCTTCCCCCAGCCTGTACTGATACTGGGGGTTACCCCGACCCAGGTGCAGGACCTTGCACTTGGCCTTGTTGAACCTCATGAGGTTCACACAGGCCCACCTCTCCAGCCTGTCCAGGTCTCTCTGGATGACATCCCGTCCTTCTGGTGTGTCAACCGCACCACTCAGTTTGGTGTCGTCTGCAAACTTGCTGAGGGTGCATTCGATCTCGCTGTCTAAGTCATTGATGAATATATTGAACAGCACCGGTCCCAGTACGGACCCCTGAGGGACACCACTCGTCACCGGTCTCCATCCAGACATCGAGCCATTGACCACTACCCTCTGGATGCGGCCATCCAGCCAGTTCCTTATCCACCAAACAGTCCACCCATCAAATCCATAGCTCTCCAATTTAGAGAGCAGGATGTTGTGGGGGACCGTGTCAAAGGCTTTGCAGATGTCCAGATAGATGACGTCCATTGGTTTTCCTTTGTCCACTGTTGTTGTCACACCATCATAGAAAGACACTAGGTTCGTCAGGCAGGACTTGCCCTTGGTGAGGCCATGCTGGCTCTCTCGAATTATCTCCCTGGCCTCCATGTGCCTTAGCATAGCTTCTAGGAGGATCTGTTCCATGATCTTCCCAGGCACAGAGAGGAGGCTGACAGGTCGGTAGTTCCCAGGGCCTTCCTTTCTACCCTTTTTGAAAATGGGCACAGTGTTTCCCTTCTTCCAGTCACGAGGGACTTCACCTGACTGCCATGACTTTTCAAATATCACGGAGAGTGGCTTGGCGACTACATCGGCCAATTCCCTCAGGACTCTGGGATGCATCTCATCAGGTCCCGTGGACTTATGTGCATTCAGGTTCCTCAGGTGGTCACGAACCTGATCTTCTCCTACAGCGGGAGGGCTTTTGTCCTCCCGGTCCCCCTCATGCCATCCATCAACTCGGGAGGGGTGAGGAGAGAGGTTCCCAGTGAAGACTGAGGCAAAAAAGTCGTTGAGTACCTCAGCCTTCTCCTCATTTGCTGTTACCAGCTTGCCAGTCTCGCTCATCAGCGGGGGTACGCTTTCTTTAACCATCCTTTTCCGGCTGATATACCTGTAGAAACGCTTCTTATTATTCTTTGCATCCCTAGCCAAGTTTAGGTCCAGCTGAGCCTTGGCTTTCCTGACCCCATTCCTACCCAACCGGACCGCATCCCTGTACTCTTCCCAGGATGCCTGTCCCTGTTTCCACTGCCTGTGCAGTTCCCTCTTCCTCCTTAGTTTGACCAGCATCTCTCGTCTCAGCCATGCCGGTCTCTTCCCTTCTTTGCCCGATTTCTTACACCTAGGGATCGAGAGCTCTTGCGCTCTGTGGATCACTTCCTTAAAGATCTGTCAGCTCTGTTCTGTTCCCCTGTCCCTGAGGACCGTTTCCCTCGGAGTCCTTCCGACTATCTCCTTGAGGAGCTGGAAGTTTGCTTTTCTAAAATTCAGGGTCCTGACTATACTCTTTGTTCTTCCCATTCCCTCAGAATCGCATGATCACTGCAGCCCAGGCTGCCTCCGATCTTGACACTTCTGACGAGCTCGCTTGCATTGGTGACCACCAGGTCCAGTATCGCATCCCCTCGGGTAGGGGTGTCTATTACCTGGCTTAAGAAGTTGTCCTCAATGCATTCGAGAAACCTGCTGGATTGCCTACAGCTTGCTGTGTTGGTTTTCCAGCAGATGTCAGGGTGGTTGAAGTCCCCCAGCAGGACGAGAGCCTGCGAGCACGAAGCCTCCCGGAGTTGGAGGAAGAACGCTTCGTCAGTCAGCTCCTCTTGATCTGGCGGCCTGTAGTAGACACCAACCACCAGGTTCCCTTTGTTGCCTCTCTCTCTCCGATTCTTATCCATAAGCTTTCGACCTGCTCGTGGCTATTCTTCAGGGCCAGCTCTTCACACTGTAATGATTTCTTGATGTAAAGGGCAACGCCTCCACTCCTCCTTCCTCGCCTGTCCCTTCTGAACAGCCTGTAGCCATCAATAGCTACTTTCCAGTCGTGGGATTCATCCCACCAAGTTTCCGTAATGGCGATCAGGTCATAGCTTTCTAGCAGCACGATAGCTTCCAACTCCTCTTGTTTGTTTCCCTTCTAGTGCTTTTATTCCTGACAGCCTTTCACTGTCACTGTCCTGTCTCTTCCTTGTCTTCTTGGACATGTTCTTCTAGGAACATCCTTCAGCTCTTCCTATTTCCCCTACTGACTACTCATCCAGTCTGTTTCCCACATCCTCTTCTCCAGCCAGCCCTAGTCCTGGCAGACCCAGCCTTCCCCCCCTGCTCATCCCCTGCCAGTCCCCTGCCCTCATCAGCCCCAGACTTCAGATGCTGAGAGGAATATCAGTTAGTCGCAAAGGCTCAGGGTGACAAAATTTGTTCTCAGCACCGCACCCCAACACAAAAAAAAGTTTTTTAATATATAGATAATATATATAAATAAATATTTAAATGTATATACATATAAGAATATATATATATAAATATAAATGTATTTCGAATCAGGCCGAGAGAAATGTCCGGAGTGCAAAATTTCACCCCAAAGGCATTTTGCAAATGAAAAAAACTGTCAAAATGCAAAGATTTGGGCAGTCACACTCAGCAAGCAAAGCAGGCAAAACCCTCCATGGCTCACAGCAGTCTGCCTTCCAGCAAGACTTTTGGGAGCCCTGGCCTGTGGCTTTGGGGCTGGTCCGTGTCTCCACAGCAGAAGGAGCAGCAGCCTGGAGGGAGCTGAATAAGGAGCGAGAGTGGCGTGCATGTGCCTGAGCCTGTCCCAGAGAGCGCTGGTGCTACGGTCACCCTTTTATCTCCCTTCCCAGCTTAAACAGGGATCTGGTTTGGCTTTCTGTACATGCAATGAGCTCTCTCAACCTCCTGTTCCCACCTCATGTGGTGCTTCCTCCTGTGCTACGCAATCTGGTGCGACTCCTTGAAGGGGGCTGGGGACAGATGGCTTGATTTCAGCTGATGAAGGGGTTGCTTTCAAAGCAGAAGTGAGGCGGAAGCCGTCTGGCCTGTTATCTCTTTCTGGTGCTGTCAGTGGGAGGCCGAGGAGACAAGCTGGAGCTGGATAGAAACCAGCTCCATTGCAAGAGAGCATGGAGGGGAAACCAATTCTCCTCTAAAAACGCTCTCCTTGTGCTGCTAAATGGTGTCTGCTTACCTTTATTTCAGAAAGCTCCCGGCAAGCCCAGTTTACCTCAATATTTAAGGTATGCTCTGGTCTTTGCTCAGCCCACTGTGCTACATGAAAGATAACAGCGCTAAATATCATCAAATGCTCTCGAGGGATGGATGGGAATGTGGCTGGCATTTTGTGTGCCGCTGACTTTTAAGTTCAACATGGTAAAACAGTAACCAGGCTTGTCACTTCCCATCCGCGGCATCTGGCAGCGCTGGGGCTGTCAGACACCTTCCTGAGCCCAGCCCCAGCGGGCGATGTGGGGCTGACAGGCTCTCCAGTGCAAAACCTGCAACCCTGCAATTACCAAGGGAGTTGGGAGCAAGCTCAGCAAATGGGGAGATGATAAAAGCTGCCACTTCTGATAATAAGAACAGGTTTTTCTCCAGGGATCTCAATTTTGTACTTTTTTTCAGGATCGGGAAGGGAAGAAGCATCCCCACCCTTTGGAGACAGAATAATTTATAAACCACGTTTATAAAAATCAGCGATTTCCCTTTAAGTCAGCTCCTGTGCCTTCGTCTCAGCTTCCCTGATTAGTCACATAATGAGGACATTTCTAATACAAAGGTGTCAAGGGAGAAGGGAGCCAAACATCGCTTTATCGGAGGAGAATCTCTATCCCCCTGGATGCTAATTAGTCACGGCAACGCAGGCGTGGGGGGTGGGGGCGAGATGAGCTCTTATTTTTAGAAGCCAAAATTATTTGTGCCCTCACAATTTCTCGCACAAGGCTAGAAAGCCGTGCCAAGGTAGAGAGCGACTTGAGATCTCCCTCAGCTTTCGCATCCCCGCCCCTCAGACATGTTTGCTGTGCTGCTGCTCCTGCTGCTGTTTACAGGGTTATTTCTGTCACAAGCTTGGCTAAACAGAAACTCTCTCATAAATATGGAAATCTGATGACTGAGCTCTCCATCTCTTGGGACAAGTTGAAAGCATTGGGCTAAAGAGAAAAGGGCTGCTGAGCACTCAGCTTGGTGGCTTTGTTTTCTCTACTAGTGGAGAGAAAAGGATAAGGTTTTAATGCTGAGATCCACATTTGCAGGATGGGCAAGTGACCTCTCAGGCCATGCTCATGGCAACGTACTGGAGACTTTGAACTGGTGGCCACCCTGAGCATAGTGAGGTGAAGACAAGAGCAGTCCTGCCTGCCCAGTGCTGTCCTCTCAAAGCCATTACCATTACCCACCAAGATCCTGGCTGAACCCACCAGCCTGGGTCGTGGGGTCAGGAGGCAGCTCCAGGTGGGGATGAAAGCATGGGTTGTGGCAGAGTCCCCTGCTCCATCCAAGCTAAGCTGGTGTCCACCGCCTAGATCCCCACCTGGCTGCAGTGTGACAGATACGCTTGGTGTGTGAACCTGGGGCAGCTGCTCATTTTTTGGGTTATGTTGGAAGAGTGTATGTTTTTATATTTGTTAAAAGAGCTTTGAGTGCTGCCAGGCATCCATTATTATTCCTGAGAAATCTCTTGAAACCTCCATTCCAGAGTGTTCGACCCCCCCAGTGCTTCTTCAGGGCTTTGTTTGGATCCCACGTACAGCCTGTTTCCTCAGTTTTCTCAGCATCCCTCCTTCCTGGGACCAGAAGTAGCTTTGGTCTTGGACAAATTCACAGGTATTTGCTCTTCCATCAACATTTTCACTGCGTTTGCTACACAGTATTCCCAGTTCTTCAGCTTCCCTAGAAAGCAGGGTGCTGCGTGCTTGAGATTTCCATGCTGCTGACTTTATCTCTTTCCGCAGCCAGTTTTGGCTGAGTATCTGAAGGGAGGTGCAGTGTTTCCCTGCGGGGAGCACTTAGAAGATCCATCCATGCCCTTGGTTGTGAGTGCAGGCTGAGTAAAGTGCAGGTGTACAAACTCAGCTTGTATAGACGGCAAACACCCTGCCCAGGGTGCCCTGGGTTGAAGGCAATAGACCTGTCAAACATGAAGTAGGTGAGTGATGGAGTGGGCATCCTGTGTTTTCAACATGAATCCAGAGGCTGAAAAAAAGTTCTGCAGTCTGCACACATCTCATTTTCATTCCAGAAATGTCTGACATCAAGCTGACACTCGTCAGGTGTCATTGTCCATTGTGTGAGTCGTCTTGTTGACTTGAGACCTCAGTCAAGAGAGCCTGCAGAGCCGGACACCCCTGCTTTTTGTGAGAAGGGGGCTTTACTAGATGCAGGAGAAAGGCAGGATGAAAAATGATTGTTGAAGAAGGAGCGAACAGGAGAAGTAATCAAACAGCTCAGAAAAGGATCTGAGGGGTTGTATTAAAGGTGCCAGGGGTATTCCAGGAGCAAAAAGCAAGACCTCATTCATCTTGCACATATAGGAGTTGAACATGTAAAAATCAGCTGCCTTTCTTAAAAAAAGTATCCTAACTGCTAACTGGAAAAGAACGAGTGGTCCCAGAGGTATGCTAGTAATAGCTATGACATTGAACCACTGATTGGAGCCCTTGTTCTGTTGAAAGGTATGGATGTGGAGCCGTCCCGGCTTTTCCTGCCATTGTTCTTACAGCCAGAGGCTCTGAAAGCTTAGTAACGTCATATTTGCCACTCTGGATCCAGTCCATGGCCTATGAAAGCAATTATCCAATGTCCAGGACGTTGGAGGGAACTTACATCACTGGAACAGGACTCTCCTAGTGTCAGTTGTATTGTGCTAGGACATTTTTGTCAGAATATGTAATTTCTGCAGTATCTGCCAGAAACAGCCAACATTTTCAGTGCTTCCTTCAGGCAAAGTTTGATCTCGTCTTTCATGTATGGCTGGAACAGCCTAGCTGCATGCGGAGAGGATCTGTAAACCATTCTGTATGTGCCCATGACCATAGTATTTCAGCAGTGATGGCACCACTTGTCTTACATTTTCTCAGCCAGTTTCTCCATGTGTTGGAGTTGTCCATGGGAAGCAATCACAGTTCCTCTCCACCATGCAGGAGAGTCTCTGGTCATCTTCATTTCAGGTGGAAAACTCAACTCTCTCTTTGAAAATAGACTTTCCCTCTTGGTGAGGCTCCTTTAAAGCCTTGAAGGAGTAAAGGTGGGACACACCTTTGAAAGAAGCTCTAAACACTAACCGACAAGCATGAATTCAGCCATTAGAAGGCCCCACTGTGGTCCCTTACGGGCAGCGCTAAGACTGTGCAAGAGCACTGCAATTTTCTATAGGATTCAGCTACAGCACATAGCCAAGAGCCCAGGCTCCTGTTCCTGCCTCCATCCTTGAAACACAACATGACCTTGGCTCTGATACATTTCTCAATTTTTAATCATTTTGAGGGTATCCTCCCTCATGAGTCGGCGTTTAAAGAGCATTTGTAAAGTTTTTTGGGGGTTTTTGAGATCCTGGTTTAGCCAGATGCTGGTTTCTAAACTGACTCTTACAGTAACTACCAAGGAATTTGTGATGCTTTATTGCCTTAAATACTCCTATGTCTCATGTTGCAACTCAGAGCTGTGGCTGTATAATCAGAAGCACAAAAGGAAAGGTATAATGCCTTCATGTATCTATCCTTTACAAGGAAGGAAATGTTTTAGTATTGAAGCATCCTGAAAACATACCTAGTTAATAGCTGGTTTTAAATAGTTATTGCATGCCAGCCACTTGGCAAGTGCTGCAGGCAGTGGGGAGTGCAGTGTGGCATCTGTCTAATTTGCAATGTTAATGATCCAATTTACTCATGTAAAGTGTCCTGGTTTCGGCTGGGATAGAGTTAATTTTCTTCACAGAAGCTAGCATAGTGCTGTGTTTTGGATTTAGTACTAGAAGAATGTTGATAACACACTGATGTTTTTAGTTGTTGCCAAGCAGTGCTCAGACTGCTCAAGGACTTTTTGAGCTTCTCCTGCTCGGCCAGGTGCATAACAAGCTGGGAGTACAGCACAGCTAGGACCTAAACTGTCCAAAGAGCTATTCCATACCATATAACGTCATGCTCGGGGGGGTTGGTGGGTCGGTCGGTCGCGGGGAGAGTGATCGCTGCTCGGGTACTGATCGCTGCTCAGGACGGGCTGGGCATCGGTCGGCGGGTGGTGAGCAATTGCATTGTGCATCATTCGTTTTGTATATTCTGTATATTTTGTTATCATTCTCATCATTACTATTATTATTATTTTCTCTCATTAAACTGCCTTTATCTCAGCCCTCGGCTCTAACCTTTTTCCCCTTCCCGATTCTCTCCCCCATCCCACTGAGGGGGGCGGGGGGGGGAGTGAGCGAGCGGCTGCGTGGTGCTTAGTTGCCAGCCGGGTTAAACCACGACATAAAGTTAGTACAAGATACCAAACCTATAAATGCATGTGATAATAGTGATGGCTTATGTGCGTGTGAAGAGCCTGGAGGGAAATGCAGTGTTAAATATACTCTATCATGATTGAAAGGAAAGGACTGGGGGCTGCTTATGCTGCTGGTTTCTCGGAGCAAAATCTTAACAGAAATCATGTAATTACTCCCATTTGTCTTCCTTGTCCCTCAGTTGCTTTCCCGAAGTATTTGGTCTACTTACTGAGTTGGTGCTTCCTCTGTTACCGTAGACTCCCAGGATTAGTCATACATCATCATCTAAAAAAAAGAGACTTTCTTCCCTGTGCTGCAAATGCCATTTTTGATTAGGAAAACAGACCTCTGAAATGTCTTGTTCCCTGTCCACAGCTTACGCCTTTCTGTTTGCTGCATTTTGTTCAGCATGAATGTGGCGGTCGGGCAGACCCTTCGCGGCCCAGGGCTCCAAGGAGCATTTCAGCACAAGGACTGCGGCACACACAGGCAGGCTGGCACTTCTCTTCTTCCCCCATTGGAAACAAAGCAAAGATCTAACTCCTCATTGCCTGCCAGTGAGTTGTACGGACTGCAGGTGTACACAGTCAAAAGTCATTTCAGTGACATTCTGGTTCAATTTAATTAATGTGACTTGAGGTTTTAATCGTGCAGGAATATTAACACTGCTGGCTTTTCAATTGCTGAAAAAAATGCCTTCAAAGTACCAGTTTGTCTTACAGCTATAAATTAATCAGGTTCAAAATCTGGATCTTGTCGTGGATATTGTAGGCCTAATTTGTTACTGTTAAATAAGATCTGTTCAGCAGTTGCTCAGAAAAGAAAAACAGCAATGTTGTAACTGGTGCATTGGCAGAGCTTGTAGAAAGTCAGTAAACAGTTGTTGTTTACTGCATTGTTGAAACTGACTCAGAAGCAATCAGAGTGTATTTCAGTGCATCAGTCGCTGTGTCACCAAAATGCCACTTATTTTCCCTTTGGTACTGGATGGTGATGCTGAGATGAGCGGTTAGCACTCTGGATCCAGCAGTGTGCACACATTGATGAAAAGTGACAACTACATCTTCCTGAGAGCCTTATGCTCTGGTCACCATGTGAGTCTGGATGTGAGACTTAGGAAAAAGGTGGGGGTTTTTCAGCTCACTTAGAGAGAAGGTGAAGGCCAGCCATGGTCCTTGGCAGTGGCTAGGGGAGTTTGGAAAACCTCTCATTCCCAGGATAAACTGGTGTTCTGCCTAAATGGATGTGGCTTAGAAGCAGGATCCTCTCCTCTTAAGACAGATGAGGAAAAGGGAGCTAAAAAGATCAGGGATCTTATCAGCTTGCACCAAATCCAGATCAGGGTGCCTCAAAAACTGGATCTGCTCTGTTGACTTTCTGTCTGACAAATGAGTTTCTAACCTGGGCTTGCAACAGCAATTCCACAACTTCATCAAGCAAATGCACAGCTCCTTAGCCTTACCTCTGCAGTTTTCTCTGATACTTCCTTGCAACCCTGCTGCAATTTAAGGTAATCATTTCTTATTCTGGTGATCAGAAACATAAAAAAAAAAATTACTCCCTTTTCCTCTGTGGCAGCCCTTTCTGTATCTGAAGACAGCTATTGTATCCCTGTCTTCCCTTTTCTTCTCTGAACAACCCCATTCTTCCAGTGTTCCTGGATGGTTGTAGCTTCTAGCTTTTATCTATAGGACTGCTGAGGGGATTACATCTTCCTTGAAATAATGGGCTCCAAAACTGTATGTTTAAGCTGAAGCCTGAGGGATGCAGAGGAGAGCATGAGAGAGTCTTTTGTGAGGTTTGCAGGTTCCATTCCTCCCATACACCCCCCTGTGACGCTTTCCTTTCTCTTGCTGAACATGCTATTACTGATCATTGTTCATCTATATGGTGGATTCATCTTGATCCACTATAAATTCCACAGCCTTTCAGCTTCCCCTTTTTTGCCATTTCTCACACAGAAAAGACTATGCCCATCCTGGTTCCCATTGGTTTTGTTCCCAGTGTTTGGGGTTTTTTAAGCACTTTATGTTCATAGATATTTCATGTCTATATTATAGTGATACCTAGAGGTTGCAGAGGTCTGTTGTCCAAAACACCGTGAGATCATACTTTTACATACCCACCTGTGCACATCAGAATCCCCTCCCCAGAAACCTGCTGCCTACAGCTGCATTTCTCAGGGTAACCTAGTGCAGTACACGTTGAGGCAGAGGGAATCTGCAAATGGTATAGGATTTTCTGTTCCCAGGGTGGAGAAACTGAAGGCATAAATATTTATTAGCAGGAGCAATGTTCTGGCCCAAGAGTCTGGGATGACAACATGTGAATGATAGAAACTTATCGGTGACCCCGATGTACCCCCTGTATTTGGGGGTGCATGTGGTTTCTCACTTTTTTTTTCCTGCTCACTAAGTCAGTCTTTCATGCACAGAACATCTATCAAATTTTCCAGACTCAATGCTTGATGTGGAAAAGAAGTGAAACTCTTGGGCTTGTCCTTTCTTGTTAGCATTTGTTTGCAGTGTGTGATCCACACACACAGCTTCAGAAAGCAGGAGTCTGCTGAGCTGTGAGGGCTCACTGTAGGCTGTGACACACGTGTTGGTATTGAGACTTTCCAGCATCTTTAAGTTGGACAGAAGACAGCAAGCACATCATCGGCTGGTACAGGAGAGAGGCAAAGGTAGCTGCGTGATACTCCTGAGCAGTCAGCTCGTACTGATTCAGCTGATGATGATCAGACCAAAGCCACTGGACTGGGAGAGAAGTGGTGCATAAAGCCCTGTATATTCGGTCTTTCCTTGAATTAGGGGTAAGGGCAATCCCCCCCCCCCCCGGGTTTTTCAAAAAGAAGAGCTTTCCCGGGGCGGTCATTTTCTTTGGGCTGTAAAAATGACTGATTTTTAGGATTGGGAAGGGTGGGCAGATAGAGACATCTCTCATTCCAGCGATGTTTTTAAGGGGCAGCTGGGAGGCTACAGAAACTGTGTGTCCCCATTCCCTTCCACATGCAGTGAGGTCCCAGAGGCTTTGCAGGGTGGAAAGCAGGGGCTTGTTAGGCTTGCAAGATGTCAGAAGTTGTTGACTGTGAAGGAAGGCAAAGGAAGCAGCATTTTCCAAGGTGCTACAAGGGTGCCTTTGTACCTAGCACCCAGCTCTGTTGCTCAGGGTGTGACTGGACAGTTCGCTGGCTGGCTGGGGCTATTTCCCCTCTGTGGTCAGTGTGGGTTACTGGGGGAGGTAGGCAAGAAGAGTAAAAAGGCTATTGACCGGGTTCATTATGGCAGATGTTGTGCTTCTTGCTCAGTACTGCAAAAAGGAAAGGGGGGATTTGAAGAAAGACTAAAAACCCTGCTGAGCATACTGTCTTCCTTAAACCCCTGATTTCAGTTTAAAGTGGTTTCAGCTTCTGTCTGTGCCCCTGCATACCGAGGATTCACAGCACTCCTGCTCGATGAGGGTTCACTAGTGTTCAGAAATGGCACATGGTACACACTGTAGGACACAGCTGTACCTAGCAGGAGGGCAGTTTTCAAGGTCCATTGTGTTGAGCCTACAGAAAAACCAAACTAGTAAGGAACCACCCCACCGTTAAATGCTGTGGTTGCCCATGCCCAATTAAGCTGTGAGCATGTGGGAAGAAAACTTTGACTAAACTCTGACCAAGCCATACATTCATGTGGTGGCCTGACTGAATGTATTTTTTCCCAAGGAATGAAGGCATAAGGAGGCCTCAGGAACAAAAAATCCCTTAAATGTATTAAGTTCCCATAGCCACTTAGAGCCCGGGCAGCCACATCTCAGCACTTGTCTTTTGTTTGGGAGTGCTGTGTTCCCCTGCAGCGAGCAGAGAGAAATCACATCATCTGGCCTGGTACCGGTCTCACCATGTAGATGAGGTTTTGACGTTGGGGTCAGAGCTGAATGCAACAGTTTAGGGAGGCTTATAAAAAGGACAAAATCGCCAAGTGAATTCTGATAGCGAAAGCCTGCGGTGAGTCTCAGTGTGCTCGTAGGCATTCACAAGCAAAAGGCTAATTAGTCAAGTAAGTGTTTCTCTGGGTGGATGAGCTAGAGAGAAATACACCTGTTCAGTATGCACAGAGCAAAGCCTGTTCGTGCAAAGAGGCGGCTCCAGCCGAGCTGCTGTGGGAATGCTGTTGTTCTTGCAGCCGGGGTTGTTACTGTGGAGTCCTGTGCATTTCTGCAGAACGTATATGAAGTGATGGATGGGAAATATGACAGTACCTTGGCATTCCTGGGCCAGGGATAGATACCCCCTGGCACTGGGGATGCTGTCACTGGTCCAGCTTGGTTTCTTTTGGCATCCGTTTCACTCTCTGGAGGGAGTGGGCCTGGCCTGTGCTTGCAGCCATGGTCACCCAGACTCTGCTGGTGCTTTGTGGTCCTTCTGTGCAAGTCATGGGTGTGTCATGCAGCTAGACCCTGTGGGTCTGCTGTAGAGGTGCCATGCTGCTGGGGCAGAAAAGTGTTGCTCCAAACCTTGGAGATTAATTCCTGGTGTGGACTGACGTTATTATGGACTTTGCTGCTGTGTCCTTCATCATTCTCACCTTCAGTGACAGAGGTAGGGGTGCAGTCTCCACCAGTTGCCAGGCATCCTCTGTAGTCAGCAACCAGAGGGAGACACATCTCTAGGGATGGATCCGTCTCCTTTAAGATGAGTGTCTAAGACAGGATGGAACGCATTGCTCTTTGAAAATAGTCTTTGTTTTCTCTGGAGGTCTAGGAAGCTTTTTCTATTTGTTTGGTCTAGAGCCCAGCTTTGAGATTGCTCCAGCTGAGTCCTCTGGTCCAGGATCAGAGTCCAAATCTTCAAAGGCACCTCAGAATATTTCTCCCTTCCCTCTTTTGGTGCAAATGGATGTCTAATGTCACTGGCAGGTTACCCACAAGGAAAAGCTACTGTCAGCACATCAGCTTCTGAGAAAAAGTAAGGGCTGACTTTTATTTGAAGAGTTTAAGTGTAATTTTAACAGCATGAACTGGAGCTAGTCTGAGAGGCCAGGCCCTTTCTCTGCCATGCGAAGTTCTGGCTGTGAGCTCACGTGGCTCTGTGCTGGACTGCACCAGCATCAGGATGTGGGCATCGCACCGTGTCCTTTACTGTAATATGTCTACTCCCATGCCTTCCTCCAGCCAGCAGATTGACTCTCCAAGGACTTGTTTTTGTGTAGCACTAGGAAGCATCCAGCTCTTGGGAGTCATGGTCCTTAAAAACAGCTGTATCCTGCCTTTTCCCAGACTGTCAGAGAAAAGGTTGCCATCCAATAGCCTGGACTCTGGGGGTGCTGCTTACCACCTTACACATCCCTCTTGGTGAGGTTTTAGCATGTCTGGGAGACAGCCATGTCCTTTGTATTATCTGGCCATTCCCATGAATATCCTTTCCTACAGCCTGGATTCTGGTCTAACCCCTTCAGCAGGGTGTGTTGGAGACTGATCCTATATTACAAGAACTGGTCTTCAGTTGAGATCATAGAACAGGTTTGACACAGAAAATAGAGATGGCTATTCCAAGTCAGATTATCAGCCTCACATACCCCTGTGTCGTGTCCCCAAGAGGACAAGAATAGGGTGAGCCCGCAGTGATGCCTCCCTGGCTCCCCCACTCCAGTGATCTGTGCCTGGGAACAGCCTGAGCCATAAGCAGGGCTTTTGGATTTGATGGGTATTCCTTCCATTCGTTTTTCCCACCCTTTCCTGAGCTCACGGGAATGCCTTTTAGCATCCACGGTAACAGATCATCTGCTGTATGGAGAAGTGCTGGGTTTGTTTCCAGCTGCTCATGTTAACTGCCACTTGGTGTCTCATGCTTGCAGAAAATAAGGGCTAGATGATCCTTACTCACCTTCTCAGGATTATTTAGACTTCTCCCAGAGTCCCCATCAATTGCATCTCCCTGGCTGAAGAGTCCTGGTCTGTCTAACTGGTCATCTGATGGAACCTGTCATCCAAGATCTCTTCCTTGAGTGATAGTACAGCTCATCATTTTCATTTATAACATTGGAATTGTTTTTCTTCTGTGTACCACTTCACTTTTAGCTTCATTTAATATCACCTGCTGTATTTTTACCATTCAACTGCTGAATTTTGTCATTTAGTGTGTTATTAAAGTAGGATTTTTAACCTAAAATGCATGTGATTCATCATTTATGCCTAACTATGTTCTCCTGGAGACTGGCTTGTTTGTTTGCAACTCGCTCTAACCTTCTTAACCAGCCATTAAACTGCTGCATTAGAGGAAAAGTGCAGCAGTGACTGCATTAGAGGAAAGCAGAAGAAATTGCATATGGTTCAGCATTATCTAATTAATGGTCATTGAATGCAAAGTCTTGTAAGCGCCTTCCATTTTAAGTACTGTCAAAGTCTACTGGATAATGCAGAGCAGAATTTTGATAAAACATTGTAACCCTACATATGTTATTTGACCAGTTTCTGTGAAGATAGAGCCTAATTCAAGAATCACATTTTATCTCATGAGCATAGTGTATTAGAAGGAGCTAATGTGCACCGCATAGAGAAGTCGGGCACTGGGGAGGAAGGGATGATGGCTCACAGAGACATTTTTTTACTGAGAGCAAGGAGCAGCGGTACCTTGCTTTGAAGCTCAGTGACTCTGCCTTGCACACAGGTGTCTGTGATGGGTTGCATTTTTGTAAGAAATTGTGTACGAAATACATATTCCAGAAACCAACAGGTTGACAGTGTCAATTCACCAGTTTGGAATGGTATTTTCTAGTGTTTACTTACTGATGCTTTGTTCCTTTTCATACGAAGTGATGATTTTTTTAGATACCGCACCTAATATTTCTTGTTTGTTTTCCCTGCGCAACTCTAACTTTTATAAATCCAAACTTACATACACATACATGTGTGTATATATATCTGCATGTTCAATTTAGTTTCTAGCTTCTAAGTGAATATGTTTGAAAAACAATTTTAATTTTCACTGCGGTGCTAAGTAGAGAGAGTTCCAGCAGGTCTGAAGTTTGCTCTGAAAGGATTTTAAATGGTGGTGGTAGAACTGCCTGAATTGGTAGTTTGTCTCTCTGAATCCATTCATGTGCTGTACCATAGAGTACAACACTACCTGGATTAGGTTGTGCGCAAGTAGGTGTGATAGAGTGGACTCTTTTGCAGGAGCTTTGGTTTTTGGGGGGATTTCAGTGTCAGTGAAAGGTGCTGTGCTGACAGATACTGAAACTAAATCTTTCTGGTTAGCCACAAAATAGGTCCAGCATGGGAAGCACAGACTTCTTCAGCCCTCTCCCAAGAGGACTGGAGATTGAATTCTCCTACTCATTCAACCCTTGTTCCTTCTGAGCTGGACTTTCACATAGGCGGTCATGAGCTTTTTAGTTTTAATCATGAGGTTGACGGGTTCACTTGGAACTCGGCTGAAACTGTAAATACATTTCGTACAACAAACCGAAGAGTCATCATATGAAAATGGTTTGGGACTACTGCCAGCCCAGGCTGAACTTGAACTGATGACCCACCGTCCACATTATATTCCCAGTATAATCCATCATGTAAGTCTGATGTTGAAATCTGGCATTTCCAGAGGTACTTTTAGCATACTAAATGTGCTTCCAAAGTTCTGTGTTTTGCCCCTGGGTTTCAGCTGTTCAATACACCAGCATGTTCTCTGCTCCCTCTGAATTCATGTGGGGATGGACTCATCTAACAGAGAGTTAGAGACTGCATAACTTTTAGCTAAACCATTCCGTTTTGTTTCCTTTTCTTTCTTAACAGGATCCAACAGCTGCATCTATTTCGGACAGAGATTGTGATACGAGAGAGGGAGAGACGGTAGCCATGAACTATAAGCCGTCCCCACTTCAAGTGAAATTAGGTGAGTCTTTGCTGATGGAGAGTGAAAAGGCTGAATCCAAGGTCTGAAATACGGTGAGGTGCTCATGGGATCGTATGCGGATCTCCAGGCATGTGGCTGAGCATGCCAGCTCAGCTCAAACACCTCACAGAGAAGTTTTATCATTGTGATTCTGCTGCTGAGGGAACTGACCTACAAACATGTAAGGACCTTGCATCTTGGGCTGTGGTAGACAAAGGAAGCTATACCTTGAAAGGAAGGCATAGCTTTTTAAACCTACAGATTTTTATCAAGCTAAGATCAAGGCCTGGCCAGATGAAGAATAAAGATAATATAGAGAGACTGTAAAAAGAAGACAGAATCACGGCAAACAAAAGGGAAAGGATCAGAGACTTGGGCCACTACCAGGAAAAGGTAGAGCTGTGTTAGTGTGAGACGGAGGGCTTGTATGTCTCTAAAGGTTCACATACAAATACTCATGCTATTTCTGAGGAATATTTTCTAAGTTCTGGAAGGAGAATCATCCAATTAGCACAATACACTGCTTCCTCGCAAGGCTAATGCTTACAAGAGGACAGCAATCCACACATGGCTGTCCTGACTCCAAAACCTGAGCCACTATTGTGCCACACAGCCTCAAGAAGTTGATGAAGGACAAGTCAAAGGAACAGTGTGCTTTTTGCTCAGAGAGTGGATAAAACATGGGAATCTATGTCTGGAAAATTTCCCAGTAGGAGCAGGAATCAGTTTGCTGCTTGTCCTTCACATCAGAACAAATGATACTGAGAGGATGCTGCTGGAGCTGATTGAGGGTGACTATGCCATGTTGAGGAAGGCTCTGAAAGAAGTGGTTGCCCACATGTTCAGTGGAATAGCTCCATCCCCTACCAAGTGAGTGATAGGGAAGGTCAGCAGACAGTTAAGGTTTGAAGAAAATTTGGGAAAGTTTGGGCACTGCTGTGTGATTATGAAGAGGTGTTAGCTATAGATAGTTTTTACCCAAGGACCTGATTACTACTGCAAACACCAGTGGTGGTCTCGTTTATAAGAGGAGCCTTAAAGAAACACCACGAAAAGGCTGGGGAGCACTTGTGAAGCCTCAAGGCTCTGCCTGAGTAGGTGGTAAATTGAATAATCTGACAAATCTGGTCGTAGCAGTGCAGAAAGGAATGTCACAGAGTAGGCCCATAGACAGCAAAGGAAAAGAAAGTAGGCAAGATCTCACTGAAAGAGAGACTAGGGAGGAGAAGAAAGAAAGTTGGATATGCAAATGCAGGTAGATTATGCAGCAATTATGAGCTACTGATAGCGGATATGAGCAAGTGCATTGAGACAGTGGATGTGTCCTGCAGTAGTAGTCATGAATGCTCTAAAACCAGTAGCTGCTTTTCAGGAAAAGGCAGGGAGCAGCAGTATGTGTTAATGACAGCACAATTCACAGTTTGATAAAAGATTGTCACTGCCAGCATGCTGTATGCCACCACGATCCTTTTTCACTGCCAAGAGAGTTCTGTAATGTTATTAGAGAGATAATTACTACTGCAATGGTTGTTTTGGATAATTTAACATCAGGAATCAGGTTGGAAAGCAATTGCTACTATTATTGGTAAGTCTGAGATATTCTTGCATTTCTAGGCAATAAAAATACCCTCCAGAGATTCGCTTAACATGACAGGAAATGGTGCTATTTTAGACTTGGCTTTGGTAAGTTACGAGGACGTTATAGGAGATCTGGTCATAGGAAATAGATTTGGATTTAGGGATAACAAGTTCAATTCATGCAAATTAAATGAAAAGGTAATTTGAGGTAGATCTGTAACAAACCTCAGTTTTATAAACTAAGTGCTTAAGCAAAGCCAGTAGATTGAGAAACCCAGGAACTCAAAACACATCAGGTAGTGTTGAAGGAGAGAGTATCAGAAGAAAGGACATTGCTAATGGAGCTCTCCAGCAGTCATTTCATTTATATGTTCATTAATGACTTTGACACAAAAAGCAGGAGTTGGCAAAGAAAATTTAGTCATAGCATATTTGTGAGACATCAGTATGACAAAGACTCAGAAATACCATAGAGAAAAAACATGAAAACTGGAAAAATAGAAATGAGAAAAATACAACAGGAGAAACTCAATCTGCTCTAAACCAGAATTTACCAACTAGAGGTGACTAAGGAAGAAGCAGCCTGTTACATTAGGTGATTGCAAGGTAACTAATTATTGAAATGGACTAACTCATGAAGACATGCCATAGTCACACTTCTGCAGAGCTTAACAGCTTTTTTCCAAGGGTCAGGTGCAAAAGAATGATCAGTCTTTCTGCCAGAACTGCTTTTCCACATAGAGAAAATTATGTTTTACTTAGCCGCTGCTGAATGCTACTATCTATCAGTAAAGAGGCAAAGGGAGGTATTGGAAGAGTCTGAGCAGCTTTTGCGGCAGATAGAGGTGTACCATTGCCAGGACCTCCTTTGCAGCTAGCACTTCTGCCCAGTGAATACTCAGTGCTGACCACAGTATGCTTATGAAGGTAATCACATGTGCTTAAGAGGAATTGTCTTGCAAGGCTGACAAGCATCTTCCTGCCTTGTCTCCAGAAAGAAGTATGGTCAAGAACCTCTCTTTGCCCGTGGAAGCAGCGTGCCTCTTTAATTAGGTGAACATATATCTGGTGGCATTTGGATTGACGCTCTACTCTTAGCCATACCCAGATGAGCTCTAGGTTACCTGGAGCAAAACGAGAGTAATGGTATTGTCTGTAGCCAGTGTAACATGCCTTTCATCCACATCAGTTCCTGCTGCTATTGTTCTTGAGATCCACCCAGCCTTTACAATTTTCAAGCCGTTTAATGGCTTGCGTCTCCAAGCTCTGGCTCTTGTTCCTCCAACTAGATTTTTTTTGCCTCTTCTGCATTAAACTTGTCAGGATTTGGATTGGGTTTTTAATCTCGTTAAGGCTATACAAAGTTAAGGTTGTACATAAATGTTTAGTACCTTAACTGGCAGAGCCATTGCTGGGGATGGTAGCAACTCGGGTATTAATCCTATTGCAGGTTTTCCATATGGATAATGGCATTTTTCACTGTTAAATCAGAATCAATTGTTCATATGTCAAATGCTCTGATGGAAGGTGGATAAGAGTCATTTTTCACTCAGTGAAGATTCATATATAAATGTGTCATACGTGCTTGCTGGAAGCTTGGTTCAAGTGAGCTCAATTAAATACCAACCCAGCATGAATACAACTTCCACTTCCAGAGGCCACAGTGATTGAATTGCGACAGAAAGGGTGTGCTGCTGCACACACTGAACACAGATTTATCGTGCTGCTTGAATGGTCATTTCCTCGGTTGTTTCTCCCCCTCCGAGTAAATACATTTGGCCTCATGTTTGCCTGGAGGGATGAGTTAGATACAAGAAAAAACTTCACAGGTGGCTTGTATTTCTAGTGACTTCCTAAAGGTTACACCTAGTTTATAAGTGGAGCAGTAAAACATTTAGCCTGCTGCTGGGGCCACATCAAGAAAGAGGAGAACCTCACACCAAGGGGAAATAGCATCTACTAGTTCATGTAGTTCATCATCTTAAACCCTTATTGATATAATATCCATATTAATTATGTATTTCTTATTTTTCTAACACTCCCACTTTGTCTTTCTGTCAGGAAGTTCAGGGCTCAGCCATGCTTCTTTCTTTCTTTCAAGTCACTTGATAAGGAGGCTTCCAACAGCACTGGTGAGAGCTGAGTGTATATTAGTGCTTAGGAGATGTCTCCAGCACATCCTTATTAAGAGGCTTATCCAGATGGAGCACATACCACAAGCCTTTTGAAAACAGAAGAGAGCTGTGATAAGGAGAGAGGGAGGAACAGAATAATGCCCAAGTGTAAATCTCAGGGGCTTCATATCCACTGGAAGGCAATGGATCCTCATGGGATCCCCAGGAGACATTATTTTAATGAAGCTTATGCCATCTGCTTTTCTGTTTTGCATTTTTAATTTCCCTTCTCTGTGCTGAAATCCCTATCCAGACAGTCTGTCTGTCTCACCGAGCAGTCAATGACCTGACAGTTTGTGTTGAAACAGAATGGGCAATGTGGCAATTGGTTGGAGTGCCGCAGAACAAGCTGCAGTGGTGATGAGGGATTGTGGCAGCGGCATCTTCATCAATAAATCTCCCAAATCCCCGTCTGCATATGAACATATAGGAGAGAAGCAGGCAGAGACACTCATAGCAGCCCTCATCCCTCCAAGATACCTGTTGCCTTAGCTGCAAGCACCTCCTCTCCTTGGACTAGGTAGAGAACAAGGCACTGGTTTTGGAAGATTGCTCAGTCAGGTGCCTAAAAGTATGTGAAAAATGAGTCTAAGCTAGGCAAGCTGGGTCCCACCTTAAGACTAAGTGAGCTACGTGCAGATGAGGTCTCCTGCCATGTGACCAGGCCTAGTTCATATTTATGCAGACTTCAAAGTGTTTATGGTTTCTGTTTCAGATTTTCATTGCAAAGCTTCTTGCAAAAAAAGACCTGAATTGCAAAGGTAGCAGATAATTTTCCTGCTTTTCTAGCTGCTGTTTTGTTTCCCTCCCAGTTTAGATCTCATGCTGGTATTTATCTTCATACCAAACAACAGAATGGCTGATACTAGCCAGCCCCATAAGGAGAAGCAAATATCACAAAGTTGCCTTTGGTGTAAGATGCTGTAGCTCAAGACTATAATCCACCAGCCTAAACAGAAACTTTCCTTGCTTCAGGAGGCAGGAAGCTGTTGTAACACTAACAGAACAGAGCTATTAACTTATTAATAGGGTACTAACACTTTCCTCCTGCCAGCTGCACTGCAGGATGTTGCTTTTTTTCTCTAGGAGACACAGCGCAGATTGCTCTTAGAGCAAGTCAGCCGCAGCCCAGCTACTGCTGGGAAGGAAATTCTGCTCACTGGGAGAGCTAGGGTGAGCATAAAAGCCTCTTGAGTTGTGCCAGCCTGGCCTTTTGGCTTTCTGTATGATGAGAAGGAGATGAGAGCAAGTGAACAGCCAAAGTGGGGCCTGAGCCAAGCAGATGGCTCAGAGAGAGGTGAAGGAAGTCTTGATAGAAGTCGTCATTCTCTGACAAATAACCATAGCGCTCATCCTCCAAGGAGAGATTGCAGATGAGACCAAGGCTTCTTGTCTGCTTCTGCTTCTTCCTGTAGCAGTCCCGCCTCTCCATTTTAGGATGTATAAACATCCTAAGGTTTTACTTGGTGACAGCAGAGGAGTTCATATATCTGTCTTCCACAGCCTTTAGCTGGGGATGGGGATTCTGGGTGGAGACACCAATTAGATGCATCCACTTCCAAGCACTGAATTATTTGACTTGTGCTATTGGATTAATTCTTGCTTGTAAAGAAACAAGATTCTCAAAAGCTTCAAGCAAGTAACTGGAATGATGTTCACTTAGAGCAAGCAACTCTGATAGGGGTAAAACAGCAACAGAAACCCCATTGCAAAGAAATATAGCATGATGTTCCCTGATGTGCTTGACTTGAAAAAAAATGAGGATCTAATTTATGACTGGGTCCCATCTTGGTGGAGACTGAAGTGAACAGAGGAGATCATCCCTTTGGGGACAGAGGCTGATGATACTTCTGTGGTCCTAGCTTCTGCCTTTCAGCCTGCTGCAGTGCATTTGTGGCAGATATTGAATTGCTGTATGATCGGGGAGGAGTAGTATTGGGAATATCAGTCAATGACCTGAGAACTGCAAGTCCTCAGGGTTCAACATAACAAAATCCATGCATTTCTGGTTGAAACTTTACAGATGGTCTCTAATCCCAGTAAAGGACAGGCTGCCTTTATCTCCCTGTGTGGCTGCTGAGACAGATCTCCCGGTTGGTGTTTAACACCCTCTTACTAGGGTTGGGTCCGGGTTCAGAGCTTGTTTTAAAGCATCTCCATTGAAGAGCCACAAAGTGCACAGCAGAGCATCCTATCTCACTGCTGTTCACAAGGATGCCTTGCTCAGATATCCCCTTCCAGGGCTGCTCTTGCCATGGGTCAGGATGAAAAACTGGCACTGGGAGATGCAGTCCCAAACAGAGCAGGCAGCAAGCGCCTTGCCTAGGCTGAATGGCTCAGTACCTGCCCGCATCCATGGCTCCTTTTCTGCGTAATCTCTTCCCAGTCTGCTTCACAGCTTGTGACTTCTAAGCTTTTCATACAGAAAACAGAATAATAAGGAGAGGTTGTAGTAGACTGAACAAATCAATGCCATTAGTGTATCCTTTTGTCAGTAACTCAAGTACTGTACTATTCCCAGTTGCTCTTCTGTAACAAGGCGATTAATGCTAATTAGGTACAGCAGCTGTTGTTTCTGGGAAGAAGCTCTGTAGGTAAATTAGGGAAACATTTTATAAAAAAGCTGTAACTCTTAAGCTAGGTCCCCAGGTTCCAGCCCTATTGACAAAGCTGCACATTTCCATATCCATAACTGTTTGCATGGCGACCTCAAGTGACATCATTACCTTAAGTGCACAAAGCCGTTTTCCTCCCCTGGGAGCACCCACTTGCTTGAACACAGTCTGTATTTTGTACAGGGGAGATGAGTAATGTGGAAGCCAGAGCGCAGTGGCAAAATAGCACTGCTATTGATTTTCTTCATGAAGATAGAAGTGCAGCCTACCACTCGGAGGCCTCCTGGGGCTTGGGAGGAATTTATTTAAACATTATTTCATGTGTTATTACTCTTTCCATTTATAAGAGAAATTGAGTACGCAGATTTATTGTAGCACCTTCCTGTAGGATATCTCCAGGCTCTTTTTGGAGGGGGTGAGAGAGCGAACAGCTGCATCACATTAAGGGCAGTAGGGGCTGTCTGCAGACAGAGCAGCAAAGATGAGGGCAGAAAAACAGTTGTGACAGGCATATTACTGCAGATTTGTTAGAGGAGAAATAGAGGGGCAGAAGGGAAGAGGTGCATGAGACACTAGCTGACACAGTAAAGCCATTAAGAGAAACTGGAACAGAGCAATTTGCTGGAGTTCAGCAGAGAGCTCTGGGGGGGGGGGAAGGGAGGTACCAGTCAGCAAATCCCAGGAGCAAAGCATGAGCACATGAACATGAGCATGATGTGGCATGATGTTCACCAAATGAGCCTAGTCTTTCTGTCACTGCAATTTGCTTGATTTGTTATGCCACCCCACCAGGGCTTTACTGGCCTTTCCCAGCTCTCCACTATCACACATGCACCTCTCCCATGACAAGTTACTGTGTACCAACACACGTCTCAAGCCGATAGACACTCACCCACTCACATCTTGTGTTGTACGCTCTACTCTTGGCTAATATGCCTTCAGACAAAAAGCCACGAAGGAGGCAGCTGTAACGTAGCTGAATCATTTTGTTGGGCATTATCTGACCATCCTTTAGCCACTCCGGATTTTTACAGTACTTACAGGTCTGATAGTCTAGGAAAGAGAGCTAATTCTGAAGATCTGCTTCTACACAAATTATTTTACTTTGCAATGAGAATGGGCCAAATTATCTGGAGTCTGAATGGGGGTTTTGTGCCTGAAGCAGAAGGCCAGAACTGCAAATTACAGGTTCTCTTCTTTGCACTGACCCACCGTAATCTGTCACCTCAAGTATGAGAAGCAGGACAGAACGTTGTGAAGCAACACAAATTAAGCAAATTACTGGGATTCTTTCATAGAAGGAAGGAAATATTCAGTAATTGAAGTAGTGATGAGAATAAAAACTACCTGATCTAGCAAAGCCTAACCCCAGCAGGTAGCACTACAGTAGCAATAGGCTGGTGGTCTGTTCGGAGCTCTCGTTATACAGTATGTATTACTCTCATTAAGTATATAGAGAGTCGGTTTAAGAGAGTGATGTCCCCAAAGGTGATTTATACCATGTTCCTGACATTAAGACTAACACCAGCTGAGTTGACAAGGCTGCCTGCTCAGGTGTTGATAACTTTGACAAAATCAACACAGAAAAGAGCAATAGTACTGTTTTCTAGCTTCTCAGAGCCCTATCTCTTTAAGGGTAGGTTCCACCTGATCCTCTGGCCCACTTCAGAGGAACATTTCCCCAGTTCTGAATTACTGAGGTGCTACTACTTCTGTAATTCCTTCCAATGTAGGTGACTTCCTGCATAGCATTCAAGGGAAGCAAGTAGAGCCCAGTGTAATTAATGTAAACTGTCTCCAGAACAGACCACAGCATCCATGGACCGAATTGGACAATGCATTTTTTTAATGTGTTTGATTTATTAATGATGAGCCTTAAACCATACCTGACGGTTAATTGAATTTATTCTGACTACTCAGTGATGGGGGCTCCCCCTTTGTCTTCTCTGTGCTGCGCACTCAGCTCTTGACTGGGAAGGGATATGAATATTGCTCTCCTTATTGGGTGTTGGGGCTAAAATGCTCTGTCAGCAGATCAGACTTCATTAAGTAGAAATAACACTTCTCAAAGGGAAGGGATTTGTGCTGGTATGGGAAATTCATTGCACTTCTTGTTTTCTAACTGCTATCCTTACACACAACGGATACTCACAGAACCCTGAAAACCTTGTGTTGCTTCTCTGAGATCTTAAAGGATCCTTTGGAGACTCAGAGGTCAGAAAAACACACAAACCTTGGTGTGCCACAGCTTTATGGAGAAGTTTTAGTAACAGGAATTAGGCTGCAGTGGAGATGGTGGGACTGGGTGTGCAAAGAGGCTTGTGGATCTTCAAGTCCTGGCTGGGACTAGGAGGGAGCTTTGACTGTTCCCTGACAGTTGCTTCACCCCTGGCAGTAATGAGGCAGTGGCCTCTCCAGGGAAGACCACAGCCCCTAGCAGTCACAGCCTTTCTGCTCCGCCGTGTGCTGAAAGCCTTCTGGCACCTCTCCTTTTCTTTCAAACCTCAAGGTTTTTGCACAGCTCTTCTTGTTCCATTTGGCAGTCACTCTCCATAAAGCAGCTCTCACTGGAGGGAGATAAAGCCATTTTTATAGATGTCACATATTTACCAAGATAAGATTTTATTTAAGAAGTTGTAAAGTCACAGCAGTAATTGGACAGTCTGATCCCATTT
This sequence comes from Gorsachius magnificus, assembly GCA_034008185.1. Taxonomy (NCBI): domain Eukaryota; kingdom Metazoa; phylum Chordata; class Aves; order Pelecaniformes; family Ardeidae; genus Gorsachius; species Gorsachius magnificus. The sequence continues at coordinate 10,548,804 of CM067109.1, read as the reverse complement.
CTCCAGTTGTTAAACACAACTGTTGTTCAAAAAGCTTTAATTACTGCCTGAATCATGGCTGAATAGTTTGTGCTGAGGGTATGCATTTATTGCATCGTTCGTGAAAATGAGACATCACAGTCTGGTACTGTGCAAAATAGCTGTAGTCCCCTTTTTGAAACTTCTTCCGGAAGGAAAACCGGGAATTGTTCATCAGATTTTAAAACATTTGAGCATTCCCCAAACCCTCTTTCTAAATTAACCTATAGAAAAAGCATGACCCATAGACAACATTTGCGTCCTTCCTCCAGGTCCAGTTACAAGGGGAGAGGAAGGGTAACAAGTACATTCTTGGCAAATAGGTCCAAGTCTTGGTGTATGCCCTCAAAGAATCATCACCAGCTTCTCCTGTGTAACCATTGTGACCTGTTCATCTCTGCCTCCAGCCTCAGCACAGTACAAGTAGTAGATTCCTGTTCTCTCCACTCTGCTTTGCAAACTGCTCCTCTCCCAGGCTTCCTGCTGCTTTCCATATCAGTGAGATCATTGATCCTCAGTTTTTAAGACTGCACATTTAAGCCATTGCCTCTCACTGACTCCCACCTTCCTCTTCGTGTCCCCTTCACCTGTGAACTCTGCCCAAATCTTTTTCTTTCTTTTTCTTTTCTTAACCCTGTGCCTTTTTTTCCTCTCTTGCTGCTTACCTTGAGAAGAGCTTGAATTGATTCAGCTGAAGCCTTTGTGAATGGGGAACCGTTTCAGCTCTCTGTCTTGTAAAGTATCACTGTTTATAGCACAATAAAATAAATCCTTTACAGGGTTTTAAGGCAATTCTACTGTAAACCCAAAACCATCATGTTATGTTTGCTGTAACTTTGATTTTTTTTCTGCCTTCTGCTCTAAATGCAAGATAGTCCCCACTTTTTCCAAACAACCTACATACCCTCTTTTTTGCTCACTGCTATGAAATTGGTACAATCAAGTCAGCAGGCGTTGATGTCTTTTGGAGGAATGATGCTGTTCCCCTGTCTAGCTCAGTAGTCTGAAGCTCATGAGCTTAAAAATGCTTTCTGCCATGAGTAAATGCTGAGATGGTTATGAGAAGAAAGTTTAATCACACCAGGTGTTTCAGAGCTGCAGGCTGCTGGCAGCCCCTTTGCTGCAGTGGAGCTCCCAAGTAACACCAGCCGATCTGTGCCAGAAAACAGCCCCTCTCTGTCCCCCATCACTACCTGGCCCGAAAGTAAGAGCAGATTTTTGAAAATGAAAGATTTGCTGTGATTTATTTTAGATGCTGGTTGTAGGACTAGGAACTTGAGAGAAGAGATGAAGAGTGCAAGTGAGACAATTGTACTTTGTATAAGTTCATCTGAGAAACCGTGTTTGAAATATTAAATGGCACTGTGCTAAAAATATGTCTTGAACAAGGCTAGCATGTTTAATATTTAAAGTGGTGCTGTCAGGCATGGGTAGTTTGAGTCCAGAACGGAGGCTGCTTTTAAAATTAAGATTTTCAAGTTTTGCTTACAATTTTTAAAGAAAAAAAAGTATCTTGGGCTTAAACTCCCTAGTAAAACCCAGAACTATTTTTTTTTAACTTCATTAAAAGAATATGTGATTTGTTGTTCCAAAACTGTTCACAAATTCATGTCTAGTGTACAAGGTCGTTCTGTCTATAAAAAGTTTGGGAAGCTCAAGTCACGAAACAGCTGTGGTTTTTTTAGCTGCAGACTTTCAGCCAGAACATGGAAGGCTCAAGTTCATTTCCTTTTTCTGCCTGAATGCTTTAACTACCGGGCTGAAATGTGGCTTTACGCAGCCTCTGATCTGTGCGGCAGGGGCTGAAGCAAAATGTGAAAGCAAGACTTTGACATAGATATTTCTGTGCAGGCAGATGTTATGTTTTTAGTTCCTCCCAGTTCATGTAGCTGACTCACTTCTGCCTATGTGCACAAGAGCTAAGAAGCACGACAGTCCTTGGATTTGGCTTTGGGTCCTTTGGACAGTCCTTCGGGTTTTGCTATGCTTCATTGAAAGGGGATGATCATGTAACACAAGGAGGTGATCTGAGCTCCTTTGTTGCCAATGTTCTTCTTTCTATTTGCAACTAAACATTCATGGGACCAGAGTTTCCACCTCCCTAGAAAGTAGTGTCATGACCACATTAGAAAAGACTATGGCTGCTTTGGGTCTCATCGACTAGGTGAATTGAATTAGGCACTGGAACAGGCTACCCAGGGAAATGGTGAAGTCCCCATCCCTGGAGGTATTTAAAAGACAGGCAAACAAGATGCTTGGGGACATGATTTAGTGGTGGACAGATATGGTTGGACTCGATGATCTTAAAGGTCTTTTCCAACCAAGTGATTCTATGATCTCCAGGGGGTCTACAGGACAGTCATCTGACCTAGAACTAGGCTGTGATCATAGAATCATTTAGGTTGGAAAAGACCTTTAAGATCATCAAGTCCAACCATTAACCTAACCCTGCCATCCCACCACTAAATCTCCTCTGCTTTAGAGCAGGGCAGAGAGAGAAGGGGAAAAGAGCAGCAGTAAAGCGGGAGAAGACAGTGCCAGCTGTCTGCATTTACCTGGTAATGACCATCGGATGGGAGATGACCAGATAATCTGGAGAGTTGTAAGGGTGGAAAAGCTTCATGTGAAACTTCCTCTGTGCTAGTGAGGAATGATACCAACACGCCTGAGTTGGCAGTAAATCATCTGTAGCATCTAATGGGTGCTTCATTCCCAACCTCTTTCTTTTCTCACCTTAATCACCTTAAGGAAATCCTTCTTCACCATGAGGATACTCAAGCACTGGAAAACTTTCCAGGGAGGCAGTGTCATCTCCATCCTTGGAGGTTTTGAAAACCTGACTGAATAAAGCTCTGAGCAGCCCAGTCTGATCCCATAGCTGATGCTGCTTTGAGCAGGTCTTTGGGCTAGAAAGCTTCTGAAGTCCCTTCTGACTTGAAGTATCCTGTGATCCCATTCCTAGTTAGGACTCCAGTCATTTTTTTAGATGTCATATACTGTCTACTGAAAAAGCCTAAGTCCTATGTAGTTATTCTCTTGGGTTCCTGGTGCAAACATGGTAGGATTTGCAGAGGTAGACTTAGGTAATTCACATGCACTGGCACAGAGCAGTCCTCTTCCATAAGCACTGGTATGTCCACTGGTAAACAAGAGAAACCAAATTGCTATTTGATGTTCACTCAGTTACAAATGTTCTTATTTTTAAATTTTAACTATTGCTCTCTGTTCTTTCTCTTTAATTCATTAAACCTGCTTGATTGTACAGTGATTGAATTTAAGAACATATTAAAACTAATTTTCTCCTTTGCTTGTATCTCTCACTGACTCCAGTGCAACAGACAGGGAAATTTGTTCTTTTACAGATGTTTTCCTGACCTGCATTTTATCCATGATTCTCAATGCTGGGTGATCCTTTGATACGAGCAAGCGACTGATTTCTTGTACTCACTATCTCCTAGCAATATAAGGGCATTCACAGAGTGTAGCGATGGAATATTACAAAGCAGAACCAAATTCCAGGTGGTTGTGCATGTGCTCATGTGAGGTGCAGCACTGCTGGCAATCAAGGAGCTGCTAAGACAGCTCTACACCACCTCCATTTCATAGACCAGTTTGAGCACTTCTTGGCATTGGTGATGTCTCAGCCAGCCATTGGACAAGGCACTTAAATCTTAGGTTGGCAGAGGAATTTTTTTCTATCGTAATCTGGATTTTTGAGGGGACTTTGCAGGAAAGGATCATGACCCAGAGGGTCACACACAGATCCTACCTGCTGCACGCCACCAATAACTGTAAGAATGAACAGAAGAAAAAAGAAGTGAATGAATCCTCCCATCCCATGTTTTTTCCCATTTGCATCCTGTGCTTTTTTTTTTGGTAGGATGAGGGAATAGATTTTAAGCAGAGAAAGTTAAAATCCATCCTGGAGAGTGCAATCCACTATTTTAATAACTTCAAAAACATTGTTTTAATCTTCTTACGAAGATTTTAGGGCAGGAGTGGAGTCAGTGGGCAGATGTTCAAAACTATTAAAGGTGTGGAGGTTGCCTTAGGGAAAAAATGAATGCTGGTCTGGAGCAAACTGATGTGTTGCCTGTAGCCCAGAAGAAATAAATTCTCTTTTATGGTCTTGGAGTTCAGAACAAAGAGATGCTTGTGAAAAGCTGATTGCTACTTCTAAGAAGGTTATAGAACAATACTAAAACTTTTCAAAGGTGGGATACAACAAAAAAGCAACTTGTCAGACCAGCTGTATAATCCAGAGGCAGAATGACAGAATTGTGAAAAATTAAGCAGAGGATATTTGAGGTTATAAAAATGAAGATTTGTGAGTACATTTCTTCTGGTCCTTCACCTCAATGAATTATTTACTCTGGCTTCCTGAGAACTCCTCATGTAGTTCATGCTCACAAGGGCCCTTAGCAGTGGTTAGCAAACAGGGCTTTTGAAAGACTGAGTACTCTGAGCTGTGCTCTGTGGAGGAAACGCAGTTATGTTAGGTGGAAGGAAAGGGTAGGTAGTGGCATGTCATGACTTGTGAACCGACACCACTGTTCTATGGGGCAGTCCTTCAAATCCTCTGGGGTTTGCTACATATAGATCCCTGTGCCAGTCCAGCAGTGTTGAAGTCACCCAAGTGACTTCAAGTGGTGGCCTTGGTCCTCAGAGATTTCCAGGGGGAGAGTGCCCCATGGGCACCATCTGCCCAGACACTGACTTTTCCTTTGTTCTTTCACTTGGACTCTTTTGGCTTCTCTTGGAGGCTGTCAGATGTACGTGGTAAACACAAACTCTCTCAGGGTGATGTCTTGCCAGGTTCCCAGCACCTTGCACTGTCATTGGTAGGTGTTGGTTGACCTTTGCGAGGTCTGCTGCAGATGATCAGATTATGGAGCCAGCAGTGAATCCTAAGTGATTTTTCACAAGGTCAGCCAAGGTAAACAGAGTGCTTTTAACACTGCAAGTAAAGTAAGAAAACCATACGGTCACTGTCCCAGCCACCAAGGGCTTTCCAGTGAGCAAAGCATGGTAGATTTAACCCACAGACTTACCTCTCTCTGTTGCTGGAATTTTCTGTTGCAAAGCACCTTCACCAGCACAGAAACAGCAGAGGCAGTTTGCTGGGATCCTCATTTATTCCAATTCACTGCTTTTAAGCATCAAATTGATGCAATTTACAGAAGAAAAGACTTTCTGTCTCTGGTTTCCAATACTGTCCTCTCCAGAGGGATGTGGAAGAGTGATGGCTCTCCATGTCTCTCCCACCAGGCACTGCTGCAGAGGTGATGCTGTCAGAGCTGCTCTGACAGCTTTGTCACAGCATGGTCAGGAGAGGAGACGCAGCTTGCTTTCCCTTATATTTTACTGGACCCTGGAGACCTGGTAGGAAGAAGCCTGGTTTCTGTCATTGGGCTGAGCCAGTGTGACTTAAGGCGCCCGGGGAACGGATGCAGGGGATAGAAAAATGCCAGCTTGAGTTGTTTTTCTGTCTCTTCTCATTTTTTATCCCTGCGAGCTTCAAGTCAGGACATGTCCCCTCAATCAGATGGGATTGCTGGGTTGTGTATTGGGTGATCAGAAATGATGATTCTTCCTCTCGTTCCTCCAGTGCACACGCTGCCCAAGGAGAAACTCTATTGAAGACAGCTCAGCAGATCCCAGTGCCCCCAGATTTTGGTTTAAGTGCCATCCCTGGAAAGGACAAGGACATCAGTCCCTGGGCTTCCTCCACACTTCTGCTGGTGCTGACCGGAGAGAAGTTAAAGGGTTTTTTTCCCTGAAGCCTGGCATTGCCCTTCTGTTCACCTCGCAAGTGCAGCTGTTAGCAGCCACAAAGGCCTGTTGAAAGCAGACAGTATTTTCTGCCACCCTTTCGCTCTCCTCACAGCTTTTCACAGTCCTTTCTGAGCACTGAGTTGAGCCAGCACCAGTGGGGTGGAGAGACTGTCAGGAAGTGTGACTGTTTGGGCCTTGGCAAAAGCCAGGCTCTTTCCAGCATATTGTGCGTGAGAAAGAGACTCCAGACTTGGGAGAGTCAGTCTGTGTGTGTGTACACACGCCACAGCTCCTTCATCCTCCCTGCACTTGCTTGAACTTCTTTCCTCAGGGGAACCAGTCCCACTCCCCATCTCCTGCAGATGCCCCAGCCCGCGTGTTCGGAGAGTTTCTGATGTTGCTTCACACAGAAATTGTCTTCAGGACAGATAATCCCTTCACCCTTATTTACTGTCCCTGGGGTAATTTGAGGTCTAGTATGACCTGAAAGTTGCTGATGCTTGTATGAAGAGAAATAATGAGGCAAAAAAGATGACAGATGATACTGCTAGCCCTGCATGCAGTTGGTTGGCAATGGAAATCTGTGTTCTTGATTCAAAACAGATTATGAACAGGAAAATCAGTTTATTTACAAAAATACAGAGCAAAAAGAAAGACAAGGCAAGCTTGTATCTCTGCAAAAGCTCACTGAAATCCCACAGTGCCTTAAGATAACAACACCCTGCCCTTCATCTCTTGTGCTCTAGATTGGAGTCTGTAGGGTTTTGTCCCTTGCACATGCTGCTGCCCGCTCCTTCAGCAGATGTGCGGTACCCAGCCAGCATCTCCCCTCTTCTGTCTCCTCTTCCTTCCCCTTCACCTCTGCCTGTCCACCCAGCAGCACCACCTGGCTGAGGGGCAGGCAGGTTATTTCTTCTAAAGCCCTTCAAAAGGGATTGGAATTAGCACAGACTCTGGCAAAGTTTTTTATCAAGGAAAAAAAGCTGGATCCCTCACTCCACTTTTTCGTCATTAAATTCAATCTGCTTCCGCTGTGCTTTAGTGTCTGTGTATACACATTAAAGCCTGTTGTAAATCTTGATTATTGAAAGATAATTCAAACTGAAAGTGGAACCAAGAGGAACTGTACCTCACTGAAACACGTACCATTTTAGCTGCCTGTATGCGTTATGCAGTCTGTTTTCTGTCTTAATTTCTTCAAGCAGGAAACTAGGTGTCTTCCATACACACTCACTAGTCCCTTAGCACTACTGCAATAAAGCCTTGCTTGCTGAGAGCCTCAGGCTGCTTCTCTCTTCTTTTCATCTACTGTTACAACTCTTCTGTTCCTGTCATCTCACTCTCAAAGCCAGTCAGGCAGCCAAACAGGTAACTATACAACAATAAGCCTTATGTTTGTATGCAGTTGGTGATTTTAGGCTCACAAATATGTATGTGCCAAGTGAAGCTCAACATGCATGCACTATGGCCCAACACAAACCTGACCCAGGCATGCAAGGGCGACAGGAATTATGATAATTCTTGTATTGCTTTTGCGTGTCTCCTCCCTTTTCTCTTAGAAATGCTGTAGAAAATCCTTAGCTAATGGTCTTTTGATAAGCAAATCCAAGCTGGGATTTTTCCTCCCTTCAGTGCATACAGCTGGTCATTGTGGGGGGAGGTACAAATGTTGGTCTGCCAGAATTTCTGCCTCACTGGGTCATTTTGGAGAGTGGGTCAGATAGTGGGGGCTCGGTAGCTGCAGTGCTGCCAGCAATCTCATTTAGTGCTGATGCTGAGAGCAGGCAGCTGGGAGGCAGAGTTGGAAACCACCCCTGCCTGCTGTTTGGGGGAGACAGGCTCATTTGCCAATCGATGGGATCTCATCAGGCCTTTAGCTACAGCAGGACAGAAAAGCATGAGTCTTTTCAAGATTACTAATGTGTGGAGTGAGACGTGGGGTCTCACATTCAGAGTCCAGGTTACAGCTGCCTCCCCTTTGCCTAGACTCCCTTTTACAGTCCCCTCAAAAGTAGTGTTAAACCTTGCTCAGGCCAGCAGTGCTTTAGCACCTTTCCTCTCTCCTTTGGGGCTGCCTATGGCCCGGCAATGAGTGGCAGTGGGCTGGCAGTGCCGTCACCGCAGCCCTGAATGGGCACGCCGGCGCCTGACAGCTTGTGTTAGCAGACCACTTCTGAGCACCACTGCCTCACGCCTTGTCCTGACAAAGGGTAACAAAAGTGTAAAATACATCATCATTAAAATACTAAACCGTGTTTTCATTGACATTGGACTTCTATATTAAGAACTGTCATCATCTTTACCTGTACGTTACTGCTGCCTTCAGCGTGAGTCAGGCTTTCCTTGAGTCCCTCTGCGCTATCCCTGCCACTGGAATTGCTGCTCCTTTGACAGAGGCTTCAGTTCAGCAGTGCACGCGTCTGACTTCCAGCTGTGGGGCTCTGCAGTTTGGGATGACTCTCTCAACCCCCAGCCCTGCTTCCCCTGCTGCAGCATGCAAAGCAGCTGCAGCCGGCAACCTTGCCTTTAACCTTGTCCTTCTAGCCCCTTTCTCAGGGGTTTCAGCACGGACATCAGTTTTCTCTGGCCAGTCCTGTTTCCCTCTGCCATTTGAGACATGGCTATGTTTTGCCACCAGTGCCTTTGAGAGGTGGAAGGAAAAGGCAGCTGCCAAACCCTTAGCCATGCACCTCGACAGAGGAGGACGTTAAGGAACATAAACCAGCATCCTACCATCCCCTCTACCATCCTCTACTGGCTATCACTGACAGCAGCCCTATCTGAGAAAGGAGACAGGGGATCCCTTGGAGATGGGAAAAGGTTTAATCATTTATGGTAGTTTGGGACTAGTCCCTGAGCCCAGTTCGGATTTCTCTACCAAAGCAGGGTCCAGTCTGGAGGAGGAAGGTAGCAGCATCCTGCTCCCTCTGCCAAGGCAACCTGCAAGGAGCAGATTACAGCACCTGGTAAGCCCTGTCCTTCAGAGCATGCAGCAAGGGACAAAGCCAGAGGTGAAGCCATGAGCTTTCTCTAAACTCTTTGCAAAGAGAAAGAGCAAAGGAGTTCTCTCTCCTCCCTGGGGTGGGCCACCCACCCAAATCCAGGTGAGAGCAGTGTGGATATCAAAATGACAGGCTAGGCTCTTTGAAACTGTACTTGTGAGGTGCAGCTGCCCTAGGTGAGATGCCTCTCTCTGCACCGTCTGGCGAGACTTCAGAAGAGAGGAGTGGGAGCCTTTGAGCTGCACCAGGTCTAACAAGCTGCAATGCTGCTGAGCTGTCCCCAAGGGCCACCATGCCCTGGTGATTTGGCAGCAGGCCCAGGTGCCACCCAGACACCTTTTGCAGGTACTTCTGCAGCAGGAGAGAGAAGTGTTGGGGCATGCCACACACACAGAGATCCCTGACCCTGCTCCAAGTGGAAACATATTAAATTAGGGGCCACTATCCCTCTGAAACAGAATTCCTGCCAACCCAATTAGTGAAAGTTTAACCAGCAGATTGATAAATCATAAACTTATTAAATAACTAATTGAGCTCTAAGGCTGTTTATCAAATTTCCAGACAATGGCAATCTCTCTAAGGGAGAGATCAGGTCAGTAATCCTGTTAAGGGAGCAGGTTTGCTGTGTGGGACCGCTCTCTGGCTGAGCTGCTGCTGATGCGAGTACCCATGACTGGAGCTGATAAATTGAATAGCAGGAAGAGGCACCCTGGGCTGTACATATCCTGTTCTCCCATAGAGATTCATAGTAAACAGGCAATTCATCTAATGAAACAATGCCTGAACGTCCTCTTCTGGGGAGTGCAGTATTTGGGGGGCGACATGCTAGGTTAGTAACGCTCTTTCTTTCCCTTTTCCAGGGAAACAAACAGTAGGTGTCACACAGAGCAGGGATTTCTCAAAGCGTGGTGGGGTGAGGAGTATCCGTCCATTCTGCATGTTAACCAGCCTGGTTGCTGTTTTCCATCTGCTTTCATTATATTAAAAAGAAAATACAGAATTTTGTTTGAAATGCATAGGATTGTAGAAACCCAATGCAGCAGATGATAAAACAGAATGGATCAAATATTTGACATTTTGCTGCTAAGTCAAAGCCAGAAACATGGCTGGGACTTTCAGCTGCAGTCCAGTCCTGGGAACAAGAGAATTCCAAGGGTCCTTTCCAAGCAGGATACTGGAATCAGGGAGCTGCGAGTCCCTTCGAAGCTCACATGCTGCCAGTGGCATTAGCACTTCTGTCCTTATTTGTTTTGGCTACTAGATGGGAACTCAACAAGTCATTCCAAGCAGTGGTATCTGCTAGCCAGCGAATGCTTTCCCAATTACAACATATTAAAAATAAATTAAATCTGTAGTTTATATAGGCTATAAAACAAGCTCTCTGCCACAGACCGATCATTTAGAGTGTATTTTAGACTCATGCAAGCACGGACATTTGACTACATGTGCGTTGCAGTTGAAGCCTACTTATGTCAGCCTCTGTTCAAGTGGGTTTTATACAGATATGTACTATATGGTGGTCTCCTGTGTAACTGAAGGCTTTGGGTATTCAGCTAAACAAGTTTGTACTGTTACTCTCCTAAATACACATCACACTTACTACATGCATCAGTGACCTAAATACTTCTTCACAGAGCATCAGGACCCACAACAAATGTGAAATGGTCACTAATGTTAACTGTTTATCTGGTAGATTATGCCTTTAGCATAAGTGATGCTTTAAATGAAGAGAGCTATTTAAATGAAGAGAGTTCAATTGCACTAAATAGACACCTTTTTTTTTTTTGTCTTCTACACCATGCAGCAGGGTCAAGCAAATGGCTTTGACTTAAACCTGTGTTCAGCTGAGTAGAAATGATGAGGGGACATCTGCAGAAGTTCCTTCCAGGTGAAATAATTTAATTCCCCCTGTCCTTTTAAATTATGTTAAGGGAAAGACTAGCTCAGTTTTGTGGATTATATTTTGTAGAGTTCAGTTTATAAACTGAAATTTTTCAGCTGAGCTTGTCAGGATGCAAACGCTTCTCCAGGTATCTAACTTTGTTGTTCTGGCTGGCAGGGAAAATATTCTTTGAAAAGTACATGAAAATACCAAATAGATCCCTTTCTGAAGGTAAATGTGAAAAACAAAAAAGAAAAAAAAAACCATTTAAATAAAACTGATGCTGTTCATATATTCCAGTTTTGACAGTTATAAATGAAATCTTTATATGCAGTATGTTGCAGCCATTATAAATAAAAGTCTCAAGCCTTAAAAATTAAGTGAAAAAGCACAGGGAAATCACAACAAAATGCCCTTTTGAGCTGGGAGCTGTGACAATAGATGCCTTTGAAATCAGTACGGAAAGGTGTTCCAAGATGGAGAGAGACAAATTGCTGCCTGCTGCTACATAGTCACAACCTGCCTAAATGAAATGGCTGCAGAGGCAGCTCAGGCCGAGGACTGGGAGCTGGGAATCCCGGTTTTCTGGACCCTGCTGCCACAGATACTCTATGTGGCTTTAGGGTAAACCAGGTAAATAGTTGCTCCCGGCGGTAAAATACAACGTACTGTTTTACAAAGATGATTCGTGATTATGTTGTGCCATGAAGAGGTAAAATGCTCTGTGTTCAAAATAGTAATTTTTTTCCCTAAAGTGTACAGCCATAAGGTTTTCTTTGCTAGATGGCTAACTGCACTGGATGCCCTGCTCTCCTGCGTGTCAAAGCCCAATAGTGGATGTAAACAGAGAAGTCCTTCCTGTAATTACATGAGTGTCAGATGAATGAGCGTTGGGACTGGGATAGCATGGCTAGGGGACAGGGACATGCAGCTGCAACATTTTTGGAGATGCTTGTGGTATAAGTAGATGATAGCTTTGGCCGAGACCAGAACACTCATTTACCTCTCCTCCTCTCTGCTGAGGAATAGTGTGGCACTTCAGTTTGATGTGTGTTTTCTGAAGGGAAATGCAAAAAGTAACATCAGCCAGGCCATCAGAAACCTCTCTGTAACTTGTGCAGGCAGCGTTCTAGGTGAGTGCATGCAGTGCACTGACTGCTTGTAGCTCCTGTATGAGAAGTTAAGAGCATCCTTGAATAAAAGATGTCTTTGTATTCCCTAGGTCATTTACCAGTTCTTACCAGGTTTTTTTTTTATCATTTACCAGGCCTTACCAGTCTGGTCAGGCCTTCTTGGGAACTGAAGGGAGCTTAAAACCACTTAAAGGCCACTGTTGTTTGTGCCAGTTCTCAGCCATGCCAAAGGGACAGAGCAGCAGCCAAATCCACAAAATATATGGAAATGCAGCTACTTGGATGTTTAAAACCTGGTTTAAGAGGGACCTTGGAATACATTTATATGCCTGCTCTTGCTAGTGAGTTCTTACAGTTAGACATAGTTCACTACTTTCCCCAAGTTTGGCTGGGTCAGCAAAAATAACGCACTTCAGCTAAAAATACTGTGTCTTGCCCAAGTTGGCAGTTGGATGACTTAGCTATCTGACCCTTGCTTATCTCAACAGTCTTTTCTGAAGCTGGGTGAAACAATTCTGTTTAGTGAAATTCGCTTTTCTTTCATCTTTCTTTGCAGTGCAGGGAGACACAGCCATCAGCTGCGCTAATGCCACCCACGTGGCAGACTCACACTCTCCAAATCTCCCCAGGGAGCACCACCCTCACAGGGATCAGCATGGCCCCGGCACACAGCTTTCTTATACCTCCCTTTCTATACAGAATGCAGGCAAAGCCCCTATTGATGTACGTACCCTGAAATCTCTCCAAGAAGTGACACAGTCCTCGCTGACAAATACTCTCTGTCAGAGGTGAAAGGCGGTGAAGGTTTCAGTGTTAACCAGATGCATGCTAATGTCCCCGAGCTAAATGATGCAAGTGAGCGAATCAGGACTTGGGCTTGAAGAGGAAGTTGTAGTCAGCACTTCGTTCTTTCTCCCTCTGTTTGCTTATGACTGCTCATCATTCAGCAGGATCTGAACAGACAGATTAATTTTATTTACTGTGTAATTTAAATTCTTGGCTTGCTTGAGAAGGTAGAATTCATCAGGGAATCACTGCAGTCCTCAGCCTCTGAAACGGTTCGGCTGACCGCGGGGGTCAGAGAGGCAAACACATCCCAAAATCTCATCTCATAGACCTTGAAGATGGAAAAATACAACTCTGTCACACTGGTTTAATTTCTCTTTGTCTTCCTGCTGCAGCAAATCCCGTGGGCCCACACTGCACTGTCCCCATCGCAGGAAGCTCCATCTCCTCCTGGTCAGGCAGGTTCACAAGCAATTGAGTTAGCAAGGTACAGCCAGCGGCTCTCAGCAGAGACTGGAGCGGTCGGCATCTGTGTGCTTCCAGCCCACGGTGCAAAGGAAGCAAATCAGTCTTGTCTGCCACTGAGTGGCGTTTGTGCCCATCAGGCTACCTCAGTTGAGGGGAATGCACATAGTCAAGCATGGTGGCAGTGAGAAGCAATGGCATCCTAAACCACTGACCATCCACCACTGGCTGACCATAGCCATAGTCATTCACTATCTTGGGACAAATGGGAACCGCACATCTGAGGGGGTCCAACCCTCCAAGTAGCTCTTCAGCACAGTGCACGGTGATATTCACCAAATTCCTGGGTTGTCTTCTTTGCCTGGTACCACAAAAGGAGCAGTTCCGCAGGAGACGGAAGCATACGGCTACTTTTGCCATTTCTGGTTTGGGGCAGAGTGCAGGCAAAACCTCTACATAGTAACATGTACCAAAGAAGTTGTTCAGCATTTCATTTTTAAAAAACAGAAATATTGTTAAAACCAATTATGATTCCATTTAAACACTGCAACCAGAGGAGTAACTGTAAGGATTTATTCAAGTCAGATTTTTAACATAAACAAATTAATGTTAAGTTCATTCTGCTTCACATGCTCCGTTACTATTTTCCCTCATCATAAAGCAGCTAGACACATCCAGCCAGCTGAACATGTAACCATTTTAAATTGCTCTAAGTAATACAACAGTGGTTGAAATCATTCATTAGGGCTGTAGCTGTTCCCACTTGTAAGGAGACAATTCAGCCCCTTGCAATTTAGACACAATTTTAACGTTCCTGTGGTTCCTAAGGTTTCTCTAAGGTTCCCTGTGGGAGTGTGCCTCATATGTCAGCATGCAGTTATTTGCCTGTCCTCTGACACATCCTAAACCAGGCAGGTGAAAGCCCACCAGGGCAGGGATGGTTTGCTGAGTGCTTAGCATACTGGGGCACCATTGTGTTGAGGACCTTTGCATGCAGCTAGAATATGAGACCGTTGCCAGGCAGGATGCAAGGCTGGGCCAGTTATGGTCCTGACTGTATTTGCAGCATGCATGTCCTTTGCTCCTTTATACTCAGGTTTTGTTCCTGCTTTACTGAAAGCTCCATGGGCGCCTTTGAATGTTGCCTTCTCACCAGTAGAGCTTCCTTGAAGCAGCGGTTGGAGCAGATGATGAATGGCTCAGATGGGGTCAGTGAGAAGAAGGCTAGTGTGAGGCTAGCACAAAGGTAGCATCTTGCTCATTGAGCAGATTTGTCTACTTTCTTTAAATTATTTTAATGTCATAAGGAGACAGAGTGTCTTAAAGATGAAGTGACAAGGTGGACAAGAAAGGAGGGCTGAGATGTGATGTAGTTGGGGAGGTCCAGAGGAAAGGCTGTCCTGCATGCTGTTCAGAGCAGTGTAGTGGTGTCAGAAGGATCCTGGATCCCCTCCTCACATACACACACACACACAAATGCACACACGTGCTGCTCCATGTGTTCCTTTTCTGACACAATATCCAGAATTAGCTTAAGTGGTACGGTGCAGCCAAATTCCCCAGTGCGTCAGGCTGACAGCACAGCTGCCTGAGTTCTCCAAGCTCTCCACTGAAACAGAAGCTAATGCTGCTTTGTTCTACTCAAGCACGGAGCCAGGTGGATTACCTGTGGTGGGTTGACCCTGGTTGGACTCCTGGTGCCACCAAAGCCACTCTATCACTCCCCTCCTCAGCTGGACAGCAGAGGGAAAATACAAGGAAAGGCTTATGGGTCAAGATAAGAACAGGGAGAGATCATAGAATCATAGAATCATTTGGTTGGAAAAGAACTTCAGGATCGAATCCAACCGCACCTGTCCACCACTAAACCATGTCTCTAAACACCTCATCTACCCATCTTTTAAATACCTCCAGGGATGGGGACTACACCACTTCCCTGGGCAGCCTGGCCAACGCTTGACAACCCTTTCAGGGAAGAAATTTTTCCTAACATCCAATTTAAACCTTCCCTGGTGGAACTTGACGCCATTTCCCCTCGTCCTATCCCCTGTTACTTGGCAGAATGACCAAACCCCACCTCACTGCCCCCTCCTGTCAGGCCATTGTAGGGAGCCATAAGGTCTCCCTTCAGCCTCCTCTTCTCCAGGCTGAACACCCGCAGCTCCCCCAGCCACTCTCCAGCAGCCTTGGGCTCCAGACCCCTCACCAGCTTCGTTGTCCTTCTCTGGACACGCTCCAGCCCCTCCATGTCCTTCTTGGAGGGAGGGGCCCAACACTGAACACAGGATTCAAGATGCGGCCTCACCAGTGCTGAGTACAGGGGGGCAATCACTGCCCTGGTCCTGCTGGCCACACTATTCCTGATACAAGCCAGTATGCTGTTGGCCCTCTTGGCCACCTGGGCACACTGCTGGCTCATATTCAGACGTGTGTCAACCAACATCCCCAAGTCCTTTTCCTCTATGCAGCTTTCCAGCCACCCTTCCCCAAGCCTGTAGCATTGCGTGGGGTTGTTGTGACCAAAGTGCAGGACCCGGCACTTGGCCTTGTTGAATCTCATACAATTGGCCTCGGCCCATTGGTCCAGCGAATCCCCTGATTTTTACCCATAAACACTCAACCCTATCGTCACCATCATTGAGCTCAAGGCAATCAAAACACTGTCTAATACACAGGGCTACCCCACTACCTCTCCCTCCTTGCCTATCCCACCTGAAGAGTTTATAACCATCCATGGCAGCACTCCAGTTATGTGAGTTTTCCCACCACATTTCTGTGATAGCAACTATATCATAGATTTCCTGCTGCATGATGGCTTCTAATTCCTCCTGGGTTTTGCCCATGATGCGAGCATTGGTATAGATGCACTTCAGTTGGGCACTTTCCCCTCTCTTTTGAGGGGAGAAGCCTTACTTCTTAAGTGACTAATCGCAGTTGTTATTAACCCATCAATAACCTTTGCATCTTTGCTGCCACTTGGATTACCATCTACAACTTCCTCTGAGGTGACAGACCAAAGGACCTCGTTACCACACTGTCCCTCACACAGTGGCATGCCACTGCCAGGCTTATTTCTAGCAAGCCTGGTTTCATCCCCCTCCCCCTTCAGATCACTCACCAATTATCGTCACAGGCAAAACAGACTTGACTTGGTGAAATTAGTTCAATTTATTACCAATCAGATCAGAGTAGGGTAATGAGAAATAAAAACTATATCTTAAAACACCTTCCCCCCACCATCCCCTTCTTCCCTCAGCTTCACTCCTGATTTTCTCTCCCTTCTCCTCCCCAGTGGCACAGGGGGATGGGAATGGGGGTTGGGGTCAGTCCATCCCACGCTGTCCCTGCCGCTCCTTCCTCCTCAGGGGAGGACTCCTCACACTCCTCCCTGCTCCAGCCTGGGGTCCCTCCCACGGCAGACAGTCCCCTATGCACTGCCCCAGCCTGGGTCCTTCCCATGGGCTGCAGTTCTTCACGCACTGCCCCAGCGTGGGTCCCTCCCTCCCACGGGGTGCAGTCCCTCAGGAGCAGACGGCTCCAGCGTGGGTCCCCATGGGGTCACCAGCCCGGGGCCCCCGGGCTGCGGCGCCCTCCCGGGCTGCAGGGGCACGCCGCCCCACCATGGGCTGCACCAGGGGCTGTGGGGGAATCTCTGCCCCGGCGCCTGGAGCCCCTCCTGCCCTCCTGCTGTACCCACCTGGGGGTCTGCAGGGCTGCTCCTCTCACACGTTCTCACTCCTCTCTCCAGCTGCAGTTGTGCTGGTTTTCCCCTCTTCTTAGATGCGTTATCCCAGAGGTGCCACCACCATCACTGATGGGCTGGGCCTTGGCCAGCGGTGGGTCCGTCTTGGAGCCGGCTGGCATTGGCTCCATTGGACACAGGGGAAGCTTCTGTCAGCTTCTCACAGAAGCCACCCCTGAAGCCCCCCCGCTACCAAAACCTTGCCATGCAAACCCAATATGTTACCCAACACAGCAACCCAGCTAATGATCAGACAGAATCGTCAGACTCCTAATTGAGCATAATTCTTAATGTCAAAGGCACATGCCCTCCTAACTTCCTCTGCTCTATCCTGCTTCCTCAAGGAAATGTCTGGCTAGAAAATTAGTGACAAGCCATCAGGAATCTCGATTTGGTTAAAGCTGTCTCTCCCCCAGCTGTACCAGCCCTGCTATTGGTATTGTTAATGACTGCCTGTTGGCTCTGCAAGCCATTGCACCTGTACCCACACTGTGTTCAGTCACCTGGAACAGTTCCATGGTAAGGGGGGTAACAAACCATGAGCATAGTATTCCACTAGGGATGATGGTAAAAAGTAGAACAGCCAGGTGAAATGAAAGCTAAACAACTTACTTCAAATACTTGCAAATGCCATGTAAAGAGCATTTTGGAGCTCTGCGGTTTTATTGCTCTTTTACTTAGAGTAATTAGTGATTTCTCTCAAGTAGCTGGAGAGCAGCCTTGTTTCAGCCTGGCTTCCCCATCACCAAGTCTCTGTCCTTCGCCTTGTATCTCTGCTGTATTAACTTTTCATCGATCATCCAACAGCAAATTCACCAGGCACAAAATAACCAATGGCTGGGAATCAGTCTTCTGTTCTTTCATTGGTTCTTGTATGTCCCATTTTCTCTGTATTTGGCAGAAGTGCCTGTTAACCCTTCCTCATCCTTCTGGTGCCCAAGAGTTGCCCAGAATTAGGCAGTTCTGTAGGGTCAGCATCGATTTTCCATCAAGCTGCATTGCCTTCCTGGGAGTTCATTGCACGTACTGGAACACTGCAGGCAATACAGGCAGTCACGGACATGGAAACCCTTTTCATAGCCAGCACCTGAAAGCACCAAGTGCTAAGGAGAAGCTATGCCTATCCCCTTTGGTGGGACCATGCCCTCAATGTCTCAAGCTAAGCAGTGGTGTTGAGGCTGGGGGAGACATGTGGGAATAGAGGTCTCATCTAAGTCCAGTGGAGAATACTTGACTACCTTATCAGAGAGTCTGGGATGGCTCAAAAGGAAAGAATATCTTAGCTTTTCATTCCCTGAGAATTGCCCAGGTGCGTAGTTCCTAGGTTTCACACAAAGGTTAGCACAATTGGGTCAGTGGAGGGTTGTGATCTTAGGATTCATGCTTATGTGGGTGTAGTGTCAGCCAATATGGGGCAGACTTTAAAGAAAAATGCCATTTACTTATCAAGGCTAGGTTGTGGCTTCTTCTCTCAGCTTGTCTTTACTGTGCTGGTTATGTGTCTGATTGCAGATTCTATGAGAACTACTTTAATTTGTGAAATTACAGGGGGTTTTTAAAATATTGGACCCTGAAAGTGACATCTTCAGAAGTGCCTAGATGAGTCACATTTCTAAAGAGACCTTATCTGGGGGTGAAAACCAGATGAGCTAGAAATGAGGGAAAGAGCTTACATAGAAATGGGATTCAGAAACTCCTCCTGCTACACCAGGAGGAAGCACCACACAGAAAACAGGCACTGAAAACCTCCTTCCCCCATTCTGATGGACCTGATGGTTGGTGTGTGAGGCTGGATTTTATAGCCCACAATTACTGCAAGAGATTGGCACCCAAAAGCTCCCTTGGGTGATGGTGGAAGTAGCAGTAGTTCATAATACTTGCAAGGCTCAAACACTAGGTTTCCTTGCCTCAAAGTCTGATGTGATTCATGCACATCTCCACCACCTTCCAAGAGCTTGTCCTAACACACCAGGGCTGAGTAGGCCTCCCATTCCCCCCGAAGCCATCGCATTTTGGCCACCAGGGAGTCAGGATTTATAGCATCCAAGAGGCAGATGAACTATTGATTCATGCTTAAGAAATTTGGCTGGGGATACAGGCATGGATGTTCCTACCGCGCTTACATTCAATTGAGATTGTTCACTGCAAGCCACTAAGTAAGTGAAACAAAGGTAAGTCTCATGTCGTTCAGACCCACATGATGCAATAGGACTCAGAAATAGCATAGAAATAGTCATGGAGAGACCTGCTGGAGGAAAAAGACACTTGGTGGAAGTCCAGATTCATCAGCTGAATGAGTAATTTGAGTTGGAGAAGAGCATTAGTGCTTGTACTGGGCAATCAATAGGAAGCAGAGCGCCAGCCCATTTAAAAGGCTCAGGCTGGCCTTAACCTCCTTGACAGAAAAATGAAACCAGTAACCTTGTTTCTGAGTCAGGTGTCTTTAGTGAATTATACAGCCTTTCAAAACATTGGCACCTTGTCTCAGTGCTGTGTTTTGCAGTCAGCACTGGAGCTTCTGGTGTAGATGAGTGGAAGCTGGGTTGTACTTAGCTTTGTAAACATTCGCCTGTGTCTGAATAGCAAAATGCATGTGGCCTGCAAAATACCAACTTTCTATTCTGGAGACAGAGATAACCAGTGCATTTGCAAGTTCCAGTCCTGAGAAATTACTCTGAGAAAGGTTTTGACTTCGATCCTGTATCAGTCTCTTTGTTGTTCATGCCAGAGGGAGTTATTAATCTGATCCTTTTCCTGCCAAGTTCGATGAGCATTTATTTACCTCTGCTGTCAGCAGGAGCAGGGCTGGGCTTGGTTTGTAGGTGTATGTATTCTTGCCCCAGGTTCCTCAGCCACATTCATCATCACGATCTCTAGGCACCTCTGCTGCTTATTTGTCCCTCAAAAAATGCAGCCTTGGACATGTATCCCCCTGCTCTTACCTCTGTGGAAGGGACAGAGTTGGCCCACCTTGCACTTGCACTCCCTGGTAGGCATGCCGCTTTTCCACAAGTGGGAAAAGGTGCTTTTCTCTCCAAGTGGAATAAAATCCGCAAGAGAAAAAATATATCAACACATTACACACACCACAGGGGAAGCAGGAGCAAAATGAATTCACTATTCAGGTTCCCCAGCCAGCAGTCTAGTAAACCCCTATTATTTAGGCATGCCACAAAAATAGTTCCCAATATTTTCTCACACTCTGAAGAACTTTTTAAGCGGTCCCTTTCCTGCCTTACTGGCCCCACACTTGGCTTTTCCCTACACACCTTGCCTGGCATTGATTGGGACAGTTGGCTCAACTTTTGCAACTAATTGCTAACTGGACCCAACTAATTTCCCACAAGAAACAACGAAGGACTTTGAATCAGAGAATTGAATACCAGTTTATATGATAACCCACCATCCATGCAGAAGGCTTAGCTTTAGGACCTGAATTCTAGTTGTGATCCTGTGGTGAGATGTTATTAAGAGAAATAGTCTTTCCTAAAGGAGAAGCTGATTTAAATCCCCTCTTGCACTGAACACATAAGGAAAGCTTGACATACTGTCTGCGTTTAAAGGTACATTTCAACAGCCAGTAGAACAGACTCTGAAAATGTAAGCAAACAATATGCTGTTTAAAAATACAGCTGCAAAATATTTCAGTTTTTTTTTTTAAATAAAGCAAGTTCCCAAGGATCAATGTGAGATAAAAGAGAAAGACACACAGGGGACATCAGAGGTTGCCAGGAGGAGAAGTGGGGAAGGCAGCAACACTTTCTGCTGTGGGGTGTGTTAGTCTGATGAGTTGCTGTCTAGGGAAGCAGTAATAACTCGGGTCTCATTCCAAGCTATGCTGGACTAACACTAAATGATGGTGCTGCTTTGAGGAAGACGCTTTTCTATCCCCACAGGGCCCCTCAGTGGCAGCTTCAACAAGAGGAGAAAAGGTAAAAGGATGAATTCCCTTGCCTGGCACAAAACACAGTTGTGGGGTCCACTCAGCATCTGGGTGCAGACAGAGGCAAGGTCTCTGCCCTTTCTCTGCCTCAGCTGGGTCTTATCCAGAAGTTCCGTGACCATCTTAGTACGGCATGGTCAACAAGCTGCTGTGAGTCAAGGTACATTAGTTTTAGCCTCTGGTGATCTTGGAGGCGGTGGTTCACAGCTCATCTGGCCTTTGCAGTGTCCCTCACATCCTTTGCTATTAATTCTGCTATGCCTTTTGCTGCTATCAAATCTGGGTTTCTGCAGTTGTATGGTGGCCAGCCAGGCTGTTGCCCTAATTTTGCTTTTCCCCTTTGTATCCCATATGCAGAGAAGCAGAGGGAGCTGGCTCGGAAAGGCTCCCTGAAGAATGGCAACATGGGAAGCCCAGTTAATCAGCAGCCCAAGAAGAACAACGTGATGGCACGAACAAGGTAAAGGACTGGAAAAGCACTCAGCTGTGCTCTGAGCTGCAATCCCTAATGGCCATAGGATGGGCAAGGACGATGTTTGTTGCCACTCACCTACTGCCAAACACACTGCGGTAGCGGTCATGTCACTTCCTGGAGCTTGCAGGCCTAAATGCTCTGTGCTGTGTTGTATCCCATCCCCTGGGGGGATGCAGGGACAGCTGAGCCCAGGACTAGTGACAGTGCAGCCTGCAGGAGGCAGAAGCAGCCCAGTGTGGTCAAAACCAGGGGTTTGAGGTGGCTGTCTTGCATGTTCTGGGTAGCCTCATGTAACACATAATCCTGCCAGTGGGAGAGGTACGGTGCTGCTTCATGTAATGCAGGCTGGTCTACAGCTTAGTTCTGCCTTGGCTGCTTTTATCGCAGTAGGTCCCCTGCTCCTTTTTGATGATGACCACTTCCCCATACTGATTGACTTAAAGAAGGCTTGTAAATAATCCCTCTTTTTGTGCTTTGCTACACACCTCCTCCATACTTTGAACAGCATGGTCTTACTTTGCTGGAGCTGCTTTGGCACATCTCTGTATGGCAGAGTATCAGACAGTGCTACAGACTGCTGTAAGCAAAGATGTTCATGGCTGAATACTTTCTTTTAGAGTATTTCTGTCTTTTCCGTGCAACCTTCAGCACACCAATGTATTGTTTACCTGCATTCAGGAGGCAGGAACTCCCCTGAGCCCAAGGGATTGCACGCTTTGCATGCTACTAGAAAGGTGGTAGTTTTCAGTGGAGGACCTCACTTAAAATGGCAGAAGAATCTGTGTGAATGCTGGGTGTTCACTGATGGATGGGAAAGTTGCATGGATTACCATACATTAAGTAGAACAGGAGCTGCAGGTCAGAGCCTCTCTGTATGCAACACATCCAACAGATGAGGTTCCTTGTTCACATTAATTCTCAAAACCCAAGTAAGTAGTCACAAATTGTGCCAGGACTTTGGCAAGTTTTATGTGTAAGCCCCTGCAATGTTGGTGGAATATGCTGCATTGCTCCCTGCTCTGTCTTTGCTTGTTGAGACCATATAAAGGAGCCAGGCCCTTCGTGGCAGCGAGAAGTTCAGCAAATGCTCTCAGCTGGGTTTTCCACACCCATTGTTCCTCCTTGTCTTCCAAATACAAGCTGGAAAGACTTGGTCTCTTTTGGCAATGGGCTGCATGCCAGCTTCCCCAGAGGAATGGTAACAAATTTGCTGCTTGAGAGAGATAGAAACACTGAAATCAGTGGAGGAAGATGGTAAGGGAGAGAAGATGGGATAAGTACAGGTGCCTACCTGTAAAATTAGTGACTTCTGCTTGGAGAGGTTGTTGTTTCCAAGCTGCTGATGGAAAGAAGAGTGATTTGAGTGGGGAAGAGCAGAGCAGTGACACCTATTGACAAAAGCTTTCCAGCAGCCAGCTCAGTTTTATTCCTTTTGTGGACATCTGAGCACTGTTCAGAGGTCATGTGGACCCCTCCACAGCCAAGCACAGCCTGCTGGCAGTAGACTTGCTTTCCTTAGTTACTTTTCACACAGCTTTTAGAACCATCCCTTGGGATCTGCAAAACATAGGTTTCCAGCCACTGCTTTAGTAGCAGATGTAGCCAAGCTCCATTGTTGCCATATGGCTGGGAGGCGTCTAGCACAAGGTCTCACCGGACGAAGTCCCTTCATCCCCCATCTCTCTTGGCTTTCTGGGAACCAAGCTGCACCACAGGCACAGTACTAATAATATGTCAGAATGCTTCGGTCTGTCTTGCCGCAGACAGGGCAACCCCAGGAAGGCAGAATGCCATAAGTTTGTTCAAGCAGCTTCTTTTCACAGTATAATATGATGGTTGCAGTATAATGGGAGATACTCCAGTGGGATACGCTGCAAAACATTTAGGTTATGGTTTAAGTCTGAACTGTTGGCCTCCTCTGGTCTCTGCAGGCGGAGAATAAGCTAAAGCCATTTCCCCCTTTTTAACAGTTCTGCTGTTATCATCAAATATGTTTGCCTCCATTCAGGCAAACCACACTGCCTCTCCTAGTCTCGTCTCTACCTCTTCCTCCTTCCCCAAGGCTTCTGTTCTTCTGTATTATCTGCATGAATTTCTGACATCCAACCTCTACTAGCAGGTTGCCTTCACCATTTGGTCTTCTCCTGGGGCAGGGGCACAGCCAGCCTTAGAGGTGTAAGGATCTGGATCCATAACATGCTGAGTCTCCATAAGAGCAAATAAAGCGTGAACAATGTTGGAGTCACGCTGGCATGCTTGCTATGAGCACAGGCAGAGCCCACAACACCATCCGCACCTCTTGGGCACAGCCAGATATTGCAGTCCAATCTGGGGATAACCTAAACTTGGATTTATGTCATAACATAGTTCATGTTAAGTGAGCAAAAACACCAACACAAGAAGTTTGTGCTGGGACAGCTGTGGGTGAAAGCAGCTACAACTGCTACTCAGCTTTTTTTCTAGGACAGTGGGAAGTGAAAATAAAGACAATCAGGATGTGAGGGAAAGACTTAGATCAGGGACAGAGACATTATTATGGTTTTTGTCTGTTGCAGAAAATCTGAAGTTGCGTGTTATTAAGAAAGAAGACATTTCTCAAAAAAAAAATTTAGTGGTTTTTTTTAATCAGGTAAATAGCACCACAAAGTGTTCTTCTCTTAGGTCCTCCAATAGTGCTTTGTTCACTCATGATATAGTAACAACTGTCAGTGAGTATATATGGAGTAGTTTCACGGAACTACAAGCCTGTCAGTCTGACCTCAGTGCCGGGGAAGGTTATGGAGCAGATCATCCCGAGTGCCATCACACGGCACGTACAGGACAACCAGGCCATCAGGCCCAGCCAGCATGGGTTTATGAAAGGCAGGTCCTGCTTGACCAACCTGATCTCCTTCCATGACAGGGTGACCCGCTCAGTGGCTGAGGGAAAGGTGGTGGTTGTTGTCTACCTGGACTACAGTAAAGCTTCTGACACCGTTTCCCACAGCATTCTCCTGGAGAAACTGGCTGCCCATGGCCTGGGCAGGCATACTCTGTGCTGGGTAATAAACTGGTTGAGTGGCCAGGCCCAAAGGGTGGTGGTGAATGGAGTTAAATCCAGTTGGCAGCCAGTCACAAGCGGTGTTCCCCAGGGCTCAGTACTGTGGCCAGTTCTGTTCAACTTCTTTATCAAAGAGGGGATAGAGGGCACTCTCAGTACATTCACAGACAACACCAAGTTGGGCAGGATTGTTGATCTGGTTGAGCATGGGAAGGCTCTACAGAGGGACCTGGACAGGCGGATTGATGGGCCGAGGCCAACTGTATGAGGTTCAACAAGGCCGTGCAATGCTACAGGCTTGGGGAAGGGTGGCTGGAAAGCTGCCTGGCAGAAAAGGACCTGGGGGTGTTGGTTGACAGCCAACCGAATATGAGCCAGCAGTGTGCCCAGGTGGCCAAGAGGGCCAACAGCATCCTGGCTTGTATCAGGAATAGTGTGGCCAGCAGGACCAGGGCAGTGATGGTGCCTCTGTACTGGGCACTGGTGAGGCCACACCTCAAATGCTGGGTTCAGTTTTGGGCGCCTCCCTCCAAGGACATGGAGGGGCTGGAACGTGTCCAGAGAAGGGCAAGGAAGCTGGTGAGGGTTCTGGAGCCCAAGGCTGATGGGGAGCAGCTGGGGGAGCTGGGGGTGTTCAGCCTGGAGAAGAGGAGGCTGAAGGGAGACCTTATGGCTCCCTACAACTGCCTGACAGGAGTGTGTAGCCGGGGGTGTGCGGTCTCTTCTGCCAAGTAATGAGGAATAGGATGAGGGGAAATGGCCTCAAGTTGTGCCAGGTGAGGTTTAGATTGGATGTTAGGAAAAATTTCTTCCCTGAAAGGGTTGTCAAGGATTGGAACAGGCTGCCCAGGGAAGTGGTGTAGTCCCCATCCCTGGAGGTATTTAAAAGATGGGTAGCTGTGGTGCTTAGGGACATGGTTTAGTGGTCAACTTGGCAGTGTTAGGATAATGATTGGACTGGGTGATCTTAGAGGTCTTTTCCAACCTAAATGATTCTATGATTCTGTGACTTGAAAACTGGAGAACAAGAATGGAAGTCAGTACTTCTGATATCTGTATGGTCAAGCTGCTGCTGCCAGATTACAGCTCCAGTTCCAGTTCTTTGCTTCTTGACTTCCTTCCTACATGCTTCAGGAGCAGAAGGATCGTCCCATTGCTATGAGAAGAGGTATTGAATTTTGGAAGTGGATCCCATTTTCTCCAGTTGCCTGCAGTTGGAATTCTGCATCAGTTTTTAAAATTAATTTAAAAATAATTTATTTAATCTTGTATTTCAATGAATACAGTAAGAAAATACAGTTAGTCACGAACCTATATATCTGCTTTATGATAACATTTGATCCATTTTACTCTCCCTGAGCCTGCCCATCTTCAGTGCCTGGCAGGCCTTTGTATTGCTATAATTGTAATGTCTTCCTGAAATTTTCTGAGCACAAACAGAAAAACATTTCAGGTAGTTAGAGAGCAGTTGGAGCATGGATGAGGCGAATTATCATCTTTAGATTTGTATTTCCCAAACTCTTAGCAAAGCATCATTGTGCGTCATTATGTGTTGTTAAAGACCAGTTCTCCATTTGGGAGAGAACCTGAGTTAACCCACTGAACGAGGAGATTTTCATCACTCTTACAGTTCTTAGCTGCTGAACATAGAATCTTATTCCATTTGCTCAGTTCGGTTGATCTTATTTTAAATAGGAACCAAAGTCTTTGCACAGTTTTGTGGATGGAAGACCTCTGTTGTGAACTAGATGCCATTGTATTAATGCGTTTTCCTTACCCTAGAAGCTCTGAAGCCTGTATTCAATTTCACAAACTCGCTCAGGCAATTAAAGGTTCAAAGTCATCATCAGCCTTCATCAGTAACGTTTCTGGTGATATGAAAGTCATTATAAAATAAAGGAATTTAAAAAGTGTTAGTCTGACTGGGCTGTTACTCTGCACCCACCAGCTCGTATTTCTCATCTAACTAAATTTAGGACTGAGAGCTCGGAAGTGTTCTGTTGGGGGAGGCTGGATAGGGACTTAGGCAGTAAGAGCACATCCCTGATTTCCAATAGTAGAATAGTAGGAGCACTAAGCTTCTGCCTTCCCCTAGCCTCCTTCTCCTGTTTACTTCCTGCTAGTGTCATGTACTCATTGCTAGGAAAAAAAAAGCAACACAAAAATGAGCAATCTGATACAACAAGCAGTACAGGTTCACCAGAATGAAGCCCGGAGTGTCCCAATGTTTTTTTTTTCCAGGGAGGAGCATGTTCCCAAGGTATGTCCAGCGTTCATACCTGGGAAACTGCTCTAAGCTACCCAGAGACACAGCTCGCATCCTCTGAATTGTACCCATTTAAACATCACCAATAAGGGAGGGCTTGCAAGGAAGTGAAACAGGGAAAGCCTAACTATCATATAGCTTTGCCCTGGACTACGTGTGGTACTGAGCTTTACTGTGTGGTTAACAGACAACATTTAATTGTTTCAGGCTCGTCGTTCCCAATAAAGGCTATTCATCATTAGACCAGAGTCCAGATGAAAAGCCCCTGGTAGCCCTGGATACGGACAGGTATGCAAAGTGTTAATAAGATGATATACATTGTGGTGCAAGCGAGTTTTCATGCCAGAGTGCAGTGCTGAAGCTAACTCCTGCTGAAACGGCTCTTGCAGGCTTGCTGTGCCCTTTGGCATGTGCCGTAACTGGGGTCTGTGTGTGTCAACAAGTAGGAGACGTGAGTAAAGAGCACTGTGATGGAAAGGTCTGAGGGTCACAGATGGAAGTTGCTGTCCAGGCTCCCTTGATGTAACTTCTCTGTGCCTCGAGGACAGCAACAGCTTCATGGCACGAGAAAGAAGGGCTAACCAGGGAATACAGCTCTCTCTAACTGTTGTTTCCTTCTTTGCTATATGTTGTCCTTCCCTGCAGTGATGATGACTTTGACATGTCCAGATATTCCTCCTCGGGATACTCATCAGCTGAGGTGAGTTATACTCTCTCCTGCCATCCTTGCCGTGAATGCTAATAGTAGAGCAGCCAGAAATGGCTTAGAGTGGCTTTGTACTGCCAGAAATGGCTACACAACGAATTTACCAGTCGTGTACACTCTGTGAGTCTGGAAGGGGCCATGGCAGAAACTGTGTCATGTTTCTTTCTTCCCTGGTGATCCAGTTGGCTCCATCCCCGCACTGCCATGGCACAGAGATCTGCCTGTCGGCTGTTTTCACAGCTGCCTTTGGCTTCATTCAAGCTTTTCCCAGTTCTGCTTAGCCCTGCAGTGTTGGCCCATGTGGTGCAAAAGCATCAACTTGTCTGTCACTCCAGTTCAGCAACTGTACGCTTGCCAAGGACACAAATAAAGGATCTGAGGGTGTGCTGTGATTTCCAGTTCTTGGGGCTGTCAAGGTCACCCAGTTCGTGTTTACTTGGAGCAGGCAGAAATTCCAGGGAGGACTTGCAGATGTGAACTCTTGCCCTTTCAAAGAGAAGAGGCAGGAAGCTGAGGCTTGTTAATCCCTCTGCATTGTTTCTGAATATATTCCCAAACTGCCTCCTGAACTAGTTGCTCAGCCTCTGGCTACTGCTTCTGCAGGATCTGATTTTACATTCAGGGTGCTGAGCAGCCATTCTGCACACAAGCTGCTAGAAACTCTTCCCCTTTGTATCCCTCCCTTGGGCAGAATACATCTGAAACACAGAGAAGTGGACAAGAGCAAGGACCAGATCAAATTGTTTGGGATGTCTCTGGGCCCTGATGAAGTAAGTGCTGTTCACCCAGATCTGGTTAGACAGCACTTGGGTCTGAGATTACAAAGAGCCAAGAGGCTTTACCACCTTTCAACTGCTATAGTGTGCCCAAGACTGAGAGGAGGGACTGCCCAGCTCCCACTTGGTTTATTAACATTATTATTACATTACTTTAAATGAGGGCTTGTCTTCACGGAAAGATTATTCCAGAATAAAATAGTTTATCGGCTTGCTACTCTGGAATATCTCACACTAGATATTTCTGTTCTGGGAGATGCTAAAACAGAAGGCAGCCCTTACCTTAGTGGTCAAAAACTTTCATTAGTGGAGCAGCTGCTAATGATGGGGAAATATATTCAAGAATAAGGGACCTCCTTCATCTTCTGACCACCTGTCATGGTTTAACCCCGGCCAGCAGCTCAGCCCCACACAGCCACTCGCTCGTCCCCCCTGGTGGGATGGGAGAGAGAATCGGAAGAGTAAAAATGAGAAAACTCTTGGGTTGAGGTAATGACAGTTTAACAGGGAAAGCAAAAGCGATGCATGCAAGCAAAGCAGAACAAGGAGTTCGTTCCCTCCTTCCCATCAGCAGGCAGGGGTTCAGCGATCCGCAGGAAAGCAGGGCTCCATCACACATGACAGTCACTTGGGAAGACAAACACCATCACTCTGAACATCCCCCCTTCCTTCTTCCCCCACCTTTATATGCTGAGCATGACATCGTATGGTGTGGGCTATCCCTGGGGTCAGTTGGGGTCAGCTGTCCTGGCCATGTCCCCTCCCAGCTTCTTGTGCCCCCCCAGCCTCCTCACTGGTGGGGTGGGGTGAGAAGCAGAAAAGGCCTTGGCTCTGTGTCAGCCCTGCTCAGCAGTAGTGAAAACATCCCTGGGTTATCAATCAGCACTGTTTCCAGCACAGACCCAAAACATAGCTCCATAGCTCTACTGTGAAGAAAATTAACCCCAGCCAAAACCAGCACACCATCAGAAGTAAGAAGTCTCAAGTGTTTGACTGTTTGTCTCTTTGTCTGTAGCAGATCAACCAAGACTTGAACATCCAGCTGCTAAAGGATGGGTACCGGTTAGATGAGATCCCAGATGATGAGGACCTCGACCTAATTCCCCCTAAATCGGTCAACCCTACCTGCATGTGTTGCCAAGCCACCTCCTCCACCGCCTGTCACATCCAGTAGTGAGGCCGGCAGGCTGTGATCAGTGCTTTCCACTATAACTGTAAAACTTAACAGCCATTGCTTCCTCCTATGGTAGGACGTGCACCTCTTTGTGTTCATGGAGCCAGGAGAAACCAAAAAATTCATTTTATGATTGGTTGATAAGTTATTTTAAACTATGGTTAAACAAAAGAGAACTTGCTCAAAGTGCCAGGCAGTGCCTGGCAGAGCTGACTGGTCTGGAGAGCAAATGCAGAGGGGTCCAGAGATACCTCCTTGGTTTGTGTAGGCACTGGGGATGTTGTAAAAGTGTCTATTCCAGAATGGGAAGGGTCAGATGGGGCTGCAGGTAATCCTGCCCACCGAAACCAATCCATCTGCAAGATCAAGGGTGAGTCTGAGGGGTCAGGGGGTTTTACCAGCGAGAGAAAGTCAGTTCTTTGTTCATTCACTAAACCTGTTTCATTTGCATAACCAAAATGATACTGTAACTGGGGCACATGAATGGGAACAGAACAGGGCATCCTTCCTTGTGGCAAGGCTAGCCAGGACTAGCATGACACCATTCATTCACTTGCAAAGAGGACGAATAGGTGGCATTTCACTGTGAGTCAGTACTAGCTACAGCTGTCATGTCACATACCCGATGCACCCACCCTTAGCTCCACATTAAATTATCACCAAACACATCAGATTCGATCTGCAATCCATCCGTGCTCTCCAGGGATTCAGCCCTTGCCCAAGAATACCATACTCCTGAGTTCAGTCCAGTCACGTACACTGACTTCAGCCTATGCTTAATTCACATGAGACCCATCTGCTTCCAAAAATCTTTAACTTTGTTCAACTAAGAAAAAATGAGTCCTGCATGAGACAGGACTAGAGCTGTATGGTCTGAAGGTCAGTGTCAGAAAAGCTAGTTGAAGAAAGCACATTTTTACAGTGCTCAACTGTTGATATTCTCTTGACACTGCATCTCTTGGTGCCTGTGGGAGAGATTTGTTAATTTGGAAGGCATCTGTGTGGCGGTGTCAGACTTTAGGGGAGTTTTCAGCAACAGCAGGATTATAAACAGCTTCAGCTGAAAAAAAAAACGTGAGAGGAAACTACTGTTTATCCCACCTCTGCCCACTTGTGAACCAGGCTTGGTCTGTGTTAGAGCTGTCCCATGTCTGGAGCAATTGTGTTTATTTGGTGCTGGAACAGTCAGGAAACCTGGCATTACATTAGGTTGCTGGACTGAATTGCCAGTTCACCAGCAGAGTATTTGAAATGCAAAATCATTTCTGAATTAGGAAATTAGTATCCTCTCCCTGGCCAGGTCTTGCACTGCTGGCTTCAGCATATGCAGGGCTCTGGTGAGGGATGGGCTGGTTTTGAATTCTTTTGCCCCAGGCACAACCGTGTGTTTTCCTGCCCTGCCAGGAAGAAAGACCACCTGCCTTGGGTCATCACTTGCTTTATAGCCTGGGGAAGGGAAAAATTGAGAGCAATTCTGAGCTTTCCATCAGAATTCCTGAGTCACAAGGCAGAGCCTGAGCTCCACCCCAACAGACAGATCCCTCATTTCAAATCTGCATGCAGCGAGCTGCATCTTTAATAAGTCCTCTTCATGATTAGGAGGAGATTTATTTAACATGCTGGGGTTTCACTCTGTGCAGTGCAAAGCAGGATACCATCCACAGTGTGAGCAAAAGAGCAGGCACACAAGATTGCTGGGCTTTATTATTCACTAGCTGGTATGTGCAACTGTTAAAGCTATGTTTGCTCCCCCTCCCTAAAACAGCACGGCTGCCACCCTGGCTCCAGGCCATAGGAAGAGTGATCAGTGCTGTTCACTGAGCATCCCTGCCTCCTCCTGTAGAAGTGCTGGTTAACTCACCAGCTCCCCTAGGAAGAGTGTTCCTCAAGTGAATTCCTCTCCCTTTCTCACCACCTGGTAATGCCAAGGGGGGAATATTTCCAAAATGTTTCTAAAGAAGCACAAAGCATCAGGTCTCCAATTCTTCTCTTCTTCCTTCGTGTGCCTGCTTTACTCTCCTGTGCTAGCTCAGGTTGAGGTTAGTAAGTTGTCTGAAGGTCGGGGAAGAGCTCTAACAACACTGTGTAGAGAGAAAAAGGGAAAAAAGATTCCTTAAGGAGTCTTATTTTTTTAATAGGGGATGTAGTAAAAACCTAACAAACACCATGGTCAAACCAAATCCTATAGGACATGACTGAGTCTTTAAATCTTCACTCTTCCGAAGAGGGGCTTTGCAGTTCAGCATCGGTACCATGCAACATCTTCATGGCATTTATCCTCCTGGGTCAACCTCTGTGCCTTCCAGCTGGGCTGTGCACTCTCGGCCTTTCCCACAGCCCTTGCTCAGGAGCTCGGAGCATTTCAGTGTGCCTGCTGGAGCAACAAGCCATCCATTTACATGGGTCAGTCATGGAGGACAGCAGGTCCCACAGGTCTCCATCATGCTGCCGTCATGTTCGGTCTAAGACAGAATGAGTCTTGCTGACATTGTATCTCCGAGGGCTAATGCCTACCCTCTGAAGGACAGACCTTCCCTGATAACCGCTGCCTCATGGCACCATGACCAAGTCCTTTTATTGGCCCCATTGCTGGTTTTTGCCTGCCACGTGCCCTGAGGCATTCCTCAACTCCGCAGCCCTGAAACTGCCCTCAGCCCTTTGCATTGTGTGATGTGCATCTGCTTCTAGCACAACCCTTTAGGGAGGGAGGGAAATGAATTTAAGTGTCACACCCAGTGCTTCTTCTAAATACAGACTGAAGCACAGGCCAAGTGTTTTTCCCTGTGCACAGGAGTTGTTTGCACAAATAGCTGGTTTGGCATGACAGTACAGGACCATAAAATGGCAATTTTTTGGCTTCTCCTCTCTATGCTTTGTGTTCATATATTTTATTAAGGGAATAAAGTAGAAAGGGTGGGGAAAAGTAGTTACCTGTGTAGGGTCATTATCAGGAAGGCTGAATGGATTAAGGCAATGCACTTGTGGCTATCATAGAAAATTGAACACTAACCTTTCTGAACCGCAGCCCCTTAAACAGCTTATGACCATGCGGCATGTTTGTTGGCTCGTTATGGAATGTGGTGGACAGCCCATCAGTATGTGTTAATCACAGATTGGGCTTGCTCCCCCCATCTGGTCTCGTCTTCACACCTTTGCTTCAGCCAGAAGGCTTTCCCCATGCCCTCGTTGGGAGGTTACGCTGTGGTGACTCTCTGGGAAGGTGCATAGATACATTGCCATTCTGGCACTGCTCTCCCTAGACCAGTCTCTGCCGCCATGGCCTGGAGAAGGCAAAAGCAAAGAGTACAGACCCTGACTCTCTGTCACAGCATTATAAAGCCCTAAAATCTGCATAGCTGCTGGGGACTCTCCTAAATGCAGATTGCATGCAAGAAAGCAAATTGTTCCTTGTTCCAGTCTTTGCACCAAACCAGATGGTCTTCTCAAGCCCCATTTTCAGTCCAAAGTTGTACAGAATACCAAGGGGAGAAGCACCATGGAGTATGAAAGGCTGCATCGCTATCCATCTAAATTACCACGCAAACAGGATTTAAGGATATTGATGCTGGTGCCTCCACAAAGGAATTTGCATTTGATGCCTCCTAAAGCCAGGCTGGCTTTTTGTTAGGTTTTTATGTAATTTAATCACCAAATTACCTGAATTTAAGCAAGTCCTTTCCTTTTATCAGATGTTAATTTTGCCCTTTAATATGAGCTGACTTTGAACTGCAGGGTCTCAGCACTCAGCTCTGTCTCTCTGGTCTGCAGACTTCCCATTTCCAGATGTCTGTGTGAGGAGGAACATCCTCCTAGCGTTGAGGAAGGTCTTTGGATAACGTGGTCTAGTCTGCATTTCTAGTGGTTGTGTAGTAATAAACTTTGGCTGAAAGGAGGCTGATGTCCAGGTGAACATCCCAAAGGCTCATTTGATGTCTTATCAGCCATATCTTGAAGTCAACCCTTGGAAGAGCCACTGTATTGTATCTGACATTGCTGCATCTCTACATGTACGCTTGGCCATTGGGTCTGCTATGCTGTTCTGGCTGTCTTGCCTGCAGATGCCTCGCGGCTGCAAAAACAGGCAGCCAAGCCTGCTGCATGGACTTTGAAAGGGACTTCAGGACGTTCCCCCCTGGATAGGATGGACTCAGCTGCTTCTGGTTTGCCTCTCCAGCTCCTTTCCCAAAAGGAGGCACCCACTCTGCTCAGCTGTGTGCTGGCTGACACACTGGTCTGCGATCCTGAGCAGAGTCCTTTCCTCCCCATGCAGAGTCTGTCCTCAGGCTGGCCTGCCAGCTCTACAACAGCATGCAGGAGGCTTGAAAAGTACAGCACGCTGTTATGTGACTCAACAGAAACATGAAGATGCTTTTGAAGAAAGGAAGGACCCAGCTGGGCACCAGATGGAATGACAGGAAAAGGAAAACAGGCAGTAACTAGAAAGGTTGCCAAGTGCTGTCTCGGCCTAGGGCAGATCCCAGTTGTCCGAATTAATGTATCTCAGTACAGTGCTGATACGAGCAGGAAGCAAAGTTGGCTTTCAGATGCACACACCAGAAACACTGTGTCCCCAGGCTGGCACCGCAGCCGAATACCACTGTGGAGAGTCTGCTGGACCTAGAGCACAAAAATGAGGTCTGGGGTCCCTTGCTGCTGCTGGCACGTGGTACACATTTGCTCTAACCTCAGGCAAGTCACATCCCTTCTTGATGTCCATTCCCTTCTGCAGCACAGGGGAAGAAACCTGCCTTTCCAAGGTGCTACCAACACCCTGCATGAACGTTGCCAAGTGTGTGGCGAGCACCATTAATAGGATAGCTCTTCAAGCAAGGTGCAAAAAGCATGCTATAGAAATTTTATGCATATTTTAAAAGTACTATTCTGCTTTCCAGCTTCTGATGTTGCTTGCATGTGCCAGAAGGCTGCGGGGTGGAGGTTAGTAGGGAGATTAAACAGCTTTGGGGAAGATGTTTGGCAAGGATCTATTTCCTTGTTATTTGGCAGCTGGCTCTCACACAATTGGTGTCTCAGTCTGCCTGCTGCCACAGGGAACATGTAAGAAGATTTGGTGGTCCAACAGCACCATCCCCTGCTAGTAGAGTTAAGGAACTTAAGAGTGCAACTGGGATAGCAAGTGCTGGTGGGAGGGAAGAGAGCACTGAAGGGCTCATTTGGGATATTCCCATGGCAGTTTTGTGCTCCTACTTTTAACATCCATATAATGATTTGAGGGTGTAAACTGGCACTTTTGCTTAGGTGCTTCCTTTACTTTTCCATTCTCCCTTCAAGCTCACATGGGGGTATGGCCACTCTTACCTAGAATGAAGCAGGCTTTGTCAGCTGGCTGCCGCTTGGCTCAGCCAGCCCAGGCTGCATGTGCCACCATGAATACACCCTGGCTTTCACCTCTACCACTCTTCAGAGCTGACTCGTCACATCAGCCTCCTATTTCTACTTCTCATGTCTCAAAAGAAACATCTGCATAGATGGGCAGGGCCACAGGGCAAGCTGGGCTAGCTTGAGCCCAAGGGGGAGGCATGGGAAGGTCTTCATTTTAAGGTGCTTTTCACGTCTAGGAGAACATTGCATCCTTGTCACTTCCTTCCAAGGCTTTCCTGTGAGAGGGGTTGCTCCAGACCTTGAACCACATCTCATCAGACAAACCTGCCTGTCTTACAAAGCCACACAAGCCCTGAAGCAGAAGGACCAGCAATGTAGTGTAGAGGAAGAGGCTGTGACCTGGGATTACCTACAGAAGATTAATGCAGGTTTCTCACAGGGGCTGGTATCTTTATTTTAACTCCCTGTATTATGCAGTTGAGCTGCTGCATTACATCCAAAAAACTACAGCTACATCCCCTCCTTGGCCTCCCCTGACATTGATGGCAATCCCAGGATCACAGCAGCTAAATGCTGCCTGGCTGAGCACTGCTTTGACAGCTTGCTGCGGAGGCAAAGGTTGGGGACTAATTGAGATTACGTGAAACAGAGCACCATGACCCGTGGAACTGTGCAGCAATCTATGCCGCAGAGCAGCACGGACACTGGCAGGACAGATTGCAGCTTTCCCTGGTGCCTTTGGAGAGCAGCTCTTCCCATTGCTTCCCAGATGCACTTGCCACTGGTGGTGGCTCTGAGCCTTGTTGTGCCTGGTCTGTGGAGCCATTTCCGTATTAACAAACGGTGATACAGGTGGTGGGATTGCATCAGTGAGTGGTAGGTACAAAAGACACCTCATTAAAATGTCTCAGATGTGTCACTGGAAACCAGCACAGCAGGCACCAGGAAAAGAAAAGGCCACTGAAAGGCCATCCTGAGATAAGTCCCATTACCTGCCGAGATGTTTGCCCTCCTGGAGCAGCATTTCTCCCCTAGTTGCCCATCCAGCTGCCCCAGGTGAGCTCACTGGAAAGCACAGCTCTCCACCCGGGCTGCCTTCTTCTACACCTCAAAAAAAGCTGCAACTCCATTTGTTACCCACTTTCCTCGAGCCCACATGATTTGGGAGATGTGAAGTTTGTTGGGAGATGTAACACAGATCCACAAAGGGAGCTGGAAAACTTGGACAAGCTCTCTTCACAACAGCCCTTCTGGTTTTTATCACCTTCATCTCCATCCCTGGCTTCCAGATTTCTTTGCTTAGTTTCTTTGCACGGAAAAGCTGCAGTAGCAGCTGTGTTTGGCTTGTAGCTGCCTCTGTCCTGAGACAAAACCAAGGCAGGAGATCCAACAACCATGATGGTGGGTGGGATGGAGAGCAGGCTGGGATTTCTCTTTACCCTCCTGAAGGCTGTGGGGCTGAGGGTTCAGCAGGCTAGTGTAAAAAACCTTGGTGTGATCCAGCAAGCCGAGCCTGCCGCCTGCAGCCTCCTGGTCTCAGTGCTGCGGGAGGTCTGGGACCCAAGCGCCAGGTCCCAGGCCTACCAGCCCGTGTGCTCCTGGCGCGGGCTGGAGCCCTGCAGCAGAGGTGCGGTGGGATGCCTGTCAGCTGTGCTCTTGCTGCGCTGGGGCAGGGTGCTGTAAGACACACTGGTGGGGCTGTAGTTTTGTGGGGATAAAAACTCTTGCAGAGGATGAAGTCTTTGCAGGGGAGAAAATTCAGAAAGTGGGGCTCCCCCCCCCCGCTTTTGCACATTTTTAACCATTTATACTCCTTCCACAGAAGTTATTGAACCTCTGGTTTAATAAAGGAAATGAGCTACCATTAAATAACTTCCTGAAGGGTCTGAAAGCAGGCACTACTTGCTGGTCTGTGCCTAACATGCGACTTCTAGACCTCACTGTACGTCCTGTAGCTGCGTCACTCCGTGTGCTGCGCGGGGACTAGGGTGGGAGAGTCAGCGCTGGCCACCATGCCCAATGGCCACAGCTTCCCAAACTGAAGAATAATCAGACTGGGAAGTAGGGGAAGGAGCAGTGACGGTAGAAAGATAGCTAGTTGTCACAGGTAATCTTCGGTATCCGTGTCCAGTGGTTAGTCCTAGAATTGCAAGCCTTGTTATATTGCACACGTCCTCCTTCCACTCCTGTTTTCTCAAAGCAGCCATCGCCACCCCCTGCCCCACCAGTGATGAGCATCAGAGGCAGTTGCACCAAAGTGACTCTCAGCCCAGTTCTGCGTCTCCCTCTCCCACCCGAACCCAAGGCAACCCGGACAGTTGTTGGCCATCGCAAGTCTTGTAACCGCTTGGGTTTCTTTCCTCGTGTACCATAGCTTCCTCTGCATGCGCTCCAGCAGGGCAGTACAGGAGGTTCTGACCATGTCCCAAGAAGCTTCTTTGCCCCCTGGCAGCACCTTGCAGACATGCACCTTACTGGGAATGTACTGGGTCAATGCTGGTGACGTCTGGTGCTGCTGATCTTGCATAGGTGGCAGCTGATGGGGATCCACCAGGGGAAGCTGGCAGAAAGTGGCTACTGTCCCTTTTCTTTTCTTTTTTTGAGGGAGAGGGGGATTTTTTTGGCATTATGATTATTGTCCACCTTCCAGTGGCCAAGTTCTGGGCTGCATTAATAATTGGGTTTCATTGGCAGTCGGGGCAGGTATGGAGCTTCGCACCAATCCTAATAGCAAATGTGGCTGTATCCAGAGCCCGGATGCAGGCTGGGGGGTCTCCCGTGCTGTCAAAGTGCTTTCAGCAGGCTCCAGATGGACATTTCTGGCAGACAGGGCAACAGCATTCCTCCAAGTCCGGATCAAATCTGCACCTCCATTTCGTGTCCTCAGCTTGGAAAAAGCTCAACCCAAGCAAATGCTTCCCAGGTCTCCCTTCCCCATGCGGTGCCTGGCACCGCAGGGGAGGGGGTGGTGGGAGGCATTTCAGGGTCACCAAAAGTGAGATCCTTTCTGGATGTATTTAATGGAAATGTCTTTCAGGAGGAGAGACCTCCCGACCTTTGCGTTAATCTCAAGAGCAGGAGATGAATTTCCGGCTGCCCTTGCATATAGTGAAACATAGCTGAAACAGCCAAATGCAAAGTAGAGTTAAATGTAGGGTTTGACCTGAATAACCTTTTAATTAGGAAGATAAATTTGTTGTAGCTTGACCTTAGTCCATGTTAGGAACCTGCTAATCATTTGACATGCAGAGTGTATTAATGCTGCACTTAACTTGGCCATTGGTTTTATTATCTGGTTTTGGGAGCTTTTTCACTCCTGAATCATTGATCTGCATCTTACGTGGGTTTTCTTTTCTTTCTTTTTTTCCTGTTCAGAACATGTAGCACACTGTTGTACTTCTGTTCCTGTCTGCGTAGAGTATTGCCTTAAACAGATCAGTTGTGTTGTGGTTTGTTTTGGGTTTCCTTTTTTCTACCATCAGTTTTATGCATTAATTTATTTTAAAATGTGGGGTTTTTTTCAGAAACACAAAACATGTATAATATTTTTTTTAACATTTCCATTGCAGTATTTATCATTGTTACTGGTTGTGTGTAGTGTAACAGAATTAATGATATTAAAAAGCATACATATGAAAACCAGCCTGCCAGCCTTTCTCATTGGGGCAAGCCGGGGCGAGGGGGTATGAACTGCACCATCTCCTCTGGGCCCCCAGCAGTCATGGGTACTGAAATCAGGGGGTGCCAGCCTCCATGCCATGGCCAATACCAGCCTGCTCAGGCCCAGTAGAAGCGTCTGGTGTTGAGCTGTGCCATATGGCACAGGTAAACCTGCTGGGGCTGGCCAGCCCCCAGTCAGCATTTGGGAAACGCTTCTTCCCAAGGCTGCGGGAAGGCACGCAGGCTGGACCCAGCCCCTGCATCTGGGCTGCGACAGAAGCAGAAAGTGCTGCATCTGTATGACACCGGTGGGTGAAATAATCTTTTCTCCAGCATTGCAGATGTTTCTGCCCCTCAAAGCTGTGGCACCAGAGCCAAGCGCTGATTTTAAAGTCCAACGCCAGGAAACACCAGGGACCACCGGGGACAGGGGACAGCCATGGTGGGGGCAGTGGCTCATGCTGGCAGCCAGTTTGGTGAAGGATTAGTGCCTGTTGAACTGAGAGGCTTGGACTCCACCTCTGTGCAGAGCCATGCTCCCCAGATCTGTGCCCTGGGGTGCTCCAAGGCCATGGAACTGGGGGGGAGCAGGAGTAGGTACCCCCATGTCCACCTTTCCCTCCCTAGCTCCCAGGAGGGGACAGGGCTGATGGAGACCCTAAGCCTGGCTCAACAGAGCCCATCAGGGTGTGAGAATCAATGGCAGCTTGTCTTCTCCACTTCAGCTCTTAACGGTGCATTAACCACATTTGCCTGGAGGCATTCAGGTACCCCAGGCTGAACAGCCCACATCAAACAGAGCAGGGCTCTGCCACCCTTCGGGGCGCGGGTTGGCATCCACCCTGCCAAGATGGACATGGGTCTTCACCGGCTGTCTCCAAAAATGTGGCAGCAGAGAGGCTGAAATGAGGAGCAGAGGCAGGACTCTGAGCTGGCACTGCTGACAAGCCAGGGTTTCTGCTGGGGCAGGGATTTCTGCTCAGCTCGCCAGCTCAGGGAAAAGCAAACCGAGTTTGTGCAAATCCCTCCCTGGCCTAACACAGCTGCCCCTCTGCACTGAGATGGGTGAGGATTGCTCGCTCAGGACATCGCTCAGGACATCACTCAGGACAGAAGAGCAGACAAGCCACACAGAATCACCTAAAACCAGCTTTTTAATTAAAAAGGGGAGCAGCTGGTAATTCCCCTGGCTACCCGGGGAGGCTGGGACAGTGGTGCCTGGTGCTGTGTGTACACAGCTGGGTTGCTGCAGGATTTCCAAGGAAATATGGGAGAGTGAGATTGGAAAAGCCACAATCAGTGTTCCTGCACCTCCCAAAATAAAATTACCTTGACTAAGACCAGCTGAAACTGTTTCCTACCATTGTTAAGGTAATGGCCTGCTGGAGGGGAGGAAGCCCAGAGCCAGGACAAAGCCAGGAGGGTGCAGCCCATGGAGGGATGCAGGCAGCAATAGCTGTGCCCTAGGCTAGAACCAGAGCGTAGCTATGGGACTAACAGAAAGCTACCAAATCTCCCTGCTCCACACTGTGACATCACCAATGACATAAGCACCAGCCCTGTTCCCTTTCCTGCATGAGTTGCAAGACCTCAGCCCCACGCAGTGCTGCTCATCTAGTCGGGCGTCCCCAGGACCTTCTGGGAGTCCAAGCCCTCCTGTCTGGGGAGGCTGCTGCACCATGTTCCTCTTCTCCAAAAAACACAAAACCCCGATCAGCACTTACACCGACTCCTACCGCCCGCCATGCTCTGTCAAAAAGACCATCCACGAGCAGGCTCCACAGCAGCTCTGGAAAGAAAACAAGTTTGTGACACAGGTAAATGCTGTGGAAGGAGGAAACCTCAGGGTTTCTACACTTACCCAGCTGCAGATGCTTGGTGCCGGGCAGAGGGATGTCATGGGGACTCGGGGGGTGCCTTGCTGTGTGTGTGTAATGGGGGGGTGGTTGTGCTCTCTGGTTAGGAAAGCGTTTGACAACCCACTGCCTGTGTTCATTGCCACCTTCTCCCCTGGAGCTGTACCCTACAGTGGCTTCAAGCTCCAGTGGTCACCAGCAGAAGCTCTCACACATCAGCCCTGTCCATCAGTAGGTTTCAGAGCATGCAGGGGGCAGGATCTGCTGAGGAAGAAGAAACTGAGGCAGTGGCAGGGCTCAGCCAGGGCTGCCGATGGTGACATGGTGGTGGAGGGGCAGATCGGGCGGCTTCAAGAGCTGCTCCAACACAATCACCAAACTCAGC
This sequence comes from Gorsachius magnificus, assembly GCA_034008185.1. Lineage (NCBI taxonomy): Eukaryota > Metazoa > Chordata > Aves > Pelecaniformes > Ardeidae > Gorsachius > Gorsachius magnificus. The sequence goes on along the minus strand of CM067109.1, from coordinate 10,508,380 downwards.
TCCGTTCCAACTGGGGCACCTTCCATGCCAGGGGGACTGTGCGAAGGGCCGGGGGGAGACCTGAGCACTGAAAAAAACCCTCCCAGCCCTGGTCCTGGAGGAGGAGGGATCCCTAAGCTGTGGCCTCACTGCGGGGGGGGTAGGGGTGGGACATGCAGCTTTCCCCACACAAGCTAAGAAGTGCGCAGGCTCCAATGCAAAGCACACTGCAAACTGGCTCACCTCTTGCAGCCTCATTAACATGTGCATTGTACTAAGGGAGCCAGCAGAGGGCATGGAGAGGGATGTCACCACTGTGCAGGGACAGAAATGGCTCCTGCAACCAGGCCACCGGTCTGCTCCGCAAGACCCCTGCCCTCCTGAGCTTTACCAGCTGTAGGACATTGCTTTTGTCCTGTAACTCCCTTCCCAACCTCTGCTGACCCCATACCCAGCAGACCCAGTGCATCCACCCCGTCTCCCACTCTGCAAAGTGACAGATGCCTGTGGACACCTGGGGTGCTGGGGGAAAAGACCCAGTGTCACCCAGCCATCCTCCATCCCGCAGTTTTGGGCTAGCGGGAAGCTTGGGCAGGGGGATCACGGTGCTGCTATGACCCCCGCCGTGAAGGGAGGCTTAGTGCTCAGATCTCCAGCTGCGTCTCCAGCGTTAGACCCTGCCCGGTAATCGGCTTCACCGTATGCCCCAGTGGCTGCGAAGGCAGACACTGCCACATGGCCTGGGTGTCTCTCCCCACTCTCTCTAGGGATTAACAATGCCCCCGGTGCAAAATCCATCAAGCCAAGGTCAGCCCGAGCAGCTGATTAATGTGGCAACGCAGGAGTACTACAGGAGCAGCATCGACCGTGTTACCTCCTGGCCCGAGAAGTACTGTCTGGCCAGGCCCGAAGGTACCGCCGAGGTCCCAACTGTCCCCCTGTGTTACACGGGGCATATCCCCATGGGGTCAGGAGGCTGAGGGTGCCGGCAGTGGCTCTGTTCATCCCCCCTTTTGCATCCTGCATCCTCTGCATGGTGGCGAAGAGACCCTCCCTTGGCATCTCTGCTTGTGGCTTTGCCGCTGCTGCCCGTCCCCAGCCCTGCACTGAGACTGTCCCTGTCCCAGGGATATCCACAGGTCCCCAGGGTTCTCTTCCCCAGTGGCCCTAAATACCCCTTGGTGGTAGGTGCTGCCTAGGGGACACCCTCCTGGTACCCCACAGTCCCAGGGACCCAGGCTGCATGGGCAGGAATGAGTGACCAACAAGCTGGAAGTGGGGGATGTCACTGCCATCACAGACCCTTAACAAGGACCCTGGGAGCAGCATCTCTGACAGCCCCCCTGGCCCTGTGGCATTGCGTTTCAGGGAGAGGGGGAACAGTCAGGACTCTCTGGCCATCTCCCCCACATCCCCAGCACCACAGGACACCCCTGCCTGTCCCTTTCACATTGCAGAGAAGTACAGCCCAGTTTTTGTCAATGACGTCAATTACATCACCTGGAGAACAGGTCCCTACAACAGTGTAGCCTGGAATAAGCATTCCTCTTACCTCCCCCCCCTGCCCAAGGTAGATCCCAGCCCCCTTGACCCCCCCCAAACTGGAGCTGCCTGAGGTGCCACTAGCACCTCGGGCTCTGCAGCAAAAGGGTGGCAATCCTGCAAGGGCTGCCGTCACTCCTTGCAGGACGCAAGGATGGACACCATCCTGCACAGGATACCCGTGACATACCCTGTGAAACCTACCTGCCTCAATCAGTTTGGTAACTACCCTTGCCCTGTCCCTGTGCTCCAGCTGTATCTGTGCCCATGCCATGCTGGCGTACATCTGGGTGACAGGCTGGCTGCTCCTCCTCGCCCTTACCCTCGCCATCCCTCCGCTTGCAGAGAGGGAGTTGGTTGCTGACAGGCTGCCTGTGTACACCATGACAGGGAGGGGACCCTTCCAGCTCTACTACAGCCCCTGCTCTGGGCGCCACTACTGCCTGCGAGAGATGGACTACTACGTTGATGGGGCCCGTGCCATCAGAAGTCATCTCCACACACTAGGAGAGAGGGCTGTAAGGTTGGGATAGTTTCGGTTGGGATGGGATGGGTTGAGATGGGATGGCATGGCTTGGGGGTGGTGGTTGGGGGAGGTGGCATGGCTGGGGTGGGATGGGGGGATGGGGCTGGGATGGGATGGCATGGCTGCTGGGGATGGCATGGCTGGGATGAATGGGATGGGATGGGTGGGATGGGATGGGATGGGATGGGATGGGATGGTTGCCTTGGATTGGGCTGGGATGCACATGACCTCCCTTGATCTTGGGGCCACTGCTCACCCTACCTGTCTCTTGCAGGAGTATCCCATGCTGCAATTACAGCCCTGGAGCAATGTTCTGTACATCTACACACCAACTCCAGCCATCCTCCCTGTACAGGAACCCTAGGTGCAGACAGGTTCAGTGGGGGGAGCTCTCCAAGCCAGTTGCCCTCAGGGAAAAGCCTATTATTTTTTCCTAATGCCAGCCAGCCACTAGCTCTTTTCATTAGGGTTTCACACAAGATTTCTCAGAGGGTTATTCTGGGGATGATGGTGCAGGCTGCAGACCCCAAGGTGTAGTGTGTCCCACCACGGTGCCCATGTAGGCAGTGATGCAGCCACTGCACCTCCATCTAAGTGGATGTGACCAGGGAGGGCAGGACACTGTTGATGTGCTGGGCTGCGGAGCGTGTTGTTGCTACCCATGGAGAAGCCATGGTTACCAAATTTACTCCCAGGACAGGTGTTTCTATGCTTTGTCTCAACCAGAGGTTGTTCGGACTGTATGGCACCTGAAATCTTGCTGGCACCCCCAAGCCCAGCTGCATGTAGCTTAGCATCTCCCAGATTTTGGGGCCACATCAGTGTTTCTTGTGCTGGTCTTGTATTTTCGGTTGTCATTATTTGCTCTTCTGATCCACGAACCTATTCCCTGGTCACGCTGCTTGTTATGCCATAACCAGCCCTGCCCTTCACCCACTGCAGATCTGGCAGCTCCTTTTAATCCCCACGTTTACTTTTAGGATGTCTCCATTGCTGAGGCAGCTTTTTTCAGCCTTGGGGAAGCAGCGAGGGGAGAGGGGAGGCTGTTCAACCAGCTTAGTCATCACTCTGCTACTGCGTCACCCCCCCTGTAGGCCAAAATTAGGTGTCAGGCTTTGCAGAAAATGGGTGATCGGCTTTAAATTCCTGAGCCCAGAAACTAAAACCAAACAACGATGAGAACAAACAGGGAGCACTGGGTTCCCCATAGATGTCCCTGTGCCAGAGCCTCATTGAGATTTTTCTTGAGGTCTTCTCCATGGAGGAACAGGCAGATTTTCCTAGACTGGCATGGCTCTGGTTTTAGGAAAGTTTTAGGAAAGGTTTGTTTAGAAGGTTTTAGGAAAATGACTGCGAGAGAGAGTGGGTGTGTGCAGGGTGGGAGACCCACTGGAAGCAGCTTGCTGAGATGGCAATGCCAGGGAGCTTCAGCTCTTCTGCCTGGGCTTTGCTTTGGCCTCAGCACCCAAAGTGGATGGGGGCAGCTGCATGTCCACTGCTCGCCCCTAAGCAATGCTGCCAGCCAGAAGCAGGTTTTCTCTTCTTCTTCCTCACCAGAGTTTCATCCTCCTATGGCTGATAACTTTATCTGCTCTCCTAGGTGGGACACGAGCCACTTCAAGAGGATAGGAGGAGTCCAAAGAGGCAGCTACACTATCCACCCCGAGTTTGTCTCAGAGGCTTACTCTGCCCCATGCTGCTGGTGAAGAGCAAAGACAGACATTCATTAAAACTGGCTTTGGGCAACTGTTCCCCTCAGACCCTTTCCTACAGGTTGGGGAAGCTCCCGGGGACGGGGGGAAAATTCAGCAACCGTGGGCTTGGGTGGGCACGTTAACAGCCCTCAGGGGCTGGTACCCTGCCACCAACCGCAAGCTGGAGTCCAAGAAAGCACGCAAGGAAAAGCCCTCCAAGCACAGTAACACAGCCAGAAATAGCAGCAGTCGTTGATATCCCTGTTTGTCGGCTTCGTGCTGGGCTGCTTAGGGCGTGCTTGCTTTTGCCAAGTTACCCAGGAAAAGCCGCCATCCATCTGGGATACCCAGCACCGACCCCGGCTAAATAAGGAGAGGGATTTGAAAGCAACGCGTAATTAATGAAGGCGTGAAGTGCCCTTCCCCGACTGTGGTGTGGAACACCCCCCGCGGCCTTCCACGGGTGCTGCAGATCGCGAACCCGGGGGGCTGCGCTCCCCACGGGAGGGGTGCTCCAGCACAGAGCCGGCTGGGGCTCCACGCTCCTGTGGAGCCGTGCCCACACCAGGCAGCACCCCGGCCCCGCCTGGGGCAGGGCAAGACCCCCCCCACCCGGCCCCCCGCCAAGCCCCACCCCCACCCCCAAGCTGCCCCCGGGCATCCCCAGCGACTCCCACCCCCGCCGGGGCCGGTGGTGCTGCCGCCGCCGGGGGAGCGGCGGGGGCGGGCGGGGGCCGAACTACATCTCCCGGGGGGAGCGGCGCGGCGGGGCGGGCCGGGCCGGGGGGCCGGGCCGGGGCGGGGCGGCGGGGAGCTCTCGGCCCCGGAACCGCTGCGGGCGGGCGGCTGCGCCCTCCCCGGTGCCCCCCGCCCCGTCCCGCTCCCCCGGCGCAGAGCCCGGCCATGGCCCGGCGCCGCCGGTAAGTTTGGCGGCTCCTGGGGCTGCCCGCCGGGACACGTTTGGGGTGCGCATCCCCGGCCGGGGCAGGGGGGATTGGCGGGATGCGGGGCTGGAGGCAGGCAAGGGGGTGCCCCGTCCCGCCGACCCCAGGCTGCAGCCGGCAGCAGGGGCAGGGTCGGAAAGGGGAGCGGGGGAGGGCAGTGCCAAACTGCACCCGACCGCGGGGTGCGAGACTTTTGCACTCCGGCGCGTCGGGGACGCCCGGTTTTTTCTTGTGATAGGTAGGGGTCTTGCCACCTGGAGATGATTAACGGAGCCCGGAGACGCGCCCCCGGCTCCGCTTGCAAGGTGCAGCTTCGACTTTTGCTGCTGGACAGATGTTTGGCAGCGAAAACTTCAGCAGATAGGTTCACGTCGCGCATTGTGCAATGTGCTGGGTTGGGTTTGGAGTGGTTTCTGGGACAGCCCCTCCACCAGCAAGTGCCAGTGGTGGTGACGAGTGGCAAAGCTGTTTCAGAAAGCACAAGTCCTTCTTTCTCTTTTCCCTCTCCCTCTTGGGACACTCCTGGTGCCCAAAGGGCAAGTGCCCGGCACAGCAGACACCTGCAGCCCAGTGGCGGATGGGGGTCAGAGGGAGAGGTCATTGCATCTGCGTGGCTGGATCCGCGCATGGGAGAGCTGCCAGAGAGCATTTTAAGGGACTGATGATTGCATTTGGCCCAAGGTTGTCTGGCATCACTGTCTGTTGGATACAGATGGAGATTTGGGGTCCTGAGTTGCCAGCCTGGCTCCACGAGCCATCCACTGCTCTCTGGAGCTGCCAGCACCTGGAGTTTCATGGTGACTCAGTATCTGGGAAATTTCAAGGGCTGTGCCAGAGGGGTATGCTTAGGTTTCCATTTCTTCCCGGTATCGGTTGTAGCGCTTGGGTGTTGGGGTGGGCTAGGATTTCAGCCTGCCTCAGCATCTGAAACTCTGAGCGCTCCTGAAGCACTGAGTCAGCTCTTTCAAGAAAGGATCTTGGGGAGGGGAGGAGCAAACAGGGCACTGGGCCCCACCGTGGGTTGGTTTGTCTTGGAGGATGGAGATGAGCAGGAGTGAGATTAACACCCGTGGGAGCACTGGGGAGAGAGGCCGTTGGAATGATAGGGTGGTAGATGAAGCACATCTTGTACTGGCAGGAATTGGGCTGGGGGACCAAAAGACAGCGGCAAAGACACCAAAATCTTTATGGCTGTGTGTCTTATACGGCACATGTGGCAAATGAAATAAGCTAAGAGCAGACTGATGCCTCGCACCAGGGTCTCATATGCCTGCCTGCTGGACCAGCCCCACTGGGCCACATCCTGCCCAGTGCTGGCTCCTTCAGAAGTTATTGAAGTTACCGCTCTCATTTCTTTTTTGGGCAGAGATTTGTATCATCCCGGCATGCTGGTGCGTGGAACTCCTTGTATTTGGTGTTTTGCTTTCACTGCCGTTGGGCACAAGCTGGGTGGTTTTGGTGGATGCCTCTCCAAGAGCTGCTGGCCCTGCAGGTGCTGAGGAGCTGGCTGCTGGGCTCTGGATTACCCCATGGATCGCAGCATCAGGGCCAGGTTGCCTCCTGCTCCCTCAGGGGCTGTAGGATGTCTCCAAGGTGGAGACAGAGATGTCCTCTAAGGGAGAGCGCCAGAGCTTTCTCTCCCACATGGGGAGTCCCAAATGGACTTTGAGTGGACCAGGAGAGCTCGCTTTGTTTTAAAGTCTCCACAACTCTTTGCAGCTCAGACAAATTCAGGCACTGTCATGTGCCTCCAGGCAGAGGAAAGCGAGAGCCCTCAGTCATGGTTTAGTCATGAGCCAGCAGCACCGCAAGTGTTGTGCAGGGTTAAAGTGAAAACCCAGCTTATTAAAACTTCATCTTGCTAATTAGCACAGGGTGAAGAACAAAGAAAGATGATGTTGTAAAGGGGGAATTGTCAGGGGTGTTAAATATTAAGCCATCTGCTGCCAGAATTGACTCCCAGTGGCTTTTTTGTACTCACGGCCAGACACTGGATGCGGTGTCTAAATGGGTTTGGAGCATCGCTTGGCACTGGCAGCTTTAAGGGACATAACTGGGCTGTAAAGCGACGATTCCTACAATACAGGTGAAACTATGTAAGGCTGGACAGAGCTAATGCTGCAGCTTCAAGTCTCCTGTCTGCTCTTGCAGACAGAGTGAGGTGCTGGCAGCGTCTCTGCACTGTGCAGGTGAGCTCTGTATTCACATGGCCCCCTTGGATTTGGGGTTTCTCCTCTGGGTGCACAGTGCTGTTTAATCCTGGCTTACAAATCAGCTGGCAGCAGCGGGACTGCTTGTTTCTTGTCATTTAAGGCAGCCTCATTACTCTGCTGAATCATGACTCTGCTTAAAATGACAAGACTTGGGGAACCAAAAAAAGATCCAAAGCCCGTCTTTATTTTGCTTTCTGATTACGGAGAGTCTGCGAGTGCAGGAGGGGATGAGCCTCTGCCTGGCAGGGAGGCGAGACGCCAGCCCGAATCCCGCGACTCCGGGAGCCGAGGCTCGGCCGCCGCGATGCCTGCGACAGCCGCCTCTTGGCCGGGTGCCACCGCCTCAGCACGCCCCGGCAGAGGGTTGGCCGCTCACGCATCCATCACGGCGCTGGAGAAAACACGCCAGTGACGCGCTGGGTCCCCTCCTCCTGCCCACGGACACATGCTGCCCGGGGCACAGCCAGCTCGTCGCCCTGAAACACCCTTGTGCGATGGAGAGGACAAAACGGCCAGGGACATGGAGACCTAGCAGCACTTACATTTTATGTGCTTAAAAAGCTATCTGTGGCGGAGCCAAGCGGCAGGCAGGGATCCCCAGGAGGCGATGGACGGGTAAGTACTGGCACCGTGCCCCCGGCGGGATGAGCTGCCTCCTGGCTGGGGCTGTCCGTGTCCGACAGCCGGGTGCTGCGGGGAATTCACTGCTGTGTCTTGCCAGGGAGGCAGCAGCCCCAACAGCAAGCGGCTGTCACTTTGCAGGCAGCGCAGAGCCCCCCCGACCGCAGCCTTGCTCTGAGCCCCTTGGTCAGGGCAGCGCCTCTGTCCCTGCTGTGACCGCAGCGAAGGCCGGGGTCCCCTGGGAAGGATTGTGCTGTGTGTCCCCCGGCTGCCTCTGTCCTGCTAAGGCAGAGCCACTGCCCTGGCTTCAGAGGGCAGGGGTCTGTGCTACCCACATTCACCCCGGGGTGGCTTATGTGCCGCAGGGATAAACCCTGTTCCCTGGGGTGATCCGGTGTCATATCCCCGGCAGGATCCCTGTGGGTGGCTGTGCAGGGCTAGGGAAGTGCCTCTGATCCACAGCGGGGCCAGTGAGCAGCCCCGTGCCCTGTGCCAGCGCTGCCACTGAGTGCCCCCCGCCCCGTCCCACTCTGCTCCCATCAGCACTAAGTGGCTGGATTGGTGATTTCAACCTTTATGGCTCCAAAAAGCCCTCTGGAGAGCTCCAGTGCTGCTGCAAACCTCTCCAAGGGGAATTAAACCCCCAGGAGAGGTTTGCTTGTCCCCCATCTCACGTTTGCAAAGTCCCTTTGGCAGGGCTGGTCCCCCACAGGGGGTTGTGGAGCAAAGCCAGGATCATGCATGTAGAGCCTTTTTTCCCCCCTGCAGCAAAGAAGTAATTTCCCTCTTAATTTGCCATCCTAATTCTCTGCTCTTTTACCGGGTTGAAAAAACCTCCGGGTGAAATCTGCGGTGTTTCCTTAGCGCGACTCCTGCCAAGTTATTTGGGGAGGAGGCAGCAGCACCTTGCACCAGAGGGGAGGGTTTCCCAGCATCCCAGCATGGGAAATGGGTGCATGTTGCTGGCACAAGCTTGGCCCCTGGCGTCATTCAGACCAGACCCCACCGGGGCAATAGACACCAGTTAAATGTTATTGACCCTCTTTAAACGAATGCCCTAATTGCAAAGTTGCTGGGGTTAGTGGTGCTGTGGGTCTCGCAGCCCGTGGTTAGCAGCAGTGTTGGTAAAAATAGAAGCGGTCAAAAAATGGATTTTTATTTTTACTCTGTAAAGTGTGTCCTGCTCAGATGTTTTGCTTTCATCTTGAGTTGAGTCAAGACGACTCGCTGCTTCCACAGAACGGGAAGAAAAAGCTTTGTTTTGAGTCAGCTGGGAAGCTCCAGCGCAGCAAGCTGCAAGCATGCTGTTTGGCTTTGACACCCTCCCATCCTATTTTCTTTTTTTTTTTTGAGGAGTTTAAAGGTCACCACAATGTCATCTTGGAGAAAAATAACAGGTTTGCATTCCAAAAAAAATGTCGAAACAGGCTTTGCATGAGCAGGCAACTCTGCAGGCTGTGGCTCGTGAGTGCGAGGTGGCAGGCGTTGTCTCCCGGGAGCTTTGGAGAGACTTACCTCTCATCTGGGATGGAGCCAAATCACTGGCTGGAGAACATACATTTTGTTAATGAGGCAAAAAAAAGAGAGGGGCCGGATGGGCACAGGGTGAGATCCTGTTTTCGGAGACCGCCCTGACCCATCGGTGTGCTGGGCAATGCCTGCAAACGCCCTTCTCAGCATCTTTGTTGGAGTAGTACCCAAGCAGGTGATGTCCATCAGCCCGGGGCAGCCACAAGGGTTTGATCATGACCCGACCAGAGCAGGATTAAATCCACCAGCTTTGTACATCCCTCCAAAGCATATCAGTGTCCAAGGGCCACAAAAGGCTGCAAAACCTTTCTTAAAACCCACATTATTTCTCTACTGACAGCAGCAGGGATGGCTCCTTCCTGTACATCATGAGCTCCAGCCCATGGGGGGTAAAGAAAGAAACAGCCTAAAAATAGAGCAGCTTCGAAGTAGTTCATAAATAATAAACTGGCCTCCTGAAAGGGAGATGAAAATCCAGAAACTCCCTAAAGCCCTGGGAGCTGCTGTCAGTTTTACATGGAGTGCGGAGGTGGCTGTCCCCACAGCAGCAGTATCGGCCATTTCTTGGGCTTAAAACCCCAAATGAAAGCTGGGAAAGAAAACACTGTTTGTTTCTTCTTCTTCTTCTTCTTCTTCTTTTTTTTTTTTTTTTCAGAAAAGCTGAAAACTTCAAAAGATTCTTTTCCCAAATAATTTGTGGGCCCTGCTCAGGGGGCAGCTGCATTTTATTTTCTCCCCCCTTGAGCTTTGCAGCCCCCAGATAAGGCATGCATGAGGCACAGGCGTGCCTCTGGTAGTGATAGGTATTTACATCTCCCTCACTGGCATCCCAAAAATTCCCAGTGCCGAGAGGGAGGGAGCTTGTTTGGGCTCAGCATACCCGTCTGTCTTTCCAGAAGCATCCTGCCACTTGTGGCATTGCTCAGCTGTGCTGGTTTTGGCCAAGACCCTTCAGCATACCTCCTCCCCACCGCCATCCAGAGTACTGTCCTGCGCTGCTTCACCTGAAAGCCAAGGAGGGGTTGATAAGAGGGGATGAATGTTTATCCCAAGCATGGCAACTTCCCACCACTGTCTCCTCTCTGCCTTTATTCCCCTGTTTTTGCTGGTGGCTGAGGGCCCCATTCCTGGATCCAGCCCTGGGTGACACAACTGGGGTGGTCGGAGCCACCCCCGTCCTGTGCCGGGGCTCCCCATCAGCGAGTGAGGGCTCCGTGGGACTTGGCTGCAGGACAAGTCATTTAGCTAAACCTATTGCCCATTCAGGCTAATCGCTTCCTAATGCCACTGTAATCCCATTTAGAGCAACTGGCAGCCTGGAAAGTTATCGGCTCCCAGAGGAAGGTTAAAATGACCCGGCAGGCAATGAAAAAGTTCCCCGAGCTGCAAGGTCTGGGCCCAGGCAGTGCTGCAAGGTGAATACAAACTGCTGCATGTTTTGTTGAGCCCGTGCCCACGTCCTGCTCTGGGTTTCCATCTAGGCATCCCCATAGTGGAGCAGTGGGGTTTAGGTGATGCTCAGGACCCCTTTCTGCTTAGTCCGTCCTTTTTTGGGAGAAAGATCTGTCCGAGGTGCAGAGGAAAATGTGCCCTGGCTTGCCACGCCTGCGGCAAGCGGAGAGTTTGTATGTCAGTTTGGATCTTTGTCTTCCTTTTTTTAAAAAAAGAAAACAAGCCCTTTAGAGGAAGTTGCTGCAACCAGCTTGCTTTGTGGCCCAGAAAGAGGTGGGTTTTTTTATTCTGGTTCGCCCAGAGCCAGCAGGCTTACAGCCCCGGGGCTTGGGGAGGAGGCGGCGTGCCTGTGTTTGCTGGCGCTGGGCAGGTACCAGCCGGCTGCTCTGTGGCTCTGCAGCTCCTCTCCTTCCCCTGCTCCTCCTGCGGCTTTTTTTTTCTCCCGTGTCCTTATTTACTTTTCCCCTCTGGATCCCCGGCGCTGTGCTTGGCCAAGCCCAGCCAGCCTGCGGCCAAGGAAAAGCTATTAGGCTCTTGGCACAGGCTGCTTCCCCGGGGCCGCGCAGGGGGGAGCGGGCTGGAGCTGAAACGCAGCCTGGGGCCGTGCTGATGGAGGAAAAACCCTTTGGAGGTCCTGCACCGCTTGCTCCCAACACAATTAGCCTTTCTTCCACCCGGAGCCGTGGCAAGGGTCTGCATGCGTGGCAGGAGCGAGCCGCTCTCCTCCCACCGGGGCTGCAGGCGTGGTGCCTGCCACAGCTGTGCTTTCTGCACAGCACACCCACTGCGTGCCCCCCGAAAGCAGCCACAAGCCACTGGTAGCCCAGCCCCATTTGGCCACCTGGGGGCTGTGGAGAAGCTGGGATTTACTCACCTTGGCTACAAAGCATCCCTCAGCTGGAGCAGCCACGACGCACAGGGGATTCGGAGGGGATTGTGGATGAGCTGAGTTAAATCTTCCAGGGAAGCAGTTTGATTAAAATTAGGAGTGGCTGCCTGGAATTCATTACATGGTGTCTTTTAGGGCTCTTAATTAGAGCTGACCCTTGAATATACTGTCAGTGGGCTGGTCCAGCTCCTGCTCAGCCTCCTCCTGCCACCTCCCAGTCTCTCCTCCTGCCTTGCTGAAAGTCTTACCCCTGCAAAAAAATTAATTACATCAGTGATTTGGCCCTCATTACCCTGGGGTTGTTCTTCACGTGGGGCTCAGCCTGTTCTCTGCACGTGTTCTCTGCCTGGGGTAATTGGAGATGGTACTCGGTGTTCAGCGCCTGGCACGTTGCAGCCCAGCAGCGATGGGGGGGGGCTGCTGAAATGGAGTCGGCGAAGGGATGACAAGCGGTCCCTTGATTCAGAGATTCTTCTGAGACTATTTATATCCTCTTCGTTTTTCAGAGACAGGTGCTCCAGGACTCGGTGGAGGTGGGAACTCTCCTAATAGTCCATTGTCTTTGGCCAAGAGCCCCAGACTTGCTGGAGAGAGATCTTCAATCCTGCTCCTCTGCAGAAAGCGCTAGAGAAAACAAAGCACCATGTACACCTTCTTGCCCGAAAACTTTACACCAGTGAAGCAGAAGCCCTCCAAGGAGCTGCGGCCCATGCTGGGAGCCATCTTGCTGGGCCTCATCCTGTTCATTGCTGCGGTGGTGGCCTGGTGCTACTACACGGTGTCCCTGCGGAAGGCAGAGCGGCTCAAGACGGAGCTGATGGACCTGCGGGCGGATGGCTTTGTCATCAGGAACCAGCATGGGGAGGTGGTCTTCCGGCTGGCTTTCCGCTCGGGCAGCCTTGACCTGGAGTCGTGCTCCAAGGAGGGTGAGATTTTGAGCTGCACGCGGTCGGGCGGGGGGCCGCTCAACTTCTTCATCCAGACAGTGAAGCCCAAGGACACGGTGATGTGCTACCGCGTGCGCTGGGAGGAGCTGGCGGACGGCCCGGCAGTGGAGCACACCATGTTCTGGGAGGACGCCCACTGGTATGGGGGCTCGGAGATGAGCACCCAGCACTGGCCCATCCGCCTGGCCGGCTACCAGGAACCCGTGCCCTACGTGACGAGCGACGTCTACTCCTTCCGCGACAGCTTTGGTGGCATCCTCGAGCGCTACTGGCTCTCCTCCAAGGCGGCGGCCATCAAGATCAATGACTCGGTGCCCTTCCACCTGGGCTTCAATGCCACCGAGCGCACCCTCTTCTTCCAGGCCCGCTACAAGGACTCGCCCTACAAGCCCCCGCCGGGGCAGCCGCCCTTCCCCGAGCTCAGCTACCGGGTCTGCGTGGGCTCCGACGTCACCTCCATCCACAAGTACATGGTACGCAGGTACTTCAACAAGCCCTCCAAGATCCCCGCCGAGAATGCCTTCCGATACCCCATCTGGTCCACCTGGGCCCTCTACAAGAACAATATCGACCAGGATAAACTCTTGCGATTTGCTGAAAAGATCAAGAAGTACCGTTTTAACTGCAGCCACATTGAAATTGATGACATGTACACACAAGCCTATGGGGACTTTGACTTTGACCCCGTCAAGTTCCCCAATGTGACAGAGATGTTTGCAAAACTGAGGGAAGATGGGTTTAAGGTCACCCTCTGGACTCACCCTTTTATAAACTACAATTCCTCCAATTTTGGGGTGGGAATTGAGCGCCAGTTGTTCATCAAGGAGCCTTCGGGGAGGCTGCCGGCCATGGTGGAGTGGTGGAATGGCATTGGGGCCATCCTGGACTTCACCAACCCTGCGGCCCGGGACTGGTTCCAGAGCCACCTGCGCCAGCTCCGCCACAAATACAGCATCTCGTCCTTCAAGTTCGACGCGGGTGAGACCAGCTACCTGCCCAAGCAGTTTAGCACCTTCCGCCCGCTCTCAGACCCCAGCATCTGGTCACGGCGCTACACGGAGATGGCCATCCCCTTCTATGAGCTGGCCGAGGTGCGGGTGGGCTACCAGTCACAGAACATCTCCTGCTTCTTCCGCATCATTGACCGCGACTCCGTCTGGGGCTACGAGCTTGGCCTCAAGTCCCTCATCCCCACAGTGCTCACCATCAGCATGCTGGGGTACCCATTCATATCTGCTGACATGATTGGGGGGAATTTTTTCCCCAACAAGACAGACGGGGCAGTGGAGATCCCCGACCGGGAGCTGTACGTGCGTTGGCTGGAGCTGTCGGCCTTCATGCCCTCCATGCAGTTCTCCATCCCGCCCTGGCTCTACGACAAGGAGGTGGTGGAGATTGCGCAGAAGTTCACAGAGCTCCATGAGTCGCTGGTGGCCCCACTGCTGCTGGAGCTGGCCGGGGAGGTCACTGACACGGGCGACCCCATCATCCGCCCCATCTGGTGGATCTCGCCCCGCGATGAGGCCACTCACAGGATTGACTCCCAGTTTCTCATCGGGGACACCCTCATGGTGGCCCCCGTCCTGGAGATGGGCAAGCAGGAGCGCGATGTCTACCTGCCAGCGGGCAAGTGGCGCAGCTACAAGGGGGAGTTGTTTGAGAAGACTCCGGTGCTGCTCACGGACTATCCCGTTGACCTGGACGAAGTCGCCTATTTCCTCTGGGTTTCCTAACAGACTCCTCCATCAGCTTTGGATAACCATGCCTTACTTAGGACTTTGTAACAAATAATAATCCTAATTGCACATTTTGTTTGAGACTGGGGTTGCGGAAGGGAATTTAATAGACTTCACTATCCTTGGCGTAATTTTTTTTTTTTTGAGAGGAGGTATCTTTGCTTTTTAATTCAAGGCAGGTGTGAGACTCCGGTTGGGTTACGTTAGCAGAATTTTCTCTGTATACATTAGGAAGGAGTTGCCAGTCTGTCTGCAGACATGTAGTAAACCCAATAGCTTTTCGGTTCCCAAGGTTTTCAAGAGGTGGAGGGGGTTTAGTGCCAGTGGGACTGTTCCTGGTCCTGTGGGACCACCTGGCACTGGGCATAGGGTGTGTGATGTGGGATGGTTGCTACAGCACAGCCTGCCTTAAGTTTTATAATATGGTAAATATATTTTAAAAGACTTTTTTAAGAGAGAAAACAAATTAGAGATACAGATATATATATATAGAGAGAGAGATATACATGCACACATGTGGGTTTTTTTCCCCATTTGGTCTACTGTGACACTGGACTAACAGTTGCCCCGTGCTCCTGCTTTCCCGGGTACCAGGCAGGCCAGGTTACTCGAGTGATGCCCAGGTATTTTAACTGTATGGGCTGCATGCTGCTTGCTGGGGTAGCTGCATCCCACCTTCTCGCCCATTTAACACCCACTGCAAGGCACTTGCCTGTGTATTTTGCCTGGGGTGTCAACATTGCCTTTCCTAGAGCAGCGATGTCCATACCAGCGTACCCCATTAGTCTTTTTAAAGCATTTATGGCCCTACTTTGTTACACGATTATCCTGCTGATATCATCCCTTTTAGTTTTTAAGGACAGATGAGCTTTCAGGTTTGTTGGTGGCAGAAGGACTGCCTGGAGCAAAGATGTTCTCAAAAAGTACGTGTGCGCTTCCCTGGGAACAGCCGGTTCCCGCAAGTGGCATGTGTCTTGGACTGACGGTGACGTTTGCTGCTAGCCGGCTTGCCGGTGGGTGGAAAACGCCGGCTTTTGCACCGATGGGTCTGTGCCAGCGGGTGTTCTTACTGCACCCGCGGAAATGTTCTTGTCTACCATGAAATTAAGCTAATACCCATCTCTGTCTCAGGTCGCAGTTGGAGGTGATGATTTTGTTGAGGGTTTTTCTGACGCAGCCCTCCTCTGTCCCCTGGAGAATTAGGGGCTGTCCTCAGGCAGTGTTTGTGGTGCTGGAGGTGGGGTTGCTGTCAGAAGCTTCTGGAGGGGACACAGGGTGACATGGTCCTGCACCCCAAGTCCCTGGCAGCCGTGATGGAGCTGCAGAAATGCCTCTTTCCCAGTTTTCCTATTTGTTTTTTTTACAGGAAGATGCATTTACAGAGAGCATGGGGCAACCTCCACTCTGACACAGAGCAAACAGGATTGAAGTCTGGCAGCATTCCTCCCCAGGGCAGGACGTTCCCGGCTGTGCCTTGGTTGGGAGCGCATTTCAGCCCCTGAATTTTTAATGAGCCTCTGCAGAATTGAACTGCGTTGGCTGGGAAGAGTTGGGGCACCATGCCCAGGCTACAGCCAGCCAAGGAGAGCTCAGCATCTGCAGGGTTTCTCATAGGATCATGTCTGGGCTGATTGTGGGCCCGGCACAAGTCTGCCACCTGGGCAGATGGTGCTGTGTTTTGGGTAGGGTTGGGTACCAGTGAGGTTCTTTCTCAAAGCTCATCTCCTGCCACTGGGCTTTGCAGGAGGCAAAAAAGGAGATGCACTAAACCTGGGGGTTGTGATGAGGTCCAGGAGTAGATATGTATGTGTTTGGGGCAAAATATGAAATGCTTTTATAGTTAGGAAGGAAGTGAGGAAGTCCAGTTTGATGGACTCCTTGGAGCATCCCTTGAGGTCTGAATCTGCCCTGCATAATTTGATGTTTCAGCCTCAAAATGAGATGCAGGGAAGCCCTGCAGGTCCCTGCCCAGCTGGGGCACAAGTGTGTCCCAAAGCCTGTTTCTTGTGGCTTTTAACTATGAAGGACCCAGGTTTATTCCCTGCCACCAGTGCAAACAGTGGTTATGTTACAAGTTACAGACACCTTCTGGCAAGGAGTTAATCCTGGAGCTCCAGCGTCAGCCGTTGGGGCAGTGGCAAGATTTGGTCCTTGGAGTGGAGGGTGGAGGTGAAGGTGAGGAGCTCCTGGAGATGAGTCTGACCACAGCCTGCAGGGGGGACAGGGTGTGGAGAGGGCTTCTCCAGCCCCAGAAATGCATAAAGGCCATGCTTTGAGGGGCTCCAGCTCTTCCCTTTCAACCTTTGCTTGTGAAATACTTGTCCTCCTTTGGCATAGGAGTCATTGGGTGGAGGAGATGTTGCTGCATGGCTCAGCTGCCAGCAGAGAAGTGGGATCCTTGGTGCAGGACTGCATGGGAAGGATCCCAGCATGGCCAGGGATGTTGTGTGTCTTCTCCTCCCCTCTCTCCACCGTGCCACTCACCACATCCCTCACTAGTAAGGGGTGAGGCTATGTGAAGAGAAACACAACATTCCTGTTAGTTTGCCTTTATTATTAAATTGATGGGAGGAGCTGAACGAGTGCCTTCAATCTCCTCACAGTGGTTTCAGGCACTGTTAGGAAGGTTGTGGACGAAATTCTCCATTAGACACACCGTCTTCCTTCCCCTCCCCTAAAGAGAGAGGCTTTTATTGTCAAAGTTTTAATTTTATTTAACTATGTGAATAAGTGGGTAAAATTATAGAGTACCCTTATTTTTCTAAATGCTGTAGTTAGAGTGTAAGTGGCCATGGCTAGGAGAAAGGTAAAGCCATTGGGAGGACATGAAGGGATGATGCTGAATAGCAGGTCTGTATGGGTAGCTCTCCGTGGGTCCATGGCACTAAGCCTTCCCTGCATGTTGGGGACGGGCTCAGCAGTGCTGCCTAAAGCTATCTGACAGGCTTCTAGGTGCCCTTTCCATCCAACTTTTGACCAAAACCACTATTTGTAACAGTATGCTGTAGTGTTGCTTGACTCGAGGACCTCTAGGACCTCGCAGACCACAAGCACTCAGTGCACAGACACCTTGGGAACTGCTACTAGGGAGATTTCTCTGATTTTCACCATGGGTCACTGGCCAAGCAGGGTTTAGTTTGAGGCAGCCGAGGAAAAGCCCCAAAAGAGGTGTGGGAGTTGGATTCAGCCTTTTCCACCCCAGCCCACAGCAGACCATGGCTGAGCAGCAGGTCAACGTGATGCCCATGTGATTGAATTTTAAAGCTTGCACTGTCACATATCAGGTTTTCTGGATGCTTGTGGTTGCACATGCCATCCTCTGTTGGACTGTAATGCTGGTGGGTTTGTTTTTAACCACTTTTCTAATTCTTAATTGTTATGAAGACAGGAATGTAACATGAATCGCCTTGATTGATATAAAATTTTGGAAAACAAAAGGAAGTTTAACTATGTCCATCTGTACCAAGTACGTGGGGCTGGTGGTTTGGGCAGATTTGGGGCTTTTTTCACCCTAGACATCACTGAAATCAGAGTTGAGATTGTTGGTTTATTTAAAGCTTGCAGCCTACAGCTTTCATGTAGGTTTTAAAGGGAGGAGCTAGCAGCCACCCCACTCTTGTGTTTGCAGTGGTGGCAGGAGTCGGGGATGTGGACATGACCCACTGGATCATAGATTGCCCTCCCTTGGGTCCCAACAGCAAAGGGAATAACTGCCTTAGGGCTGGCCTGGAGAAGACCTTGTCCAGGTGAACCCTGGTGCTGTGTCTACCCTCAAGGGTGTGGACCAGACCATTGCACCCCTATTTCTGCTGGCATCCACCCAAAAAGGGCCCATCGAGACTGACTTTGGGGGGTGTGCTGGTCCATGCTGCTCTCAAAGGACACATGCTTCGGGACTCTGCAGGCGCTGAAGAAGAGGAGCCTGCACTTGGCTTCCCTTGGGCACTCCAGAAGGTCCATCTGGGCCTGGCTGTCCCCAGTGATCCCTGGGTCCCCCTTTCCAGATGGTGCTGATGGCCTGGACAGGGACGGAGTGGATGTTTGTGGCTATGGGAGTGCCAGAAATGGAAGGTCTGAAACTCATTTAGGAGCCTGCCTTGCCCCATGCCCACCCCCTTTGCCCCCTACAATGTCTTTCCTGTCCTTTCCATTGTTACTGTACAAACCTCATTAGCACTGACCAACACACAGGTCTTGGCTTGAGGAATGAGACGAACTTCAATTTTCTCCTTTTGCAATAAAAGACATTTTCCCAATGCTTTTCCTTTGCCTTCTCCCTTGGGTGTGAGTGGCATCCATACACTTGGCTGATGCCCACATTGGGTGTTGAAGCGGACACGAGCTGGAGACCTGGGAACAGGTTGGCACTTGCAACCTTGAAGCAAATCCTCAAAAAGGCAGGAATCCTCCCTGGAATCAGTGGATTTGGGTTTGGGTTTGGTTTGCATCTTCCTAAAAGCTGGTGCTATGTGCAGGGAGGGTGTGTGAGGTTCACGGGGGACAGGAGGACAGGGAATGGATTTGCTCTGGGCAGGGCCCCAGCTAAGTGGCAGTGCTTGAGTACACATCCACAGCTGTGTACGGCACAGGGAGGAGTGTTAATGGCAAAGTCCAAACCCCAGTGGGGCTACAGCAAAAGCTCAACTCGTTTCAAACTGGATTTCAAGGAGGTGCTTACAGGTGATAGAAGAGCAGCGGCAGCTGACCCATGAGATCCTGGCTGGGAGCCATCCCTGCCTAAAATCACAGCTTTTATTAAAAATAAGAAAAAGCCAACAGGCAGAGCCCAAGGCTGGGGAGGACCACGGTGAAAGGACAAGCTGACAGCAGCAGAGTCCCTTTAGACACATGGCCAGGCTGTCACCCTCAGGGAAAAACAACCTCCTCGATCACAGCTTGTCCCAAGCCAGGTGGGAGCCACTAGCCTGCAGATCCCTTGCACCGGGAGAGCCATAAATAACGTCTGAGCTGATGCAAATTCCCAGAGGCCAAGTAGAGAGAAGCAGGGATTTTAATTTATTTTATTATTAATTTTTGCCAGTAGCATTGGGTGGGTTTTAGCTCAGCAATCATCAAAGATTAAGGCAAATAAACCCCCGAAAAACAGGCAGCCTGGGGTAATCGATGGGCACCTCCAGCAAACAGCTCTTGTGCAGCACTAGGAGTGCAAAAAAAACAACCAGGGCGGAACCTTAGCAAGGCAAACAAGATGTTCCTCGGGCAACGTGCAGCCCCGGCGCGGCAGGAGGGTGCGGCAAGGTGGCTGCGGTGTCGCCTGCTTGCAGGATGCCACCGGCACTGGTCCCCCGTGGCTCCCTGCAGCTTGGCTGGCCAGCAGGGAAAGGCAATGGGGGAAAGACTGGAAAGGGATGGGAATCTGGGGAATACATTTTTATATCCAAATGGGACTGGGCAGCTCATATCATCCCCAGAATTTGCAGAAAGTCTTGGTGATGCTTCCCCCCCGGCCCCCCCGCCCTGTGATGCAGGCAGGCGGCAGAGCCGTGCGTGTGCATACAAAGCGCACGGATTATAGGGGCAGAGGGGCGGTATGAGGGGGCTGGAGCCCGGCTCTCCCCCTTCTCCCCAGCACCCTGGGCATCAGCTTTTCAGAAAGCTTTTTCCTTGCTGCAACGACAGCCAGAGGAGTTTTGCTGGGGCCCTCTGGGACCCTCTGGTTGCCCCAGGCCCAGCTGGCAGGAACCCTTTAGGGCTTCAAAGCACCTATTGAGAGAGAAAGCATTCAGAAATGCTTTCTTGTCCTCGGGGAGATACGTTGGTGGAAGCCACTGTCCTGGAGAGATAGTGGAGAAAGCCCATGGTAAGGACCCAGAGATGGTCTGTTAACCCTGAACACCTCTACCAGACTGAGCATTACTTTCCCGTTCACATCTGCAGATTAAGGGGGGGTGTGGGGGGGTAACCCTCCCCACCACCACACCAGTGCTGGCATTACTGAGGCTCAAGCTGCTTTCAGGGTGTCGTGGTTTAACCCGGCTGGCAACTAAGCACCACGCAGCCGCTCGCTCACTCCCCCCCCTCCTCCCTCAGTGGGATGGGGGAGAGAATCGGGAAGGGGAAAAAAGGTTAGAGCCGAGGGCTGAGATAAAGACAGTTTAATAAGAGAAAATAATAATAATAGTAATAATGAGAATGATAACAAAATATACAGAATATACAAAACGAATGATGCACAATGTAATTGCTGACCACCCGCCGACCGATGCCCAGCCCGTCGCGAGCAGCGATCAGTACCCGAGCGACCAACCGACCCACCAACCCCCCCGAGCATGACGTTCTATGGTATGGAATAGTTCTTTGGTCAGTTTGGGTCCTAGCTGTGCTGTACTCCCAGCTTGTTATGCACCTGGCCGAGCAGGAGAAGCTCAAAAGTGCTTGAGCAGTCTGAGCACTACTTGGCAACAACTAAAAACATCAGTGTGTTATCAACATTCTTCTAGTACTAAATCCAAAGCACAGCACTATGCTAGCTACTATGAAGAAAATTAACTCTATCCCAGCCGAAACCAGGACAGTATCCACCCCTTATTCTATACCATTTACGTCATGCTTAGGTCCTACCCTTACAATACATTCCAATTAATCACCACCACTTTCCAATTTTTTGATATATACACAGATAGCATTCCCTTAGTCTATGGACCATTCTTCTAAAATGTCCATTGGGTTCATTTAGTCCATGGTTTTGAGTTCCATCTGTTGTAACAGTCTTTCAGGGCAGGAGAGATGGGGTCTGGTGTTGGGTTGTTGCATGCTGAAGTCAGTTCTGGTTCCATCCACTGCACTTGCTCAGTTTCTTCAAAATTCATTCTTCTTAATCTGGGCGATTGTTACTGCTATACCATTGATAGGATATACAGCAATAGTAAAAATGATGACATACTGTATTATACAGCAATTAACATTATACAATTCAGTTCATTGGCTATTTTCACCCAAAATCAAATCCCTTTGAGGTACACATCAGCCTTCCCCATCCTTCTGCATCACCCACCAAGTAGAGCCAGGTCCTTGAGCAAGAGCAATCCCACGGATGGGTTTGCCTTTACCTGAGGCAGGAGTAACCCAGACTGTCTTCCCCAGCATATTTTTTACATGCACTACAGGGACTTTATCCCCTTCTACAGTATGTAAGAGGCTTGATTGGGCAGGGCCAGCTCGGTTGGCAGATCCTCTAGTGTTGACTAACCAGGTGGCTTTTGCTAAATGTGTATCCCAATGTTTGAATGTTCCACCACCCATTGCTTTCAGTGTAGTCTTTAACGGTCCATTGTATCGTTCAATTTTCCCAGAGGCTGGTGCATGATAGGGGATGTGATAGACCCACTCAATGCCATGCTCTTTGGCCCATTTGTCTATGAGGCTGTTTCGGAAGTGAGTTCCGTTGTCTGACTCAATTCTTTCTGGGGTATCATGTCGCCACAGGACTTGTTTTTCAAGGCCTAGGATAGTGTTCCGGGCAGTGGCATGGGGCACGGGATATGTTTCCAACCATCCGGTAGTCACTTCCACCATGGTGAGCACATAGCGCTTGCCATGGCGGGTTTGTGGGAGTGTGATATAATCGATCTGCCAAGCCTCTCCATATTTGTATTTCAGCCACCGTCTTCCATACCAGAGAGGCTTTAACCGCTTGGCTTCTTTGATCGCAGCACATGTTTCACATTCATGGATAACCTGTGCAATAGCGTCCATAGTTAAGTCCACCCCTCGATCACGAGCCCATCTGTATGTTGCATCTCTTCCTTGATGGCCTGAGGTGTCATGGGCCCACCGAGCTAGAAACAATTCACCCTTATGTTGCCAGTCCAGATCTATCTGAGCCACTTCAATCTTAGCAGCCTGATCTGCCTGCTGGTTGTTTTGATGTTCTTCAGAGGCCCGACTCTTGGGTACATGAGCATCTACATGACGTACCTTTACAACCAGGTTCTCTACCCGGGCAGCAATATCTTGCCACAATGCGGCTGCCCAGATGGGTTTGCCTCTGCGCTGCCAGTTGTTCTGTTTCCATTGCTGCAACCACCCCCACAGGGCATTTGCCACCATCCATGAGTCAGTATAGAGATAGAGCACTGGCCATTTTTCTCTTTCAGCATCTAAAGCCAGCTGGATGGCTTTCACCTCTGCAAACTGACTTGATTCACCTTCTCCTTCAGCAGTCTCTGCAACTTGTCTTGTAGGACTCCATACAGCAGCCTTCCACCTCCGATGCTTTCCCACAAGACGACAGGACCCATCAGTGAACAGGGCATATTGCTTCTCATTTTCTGGCAGTTTATTATATAATGGGGCTTCTTCAGCACACACCACCTCTTCCTCTGGCGATATTCCAAAATCTTTGCCTTCTGGCCAGTCCATGATCACTTCCAAGATTCCTGGGCGACTGAGGTTTCCTATTCGAGCCCGTTGTGTAATCAGTGCGACCCACTTACTCCACGTAGCATCAGTTGCATGATGTGTAGAGGGGACCTTCCCTTTGAACATCCAGCCCAGCACCGGCAGTCGGGGTGCCAGGAGGAGCTGTGCTTCAGTACCAATCACTTCTGAAGCAGCTCGAACCCCTTCATATGCTGCCAATATCTCTTTTTCAGTTGGAGTATAGTTGGCTTCAGATCCTCTGTATCCCCGACTCCAAAAGCCTAGGGGTCGGCCTCGAGTCTCCCCTGGTGCTTTCTGCCAAAGGCTCCAGGTAGGGCCATTCTCCCCGGCTGCGGTGTAGAGCACATTCTTTACATCTTGCCCTGCCCGGACTGGTCCAAGGTCTACTGCATGCACTATCTCCCGTTTAATTTGTTCAAAGGCTTGTCGTTGTTCAGGGCCCCATTTGAAATCATCCTTCTTCCGGGTCACTTGGTAGAGAGGGCTTACAATCTGGCTATAATTTGGAATATGCATTCTCCAAAAACCCACAATGCCCAAGAAAGCTTGTGTTTCCTTTTTGCTAGTTGGTGGAGACATGGCTGTTATTTTGTTGATCACATCCATTGGAATCTGACGACGTCCATCTTGCCATTTGATTCCTAAAAAGTGGATCTCCTGTGCAGGTCCTTTGACTTTACTTTGTTTTATGGCAAAACCGGCCTTCAGAAGGATTTGGACTACTTTCTTCCCTTTCTCAAAAACTTCTTCTGCTGTATTGCCCCACACAATGATGTCATCAATATATTGCAGATGTTCTGGAGCATTACCCTGTTCCAGTGCTGTCTGGATCAGTCCATGGCAAATGGTAGGGCTGTGTTTCCACCCCTGGGGCAGTCGATTCCAGGTATACTGGATGCCCTTCCAAGTGAAAGCAAACTGTGGCCTGCACTCTGCTGCCAAAGGGATTGAAAAGAAAGCATTTGCAATATCAATTGTGGCATACCACTTGGCTGCCTTTGACTCCAGTTCGTATTGAAGTTCTAGCATGTCTGGCACGGCAGCACTCAGCAGTGGCGTAACTTCATTCAGGCCACAATAGTCTACTGTCAGTCTCCACTCTCCATCAGACTTTCTCACTGGCCATATGGGACTGTTAAAGGGTGAGCGAGTCTTGCTGATCACTCCTTGGCTCTCCAGTCGACGAATCAGCTTATGGATGGGAATCAGGGAGTCTCGGTTGGTGCGATATTGCCACCTGTGCACTGTTGTGGTGGCAATCGGCACTTGTTGGTCTTCAACACTCAGCAACCCCACAACCGAAGGGTCCTTTGAGAGACCAGGCAAGGTAGACAGCTGCTTAATTTCTTCTGCCTCCAATGCAGCTATACCAAAAGCCCACCAGTACCCTTTTGGGTCCTTGAAATACCCTCTCCTGAGGTAGTCTATGCCCAGGATGCACGGAGCATCTGGCCCAGTCACAATGGGGTGCTTTTGCCACTCATTCCCGGTTAGGCTCACTTCGGCCTCCAATACAGTCAGCTCTTGAGATCCCCCTGTCACTCCAGAAATACAAATGGATTCTGCCCCTATATGGCTTGATGGCATTAGAGTACACTGTGCACCGGTGTCTACTAAAGCTCTATACTTCTGTGGGTCTGACATGCCAGGCCATCGAATCCACACGGTCCAGTAAACCCTGTTGTCCCTTTCCTCCACCTGGCTGGAGGCAGGGCCCCTCTAATCCTGGTCACTGTTGCTCATGGTTTGTATGTATGAGTCAGAAGTTCCTTCATCACAATCAGAATTAAGATCAGCCCTTCTATTTTGTCTGAAAAAACTACCGTCGTCCCAGTCTCTGGAAATTGGAGCAACAAGTTTCCTGGAAGAGCCCCCTTTTGTGTTTGTTTTTCTTTGCAACTCACGTACCCGTGACTCTAGGACCGAGGTAGGTTTTCCGTCCCATTTCCTCATGTCCTCTCCATGGTCACGCAGGTAAAACCATAGAGTGCCCCGTGGTGTGTACCCTCGATATTCTTTTTCTTGAGCAGGAGGGCGCTTACTTCTGATGGATGAGATACTGGTCTGTACAGGAAGGGAGTAGGGCATACGCTTTTCGAGTCGTTCAAACTTCCGGGACAGTTTCTCCACAGCTGAAACAAGGGGGGAAGAGATACTTTCTTCATATTCCCGGAGCTGGCCAGCCATTTCATCCACTGTTGGTCCCCGTCCAGTTTCCCAGCTCATC
This sequence comes from Gorsachius magnificus, assembly GCA_034008185.1. Classification (NCBI taxonomy): domain Eukaryota; kingdom Metazoa; phylum Chordata; class Aves; order Pelecaniformes; family Ardeidae; genus Gorsachius; species Gorsachius magnificus. The sequence goes on along the minus strand of CM067109.1, from coordinate 10,483,677 downwards.
ATTGCCCATGTGTTTGCAAATGATGTTGGTGCGCTACGTAACAACTTCCGCCACATGGGTCGTGTGCACTGGACACTATCTGGATCTTTGGGCAGCTGGTCATTGTCCAGGTCACTATAAATCACTTCCAGGACAGCCAATTCCCTCAGGTACTGGATGCCTTTCTCCACAGTGGTCCATTTACCTGGGCGACATACGACATCTTCCTTGAAGGGATATCTTTCCTTCATGGCTGACAGTAGATGCCTCCAGAGGCTGAGGATTTGTGTCCCTTTTCCAATTGCTTTGTCAATGCCCCCTTCTCTAGAAAGGGATCCTAGTTGCTTGGCTTCCTTACCCTCCAGTTCCAGGCTGTTGGCCCCATTATCCCAGCATCGGAGTAGCCAGGTGACAATGAGCTCACCTGGACGACGGCTGAAATCTTTTCGGATATCTCGCAGCTCACTCAAGGATAGGGATCTGGTGGTTTCTGCCTCATTTATGAGCTCTTCCTCCTCCCCTTGTGATGGCCCCGCTTTTTCATCCTCCCTTTCTAAACGAGTTGACTTTCGCTTCCAAGATTTCTTTTGTATAGGGGCGACTGATACTGGCACGGGTTGGTTCGTTGGAGTAGCCGCAGTGCATATCACTGGGGTTGGAGTAGCTGCAGTGGCTGTGGCCGGGTGGGCTGCTGGCTGTGTAGTTGGAGTAGCTGCAGTGGCTGTGGTCAGGGTTGGAGTAGCTGCAGTGGCTGTGGCCAGGGTTGGAGTAGCTGCAGTGGCTGTGGCCGGGGTTGGAGTAGCTGCAGTGGCTGTGGCCTTATCATCAGATCCAGAGACTTTCTGTTCCCTTTGGATGCGTTGAATCATGTTGAACAGGGTTCGGTAAGCATGGGCCAGGCCCCAGCACATTGCAGTGATTTGTGTTTGCTTAGAATTGCCAGGGTGACAGCATACCTTTTCCAAATACTCTACCAGTTTTTCAGGATTCTGCACTTGTTCAGGAGTGAATTTCCAAAACATTGGAGGTGCCCATCGTTCTAGGCATTTACCCATACTACCCCAAATACCCTTCCACTCATAACTATCCAGCCCTGGGGCAGACATCTGGATGGTATTATTAAGTTGCTTACAAACTTTGGACAAAACTGAAACAATATTCCAAATAGCTATCAATAGATATACCTTAACTATCCAAGGATGTTCAAGATACTGAAAAGTTATTGTAGTGAAGGAGGAAACATCATCAAAGAAGGCAGAAAAAGTGCCATTCTGTATTTCCTCCAGAACAAACTTTTCAGAGTCCCATGTATAATTGCTAATATTCCCCGCAAGGTGGTACCCAAAGTGCAGTACAGACTTCGACATGAAACCCAAATACCAGATAAAGCTCAAGGTCATTGTTTTAATAACAAGTTTCCCAAGCAAAACATGTCTGGTCACCGCAGAGCATAACAAACTGCAAAGACCAACACCAACTTTTAACAAGTACAGCAAAGGAGGGAGCATGGTGCAGATCGGATAAGCTAAGATCAAGAACAAATGAATCAAATTGCAACCCACAACTATTTAACATCTAGAAGATGTTCTGGCTCATCCCACTTGGTGCTGCTTTTGTGCCACTGTGACCATGCGGGGTTCCTGTGGCATAATGGACGCACTGGTGGGCAACTGGTGGGTCTGAGCCGGTTTTGGGGCTGCTTCACCTGAGCACCAAACCAGACCTGGAGTGGGACGTTCTCCAGCCCCTGTTCACAGTTTGTATGGACCAGCTCTGGGGCTAACCCCTAAAGAGAGAAGCTTTATCCTTCACTGGGGCCACGCACAGCTTTACCCCCCAGGTGCCTACTAGCAGCATGCTGGGGTCAGCAAAAGAATCAGTCTCTCACTTTGAGAAGGGCATTGCAGCCCAGAGACCCCAGGACGCTCCTAAACTGTTAAGTCATGTCCCCTTTAAACTTCTCTTTGCTTAAAAACAGGAAAGATTGGACCAAGAGTCTTGCACCAAGAAGGGAGAGCAGTTCACAGCCAGCCTGCCTACCTGAAGCCTGGAGATGGTGCTGAGACACCCTCACCCAGGAGAAGTCACCTCAATGGTCAGAACGATACTGGCTCATGGACAAGTGTCTCCCATCAACGCAGCTGGTGCCATGGGAGAGTATTTTCCACGGGGAATCTGAGGCAGGAGGGCATTTGGGCTCACTTTTTAATAGTCTGAGTTTTCTCAGGAGGATGATGGCCAGGTCCCCTCCTGGGACCTGGTGCATTGCACCCTTTGGCTCTAAATGTAGTCCCAAAACACACATGGATCCTATTAGGTCCTAACCCATGCATGACTTAGTGCTAGGTTTTAATCTTGACAGAAGCAATATGCCCTGTTCACTGATGGGTCCTGTTGTCTTGTGGGAAAGCATCGGAGGTGGAAGGCTGCTGTATGGAGTCCTATGAGACAAGTTGCAGAGACTGCTGAAGGAGAAGGTGAATCAAGTCAGTTTGCAGAGGTGAAAGCCATCCAGCTGGCTTTGTATATAGCTGAAAGAGAAAAATGGCCAGTGCTCTATCTCTATACTGACTCATGGATGGTGGCAAATGCCCTGTGGGGGTGGTTACAGCAATGGAAACAGAGCAACTGGCAGCGTAGTGGCAAACCCATTTGGGCGGCCGCATTGTGGCAAGATATTGCTGCCTGGGTAGAGAACTTGGTTGTAAAGGTACATCACATAGATGCTCACGTACCCAAGAGTCGGACCTCTGAAGAACATCAAAACAACCAGCAGGCAGATAAGGCTGCTAAGATTGAAGTGGCTCAGGTAGATCTGGACTGGCAGCATAAGGGTGAATTGTTTCTAGCTCGGTGGGCCCATGACACCTCAGGCCATCAAGGAAGAGATGCAACATACAGATGGGCTCGTGATCGAGGGGTGGACTTAACTATGGACGCTATCGCACAGGTTATTCATGAATGTGAAACATGTGCTGCGATCAAAGAAGCCAAGCAGTTTAAGCCTCTTTGGTATGGAGGACGGTGGCTGAAATACAAATATGGAGAGGCTTGGCAGATCGATTATATCACACTCCCACAAACCCGCCATGGCAAGCGCTATGTGCTCACCATGGTGGAAGTGACTACCGGATGGTTGGAAACATATCCCGTGCCCCATGCCACTGCCCGGAACACTATCCTAGGCCTTGAAAAACAAGTCCTGTGGCGACATGATACCCCAGAAAGAATTGAGTCAGACAACGGAACTCACTTCCGAAACAGCCTCATAGACAAATGGGCCAAAGAGCATGGCATTGAGTGGGTCTATCACATCCCCTATCATGCACCAGCCTCTGGGAAAATTGAACGATACAATGGACCGTTAAAGACTACACTGAAAGCAATGGGTGGTGGAACATTCAAACATTGGGATACACATTTAGCAAAAGCCACCTGGTTAGTCAACACTAGAGGATCTGCCAACCGAGCTGGCCCTGCCCAATCAAGCCTCTTACATACTGTAGAAGGGGATAAAGTCCCTGTAGTGCATGTAAAAAATATGCTGGGGAAGACAGTCTGGGTTACTCCTGCCTCAGGTAAAGGCAAACCCATCCGTGGGATTGCTCTTGCTCAAGGACCTGGCTCTACTTGGTGGGTGATGCAGAAGGATGGGGAAGGCTGATGTGTACCTCAAAGGGATTTGATTTTGGGTGAAAATAGCCAATGAACTGAATTGTATAATGTTAATTGCTGTATAATACAGTATGTCATCATTTTTACTATTGCTGTATATCCTATCAATGGTATAGCAGTAACAATCGCCCAGATTAAGAAGAATGAATTTTGAAGAAACTGAGCAAGTGCAGTGGATGGAACCAGAACTGACTTCAGCATGCAACAACCCAACACCAGACCCCATCTCTCCTGCCCTGAAAGACTGTTACAACAGATGGAACTCAAAACCATGGACTAAATGAACCCAATGGACATTTTAGAAGAATGGTCCATAGACTAAGGGAATGCTATCTGTGTATATATCAAAAAATTGGAAAGTGGTGGTGATTAATTGGAATGTATTGTAAGGGTAGGACCTAAGCATGACGTAAATGGTATAGAATAAGGGGTGGATACTGTCCTGGTTTCGGCTGGGATAGAGTTAATTTTCTTCATAGTAGCTAGCATAGTGCTGTGCTTTGGATTTAGTACTAGAAGAATGTTGATAACACACTGATGTTTTTAGTTGTTGCCAAGCAGTGCTCAGACTGCTCAAGGACTTTTGAGCTTCTCCTGCTCGGCCAGGGGCATAACAAGCTGGGAGGGAGCACAGCTAGGCCAGCTAACCCAAACTGACCAAAGAACTATTCCATACCATATAATGTCATGCTCGGGGGGGTTAGTCGGTCAGTCAGTTGCGGGGAGAGTGATTGCAGCTCGGGGAGTGATCGCTGCTCGCGACGGGCTGGGCATCGGTCGATGGGTGGTGAGCAATTGCGTTGTGCATTGTTTGTTTTGTATATTCTGTATATTCTGTTACTATTATCATTATCATTATCATTATCATTATCATTATCATTATGATGATGATGATGATGATTATTATTATTATTATTATTATTATTTTATCTTATTAAGCTGTCTCTATCTCAGCCCACGGCTCTAACTTTTTTTTTTCCTTCCCAATTCTCTCCCCCATCCCACTAGAGGGAGGGGGGAGTGAGCGAGCAGCTGCGTGGTGCTTACTTGCCAGCCGGGTTAAACCACGACAACTGCCATGAGATTTTACCACATGCTTACAAGCTTGACTGAATCCACACCACAGACATGGTTCTCAATAATTTCTTCCAATAAAAGAGGGGAAATGGTTGCCACAGTGTTAGAAAGTGCTATAGCTTCTTTCTCCTTGCTCAGATAGCTCAGGCCGTGAGAAATGCAAACTCCCCTTGCTCCTGCATCAGCAGCCATCTGAGGTGCAGGCTGAAAACTGGGTGCCTTCCTCTTCAGGATAATCACAGACTGCTTTTGGTAAAAAAGCACTCTGCTGAAACTGCCTCCTTCACTAAGTAAATGAAATTATAAATATCTCAAGGGATCAGCTGTGAAATTCGGAAACAAAAGCATCCATGTAATTTCCTTTATAAACCAGAAGCATGCATGGCATTTCTTGCTGGGGAAAGATTATGAGCAAAGACTGTGTTTCTATGTGTTGTATTTGTCACACTGCAATAACAAAAACAGCCATCCAATATATTTTAATAAGTAAATTATTCTACAGCACTTGCCACACTAAAGAGGTCACAGTATTCTCTTTGAATTTCATTCTGAAATCTTACTACTTTAAAAAGTATTAAAAACCCCATTATTAAAGTCATCGGTTCATTAATCCCTGAGGACAATACATAGCTAATGGAGGACTCTGTTAGGAAACCCAGAGGAAATAGGCAACTTCGTCCAGGTCAATGGGATAGTCCGTGAGCAGCACCGGAGTCTTCTCAAACAACTCCCCCTTGTAGCTGCGCCACTTGCCCGCTGGCAGGTAGACATCACGCTCCTGCTTGCCCATCTCCAGGACGGGGGCCACCATGAGGGTGTCCCCGATGAGAAACTGGGAGTCAATCCTGTGAGTGGCCTCATCGCGGGGCGAGATCCACCAGATGGGGCGGATGATGGGGTCGCCCGTGTCAGTGACCTCCCCGGCCAGCTCCAGCAGCAGTGGGGCCACCAGCGACTCGTGGAGCTCTGTGAACTTCTGCGCAATCTCCACCACCTCCTTGTCGTAGAGCCAGGGCGGGATGGAGAACTGCATGGAGGGCATGAAGGCCGACAGCTCCAGCCAACGCACGTACAGCTCCCGGTCAGGGATCTCCACCGCCCCATCTGTCTTGTTGGGGAGGAAGTTTCCTCCGATCATATCTGGCAGCACAAATGGGTACCCCAGCATGCTGATGGTGAGCACTGTGGGGATGAGGGACTTGAGGCCAAGCTCGTAGCCCCAGACGGAGTCGCGGTCAATGATGCGGAAGAAGCAGGAGATGTTCTGTGACTGGTAGCCCACCCGCACCTCGGCCAGCTCATAGAAGGGGATGGCCATCTCCGTGTAGCGCCGTGACCAGATGCTGGGGTCTGAGAGCGGGCGGAAGGTGCTGAACTGCTTGGGCAGGTAGCTGGTCTCACCCGCGTCGAACTTGAAGGACGAGATGCCGTATTTGTGGCGGAGCTGGCGCAGGTGGCTCTGGAACCAGTCCCGGGCCGCAGGGTTGGTGAAGTCCAGGATGGCCCCAATGCCATTCCACCACTCCACCATGGCCGGCAGCCTCCCCGAAGGCTCCTTGATGAACAACTGGCGCTCAATTCCCACCCCAAAATTGGAGGAATCTCTGTGAATGAAAGGGTGAGTCCAGAGGGTGACCTTAAACCCATCTTCCCTCAGTTTTGCAAACATCTCTGTCACATTGGGGAACTTGACGGGGTCAAAGTCAAAGTCCCCATAGGCTTGTGTGTACATGTCATCAATTTCAATGTGGCTGCAGTTAAAACGGTACTTCTTGATCTTTTCAGCAAATCGCAAGAGTTTATCCTGGTCGATATTGTTCTTGTAGAGGGCCCAGGTGGACCAGATGGGGTATCGGAAGGCATTCTCGGCGGGGATCTTGGAGGGCTTGTTGAAGTACCTGCGTACCATGTACTTGTGGATGGAGGTGACGTCGGAGCCCACGCAGACCCGGTAGCTGAGCTCGGGGAAGGGCGGCTGCCCCGGCGGGGGCTTGTAGGGCGAGTCCTTGTAGCGGGCCTGGAAGAAGAGGGTGCGCTCGGTGGCATTGAAGCCCAGGTGGAAGGGCACCGAGTCATTGATCTTGATGGCCGCCGCCTTGGAGGAGAGCCAGTAGCGCTCGAGGATGCCGCCAAAGCTGTCGCGGAAGGAGTAGACGTCGCTCGTCACATAGGGCACGGGTTCCTGGTAGCCGGCCAGGCGGATGGGCCAGTGCTGGGTGCTCATCTCCGAGCCCCCATACCAGTGGGCGTCCTCCCAGAACATGGTGTGCTCCACTGCCGAGCTGTCCGCCAGCTCCTCCCAGCGCACGCGGTAGCACATCACCGTGTCCTTGGGCTTCACTGTCTGGATGAAGAAGTTGAGCGGCCCCCCGCCCGACCGTGTGCAGCTCAGAATCTCACCCTCCTTGGAGCACGACTCCAGGTCAAGGCTGCCCGAGCGGAAGGCCAGCCGGAAGACCACCTCCCCATGCTGGTTCCTGATGACAAAGCCATCCGCCCGCAGGTCCATCAGCTCCGTCTTGAGCCGCTCTGCCTTCCGCAGGGACACCGTGTAGTAGCACCAGGCCACCTCCGCAGCAATGAACAGGATGAGGCCCAGCAAGATGGCCCCCAGCCATCTGGAGGGCTTCTGCGTCATAGGTGTGACATTTTGGGGCAAATCCATTTCTTTGGCATCACCCTTTTGTGCATTTCCATGTCTTCCCATCCGGCGAGTAATCAGACTGTCCATGACCCCTTGGTTAGAAACTTTGATGCTGAATTTTCTTTCCAACCAATGGTTGTGAAATCCAAGATGTGGTGCAAATATGGTCCGAGTCTCCTTTCCAAAGCCTGTCTGCTTACACCTACAATGCTATTTCATGAAACAGAGGGTTATAAACACAGAAAAAAGCAATTAAATTTTGCTTACTGTCATAGCTCCTCTCCTCCCGGGCTCTGCAGCTCTGGCTTGCTTTGCTCTCTGCGGCAGCAGCCTGCGCACTGGCAGCTGGGCTGAGCTTTTTCTGAACAGGGCTGTGCCAGGATTCCTGTGACCCTCTCTTGGCTGCAGCCTCACTGCGTCCCACAGAGCAAGGGCGAAGGGATGAAAGTCAGGCCAGAGCCTGGAGGAGAATGGGGCCAGGGAAGGGGGCTGGTACCTGAACATGCAAGCTGGATATCACAAGCTGATCTGGTTTTACATTAATATGCCCTGCCAGATTTCCCCACCTGGCCACAACTTCTCTGCATCCAATACAGATGGAGAAATGCTGCGCTGAAGCGTCCAGCCTCTGTCTGCCGTTTCCCGCCACCCCTGGGGGATGCAGCCGGCAAGTGATGTTTTGTCTCCCTGCACTTTGCTCCTTCCCTGAGCTGTACGGGGATGCAGGGATGAGGGGACACACATGCTTTGCAGCCAGCACTGCACTGCTTCAGGGTGTCTGGGCAGAGCCCTTCAGCTGCCTGCCCTGTTGCCCGTCCTGGAGACGTCACCCCATGACAGCCCCTGTTGCCTGGGCAGGGGAAAAAGAGTATGTTCCCCTGCATCTTCTCCATTTTTTTATCCTAATTCAGTTTCTATAACTCCCAGGCTTACGCCAGACAAGATGCTACGGCGCAGTGGGGGTGGAAGGTATTTAGGCACAGAGTTTGTGGATGGGAGTGTTCAACTGAAGTTGTTGCAAGATCAGGACTACATTAAAACCTTGTTTTGCTGAGAAATGCACAAGAAGATGACACATGTCCCAGCTGCATCAAGTGTCACCAAGCCAGCTGGAGCAGTGTGGCTCCCAGCATCTGAAAGAGCATCCAGTGCCAACAAAAACAACAGGCGGGGGAAACTGAGGCAGGTGGCTTGAAGCAACGCGCTCCATGCAACTGGGCTCCCAGTTTCCCTGGCCCCATCCTGGGGTCTGTGTGATCTGACAGGATGAAAATCTGCAGGAGCAGCCTGTATGGAGAGGAGGAAAAAAAGCCAGCTTGCTCATCTGAGCCATGCTGAGCAATGCATGCTGGGTGTATTTACCCGCACCGCCATGACATCAGTATCTAAGTATACGGAGAAGATAAGCTGCCCAGGGAGCCATTAAAAATACCAGAGGTCACCACGTTTGGGATCGATCGCAGCAGCCTCCCAACCACCCGAGTGAACTGCTCGGTTAGTTTTTGTAATGTGGTCTCAGGGTGAGTGAGGCTTTGCTGCGAAAAAGAGCCAGAGTGGATAAAAGCCTTCCTGTGTGAGCCTCGCCTGGGGTAGGGGGTGATAGAAGGAAGGTCGCTGTTTCCCCAGAGAGATGATGATCTGGGACAGGGTCAGTTTTGGGGAGCAGGTTGGGTTACACAGGCGCTCGGGGCACCCTGCCAGCCCCAAAGTGCTTGGATCTGGCAGCCTCCTCGGTGCTGGCCCAGCTCCTGACACAGCTTTGCAGCTCCAGCTCAGGTGGTTTCCAGCGAAACCCTGGTGTTTTTGCAAAACAACCTCTTTTGCTTTGAAGATGTTTTTTTGTGCTGAGTCAGTCCTTGGTTGCCACCCTTGGGGCTTCCCTCCTCTTCTTCCTTCCTCCTTTTGCCCTCCAAGACAGCCTGAGGGAGACAGAACTCTCCTTTAAGATGAGCCCTGCTATTTTCCAGGGTGAAAAAACAAGAAAGGGAAAGGGAGAGGGAAACAAGTTTTTCAGAACTTCTGCTTTTTTCTTAAAAAAAAAAACCAACCCACAGGAACAACAGGACTCCAAAATTCCTACAAGAATAAAGGATGTGTGGAAGCAAATTTCCCAGTGTTCTATGCAGTGATTTCTCTCCCAGGCAATCACTTTAAATTCCTCAGGGGCAGAAGATCAGTGTCAGATAGACAGTATACAAGGGAGTCAGGGCTCCTGGGCCAAGCTGTCCTGTCACCAGGGCTTTTTGGGTTTTCCTCCCTCCTATGATGTGGTGGGATGCTGCACTGATACCCCAGCCCTGCCCCTCAGGGAGCTGAGGTACCACCTGGGAGATGTGGGTGATCAGTGGGAAGAGCAGGCGCTGGCACATCTGGACACAGAGTAGGATGAAATTGGGATTCCTGGGATAGATCCCACCAGGGTAAGGGGATCTTTGAAGCTGTAAACTCCTGTTCTTCAAGGCATATGTCACGTGGAAACATTAAACATCCACAGGCCAAGCTGGCAGTCTGAGTGCTACCCAGCGGCGATGAGAAGGAGCCTTGCCAAGGGGTGCACATTGGTGATCCAGCCTTTTCCTTGCTTTGTCCATGGGGTTATGGCATCACAGAATCCCTGCCCCATGAATATTTAACCAGTCCTTGCAAAGCCTCTCTGCTCCAGTGAATACTTAATTAACCCATGCAAAGTGCAACCGCTTCCAAGCAAGGATGGGTCCAAATGTTCCCAGAACGCCCCAAAGGCCAGATGCCCCTGGGATCCAGGTGCAGCTGTATTTTATTTGGGCCGGCTTATCATATGCTGACCTGGCCCCATCAGTCCCCCAGACCTTCCTCCAAAAGGAGTGGGGATTCCTCACCCCAGGGATCTAAGAAGCCCTTAGTATGCACAGATTAAACATTGACATACCCAGCACCATGGCATGCAGAAAATGAGCTGGGACTTTAGACCCTCTTAAATGGGAGCTAAGCAAGGGTTTCAAGTAATGAAATGCATGTCAGCCAGTTCAAAGGGCAGCTACGCGCCTAAACCCATTGCACACCTACCCTCAGAGCCTCCTCCAGGCCAAATCTAATCCCAGCAACCCCCCTGATCTCTTGGCACATGTGACACAAGTTTGTCAGGCCTCAGTCCAGGTCCCAGCTATGAGACACCTGAATCCTCAGACTTTTGCCTTTCCAATGTGTTTACCTGCCTGCTGGTGCAGGGAGAGCATCACTCATTAAACAACCCACAGGAAACAATTCTGTCTTTAAATAAAGGGATAGTTTTAATAAAGTTTAAATAAAGGGATAATTTTCTATATTAGAATTCCTTTTGTAACAGGTTGGCAAACACTTAGGAGTCAGTCAGGTGCTCGTAGGGAGAGTATATGACATGCTCTAACAGAAAGCGCCATAGGTAGCTATAAGTCGTGGTCATAAACAAACTATTGCCCTGTCAAACTCTGCAAGAACGGATTAATCATTTACTGAGTCCTTTTAAACCGTCTCAAATGGGACCTTTTTAACAGAAAATACACCCAAAGAAGAAAGCAGTTCCCATCAGCTCACATTTCCCAGAGCAGCCTGGCACACATAGGCATCGTATGGGGGTTTTACTGCTAAAAGGGGCCCAGGGGAGGTTTGCTCACCATTTTTGCTGTGTGCATAGATGATGTGAGAAAAGAGGTATCTGCTATCACTTGCAGCCAAGGAGGGGGAGCGAGGGAGAGCCAAGGTTATCATATGAGCTGCCACAGATTAGCTACAAAGACAACAAGGCTTAATGCAAGGGCGGAGTGGCTGGGAGATGGATGCAGAGGGTGAGGTGACATTGCTAAAGACACTCTGCAGTCCCTGTGGTGCAAGTAAGGGCACCAATGTCCCTGGACGTGGCCAGAGTCCCTCCCATGGAGCAGGGCACGATCCTTCCTCTCCTGAGAGCGGGAAAAAACTCAAAAGCTCACTCGTGATCTGAAGCAGGGAGGATAACAGCCACAGCCCTGTGTACACCCCCTCACCCCAGCTGGGCTTTGAGTAATTCCTAATTGCTCCAGCAAGTGCAACAGCAATGGCTGGCCTCACCACCTCGACCCTTGGCCCGTGGGGATCTCGCCCAGATCCTTGGGCTGAAACAGCAGTTTAGTTCATATTAACCCCATATCAGCAGCAGACTCCGACCTGCTGGGAGGCTTGTGGCTGTATCCTGCAGAGATGCAGCAGTGACATGGAGAGACCTGCACTGGCTCACACCCACCAGACTGCTCTGAGCAGGCTAATTTCTGCAGCCGTGCTGATTTGGGGGTCTCTGCACCATTCCCCATAGCTCCTGATGCCTGCAGGGGTTTTAGCTCACCTCAAACATGAAGATGGCTGCACAGACTCTGCCGGCTTGTGCCTGTACAAAGTGCTGTAAAGCTGGTAACCCCGTGCAAGCCTGTCAGTGCTATAAGCCCCCTGGAGCCCAGCAAATCCAGATCCAGACCAGTAATATTACCTGGGGGTTTTCCTTATCCAGAGGATCCCAGTCCCTCACTACTGAAAATAAAGTGGAGTTTACTGCACAGGTCTTTCAGGCCTAATTGCTGCAGCAGCAAGCAGAGGAAAGTTCTGCTCCTGTCCTCTTACAGGAACAAACTCCTCCTTCAAGCTGGCAGAAAAAAACCCTGCAAAATCAACTTTTTCCCCATTTCAGGGTTCGCTCTGACTCCTGAGCCTGCACACAGTATCCCTGTGCTGCTCCAAGCTGCAAGTAGTGGCCACAGCATCCCGCTGCACGCTGAGCCGCTCTGCCCGCATCCTTGGGAAGGAGCTCCATCTGCTGAGCCAGTGGCCCAGGCTGAAGCCCTGGGAGAGCTTCCAGACTTGTCCCAGGGCTGTGGGATCATCAAGCATCCCCTGGGCAGCACCAAGTCTATCAGACCCTGTTGCATCAGGGTCAGCGCTTGTGAGGAGCTCCAGGGAGTTTTTGAGGTGCCTTCCCCTGAGGAAGAAGCAAAGTGAGTAGAGAGCGGTAAGCAAAGTGCAGATGAGGAGAAAAAGGTTGTCATGTGCCACAGCTGCAATCATGTGAGCAGGCTGGGGGACAGTGGAAAAATAGGAAAAGGGGGAAAAAAGGGTGCCCTCATCTCAGGCTGCTCTGAATGAAGTCAGTGAGCTGGGCTCATGTCAGTGAAGGAATAAGACAGGAAAGGACCTGGGTTTGAGATGGGCTTTCTCCCACTTAGACCCAGGCTCAGTTGGAGGCTCTGCTTGGAGAGTGAGCCCTTGGGGGCTGCCTGCAACAACAGCGAGATAAAGAAGCTCAATAGCTTGAAGGCTTTCACCTTGGCGGAGAACCACTCTCAGTTGCTATTTTCTTGTGAGAGTGAGCCAGAGACCTGCGATGAGATCCAGGTAGGTCCTTGAGGGGTGCTTCAAGCTCTGCATGGTTAAGCCAACTGCCTGCCAGGGTTAGGGGTCCTGGCCAGTTTATGTCATACCTGCAGCACTGATGCACCCACAGTGGGAGATGAGGTTCTTGGGCAGGCTGAGGGCATCTGCTCTGGGCTCCCCACAGTCTCAGCCTACTGTTCACATGGAAGCAGGGCTGCAAGGACCACATCTAACCCAGACACCTCTGGAGATGCTGCTTTATCCCAAACCAGCTCCACTTCCCAGACATGGGAGATTTTTGATATGTAAAAATCTGTTTTTCTTTCTGCACCCTTTCTTGGAGATACAGGATCTTTAGTGTGTTTTTTTTCCCATACATGTGATGCCAAATGCTTCTCTGTGATCAAAGGTTTCATTGCAGAGACAGCTCCATGATGGCCAGACCCCTTGGCTTGCTTCGGCACTTCGACCAGGGCAATGAAAACCCATCTTCAAAGTGGATGTGAATGGAGGAATGAATCGTGATTAGTGCCAGCCAGTATCCAGAGGGATGTGATAGGGGTCTTACCATTGAAACTGAAGAGATACTTCAGAAATTACTCAGCATGGCTGAAGCTGATCCTTTCACAAGCACCCAGGCAGAAAAACCTGAAAAAGGCCAGACAGATGAAAAGAAAGCTAACGAGCTTTTGCACCTCTGCTTGAAGGAGGCTGCCCAGTGAAAGAGGAAGATTTCATCCCTAAAATGCTGAACAACTGGAGACCCCCCAGAACCCCAGCTGTCCTCACGCTGAGGACCCAGTGCAAGTTTTGCCACCCCTGTCCTGGGATGACACTTGAGGGTACAGGATTGAGCTCAGATTTTAAGCTACTTGCTGGTGTCCCCAGTGTCATATGGAGTCTGGCTGGCTCCGAGGCTGGAGTGAACACCTAACGGGTGGCTGTGCTGTTCCTGAGCATGCCACAGGTTTTAGGCTAGCAAAATATCTGTCTCCACTCACTCTCCCAGCTGCTGTGTGACGGAAAGCAGCACCAGTCCCACACCAGACAGGGCTGCATTTGGGTGTCTGGTGAGTGATCCCTGTGTTTGAAGATGTGGTGGGTAATTCCACATCCCCATAAAGAGATGAAGTTTAGCTTGACCATGAGCTGCAAAATAATGAGAGAAAGCAATGCACTCATCAAACTGATGATGGAACCAAGAACAAGGCTGCTCAATTGGACTCGGGTTGTCAAGGACTAACCAATGTGGAAATTACGTGACTGAGAGCCTGCAATTACAGGATTATCCTGCTCCAAATGGGAGAGACCACAGCTGGAAAGTAGCTTGCTCTCTCCTAGAGGCAGCCTGGGAAAAGCTGTGGAAACAATTCTGAGAAATCACCCCTGCACATGAGGCTATGCCATGCCATAAGCAAGCCAATGCGCCGTGGAAGCAGGGGCTCTAAGGCTACAGGGCAATTTTATATGCAAATACTTTCTTGCTTGTATAAGAAATAAGGCCAAAAGTGCTGTCCTGAAGCCCTAAAAAATCTCAGTGGCTGATGTTCAACTGATTCACTTTGGTCTGTGCTGACATGTCAGTTTTAGACTCACCACTTTTCCCTAGGGCAAAAAAATGGCATCAGTTTCTGCATTAGGCTCTCCTCAGTCCAGTGCTGGTGGGGCTTCAGTGGCAGCCTGAACATCCTGTATCTCATTAAGGGATTGCCGAACCCAGGAAAAAATAAAAAGGATTTGCCTTTGGATTTGTTGTTAGATTGCCTCTCTGGATGGAGCAGATCTCCAGACAGAGCAGACCCCTGCTCCAGTGCCCCAGGGCAGGGTGGTGGGCAGCAAGGAGAGCAGCTGGGTTCTGTTCGGTGGCATCCCTCATCACCTGCAATGCCAGCCAGAAGTCACCAGACTCAGGGGACAGTTCAGTGAGATGCTTCAGGACATTGCATTGGAAGAGAAGCATCAGCACATGCCCTCTAGAAGAAAAGTTGGAGACTTTTCCTTTCTTTAGTGCAAGGAAGTGAACGTGGCTGAACAGCAGATGGGAGAGGTTATTTGAAGCAAGAAGATACCTTTCAAAAAAGCTAGAATCACATTCTGGAGAAGAAAACACCTGTATTTCCTAAAGGCTCTGCACAGAGTTTAAAAGGCCCCAGCAGGAACAGAGGAAACACAGAATAAGAGGGAAGGTCCTGGCAAAGTTAAATATCTGCAGAAAGAAGGGAAGCGGTAGGAATGAGAACATGATCATTCTCCCCATGGAGGTGACAGGGGCTCGCCCAGGGCAAAATCTGAGCTGCCCATCATGCAGGGGCAGGAGATCTGCCAAACATACTGGTACTGGGAAATCCTGAGCTGAAAATGGCAGGAAAAGAGTAGGGGACATGCTTACTATTTCCTTAGTTTTCCCTTAGCATCCCCTGTGGGTCCCTGCTGGATTCAGACATGGGGGTAGACTTGTAGCCTGACCCTGCACGGTCCTTCCCATGCTAAAACTGCAGCAAAGAGCCTTGACAGCCCCCTGCCTGGCAGGGAGAGGACACCTTCCTGGCACATACAGGGAAAGGCTTTACGGGTGTTAAAAAGAAACTGCGATCCAGTGGATTGGGAGAAATCTGGGATTCAGGGGCTTAGAGGCAGTCTTCACGGCTTAGGGCAGATCACAGGCTCTCCGTGCCTCAGTTTCCATTGTGTGAAATGGATGGAAGGGCCATGAGGAGAAACACAGAAGAGGTTCCAGCTCCCAGGGTCGGAGCAATATCAACCCGTGGTAGAAAAGTACAGTGACCTTTTCAGCAGGATATTTGCTGTGACCCTCTCCATCTGATGGGGAGCCACCTCCACCCCGAGCTCCTCCCTCTCCTCCTCCTCCTGTGGAACAGACACGCACGCTCAGTGAACGTGGTGAAGAGCGTTTGCATTTTCAGGCCCAGTCTTCTGGAGGAGAGTTTAATATCTGTGCTTTTTTAAATTAAAAATGTAGTGCAACATGACACATTCCCATGGGGAAAAGAAACCAGTAATCCCAAAAAAACACCTCTGTGGTATTTTTCCTGAGTGCAGTGCTATTGTCAGGCAGGAGCAACCTTGCCACAGCAAGAACTTACCCCAACCTTCCCTTTGGCTGTAGGATATCCCTCGCCACATCTGCGTCCACCTGGGAAGAAGCTGGCCTGGTTCGAAGCGAAATCTCCTCTCTGAGAGGGGGAAAGCTGGGAGCCATCAGCACTGGGCTGGTCACAGAGGGAACTGCACCTTCATAAGGCTCTGACCCGAGCCTGTGCACTTGCACGGATGCTGACACCTCACTGTTTTAATTTGACAGTTTGGCCACTAAATGAAGCATCTCCCAGCTCTCAAAGTGACCTCTGGTCTCATGGGCAGAGCTGGGAGGTGTGACATTGGTGCCATCCAGGACTCGACCCCAAAAGCAAATGTGAAGCCAACATTTTTATGTGTTTTTATGCAAAAGGGCTAATGATAAATCCAGGTGAGAACAACCCCAGCGAGTAGGTGGGACAGACAAGTGCAGAGAGGTTGTGGCTGAATGGGAGCATCTCACTAGCAAGATTTTCTCTCTGTCTTCCCCTGCTGCTGTTTCACCTGACAGCCTTTGCTGCTGCTGTCCCTCACGGAGGGATGTGTGGTTTTCCCACTCTGCAGAGCCCAAACTGATGCATGAAAAGCCAAACTCAACCCAAACGACCCTCCGGGTGAGCATCAGGGCAGACCCACAGCAGGACCCTGCTCCCTGGCCAGGAGCTCAGCTCCACCCCACATCACCTTCCGGCTCTAGGACCCCCGCAGCTGGTTTGTGAGGTTTTGTCTCCGCTGTGACCTATAATGGTGCTTAAACTCATCTTGGCAGGGATATTTCTCCCAAAAGAGAAAATGACCCTGTGACGGAACAGCTGAGTGCAGGGTTTCAGCAGATGCATCCCACGCCCCTCTGGGCACTCTTGCCAAACTTTGTCTTTTCTTGCCAGGCCAGCCCTGCATCATCCTCCACTCCCAGCCCTGGCAAAGGCAGTCCACCAGCCTGCTTAACATTCACCTCTCATTGCTGGGAGCAACCGTGGCTGTTAAGGAGCTGAGCTCAGTGGCTGCGAGCGTCTCAGTCCAGTGTCCCCCTCCATCCTGGATCGTCATCTGGTTCCTCCTAAGGGATAACTGCTGAGTGGGACTGCGTCTCCAAGCTGATCCTATGCTGATAAGCTGTCTGCCAAGTCTCCTACACTAAGACAAAAGAGTTTTTCTCTTCCCAGCAGGTTTTTCTGCTGTGAATGACAGAGGAAGGAGGAAAAGCGAGCTGCCAGGCACTCCTCATAGGCAAGAAGCTTCGGGGGCTCCTTTCCCCCAGCTGTGCTGGCAGACCATGGAGCTTTTCAGACTGAGCCTGGGCTGTATTTGCCTCCTTCCTTGGCTTGAGGGTAAGTTTCTCCCGCTTTGGGGTAGCTGGAAAGTGAGAAGCGAACAGCCTCCTGGGTTTTAACCCTCTTAACTGCTGAAGTGTTGCTTGGGCTGCAAAGCTCTGAACCCCCCAGCTGTAAAACAAGTGCCTACAGGCAAGTTTCGAGGCAGCATTTAAAATGGGATTAAACACAGGGAGAGTGAGGGACAGGCAGGCAAGGTGCTGGGATGGCTTGGCCAGTGACACCATGGCATCATGCCAGCTGCTTTTATAAAGTGCTTTTAGGCTGCTAAGAGGAGCGCATGAATAAACTCACTCTGGGGGTGAGGCGGGCACCTGTGGAGTGACCTGCGGAGCACGGTGTTTGCTCCCTGCCCCGGATGCTCCTTCCCAGCAGAGGTGAGTGGGCTCAGAGCATGCTGGCAGCATGGGAAAGGGTGGTGGGAAGGGGAGCAGGACCTCGTTGCATTAGTCCTGCTCCCATGGCAGTCAGCAGGGAGTGAGATGTGCTGGGGAGCTGCAGAGTCTGCATTGCTCGTCGCCGCAGAACAAACTTGGTAGTGGCTCATGTTAACATCGAACTGCTTGCTGAAGTTGCTGAAATCCTGTATCCTGCCTGTACACAGGAGGATTTTGAATCCAAGCAGCCTTCTTTTTGACATGCATGGGCAGATGAGGAAAACAGAAGTCCTGCCAAGCCCCATCCTGCAGAGCTGAAGCAGTGTTACCCAGGAACAGCTACCTGGGAGTGGTGTGACCTGTGGTCTCACCCATCCCATCACAGGCGGTGGGCAGCGTCTCTTTTCTTTAAAAAAAGGTGAAGCCCCATAGCTAATAAGTAATTCACTTTTTATTATGCCTGAGATGCCAGGTTGAAAGGGACTCATTGAAATAAATCCCTGAAGTGCTTCAAGGCTCACTCAGTCCCTGAAGATGCAAGGAGGACAGCCCTGCAGTTTTGCAGGTTACCTGCTCAGAGCTTTTCAAGCTCCCTGGAGCAGAGGGCTACAACTATTTGGGCTGCACAGCTGTTATGTTTATTCCTTAAAGACAAGCCTTAGACTGGCAGCTCTGACCATAACGCCTTTTATTTTCCATTCCCTGCTCCACAACCTCTAAGCGTGTGTCCCCTGGGCTGCTTTGAGCATCTAGCCCTCAGCTTGCTCTGCAGCCAGGTCAAAGGAGAGGCTTGTGCTCCTACAGATTTTACTTTTGCTCCATCTACTGCTGTTTTTTTGCAGCCCAAATCTTGACAATTAAAGTAAATCTAGTGAATTGAATGTCTTTTTTTTTTTTTTTTAAGCCCCAGGCTGAGGGTATATCACTGTGCTAGTGAGGGGTGAGGATACATGTGCATCTTGTAAAAGTTACGGGAGATGGGGTTAGGACCTGGAGGTAAGACCATGGTGGGATGCCAGGAGAGCAGAACAGCCTTCAGGGTCTTGTTCCTTCTCTTGCTCTAATACAGATCTTGTCTGGTGTTAGAAGAAAGCAGTTCTTCATTGCTGCCACATGACAGCCCCATGGCTGTTTTACTAGTAAATTAAGGAGTATCATGGGACATTTCCACAGGACATTTCTTTTCCTTTCCGTTGAAATGCTTTTGGTGCAATCACACGATCAGCCACTGCATTTCAGCCAGACCACTAATAAAACCGCAACTGTTTTGCAAGAAAGGAATCTACATTCCCAATACCTGGCAATGCCCAAAGCAAGCTCAAAGAGCAGAGAGCAAACATGTTCTTGCTTGAGGCTGATCTCTCCCCACAGCATCCTCTGCCCATCCCACCCTGCCTGGGGCTGCTGAGTTTTAAGGCTGCCAGCAGGACAAAGGTGCTTGCTCTCAACAGACCTTGGAGGGTTCTGTTTCCTTCTGGAAACTGGAAATCCTGGAATTGCCTAAATGGTTTCGACAGTGATTTCTTTGGAAAGCCCCTGCAAGCAGGGAAGCGTTTTCTCGAAAATCAAGCCTAACAGTAAAGAAAACTGCTGTAGTAATACTGTATTTAACACTAACTCTTGATTCTCATGCACTGAGCATGAGTCTGGCAGTGTCTCTGCTAGGCAGCCTGGCCTGATGCCATATTCCAGGGGGACCACTTTCCTACTTCCCAAACCCATGTACAGTGCTGGCTGCTCTCTGACCCCTAGCACCCCACTCACCTATGGCAGCCCTAAGCATCTTGAGGCAGAAAGACCAAGTTTATCTGATAATTCTCCTCCCCCATATACTTTTCCAGCCTCCAACTATTTTCTGCTCAGGGGATTTCCTGGCCCTGGTGTGTTTAACTCTTCAGTTGCTATGAGATCTCCTCCCTTGACTTGCGCAGTCTCTCCCTGGCAGAAAGGCTGCACAGCTGCTGGGTGCAGAGCCATCTCCTGCACACTGTGAGCCTTCCCTTGGCAACCCTTGTCCCATCTGGGATCAGTCCTTGACCAGCCAGCCCATGCCCATCCTCTCCAGACCTCTCTGGATTTTATACACCTCCATCATATCCCCCCAGGGACTGGTTTTCCTCACATGCATCAGCTTTGTGTTGACTTCACCAACCTCCCCTGCTTCCCATCATTTATCCATGTATTTCTGCATGTCAAAACCTTTCTTTGTTTCCCATGGTTGCTTGGAAGCCTTTGGTGAGGCTTGGTGAAAAGTGGACCTTGCAGTAATGGGGAAAGCTATGAAGCCTTGTTGGTGAACTAAAAGCAGGATATTCTGAAGAAAGCAGCAATGGTTGGGAAAAAACACAGCCCAATGTGGTTGCAAGAGGCAACAGCTGGGAACTACCCTTGGAGAGACACATTACTGGAAAATAGTCTGAGAGCAGAACAAGAAGTATTTGCAATCAGTTACTTGCACTGACAAGCTGTTTGCCAGCTAATTACTGGCAGTTATCAGTAGGCTTTGTTGACTTCTCTATAAAAATGACACAGCTTGAGAAGAGCTGATCTGCTGCCCGAAGTGATAGAAATTGTGCTCCCATAAACCCCACGCTCCCAGCTGCCAGGTAGCTGCTCACCCAGCTCTGGGCAGACGCCTGTTTGCTCACCAGCAGGAACTCACCAGGCTCCATCTGTCATCATCCTCTTCATAGGTAGATTGGCCTCATCCACTGACCTGTCATGGACATTTGTGTCTCTAAACTTCACATCCAAGTGAGCACAGTTGTAGGCTGAGGGAGGACCGGGGCAACATAAAGCTCATGTTGGTTCTAGTCAACAGCCTGTTTTGCAAAAAAATACCTAGTCTCACCTCTGCCAGTGCTGGTCTTGAGCATGAAGTCAGGCAAAACATACAGTGCCAATCTCACCGCTTCCCTGTGCACACCTGGATTTCCTGCCTTTGACTGAACACATATGGGTCACCACACCCCTCTTATGACAGCAAGTGCCTTCCAGCTGTTTTTACTTTCTTTATCCCATGTCCCTAGGCTGGTCTCCTGCACAGGCAGCAGAGAGGGGCTTGCTCGCTTGGACAGAGGGTGATCTTTTCATGAGAAGGAATTACTGCTGGGCTGAACTCAGGTCTGCTCCTGCTTACTTGTTCAAGGCCTTGTTTGTCCATACCTGACAGCATCTCAAGCTGCTTGCTTCAGTTAGTTTCAATGTAATGTTCCTACAAGTGACCTTACAGGGCCATGTCTTGCACTGAGCTCCATCCACACTGGGAACCCTCCTGCCTTAACTGGGAGTTTCCCTCTTTGCTACTGCATCTTCTCATTTCTGTCTGGTCCTGACCCTCTGCAGGAGGGAGAAACAGCCTGCTGGGCCCAGGGCAGCTCAGAACCAGCTTCCCCTCCTGTCCAGAAGAGACATCTGGCTGAGTTTTCACCAATGGTGAAAATTCAGGGCATTGCAGCAAATTGTTCCTGCTGCTAAGGCTAGTCACATGAAAGTCCCTTCTGCCTTCACTCAACATCTTTCTAGACTGCCTGGTGTTGTAGATGTGCTGCAAAAGCCCCGCTCTACATTTAGTCCTGAATTTGAATCTGCGTGGACCCCTCTAGTACTGTGCTCATTTTGGGTGGAAGCAGCAGGGACAGCTTGGAGACATTTCTCCAAGCCACTGTTGCCACAGCCTGGGTGATTCAGGATGACCCACTATCATATGGTGGTACCCAAGAAGAGCCATGTTTGGGAGATCTCCTGGGCCGTGAGATGTCCCCACAAAGCAGTCCCTGTGAGATGTGCCATGGCTGCTTGCAGATGGATGTGTGCCTTCAAGGACAGGTACAGGCAGGATCAAGCCATCACAGGCACTGCTTAGAAACTGCAGAAACTTTCCCAGCCAGACTGGGGTTACTGATAACCAAGGCTTTCTTGGTGGCATTACCTTAATTAGGAACGTTGCATTGTTTTTGCTCCTAATCCTACAAGGAACAGCATGTCCCCAGGGTGGCCATGCTGCAGAGAAGGAGGGGGCTATATTTGCTTGGTTTTCTTTCTTGTAACCAGAATGGCAGCATCATAAGACAAACAAGCTGGCATCAAATGCCTTTGCTGGAAATTGTTTATTTTGTTCCTAAAAATATGAAGAGGCCAAAATGTTCAAGCATGAGCAGCTCAAAGCAGGCATCTACTCAGGCTCTGTGGGTAAGGCTGCCATTTTCCAGAGACGCTGAGTCCCATCCCCAGGGAGTACATTGGATGCTCTGCTTGCTCCAGGTTAACATTCCCAAAATGTTAGGGCTGATGGCCTTATTTGCAGGGCTGCTGGACAGTGGGACTTGGCAATACTGGGAAAAAAACATTTTGCCTCCTGAGTAAGGATTGTCAGTGCCTGATGTATATATAACTCAAAGTAAATACACTCCAGCTTTATTTGTGGATCTACCCCTTATGACTGTGTGGGGCATGTGCAATGATTGCTGCCAGTTACCTGTATCTAATCGTAAGTTCCTCACTTAGATAGCAACGTCTCAACCTCAGGAAAGCAGTAATGTATGACAGACACAGGCTCACATCTTGGCTGGCAAGGATCATGCAAAACACCACAAGGGAAATCCTGCTGTTGAAAGCAGCAGAGAGCTCAACGTTGCTGTTGGTAGGGAAGGTGCTTGGACCACAATTCAGAGGAGAAGGGTTTTGGCCCCAGCTTTTCTGCCACCCTCCCATCTAATATTGAACTGAGCAAAGTGCAGCTAGACCTCTGTAAATCAGTGGGTTTACTTTTGGACCTGAAGTATGGTGTGAAGATAAAAATCTATTAATAATTTGGTGTCATACGCTACTGAGGAGCTACACAAATCTCAAAGGAAAGCACTTCAGTTGCAGGGCTGAGGTTCCTCAGCTTGCATGTATTCCCGTGGCAGGCAAGCTGCCCTGGACCTACATTGGGGTGAGTCCCTGAAAACTGAGACCTGCAAAAAACCAAGAAAACTGTTAGAAAGGGGCAGCTCAAAAGCGCAAAATGTTGGTAGATAATATGGGGGCATGCAATGCTTGCTGCTAACATGCAGGTAACACGGCAATTCTTTAAAGGGGACTGTATACCAAGAACTGTACACAGAGAACAAAAGACAAATCTGCTGGCTGAGTTAAACAGCAATGCCCTTCAGAACTTTTAAAAAAATGAAACTTTCAAAAGGACAGTCATTGCCAAGCAAGGAAAAGAAAAACCACAGAGATCCTGGTATGTTTAATAACAAAACCCATCACAAAATGTAAGATAAAAAGGTGTAAAGGAGCAACCTAGAGAGAACATAAAAAAGTACTAATAGAATTTTTCAAAAGTATCTGAAGGAGGAACTCAGTGGGGGTAAGGAGGTCAGCAACTAACCGATGTAGAGGTAAGAAGGACAACCAAGGCAGGGCAGGGTGGAAAGGCTGAATGGATTATTGGTGCTGATGTTCACTTCAGACAGGGTCAGGGAGGTCCTCGCATCCAGCCACTCTCTGCAGGCTGAAGAGTGTTATCAAAACAAAATTGTCAACAGAGGAAGTTTTAGGAAAAAAATAATATATACATATAAATAATCTGTGGCAAATGACCAGCCCAGATGGTGTTCACACTGAGTTACAGGAAAGTAAAGACGACATTTTTTTAAACTTCTAAGGAGTATGTAAACTATTATCTAAAGCAGCCTCAGCACCAAAGCACTGCGTTATGGCAATTATGTCCCTCTTCAGAGGGGTCCTTGCACAGCCTAGGGAAACACAGGTCACCCAGTTTGATTTTGGCATCAGGAAAGTCAGTAGAAACAAAGAACAGAATTTGCAGACACATAGATAAATATGAGAAAATCCAATACAGCTTTTGTATTGGGAATGCCTGACATCCGTGGTGGCATCAATGAGCGCATAAACGTGGTGAGATGATCTAGACGTCATGCTTGCGTTTGCAACAGGCTTTTGGTAAGATTCTTCCACCAAGGCCATTAAGAAACTTGGTTCTTATGGGGCAAGAGAGATATTTCACCCACAGGCCAGAACAAAGAGGTGGGATGCGTTGACAGTGAGCACAGCAAAGTTAAGGTATCAGCAGGTCCCGACATACATCAGTGCTATCTGACACAATGATCTTGGGAAAAGGGGTGAATAATGAAGTAATAAAGTTTGCTGATGGCACAAAACTATGCAGAATAATCAAAACTGAAGCTGACTGTGCAGAGTTGCAGAAGGAGCCCATGATATGACTGTGCAAGAAAATGGTTTTTGAACTTCAGAGCTGACAAATACAATGTAGTATACATGGGGGAAAGAAAAACATTTTAACCATAAACACCCAGCAGTACTCTCTGAACTGGCTGATACATTTTAGGAAAGAGGCAGTGGCATCCTTGCTGTCTTGAGTGAGCTCTTTACTTGTCTGATTCTCACCCTCTTCCCCTATTAGCAAATGCTAATGCCCAATGCTGGAGACGGGATACTGGGCTCAGCAGATATTCTATCTATCTGACCCAGCACAGTTTTTATGTTCCCCTGTTATGTTTTTGGGTGGCTCTCAGATCATTACTTCAGAAATGGGTTTCTGCCAGTTAAGATGAAGCAAAGAGGTGAGAATTCCAGATTCCAGGTCCTAGAAAAAAACTTGGGGATGGGGATCGTATTCATCCCTTTGGATTTTCTAGAGATTACAAGAGATTATTTGTGAGACATTTCTCTTGCCTTTGGAAGCTGCCAGCATCTCAAGCCCAAGGTGCATTAAACACCTTCCTTCCATAAGGGGTAAAGGGGACAGGACTCATGACCTGTCCACAGATCCCCCAGAAATTTAATTTCCATTTAGGCAGATGGGCTTGGAAGGAATTGCCTGGATTGGTGGCTATTGCAGGTTCACAAAAATCAATAACCCAGCACGGACACATCCACCCTCATCTCAGAGCTGGTGCAGGAGTCGTACTGTGGTTTCTGGCTGCGTGTCCCCGCACATTCAGGCTGAACAGAAAGCCTGGAGCTGCTTCTGATTTAACAACCCCCCAGGCACAATTAATCTAGCAGGTCCCTAGAATTTCCTGAAAGAAAGCATGAGAGCTCGTTTAAGCTATTGTTCATGCCCTTGGTATTGTATACCGGCTTATGTTTACACTGTCATTAGTTTTTTCAGGTACTGAGCCAAATACTTGCTGCCAGGGAAAAGGATTGTGCTTTGCTTTGGGAGGGGAAACTGTATAAATAGTTGTTTAGATAAATATCAGGGTTCTTGTCTGACATCAATTTTCAGTCTCCTTTTGCTCTTTATGCTCAATGCTGTATGCTAATGGGGCTTTTATAACTCTGACTCCTGGGGAAAAGAGGAAAAAAAAGTCACTGCAAAACCTGGGAATTACCATGTTAATTGTAATTAAAATTAAAAGATTTCTCAGAATGTGCAGGAACTTGAAACTTTTATTTCTATCCCTCTGTCTTAGGTATAAAATACACAGCAGAAGTGACACCCACAGCTGTGACAGATGGTTTAGCATTTAACACTTTGCTCAGGATGTTCACAGGGCCACACCTGATGATTTTGTACTGAGAACAGGGGCAATTGTCCAGCTGACAGGATGATAGCCATCCCAACTTATCAGAGATGTTGGGACCTGTTCCTATTGAAAGCAACAAGCAATTACAGAAATTGCTTCAAATTGTGTGTCCCTTGTGGGAGAGGCTGTAACATCTCTCTCTTACAAAGGGATCCTTAAAAATGGTACCATAATGCCTGGGGAGTGCAGACCAATGTCAGGTGTGCTAAATCCAAGTTTATTTGAACACATACGTGAGCTGTGTCAGCCAAGTACTTCCAGACTTCTGATGGGGTATAGTTTTATTCCAGCATTGCTGTAATATCACCAGAAGACACTTAATGGATGGCCTAATTGGCCCTGGATGAATAGCATCTGGGGAATGCAAGGGTTTCAATTGCTTTTTTTCATACAAAAGATTTGATCCACATAGGAGCAAAAAAATCCAAACCCATCCAATTACTGTAGAGGGAGGGAAGGATGGGTACCTATTTACAGCTATAGCCAGTTGAAATATTGAATTAAATATATATAGGCGCAGATATTTCATAACAGTACAACTTTTCAAAGATGGTGAATTTTTCCCCATTAGTTGCGTGGGTTACTTATATGATTGTTATTTCTCTCTAGTATTGCTCCTGGGTATTTGCACAGCCCGTATTTTAAAGAAATGTCATTCTGGGGAATTGGGAAGCTGGGGGAACTGTTTATCTAGGCATGCTCAACCAAGAAAGGACTGGTGGGTTACATCTCCCCTTCCCCAGGGCGTTTACAATGTCTGGTGCTCAGAGGATGCTTTGCCTCAGACCTGCACTGTACTAAAGTGTGCTCTGATTGTACCACAGTAGCAGAGGGACAAGGCTTCCTCATAAGGAACAGCCGGCTGGAAAAGTGCATTCGCATCTCCCACCATGAGACCAACGGCATCAGCCTGACTGACTGCAAGGTGCACTCCCAGCACCAGCAGTGGAGCTGGGACCCTGCCACCAGCACCATCATCAGCCTTCAAACAAAGCAGTGCTTGTCAGCCCACAAGACACAGGAGTATGCCCTGGTCAAGATGGAGCCCTGTGGGGACTGGGAACGCCAAGCGTGGTCCTGCAGCAAGAAGGGACACTTGACTCTGCAGAGCTTGGGCTTCCACCTCAGCACCAAGGAAGGAGGCCACAAGGTCTTTGTCTCAAGGGAGAAGGACAAATTCAGCAGGTGGAAGACTTTAGCAGATGAAACCATCTGTGCTGCTTCCTGGACAGCAGCTCCGAGGCCCAGCAAACCAACGCAACAAGCTCGGGTGTGGAGCTATGAAAGTAAGATGAGGTAGTTTTAGCATCAGATAACATGTAACCTTAGGTGTCATCCAAGCCACCTAACACCAGGCTTGCATCCATCATTCTAATCTTGGTCACTTTGGCCCCATCTGGAGAGATACCAAATGGCTCCAAGTCAGCCCAACTGCTTGGTACCACCAGTTTCCAGTAGTTGTTGTTCAGTGTTTTCCGGAAAGCATGTAACACCTTACAGGATCAGGTCTCTAAACCACAAATGCATTTCTAATGACAGGCAGAAGTCAAGTATTTTGGAAAGTACATCTGAACAGTGCCCAAAGCTGAGAATAGTTGGAATTGCCTGAACCTCCCAAGTCCAAAACAACTAAGGAAGTCTCATAAGGTCAGGTGCTTAAGACTTTGAAGGGGCTTTTGGTACTTTGCACCTTGGGATGTCATTTTTGGTAACAAGAAAACTGAAGGCAGCTGAAAACCTCTTTTAAACTTGTATGAATTATTGAGAAGCAGTTATATTTGAAATGAGAAATTGTTGCTTCAAAGCAACACGTTACAGTTATCTCCTGCCAGACCCCAACAGCGCACTTATTACTAATGAAACCACGGTTCTAACCTTCATCCCATGCTCTCATCATCCTCAAAAGTGAATCTTGCTCCTGGAGGTGCCTGATGTAACCATAAACATATTAGTGAACACAGCAAGTAGTGGGAGGTAGTTAAGGTGCTGCCCTCCCTTTGCATTAAGAAAACCTAGAACATGACATCAAAAATTATTTAAAATTCAGGTTTATATTATCAGTTTCATGGCCTTGGCCCATGCTCAAAAGAAGCTAATCTCTGCCTTTATGAGTGTTCACTATCCTCTGCTTAGTGTGTACACAAAGAGGGTGTTGGACCGCAGGCTAACAGACATCAGGCCTGGTCATTGCACCAAGATATGACTGTCATCATTTGACAGATGGCCAGTGAAGCCCATTGCTGACCACTGCCACTGTTCATGGTCCAGTCTGTTTCCCTCTTTCTTTTAGTCTCTTACGCAAAGGAAGGGGGTTTCAGGACTTTTCTTGTGAAGTTATGTGCAGAACTGAGACGTGAAAATCACACTCAATTCCTCCTCTCATCCTCTCCCTTCTTCCACTCCAGGGACCAAAAAAGAGTTGGTGTTCATAATCACTTTTCTGTGTTTGTCTACTCTGTAGGTGATGAGCTTCCCAACCTTCCTCAGGGGAAATTAGTTCCCTTACATGAGGCTACTCCTTACCTTAAGGCTTGATGGCCCCAGTGAGATTTTCAGCTTTGCAGAAATGAGTAAAGAGAAAATGTGATGAATCTGGTTGGCATAAGCAATGGATTATGAGTATAACCTTTCAACACAAAGAGGCTATATCTAATTCGAAATGAAAAGAGATACAATAGCTTTTTGGGCTGTAATGTGCAGATAAGATGGCCTTTTTAGTGAGATTTTTAATTAGCCAACTAGAAGGTTAACACACAATTATCACAAAACAGTAGTCACAAGTGTCAGTGTTTTTTTAATATGAAGGTAAACGCGCCAATACAAATTAGATACCATAATAACCTAGTTAAATATAGGCTAGGAAATGCGTGGAACATTTAAGATATGGGAAAAAGGCATGTGAAAAGGGCGTTTGCATTCCCCAAGGCAATGTTCCTGGCAGCCCAGGGCTGCCTTGGAGCCAGGCTCCCCAAATAAGGCTGTGAGGGTAAACACAGAGCCGGCTTTGAATCAGGTTGTGCCAGTTAGAGCTTCTTGTGCAAATTCATAGTTTTCCTATCAACCCCATGGTTCAGAGTCTACTGGAGGGAACCTCTGACTTACTCAGTAACAACATCAAAGCCCTGTGTGTTTGTATAGGCCTTTCTTATCCAAGTTTCAGTAGACCATCAACAGACAACTTTTACTTCAGTGGGTTATTTGCTCAATAAATTGCACCCATATACCCGTGGATGCTCATGCCACAGGAAGGAATGAGGTTGGGATAAACAGTGGGAACCCTGCAGACGGGAGTTTCTTGATCTTGCCAAATGCATCACTGCAGGACAGGGCTGACTATTGCTGCCACAAGATTTCCCACAACCCCCCCTTTAGCAGTTGTTGCTACCCCATGTACCCTACTTCTGCAGTAAGACTGGCAAGGCGAAGGACGCCATTGAGCCTTGCAAGAGGTAGGGACGATGTACCACCATTTCTTCATCTGCTGTGTTGGTAATACCTGTGATGTTTACCTACATTCTGCGTGCCTCTTCCTCACACCTCATCCTTTAACAGCTGGTGTTGCACTCATTCTTTTTTAGACCAATGGCCTTATTTACCACCAGAAAACAGCTTTGGCTGTGGATTTAGCCTTGAGAGGTTCATTTTATCTTTGAAATCTGAATGTCCCTGATACACAGGAGAAGGTGATCACTATTGTACCACGTCCTGTTTGCCTTGCAGGGTTGAGGACTAACACAGCAGGGATGGGTTCCCTTCCTTTGCCAGGCACTGAGCATATCCAGGTTTCTGTACAAAAAGTAAATGATAATCACACACATCTTTGCTTTATTTCCTTCCGAGCTAAAACTATTGATTCATCAAAGATCGATGCCGTGGACAGAGAATCTTCTGTGGGCTTGACTGACCTACCTCTGGCTAACAAATTTAACAGCACAGTGCCTCCAGCAAAGACCAAACAGGCGTACCTCCCAGCAAATGAAGGTGAGCACTTTTCTGGATGCATATGTGAGAACAGCAGGAAGGAAAGTGTGGGTGGCATCTAGAGATTACTCAAGTATTTTCAGTGGTGGTAAGTACCTGAGTACTTCTGAAGAACTTCCATCTGTACCACTGAGCGGTTCAAGGCTTCGCTCTCATACGACATGTGGAGATGTTTGCCTTGGCAAGTGGTTCAGTGACACAGCCATAGTCTTAACCTGGAAGCACAGCCGTCAGATGTTCTAGGAGCAAAAAATACCTGTGGCTAGGGAATGCTGAGGAACAAGAAAGTTCCGTTTTCCCTGACGGCTCCATTCAAAGGGGCTATGCAGTTATGGTGCAGCCCCAGGAGGAAGATGGGGCTTCCTCCAGTCCACCAGTGGAAGATGCTAATCTGAGTCTCTCTGCTTCTTCCCCCAGATGTGTCCCACAATCACTCTAAAAAGCACCACGGAAATCGAGGGAAAAATGCTGGGGCCAGGCTTGCAGGTAGGTCCAGGGATCAGCCAGAGGAGGCTGAGACCAGGTAGATGAAGGTTCATCAGTGCCCTGACCTTCCCTTCAATACAGAGTTTCATTCCCCTGGGTCCCACTGAGGATATTCAGTAGCGAACGAAGGCACCAAATTACCTGTCAGAAAAACACCTTTTAAAGATTAAATAAATCTCCCCAGGCCTGGAGTACAAAAGCAACTAAAACCCGCAAATGCTTTGTCCCAGCTCACCAGGAGAATCAGACACCCACTAGCACTGGTGCTTTCCCCCCGCCCTTCTTATTTCGTATCAGAGCGCTGCAGAGTAGAGAAGCATGAATAGAATTCCTAGCAAAAAAGAAAACCTTTTTATGACCATTTTCAATAGAGGGATACTATGCAGTATAAAGCAGCTGTAAGGTGTTGATCTTATGGACAAAGCAGTTCTCCAATTATCTGTTAGTCTTCAGGGACATTACAGGTATTTTTTGTGGCAATCGTGGCTATTGCATAAGAACGGGGGTAGACACAGCAGACATGCAATTGTTTTTATGATATCCTTTCAGGCACCAACTGGAAGACAGCCATGCTGGTCCTCAGCCCCTTGGCGTTCATACTGGGATTAATAATACTGACACTCAATGTTCATTACAACAAGTAAGTGAGATTAACGTTCATTCTGTCTCCCACTCTCCTGTCCAGCACTTTGAAACAAACACCTTGATCTTGGCACCCTTCCCAATCCCACACCTGAAGTGTCTGGCTCTGAGCAGATAGCTCTGCTCACCCATGTCACCCTTGATGATTTCCCCTCTCTGCCACCCTGTTTCTCCCTCCCACTCCCTGTCCCATCCAAATGTAGCCACTAATGTTGGCTCCTTCTCCCCCGAGCAGCCTCGCACCATCCCTGAAGGTTTAGGGAACTTGGGCACTATGGTTGTTGATCCAGTTCACAAGGAGAAGCAACCAAGAGACAGGCAGATGCAGTTACATACTCTCTTCTCTCTTCTCATAGGAAGAAGAAAATCCTCTCTGCTCTGAAGAGCTCCCCAGCCAACAGCAGCAGAGCTGACTTACGGGAGCCATCTCCCTTACGAAGAGGTCCCCAGCCATACCTTCCACCATCTCGCTCCCCTTCCTTGAGGCATGGAGAGATCCTCATTGAGTGGAAAGATGGGACCGTCACTCCTCTGTTTGATAATGCCAATTATCAAATGGACTAAGTCCGAAACAACGGAGCTGTCGTTCCATCTCGTGTCACTCTTCCCACCAGGAAGATAGCCAATCTCCTCCCTAGCCTTGCTGTTTTGACAGGGAGTTGTAAGCGCTGTTTGGGTTTTTTTAACACTTGAGAACAATCTCCTTGCACAGCACAAGGTTGAAGCAAGCAGAGTAGATTGTTTGGTTTGTACAGGCACACGCTGCTTAGCTCTTCCAGAGCTGATTTAACCCCTAACAAACCCCAGATTTAGCTAAATGAAGCGAAGCTCTCACCAGCTGCAACTGTCCATTACCCTGAAATGCTGGAGTTACTAAGCATATGAGAAAGTAAGTCCTTGGAGACAAGCTGTAAGGTGAAAAACAGAAGTCCTGATAATCCTTAAATCCTTCTTAAGATAAAACTAGCTGCCAACAGACACAGAAGGCAGTCAGTTACTTTGTCAATGTGAGAACATAACTAATAAGCACTGCCTTCAGGACTCAAAAGATTAAAGACTCTCCTCCAGACATCTGGCAAAATACTCCCCCCACTAAGTTATCAATTAAGTAACAGCTAGTCATTTTTCTAACTTAAAAGGTAGCACTCCATCATCTCTGCATCACTGCAAGTGTCCTGCTGAGAGAGTGTGTGTTTCTCAAAATATTTCCATATTTAGGATGTATTAGACCTTATTATAACACACATCCTCTTTCTTTATGTAGAATGACAAGTGACACTGGTGATGCTTGTTGGGGATATTACATTATTCAGCTATTTTATATCAGCTTCAGCCTCTGATTTTTCATATAAAATAGTCAATGAATAGATATACTGCTCCCATTTAGAGCAGTAATACAGGTTTTTTTTCTAGAAAGAAGCAAGGCACTGCTTTCAGCCTTTACACTTCTTGTATGAGCATAATTACTTGTGACCCATCACACTCTATCCCAAACTTTTCTCAGTGAAATTTGCAATGACTTAGTGCTTTCCTAATAGTCATGAACTTATGCTTTCCTTGTCTCTGATCTTGTGATGATGTAAACCACAATTGTGGCTATAAATCAGGAATTATTTAGAGAAAGAAATAACACCAAGAAATTACACATATGAGCTGCGTCAGTATATTTGTTCAGCAGTGCAAGGGAAACCATATCCTAACTTCTTATTCAGACTTAAACGCTTTTCACTTTACCTAAATTAAATTCTTGTGCCATTTCAGTGGAGCCTGGAACATTTTGATATTATTTAATCTAAGGATGATGTAAGGCCTCTAGGGAATTTAAAGTCTCTGTGGTTTTGTTATTTTTTTTATTTTTCTTTTTAAACATAGATCCACAGCCTGGTAAAAATTAACTGCCACGAGATATTATTAGGACCAAAAACTTAG
The DNA here is from genome assembly GCA_034008185.1 of Gorsachius magnificus. Lineage (NCBI taxonomy): Eukaryota > Metazoa > Chordata > Aves > Pelecaniformes > Ardeidae > Gorsachius > Gorsachius magnificus. The sequence continues at coordinate 10,451,540 of CM067109.1, read as the reverse complement.
CTGGTATCAAGAAGGAAAATACAAACCTTATTGGTTCAGGGCATAAAAATCATAGAGGTTGGAAATAAATGTCTTCCCCAGGCAAATTATTCCATAATTATTTACTGGAGTGTTTCCCACATGCTCCTTGGGAAAATATTTTACTACTAGACATGGGCAGATGAAGAACTCTTTCTTCACCAGTGAGCAGTGAACACAAACAAGAGTCAGAATTAAATTCTGACTTCCCAATGTTTCCACTTTAAAACAAATCCAGAGACTTTTGGGTCAAATTTGCAAATGCATAAGCATCATTTTACACACACACAATTTATGGGAATACACTCTGTACATGAATTTCTCAAAATGCACATGCAGTGCCTCACCAGTAATCACATTTACATCCCTTGTACCTCTTCCTACCACAATTAAGATGCCCGCCTTTGAAATTTTGTCCGAGGAGTACATCACCTTACAGTCCACTTGCTACGCTCCAAAACCTGCATGCACTTTGGGAACATTATGTATGCCATGCCATTAAAATGGAAATACTCACTTGGAGTTCAGCTAATGTTGTGCTTTCCAAAGGAGCAAGTGCCTATGTTCATTAGTGCTGAATGGGCAGAACAGATGATTTGTTAATGACTCTCTGTAATTCATAGTTAATATGCTAATCTCGCTCATAAACATGAAAGCAGTAACACCATTGTTTACATAGCACTGATTAAATGGTAGCTCAAACAATAATGAAAAAATAAGACTGTGAAGCAGCACATGCTTTTAACTGTTTTCTCCCCCTCTCTTTTACTGGTTATCTTTTAGTTATTCCTCACTGGTTTACCTACATTAGATGCTGGAGACCAAATTCTCCAAGGTATGGACAGAGGAGCTGGAGGTGTGAGTCTTCATCAAGAGAGGTCTTAAAAAGCATGTTAGCCAAACATCCATCAGGAAAGACTCCAAAATAGCTGATTCTGCCTTGGGGCTGGACCAGGTGACAGTGAAAGCCACCTTCCATCCTGTGCTTCTAAAGCCAGCTGAGAAACACCCAGAGCAATTGCACAACCTATTATGTGATGTTCACTCTCTGCCACCACCTGAATGCAATGCTTATGAACAGTGTTCATAATCAAAGTAAAGCCTGACTGTAAAGTGGAGGAGCACTGAAATAGTTTATGTGTGTGTATATATACGTATTAAAGCCCCCTTATACTGCATCCTTTTTTGTGTGGGGGCATACATATATACACACACACAAAAGAATACACTATAAGAAGGCTTTTATAAATCACTCTACAGGAAGATAACAGAGTGATGAGCAAGACACCTCTCAATGTCACAGTGGTACTGACGTTATTAATATATGCTGCACCAAAGGATGAGCGATGTGTAACGTGAGAGTAACAAAATCCTAAACTGCCACCCATATTTCTCAGCCTTATTATGGTGCATCTCTGGTATTGCAGGTCTTCTCCAAAGGTTGATGTGATGCTGATGACCCTCATTTCGCTCTTGCAGTGAAGAGGAAGACAAAGTGGAAGCAGACCCCACTCTCTCATGCTTTGCGAGGTCCAAGTGCCTAAGCAGCAAAGGCTAGAGGAGACATAGGGAAGATGGGACAACTTGCTCTCCCCCTAAGTTCCCTGGGATTCAGATAAACTCATTCCTCACCTAAAAATGTTAATAATGCCATCATGGTTTTCTGGTATTTATGTACCATCACATCCAAAAGATTATGAACCACTACTACTGGGACATGCATAATCATAGTGAGTCCTAACAACCTCAGCTCCCAGCGATGGTAATGACAAAAGAGAGGACCACAGGAAACCTGATGCAGGCAAGTTCATCGGTACCGTTGCAGGCCGTTGCAATCATCCAGCATGAGTATCTACGGCACAGCACTGGCAGCACACACAGCCCTGCTGCCCACACATAGCTGCAGGCTCCAGCCACAGAAACACACACTATCAGACACAAGACTGCACATTAGCTTAGATACTCTGTGCAGAAAATGCTCTATTAGGCAGATAGATTTCCCCTTCCCAACCTTTAAATAACGTATAGCCAAGGTGTTTGTTAAAGAGCAAAAAGGAAAAGGAAGAGGCAAAAGAACTTCATGTTCACCATTTAAATACTCTACATCAACTGTTTACTAAGACTCTTTGGGTGGAAAATGTTTTCATAACAGTACATTAGCGGTGTACATAAACTCATGATACAAACAAACAGGACCTGAAATAATTTGACAGGTTATCAGTGGAAGAGTTGCCAACAGAACTACTGCTTCCCCATTTGAAATGCAAGGTGCCACTTCTGCAGTAAACATGTTATTATTAAAAATCTCCATACGCTGATTTTCTCAACTCTGTACATCTACATCAGCAAGTCAAGAAAGATCAAGTCTTTGATTTTCAAAAAGACCTGTGGTTGTTCAGCACTTCAAGGGGGAAAAAGAAAAAAAAAAAAAAGTAAAAAGAAAAGAAGACAGAACAGAGGAAGTCTTTGTTAGCTCTGGGTTTCAATTCAGACATCTCTGGCTCATGGTTCAATCAGACCATGCTTTTTTGTGTTAGCTAGGGGAGACAAAAGCACAAGCTCTTTAAAAGCTCCAGATATCTTCACCAAATTTGTATAGACTTAAAAAATCTACATTTCTGCAGCCATGTAGTTCTTTCCTTGGGTTAAAAAAAAAAAAAAAAAAAAAGGCAGGCCATCTTCCTTCAAAAATTCCCTTTATCCTTCACACAAGCATTTATTCTTTGGAGCAGAGAAACTGATGCACTTCTTTCAGAGTCGCTTGCATGTCCTCATATTCTGCAAATTTGCAAGCATCCTCCAGCTTCAGCCACTGGAAGGCCTGGTGCTCCTCTGAGAGCTTGATTTCTGTGTTACAGTCCTTCATTTCTGCCAACCAGTAAATGACGGTCTTAGGTTTGCCACGGACAGGGTAGTGCAGTTCTTTCTTGTACCCCTCTATGAGGGTGAGCTGACTGGCCTGAAGACCAGCCTCTTCCTGCGTTTCCCGGAAGGCTGTCTGCAGGTCATCCTCTCCTGGGTCCACGTGTCCTGTCAAGAAGGTGAAAAGGTAAGTCTCTGAGAGGGAAACTCAGGTTTTGTTTATTCAGTTGACAACGAGGAAACATCAGGAGACAGAGATGAGTGTATACTGTAGCTGATAAAGAATCAAACAGAATTTGGAGAACGGAGATTGCTTTTCCAACTCTTATGTCTTGATTTGTCTTGTGGCTTTTAGGATCGTTGTTTATCCCACATCTTCTGAAACTCCCATTGGCCTGTCAGCACTAACTGTCTTTTCTTCCCAGTCCTCCCCTCCTCTTCTGGAGCACTGTACACCCGTAATGTTCCACCTCAGATCATATTGTGGACTGAGTGCCTCACAAATGTTTTCCCTTTATCCAGTCAGAGGGGAGACTGCTCATCTGCAAGAGTCTTAGTCCTCTCTCAACCCTTCCCTCCCACAGAAGCTTATGGCTCAGTTCTGCAAAACTCTTACTCAGGCCAACAGCCCAGAAACAACAGGACCAGGCAACAACTAATGTCATTTAAAAGATGGGTTTCAGTTAGGGGTATTTTTATTTCTCTCCCATATTGCCCTCTGAAACACAGCAAGCCTAAAAGCCATTCCTTTCACCAGCTGTGAAGTTCTTCTAGGACACATCATTTATTTTACGTTGCTCAGAATGAGAGGTGCCATTACAAACAACGGATAAATATAACACATCCCAGCTGTTTGTACTTTTGTTGAGAAATGTCAGATTTGGTTTTCTCATGAAAGCTCCAGACCAGAACATAAATAGAACAAGCCAAGCAAGATCTCAAAAAAGCAACGAAGCAGGAGTTGGGATATCAAGAGGGGGAAAAAAGTTAGGTTTTATTTTGCCCCTGGTGTCACTATTTTCTATGTAGCTGGCTGCAAATAGCTGTAATTTCATCAGAGATGGATCTTGCCTCAGGGCCCAGGTACCCAAAGCCACCCTTTAGTACTAGAACTGAGATACGTGGGAAGCTCATTTTGCTTTCCCAACAGGCCTCACTCACTTCTTTGTCTGCGTAGAAAAAGCTTAAACACCTCTTACAATATGACATCATCTCAAATGTAAAATATGCTTCTATTTCAAGCAGCAACTGTGCAGAAAACAGCAGCTGATGTTGCACTTGATGTCTCGGATATTTAAGATCAAACACACTGAAGCTTTAAGTAAAAATATTTCCCTCCTGAATCCCAGCACTGCAAGTCAAGCTGTCTCCTTTTTGACAACGTATGTATTTCCATAGTTGGGGCTTATTGCCAACAGTTGAGAAACAGAATCCACTTGGCCTTGCACAGCTGGATTACTTCTACAATGCAAATACCCATGGAACATCCATGAACAGTAAATAACCACTATTTTTTTATGACAGTCATGATCCATAGTCACCAAATGAGCAATGAGTTGAGGTAGCAATAAAGCTGGAGGGCTGAGATTCAGTTTCAACTCAAAGGACACCAGTGCAACCTCCTGCTCTTCGCACAGTGAAAGGCAATTGCCTCACCCTGCTGTTGATAACCTCAAGTTTCAGCTCAGTAACTTTCCAACTTTGTGCAGTACAGTCTACCTACTGGGCAGAAAAAGGACTGCTGCCAGCACCTCACACCGTAGCTTGCAGATCCTCCCAGACGTTTGCACTAATGCAGTTTCAATATGCTGAGGAGGAAAACGAACCTCACATCCCCTTTCCATCAGCCTCAGCTAATGCAAAGTTACAGTTCTGTCACAGAGCTCAGAGGTGAGGCTGATGAAGCTCATGTGGGTGGATCCACACAAGTCCAACTTAATCCCATAAGGGTTGCAGGTGTTTAGGGGACTTTTAAAATACTAATGAACAGCTGTAGCTGTAAATTGCCTTTTGCATGGTCTTGGAGAGATGATTACAACTTCTCATTCTGGCTCCTGCCACATTAAATCTATGTCTGCATCATACAAGTTACTGCATCACACAACCTGAGGCTGCCTTTGAAGACCACTCATATCGCAGTGAATAACATAATAATGAGCATGCAACAATTCCCCTTCATTTATTGCCCCCAAATCTGTACCGAGCTACTATTAAAGGCTACCAACAGATTGTGGCTTTCGATCTATAAAACCTTAAACAATGTGTCCAGGGAGGTGATTCTGCTGCTATACTCTGCTCTTGCGAGACCCCACCTGGAGTACTCTGTCCAGCTCTAGAGCCCTCAGCACAGGACAGACATGGACCAGTTAGAGTGGGTCCAGAGGAGGGCCACGAAACTGATCAGAGGGTGAAACACCTCCCCTACGAGGAAAGGCTGAGAGAGTTGAGGTTGTTCAGCCTGGTGAAGAGAAGGCTCCAGGGAGACCTTACTGTGGCCTTAAAGGGGGCTTATAAGAAAAATGGGGACAGCCTTTTTAATAGGGCCTGTGGCGATAGGACAAGGGGTAGTGGTTTTAAACTAAAGGAGGGTAGATTCAGGCTAGATACATGGAAGACATTTTCTACTAGGTGGTGAAACACTGGAACAGGTTGCCCAGAGGGGTGGTAGATGCCCCATCCCTGGAAACATTCCAGATCAGGCTGGACAGGGCTCTGAGCAACCTCATCTAGCTGAAGATGTCCCCGCTCCTTGCTGGGGGGTTGGAACAGGTCACCTTTAAAGGTCACTTCCAACCCAAACCATTTGATGATTCTATGATTTTGAGTACATAAGATGTATGCCTAGGAGTCATTTCACTCCCTACTGAAGTGCCTCTAAGTCATTCCAACCACTTGTCCAGAATTACTGTGTTCCCAGTGAACTTTCCACATGGGTCTGTCCTTTAACAACGATTAATCATCTCCCAGTACATATTTTTTAGCTTTCCAGTAGACTACAAACTCTAATCCCTTAGGCTTTTGGTGAAGTGGACAAAGGGGGAGGTTTGGAAAGTTTTGTCCTTTCCCTTAATAGGATAGCTGATACTGTTACAAGCTTTTTTTTCAATTTGCAAATTCCTGTTTACAAACTGTTCCTGCACTATCCTTTAAGAGCACTGCATTTTACAAAACACGAAGTAAAAACTAGCAGGAAGAAGTCTCACAGGGTAGAAAACCAGCTACAAGGAACCTGAAGTATTTCTGTGCTGTGCTTTTCCTGGTACCAGGGCTGCGACTATGTACTACCGAACCCTGGCTCTGCCACATGTCTTTATGGGCAAGGCGTTGCTGTATGTCTTGGGGCAGCAGGCTCATCTTTTCCTTTGGGGCCTTACTGATGAGAGAGAATGGTTTAGGTGAAGATGGCTGATAAGGTTATTTCTCCTAGCTCTCCCTCTCGTCTCTGCTGCATAGGTATCTGCTCTTCATCAGTGATCTCCTGAACTTACAGAAACTCCTGCATCTTCTAAGAAAAGCATTTTAAAGTAAATCATCACCGATTTCAGTTTGCCTTCTGAAGTTGCACTGCAAACTGTGACTCTTCTGATTATACACCAGTCAAACAACTGTGCTTTGGCAACAGCGGTATCTGGTGGAGGGTCAGGCCTGAGCAAGAAGGTAAAAATTTCTCTACCTACCTAACTTCAATTGTCTGCTCAATATCTGACAGAAACATCACATATCCAGGGAGCATGACTGGGCAACTCTCCCCCGCCAAACCCAATCAGTCATGCCCAATGGTTTATACAGTCACAACTTGCAAAGAATTTTGGCCACAAAACTATCCACGCAGCTGCATAAACAGCATAATCAGCGGCTACTGTCAACTGATTAACTGCGCCTCAAAGCTGACCTTCACAGCATTCAGCCAAAGTTCAGTCTGTAATCTCACTCACTCCCCACAGAAGAGACCTTGAAGTGTGTTATCAGAAGAAACATCACCTTTGGGTGGGGTCCAGTGATGGGTCCCATAGGATGTCTGAAGGAGGAGGTATTCAATAGCATCAGTGACCTTAGAAGATGGTGCTGACTGCAGCCTCCTGTAGATGATCAAGCCACAAGCTCTCACAGCCATGCCCCTCTGTTAAACTGAATGGAGAGCTGTTGAAGAGCAGAGAGGATCAAGCAGGAACAACATACAACATAGAGCTCAAACAGACTAATTGTATTTAGCGAGAAAACGTATCTCCGCGTGGGCTAGAAGTCATCCATCCCTTCGTAGTTAATGCACGATTAAACTGCATCTTATTAACTATCTTTAAATTGTAAAAAATGGTCTTTCCTTGTTAAAACAAGGACATGGGAACCTATACAAAAGCTGTTAAAGTTATCAAGAAGCATGAGATATGACCTGCATGACATTTCTTTGCTGCTGATATATTACAAATGCACCATAGGGAGAAAAAAAAAAAAAGATAAAGGAAAAGGAGAACATTCTGAAGCTTTTCCACTGCAGAAATCCAAAGGCCCTGTGCAAAGATAATACCTCAGCAGTACTGGAAGTGGCATAAAGAAATAATTGCCCAAGACAGATCCTCTGCAGCAGAGAATTCCTCAAGATGCCAGAAGCAGAGCTGAGAAAATGAATGACGAAGTACAAGCTCTCTGCTGTCTGGGCTGGACATGATGCATTTTGTTATACAGAACTAAAAGCTTCTTGGTATATGCGTTAAGCACTAACTTGATGTAAACAGAAAGGAACACACCTCTTAAGTGACAAATACTGTAATCAACACACTACGCAGCCAGGACAACTGGTCCTACACAGAAAAAGAGAAAGCAACGGGAATGAGAAATCCTTATTAAAGAATACAGCAAGTCCTTGTTCCAGGCAAAGCTTTGCATTTTGACAGAGCCGCACATTTCAATATGTAATGAATCTACACTACATAACACTGCTTTTCCCTGGGATGCCCGGCGAGGCACCACGACACCTCCAGCTTCCGAACTGAGAAACTACAGCAGAGAGTCCTTCACCACCCAGCAAGCCCCACGTCGGCGTTCAGCTCCCTCGGTTTAAGCCCCCTTTAACCACCTCAGCTCGCTTCTGGTCAGCCACCCGAAGATAACCCACCCACCCACCCACCAAACCCCGCGGCAAGCGCAGGGACCGACCGCCGCTGGTGCGGAGCCGGGAGACCGCCCAAGGCGGGAGACCAGCACCACCTCCCGTGCGGCCCTGGGAAGGCCGCCCTCGGACGCCCGGAGCCTGGAAGGAGAAACCCCTCCGAGGGTCGCCAGGCCCCCCAGGCCCCGCTCCCCCCGGCCCCCCGGGGGGCCCCCGGGCCGGGCCGGCAGCAGGGCGGCCCAACGCACGCCGGAACGCGGGGGCAGCCGGACACAGAGGCTGAAGGCCCAAATCACTCCCACCGCCCTCGACCCCCGCCCTCACCTTCGCTTCCGGGCCGGAGAGTAGGCGGGGCAGGGCGCGCGGCGCCCTCATCCAATCACAGCGGCTCAGGCGCGGGCGGTAGCTCCTCCCCACTCGTTCCGGCCTCCCTCCCGCTCCCGCCTTCCCCTAGGCTCCGCCCCCTCCGGCCGCGAAGACCTCGGATTGGTTTCCCCCCGGCCAGGACACGCCCCATCCTCGTCCTATTCGCTGGCTGCGGGTGCGAGGCTGCGCGCGAGCGTTTGAAGCGGGAAATGCGTTGTTGCTATGGAGACGTGGCCTAGTCGCTGCTTGCCGGGCGGCGCTGCGGCTGGTGAGTGGCTGCGGGGGCCGCGGGGGGGGGGGTGGGCTACGGCGGCGGCGGGGTACGGGGTGCCTTGCCTTCAGGCGGGGGAACGGCCGCGCCGATGGAGGGGGGGAGTTGCCCTGGGGGTCGTCACCCATCCCGGGCCGTGGGGCAGCGCCGCGGCTTCCCTCAGCCCCGTCCCGCCGCAGAGTCCGAGCTGTTTGCGGTGCGGTCTGCTGGGTCTTCCCCTCTTTCCCCCCTCCCCCCCGCCCCCGGGCCTGATGGGGCCGGGGGGGGGGGGGAAGGGGGAAGAGAGGAAAAAACCGGGGTGAAACCGTTCAGGGAAGGAAGGATGAGAGGAGAGCCCGCACATGCCGGGGCGCGGGCGGGACGGGCCCGCAGCTGGCCGGGTGCCAGGCCCCTGCCTCGGCCCCGCGCCCCTTCTAACAGTGGGTGAAGGTATAAAGTTCCACAGTCTGAGACTAAATTCAGTGAGGGAAGCTATAAATGTAAAGTGGGGCTCAATTCAGTGTCCATGTGTCTTCTCCCCCCGCCCTAGTCACACAGTGTAACTCCGGATGCGCGGTGGTTTGTTTTGATACAATTATAAAATAAATACTTGAAAACCATCTGGTAAATCTTACTGGCAAGAGAAGCTTGGGCACAATTTTCAAATAATCAGCATCCTAATATAACTCGTAGATTATTTTCTTAGCGTGCGGTTGAATATTAGACACTTCCCATTTCCATGCAGCTGTTGTTTTAAGCAGTTGTTGGGGATCAGCTGTAGGATGGAGTCTCTTCTGCTGAGGTCACCGGACTATACTTAGTATGATGGGATGGTTATAAAAAATAGCAGTGTCTTGCCAACTGAAAAATACTTTACTGGAAAAGAAAAAAACCCAACATTTAGTTGGGTTTAAGTCTGTTTCAAAGAGCAATGAAATTAATTGTAGTTTCGGTAATCAACTTTCTGTTTGGTATGTCAGTAGCAAGGAAAGTGGGAGTGTTGCTGCAGGGAGAAGACTTGCACCATGATCCAGCTGCAGAATCATTAAAAGTATTCCCTCCTCTCCAATTGTTTTTACTATACAGAAACTAAAAGTGGTTATGTATTGCTAGTGTTCAGCTCTGTTCCTCCTATCTTCAAAACAGGCTGCTGCAACACTTCTTCCAATAAGCAACAGAACGTTTAATACCACGTTGTGTATGCACACAGGGCGTCGTGTAGTGTAATCCTATGATTTTACAAAAGGATCTTCTGCTATGTCAAACACCATTTCATAGATCCCTACCTACTGCATGAAACTAAAATTATGAGCTTGTGTTACAGGGTAGATTATCTCTTATTATAGAGCTTGTGTTTCTAAAAGTGCAGCTGCACCCTGGCCCCATTCTTCACAGGAATACCCTAGTTTCCAAGGAATGGGGTCAGAATAATTAAAGTATTTTGTGTGGTGCTCTGGAAAAGCAAATTAGCCATTCACTTCTGGAGAGCTAAATCAGATTTGGATTTTGGGTTGCTAAAAAAGGGCTTAATGTTCAGATGAATAAAAATAAAGATGGGTGACTGGTGACGAGTTAATGTCTCCCTCTTCTCTACTGTGTGATTGCCCTATTGGCTTCGTTCTAGTCTTCTGCTTCTATACTTCTAAAACCAGCAAACACTTTGGTACAGACAGACCCTGTGCTGAAGATTTGTTTGGGGTAACGCAGTTACAAGTAATGAATACAACACACTGCTATAGTTGTGCTCAGGGAAGGAAACACACCTACCTGCTACATGCATTTACAAATTTTATAAGTTCTTGACTTTTTTTTTTTTTAATAAGGTACTTATAAAGCAAAATTATTTACATAATACAAAGTGATAGGCAGGAAAACAAAGTGCTGTTCAGGTTTTGTACACCGATTAACAATTACTACATTTATCAGATGCCCTTAAAAATAGTTTCTAATAAAATTATTTAATGATCAGGCCAGAGTTTATGATTCAGAATTATTATATCTAGATTAGTTGCAGTATTAAATGTATAGTGTGTAAATGTGCAGTTTAAATGTATAGTTGCCTTCGTTTGCATTTCTAGGAGTGCCACATATGGTTTCTTCACTTTGCCATGACTTAATTTCTGTAGTTTGAAGTAGGGATATAGTGATACTTGCATCATGTCTTGATGGTAACACTCAGGAGTATCAGTGGAAGTCAGCTAAAATTGTCAGGTAAATATGAGTGGGATAACAGGGAATGTGAGTGTTATTCAACTGAATGATGCACTGAGATCTTTAATATATCAGAGGTTAAAAAGGATCAAGATACAGTGGTCTAAGGCTGCTTTATTCTTAAAATAGCCTATGTAGGGATTTTACATTATTATTTTATGCACAATGACTGACACTCACTGAGTGAGTATCTTTGAAGGCCAGCCTCTTTTCCGCTTTGAAAAGTGCATTGAGAATGGAAAGATCTGTGTAAGAGCTAATTAATAATTAAAAGCATTTTAAAATGGAGGATCAGCTCCTGGAGCATAATTTTGTGGTAAGTTTATTTCCTTCAGAATACATAAAAGGTAACCACTTGTTTCTAGCATTCATGCCTCACTTTTCTTTTTTCCCCAGCTTTATGAACTTTAAAAAAACTCTATTCCTGAAACAGAGGAGTTTTCTGATGACAAGCTGTGATGTTATTCTGTGCTTTGAGTTGTTCCCTTTATACAAAACTCAAATGTTTTTTTACAATAAGCAAATTACCAGCCATTACCAGCATCTGGCAGCCTTTTGAGATCTTTGTAAAACTTCTTTGCATAAGAAACAAGTTGTAGAGAACTCAGGTTTGTCACATAAAGATGATAGGCTGACTGGTCACTTGTTCATACATCCCATGTGTTCCCGCAGCAAGGTACATCACCATTAACTTTATCCCTTGCTGCTAGCTTGTGTATTAGTAAGTAAAGATGCTTTGGACTTTGTCAACTTCACTATTTCACTGACCAGCTTTAGCATCTTTTTGTCAATGGAAAGCAGGTCCCTTGTGTGAGAAGAAGGTGAAAATTTCAAAGTGAATCTGAGTCTTTCTGCCAGCTAAAATGAGAATAGCAACCATTGAACAGTGAAGAATTACAAGCTTATATTACAAGTTGTAATAGAGATTGAGTGGAACATTTTTCTTAGGCCTCAGACTATCTGACCGTATACCTGGGTGCTCATGGAGAATTATATCTCTATACTGACTCACTTCTTTCTCAAAATATGTTATATCCAACTATTTTTAGAAGTCTCAGGCTTTTGTCTCAATCCTGTTTTCAGTGAAGCCACCCATAGCTGTGCACGGAACAAGACCTCAGCTTTGATGTGAAACTACCACACTGAAGAATGTTGTATTTTTCTGCCCCAGGACACAATGTTCTCTCAGGTGAACAAACAAAATTAGATCCTGACAGTAACTGAGGGAATGTGGGCCGTTATTTCTTGTAAAAAAGTAAAAGTCTTCTCTTTTTTTTCCAGAAGACAGCATTATCATTAACAATTTAGGATTCTTGAAAACCTGACAGTACTTCTCTTACTTCTTTACAAAGCCAATCTATTTTGAAGAAATATATATCTGTTTTAGAAATGGTGTCTTCAGACACAAAGAACTCGACGGTGTTGGACAAATTAAAGTATGCTTTTAATGAGGAGAAAGGCGCTCCTTTCTTTTAGAGCATCACCAACTAAAAGGCCAGAAGGGTTTTGCTGTCAACTGCGATTTCCCCTGAATTCTCTCACGTACAAAACAGACAAAATCTTCTAGAAAATTGTCTACTCTTGAGTTTTAAAGTAATCAGAAATGCTGGAACCCATCACTGTGATGATTGCTTAATTCTTTTCCATGGTTAATTAATTTGTTATTCCTTTATTAGTCAATGTTCGGTTTTCCTAGGTTGTGAAATTGCTGTTCCATGAATGGAGAGGCACTGGAGTTATCTCCTGAAACCACTTAGATCCAGTAAAATTTATTATATCTGGGGAAGCAGGAGCAGTTATATTACTCCCTGGGCCAGCTCTCATTAAGAAGCCATTTAGTTGCTTTCGCATGGCACGGAGCCTTAGCCAATAAGCCGTGTGGAGCAGCTTACATGTCTCGGTACAAACCTTGTCTTATGTTCTGCAGTACCTCTATCACTTGGATTTTCTGTATTTTGAGAATCCTAGTCCCTTGTTACCCCAGAAAATGGAAACCTGTCTGTACAGTCATTTCTAGCCATTGAAATATATTTTGTTTAATTTTTAGTTAGAACCTTGACCTTAAAATTCTTAATTCTCTCCCCTTGTCTGCTGCTCTTGTTTTGGGAAGTGTCTCCATTTTTTTTTTCCTTTTTATCCTCTCTTCTTTCTCCTGTGTTCAACATATAATTCAAGCAGAAGTTAACAACAAATTAGTTCTTGCACTGGTCTTTGGCCACTCTGTATTTAACTTAAGCATATATAAAGACGTAGGTGTAATGTAGGATACAGAGTGAGAATAGACAAAAGAAATTTGCTGGTTTGTTTTAATCTTTAACAGATTCTCAGTACTATGAGATTGGCATCTTGGCTTTGTGTTCTAGCTGCTCCTTTCATCAAACAAAAGGAGTTTCCCATAACAGTGCATGCCAGCAGTTACACAGGACCTGTGCTGGTTTTATGTTTTAGGCCACCTTGTGTAAGATAGGCATTTTTTCAAAAACATAACCCTTCTTCAAATGAAGTCTGAAGTTCCTGTGGAATTTTATGTTAGAGAAGTTGGCAAATGGTGAATGCTTGTGAAAATCCTTGCACATGTGTTATAGTTAGGCTCTCTGGTCTTTGGGTTTGCTGTCCTCTCTGTCAATTTTCATTTCCCCCTCCCAGGACTGAACAATCTTCAGCAGTGGCTCTGACTTTACCTCAAGTTTCAGAATTGCATTAGATACACACTAAATAAGTCCACCTACATACTGATGTTTTTGTCTTGAAGCTTGTTACTGCTGGATTTCCTAATTTTATTGTGGCTAACTACTTATCTACAGCTTAGACTCTAGCCTCGAAGTCATTTTAGATGTCCTCTACTGCACCCTTTGACCTCTGTAATATCTTACACAGTCAGCCCTTTAATATAATATTTATTCTTTTTTTGTTATTATTATTTCAACATAATGTCTTAATTAATGATATGGACTCAAATTTGGGAGTGGTATTTGGTGACCTTATTTTCTTGCATAATATTATTGTAGAATGCTTGAAAATCCTGCTAAAGAACTTACCCTGAATTACAGGGGGAAAAACTTAGTCTTGAAAAACTTGTTTTTGTGGAGTGTTACTGTAACCTCCAAACATGAGTAAGAGCTATATTTGCTAAGGTCCTAGACTGGAAAAGATATAAGAAGGCAGTGGGCAACAGATACTTGAAGTGCTATCATTTTTCCATTTTATGGAGCAAGTAAAAATATCTGCAGATATTAATCCATCTGGATAGAGACAGCTGCACAATGCATTGCTAGGGAGACACAAGGGAAGGAGTTGAGGGTTTTTTGACATACCTTTCAGTGATGCATGTTGCTTTTTTGGGTTTCCCAAGAATGCAAGTATGGCGTTCCAGTAGCATATATAGATTTAGAGAAAAATCTGTGTTTCAGATTTTGCAGAATGTTTTAGCTATTCTGCAAGGACACTTAGAAATGCTCACAAGATTCATGACAAACTCAACAAAACTACAACTTTGCCATAGTTCATTTATAAGATGAATGGTCTTAATTATTCAGCTTGAGGTGAGGACAAATGCAATTTCTTCTCCTTTGGTTAGTTAACCAGGGATAGCTGAACCATGTTAGACCACATGCCCTGATATTAAATCGAGTGTCTAAAATTAGGCATTTTACATTCTGTATCTTGAGGACAGGGTTTCAGTAGCTGCGGCATTCATCAAGTAGACATCAGGCGTGTAGGAACTCTGCAGCAGTAAGTAACACTGCATTGTGCATTTCTTGCGCATTATTGTGTATTGTCTATAATTTTAAAGTATAGTTTCATAGATAAAATATTTGTTTCACATTTAGATTATTGTTGTATTGAGATTGATGTAGTGTTTGGCAGTCTAGTGTGTTGTAAACTTGGAGTTAAACAAGCTTCTAGCCTAACTGCAGGTAATGGCACCAGGAAATGTGTAGTTTGTTTGTTAGTAACTTTGTCAGATGTGATGTTTCATATGATTCTAATATTTATTTTGTTTGATTTCTTGTACACTTTAGCTTGAAGATGGCATCATGCCTTTATGAATGCCTTTGTGAGGCAGAACTGGAAAAATACTATCCCCATTTTGCTGCCTTTGGTCTTCAGAAGATCGATGAACTTGCCAAAGTTTCCATGAAAGATTATACCAAACTGGGTGTCTACGACATGAATGACCGCAAACGACTCTTTCAGCTCATCAGAATAATCAAAATAATGCAAGAGGAAGACATCACAGACTTAAGCAAGCAAGATTTTCAACCAAGTGGCCTTTTCATGCAGCCACAGGTGACCAGATCTGGTCCCCGTAGACAGCTGCGTTTTGAGTCTTTCTTTGAAGATAATGATGGAACAGTTAAAGACTCTGAATCCGAATCATATGGTTCATCTGATTTCAGTGCCAATGAAGAGAAGAACAGTGTAGGGGAAATGTTGGGACACATTCAACCACATGATTCAGAGCTCATCAGATCAACTAGAAGAGACCTAAATACTCCTGGAATATGCACCAAAAAGGACCTGAGCTGTCCAACAGTTTCTGATGATATTGCTCCTCTCCTGGGGGATTCCGAAGCTCCTATTGTACAAAGAATAACTCATATTTCAGGGTATAATTATGGACTACCTCATTCCAGTATCAGGTAAAAATCAGTCATCTTTATTTTGCTCTATTTCAAGTTAGTCATAATTAATTCTTTCTTCATTGTGGAGGAGAATCTGTCTTCATCGCCTCCAAATAAGCAATCCTACCACTACAGAGCAATGCAAAATCTCGCAGAGAAGAGAGGTATTAATAAGCACTTGTGACTCTCCAAGTCTGGTAGAAGGAATCAGTTGAATTTCACCAGCTGCTACTCACCAAGGTTGTCTAAGAATAGTCTTTATTGTCTTTCAGGGTATAAGGCTTTGTTCTCTTGATGTTTTGGCCAATCTTTCTTTCTTTTCTTCTTTCCATGAGACTATCTTGCAAAACATTATTTTTCCAAAATATGGCATTATCTGTTGATAAGTTTGTCAATTTTTTCCCAGTAAAAAGGATACACTCTGTGATGGCTATTTTTGTTTATGAAGAAATTTCTGAACTGGAGCCTTAAAAAGAAACAGAATGAATATAAGTGGGATGGGATATAGACCTGGTGGTGAGAGGGAAGCCTTGTAGCTGCTCTCCAAGCACATATGTAAATTTCATACTTTTCCCAGTGTTTGACAACAGAGGGGCTATGGTTATCTTGAACCATTGGTAAAGCTACCCTGGCAACATTTTTAGACCACAAAATATTTTTTTCCTCATTTGGCAGCAGAACATGTACCCCTCTGCATACATACCACCAGCATCTAGCTCATTGCAATGCAGTTGTGGCAGTTTTGCTTTAAAATGTGGTGAGGACTGGTAGCTGTATGAAGCTGGGGCTTGTTCTGGGAAGGCTGTGGTGAAGAATTTGGTGTGTGTGAGGATCTGTGGAGTTGGGGTGTCAGCTACAACTCCCATTGAGTGTGCATGTAGCCTGGAGGGATAGATGCTGTTGGCACAGTGGAAAAGTATTAAGATGACACAGTAGTTAGAGCACTTAACCTGTGAAATACAAGACACAGGTTTATAACTCCCCTTTGCTGGAAGAAAATCACTCCCACCTTCCAGAGAAGTGCAGTAACCTCCTACCTATATTGGTTTTCTGTCTCCTCTAGAAGTTGAGCCAAGGTGCAACTAAAAGTACAGAATTCATAGTGCTGGCAAGTGAAAAATGATAAAATATAACCTAATGGCTCAGCTAGAGGAGTTCAAGGTTTTGCATACTGCAGCAGAGCTGTATTCTCCATTGTTCTCGCTTTCTTTCCTTGTTCTCTCTTTGTAAGCACATTCTTCTGTGCCTGGCATTATGGTTCATCTTACAGGCTGTCTGCATCCTCCTGTTGACATGCCTGAGTTTCTCTTTCTCCTGTTTTGACCACAGAGTATGTGTTGTGCATTCCAGGCTTGGGCCAGTCTGCTGACACTTGGGTTTGTGATTCCTGTTTTGTGAGTGCCTGGCTCCTTCACTGAATCCATCCATCCCCATGTCACCTTGCGACTTGACCACTGTGAAGGCTAATCTAATCTCATCTATGAGAAACATTGGAAAACACTGGCATTATTTCAGACGGCAGAAAGATAAAGAGCTCTTTTCATATGCTTAAATGTATTTTGCACTTGTCAAGAGCAAATGGCTTGATTTTGACAGTAGTAGACTGGGCATAGTGATTCTTCTGACCTATTATCTAATCAGGTTTCTTATGATCTGTGTCAAGATATTTTTTTTCTAGTAATAAAAAAATATATTTTGTAATAGAATACAATTTCTGTTCAAGAAAGGTTAATAGAACATCTAAAGTTCAGGTTCAGCATGTAGAATTAAAATGCATTGTTACCATACAAAATATGTTCAACTAAATGTGCCTCTGTACTAGAAAGAATTTACACCTTTTCTCTCATAAACAGAGCCTCCAAGTCTTCAGTTTTTCCTTTCTCCAAATCTTGCAATCAGTCCTTCCTCCTTCAAGCTCTTGGAGCACACAAGGCTCTTTCTGTAGGTCACAAAATTCAGCCTCTGACATGAGAGCCTCTGATCATTTGTTGGACAACATTTGGTGCCTAGTGATATCCATAAGCTCATGCTAGCTTATGAAGCATCTTATTTCAAGTGTCATTGCCTTTCTTTTCAGGGGAAAGAATTTTCCATCTAAACGTAGGATCTGATCCTGGTCTGCATGGGCAAGATGTACTAAGATTAAAGGGCCTTGAGTTACAAGTAAAGATTACTCATGTGTGGTCTTTGAAGATTTAGATCTGCATGTCTATGCTTCTGGGGAATCACACAGCACAACAGCAATGATACTACAAACTTGTAGTTGTAATGAGATATTTAATTATCTTGTGGGCTTGGTTTTAATTTACTAGACAACTAGTATATGTCAGTTTTCAGTTGCTACATTAAGGGATTTTGGAAGAGCATTCAGATAGCATGGCAGAAACACTCCTTTTGCAGAAGTTGGTGCTCGTATAAAAATTTTTTTTTCTCACAAAATGACATTCAAATCCAGGCTGAAAGTCATTACTTATTTGATTGAAGACAGCTTGAAAAAGGGTAAGGCAGAATGAATACATTTTGATTGAATTCAAGATATTCTGTATGATGCATCACAAAATGCTTTACACAGCAGGTTTATCAATGAAACATGAAATAACCTCATGTTTCTGAGGTATCTGGAAGGGAGCTAAAGTAGACTTGCCAGAACACAAGAGCACAGCTTTGCCTGTGATCTGAAACCACATAATTTTTTATGATGAAAGACCAAAGGGGAGACAATGTTGAGATCAGTATTTCAGATTTTCTTTGAGCTGAGTAGGAACGTGGTGATACTGTCTTGTTTCCCAGTTTGAGTAATTTACTTGTAATCTCTTTGACCGCCTGTAATAGGAAGAAGGTAAGTCAGTGTAAGAGGAAAAGCAACTAAATATTATACCCTCTCCTTTTCAAGATCTGTTCATACGTTTATCTGTACACAGTTAGATGACTAATCACAACTGCGAATAATTTCAGCAAGATTAAATTTCATTAAGTTAACTTGCATATTATGCCAGCTTCAATCACATGTTTGTGGACAAATGAAAATATGCCAGTCCACCAAGAAGCTCAGAAATGTAGTTGTGTAACTACAACCATTCTTTTAACAGAAGTGCACAAAAGGCAACAGTCTATTTCAGAAAAAACAGCAGAAACTTCACTATGTAACATTGAGATGTATTTTGGAGGGGTTTTGATAAGCCATTAAAGAAATATTTATCTGCTGAAAGTAACAATTTTATGCATAGTCAAGATTCTGTAGTAACGTGATTTTAAAATGTAAACCCAAACTGTTGTTGTAGATCCAGTCCTTCTGAGAAAGAGACTCCATGGACAGAGAGTGAAAAAATCAGAGTGTGTGTTCGAAAACGTCCTCTAGGCCTGAGAGAGGAGCGACGCGGAGAGGTTAATATCATCACAGTGAAAGATAAAGAAACCCTGCTTCTTCATGAGAAGAAGGAGGCGGTTGATCTCACCCAATATATTTTACAGGTAACATGCTTCACTTGAATGTTGTGTTTATGGGCCAGTCACTTGCATGGTGGGATAAAGCAAATTGTACTTGGAGTTTCAAGGAGGGGAAACAGAAAAGGGCTGTCTGCATTTCTTTTATGGAAATAAGTGGCGGGCTCTTCTATGAACTCAGCATAACTGTATTTGAATTGCTTCTGATTCATGCCAGCCTGTGGCAGAAAACCTGAGCCCAGAATTTTAAGCCTCAAAAGCATGTCTCTTGCAGCTTTCTTTGCACGTGGCAAAATAAAACCCTCTGCTACATGCCGTTGCTGCAGGAGGATGGCCTGCTGCAGTCTCCTGATAGATTTCTGTGGTACTTCAATGAGGAGATCCCTTTCCACTATTTCAGCACTGTAGTTGTTCCAATGAATCACATACTCCCTCATCCCCTCCCTTCCTTTGTTCTCAAATGCTTTTGAAAATTAAGTTCCCTTTTGGTCTTTGTTTCTTAATCCCAGATACCTTGTGCTGTCATAGTTCAAATTCTCACTTTTGACTGACAGCACCAGGAACAGAACTGATTTCTAGAGAGCAGCAAGCCATTCTTACTCCACTGGATGTTATTTTTACAGTCGGGGTCCTAGGAACAACTGTTTGGAGTATCCAGTGAAAATTCAGTTTGCAGCTCTCTGGGGCCTGGTTCATGCACCACCTTGTACGGTGTGACACTTGCAGCAACTCCACCCTGCTCCCACCATCTGACTACCTATATTTGGCATTTACATGGTGCTTATTACCTTAGTATCTCAGCACTGATATAACCACTAATTAATTTTCTTATGTCCGTACAGACAAATGAAATCTTGCTACCAATCAATATAGTCCAAAGAGAAGTATGCCATGTCAAAGGTGGTGCCTATTCTATAGGACCCCTGAGAACTTCCCTGCTTCCAAGTCTGGCTGCTCACCCTGCCTCCATCTCTGGTTCCCATAGAAAGGACAGCAAGGGGTACAGAGCAAATGGGAGCTGGGACAAACTCCTGCTCCATGGCCGCTGGTGGGGCCCCAAACTGCAGGCCCATCCCGGAGCCCACCTGCCCTCTGAACTGAGCATAGCTGCTGAGACTCCCTGGTTTAATCTGCCTGTGTGCTGGTGTGGTTGGTTTGTGCATCATTGAAATTATTCTTGGTCCTAGAGATCTACAACCTTAATTTACACTGCAGTGAATTTCTTAGGGTGCAAATGTTAGACACCAGTCCAGGGAGGACCTTTTGAAAATGTGGTGTTTGTTACTGCCCCTACAAACACTATTCTTAACCTAGAAGGAGCCCATAATGAACTCCGTTGCGGTGTTTCCAGAGACCCTGCTGCTTTGGGTGAGATCTGGAGTGTAAGAAGTTTGGGGTTTTCTTGTCCCCTTCTGAGATACTACATCCAGCTTTGCTTAGGAATAGATTCAGTTTTCTCTGGCTCAAACAACTTTTAAGTCTGCAGAACAGAGACCACAGGACTAATTTTGAGAGAGTCAAGAGCTCACTCTGAGTTCTTTTTACTGTTATAGTGTTACTGTACATCTGCAGGCTGATTCATTTCAGGAATAGATGATGGTTTTCTTTAATTAGCATTTTTCTTTTTTTTTCTTTGTCAGAAGTCTATGGTATGTTCTGCTTCAGAATGATGGTAAATCAAGGCATCTTTGCTTCCCTTTTTTTCTTTTTTTCCTACCCTCAGTCATAA
This sequence comes from Gorsachius magnificus, assembly GCA_034008185.1. Lineage (NCBI taxonomy): Eukaryota > Metazoa > Chordata > Aves > Pelecaniformes > Ardeidae > Gorsachius > Gorsachius magnificus. Next base: position 10,430,928 of record CM067109.1, on the reverse strand, counting down.
TGATGTGTTCCTGCATATGTCATGCTGCATGTTAAATGTGCTAGATCACTTTGTGCCTGATCCAAAACCATATGAAGTCACTGGAAAGACTTTGTATTTAAATTTACCTTTGAATGGGGGTGAGGGGGAAGTGAAACGTATTAATTTTCATGTAAAGATCTTATTTATTTTTCAGCATGTTTTTTATTTTGATGAAGTCTTTGGGGAGTCATGTACCAATCAGGATGTGTATATGAAGACAGCTCATCCCCTCATTCAGCATATTTTTAACGGGTAGGGCATCACTGCTTACATTTGTTATTTTTTGCCTTTTTGTTTTTCCATTTCATATACTGCTTTAATTTTCCTTTTATGCTTTTCATCTTTTGAAAAATACATTCATTTCACCTTTGACAGATATCTTCCCCCTTTTAGAATGTCTTTGCAATTTTGACAAAATAAATCAGGGAAAATCTTCTTCACATTTGGTGAGAAATCTAAATCACAGAGGAAGTTAAAATTGGACCGCAGGTGCAACAAAGAGACACCATGGCCAGCCTAGAATGAAAGAATGTGTGCCAGGATTTCTGAAGTCTGATCTCCACTCTTAACAAAGGCTTCTGTGTGGTATAGCACACTCATCTGCAGAGGAATAATATACCTCTTTCATGAGACTGCTGTGAGATATTTGTGCATGCATTTGTACATTTCACAGGGCAATAGGAATTTATTAATAACCTTGTGATTTATTTTTGGTTTATTGATTTATATTTGCTTAGAGGTTTAATCATAATTACATACTTCCTGATTAATGGGAAACTGATGGTGGCTTTACATGAGTGATCTTACTTTCTCACAAAGTAACAAGCTTGACTGTAATTACATTTTTTGAGTCTTTGAAGGAAAGGATTATGTATCCATGCTGAAAATTAACAAAATAGAGCATTCTGTTACTGAAAATCTCCAAGTATCATCATCAGAGACAGTGAGTGTCATGCTTTTGAGGAAAGGAAAGTGGAAAAGGAGAATGAGACTGGTAGCTTGCTGTGTAATAATCACTAAAGGCACAGTTCACATTACAGCTAATCCAGTAATGCCACCAAAAGAGTTGCCACTGTTTTTTCTCAGCTTTCTGTAACTTTTCTGTCCCTCCTGCTGCATCCCCTTCGCTAGTATTTGTCTAATCTGACACCATGGTGAGCTAATTCTGCAATCTAAGATGGCAAGAAATCGTTCACTGTGCTTGCTGCAGCCCTACATTTTTACCCATTTCTCTGCCAGGGTACTGAGCTAACTAAAAAGTCTTTTTTTTAAGGTGGGGAGGGAGCAATTAATTTTTTCTGTAGTATTTCTTTTTTGGCCGATGCAGTTCCCTGAATCTGTTCACATCATACTTGCAAATTCAGTGCTTATATAAAAGCAAGGATGGGGAAGGAGAAGTAACCTCAACAGGATTGAAGGGCAGTTGAGACCTCCTTAGCATTTTGTGTGCGTTGCCATTATGATCTTACGGTGATATGATGACAAATCTGGAGCAATCTGGAATAAGCCAAGACTGTGGTTTCATTAGCTAGAGTGAGAGAACCAAACAGCTCTCTGCTGCTAAAAGGGGATGATCTTCTTCCCTACCCCCCCTAGACACGTTCCCATAAGGTTACATGAAGACAGCTTGGGCATATTTTGTGATCCTCTGTGAGGTACTTTATTTCACTGAAAGAGCAGAAAATTAGCTCACAAAGAAGCTGAAAGCTTTCTGTTGTTTCAGTGCAGTAAAGTTAAACATTAGAGCCAGCATAGGCAGGGGTGGATCAGTGGGGTTGGTCACACAGCTGGGAGCAGAGGAAAAGAAGAGGAGGACCTTCCCCTAGGCAACAACAACCCTTTAGATTGTCTTAGCTGTGTGCAGGAGTGCAGCCTGAGACAAAGTAACATCTCTCAGTAGATTATAGTGCTGGGATGTTAATTTTCATTAACTACAACATGTGTTAATACAGAAATTGACTTGTGGTTGGTTTGCATCTCACGTCACAGTCATTTTTCTCCGTGATTCATAATCAGTAGGATTCCCATTCACAATCCGACGATATTTCTGCAGCATCTGAACAGCTGGAAGAATAATAATGGATTCCTAGTTTCCTTAAAAGCATTTTTGGCATCTGGGAGAAAGGAAGAGAGCCAGCACTCTGTGACATGCCAGATCTCCATGGGACATGCTTGGGAATCGCTGTTAAGAGCTTTGCAATTTCCCAGATAGGATAGCAAACCAAACCTCATTGCTAAGAGGCCGCTATAGATAGATATCGACATTACAGATTCTTTTTTAACAGATATGAATAAATTGGATGTGACACTAAAAATGTAAGTTATCTTCACAGAGGCAATGCAACCTGCTTTGCATATGGGCAGACTGGTGCTGGCAAGACTTACACTATGATAGGTACTCACCGGAACCCAGGACTCTACGCCTTGGCTGCCAAGGACATCTTTAGACACCTGGAAGCATCACAGTCAAGGAAAGATCTCCTTGTTTTGATCAGTTTTTATGAGATCTACTGTGGACAGCTTTATGACCTGCTAAATGGAAGGAAGAGGTATTTAAATAAAAAATATGTTTTACTATAAACCTATGGTTGTGAATCAGTTGGTTACTGTTTATAAATTGGTTACTGTTTCATGCAATTATATTTAATATATTACAATTTAGAGTAAATGTTATGTATTTAATTAGGGTTGTTCCTATGAGCTACTTAGAGAGGAAGGCAGAATCCAACACTAAATACTGTGGCATTGAGAGAGGCTCCTGGTTTTTACTATTTGCAGGGGGGGAAATAAGTAAGAATAAGGACCTGCGGTTGAGATACGAGCTCATGCTGGTTTGCTTACACTGTAACAATATAATAGCTGAACATCCATAGGTAGAGAAAAAACCTTCTTGTGGTCAGAAGTTCTTATGCCAACAGTTGTGGAGTCCCTGTCTTTCCCTGCTCAAACATAACCTCTGGCTGTCCCTCCTGCTGTGCCAACGGGGCTTTGGCTCTTGCCAACCTAGTCTCTGAAGATCCTGCTGATCTCCCACTTGTCATGCTTGACACTGCAGAGCCTGCCCGCCTTCTCCTTGAGCACCTTTACCCAGCCGCCCAGTGACTCAACTGGAGCAAGCCTCTGCAGGTGGTGCTGCCATCACCCTCAGCAGTAGCACCTCAGCCCCAGACTCGTTTGGATGGACTCCTACAGGAGTACACACCTACAGGGGCTCCATCCGGAATGGAAATCAGGACAACTCAGTACATACTTGGTATTAAAAAAAACAAACAAACAAACAAAAAAAAAAACAAAAACAAAACAACAACAAAAAAACAAAACAAAACAAAACAAAAAAACCCAAACCCACTGTGATCTGAAATCTCTAAATAAAATAACAGTCAGTTAAGATGTCAGCAGTGAAGTCTTTTCAGAGTGATCTTGAAGGAACATTGCCTGTCAGCTGTAGGCCTTTAGCAGCCTTGAGAGCACTATCCTTAGAGCACACTGGAGGGATCAAGGGGAGGCTTTCTGCCTGGGGAAGGGAGCATCTGTTCACAAAGGAAGCACCTATTTCTGTGCACGTGTGTTCCCTTTCTCCAAAACCGTCTTTAAGGAGCAGGTAGTATAATGTGCTATGTAAGGAGCCAATTTACTAAGGAACAAAGAGTGTCCTCATATTCTCTGCATGTCCATTAGCTCTCTTACATGTCATTGAAGGAGAAGATTAAACTTCCTCCCACGTGCATCATGTCTGTATTCTTCCTGCATACTGCAACGCTTCTGTGTGATTCATAGCAGAGGTGCTCTGAAATCTGACTCTGGCTATGGGAGAATCCTGTGTAAAAATCTTGAGAAATTGAGCAGAGCATAATTTACAGTCTGAACTTCCTAGAGAATCGTGAGATCATTTACTTCCCTGCTTTATTATATTCCTGAACTAGCAGAAATGCATTGCTAATGTCTCTTTAACAGTGAAATGTCATTGGTACATATTATAAATTAAATACCTCTTCAGCTCTGAAAATAAATGAATGACAGTGGTGCCTTTGCCCAGTCAGTAGGCTTGATTGCTTTCTCACAGTGTTGTAGCACTGAAATGTGTTTTCGCTGCTGCTATTCAAGACTGTTTCATTTTCAGGCTTTTTGCAAGAGAAGACAGCAAGCATGTCGTTCAAATAGTTGGACTGCGGGAGGTTCAGGTGGACTCTGTAGATCTACTTTTGGAGGTAAGCTTTATGTTTGCGATTACTTTTTGCCTTCTACAGCCTGATTTGTGAGATGTGTCATTTGCAGGGATTGTTATTTATTGTGTAGTACATGTTTATGTTCCTGTTTAAAGTTCTGAAATTGCCAACCCCAGCAAGACCACTGAGGAGCACAATTAAAAGTGCCTTTATTCAGTAAGCTTCTTGTGTCACTGTGACTTGTGTTAGCAACACGGAAGCTGTTGATTTACAGCTGTCTCTTCTGCTGCCACTCCTTATGGAAAGATCTTTGCCAAGAAACAGTCTCCTGTCACTATTCTAGAAATCAAATAGTATCCCAGTAAGGGATCCTTAAAGCTGGATAGTATTTTTGTCCAGTGTGATTTCTTTGGCTTCTATGAACTTAAATTTTCTATATTAAAGGTACATGGATGCGAGACAAGAGATATAAATTTGAAAATTAGTAGAATTAGACATTAGAAAATACTTAAGATTGGGATATTAATCTGAAATACGATTAAGACACTGCTTAGATAATGATGGGTCATAACAGCCAAGTAAAATTAGGGTCTTCAAACAGTAGCTGACATTCAACACAAAGCAAGGCTTCAGTTTTTCTTCCTTGCCTGGCTGAGCCCTAAAAGGGCACTGGTAAATTTTTTGCATTGTCCTGTGTTGTGGTTTAACCCAGCAGGCAGCTGAATGCCTCACAGCCACTCGCTCACTCCCTGCCCCCCTGTCAAGTGGGATGGGGGAGAGAATCAGGAGGAAAAAAAAAAAAAAAGTAAAATTTGTGGGTTGTGAGAAAGACAGTTTAATAAAACAGCAAAGAATAACAATGATAATAGAATATACAGAATATACAAAAACAGTGATGTACAATGTAATTGCTCACCACCCGCTGACCAATGCCCAGCCCATTGAGCAGTGATCGCTCTCCCTCCCAGCCAACTCCCCCTGAACATGATGTCATATGGTCTGGAATAGCCCTTTGGCCAGTGGGGGTCAGCTGTGCCCGCTCCTAGCTTCTTGTGCACCTGGCAGAGCATGGGAAGCTTAAAAAGTCCTTGACTGGTGTAAGCACTGCTCAGCAACAACTAAACCATCAGTGAGTTATCAACATTCCTCTGGTACTAAATCCAAAATACAGCATTATGCCAGCTACTAGGAAGAATATTAACTTTATCCCAGACAAAACCAGGATATTCTGCAGCAAGCAAGCTGGTTAAATCTGCTTTCTATTTAGCCTGACTTTGCATTGTTTAATTCCTTTCTCAGTAAGGAATTGTAAATTACAAATGCCTGATAGTGCAGTTGACTCATTAAAATTGGCATGGTGTTGCCCACTTATATTCCATTTAATTTTGTTCTTCATCTTCCCATTAACTCCAAGCCTTGGGATATGCTGGTGATGCTTCTGCAAATTAGAGTGTAAATTTGCTATATGGTTGATTAACACATTCCTCTGTATTATCACATTCCACACACAGAAGAGCTATTAAGTGACTATTCTCACAGGTATCTCAGCAAAAAATAATTTTATATTGCCCACAGGCCCTTTTGAACACAGAAATGTCATTGGCTTGGCTCAGAGCTTCTGAATAGTCTGCAACAGATATATGGGAAGTGTTGAATGCATCCCTAGTTATTCACTATTCATGGATGTTGGCTTTGGTTCAGAAATGATCTGCATTTAGCATGAATATAATGCTCGGGAGCTTCAGCAGTTGATTAGGTTGCTGGTTGAGAACTGGCCACTGAAAGGCATGAATAATGCACATCTGTCAACTGGGAAGGTATTGATTTTGCTAGATAATATTTTAATTTGTTCTTACAACCAGAAACAAAATTAATGACTCATTTATGAATGTCCTGCTGCAGTTGCTGCTAGCCTTTCTGCGATAGTCCTTAAAAGCTTGCAAAAGAGAATTATCCGGATTTGTATCTTGAAGGAGCCTTTGTCCTTCTGCCTTGCCTGTCTTCCTTGTTTTCTTATTTTATTGTTGTATTGAGTATATTTATCTTTTAACTTTGTTCCTTACTCTGGCATAATTGCTTTTAGTTATGGAAATGGAGAAAAGTTTTGGCAGTCTGTAATTTGTGTGTAACTTTCTGGATCTATTACATGAGAAAGTGAAATTTTAAAAGAACACAACAAATAGTCAATCCTATAAGTCTCTTAGCTTATGTCTGCAGTCTTACTTTCTTTCATTTCTGCCATACTTTTGTTATTCATTTCATAGTTTGCATATTTTGCAAATCCAAGTGAATGTGTGATGCAACAACTTCTGCAGTATGCTATCTAAGCTCTGTAGTGTCACTGCAAGCAAGTCCGTGTACAAAGTTCTTAGAGACGTATTGGAAGGGATCCAGTTTAACTTAACACCTGCCTTGCACCAAATTTTAAGGCTGTAATGAACCATTCCTTTTAATATTACCTCATCTTAGGAGAACAAGATTTCTTTCTGAGACGTTGTGGGTTTTTTTACAATTTGCTTGGGTTTTGTCCCCCTTATTTTGCAGGTGATTTTGAAGGGGGGAAAAGAACGTAGCACAGGAGCTACTGGAGTCAACTCAGATTCCTCTCGATCTCATGCTATTATCCAAATCCAAATTAAAGACACAGCCAACAGGACGTTTGGAAGGTAAGACTAGAGGCAGTAGTGCTCAGGGCTGATGAGAAAGTCAAGCCTAGGGACATCCAGGAGGCAAACAAAGAGGAGGTGTTGAGCTAGTGGGCAGCTGTGAGTTAAAACGGAAGGTATGGTTCAAAGGGACTTTGAGAAGTTTCACAGCTCTTTCTCTGTTCCAGGGAGAGTGCTTAAGCCACATCTGTGAGGGTTTTGTCAAACTTGTTTGTAAAGATTTCCAGTGAAGGAGCTAGGCAATCAAATCCATCCCTTCATCTTCAGTGTTAGAAAGCTTTTCCTGTCTGGTGTTCATCTGGCTGAAGGTAAATGTCTGGCAATGGGCGTATCTGCATGTGAGCTCATCACCTCTGAAGTCACTAGAAAGAAAAAGTCATTTCTGGGATCCAATTCATGCTATTCTGCAGAGTCACCTAAATTAGGTTAGCTGGATTTGCCCCTCAAAGCACCTCTGTCCTGTAATTTGACTACAAAGGGAGCCTGGGATGACAAGCCCAGGTGGAAATGATTCTGTTAGAGTTTGCCTTTGGTCAGAGGAATTCTAGGACCTTGCCTAAACCTCCCTGATAGTTTGAGAGTGTGACACTGATGCTATCTGCAGCAGACAAAAAGAGCAATTTACTTCCTCTTGTAGCAGCCATTTTACCTACTTGAAGACTGACTCCAGTTCTGCCACACTAAACAACCCCAAGAAATAGGTCTGAGGAAAGAAGACTAGGTATCTATGTTACTCCTGAGTGCCAAAAAACCATGCTGACACATCCTTCCAGCAATGGCCATGCAGTCTTGTTTCCCAGGATCTTATTTTAAATACAAAGCAAAATGGAAGAGCTACAAATAGTGGAGAGAAGAAAAGGCAGAACAGGCAGGCTTAGAAATAGAAGTGTATATGGTTATGTAGGCGTGGCATGTGTGCCATTTTTTTTTGTTACAGAAAGCGAGGTGGCACTGGAATGGGGAAAGGATCCCAAGATATGCCTATAAGAGAAGTCAGGGCTGTTCCAGAGAAAGAAGGGCAAAGGCAAAGACACAATGCAGCAGTCAGTACAGCAGCTGGCACCCGGAGCTAGGAAACCTGAGAGGGAGTAATGGAATTTTGTGGAAGGGAGGGAAAAGGAGCACTGAAAACTCCGTGTATTACTTACCACACTGGAAATTTCTGTTCATATTGCCCTGAATTCCCATTTGACAGGGCAGTTGTCTGTTTTACCTGGAAGGAGAGTCAAGAAATTTGCAATTTCTTTAACTGTGTTCTTAGGACACTACAAGCACAGTGATTATCTGGGGAGGTGAATGTGTTGCACTTTAAACAGTTTATACATTAAACTGTCGAGCACTCTCATCACACGCAATTATACTTTCTATTACGATTGCATTAGTGACAGGATGCTCTGACGTTGTCCCTGCTGCTATACTTATTTTGGTGCCTCAGATATTTCCAGTGGGTGTTTCTTTTTGCTCAAAAGTAGTTATTTCTAGTAATTCTTCTGATGTCATGTGTTGCAGCCCTCTGGTTTAAAAGAGAAAAAAAGAAAAAGGAAAAGAAAAAAAAAAGCCCCTAAGATAAATGCAACTTTGTTTTTTCCAGGATTTCATTCATTGACTTGGCTGGCAGTGAAAGGGCAGCTGATGCCAGAGACTCAGATCGACAAACAAAAATGGAAGGAGCAGAAATAAATCAAAGTCTTTTAGCAGTAAGCTATTAGCATGTCTGGGGGAGGTTTTGTCTTTAATTATTAGCATGTGGTTTAGGATAAAAATGAACCACAGAATAGTATATATATGTATTCCATGGAGGGGGAAAAATAAGCAAAGTATTAAGTGTGTCCAGTTTAATCTGTCTCATGCCTGAAAGACAACTTAAGAGGGAAGAGAATTTGTGATGAAAATAAAGTCTTTTTAATCCATTTTTACAGCCAGCCAGGTAAACACAACATAGAGAAGATTAGGTATAATATATTAGGTGTCCCATATTTTACATAGAAAGTTTTGTCCCTTTTACTTCCAGAGAATATTGGCTTGGGACTGCCATATTTGTTTCATAAAAGCACATCTGTTCCTGCTGCTTATTTTCACCACTTGAACTCAGACTTCTCTTTCAAATCCGGAGTAAAGGGCTTAAATATTCAAGAGCATAGGAACTGACAGTTCATGTGTGGGGAGAAAGGAACAGGAAGAAATGCACTCCTAATGAAAACCATCTTTTATAAATGTACACAGTTACGTAAAGAGGGACAAGGAGCAGAGAAATGCCATCTAAGGTAAAGCAGAAGGGCCTCTAGGTATAAGTTGTGCAGAAGACTTTGCACCTCCTTTAATTCAAATGAACAAAGCTCACTGATGACTGAGGGCTTCTCTAAGTGGGACTGAAGGTGCTACGCAATCAGTGAGTATGAGTCAGCAGTGCAGAAGTTAGTGCACACAACTGTACCTCTTAGTGTGCTGTAAATAGGAGGTGCCTTGCTCTGTTTTGAGAATGTAGAATGTTCTTTTGCACAGAGGCTTTCCTGGTGAGGAATATTAGCATTCATACCGGGAGGTAGCATGTAAAGTTAATGTGTTTCTGTACTTCATGCTTTCTTGAGTACTTGCTGGTGAATAGCTGAGTGGCATGGGGAATCAGGACCTGAACAGAAAGGATTCCTGAGAAGTGAGGCTTAATGTAAGCTCAGGAACTTCCTTTAAAAGGAACTTTAAAATCAGAGTGTGTGTATTTTCGGTATTGTGTGAAACTGAGTAGATACCCAGGCAGCCTACAAGTAGTGACTGGATTAACTCTAAAAGGCATCTGTGTATAAGTCTACATGACCTAAAACCTAGCCCTGCCCTCAATAATCATAACGTTCCCTTCAGGCCTTAAAACACATGAAGTTTGAAGTTTGCTGCTGGTTTGAATATTCATGTTAATTTCAAGTAGAAGATATTCAGATACTGCAACTGTGAGAAGCAGAATAAAAAATTAGAATAGTTTGATCTCTTACTTGTTAGAGGTGTGATCTTTAATAAAATGCAGTAAAAATGAGAAATATGTGTCATTTTAAGTGGGTGTATGTAGAATGTAGAAAAGCTTTGAATGTAGAAAGGCTGTTTCATGGTAGTATCACCATGACAATACTGTAATCTGCTTATTTTTCCTTTGGTATTTGCTCTAAATGACTTGTCTCATGGCTATACAGTCCATCTCTGCCGATTTTAGAGAGCATTCAGGCTTGATATGGAGTGTGATGCAATTGTGCTTGTTTTGGTGGAAACACAGCAAAAAAATGCACATCTTTGAGTTTGAACATGACATCTTTTTCCAAGGCTGGTAATAAATCAAGGGTTGTTTCTTCAAGACTACAGGCTACCTCTGTTGATGGTTATTAACAACAAGATGATCTGATGCATTCTGTGAAGGGCATGGGTGTAGCTAGCTGCTCATATTCTGAGATCAGCTGCCATCTAACACAGCCTAGTGTACCCACGCGTAGATGGGACATCTAGACTGCAGACTGCAGTCAGTATGGGGAGAAATAGGCACTTACTAGCTCATGCTATCTCTGGCTCAGGTATGAAAATATCGCCAGAGTGACAAAAGGAATTTGCGCTGCTGTTGTCCAAAGTGTTGTGGTTTTTTTTGAAGGGGAAGAGCTTCCTTTAGAAGAAAGGCATTTATCAGAGATGGAGCTCAAAAAGCTCTGTTCTTAGGGTGTTACAGGTATAGGAATCTGGGGTACACCTGCCCTGCAAGCTGCAGCATAGTCTGGTGTAGACTCAATCTGGCTTCAGACTTCCAAGCTACGGTGCAGGCAGCGGCGGGTCCACAGTAGTGTGGAGCTCTGTGTGTACTAAACATGTGTGTATTTACCCAGCTTCTTGGGTTTTGTATAGCCCACAGAGCTGTCAGGCAGGTGTCTCTGTGCTGCAGCTTTGCTCTCCTTAAGTGCAGCTAAACTGCTGCTGATACCTGAACTAGCTGAAGCTGGCAATTTGTGTCTGTGGCAGCAGTAAACTACCCTTGCAAGCAGGGACATCACATAGTAGGAGTCAAAGGTGCATAAGGGAAATAGTAAATTCATAGGTTAGGTTTGATGCAATTCAGTTCCTTGTCAGTGTGTGATTGATATGTTTTTACCCTTCTGTTGTTGGTGGGTTTTGTTGTTTGTTTATTTGGTTTTTTTTTTGTAGCTAAAGGAATGCATTCGGGCGTTGGATCAGGAACATGTGCATACTCCTTTCCGGCAAAGCAAATTAACTCAGGTAAAATGAGCAGAAAGACAACAGTAGAGACTTTCCAGAGGAGGAAAAAATATAAATAAAAATAATAATAATAAAAAAGGTGTGATTCAATAACTGTTATTAGGCTATTGAAGAAAAGACAAATGCATAACTTTTTCAAACATTAATTTTAAAGATAATCACAAAATTAAGGCCAATTCCCAGTTACCCCAGCCAGTGCTGGGGACTGGCATGGTAAAAATCAAATAAACCAAATACTAAAACCAAACAAAAACCCCAAATGCTACCTTCCAGATTCAGTTACCACCCATCTCCAACCACTCTGCAATCAGTCTTGCATCTTCTGTGCAGTAGCAGTCATGGGAGATTTCATCAATGTTTCTTCACTCCAGTTGTAACACACACTTTATCCCTCAAAACATATGGGCACCCTTGAGGCACCTGGTGTCAAGGGCTCGTTCACAGCCCCAGTTAACACTCATACTCATTTTAAATTGTAAACAAAGAATTCCAAGACAAATTGAAACAAAGAGAACTACATTTAAAAAAAGAGACAGTAACTGCATCACCTGGCTCATGTTAAACTGCCTCTGCACACATCGCTAATTTGCAGGAAATGCAAGGTAACAGCCTAACTTTCATAAGTTCTGAACTAATTAAATCATTTTCCCCTCATATTTTGTGTATAATAAAAGCAAGCACATGTTTAAAAATACATACATGTATTGCTAAGAATCTTATTTTTTCCTTACAACCATAGGTGCTTAAGGATTCTTTCATTGGCAATTCCAAGACGTGTATGATAGCAAACGTGTCACCCAGCCACATAGCTACAGAGCATACCCTGAACACTTTACGATATGCTGACAGGTAGGTGATGAAGCTCAATCCTGCCAAGGTGAAAAACACAAAGAAAAAAGTAATGTGTGATGTTTGTGATTATATTTTTATTTTGGTTGCATTGGAAATGTTGTTTTAAGCAAGAAATGTAATTTTCACAATGCAAATAAAATCCTTACCTGTTCCAAGGTTTTGTTTTAGTTTTGTTATTGTATTGTTATTCTGCTTAGAATGTGTGCAAGTCCTTCACCCTCCCTCCTACACAGGAGGAGGTGAATTACAGCCTGTGCAGTGCTGGGGTTAAGAGGACAAAAGGGAAGATGAATAAAGGAAACAGTTGAGGCGATAGGGTGATACCAGTTAAGCAGCCCTACATAGTTGCAGCGATGAGTCTGATCCAGGAGTACTGTAGCCCTGTACACGTATCACCCAAGCTAATTAGCTCCACTGCAACTACTCCTAAAGCCCTCATTTGTGTTTTGTGGGACTCTACGATGTGCTGTGGAGATTACTAGCTTGTCTTGAGCTGGTACTGTGCCATGCTGCATTATAAAGTATAGAAATGCAACCCCATTCCACTGAAACAGAGGCCATCTTCACTCATTTGACCTGTTGTGCACTGTTCAAGAAAGCACTTCAAAACACTGCTGTAGACTTTCCAGAAGTTCAGGCATTTTGGCAGAGGGGTTTTGATGCCTGTGTGGATCACTGACAATTAAAACAGGAATCATGGCACTGAATTCAGTGTTTAGCCTTAATATGTGAAAGCATTAGTTTGTTCTGAAGACGCTGTTATTTATCTGAAAGCATGACATCTTCTAAAGCCAATCTCATTTGCAGGGTCAAAGAGCTGAAGAAAGGGATTAAATGTTCTACCCCTGTCACAAACAGGCGTCGGACAGCTGGAAACGTATCTCCAAAACGTGTCCAAAACTCTGTCTCTTTGCCACCTGGGGAAAAGAGCTCTCCAAAGAAAGTGAAGCTAGGCCTCCAGCATCCCTCAAATGCTACAAAAACAAAGGCATGTCCTGCACCAAGTGTCCCTTTTACCTCTACCCCCAGGGGAATCCACAAAGGACATACCTACAAAGGAAATCCCAGCTCACCGTGGTTCCACCACGCTAGCCCAGTTAAGGGAGTCCTACGGCTAGCACAACCCCTGAAGAAGAAAACTGATGATCTGTCCCCCCACTCTGAAAAGAACCCCACTGCAAAGGATTTCATCATCAAAAATGCTGCCACAGCAGAAACAAAGGAGAGGGGCCAGAGAGACAAGTATACGCAAGACAGACCACCTGTCCAGTGCGTGAAAGTCCAGACAGTGCAACCTGTTCAGAAACAGCTTGTTTCTAGAGATGACTTTTCCTTCGGAGATGGAAATCTGCCTTCTGACGGCAGACAGGAATGGGGAAACACCTTTGCTAAACAATGTGTTGAAACGTGGACAAATCTGCCTCCACTTCAGAAGGAAAGGGAAGAGCATTTACGTCTTTATCACCAGCAGTTTCAGCAGCCACCTATTCTACAGCAAAAATTGAACTATCAACCTCTTGAGAGGTTTTTAATGCAATATAAGCCCCAGGAGATTCAAGTGAAGCAGGAGCTGAGCCTTACTCCCACAGAAGTACAGAGCAAAGAGGGGATGCAGCTGGAAGATCTGGATGACAGTGATTTCAGTGAAGATTCTTTCTCACCTGTCTGTAGTCAAAAGAGTGTGAAAAGAAGAAACACCAACAAATGCAGTCAACATTCATTCTTCCTTCATCAAAGAGAGCAAGGAACTGAAGAAGAGCAAAAAGACCAAAAGCGACAGGATTTATTTTTTAAATATGCAATATGCATGCAAGAACAAGAACTAGAGGACAGCTGGGATTGTAGTGAGGGCAGCCCAAAGACAGAGGAATCCATTAAAAATGCAGGCTGCAGCAAAGCTCCATCAGACTGGAGCTATGACTTAACTATTGAGTCCTCTCCAAGCAATACTGCAGAAAAACCTTACTGCCTGCAGGAAGATCCTGCTTGTAACTGGAAAAATGGCAAAGATTTCCTAGCTGATCACGAACAGTACAAATCCAAACACAGATGTCTCATTTACTCTGGTGAAGCCACCTTAACTCCAGAAAAGGATGCTTCAAACTCATATGTGTCTCCTGTATTGAAATCGGGATCTCCAGAGTTCAAAGAGATTGACCTCCAGCATGAAGAGAAGGAAGACTCCATTCTGGATAGGCAGGCTGCCCTGGCAGGAGATGTGAAATGGAAAGCTCGAAGAAATGGAGTTAATCATTGTGGATCTTCCAGTTGTCCCTCAGAATTCAATTCTGAGGTAATGGCCCCTCCAACAGTATCTCTTCTTGACTATGAGGAAACAACTGATACAGAGGAAGTGTCTTCTAACCAAGAGAAGTACCCCCATGTGAAGCAGATGTCGGACAGGAACATACATGGCTCCCAGAACAGGTTTGAGGAAGAGGGCTGGCAGTGTACCAGAAGCAGAGCTCTGACGGACAGCATGCTGGTACTGGGGGAGCAAGTGCGTCGTGGTGGAAGACATTGTGCCCTGCTGCATTCCCCACAAACGGGAGACAAGTGGCTTTCACCTGCCTGCTGTGATGTGAAGGTGTGCTGCTGCCTTCTGGGCTCAGGTTCATCAAAGCAAGGAGCCATTCGCAGTTTATTTGTTGGACGTGATCTGACAGAAACATCCACAGCTGAGTCCACGGGCTCCAGGGAAGAGAAAGAGGGTGGTTTGTTTCTCAGTAACTCAACATGCAAAGAATACTCAGGTGGCAGACACTGCGTTGCTGATGTGAGAGATAATACTGGTAATTCAGGAAAATCTAACTCAAATCAAGGACCCAGTCTTGAGACCATGACTCAAGAAATAAATGCTGATATACCTGAAAAGAGCTATTTTTCAGGTGCACCATGCTTTCTCAATGTGGGAAATACAGATTATGCTGTCCAGTCCCCTGCTCAAGAAATCAGCCTGCTGTTGCAGCCCAGGTCAGGATTGAGGAATGAGGACTTCTGTCATTCTGAACACTCAGCCAAGTCATCATTCAGCAATGAGGAAGTAGGCTTGCTAAAAACCAAACTAATACAGGGTATTTTTACACAAGAGACCTTTGCTGCGGATTCAGGATCTGCAACCAAAGATAATAAGACATTAGCAACTGCAAAGAGCCCCTCAGGCACGTTCAATAGCAGGTCTCCAAGTGCTACATTGGAGATGGGAAAATGGCAGCAGGAAGCCCTAGAAAAAGCACAGTAAGTCTTGCTTGTCACTGAAGTTTGTCATGAAGCTTAGAAATTCTAGACACATGATACATTTGCCTTTATTTGTATATCATACTCATATGTACTTTAAAAAATGGTGGGAAATCAATCTATGAAATAATTATTTAATGAGATTAATGACAATTTATAGTCATTATCTTATAAATATATGATTGCCTGTTATTTAGTGATATTTTAAAATCTCACAGGAAGCCAATTATTCTATTAGAACTCCCTAGGATAATGTGAGAGGAATGAATATTATAATACAAACTGCAGTGCTCAGTAACTGATTTGCTTCCTATAAGCTGTAAGTACCTAAAATGTATCAAAATCTCCCATCAAGAATCAGGTGGTAGATGTTCCATCCCTATGGAAAAAAACAGCTGGAGCGGCTGGGCAGTCACTGAAGATGTAGATGTAAAGCTTCAAAGTACTATGAGCTGCCACCGTCAGCTCCCAAAGGCTGGGCTGCATTCACATGAATGCTGCTGGTCAGAGAAACTTGCTCAGAGGAAAGAACAGCAGCACTGCCTTCCCACTCTGCCTGTTCTTCACCAAAATGTCTTACAACCTCGTGGTTGTAAGCCATTTCACCAATTAAATAGACAATTTTTTTGCTCCTGGATTTCCCTGTGGTAAAAAACATGTGTGCCCCTATGCTGCCTATGCTAACGAGAGGCTGTGGTCACTCCCCTCTGAGCAATCCTCAGTCACTGAGGTCATCTTTAACCCCAAACCAGTGCAGTCCACTGCACTCCAAGGAGCACTGGTGTGCGCTTTCTGAATGCCAGAGACCACAGGACAGCAAGGCTTCCTCTGGGGTGTTCCTCCTTCGTAAAGGTTTATTGAGGCCAACGGTAATTATAGGTAGCGCAGCAGGCTGTGTAACCAGTGGTATATTCTATGTTAATCAGACAGGCTGTAATTCGGGCCCATCGTCAGCAGCTGGATGAAATGGCATCCTTGTGCTTCGAAGAAGAGTGCTTGGTAAATCAGATGTCAGCGACGGTAGGTGTTTCAGATGGTGATTTCCATGCCCGTTGAACCTGTATAAATTAATCTTAGAGATCATTAACTTGAACTAGTGATGTGACATTCCTCGTCAGTTCTTCTCTCATTCTCTGATGCCTCCCTGAGTCCTAGGAGGGGCTGCTCGTTTTCGGTACCTGTTGTGTCTTTGCTAATCTCCACACTGCCAGGTCCTTGGGGGAGAAGGAGACTGATGGGCCAACTCTGAACCATTTGTCTCTGGTAATACAGCTTTCTCTTGTCTTGCGTCATGGGTACCAAACTGTGCAATACAGGGTATTTTTCCATGTGACGTTTTTCTCCTTACAGGCTGGAGCAAGTCAGTCAATACCAAACAGCACCCCCCTAAAGCGCGACACTGGGATGTCACACCACATTGCCTCTTCCTCCTGGGAGTCCCTTGCCCATCCCACTGCAGTCGTGCCAGCCCCTGGCCCCCCTCACTCCAGTGCTCTACTGTGACTTGCACCCTCACAGGCTCTTGACTTTTGTCACACGAGTGTTTCTTGGCTTTTTCTTGTCTCAGATGGCAGTCATGTAGGCTAGACCTGGAGACTGGCACCTGCATGGCCTTGCTGCTAGCCAGGCAGTCCCAGTTTTTCCTGCATCCACACAGATGCATGTCACAGCTGTGTGAGAAATCTCATCTCTCACCCAGACTATTTAACATTTCCCAATGAGAACCTCCTGCCTTCCCAGTTCCCTCATCTTCTCAATAAAGCCAAGCTCCATTACTGCATTCCATTATCAAACCATTTTAATTCCTATCGCAGTTCAGATCTGAAGTGCAGCTACAGGGACTCTTGCCTCAGGGACTTCAGAATGGAGCCACCATGTGGCTCACTTGTTGTCGTTTCCAGCTGCATGCGATGTGTTCCCAGATAACATAAAAGTTCAAAAAGCAGCACAAGAGCCATGAACTGTGTTAATTTTGTGGCAGAGAATGCAGTGATACAAAGCAATCTTTGATTTTATTTTTTTTTTAAATCTTTTTAGATTGTTCTTCCCAAGTCTGTTGGTCACTGCACACCAGCTCTGCCCCACCCCACCCCCCTGCCCCCCTTCATTTTTTTGGTCCTTGCAGGAAGGAATAATCTTCTGGCTAGCAGAATTATGACAAGCTTGCCAGGCCTCACAGCAGTGTGTGAATAACTTATAAGCTGTAGTGTTATTTCACAGCATGACCTTTCTTTGGGCAATGGAATCAGCTTGAACTTCCCATATCAGTTTCTTGCCTTCCACTTTCAGGTAGTTGCAACTTCTCCAGTCATGAAACTTTGGCCACAGGAGAGACTCCTGCCAAGACCAGCCACATACTGAACCAGGCATTATTTAAAGTGCTTAAGAAAAATACACCATGGCAGCTGAGCTGGTCTTCATTACAGTCTTTGTGTCCCTGCAAGACAAAGATACAGTTGCACGAGATAGCTGGAGTCCGGCCAAATAAGCTTTTGAATGATCGGTTTTCATGCGGTGGCAGGTGAAGTCCCTAGCCCTGAGGACGCTGGCACCTCCCAGTGTCTCAGACACTGACCCCTGAACAGAGGCACCAAACTCTGCTCTCAGTGGCAGAGCTACAGCAAGTCTGAGCACTCCCTTATTAATGCAAACCCTACTTAAAAATCACTGCCTCTGTTTTGGTTTTAGTCACACTTTCATATCACTTTTTATCTGTGTGGCAGGTTACCATGGAAGGTAGAGCTCACCTCAGATGAGGCTATATACACTGCTGGTATTTCTTGTGTCAGCTCTAGCAGATCTGCAGCCATGCAGGAGTTGGACTGGCCCTGTGACCTGATGTGAAATAATGCCTTCCGTCTCCCAGAAATGGGCTATTTTGTCTGATCAATGAGTGGCCCAAATCACCATTTTTCTTCATGATTGCTAGATCCAACATGAGAGCTGTCAGGAACAGCTGAGTACGTTGTGTAACTGAACACCAGATGACCAGTCCCTGTACCAAACCTTTGAAAAGCTAACTGGTGTAGAAGGGTGGTAACAGGTGCTTTATACATTTTTATTTTTGTTTTTAAACCATTGCATTAGCTGTATTTTCACCATATACATTTTTATTTTAAAACCATTGTATTGGCTGTAATTTCACCAACAGATAAAACTACTGGAGTAACTTCAGTATTTAGAGGCATTGGTCTTTGTCTGTGAGGGTCAGGACTTTAATAAGGAAACACTGATTTAATCTACTACACTGCAGGATGGAAAACATACTTTTATATACTACTGCAGTGCATAAAATATGCTGATTTTCTCCAACCTGCTCTTACTGTTTTTCTCTAAACCTCCCTTTTGCCTTCCTCAGCAGGATTTTCAGAATTTTGTGACCAAGCTGGATGAAGTCTTGGTACTGAAGTCAAAGTGTATCCAAACGATGCGAGCCCAGCTTCAGCTCTATTTAGCCTCTCCTGCCACTGACCTGTCCCTGCCAACACCTCCACCAGTTTAGACTTTTGCTTACACGTGCACAAGAACAGCTACAGAAAGAGCCAGCCAGTGTTTCACCACACTTGGTGATGCAGAGTGTGGGTGAGTAGGGGATAGCTTTTGGTTTGATGTTTGTGATTAGTGTGTATTTTAGATAAGGATGGAGAGAATTTGGAGTAAATGAGAGATTACGACGTGCACCACAAGGTTTTGTATTTCCTTAATACCAGTAAGCCACATTCTTAAGAATAACAGTTCAGCAGCCTTTAAATATCTCACCAAGCAGCAGGCAGTCCTGTCCACAGTATTCATAGCAGCTTCTCACATGTTAAAGGCACTTCTATGTTGCCAAGAAAATGATCGGGAAAGAAAAAAACTTTGAAGGCAGACACAGGCCTGAACAGAAACGCTCAAAAGCTCTCCGGAAAAGCAGAAGCCAGGAGAGACAGAGGAGCCACTGTTTGTTAAGTGTGCTAACGTAACTAGACTGTAAGTCAATGGACATCAGGGCAAGGCAAGAAGCGCTGTCGATTTCAGGACGAAGACTGTCACGTTTGCTCTTTGCTTGGGATGAACACTCCAGAGCTCCTGAGAGACGTGGCTTAAGTCATGGGTAACAAGCGGCTTAGTAGGGACTTTGTACCAAAGGTTTGTCTGGCGTGTTAATAGGCATGTGGGTTTCATACTGCTGCCAACAGCGAGGCCAACGGTTTACCTGCTACAAACAACATCTGATCTTTGTGCTGTGGCACAGCTGTGGAGTGCTCACTGAATTGATTTTTCACATCAGGAGAGGGTCTGGTTAAAGGCAGTGGGATGTCAGAAACCACTAACAGTGCTGTTATGTACCACTAGTATTTGAATCAAGAACTACAGCATCATCAGCTGGAGCCCTGCAAAAACTCTTCTGCTGCATGCATTGTGTCCGAACCAAACACGTCCACTTGCTGAAGCCATAAATGACCTTCAAACATGCTCAGCTGACAACATGCTGTGCGAGCACTCCCATTCCACAATTAGGGCTGTCGCAGCACATTTGGCCATCTCAGTGTCTCCTCAGTAATGCCTGTAGTAGTTCAATCAAAGACCTCTCAGTAGCCAGAAATGCCGAGTGTAAGGGAACACTGCTATCTGACCAGCTGTGAATTTTACTGCCTGCTTCTACAGCCACCCTGAGGAGCCCAGGTTTGGCTGAGCAGCAGTACAGTAATCGCAGTGACAGTTTTCTGGGTTGCGTATTTGGTGCAAACACTCCCAGGAATGTCACACAGTGTAGGCTTGGGGAACAGAAGTGCAAGGGGCGGACTCCTAACATCAGCGCCCTGACTGTTGGAGTGGGGTTTTTTTTAGCACTGGTTCATCTCCATCTTGCAACTGAGACTGGATTATTCCGAAGCGGCGAGCAGAGTCCCTCCAGGGTCTGGATTTATGCCTCTCAGGATGGTCCCTGTGTCCAGGTTATAGGCCAGCGGGAAGCCACACCTGAACCCAGGTCTCCCTGCTCCCTTTTCAGAAGCCTTCCTTGTCCAGAGAAATGAGGCTTCCAGGAGCAAGACTCTTAGTGTCAGCGGTATTTTGGTGTTTGTGCACAGTGCAGAGGTGCCTCACAGCCCGCAGAGAGCTGCAAAGCAGTGGGACACCCAGCATCTTGTTAAAGCCACAGAGGGAAAAGCAGACACTAAACTGAGCTCCCGTTTAAAACAAGCAACCTCTTAGGCAGCCTCCTTCCACCTCCTGGGGCCAGGGACAGCTTCCGTGTGTAAGGTGGGGAGAACACGTGACAGCTGGGGAATCCTTGCACCTTCTGAAAGCATAAATGGATGCAAGCACCTGAGAGTAGCAGCCCCAGCACTTTCTCAGTGAGCATATAAACAAGAGAGCTATCGGGGAGCTGCTGAGGAGTTCTGCAACTTTGGAGCCGAGGAAAAGGTTGGGCTGTTGGATGTGTGCTCAGGTTGCAGGAACATGAGATGCCCAGCCAGTGATGCAGCGCTAGGGAGGAAAGCTTCCCCGCCACCTCCTCTGACATGTGGGAGGTGAGGATTGGTGGGTTGTACTTTCAGGTTTTTTTTTAAAGAGCAGCTCAGCAAAGTGTGCTCACAGGCATTTTCAGTCTCTTATGCAAGCTGACCATTTCTAATTCGCACAACCAACAGTGCTGTATCCTAACCTCGGTATTTGTAACAAGACAGATGAGTAACCAAAAATTGCCATGAGCAGAGGAGAGGGGAGTTAAGGCAGCTACCAAATTCCAGCCACCTGTGAACCCTGTCCCATCTACTGTGAAAAAGGCAAGTCTGTCCAGCAGATCTGAGCCCCAGTGCCAGGTTCCCAGACCAGGAACTATTTGCTCTCTGGAGGAATGGCCAGGAACACTGAGAAACAACAAATAAAAGAAAACAACAAAGAAAGCAGTTTTCCAAGGTCTGCTAATCTTTTTTAAACTGGAGCCATCCAGCCAATCCCCATGTCTATACCTTATCAGTCTGTTCCCAGAATTTTATTTTTCCCTACCAAATGTGAGACTTGACTAAAATAAAGATAAAATAATAAAGCAGCCCTGGCTGTGAAAATCCACCCATCCTTGGCAACAACAGGACTACAGAGATGCTTGAAGTGCTGCACACCCAGGAGACACCAGAACCAGGCTCCCAGTATGCAACAGGAGCTACCACAGCTGTTACCAAAAACAGTAACGTTTTTCTCTCCACTGTTACTACCTACATGCTGCTTTAATTCTTGTGTGAAAATGTGCTAAATGAACATGTTAGAAGTGTCATCCCCTTCCTGCTGTTTGATATTGCACTGACACCTGGTACGAATGGTTTTCATTTCAGCTTAAGGAACGTATGTAAAAGCGTGTAGTTACAGCGGGGCAAGAGACAGAGAGCCTGGCCACGTACAATCAAGTAAATGCAGAACTAAAATGGGTTCATTTTCATATTCAGGTGCCACAGAGACTATTAACGCTCATGGCAGATGCTTGATATTTTATTTGAATAATTGACATTATTTAAAATAAAACTCAGTTTACTACAGAACTCTGGTAAAATTTGTTTTAAAGTAAATGTGATCAAAATGCCCATTTGATTGCAAAAGCTTAACTGGGGCTGGGAACCGGTGCGAGATCCTGGCCTCTGATGCCACTGGTGTTTCAGAAGCTGCCCGCCTGCCACACGCAGCTGACCCGAACAGTCTGTGGCAGCAGCAGAACAACCCCTGCATGAGGTTTTTGAGGTTTTGCTGCACCGCTGGCAGAAGCCGGCAGTCTCCCAGCACGGAGAGCTGCCCCGACACGCCCTGCAGAAAAGCTGCCGATGAAGACCTTGGGGTCGGTGACCTGTGCTGCCCAGGGGCGCCGGGCAGAGCCGAGCCGCTGCAGGAGGTGGGCTGAAGAAAGCCTTGGGGAATGCTGCAGCCCTGGGGCACCTGCAGCTCCTGCTGCCCAACAGCCCCTAGGATGCCGGGAAGAAGTCACCCTCAGCGCAAGGCAGGACAACAGCAGCACCTCTCGTCCTGACGGATCTCCAGCCACAGGCAGGCAGAGCAGGAGCCCTGGGCGGCTGTGTGGGTGACCGACGGCTCTTCCGTGTCAGAGCCCTTACCAAGCCGCTCCAGGAGCCATCAGGAGGCAGCTCAGGGGTCTGGCTCACAGCACAACCGCCTGCTTTGGCTCTGCCTCTGCGCTTCTCCTCACAATCCTTTCCACCAAGGCACCCAGACCTCAGCGTCTGGCAGCAGCCTGCACAAGGCAGCAGAACAACCTCTGACAAAGTTAGAACAGTGCTGAGCACCAGGTACATAAACAGATCAGACCTGAGGACCTAAGGAAAAGCCCTAAGGTCCTAAGTGTGATGGGGGACGCAGTCATCCTCCCAGCAGCCGGGCAGAGCCTCGCCTCGCACCAGCCCTCAGCAGGACCTCCCCATGTCCAGGCTGAGCTTTGTTCATAACTCGGCAGGAAAGAGCAGCAGCACCAGAGTCACCAGCCACGCACAGCGCCCAAACAACATTCAAGTCTCCTCACACTGTGTCACTTCTTACACATTTCCCCTAAGCCACCAGGTTAATCCCCTCACTCCATGGTCCTTCCTTCTGCGAGAAGCTATCCCAGATGCACACTTCCAGCCCTCAGCCACCCAGTGATGTAAATCCAGAAACCTCACTGCTGAAGCAAGAGCAACATCACCAGGGAAGACACAGACAGGCACCTCTCTCTGGAAGGAGGAGACCAGCTTGACAGGTACCACCTCCCCTCTTCATGCCCCTGCTCTCACCTCTACAACAGTCACCACAGGCGGAACGGTTACTGTAGTGGGGTTAAGAGCCAGCCCCCATGGGGGGACTATGAAAAAATTTAACACATTAACACAACCAAAGAGATTATTTTATTCACAGGTTTGGTCTAAATAGTTGTTTCTTTGCTGGCAAGACTTCTTGCCCCTTCAGGACTGTCTAGCACCGGACAGGGACTTGACTGGATATTAATTCTGAAAATAACAAAGCAAGCAACACAACCGAACGCTCTCAGCAGTGACAGTAAAGCAGTTTTGAGTTGTGTTTTCCAGCTTTTCTGATTTATCAGGAACCCCATCTCCATGTTTTAAACTGTCACATTTCTCACCTGGGAAGAAAAGCTGGGAAACTGTTCTACCTGCACCCACCAAGGCAGCAGCTGCTGAACATCCTTCTTAAGATGAGTTTTAGCTTCAGCCCCACCACTAGGAGCTGGTGAAGCTCAGTGCTACAGGATACCATGCAAGGCAACCTGCCCTGGCCCTACTCATTATCCATCTCCACATCCCCTAGAGACTTGCCAGCTACATCTCTCTTCAGCATCATTTTGTTTTAAGCAAATATACGTCATTAACATAACTGAGCACCTCACAGAGAATTCCAGGAGTTAACACTGGGCCCAAATTAGATGCTTTCGTCACACAAAGTTAATGACATAATGGAGACAAATGCCATCTCCTTCAGGGTCCTGATGACTTCTTACCGAAGTCCTAAACTGAGGCAATGAGCTGAGACGTTTTCCCCTCCCAAAGTCCCAACACTCCCAGCTCCATGCTCTAACGTGAGTTTGGATCCCTAGGCTTGGTTTTTGCAACAGAACAAAAATAAGCCACAGAAAAGGGCAGCACAATCCACCACTGGCCATTCTGCCCAGCAGACAGGGCTCATGCATGCCTACAGGAGCCGGCAGCACCTGGGCAGGCAGGATCCAGCACCTTCTTCATCTGCTTCATGAAGCCAAAGAGCATGAGAGATGGGAACCACAACACTGGGAGTTATATTTGATGGTTTTATTAGTTGTTCTTCTGCAGAATCAAAATATTTAGCAAATTAAAGATTCCTCAAGAATGCTGATACTTTATGTATTTAGAATTTGAACAATGTACAATGTAATACTTTGAACTATCAAAACCAACTCAAAACCTGATTTCTAGTACTAGATGTTATTATGCAGTTCTATAGCAGTGTGAAAAATGGAACTAATGCAGTGAGTATATTTGTTTTAAAGAAAGTGCTTGAAAGAAACCTCCTGCATCACACTATTATTTAAAACAAGAAGATAACTGATTTCCTAACAGGGTGTTGTCTTAAATATCCTACAAGCCTGGGCAATTAAGAATACTGAGCCCCAGCTCTCTGCCTTCAGGTGCAAGAACCAACACAAGCTGCAGGTCCAGGTGGAGTTCACAGCTTACCATTTTTCAAGAGAACTTACACACCTCTCGGATTGCACGCTCATGTCTGGCAGAAGTGTTGGCTGCGTGGGTAAAAAGGAAAAAAAAAAAACCAAACCCAAACAAACCACAAGAGGAACAGCTTCTTTCTTTATGCATAGCGACAGTTTCCAAACCAGTGTTTTACTAAGTTACAGACTAACTTTCAACCAAAAAATAAAACTCCATTGCACTAAGGGTCAAATTTAACCAGTTAATCTGGACTGTGACACAGTCAAGTAATTCAGTACAAGCAGACACCATGAAAGCAGCTTCAAAGAACCAAAGCATCCTAGTTTCAGAACCAACTTAGTATTCTTCTGTCCAACTCCAGTGCAACAGTGAGGGGGGGAAAGCACTCCTGTCTCTACCTATATACAATTCCAGTAGAGGTTGGGCAGCCTAAACTTTCCGTGGCCAAGCTGGAAAAAGGAAACTTAGGAAAGGACACTTTAAAAATTTAATTTAAGAAAGAAAGTTGGCTCTCGGTGGAAAGAGAAATGCTGGAGTGATGCACGTGGGCAGGCTTGTTCAGTCACTCTCCCATGTATGCGAAAAGCCGTACTCCTTCCTGCCGAGAGCAAGTCACACTGGATGTGAAGGTGGCGGGGCTGGTCCTGCTCCGTTGCACGCCAAGAATCCAGGAATGTGTTTTCAGCTGGCTCCTGCACGGGCCATTAGATCTTCCAAAGCATTGTGTTGGTCGTTGTTATGTAATAATAAGACCTCCTTAATGTCTTTTAGTTCAAATCCCATTTCTTTAAATTGACTCATTAGTTGGAGAAGTTCTGTGATCTGAAAGACACAGACGGTCCGTTATTTGTGAAAGAAAAGAGGATGAGTGCTTGGTGGAGGTTTAGCACAGAGCCAGTCTTCAGCGACTGAGCACCCACGGGGTGGATTCCTCCTCCCCAAGTACAGCCCGCTCCAGCTCCGTTTGGAGAAAGTCCGCTCACACCAGAGCTGGTGGAGCTCTGGGTGCAGCAGCCCACAGAGCCCCAGCTCCAGTCCCCTGTGTTTGCAGTCCTGTGTTTCCAAAATCCTCTTCAGCAAGGGCACCAAAGCTCAGTCTGTGGGGGTGCGTGTCTCAGTAGGAAATCTATCAGTCTGGCCCAATTTGGGCTCCCAAAAGTGCCGATTGATGGTACCCTGTTCGCCCAACCCTGCTGCATCTCAAAGTAAAGCTACTTTTTAAAGCTACTTCAACTTGGGAGAAGTATGGTAGCTCTTGCTATCAACTGGCTCTTCTAGGGCAAACTTGGGGGATTAGCACAAACCCTGTTGGACACACTGTGTACGATACTACCAACATCAAACATGAATCCTCCTTGAGCTTTGAAAAAATAAAGCAACAAGAAGTGAGCCAGCTGATCAGACTTTTATGAACTCTCTTCCATTTACAGTGCCTCCACTCCAGAGGAAAGAAAAACCCAAAACCAAGCAAGCAGGTTGAAATGGGCAATCAGGACATTAGCCATGTACAATTTTGGGGTTAAGCCAGTAGCAAACGTGTTTCCTGAACTCAGGCACTTCTCCCATCTTCACACTGTTGCTCCTCTGTTTGCAAGCTCATCACCAAGTCCAAGAAAGGCAGGAAGGCATCTATGTGCCTGGGAGGGTTGGGTTGCACCCTCTAAGGATTTCACATAACAACTTGGGACACAACAAGCTGGCAGACTTTAAAAAATCCTGCTGTCCTCTGCCCTGGCTACCTGCTCCTGCCACTCTACCTTTGGTGCTGGTAAAGCAGCCAATGAACCAGACCCCAACCCCTCCATTTTCCAGCTTCTTCCAGAGCGAGCCGTAACCCAATTTGCTGAGCAGCCAGGCAGATACGTTTGCACAAGGAAGAAAACTCACAGCCAGGGCGGGCTGGCAGGGTTTGAAAGATAATTTGCTGCTTCTAAAATTAACTGTCTTCGTAGCAAGCACCATGCCCACAAGAGAACTCTGGGTTCAAAACATTACAACCAGAATAAGCAGGGTCTTTAAAAATCCCGTCCCCATAAAAACGCTTGCAATGAGAGCAATAAAACAATGCAGAAGAATTCTTTAACACATATTTGCTTTATCACTGCAAAGATGTCCTTTGGCAGTCAGGTTTTGGAAACAAGGCAGCATTACCATGAAAGACAGAACTACATCAGCCAGAGGAACTGCTGCTCAAATTCCCCATGACAGAACATTCTCTCTATTGCTTAGCATGTTGTGCCCTCACCTTCTCCTCTGAACACTGGTGCATTTCCAAAGCTGCTTCAACAAGAAGCGGATCAAAGCCCTTCTCACAAAGCTGTCCATGTGCAAACAGGTAATCCAAAACCTGTAGGAAATTAAAAGAGAAGAAACTAAGTTTGCAGAGTGGCATTCACAGCAGGCAGTTGAATACCATCTCTGTACTTGCAGAGGGGCTGAGCCCAGCTCTACCCCAGGCTTAATGAGGGACCGCAATAAAGTCCTTCCTAGCAAGGTTGAGATGCTCTTTACGCAAGAGCTCACTCAGAGAAAACAGAGAAGCCCTGCCGTTCCCCTGTGGTCTTCCACCAGCTCTGAACATCATCTTCCACTCTAGTCAAAACAGCCTCAGAAGCCTATCTTTAGCCTTCCGTGCCTGATCACTGAGCAGAAGGCAGAAGTTTAACTGTGTTTTTTATACTACAAGTTTTCGAAATGAAACTGTAGGTCAAGCAGTCAAGATATGTCAGCTTTTAGCTTCCTCTCAGACAGCCGCAAGAGGTGACACAATCTGAAAGCAGCCAGCCTTTTATGATCAGCATACTGGTAAGTGAGCTGCAAATCCAGCTCACACACCCAGAAACCGCTGCCAAATTTCTTACACATCCTCAGCTTTGAGAGGTATGGGGAAAAGTCAGACACGCAATGCTAGGAAGGCAAAAGAACGCAGCCTGCAAATACAGCAGGATTTATAACTGCCCTCCTAAGGGCTGTTATTTCCATTTGATAATACAGTTCACTGCAGCCCACAGCTTGAACTGCTCTCGATGCATAGGTAGTGGGCAAGCAGATCAGCTCCGCAAGCAGAAGTCACGGGGACGCTCCTCCTCCTCAGGGACAGCCCCACCAGGCAACGCTGTGTGCAGCACGCAGCCTGCCTAGGGTCAGCATGGCAAGTTTGGCCACGCTCGCCCTGCTTCACAATGTTCATTTGAAGCGGATCCAAGACCCAGAGCCGCGCTTCACCCTGCAGCACGTTATGCTCTGTGACCTGGTTTTAGCAAGCGTTTGAGGCAAGGAAGTACCACGACCAGAGCGCACAAAAGAAAGTCAGTCAGTGGGGCCTTGCGAGAGCCTTTCAAGGCTGTCTTAAGCCTGCAGGGGCCAATCTCTCTACAAGGAGAGACGTCAGCATCGTAACCCCTTGCGCTCAGAACAAGGGAAGTTGGCTGCTTTTTTTTGTCACATGGCACTAAGCATGGAATGGAGCCACACAAAGCTTCCTTCAGATGGTTCTGTCGCTCCTGGGAAGACGCCGTACCTCTCCCAGCTTCACATGGAGCTGAGGGCCCATCCCAAGCTCAGCGTAGCTCCAACCCAGCACCCACAGGTGTGGCTGACTCAAGCAGTCTCCCACATGCAGACACTTTTTTCTTCAGTTTTAGGAGCCTTTACTGCTAGGTGACAACTTCTCTAGTCATTAATACCACAGCAGCTACAGGCTGCAACCCCCCGTTGGAATAAGAGTATCCCCCCCATCTTGCAAACCCAAGGTTTCTCAGCAGAATCAGCATCCAATCAAGTGTTTCTCTCCCATTGCACAAGCTCTTACCTGATCTATATTCTGTCCCTTCTTCTTCATGGCTTTCAGGACGTTCTCGGGCGAATAGCCCATGTTGACGACCGTCTCTATGCACTGCCTCTCGCTAGCGGAGAGGACCTGCTGTAGTTCAGGAGTGGGGCCACCCGACCGCTTGGTGCAGCTGGTGTTATTGGGCACTTTAGATACTGGAAAGTTTTGGTGTGTTACCTAAAGGGGAAAACCCAGAGGCTGAGGTGATGGTCATTATCAGCATCCCCATGTCCTGTCTCTGGCTAGTGCAGAACCACAACACCCCATCTAACTAATCCGAGAGGCTTTCTAGATAGTGCCCTCGGGAAGTTTCTCATCGTTAGGATGAAACCAAGCAGGGCACACCATACTCTTTTTACCCTCAAAACAACAATCAGCATCCCAGATTCTTTGCAACATACCCTCTCCTACCAGGGGGACCAAAACCTTTCAATACCCAACCTTTGCAACAGTGAAGGTCCTCATGATACAGCCTAACCCTGTACCTAAGAGGAAGCATGGAGATTGCTTCCTTCACCCCAAATTTACTCGTCATCTCTTTTTTTTTTTGTACTCAAAGGAGCACTACTTCTGGAGATTTTCAGAAACACAATCCAGTGCAAGCACACAGGTATTTCGGAACTTACCACAGGGATTTCTGTTTCCTTGTAGTCTGGGTGTACCTGTGGGACAACACACGAATAAGGTAACTTATAAACATTACACACTAGTGAGCAGAATTTTGCTGCAGCTGGGGGAAGAAGGGATTTATGGGAGAGGTCTGGGAGTGAGTCTACCATACTAGGGAGATTTGTGGTCTGACCAGGCTTCCACATGTGAGATGCAGACGTTACGCAGTTGTGTGTAGTTCTAGAATATCCACCATAAGGGTCGTGTCTCCCCTCAGCACTCAACAAGCAGATCATGCGCCAAGAAGGATGTGTCCCCCCTCATAGTAACTCTAAGCCTGTTTATCCTGTCACTGTAATGGCTACTTGTTCATACAGCTCAGTGTAACACGCTGGCTCCTGTTCAGCTCTTGACCCAGTGCTACGCGGCCTGAATGACAGTGGCAATTTTTAAGTCATTGCCTAGAGATTTCCCTTGACTTTTTTTGACCATGAGAAGGTGTAAGAGAAACATATACCCCTTTTTTCTACTCTGAAGCACTGCACTTCATACACCATATATGAGCAATGTGGCACACTGGCTAAAAGGAGAATGTGATTTTTTTTTTTTTTTTCCCCGCCCAACGCCCAACACCGGGTCCCATTCCCAGCACCCCAACAAGGCTAGGTAACCTTCCCTGCTGCGTGCCTCCTCTGCTTCTGCAGAACCAGGCTGCCAGAGGGCAGAACCAACCCGCCGCTTTATACTACTTTGCCCAAGGTAACAGCACTGCAAAGGCAGAACTCTGCCCCACCAAATCTGAACCTTTCAATTCATCCATTTAAAAGTCTTCCTGCATTTTACGTGTAATTAGAAAAGGCTGCAAGAAATGACTGTGGACCAAAAGCCTCAGCCTTTTGTGTTTCTTGATACCTATTATGCCAACACAGATTGCTTGAAAGCTTGTCCACTTCTTTCAGAAAGGCCTTGTTTATAGAAAAACAGTTCTCAGAAAAGCTATTAGGATTTTGACAAATTCCATTTATTTGCAAAAAAACCCCCAAAACCCAACCCCAAACCACCACCAAGGAGGTTTTGTTCTGCATTTCTGACAATTTTCATCTCCAGGGTAAGAATTTCTCTTCTAGGAGACAAAACCTGAGAAACCATAGTCATTCTGATGGACTGGTTTACCCAAGAACCTCTCCTCATGGCGGTAGAGGGGTTCAACACTTCGCACACACCCTCTCAGGCACTTCTGCCTGAGCAAAGATCACTAGAACATGGGATTCACAAAAATAGGGGTCTGGAGTAGCCCTGAAATCGGCTCGTTATCAAACTGAAGGATGATGCTTTGTTACTGATGCTGCAGCCAGGAAAACCAAAACTGCTTCTGACAGCAGAGATTCAAGAGTTTGGGGAAACCAACTCCTCCTCCTCAATCTGCTTGAGCTTGACAACCTGTGCTTGTGGTCAGAGACTTCCAGCAGAGGAGGGAAATTCCTAAAGGAATTGCAGCCACGCTCCCTTATGTCTCAAACCTGTATTCCAGTGCCCTTCAAGAAGCAGACATGCAGGGCTTTCAATATCTGCTTGCACACTGAGCCTACTTTTAAGGACTTCATACAGAGGCTGGGAGCCCAGCCTGCAGCTGGTGTGCCTGCACACATCATGCTGCTGCAGTGGTATATATTCTGAATTTGTACCAGAATATATATGGGGCACCAGGAGTGCCCCATCCTCCCATAACCAGAGATTTCTGTAAATAAAACGCATCGCACTAGTCAGGTCTCTGGCCAGATTTGTTTAATTCCAACCTGTTGTCTTCACTAGTCATTTCTCCCTCTGCCAATGCTGCAAAAAGCAAACAGGTGAGCTTCGAAAAAAAAAAAGGAAAGGGCACCGCCCAGGACAGAATCAGTGTAGCCTCAGAGAAATCATAGGTTTATTTCCATCCAAAAAAATCCTAGATCCAAGTCACCGGTAAAGCATAAACTCCAGTAGTAACTCCAAATCCAAAGATACAATTTCTAGTTTTGTGAGGGGAAAAAAAAAAAATCACTGTGGAATACACTGGGACATATAATTGTCCTGAAACTTTCTAAAAAGGACAGGCTTATTCTTGTATAACCTTGCAGGAAAGGGATGTGTGTGATCCTTCTGCTCCCAGCCACAGGGATGACTGCAACTTCCTTCTATAGTTTTCATACTCTGAGGACTTTTGTTACATTTACTTTAATACTTCTGTTGCATTTACTTCAATTTTTTGCAGCTCAGCTGTCATTTTCCAGCCACTGGGACCACATTGTGGAAACACAAATCAAGTAGAGTCTGAAGTCTTGGAATTTAAACAGAAAGAACTAGTTCTGCTGGCATACCTATTTCTTGGTTTGCTACTTCCAAAGCAGAAATAGTTTCCTATTAAGATCTTTATTACTTCTCCTAGTAAGTCTGTTTATCAGTTTGCATCTTCCCTTACAGCCTTCTCAAGAATGCACCTTCCCTCTTGGTCTTTAATCCAGCATTGACGTGTGAAAAGTTAAAGTGGAAAATAGGCCAACTGAATGCCCATCTATCTAGTTGTAAGTGATCTTTCATGTTAATCCCTAGAGATCTATCAAGTGTTGTACTTTGGTGTTTCACCTCTGAGCTACATACAATCATGTCATCGCCTCTCAAACCTCCGATCTGTAACAGGGAGCAGTTTCTCAGCACATTGCTGCTTCTGCCAAAGTTTACTGCATATTTTGTTCTAGTGATCAATAAACAGCTGTTCTGCTGTGCTCTAACAAATACGCTAGTTGCCAGAATACCATATTTTGCAATTAATAGTGCATTTACCTAAGCCTGAAAAGAGGTGAAAGAACAATAGGAGAGAAGCAATGTCACTTGTTTCAGAGCACAAGGCGTCACACAAAAACCTACAGTATGCCAGTCAGACCAGAGAACCACTGAAGCACTCCTTATATTGAACAGAACAAACCAGGTGATTTTATAGCCAGCTAGAGGAGTTCAGGAGTACTGTTGTGCATATCTTAGGTTCTGTGGGAAAAAAGCCCACAAGCTTACTCAGATCTCTGCTCTTATTCACAAAGAGACAAAGACAACAGCTGGCGTGAAGTTAAGTGTCCTCCAAGTAATTTGAGAGCTTGCTACAAGTTTGAGGGAACAAAGTGCCAACCTCCTGCCTCAGAGCCATACAGCAACCAACTGTAACGTCAGCAATCTGAGATGATCTTCAAGACTGGTTTTGGTATCCACCAAGCAATCCTTCCACCCTCCTTCACAAGGAGGAGGGCAAATACCAGATTTCAGACCACCATCATTTCTTCCTCTTAAAGATTAGATTTTAAAAGGATGTCAGGAAGAAAATAATAAGTAAAGACACATTTGACTGCAGGTCAACTGCAAGCATTTTTTTTTCTTTCCTGAATGATGCAGCACATTTGTGTTTAATCTATTATTGCTTCTATTCCTTGAAAAGCTTGCATGTCCCATTATTTCCAGCAAATAAATAAGCAGGCCGAGGAACAAATCTAGAAAAGATTTACCTCAAAAGCTAACAGCACTTCAGAATCTGATATACCTCAGTGGATAAGACAGAATGCAGGACCGTGCAGAGAGGATATCTTATAGACTTAGTTCAAATGTGTGCAACTACAAACAGCATGAGCTGAAAAGCTGACAGAAGAGTCACCAGAATTGGTCAGAAAACAGCAGATTTTGGGGAAACCTGCAGAGTAATAATCTGAGATTCAGAACTGCCAGGATAAAGACCTGTCAGATTGATCAACTTGCCGTGTAAATTAAGAGGATCTACACATCACTCCCATTAAATGAAACTAAAACCAAAGCCACAGGACCTTTCAGAAGCAGCATTTGCCTCCGCACCTCCACATCTCCCCAGCAACCCCAATTCTAATCCACTGCATGTTTACCATAGTCGCTGTGCTTTGAGATGATTCTTCTTCTGTACAAACTGTCGACACGGCCAGGGAAGGCAGTCTGGATGAAGAGGATAACGTTGATGTCTCCATGCCACTGTCCTCATTTAGAGCGGAAAGACCAACCATGTGGTGTCCATTCAGTTCACTAGCTTTACTCTGAGCACAGGCCTGCAAAGAGCTGAGCAAAGTGCCATTACGGAGACAGGAGGTGCTGCGGAAAGTGCTCGTGAGCTTTGATGATTTTTGATCACTCTCATCGGAGTCAAGTTTAGGAAAGGATAGGGATTTGATATTGCTCACTGAAGTGATAGGGGACAGGGACACTTTGGAAGACAAGGACATCTTTTCACAGTTTCCCAGCTGCGGTAAAGTGATAAAACCATTGGGTTTGTGAAGGGGCTTGAAGTCCAACGTGGCCCTTTCTATAGAGGCCAGAACTTCCTCATCTTGCAACACAGACTCAGACCCTCCTTTGGGCAAAGTATTATCCAACAGCTGGGCAACAATTGGCCCAGTAGTACCAACATGAATTTCAAGAATATTTTTTAATTCCTCCTTATCATCGATAGTTTTTAATTCCAGTTTGTCAAATGGGTCTTCTTCACATTCAAAATCAGCTGGGTTGAAGTCTGCTTTTGGACGAGGTGGGCTGAGAACTTTTTGCTTCACAGCGCTACTGTTGGCTGGCGTGGGAGTAAGAATATTATTGTGCTGCAGGCTAGCAAGGATGGGGTTAATAGGAGGAGGCATGGCCTCAGGGCAAGGTCCCTCTGAGAACCCCATTTTGTTGCTGTCCTCTGGAGCTGCTTTTGAGTTTGCTAGCGCTTCTTCTGCCTTGCGTTCAGCTTCTCTCTGGGCAGCTTGAATTTTTTTGATATCTTCAGCCCACTCAATTGTTTTCTTTTCCAGTGAGAAGTCATACTGGTGGGGGGTGGGGGGGAAAGGAGAGGAGAAAAAAAATAGATAAATTATAAGGGTCATAGCCGCTACTTCTAACAGAAACGTAAGTAGGATAGAATAAGAGCTACATGAGTTACCATGGACAGGCATCATTTTTTTTCCAGCATCTCTTGTAACCTAGAGACTGGCAAAGCTAGAAGACACCAGAAGTAGTTAATTTGGCCTCTAGCAGGAAAACCTGTCTATAGTCTGGATCAGAGTATCATATTTTGCCTCCTTCCTATATTTAATTTTGCTTTCGAGCTACTGATCACCCTAAGATCAGTTTCACAGCCCTCCCACCCTCTCCCCGCTAGACGGGCATAGCAAGGGGTAGTCTAGCACATTACTAGATGGACGATCATACCCAGATCTGGCACCACTGAACTACCCCCTGTCACAAGTTCCACAAGTCATTCAAGACTACAGTAAAGTATTTTTGCATCCAAAGACCAAGACAGTTTTACTCAGTTCCCCTAAAAGATTCCTAAAGGACTGGATATTAGAGTTTTACACCCACTAGTTTAAGAGGTATTGGTATTCTTACCCCAGGGCCAAAGGCTCAACCAGCCAAAGGGGTTATACTGGCTACACCAATAGTAACTGCCTGCAGTAGCAGATTTTGCTGCAGTTACTGGCACGACAGGATCCTGCAAGCTTTTCTCATTTAACATAAGCTATTTCAGGGCCAGGTTAGCACAGGAGGGCATTTGTAAGCTACTCACTTCCAGTTTTCTGGCCACAGTAGTGGCTTGGTTGAGAGGACAAAATTCTGAACACGCTTTAAATGTACTTAAAGTTTTAATATCTTAGGAAGAATGAACAACCTCAAATGTTCTTTAAATAACCACAAAATGTTCAGAGAACGCAGCCTGCAAGCTAAGTCCAGGGTGTAACCTACCTGTGACTCACAAGAAGTCACAAGATAGCCTTGCCAGGACAATGGCACATAACCAAACAGGAGTGTTCATGCCATGGGACTGCTAGGTCATGCAGATTCCTAGCTCTAAAGAGCAACAAGACAGCAAGGCTCGCTAGGCCTCTACTCACTATGTGTTGCGTCACATCCCATCCTACAGCAGGCTCCCGTGAGATCCTGGAGATTTGTTATCTCAACTATATTAACAGTTTTCCCTTCCCTTAGGTCTAAGACTCCAAGAGGTGCAATATACAATTTATCAGCAAGGCAACTTTGAAAAACTACTCACAGGCAGAAGTGCTGGGCACTTCAGTATCTGAGCAGAGCTATCGTAGTTTTGTGTGTGTGTATATGTGTATGATCAGATATGGCCAAAATTTACCAAAGCATGCATTTTTTTTTTAGAGTAAAAACATGGGGGATATTTATATAAAAGTATTTGGCTTTTGTCAGTTTTGCTTCCCTGCACTTTTTTTTTTTAAACAGCTCTCACTACAGTTGTAGAAAAGTCAATTGCACTGTGTCTATGCAAACCACGCATCTCACATCATATTATGCAAGGCGTTGCAGTGCAATCGGGCATACGATACTTGAGCCTCAGCTTGGCAGGAAAATGGAGACATAGCACAATGAAGCCAGCAATAGGGCATGAGACTCTCCTTTAGCTCTCCCACACTGGCTTAACTGGGTGGTAATCAGGACAATAAGTTAATCATTTAATGGTTATAATGAAAAAGCCACGATGTAGGGTAATATGCAGGGTAGGGAGGGGGAAAAAAAAAAGCAGAAAGCTCTACAGCAGTCTGTCACAGCTCAAGTGAAAACAATCATCAATTTGGACTGACCAAGGAATATCATGGATCCAAATGAGAAAACATAGTTCAATTAGATTGTCTGTATCACAAACTGCATTTGGAGATTAGATTTTCAACAGTTATGCTAACGTGATTGATTTTATGCTACCAAGAGTTTATGGTAACAGAGATGTGTTCCTCAAAGACCTGGAAGCCATGTGTTCCAAGCTGTTACCTGCTTGCCCTACAGCTGGAAGGGAATTCCCACTCAGAACTGTACAGAAAACAAGAACTGGAAATTTATTTCTTCAACCTGCTATTGCGAGAACCCATAAAATATGGTCATAGAAATACTTCTTACCCTCAAATAACATTCTGCAAGTATGCCATAGCATGCCTGTCTCAGTTCTTGCCACTTTTCCTCTTAAAAATGCTACTCAAATTTAGTCAGGGTAACATTTTGACCTGTAACTATTATACGAAAGCATTGTGCTCTGTTGAATGAGATACACTAAAATAAATGCTACTAGGCTTTTTAAAGTGCTAAGAAGTAGAAACTTTTTGCATGGCCTATCATATTTTTGTCTTTCTATACATTCTAACAGATCTTCTGCAACTACTGCCTGGCATATGAAATGACACCACAGGACCCACAAGACCGACATTTGAACACATGCGCAAATTGTGACTACTTGTGATTTATAGCACCACATGCTGGGGGCCAGGGGGAAGAGAGCGGAAAGGCAAAACACATCACTTACCTGGGCTTCTCTGACAAGCTGAGAAGAATCAGGCAGGCAGAAACCAATGGGTAATCCAACCTTCGCTGGGGTCTTGAACTTGTCTCCTATCTTAAATGGGACATCATCAAGATAACTGAAAGGCCCTAAGATTGAAAGCAGAAATTGTATCAAAAACCCTTACAAGTTTAATGCATTCAGTTAAGACTCACATTTCTGTATTTGGAAGCTCTTTTATCTCTGCTGCCCCAACAACACCAGGTGACTCAATACAAAGGAAGTTGCTTGATCAAAACCATGTTGACTCTGTTTGGACTTCATTGCCTCAGTTTCTGCTTTGGTTTTGTTTTAAAGTTTAACTCCTACCTATTAAAAAAACCCTAAGCCCACAACATAACAATCCAGCAACTGAACAGATTTTGAAGTCAATATACCCAACATCTTAGCTTTCCTTGTGACAAGACTATGCCTACACAACGGGAAGCTGAAGTTTGCCCGAACACTGTATTGTGTTATGCCTCTATAAAAAGATCCGTCATTTTTTGTCATAGTCAGAACAGGCTTTAGAATGACCTAGCTTTAGAGTGGATAAGAAAAACTAAAATCCAGGTTTTGGCATAGAAGTAGGAAGTAACATTTGCACAGAAGTGGTCACAAGGGCAAAGTGGCCCAAAGTCTAGATGCTCCACTTTAACCAAAACAGAGTGAAATAGCTCAAGACTATTTAGCATAGCAATTCTGATTTTTGGAACAAGGTAATCTAACCTAAACAGCTGTCTGTTTTGTGATCACTCCAGTGAGAGGCCTCAGACTTTTTTCTATGGTCCTCCATCTGTCCTTTGTATCTACCATTTATATGTGGTATTTAAAAAGTGTTTCAGGATGAAACTCATGAAGCAGAATCACTCAGCTCAACTACCTCCGAGAAGCCAGACTGTAGGTTTGTTTTCCTTGAGGTGCTGTAAAGAAGTATTAGGAAACCCATACAGATGATTTGCGCTCAGTTGCTCTATTAATGAAAGGGGTCTCTTGGATCACTCATATAGGTTTTTTAATTACAGCCAAGGTTTCTGGCTGTGTATAACAACCTGAAGAGTTCCTCTAGCACTCACTTGTAACTCAGCTTTGAATGTTGCAGATCCAGAACGACTTACTGGCAACATCTAAGATTGCGCTCAGTGACTAACCTCTTGCTCAGTGAGCTGTGACTTGCCATTTTTATCTGATCTGTTTTCATACTCAGATGACAGTTTAAGTACTGTTTGTGTTCCTTCGCTGTTGACTCATCCACAACAAGGCAGCCACAGGCTCCAAAAGGACAAGCAGCTTTCGAAAACAGGAACATCCTGTTAATTTGGAGTCAAACGTTTATGTGGTGTCATCCCTTGAGCTCTCATACTATGCACCACACTGGCTGGTCTGAGAGTCGTGACAGGACACAGGTGATACTTCCTCGAGCTTTGAAACCACTGGGCTTAAAAACCTACATCCCACCTGCACCACCAGGACAAAAAAAAAACCCCCACGCTCGAGGCAGAATATAATACTATTTTCACTGATCCTTACTGAGAAGCACGCATTCGAGCATTACACAGCACAGTGTCCACATGGCACCTCACTGGCCACCAATACCACTATTTGCAGCTCAACATCCAAATTGTACGTGAGCTGGCAATTTGAGGACCTCGATATGCCGAAGCGTTTGCTTATGCGGAAATAGCAACTGTGGCAGCCCTTGCACGCAGAGTGGCAATCACGGCCAGGCCAGAGCCAGCCAGCTCTCCGACTGCTCAGAGGCTGGTGTGACTGCTTAGTCCCACTGGCACGCATCCTGCTCTGAGCAGGATGATCTGGCGAAGCAGGATTACCTCTCTGCATCGATCTCATAGCCCAAATTGCTCAGTCTGCAAATACTTGTCTTAATAGACCTATTGACACAGTAAGTGGCAGACGCCTCCCCTCGCATGGCTGCCGCTTTTGCCTGAAATAGATACTAGCCACAGAGGGTACAAGCACACACTGTGGTCTTTGCATAGCAACAGTCTCCATTTTGGTGCAGCAAAAAAACCCCAAAAAACCCAAACAACTGAACACACCTAGACTAGATAGGCTGCATTGATAGCTGCCAGTTTAACCTCAGAAGATAGACTACCCTAAGGAATAAAAATTTTCCAGTTTCTTCCCAGTATACCGATTTTTTAATAACGACCACTGCTATAACCTCATCTTGAATATAACTCTGCTACAAGCACACATTAAGAAACACACCCAGTGTTTTAGGACATTTGATGGTAAAAAGTCTTTCTGAGGCAAAACGCTGATGCACATAGTATTCACTTTTTTCCAGCCCAGTCAGAACAGTACCAGTCTTGTGAAGTTAAAATCTGATCCAGAAAGCCAAGAACCCTTTTATTTTTGTAAGCAGATGAACCTTCTGCCTGAACACACTGATGTGTAAGGATGCAAATTGTTTTAAATGGCAAATTCTAAAGCAATAAGCAAAACCTACATATAGAAAGCATTATGGAAGTGACTGTTTCAATAGTCACAAGTGAAGCAATTAAGGGGTTTTTTAACTGTTATTTAATATGGCTGTTAGCCAGTTCATCCTTTTAGCAATTAAAAGCATATTGAGAAAGTTCTGAGAATAGCCCTGGCAAAATTGTACATGTCTCTCTGATCTCTGACACTGCACACCATATGATATTCCTGGCCCAACAAACTCCTAAAAGAGTAAGATTTCCTTCTGCTTTAGCATAACAGAGGTATCACTGGCCAAGTCATAGACGTGTCCTCCAGTTTGGAAGCAAAATGGAAACATTTAGATAAAAAGTTACCATTTATGAACGGGGGAACAGTTTTGAGACCAAGTGGAACTTAGATTTTGTAGTCACACAAACCACACTTATGTAATTTTCAGAAATTGGAATTAAAAGCTTTCAAGTTGTATAGTGACAGCAGTATTAATGTACTGCACTTGGTATACCCAACGCTTTTTGTGCAACAGATGAGAGCTGCATTCTAGATGCCACTAATTACTAGAACTTAAGCCTGAACTTACAATTATTAAAATGACAGAGGAGATAATTTGAAATTACATGCTTAGGCATAGTTACAGGTGTAGGACAAGAATGCCCTTCAAGACAGGAAGAGGTTCCTTTCTCTTCACCCACCCCTTATGTTCCCACCTTCATCTCCATCTGAACACGGTCCTGAGCAACCAGCTCCAGGTGGCTCTGCTTCAGCAGGGGGTTTGGACATGATGGATCTCCAGAGGTCTCTTCCAACCTCAACTACTCTGTGATTCAACGACAGTCCTCTAGCACGCAGCTCGGCAAGAAGTAGAACTACGTTGACCAACTTCATCAGCCTACCAGACACACTAAGCTGAAGGTAGCTGTTGGGCTAGATGCTTTACAGTGAGACAAAACTCACTTAGTGGGATTAACTCGTAACAACCCTGTAGAAGACTGAAACAATTGCCCTGCTGATTTAAGATAAGCAACCAAGGAAGTTGCTCCACTATTCCTCAGAAACAGTACTGTGACAGTGTTGCTGGTGTCATTAGGAAAAGAGGGGACACAAAAGCGTAGACAAGTTAACCAGCTAGCTTACAGCACCATTTGTTTTGATTGTTATTTTGAAGCCAAGAGCATGTTCCACCACACTGTACTGCTTTGAGAAATATTTAAGACAGGTTGAACTCTACCTCCAAGCAGTGTCTTTGCTAGCCTAGTTTAGGAAGCAGAAGAGAGAAATAAAAACAAACTCAAAAGACAAGCAGTTCAGAGTGTTCGCAGAGACCACTCACGGATACAAGAGCAACTGTTGCAGAGCTGGCAGCTATCTAACAGAGAAACTAACTGTCTTGCAGCAGGATCACTGGGCCACAGCAAAGGAGACCATCTAAAAATTAAGTTTTGATGGGCCGTTTTTATTAATCCTTAACCATGTGTTTAAGTGAGGCATTTTTATGCTGTACTTCAACTTTACATTTGAAAGAATGAATAAAAAGCTGAAGGAAAAATGGAATTCCCCAGGACTCTCTTATCTGAAAGATTATCCAGGAATATCAAGGCTGAGTTTCTAAAAGCATAAGTTAATAAAGCATGAAAAATCATGTCAGAAATTTCACATGAACCTCCTGGTACTGCCTTGAATGATTACTGATTTGAAGAAGCTACACTACACACAACCAAGTGAACTTTAGTGTTCCAGATAAATATTAATATTCTCAAATTACACCCCATTTTCTAAAAGATTAGCACATATACAAGCAAATAATTTTTATGATACAAATCATCGGCATGACACTAAGCATCTCAATTGTAGAAGTTAGTCTCTTCTTCACTTGCCTGCTGAACCAGATTGGTCCAATTTAGGAAAAAAAAAAAATCACTGCTGTGCAAAAAGCAAGCATAGGTCAATGATATTATAA
This sequence comes from Gorsachius magnificus, assembly GCA_034008185.1. Classification (NCBI taxonomy): domain Eukaryota; kingdom Metazoa; phylum Chordata; class Aves; order Pelecaniformes; family Ardeidae; genus Gorsachius; species Gorsachius magnificus. The sequence continues at coordinate 10,390,365 of CM067109.1, read as the reverse complement.
AAGTTTCACTTTCAATCCAACTTCTCATGTGACTTCCGTAGAAAGGAGCTACAGACCTAGTGTCCACTTCAGCAAACATCAGATCAGTCAGTATCACAAATGCAGTTCAGCTTTGACTTTGAAGGGGGAAGTGGGGAAGGGGAAGGTACTATTTTGCCATGAAGGAGTAGGGAACAGTCACAGGCTGTTTCAGTTTAAGCAGAGAACAGGCACAGCACTAGCAAGCAACTGTGCAAGAAGGAAGCCAAGGCACTTCATTCCTAACAAAAAACTACTCAGAGGCTAAACAGATTAGTCTCTATGGACTGCCTAGGCTGGGACATTAGTCAGCAGCAACAGTAGGATTCATCCTGCTGAAGAAACAAGGATGCCAAATTTTACTCACCATGAGAGTCGGATCCCAACTTCTTAGAAGCCATTTAGAACCTGAAAAAAAATTTAAAACTGCTTTAATAACTTTATACATGTACTACAGCATAAGTCTATGCAGTTCTACAAGAGGCTGATCTCTAGATTATGGGACCCGTTGCAGACCCTTGCTGTTTATCCTGTTCCCAACACAGATAAGCAAACATTTTATAGCCTTGAGAATTGACTGAGCAGACAAATAACTTTGCCCAGGGTCTGACAATCTAAACAGCAAATGAAGAAGTAAAAAAAAAAAAAAAAAAAACCAGCCAAGAAGCAGCCAGGTTGATCAAGAAGGCAGAGAGTTCCAGATCACAGCTCTCAGAGGCCACTCTGTCCCAGCCCCATGGAGCACGCCCTCTCTTGGCATTAAGAATAGCCCTTCCTACTGGAAATACCACACTGATCCTCTTTGGTTTAATCCCTGCTGCTCTAAAAAGGATACTATCATACTGGGTAGGCAGTCAGCTAGCCAGCATGGCACTTGTCAGCCAGCATGGCACTTATTTAGACACACTGGGTTATGCACAAGTAACATACAATACAGGTATACAATAAATAGTACCATTAAGGAGATATTTTTGGATGCACACAAGAAAACAATGCTAGTAAGAGTTCTCATTCACTGCCTGCAGAATTTTACTAACAACTTTTAAAATTTGGATGCAAATCCTACACGGTCAAGATGTGAAACACAGAACTGCCTAGCCAGCTTTTAACACAAAGCAGGCCTGTTGTGAGAAAAGAGTTGTTTAATACAGAATTAGCTGTCTGATTAGTTGTCAGCAAAACCCCTGCTCAAACCCTATGTTCAATAACACAGCTGGTTCTTTTGCTAGATTAGAAGTACATCACAAGATCTATCTCAAGACACCACAGCATAATTCTTTGAATAACTGAATTTCTAAATCCTCCTTTGACATTATGCATGAGAAAGAATCAGAGTTGCCCTTTGTTTCTGAAGTCCTCCAGCTCACAGACTGAAATGCCCCACAGCCGTTCTTCAAAAATATAAAGTTATCTGGTACACTCCCAGCAGCAGCAGACAGTGCTCAAAGCACAACTTGGAGCAGATTTAACATTCACACTCGCCAACTCCTCAGCCTCGCCCTTTCCATTGCAGATTCCAACTGCAAATGTTACCTTAAAGGAAGGGCGTCATGAGGTGAGGTTAACACAGCTTAGCTGTTCCTCCTGGCAGCTGCTGACATGACCGGGGTCAGGAAGAGCCAGTTTCAAGCACTTTAGGAAAGTAACTTTGCTGTAACTTTGCTGTGCAAAGGTCCTTTTCAACATTATGTTGAAATCAACAGGAGAACGAACCCTACTGGCTAACGGGAATTCAATGCATGGCTAAAGCCAAAGCTGTACAAAGATTACCTGGGTGCAATCAGAATTCATGAAACACAGCGAGCGAACGCTATAGGTTATGGGGAAGTGAGTCATGCTGGGCAACTCCAGGTGGACCTTGTACATAAAAGCTGTGCGTCATTCTGCTCGATGTTTGTCAGCTTCTTCTCAACACGTGTCACCATCTCCCTCTACATCAGTGTTACATCCAAACCCGCTCCACTATGCCAGAGAACTGGTTTTGTCACTAGCTTGCAACTGCGTCTCAGAAGCAAGCAAAGCATTGCGGCTTCAAAGACAGAAGAAAAAGGATGTGAAACGGTGCCAAGTCTGCCATCTCAGGAAGGCTGTCAAGGGCAAAACCACAAGACCACCCACGGTACAGCTGCATGTCGACCACTAGAGCTGAATGGGCTTTATTAGTCCCAGTGCCACAGAGGAGATGACCAGACTACAGCACACAAAATAGGCTGCACCTTTCAGACCTGGATCACACTGTCAGACAACCACTACCTTGCTAGTTCCTCTATATTAGAGTAGCAATTAAGACATCAACTTGATTTGTTATTATTGTAAAAGCCAGGCCATGTGTGAAATCATACAGCCGTCACATACCTCACCAGTTGTGTGTATGTGACCAGTGACTGTGAGGCACTGCCTGCAAGCACATACTATGGCTCTCATTGTCCACCTGTATGACAGCTGAGCTGAACTAGGGACAAGGCCTCTACATGCTTTCTTTAATTTCTCCGAGTTTTTCTTTCTTCTTGCTACTACCTCAGACTGAAAAGAAAGTGCTCCTTTTCTATAGGATTTTAAAACTTTTGATGGGAGGAAGTAACCTCCTTGCTTTGGGAACTCAACTGATGGAAAATTTTTCAATGCAGCACCAGTTATCTGCAGCGCTGTCTACCTCATTCACCAGAAGCAGCTTACTCCAGACTATACTGACATAAAGGACATTGAAAAGAAACTTCAAAGAGATCATTTTTAGAATGATAATTTATAACCCTCTCCAGCAGGCCATTGCAAGGACATTCTAAGCTTACCATCTCACACACTGATCTTAGGTAGCTGAACACTGAGTTACCATGACACTATCAATTTGCTCCAGGGACATTCGCAGCAACGTGTAGGAATCCTGCAGAACCAAAGATGTTAATGTTTACCATCCAGGTAGTTTTGCAGTAGTGTATCAATCTGGAGCTGCATAAAGCCTTGGATGTGTCCTCAGTGTCAAACTACCTCATAAGTATCTCGCTTTTGTTGGCAATCCTGTAGTAAAAACCTAGTGCAGACCAGGCACCTGGTGCTGGTTTTGGCTGGGATAGAGTTAATTTTCTTCACAGTAGCCAGTATGGGGCTATGTTTTGGATCAGTGCTGGAAGCAGCACTGATAACCCAGGGATGTTTTTGTTACTGCTGAGCAGGCCTTACACAGAGCCAAGGCCTTTTCTGCTCCTCACCCCACCAGCGAGGAGGCTGGGGGTGCACAAGAAACTGGGAGGGGGCACAGCTGGGAGAGCTGACCCCAACTGACCAAAGGGATATCCCACACCACATGACATCATGGTCAGCGTATAAAGCTCAGGGAAGAAGGAAGAGGGGGCATTCAGAGTGAACCCCTGCCTGCCCATGGGAAGGAGGGAATGAATTCCTTGTTTTGCTTTGCTGGTGTGCACAGCTTTTTTTTAACCTTGTAAACTGTCTTTATCTCAACCCACAAGTTTTCTCATTTTTACTTATCAGTCTCTCCCCCATGCCACCAAGTGGGGGGGGTGGGAGGGGAGTGAGCGAGCAGTGTGGGGCTTAGTTGCCAGCTGGGGTTAAACAACACTCTCTTCTATAAATCTTGACCTCCTGAGCCCCATTCCCTCCTTCTTGGTTCTGTCTAACCCTCTGAAGAGAAGATCATGGCTACAAGTGCCTAAAATTTAAGGAACTTTAGCATCAGCAGCCACTGAAGCAACCTGAAGTGAGCTCATCCCTTCCTGTCTATATGTTAATTTTTCACTTACTAATGCTGGGGCAATAGGGTAACATTATCAAAGCAGCCAGCCTGAGGAACACAGTGTAACAGAGCCCAGGATGAAGGCAGAGGACCTCAAGAGTGATGACAGAAGGGTATGGTGGGACAGGGAAACAATCACAACAACAAAAAAAACCCCAACACAAACATGCAGAAACAGAGAAGTGACATAACGAAACTGATGACAGAAAGAACTGGCACAAAGAGACAGATGACAAGGTGGAAAGGCTTGAAGGGACAGCACAGAGATGACCAAGACAGTCCACCTGGCACGTCACCACTTAAACCTGAATGACCACTTAGCTGTGCTGCCAGACAACCAGGAGAATGCAAAGAAGCGTGACTTGGTGCGGTCAAGCAGTACCAAAGGGACAGCCTCATCAATGGATAGGAAGAAAAAAATTGCTACCAACAGTGACTCATGGGGAGCTGCTGGGAAGTTGGAGTGGCTTTTAATTATTGATTCCATGTTCCTTCTATTGGTGTTTTCCCTGAAGTTTATATCTACAATCCTCTTCTTCTGAAAGAGCTCAGACTGGTCAAATTGGAAGCATCCTACCACTAATGGCACCTGAAGAGCTTTCTCAGTGATAACTCAAGCCAATTTAACTATCTGCCAAGAAGAACTCGTCTCTTGTGGCTATATCCCTCATTTTGGGGTGCAAGTATGTGTAGATTCCAGACCATGTGAATTCTCCAAAGTAACTCCCACCTCAGATTCAGCTAAGTGAGAAATAATTACGAATCAGAGGAAACCAAAATGCCTCACGTTATCAACCATAATCAAATCCACATAACTATGATTTTCAGAGAAGAGACCTGATCTTGCAACTTTTGTTCTGCCTGCTAATGCACATCATGTAGTACACAGAACTGCAAATGCATCCTTTCACTCTGAAAACTACAAAAAGAAAAAAACTTCAAAAAGAAAAGATCGGTTTTCCCTCCCTATATTACATTCATGAACTACTTCTGATTTTACACTGAGAAACAGTGAAAAGCAGTTTGATTCCAGTGACTGATTTCTAAAGCATCACAGGTATTCCAGATCTAGACAGTGGTTTAAGTTTTCACTGTTACTGCTTGTTTCAATGCAAGTGAAGCTGTAAACATCAGGATTCTTCATATAGCCCCATACGACAAAAACGGAAGTAGGCAGTGCCTATTGCTAAGATAAACCAAAAGATTCTCATATCAAAGCTTTCCACCTGGGTAAGTATTCAATCATTGCCACACAACCAAGATCTCTTACGTAGACTGACAGTAAAAAGCTGACCACAGAAGTTTACTACAGTACAAAACAGATTCCATTTTCATTTACTGCAGTCTCCAAATAGATGACATCACCCCAAAATCTGCAGGAAATACTTCTGCTTTGTACCTCTAACAGTTCTGCAAACAATGAGCACAGTCAGCTGCATGGAGGTACTCTCCTTTCATTAAGCACCATCCTGTTGAGCCACTGATAAAAAGCTCTTTGGGTAAGTTCCTGTAAAACCAGATTTGACATGTTGCAACTATATGCCCTGCAGGGGAAAAAAAAAAAAGGAAAAAAAAGAAAAAGCATCACTTTCGCTAGTCTTAACAGAAAAAACAGTTTTAAGTATATCTACAGTAATTCCTTTTAAGTGCTACTACAATCTAGGAGATAAGGTACATTAAGATTCTTGGTCTATTTTAAGATCAACAAGAACAAACCAGACCCTCCATAAGCAAATACAGGTATGGAGCTTCCATTCAGTTTTCAATGGCCACAAATCTAATGACATGTCTTCATCTCCTGGGATATAAGTACAAGTGGTCACCCTATGTTTAATTGAATGCAGAGCAGGGATGACACTGACAAGAGGAGGTGGAGGAAGGGATGGGGTATCTCTCCTGCATACATATCCCATGGATCAACAATCCAAGCAACTATGATGAGATCTGGATTTTGAAGGACAGCCTATAACAACAAACTAATTCAGTTTGCTATTTCCACTGCATTGATTGAGGGACAGGAACCAACAAAATGGCACTTTTAAAAACATTTCCAGAATACCTGAGTAGGAAGGACGGTGGAAAAGAGCCCCTGAAGAGTAGGTCTGTGTGCAGGTCATATTATTGGATGATGAGACAACACACTCTAGTAATGGCAATAACAGCCATTACAGGGTTTTACATGCAGATGTTGGATAGCATCTTCCTAGCAGCGACAAACATTAGGAGAAATTGATTCTTCAAATTGTGCCATTGCTTAATGTGACATAGGGGGCAATTAGACCTTCTGCTTCAGTACGCATCAATCAACGGGAGGTTAAAATGGAGCACAGCTCTCCCACATGCTCTCAGAGAAGCACAGCATCTCTCGCTCTGTTGTTCCATATGGATTCACTGCATTAATATTAGACACCTGTAGCTACGCAGCTATCCTCCTGTCATGTTCCACTTCATTCATTAAAGGCACTGCACATGGTTAAAGCACATACTGTTTGGGCTGGTTAAGGATTTAAGGCTCTTAACTGGTAACAGACAGCTCTATTCCTCCTTTAAGATCCTGACTGTGTATTTGGGATATAAGATAATTTGCCATACATTTCATCCAGAAATAAGGGAAAATGCTTTAATGGCTGAGGAAATGCAGTACACTAATGCACTGGTTTTTCAATCACTTAATCACTTACCAGCCATACAAATTTCCAATGAAGTTGAAGCTTATACACCAAACATGCCTCCAGAACTACAAGTTTCACAGGCAAAAGGCACAAGAAAACTGAGAATTACTGATGGACAGCCCTATGGTCAAGACAGACCAGTGCAAGCTTTTCCTCTGGCCAGAGACCGATGTGCCAAACAGGAGTATAGAAGATGCACCTATGCTAAATTCACATTTAACTGTTGCAGCAAATGGATGACCTTTTTAAAATGGACTCTTTCCAGAAAAAAAGAGAGTCCTGTCACACAAGAAAAACATCTGCAACTAACATCTAAGGCTGGCCTGAGTTCCAAACTCAGCAAACTAGGGGACAAACCAGGTTTTGACAACTCCAAGAGCAGGTGTGGATTTTAGAGCTTAGTTCTGTCTAGTGATTGTTACTTAAGTTATTCAAAAGATCATCTAAACAGAAAAGCAGAGAAAAGAAATAGATGGGTTTATACCTTGTTTTGCTTCTCAACATCAGCTTCACTAATCTAGAAGCTGTAACATCACCAAGAAAAGGGTGGTAGACTAGAAATAGAAGGGTCTTCTTGCCCTCTTTGAGATACAACAGAAGCAAGACTGACCTTTGCATGATAAACCATAGCAGAAAATATAAATACGGTGTGCAACTCCTACATTCTAGGAAAAAAATGAGAAAAGATGATGCAGCACTTGCACCACCAATGAGGGTACAATAACCTCACAATGCAGTAATGAAAAAAGTCCCAAATTTGATGAGCAGAGCAACTGCTTTTTCCTACTATTTTCTTGTATCTAAAGTTTGGATAGCAACTACTTCTCACTTCAGAGAGCTTAAAATAGACGGAAAGCATCCAGTAACTATTAACAAGTTTAGCTATTTCAGCTTAACTAGCACAAGACTTCACACTACTACGAACGAGTTAAATCTTTAACAGTAATCTTAGCACTAGCCAGAGCCACATATGTGCATCAACTTTTTAGTTAATGCTAGCACTTTAGAAGAAAGCTAATATTTCAATACAATCTTTCTCGAATGAGCGAGACTGCTAGCTAGAGAAAATTGCTAGCTTCAACAACAAAATAACCCACTTATTCTGCTCTCTTGGTAAATATGTATGAAAAAACAGTGGAATATCCTGCGCATTTAAAACTTATGTCTGGAACCCAGAACAGCATAAGCTAATTAAAATGCTGCTCTATTTGTTGCAGTGATACTTCAATACGTAACAAGCTGACTCTGAAGGACTTGAATATTATTAATACTTCAGAGTTGTCCCAGTTATGAATGAGGAGAGCTAGACAAACATTCCCAAAATGCTGCCAACGTAGCAGAGTAAAACAGCTTTTGCCATTAATCAGAACATCCCCATTTTAACCCAAAAGTAAAAGAATCTGTGCAGTTTCAAGTTTTTTCTTCCTACATTCTTTGACCAACAGAGGTGTACAGGTCTTGTATTATCTAGAAACAAGTTCAACTCTAGTGACAATACCAGGACCTACTCCCAATACTGACACAAGAAGAAGGTGAAAAGTCAGTTTGCAGAGGTGAAAGCCACCCAGCTGGCTTTAGATATAGCTGAAAGAGATAATACAAGACCTGTAGCATTTTGGGAATGGAACAGTTTCTCCACAGCCAAGACAAGGGAGGAAGAGATACTTTTTTCGTATTCCCAGAGTATGCTAGCCAATTCATACACCGCTGGTCCCTCTTCATCTTTCCAGTTCATTATTGCCAATGAGTTGCCATACGATGCTGGTGCGCTGCGTACCACCTTGCACCACATGGGTTGTGTGCACTGGACTCCATCTGGATCTTTGCGTAACTGCTCATTGTCCAGGTCACTATAAATCACCCCCAGGATGGCTAATTCCCTCAGGTACTGGATGCCTTTCTCCACAGTGGTCTATTTGCCTGGGCAATATATGACATCTTCCTTGAAGGGATATCTTTCCTTCATGGTTGACAGCAGTCGTCTCCAGAGGCTGAGGACTTGTGCCCCTTTTCCAATCGCTTTGTCAATGCCCCCTTCCCTAGAAAGGGATCCCAGTTGCTTGGCTTCCTTACCCTCCAGTTCCAGGCTGTTGGCCCCATTATCCCAGCATCGGAGTAGCCAGGTGACAATGTGCTCACCTGGACGACGGCTGAAATCTTTTCGCATATCTCGCAGCTCACTCAGGGATAGGGATTGGGTGGTTTCTGCCTCATTTATGAGCTCTTCCTCCTCCTCCTCTTGTGACAGCCCCACTTTTTCATCCTCCCTTTCTAAATGAGCTGACTTTCACTTCCAAGATTTCTTCTTGTGTATAGGGGCGACTGATACTGGCATGGGTTGATTCCCTGGTTCAGCTGCAGTGCCTGTGGCCAGGGTTGGGGTAGCTGCAGTGGCTGTGAATGGGATTGGGGTAGCCACAGTGGCTGTGGCCTTGTCATCAGATCCAGAGACTTTCTCTTCCCTTTGGATGTATTGAATAGTGTTGAACAGGACTTGGTAAGCATGGGCCAGGCCCCAGCACATTGCAGTGATTTGTGTCTGCCTAGAATTGCCAGGGTGACAGCATACCTTTCCAAATATTCTACTAGTTTTTCAGGATTCTGTACTTGTTCAGGGGTGAAGTTCCAAAACACTGGAGGTGCCCACCATTCTAGGCATTTACCCATACTACCCCAAATACCCTGCCATTCATAACTATCTAGCCCTAGGGCAGATCTCTGGATGGTATTATTAATTTGCTTGCTAACCTTGGACAAAGCTGAAACAATATTACAAATAAATACCAGTAGCTATATCTTAACTATCCAAGGATGTTCAAGATACTGAAAAGTTATTGTAGTGAAGGAGGAAACTTCATAAAAGAAGGTAGCAAAGGTGCCATTCTGTATTTCCTCCACAACAAACTTCTCAGAAGTAGATGTTAATTGCTAATTTTCTCTGTGAGGTGGTACGCAAAGTGCAGTAAAGACTTTGATATGAAACCCAAATACCATATAAGGCTCAAGGTCATTGTTTTAATAACAAGTCTCCCAAGCAAAAGATCATTAATTGCCGCAGAGCACAACAGACTGCAAAAACCAAAACCAACTTTTAACATGTACAGCAAAGGAAGGAGCATGATGCAGATTGGATAAACTAAGATGGAGAACAGATGAACCAGTACCGCAACCCGCAACTGTTAACAGATATAAATTTCTTAATAAGCTCTGGTTACTCTGTCATTATCTCAGGCTCTTTGAGCCCCACATTGGGCACCAAAAAGGACTGTTGTGGTTTAACCCAGCTGGCAACTAAGCACCACACAGCTGCTTGCTCACTCCCCCCTCCCTCAGTGGGATAGGGGAGAGAATCAGGAAGGAAAAAAAAAAATTAAGAACCATGGGCTCAGATAGAGACAGTTTAATAAAAGAATAACAGTAATAATGAGAATGGTAAGAGACTATACAAAACAAATTATGCACAATGCAGTTGCTCACCACCTGCCAACTGATGCCCAGCCCATCCTGAGCAGCGATCACTCTTCCCCCTCCCCAACCAACTAACCCCCTGAGCATGATGTTACATCGTATGGAATAGCTCTTTGGTCAGTTTGGGTTAGCTGTCCTAGCTGTGCTCCCTCCCAGCTTGTTATGCCCCTGGCCGAGCAGGAGAAGCTCAAAAAGTCCTTGAGTAGTCTAAGCACTACTTAGCAACAACTAAAAACATCAGTGTGTTATCAACATTCTTCTCCTACTAAATCCAAAACACAGCACTATGCTAGCTACTATGAAGAAAATTAACTCTATCCCAGCCAAAACCAGCTCAGAAGAAAAATGGTATTATATTGACAGTTATGTTTTTGGTTAGAAATTTGGTGAAATATGGATGCTTATGGAATTACTTTAACAAAGCAGACAAAAACCATCTAAGAAGAAATCATGCTGGGCAAAAGTTTTAAAATGGAAAAATAAAATCTGCCAGCAGGTCAAACATCACCTGCCATTTCATATATTTGAACTCAGACAAAATATATGCCTGCTGCGCTGTACAAGAATAATGGGACCAGCGTTAGACTACTATAGATTCATCAATTTTTCCTCTTGTACTAGGGTCACATGTGCTACCCACTCTCACCACACATTTAATATTTTCCCAGCAAAACCCAGTATGTTACTGACAGAAAACACAGACTGTTAAATTAACTATTCCACCTACAAACAGCTCTGCCTGCCCTGCAGCAAGCAGGCTAAAACCTTGAACTCTGCATGGGAGCCACTGCTTCAAATCCTGATTGAACTCTCAGTCCAGGCGGTCTAAATACACATAAGACCACCACAGCCTTCTCACACTCCCTGCAGGATCTCTCCACAATGTTAAAACTGCTGAACTTCTCCAACCATCTGATATCAGTTTTCCAGGAACATAACTCATTTTTCTCAACAAAGAGAGCCACATTCTGAGAATGCAAGTTCCCCGCAAATTCACTTAATTTAGAAGCCACCCATCATGGAATGGTTTAGGTTGGAAGGGACCTTCAAATATGATTTAGTCCGCCCCCTGCCACAGGCAGGGACGTCCTTCACTTGATCAGGTTGTTCGAAGTCCCATCCAACCTGGCTTTGAACACGTCCAATGATGAGGCATCCACAACTTCTCTGGGCAACCCCAGTGTCTCACCACCCTCACTGTTTCTTCCTTATGTCCAGTCTAAAATTGACCCTCTTTCAGTTTCATCTCTCAGTGTTACCTGTTTTCCAGGAGATACCCCTATTCACCATAAGTTACTCTTTCAGTAAATACACACTGTGAGATACATGAAAGTTCTAAAAACTTCCTACTACTGAAGCACTTAAGAGCTGGTCACAGCATACCTGGAAAAGTGTGCTCACCAGAAACTTTTTCTGCGAAGTGACAACAAAAAGTCACACCATCTCAAACCTTCCTGATCTTCAAAACATACCTCATAAGCTTGGCTTGCCTTTGTCTTGACACTGCTAATGTGAGAAATGTGAATTCCATCTTAGGTGCTACAGATGTGGCATTCTTCACACACTTACTTGACTTCTTTTGGGTTTTATTCACCTTCTTCCGCTCATCAATGTGTCACTGCTACACATTCAACTTTCAATGCTAGCTTCTTTTGTCCTTAATTCATGTGTCACTCCTACTAAGCCAACAGGCATCTGTCTTCAACCTTTCTTATCAAGACTGAGACAAAAAATAAGCATATACTGAAATACACGTCTGAAAAGATCCTAAGTTGTGCTGCTACACCGAATTAAATTCCACTACCAGAAGTCATTTTAAAATAACAAGTTCCACTTGTTTTAATTAAATGTAGAATGGGTACATAACAGAGAATAAGAACAGGAAACAGTTTTAAAGTGAATACTCAGACCTTAATTATTTCTTGAAAAGACTTGTTAACATTAGATAAGACCAGAGCTGGTAGCAAAGATTAAGTTCTGCTCTTTAAAAACATACAGGAATGGAAGTACCATTACCAGCTATAAAAAAAAAAAAAATACTCTTTTCATATGAAAACAGCAGGAGACACCTAACAGGCTCGGCAAACTAGTGATACCCACACCGAGTACACTTCTGGAACTGAATTCATTGGGAACACAGGAAGTTAAGTTGTCTTGAGCAAACCTGTGTAGTGTAGGACAGTAGAAATCTATCTGTAAGCCGGGAAGTCAAACTGAGGTTGTCCTCAGCTACAGTGGATACATTATGAAACCAGAATATAATAAGTAAATGAGCTGCTTGTTGTTTTGTATATTAGAAAACTTCAGTGGCCTACACCACCTGAAGGCAGCACACTCTAGTCCTGAGCAGAAACATCTTCCTTGCAATCTCTTGATTGTGGAGCTCTCAAACAGCAAAGACTCCTCTATTTAGGGCTGTTTAAATATGGTTCAGCCTACAGTCCAACAACAGATTGAAAGGTTCAGGAATGGAAGCCACAAGCAACAAGGTAAAAAACCAGAGAGAGTCAGTACATTTGTTAAACAAGGTTCATTCTATGTGAGCAACTGCCATAGCTGATGTTACTAGCAGTGAAGATACACAAACACATAAACAATCATTACCCTCTGAGAAGGAAAGCAAAGCAACTACCCAATCCCCGAGACATAACTTTCAGGGGTGCTCCAAGTTGCTACACTCCTTTACAAACAGCTTCAGAAAGCCTCCCCATACCACGGGTGTCACTCCTCCCTCCCTGCTATGCAGTGTTCACAGCTGCATTCCACATAAAATGAGTTTCAGGATTTACATTTCCTCACTTTAAAAAAAAATATGAAAAGGTCTGCTTTCTTTCTGCATAAGACAATTTGCCTTCCCAGCACTGCACTACACTTCTAGTTAATGTTTGGAGCAGACAAGTTTAAGGACTAGTATAGACTAGAAGCCTGTGCTTCACTACAAACACAGACGTACAGAGCAAAATCCAGAAACTCACAAGGTATTGGGAGCAACAGACACACACATGATTACAAGCCTCCTAATGATAAGCACATATGAAGACTGAACTAGAGTTCCGTGCCCAAGTGGAACAGAAAAGAAACCACAGCCACAGAAAGACACTGCTTCCCGATGAAATCTAGAGGACCACAGGATATTCATATGGCCAGGAACTGAACATCCCTGCACATGCAGTTTTCATTCATTACCTTTCCCCTGAGCAGAAAGTAGTTTTACCAAAATTCCCTTATATCCTCAGCACTGCCTAGTTCTTGCATGAGACTTCAAAATAGCTGTCAAGGCACTTAACCAGCATTAAAATTATCCCTGTTTTGCAGGTGTGAGGAGCAGGGCATGAAGCTGAAGCAGTTTGCCCACAGTCATCCAACTCAGCCAGAACAGAACTTGTATTTCCCAAATCCCAAATCCACAACTACCCCAGGAATCTCACAGCATTCTCTCAGGTTTGGACCAATATCTTTGTGTGTCCCTCCCAGTTTTCCCTATCAAATCACTGCTATTCAGCTTTTCATCTTACTATAAAAGCCTTAAGGATGTTCTTCTGGATTGATAATATGAACCTGGATTTAGTCCAAACCTTACTTCTAAGTTAATACTCCAAATTCATTTAAGTTTGCAATTTGGTTTTACACTGTATCTCCAGTCTTGCTCAGTGGTGTAAACTTTTTTCCTGCATATTAGAAATTTCTTCAGCAGCTACAGGAATGAATGCAGCCCCCAAAACACTTAAAGCAATGAATAACTAAACAGAAACTGCTCAGTTTATGTGCAAAATCAGCCTTCAGAGATGCATTAGCTTCATTTCCTCAGGACATTTTGACAGATCTGACTCAGCTTCAGCAATTTAGCCTTACTTCTATTTTATAACTGGACCAGAGTATGTTGCTGGATGAGATTGCCCCATGACCATCCAACAGTCACACCCACAGTTTTTCCTCTCCAAAAGTCTAACAGACTGGCAACAGCATGGGATTGCTACCAGTACAGAGATCTACCTCAGTGGACCGTCATTACTGTGATAAAGCAGCAAGATATTTATTTTTTTTTAAAGAGGGAAAGTGGAAAGGCTATGTGAGGACCATTCCCCAACTGAAATACCAGATTTTCTGCTGTAACCTGAGAATCAGTCCCAGCCCGCCCCTTTTTAACTCATGTCTGATTCAATCCAGCTTACTTTAGCAAATAAATCCTGTGCTGCCTAACAGAACAGCAGCATCACATTTACATTCCTGCTGTAACTTCAAATTATGGGAGAATCCTTGTAGTAAAATGAATACACAACTTCTCTCCCTTCAAGCTGGGAGAGAAGATCTTTACATTACTTGGTAGAATCAATTTATCCAGAGTATAGCTAGATCCCTGCACTAAAAGCTGGTGTCTTTCAAGTATTCATTTCCTTGGGAGAGGGGAGAGAGGTAGCAAGCAGAATTTCTTCATCAGACCAATGTATCATAACACATACAGAACATCCCAAGAGACAGGCAGACCTTCAAAACTGCTCACTACTTGCATACACAATATGGAAGCTCAGGTCTGAAAAGGGTGACGTTATCAAGTCACACAAACAGATGTCACAGCCATTCTGTCAACCAAATGTGTATTTGTAGAGCCCATCCCCAGCTCCAAAAGCAGTTTAGACCACCTAGCCATTCATGCCACATTCAGCTTCCTCACCTTTGTCTACCTTAATTTATCTCACATCTCCTAATACGCTGGTGGATTCTGTAAGCTGCATTTATTAAGGCTTTTCCAGTTGAAGATCTTCATGTAGAAGATATTACAGAATGTAACATTTATGTCCACACTTGAATTTGGTAGCTTTCCTTTTGCATACAAATTAAGACAAATTCAATAGTGTTGGTTAAAAGCAACAGGCTTTTTACTGTCTTTACTTGCATTTTCTTTGCAAAGAAATTACACTGCTGAGCACAGGCATTCAGTGATCTGTGAGTATGTTACGAGCTTTTTACCAGCTATCAAGAGAGTTCCAGGTAAGTGAACAGAAATCATGTATTAAACTCCCTTCTATGAACAAGAAGGAAGCCTGTAACTACAGATATTTTGAAAACAGCCTCCTGCTAAGACACTAATCAGAATCTAGCAATTGTTATTCCACAGATAGTTCACTGGCTTAAAGGAATTGCATTTTATATTTGTGCAAGTGCGAGACTCCTTATCAACTGTGGGAGTCATGAAATACATCTCCCCCTCCACATCAAAGTCTGACAGTTCTTCAGATCAAAATGGTAACACAAGTAGTGGGCCCATTAAAACTTGACAAAGAGTCATCCTACCAGAAGATTTTCTTTAAATTATTCCTCAGAATAGTATCTAGGAGACAATACCTCCAACAGTTATATGCTTATTTGTAAAAGTAATTGCCTGTACAGAGCCCTGCCAGCCAATGACCACTGATAGAATTACTGCTTGATTAGTAACAAACCTAGGTTTATAAGGGACTCATAAATCTCACAGGCATGTAATACAGGAATCTTACGGTTCATTACCCCCCCTGACTGCAAAGTAATTTTAGAGTACCATAATTTTTCTATCCATTTTTGTTTCCAAAACTCCAGCTAACACCTTATTTAGGAGATACATTCACTTACTCATTCCTCCTCTTCCCAATAAAGACCTAAAGGTACTTTCTTAAAACCACAATAAACTCTTTTCTTTTTATACTGTTACAAATCCAGCAAGCAAAATGAAACTCAATAATCTTTCAGCTTTTTTCTATCAAGAAGTCAAATAGACTGGCAACAAACTACTTGTGGTGACCTAATACTTAATTAAAAGATTAAGAACACATTCTTTTCTCCAAGCATAAAGCTTTTCTGTCCTTTTTTTTCACCACACACAATTTTATTCCAGATTATTAATGGTGATTTTATTCATATAAACTCCTTTCCCTATTGCATGTGCGTCCTATATTTCTATTTTCAATTATTATACATCACTGTGCAAGGACACCACATGATGGTATTAGTCAACAGGGTGGAACCCAGTGTGGCTTTGATGTATCAGAAAAGGAAATATATATGATACTAACTACCAGTAGCTTAGTAGCTTTACTATAGTCATAATCAGACCACCTACCGGCTGAAGAACTGACTGTTTCTTGCATAGGACTCATGTTCTTCTCATTTCCCCACTTAAAATGTTACTCTGGTGTAAGAGTTTCTGACAAAAAACGCAGCTGAGAAAATAGAAGCTCGGAATTTCCACTTGAACTTGGTCCGTTAGCTAAAACTGTAATACTACCGATACAACATGGTATTTTGAACCAATCTACTTTCCCTTCTAGAAAAGAAGATTTAGACCCAAGTCAGAGCAATGATTTGCTGTTCCCTCTTTGATATACTTCTGTGTTTAAAGTACATTGCAAGCTTAAAGGATTCTGAAAAGACCTTGTAGCCTTTCAAAGAGAAAAACAAACAAACAAACAAGTCTGGACATAGAAGCTATTCTTTCAAAATTTCCCAGCCACAAGAAAGACAGTATTTTTTAATATTTAAGAAAATGTCTTCCCCATATAAGTAAGGATTTGGAATAAATCTGATCATTTAAGAGAGCAAAAAACCCCAACACTCTGTTTCTCTTGGGAGAGCTCAATACAAGACTACACTGACTGCAAAAGGTCATTAGGGACACAGAACATGAGCTTATTCAAACCAAGTCAGAGGGTCAAGCATTAAGCAACGCACTTGCACACCACAGAAGATTACCTACCTAAGTAGTTAACACTGAAAAACGGTGAGCTCAGGCTTGTATCAATCAACTGCAATACCAGTGATCAACTGGAGAGTGGTACACACTGAAAGATCAATAGCATTGCCTTCCTAGTTATCAGAGCAAGCAGGCACAACACAGGGAAGAGAAACCAACCTTTGATACACTTAGAAGACCTACTTTGATACCCTTGAAGACCTACTTTTTCAAACAAGAAAGCTATTTATAGTTTGTAAACAACCCTTCTTTGCCTTTTCTTCAAACAATAGTTTTCACAAACATCTTCCAGAGCTTTTCAATTACAGCTCCACTAGACCTTCTTTACACTGACATTGATCTGAATTGCACTGATCACTTCTAAATACATAGTAATGCCTTTAGGTAGAGACCCTTGCAGAACGACCGCTGAAGCTCTGGAACTTATGACTGAAAAGACTGGGAGTGCTTATGTTAGAAACAGAAGGCTGGAGAGAAGTTCTGTTTAATAAGCAAAACTAAGTTTCTCACAAATCAATTTATCAAAACATTCAACGCAGTAGAACTGCAAAATACAGGAACAGGCTGATGTCAAAAACTTACAGTATAGAGACTAGACACTGACAACAGTATCGAATGTCCTGAATTATCAATCCCTACAGTTTGTGGAAGTAACAGGAAACCATAAACTTACACGATTAAAAAGCAGGAGGAATAAGGTGTTGTTTTCTGTGGCATTACAGCACTTTTGCCACCAGCACCATCCGAAAGAGCTCTGGCTGCCAGTGTGACAGAGTTAGATGAGGTGTTCTTCTGTATTGTTCCAGAAACTGGACTCTTAACCTGTTAGAGGTTTTTGTCTCTAGGATAACAAGTACTGGGCACTGCAAAACACCATGTGTACAATGCAGATGGAGATGTTCCATGCGTTTTTGATGATTTTTCACCATTAACATTTTTCTATCCAATCAATGTAACAGTAAGTCTCCCAGCTGATCAGTATATTCTCTGTACTGATCAGTACACTCTTAAAATACTCTGAAAATTGAAGTTCAAGCCATTAAAGAGAAACTAACATTCATTCACTTATACCTGATATTTCCTTAGTTTCCCCTTTGAAGTTTCAGGTAGCTTTGTTTCAGCTTACACTTGACTTATGCAGAGTGCCTAATCTTAACAGAAGCAACTTAATCCCCTGACTCCTTTGTTCCACAGTGCACTCACAGACAAAAAAGAACTATCAAACTTGCAGGTCAGATACAGCTGGTGAGCCAAGAAAAATGCAATCACTTTCAGTTTTGTTTCTGAGACTGAAACCATAAGCTCACAAAAGCTGAGTTTAAAGATTACCTATTTTCTCTCCCTCTATCCTTAGAACTAAGTTTTGCCTACAAGGTTTAAGTCACCCAATTGCAATGGTGATCTAAAGCACCACTACCTCTTTTGAATCACAGCTTTGTCTGCACAGAAAAGTGAAGTCATTAAGTAGCAGCACTACCATGGGCCTGCAACCTAACACCACACTGCACGTGGCCCTGAATAAATCGGTACAACTCTGCTATGCTGCTACCACACATACCCCATTCCCTTCCCCATGGCTGGTACAGCACTACACATGGAGCTTTGTTCTGTATGCAGAAAAGGAGAGGAGGTGGCTGAAAAAGAGTTTTTTCCCTCTCCCATGAAAAATGCTGCCGCAGAGCAGAGATGCCAGGTATGCAGGGTCAGCCCTCAGAAGCCAGCAGCTGCAGGAGTGCCTGCACAGGGGCAGAAATTCCCATGCTCCAAGGACAATAAGGGAAGGAAGGCGAGGAAGAAGTCCGGCTAATTGCAGTACCAACTCTTCCTCTTTTTCCTTAACACCCTAAACCACAGTTGAGCAAGATTCCCCTCACCAAGCTCCCATAAAAGCCTCTTAACCCCACATGAGGCGGTAAGATGCAGCATGTCTTCTATCAGTAGCACAGCCACTGAAGTTGCATCCCCAGTCACAACTCAGCTGTTCCTTAAATTTGGCAATACTCACTTGTCATTTCAGAATATCGACCTCAAATTGTTTAAATTCGACATGAATACATTTTTACTGAGCACGGGATGGCAGCTATAATTAGTTGCACAGCCAAGTCTGCTTATCTCTATTTTAATGAGACAGCATCAACATCAGAAGATTTCTGTAAGACTTTTTTTTACTCATTAGGACTTTTTAAATAACGTGGGGAATAAAAACACTTGATTACCCATTTCCATCCACTCTAACTTCTTTTACTAATTAAAAAAACCAACCCAAAGCAATCCTAACTTTCCCTTTAAAATGACAGATTTTAAGCTATCAAAATTCAGGACAGTTCTTGAATTATACTAAATAGCTTCATAAAAGTGTCAAATGTTTTACTTCTAGTAAGCACTGAGCTAATCAGAACACAAGGCAATATCAGGAAGTTAGAAACTACAAAACTGAAGAATTCTTACACCAGTGTATACATCCATGGCATGTCTGCATCTCAAATGCAGAGGAAGATATGATCTTCTTCCCCATTCAAAAGCAGAAGAGCTAATGGAAAAGACCCATAAATAGGTAACAAGCACAGAGATGTAGAAGGCTAGGACCCATGAAGCAAACAAGGTTTTGGCTCTTCAGCCTACAAGATGACACAACCAAAGAGTGAATACAGCAGAAATGTAAAGTCACAAGTGGCATAGGGAAGAGGAGTAGTCTGGTTTTCACAACACAAGAACCAGAAATTAATAAATCACCTGAAGGCAGGCTTTACAAAAAACACACACCCCCCAAACAAAAGCACACGTTTCAGTTCTTTGCAGAAGATTTAACTACCGTGGGGAGTGACTTACTTCCATGTATTATGTACACTAACCCTTCACTCAGATTTCAACAGCAATCAGCTCTTAGAAGGCAAATTCATCAAGGGTTACTAAGCAGAAAGGTATTCCCTTGGTTCAGGCAGTCCCTGAAACTGCTGGAAAGCAGGAAAGCGTGGGGAAAGGAGTGTCACCCTGCGGCCCCAGCCCCCCTCTGCTCCCCGGCTCCAGCCCAGCACAGAGCGCCAGGACTCCGTCCCTCGGAGCTGACCGTGCGGGTTCCCATCTCCATTAAACGGCGCCGTCAAAAGCAGCAGCGAGACGCCGCGGAGGCGGAGCAGGGCCACACGCTAAGGCAGGGCCGCGGGCTTGCTCCCCTCCACGGCCGGGGGAGCGGCCCCCCAGCCTGCCCCCTCCGCACCCACCCGCCTGGGAGGCCAGCGGCCCCGCAGCCGCCCCTCCAGCACTTCGCATCTGCTGAATCACCGCGGGGGCGCGGAGGGCCCCTCGCCCCGGACGAGGAGAAGCGGCGGCGAAGCCTGGGCCCGGCAGAGGGCCCGGCGAGCGGCCGGCTGCACCCCCCTGCCCAGGCCCCGCTACGAGGGATCCACCCGCCCGTCGCCACCTCCAGCCCCGCGACCGGGCGACGCCATCTTGTCTACCTGCCCTCCGCCTCGCCTCCCCGGCGACGCGCTGGCGTCACGCCGCGAGGTCACCTGCCCCTGCCGGCCCAA
Organism: Gorsachius magnificus; assembly: GCA_034008185.1. Classification (NCBI taxonomy): domain Eukaryota; kingdom Metazoa; phylum Chordata; class Aves; order Pelecaniformes; family Ardeidae; genus Gorsachius; species Gorsachius magnificus. Next base: position 10,370,202 of record CM067109.1, on the reverse strand, counting down.
TCGGGGAAGTGCTCGCGGGTGACGTCACCCCAGCGGGGAGAGGGGCGGGGCGAGGGCGGGGAGCCCCGCCTCTTTCCGCCAGGGGGCGGGGCGGAGGCGGTGGCGGCCGAGTCTGGGCATGTCCCTGTCCCTGTCCCTGTCCCTGTCCCTGTCCGCGTCCCCGAGCCAGCCGCGGGCCCGGCCCTGCCCGGGGGCTCCTCCAGCAGCTCCTGCGCCTCTCCCAGCTGGGCACAGTGCCGGGCTCACCCTGGGGGCTGGAGGGAGGTGGCGAGCGGGGCCCGGAGCCCAGCATTTTACCCCATACGCCTCAGCCCCTTCCCTCAGCGGCCCTGGCTGCCTCGACGCCTGCCCTCATCTGTCAAGATCGGAGGCAGCCTGGGCTGCAGTGACCACGCGCTGGTGGAGCTCACACTCCTGAGGGAAATGGGAATAGCGAAGAGTATAGTCAGGACCCTGAATTTTAGAAAAGCAAAATTCCAGCTCCTCAAGGAGATAGTCGGAAGGACTCCCTGGGAAACGGTCCTCAGGGACAGGGGAACAGAACAGAGCTGGCAGATCTTTAAGGATGTGATCCACAGAGCGCAAGAGCTCTCGATCCCCAGGTGTAAGAAATCGGGCAAAGAAGGGAAGAGACCGGCATGGCTGAGACGAGAGATGCTGGTCAAACTAAGGAGGAAGAGGGAACCGCACAGGCAGTGGAAGCAGGGACAGGCATCCTGGGAAGAGTATAGGGACGCGGTCCGGTTGTGTAGGAATGGGGTCAGGAAAGCCAAGGCTCAGCTGGAGCTAAACTTGGCTAGGGATGCAAAGAATAATAAGAAGGGTTTCTACAGGTATATCGGCCAGAAAAGGATGGTTAAAGAAAGCGTACCCCCGCTGATGAGCGAGACTGGCAAGCTGGTGACAGCAAATGAGGAGAAGGCTGAGGTACTCAACGACTTTTTTGCCTCAGTCTTCACTGGGAACCTCTCTCCTCACCCCACCCGAGTTGATGGATGGCATGAGGGGGACCAGGAGGACAAAAGCCCCCCCGCTGTAGGAGAAGATCAGGTTCATGACCACCTGAGGAACCTGAATGCACATAAGTCCATGGGACCTGATGAGATGCATCCCAGAGTCCTGAGGGAATTGGCCGATGTAGTCGCCAAGCCACTCTCCATGATATTTGAAAAGTCATGGCAGTCAGGTGAAGTCCCTGGTGACTGGAAGAAGGGAAACATTGTGCCCATTTTCAACAAGACCCTGGGAACTACCGACCTGTCAGCCTCACCTCTGTGCCTGGGAAGATCATGGAACAGATCCTCCTAGAAGCTATGCTAAGGCACATGGAGGCCAGGGAGATAATTCGAGATAGCCAGCATGGCTTCACCAAGGGCAAGTCCTGCCTGACGAACCTAGTGACTTTCTATGATGGTGTGACAACAACAGTGGACAAGGGAAAACCAATGGATGTCATCTATCTGGACTTCTGCAAAGCCTTTGACACGGTCCCCCACAACATCCTGCTCTCTAAATTGGGGAGCTATGGATTTGATGGGTGGACTGTTTGGTGGATAAGGAACTGGCTGGATGGTCGCATCCAGAGGGTAGTGGTCAATGGCTCGATGTCTGGATGGAGACTGGTGACGAGTGGTGTCCCTCAGGGGTCTGTACTGGGACCGGTGCTGTTTAATATATTCATCAATGACTTAGACAGTGAGATCGAATGCACCCTCAGCAAATTTGCAGATGACACCAAGCTGAGTGGTGCGGTTGACACACCAGAAGGACGGGATGTCATCCAGAGAGACCTGGACAGGCTGGAGAGGTGGGCCTGTGTGAACCTCATGAGGTTCAACAAGGCCAAGTGCAAGGTCCTGCACCTGGGTCGGGGTAACCCCCAGTATCAGTACAGGCTGGGGGAAGAAAGGATGGAGAGCAGCCCTGCCGAGAGGGACTTGGGCGTGCTGGTGGATGAAAAGCTGGACATGAGCCGGCAATGTGCACTGGCGGCCCAGAAGGCCAACCGTAGCCTGGGCTGCATCAGGAGAAGCGTGGCCAGCAGGTCAAGGGAGGTGATTCTGCCCCTCTACTCTGCTCTGGTGAGACCTCACCTGGAGTACTGCGTCCAGCTCTGGAGCCCTCAGCACAAGAAAGACAGGGAACTGTTGGAGCGGGTCCAGAGGAGGGCCACAAAAATGATCCGAGGACTGGAGTCCCACTCCTATGAGGACAGGCTGAGGGAGTTGGGCTTGTTCAGCCTGGAGAAGAGAAGGCTGTGGGGAGGCCTGATTATGGCCTTTCAGTACCTAAAGGGGGCCTATAGGAAACATGGGGACAATCTTTTTAATAGGGCCAGCTGTGACAAGACAAGAGGTGATGGTTTTAAACTAAAACAGGGTAGGTTTAGACTGGATATAAGGAGGAAATTCTTTACAACGAGGGTGGTGAAACACTGGAACGGGTTGCCCAGAGAGGTGGTGGAGGCCCCATCCCTGGAAACATTCAAGGCCAGGTTGGATGGGGCTCTGAGCAACCTGATCTGGTTAAAGGTGTCCCTGCTCCCTGCAGGGGGGTTGGACTAGATGACCTCTCGGGGTCCCTTCCAACCCAAAACGTTCTATGATTCTATGATCTCCTCAGGAGGGGCTGCGCGCCCACCCTGCGCGGCTGAGGGGACGCTCCCGCTGGCATGCAGCAGAGCACGGCGCCTACCCCCGAGTGCAGCTTTGGCAGCGAGGGGGCCTTGGTCCGAAACAGAGGGGTTTTGTCCACAGCGCAGGTGGTGGTTGCGTGCATGTTTGTGAGGGAGGAGGTGGAGAGGGGGATTAATTGTGGCAAATCACGGCTGAAAACGGCCAAATGGGAATGACCCCGTGGGCTTTTTATCCTCGGGGGAAGCTGGGAAGCCTGTGACAGTCTTTGATGGTTCTTTTTGATGGTTTGGCTTTTTCGCGGCACCCTCGTCCTTGCAGTTTGATAGATGAAAACACACAAAAAGGGGCATACAATCAATGCCGCCTTTATGAAGAAAACAGCACGTTTACCGATTTCCTGTGACTTGAGGCCCCGGAGGGTTCCAGCCGGTCAGGAGCTGGCTTTTTTGGCGGCCTGCCTGTGCGCCACACGTGCCCGTCTTTTCTCCTCACCCTCTTCTCTGCAACGTCACTTGCAAACCGGCGATGACGGGGTTTGGGTCGCTCTTAATTTCTGCCTCTGTAAGCACAGGGAAAAGCGTGCACGAGCTACGCGGGCGCAAGGAAGAGCAGGCATCCACCCACACGGGCCTTCAGGCGGTGCAACCGGGTACACCAAGGGGCCGCGTGCCCCACGGCTCCCCCGGGCTGAGGGCGCTTCCCGGTGGAACGTGAAAAGGGCCTCCCTGCCGCCGCTGCCCGCCAAGCCTCGGTCGCTCAGCCGTGGGTGAGGCACGGCGGGGCCCCAGAGGCCGCCGGGCCCGCTCCGCCCCGCCGCCGCCGCCAGAAGGCGGCCCCGCTGCCTTGGCAACCGCGGGGGGGGGGAGGCCAGCTCCGCCGCCCTGCCTCCTCCGGTTGCTAGGAAACGAGGCTCTCGGGCGGGGCGGGGGAGCCGCCGCAAAGGTGCGACGCGGCTGTCGTAAAAAAAAAAAAAAAAGTCATCCCGGGGAAAATGTCGTGAAGTGCGGTCGGCGGGGCCTGCGGCGGAGAGAGTGACCGGGCCCGGCTCCCCGCACTTATATGCCCCGTTCCCCGGCGGCTGCCTCCCACTCCTGCTCCATGTGGGGCCCGGGCCGGGCTTTCGGCCTCCTCTCCTCCTCCTCCTCTTCCTCCTCCTTCTACTATGGCCCGGAAAACAGTTAGCAGGAAGCGGAAAGCGGCGGCGGGCGCCGCCGCGGGGCCCGGGGGGCTCCAGGGGGAGCAGGTAGGCCGCGGGGGAGCGGGACCGGGTGTATGGGGGGGGGGGGGGGGCTTGTCCCCGGTGGGGGAGAAACGTGCCGGTGCCCGTGGGGAGGGGTGACCCTGACCGGGGGTTGCCGTGCCCTGGTGCCCGGGTGGGGCGGGGAAGGAGGGCGGGGGGGTCCCGGTGCCTGGGCAAAGTGCCCTGGGGGGTGCGGAGGGTGGGCCCGGCCCCGGGGGTGGGGGATGCCTGGGTACCATGCAGAGGCGGCTCCCCCCCCTGCCCCGGGGCTCTCCCGGGTCCCCCCTGCCCCGCCGGGTGTTGCCGGGTTCGGCCGTTCGGCCCCCGGGGCCCCGGGCGGAGCCATGCTGCGGCTCGGTCGGTAACGGGCGGCCCCCGCGGTGTCACCGGGGGTGTCGGGGCTGCCCCCTTCCACCCTGAAGTGCCTGGTGCCCCAGCGGTGCCGAGCCGGTGTGCACTGGTTTTAGTATCTCCGCGGTGTAGTATTTACTTCTTTAGTAAATATTTATGTCTAGTTTTGCGTGGCTGAAGGCCGTATGAGCATTTCCGAGCTAATCTTTGTGTATGGTGTTACACCATGGGTAGCTTGGAAGTCTTCAGTGTTTCGCTGGGAATGTCTTTGAATTTAGAAGGGTCGTGTTTTAAGCTTGTTCTGGTTGCTTTATCTAATTCCCACGTTTGTTTTCCACAGTACGGATGGGATCACTCTGTTCACAAAAGGAAAAGACTCCCCCCAGTGAAAAGGTCTCTGGTGTACTACCTGAAAGGTAGAGAGGTCAGGATGCAGAATGAGTCCAGCTACCACCGCCTGTTGCACGGATATGCGGCCCAGCAGCTTCCCAGCCTCCTGCAGGAGAGAGAATTTCACCTCGGAACCCTTAATAAAGTGTTTGCCTCCCAGTGGCTGAACCACCGACAAGTGGTGTGTGGGACAAAATGCAACACAGTAAGATCTGCCTCACTGTTTCTCTTCCCTTTCTGAATTACTCCACCCCCAAAGTACTGTAATTGAAGCATGTAGACCTCCAAGGAAAATGTTAGGAAGTAATTAGGAGCAGAGCAGACTCAAAATCACACACAGTTAATTTTGAATGGAGGTAGTGCTTAATGATGACCGTTCTCATCTGAAAATATGGTACTGTGCAGATGGCTGCCAGCCTGTAGGTGAAGCCTGTGGGGCCTGGACCTGTACCTCAGTGCAGCATCTGTCTAATCTTCACAGAGCAATTTACATCTATTTGCAGGATGAAGAGCAACAGTGGGGTTGGACCTATGGAACGGTGCTAGCTTTGCTAAATGGTAGCTATCATGCGTGGCAGAAGTTGCTAGTAAGACTCTCTTTATGCTCAGTCTCACATGGTTTGGTTTCAGGTAGGGTTCTGTGCTGATGATTTTGAAAAGTTGCTGTAAAACTACAAACTCTGGTTAAACTCAAGATATTCGTCAGAGTAGCTAGAAATGTTCCAAGCTTAAAAAATGAATTTCAGATCTTCAGGATTATCCTTTGTTTGTTTACTTTGTGACTATTTTTCACTCTAAATCTGTTTTCAGTGTTCAGATAACTTCTCTTGTTTATGTACCTTTATATGCTTCAGTAAAAAGTGAAACCTCTTTGAACTCTTTAAGTCATGCTTTGGATTTGAAACTTTGTAGGGGAATATTAAAATCATGTCTTATGTGATTAAAAAGATGTAGGAGAACATACTTGGGTAATACTCTCTCTGCTGGAGTCAGTAGCCCAACTTCATTGGCTGGGGCTGCAATTTCATGTATGAAGTTCTGATTGAATTAGTGCAAAATTTCAGATTTGTTCTCTGCAAGTTGCTTAGCCCCACAGAAAGGAATTGACCATTGTAAGGAACGTATAAATCAAGTGGCTCTTAAACCTTGAAGCGTATTGGTGTGATTGTTTCTTTGCCTCAAGATTTTTTCTTGTGCCAAAGCTGTGCTCAGTGGCCTGACCTGCAAGGGGCAGTGGTATTTATTTTCATTTTAGATGTGCTGTTATTATTCATAGTTACATAGCAGGAGGCTTTCATGCAGTAGCTCTTAAGAAGTGAGGCCTAGCCATGTAGACACAACAATCTTTTAACAGGAATAAGCCTAAAATAAAATCTTCCTGCACGTGTGTTTATCGCTTCAGATGGTCAGCAGCCAGCGCTGTTTGTGGAACAGCTTACAGGAGACAAACTCCTGCTGAAACACAAGCTCTGAAAAATCTTGCTTACTCTAGCAAGATGACTGCATGTTTTATAGAGCTGCAACAATTTTGCTGTGTTCTGTAACTTCTGTACTTTCAGCACTGCTGCAGCAAAGATAAATGTGCAAGTGTGTTGTTAAACGCAACCTTGCAGAAAATTGGGACCAAACAATCATGGAACTGAACAGGGATTCAACCATATTGTTGTTCCCACTGCATATGCTGCAGCGAAATGTGTCCTTCCATAGCTAGACTTAAGGTTACAGACAGACCTTGTCTTTTATTAAGCAAAATACAATGATAACAAAAGAAGTCTCTTCATCATTGTGAAAGATTGCATGTGAATTATGAATACTGCAATAGCTTTAGCTTGGTTGCTTTGTGTTCACATTTGAACAAGTAGAGCGTTAAACTCTACCCTCTAATTATGATATTTTCTCTCTCATCTCCTGAGTAAGCAACTTAATAAAGAAGAATTCCTTTGCTGATTCTCATATGCAGAAGATGCGGCATTTAAGTTGGGAATAAATCTGAAACAACTTGGTTGACTTTAATGGGGTTTGCTGCACTGGAGTTGCACATAATTAAAGTTAATGCAACAGAAAAATATAAACCATAGCAGTTATTTTAATCAAGGCTTGAATGTGGCACTGAGAGTTTTTAGCATTTAATTTATAAATTGCCCTTGGCTATGCTGTGCCAGAAGGATTCACTATTTTTAATAACAAAACAAAAATACACTCCTGTCAGAGACAGGCAGGTTTGGTTTTAGTCACTTGACAGTACTAGTCACTATAAACACTGATGAGAATATGGAGCGCTCTGTCAATTGGTCATTTTTGATGAGGATTTTAACTTGTTTAGTTATTTGGGGTAACTTTTTATACTTAAAAATATTCCTGGATATGATTTTGTATATGAAATAACTTTATTGTTCTCCAGTGGATCCTTGTACTCGTAGGCAGCCAGCTGTAAATTAAATATTTGGGTTTCTTAAATGTGCATGCTTTTTCTGGTAGATTTAGAATTATGGAACCTATACAAGCATTCAAGTGTCTAAAAATTCAAACACAATCACCTGTGCTTTTCTGAGGCAAGATTCATGTTTGCAACAGTCTCCTAGATCTTGTATGCAATGGGCTTCTTAACGTTTTACAAATTCAAATGAATGAGCATCTCAATTACTAAAGGCTGTTACCATGAAGTCTCAGAAGAAGATATAGTCTGTAATCAGCTTCTGTTCAAGCTGCTTAGAGAAACTTTGAGACTTACGTAGGAGACAAGCTTATGGCAAACGAAAACACTGAGCATGAGATTGCTGTAGTTTTTTTTTTTTTTCTATTTCAGGAAAAGACAAGGAATAAAGCAGCTTCTAAAAAGAAGTTCCAACAATCATTTTGGAGCTTCTTTTGTTCCCTTAGTTCTGTGTATCTGTTCAGGACATAATTCTTTCGCTAATTGTGAACTTAAGGATGAAAAAATACAAGAGCTGTAAATTATTCCCTAAATACAAGAAGCCTTATTAGTTTCCAGTGGTTTGAGAAGATAATTGCCTGGAATCTAATATTTTTGTTTGCCTTTTTTTCACCCCCCTCAGGCAGGCCTGATAGATGTATTTGAGTTTCAAAACTTCGTTACTGAATACTCTCTTCTGTTTTCTCAGGTGGCTTCTCCAAGGCATGGATGGGTTGGTTTCTGAATGCTAGCTGATACCTTTTCTCTTTCTGATGGATTCATGTGTTGCCTTCGATGCCCTGCTGTAAATCACGAGCTCTTCTTCACCTTTCTTCTTAGAGACTTCTAATTTGTTCAAGAGATCCTATGTCTGTTCTGTGCATCTCGTATGATTATAGCCTAGTCTTGTAGTCCTGGGGTTGTAGTGGTGAGAATGCAATGCAGTTACTCTTCCATCTGTGACTGTGGACTCTCTATGGGGAAAATGCTTTGCACTTGCTTTGCAAGTTAACTTATCTTCTGACTTTGCGCATGTAATGAAAAATGAAGAAGACTACTCATTTCTGATCCCAGGGAGGGAATGAGAGGCCATGCTCCTGCAGTTTGTAAGTCAGAGTCCGCTGATGGGCTCTGATGCCTCTAATTGGCACTTGCATTCACCTTTTCTTCGGTGGCTTCTGAGTAAATAGCCAGGTGCTGTTTCTTGTCTCACGAGCATGTGTTTTTCTGTCAACTGCATGTGATACCCAAGTCTGTCCTCAGAGTCCAGTAGTTTCCGTGCCAGGTATGGCGTGGGTGGTAGAGATGCCCTTTAGCAGGTGAAGTCTCTCACTTCTCCATCGTTTGCCATCTGCTGACATGTGTTAACTGTCTGTCAGCCTCCTGTAATTAAAGACAGAGGACAAGACACAAATAAAAACTGGCGAATGTGATTTTGGCAGTGAACAAATTCAATGACATCAAAGTGCGTGCCCATTAGCTAGTAGTGCTTCAGAGTTTCTCAGCAAGGCGCAGTGCCTGATTGCATGGTCTTGTCTCCAGAAATGTGAATTCAGAGTCAGTCAACTCGCTGGCTGCTATTACCGCTGCTCACTTCAGATGGTTTCTTTATATTCTGGATTGTTTCTCTTTGGACCCTTTCGAGGAGCATGTGTTAAGGCCATTACCCACTTGTGTCACCTGTACTGCACAACCTGTGAGTAGGTTTTGTGCTAAAGATTAGTGCGTGCTCTGATCTCCACTGGAAAGGAGATGTACCAGGTTGATAGCTTAGCCTTTAAGGAACCGACGTTTCTTAGGGACTTGGCATATATTAGTAAATCTGTATTGCTGTAGAATGGAAGAACCTTATGCCCAGTGTTTTATGAACATGGAAAAGAGATGCTTACAATCTGAATAAAAGGCAAGACCGAGAACTGAGAAAAATCAAACAGTGCTACTCCGTGTGACCAGCAATGGTATTGGTGTAATGATGCTGTAAGCATTGTCTTGCTTCTGTTGTTTAGTTAGTAAAAAACCAAATTTGAAGGAGAACAATGATGTCATTTTCCAGCTTGGCTGAGAGTGAAATTTTTGTGACCAGCTTCAGCTGGTCTGGAGTTGTGCTGTTGCAGAGCGGGATGTTCCCACCTGCTCGTTCTTGCTGGCACTGATGGGCGTGTGGCTGGGGAGTCAGCTGGAACAGCTGGCTGCTTTTTGTTCTGGCGGGTTTTCTTGTAGGGTTAGTTTTCACCAAAGGCAGAGATATGATCCAGATGACCTCGTAGCTACCTGAACACTGGTTGCTGTCACAGGGGTGGTGAGACTGACTGGGTGGGTGAGGAAGAAGCATGTGGTTTCTCAACGACTGGCTTAAGCCAATTGTGAAAATTTGTCGCAATTGATTCTCTCTTAGTGACTCTATTTTTAGCAAGGCAATGTGTTTATCTTGGGTTTCTTACAAATGTTAGTATGAATGACAGGAATGTGCTTGTGATTTCTGAGAGCAGCATGTGAAGAGTTGGGGTGCAGTGCCAATTGTGAGCGCTACTTCTGTGAAGGATAAGCAGTCTGTCCTGCACGTTCTTTTTGCCTTGTAAATCTCTGTCCGTCCTGCTTGTGTAATAAAAACATGCTGTAGTGCAGGGTGGCACCCTTTGGTTTTGTTCTGGTTGATTAGTACGATCAACTAAAAGGTAGTGCTGCCTGTTCATGTGCTGTTCTGTGTGCAGGGGCAGTGACAGAGGGCATGAGAGAGTCTACGTGCTGCCTTGAAATGGCATTTCACAGTCCTGTTTTTTAATCTTGCTGTATGAAGTCAATGCTTTCAGTTAAAGATCCATGGGAAGGGCATTTGCATTTAATGAACTGGTAACTTTGGTTGTGGTGGTTTGGTTTTTTTCCCCCATAAACTGTTGTCTCCGAAGGGCAGGTCAAAAAATGGAAGTACACTTTACGCAAGAGTCTGGCAAACCGTTCTGCTCTCAGTATTGTATATAAGAGAAGGATGGATTTTGCAGTTCAGACTCTAGTGGTCAGATACTCGATTCCCTACCACAGTCTTTAGTTTTGGCAAGCTGATTAATGAAGCTCCTTAGTCAATGAAGTGGGGCAATTTCTTGATTAACTTGATATTAAACAGTTCGAAAAGGGGACAGCCACATAGTAATTGTATGGGAGCCATTTGCCAAAATTACTTTTTACCACTTCTGCAAACCAAAAGGAAAATAAACATGCAACTAGTAATCTCATGGGGTGTGAAAAGCAGGGCCAGATCATAGAGGGAAGATTAATTTCTTTCTGTCATGTCATCCAGCCTGTTTCCTTGTTAGAACAAGGTTGTCCCACAGAGAAGACGACAGCTGAGACTGCTCTGTTTCTCAAGTATGGAGTGTGGTCCCTGTACTTCTGGCAGATGGCCAAAGCAATCCTGGCTTGGTAGATCCTGGATGTCAAGTTATTTGGCACACTAATGGCTGGCATGCATACATCTTACTAGCAGGAAGAACCAAATTATGTGCAAGACTTAAAATCAAAGGACAAATACACACAGTTCACTGTTGGAGGCTGGTGGGGGTTTATTGCATCCAAGAAGAGTTTTTGTGGCTGGTTTTTAGTTTCTGTGGAACAAGTAGCTGGAAAAGAAGTTCGTATTCTTGCTTGAGGTGAAGAAGAAAAAAATGTGTAGTTCAGCCATCAGAACTTTGTCAAGACTCTTAGAGTCCAGGCTGCTTTGGAGTTACTCGCAGATGTACTTATTTCAAGAGTAGCGAAGGTACCAGTTTCCTTGGAAGAAGCAGGCCAATTTCTGTTTTTTCTTCAGATTTATGTCATAGTATGCTGTGGTTTTGCCTGCACTTGTTTAAAAGCAGTCAAATATTTTGTACTTTATTTACTGTAGTGTCTTTAAAAATCTTAAAACAGTATTTGAATTTGCTGTGTTCTTAGCAGGGTACCTATCTTGTTTCTTAGCATTTCTCCCTTTTTGGCTTTAGAAGTGTCCAACAACTGGTTGGCTTCTCCTGGCTTCTGTTTGCTGGATTTACAGGGAAGATTTCTTGGCAATCAGTGGTGCAGCTTGCAAGTGTGAGCTTCTGGCTTCCTGTCCTACCCCAGATGATGCAAGAGTCCTGGCGTACGCAGACAGGGTTTGCTTATTTTATTCCAGGGTGGTGGTGGATGTTTTTAAACTACACAGTGTGCCAAGTTCCTTACCAAGCAAGGGGAGAAGCTACTGCTTAAAACTTTACATCTGAAACTACAAAGCCAGTTCCTTAACTGTGCGAAATTTCTTGCTCTAAGAGCAATTGCCGTTCTGGTTACAGCAATACTACGCAACTGGAGGAGGAAAGTGCAGAAATGACAAAACAATTCAAGTGCTAACAATGGGTTAGAGTGGGGTATGAGCAGGTGAAAGCACGGCAAGAAATACGTCCTGTTGCTGCTTCTGAGAATATCTTAATTTGGAAACTTGTTATAGGAAAATGATGTTGAGGTTGAAGATCCAGGGCAGAAGTGTGAGAGTCTGATGCTTCAGCATTGTGTGTTTCCAAGTTCTTTTTACCTTTTCAGCCCAATTAGTTTAGAGTTTAGCTAAAGGAGTTTTGCATTAGAGTAAGTCTTTATTAACCTTGTATCAGGTACGGATGTATGACAGTGGTGTAAGACTGAAGAATGTGAAGGGTTTTTCATTTCAGTCCTCATACCTGTTGACATATTCTTCAAAATGCGAATCTCTCACAGCTCAAGTACAATTTTCCCGAGTCCATGGACATCCTGAGGTGTGGATGTGTTTTTCTAATTAGCACTTCTGGTGACAGCTTTAGGACCTGCAGATGACACTTAAAAGCCTTAATCTTAGGTATTTATTTATTAATTTAACTGATTTTGGGGTGTTTTTTTAGCAGTTGAAGGAGGATAAGGGAGGGAATTGGGTATTTCTTCTGGAAGGAAATATTGAGGAGGAAAAGAGGGTATGCACTCATAGGGGAAGGATAAAAGAGGGTGAGAGGAGAGGGAATTACTGGTCCTGATCCTACAATGCAGGAGTTAATTTTCAGAGATGTGGCTAGGGCAGAGGGGCTCCTGCATGCACCATGTTTTTACCAGCTGCTTCAGGCAGTGAACTGCATTGTAACGCTTGGGAGAAGTGAGGCGTGCCTCCCTCCTACTCAGCTGCACTTGAGCTGTTGCCTGACCTCACACCTGCATGCAAAATAAAGAACTAAACACGAAAATTCAGTCCCTGTAGGAACTGTGCAAGACTGTCTACAGAGGAAGATCAGTTGTGCGTTGAAGGTGGTGCATAATTCTAGACACAACACACAGATAGTGATGAATGGATTTCAGCTTTCTCTGCAGAATGAGTTAATGTACCATACTTCATCAGGTTTTGATGTGACATTAATATTCTGCTAGTTCAGTACATCAGCAATAATAGACGTGCTGCTAAATTTTCTTAGGTTTTTGACGCTTATTAAAGAACAGATAGTCTGTGAGTTCACCAAAACCAACTTGAATGTACAAGTCCTCTCTGAGAACCTCTAGATTTCTCTTCTGTCCTTCTAGAAATGTCTGACAAAGGATTTCAGAACAATTTCTTTGAAGCATGTATTTTTTTTAATTACATTGAGGTTTTTTGTTGTTGTCTTCTCCATCTTCATTTTGCTTCCAGAGGCTTTGAGACAACGTTCCTTGGTTATAGAAGGAACAAACCTAAGGGGGGGTGGAGGGGAGAGGATGGAATTTAATTATAATCCTGGGCTGTGATTCTATATCACTTTCCTTAGCGCCAAGTCAGCTTCAGATCCTCCATTTCCTTGCTTCATTCATGTTCCCCCACAGGGCTTTGTCCCCTCTGTTAGACCTATTTGACTGTTAGCGCAGCTGCCCTCTGAACAACATCTGTGAAATGGTCCAGCACAAGAACCTCTCAAATGAAAGTGCACTTTGGCAGGTGATGTAAACCTTTGTTCTGGTTTACATTGCAACCCTATGGTCATATATGTTTGAACTGACATAACTCTGGGTATAATGATGTCTGTTTGAAGAGTTATAAGGCTTTATAACTGAGTGTTCTGCTAAGGGGACGGTCACTTAGAGCTCTAACTTCCCATCTTTTTGCAGGATAAGGTATGTAGCTACTATCTTTTTTTAGGTATTTGCATTGGAATTACTATATTTAGTTACTCTTCTCTGTGTATCACCAGCAAATAAACTCCAGTTATATACATTTATAAAGTGTCAGTTTGCCAAAGCCAAAATGTCCTGATAGGTATCTTATCTGGGGGGCAGGAGACTTGTGCTAACCGCCGTGGGCCTTACTGTCTGTTTTGAGGTGGGTGTCCTCACTGTTGTTTTCCAGTTTCCCTGTACAATATTGCTTTGTCACAGAATTGAACAGGGAAAAGAGTTTTAGATTTGAGGGTTTTTCTTAGATGGGAAACCCCCCATGACAATATCTCTTCTCTCTGACAATTTTCTCTCTTCTCTCTTCTGTTGCTGTGAAAAAAAAATGGGATGATTGACACAAATCCCACTGTAAATAAGTGAGTTTACTTGTTTTAAGAAGGAATTTATGCATTTTTCAGCCATACTTGCAGTATTTGTGGATTCCAACTTGAAAAGAATTTCAAAATAGGGAGGATATTTGACCATCTTGTTTTTCTTACCTGTTTGATGATGACTTACACCTGTTTTTTCCCCAGTTATTTGTAGTAGATGTCCAGACCGGTCAAATTACCAAGATTCCTATTCTGAAAGACCGTGAACCCGGCATGGTGAACCAGCAGGGTTGTGGTATTCATGCCATTGAGCTCAACCCCTCGAGGACGCTTCTAGCCACAGGTGGAGACAACCCCAACAGTCTTGCAATTTATCGTCTGCCTACACTCGATCCTGTCTGTGTGGGAGATGTAAGTGGGGGCATTCATGGGAAGTTTATTCTGTCACTCATAGTGTGTACTCTGAAGTGCATAAGGTCAGAGCAAGGTTACAATTTGGGAGTCTTGCAGTGGAGAGTGAATTTCTGAAAGCTTGAAAACATTCTCAGTTAAGCAGTCTTTTTTGACAAGATGTCTTGAATATTGGTGAGTACACAAACATGTGAGGTGATTCTCGGCGTTCTGAGTCAAGCTTCTTCTTCCTCGCCCTCATTCAGGTCTGCTTCAGATTACTTTTAAGCACTGGAAATGTAACAGAATCCTAAATCTTAAAGTCTAGTTATGGTGGTGACCTCTGAAACTAGTTTTAGTGAAAAAGCTCTTCTGAGAAATTGAAAAGATGATACAAGTTGTTCAAATTTTCCTCTTCTCAGTGCAGCTTATGTACGTATTATTCCAGAGGCGGAACTTGGCTTTGAGGATTAGTTCTAACCCAGTGGTTTATGGCAGTCTTATAGACTCTGATACTGCTTATATTTCTGAAACATTGTGAGGCCTTTTTAAAATAGCCAGTCTTGAACAGAAAAAAGGCTGAAACGAGTATAGTGGAGCCCTGTAAGCATTTCTCTCTCATTTCTCCTTTTTGATTCAGGACTTCACATAGGCCTTAACTACAACAGCAGAGGTCAGGTCAGAGTTTCTGCAGTAGCAGATAACCAGCTGCAGAAAGGCTTGGCTCTGAAGATTTGTATGAGTTGCTATTGATTTGTGCACTGCTGCAACTTTGCAGCTTTGCAGACCGAACTAGAGCCTTATGGTCTTCCTTTCCCTATAGGTTTCTCACCTGCTAAAGAAAAGATGCTTGAAGTAATAGTCTTGAAAAATTAATCTGTAGGTCATATATTGTAAACATAAAAATGTGGTTACTTTTTATAGTAGGGATGTGCATCGGAGAACCTTAAAGTATGTGGCTACTTTACAGAAGAACACTGTTTTCAAAATGGAAAATCTTAAGTCCTTAGTACTGAGATCAGTTTGTCCTTGGTCAGAGACCTGTTTTTCTATTGCCTAATTGCTCTCTATTAATTACACACTTCAAAATAAAAAAAAAAATTACTGTTGGGTACTTAAACTGTTCCAGCTTGATATGGGAATCTTACCTGTAAGGTTTTAATGTAGGTCTGTCCTCCTGAGCTTGACCTAAAAATCAAAGTGAAGAATACTTGTCTGCTTTGGGACTACTCTAGAGTATAATGGCACAGAAAAATATGTCCTTTTTTTTTTTTTAGGATGGACATAAGGATTGGATATTTTCAATTGCGTGGATCAGTGATACTATGGCTGTTTCTGGTAAAGTAAATTTTTTCTCTTTTTCTGTGTTTCCCCCCTTTCCAGAATTTTATACTGATGTACAGTGCTTTATAGGTCTTAGGGAAGCACCTTTAAAACTGAAACCACTTGGAACTACCTTGGCTATTTAAACCCTTTTTGGTCTTAGTACAGTGCTTAATTTTATTTGTCGCTGGTCTAGATTTGATTTTTCTAGTATTCGAGGGAATGTTACTGCCTTTCTGGTAGGTGTTGTGATGAGAGGATATCTAAACACAGTGAATTACAGGGAAGGGTTCCACACAAGAATAATAATTTCAAGAGGCATGTTGGTTATCAGTTAATAACTGTGGAATACAGCAGAGTGGCATTGGTTTCCTGAAATACTATGAAAGACATAATTAATGAAAACTGTTTGTTTTGTATATGTGCATGTGTGTGTATATATGTATGTGCACATACACTATGGCAGACAATACAGAAGGCTGTAATAGACATGGTCAGTTATTGACTTTTTAGTAACTACTTGGACAATCAGTGTAACTTCGTAAGTATTACTTAAGGCAGTAATACTAATATGCTATTGCATTAATTTAGTAGTTTACTGTCTTTCTGTGCTGACAGGGTATAGTGTTCTGTACAGGGAGGTGTCACTGCAGGTGACAGAAAACTGTAACAGTCTCATATAAAAATCAAATACATGAATTGTTAGTTCAGTAAGATTTTTTTTCAATAAACAAAAAGGTAATCCTGGAATTTGATTTTGAATTTAATATAAAGCTTGATCCTTGCAAGTCTCCAGCCCAAATATCTGCATTAAAAAACTGTTGTCAGCTAGTAAGCTTGAAGAGAACAGCAGAGGTGATTGCAGATATCCAAGGGAAAGATAAGGACCCAGTGGAACAGAGGCACAGCATGTGAGATTGAACTGCCTTGCTCTCAATGCTTTCTGCGTGCTCAAGGTGTGAGTAGAAGACTGCCATGTCCTCTGTTGCATGATGCTTACAGCAGGATGTAGGTTTTAGTCTCCAGAACTGAGATACCAGGTAAAACTTGTTGAAAGCAATGAGCAAGTCTGATTGCTAAATTGAGTTCTTCAGAGCTTTGTTGGTGATCCTAATTAGGAGAAGACAAAGACAACTAACATCTGATGTTGTTTTAATCTTAAAGATTTCAGTTACAAATGTATCTGCAGCTGTGGAGCAGAAATATTTGAACTCCAAACATTGAGGATATAGCAAATACCTTTATCTGAATTAAGAAACTAAATGCAAAATTTTTTTTTACTTTCTTGGGGCAGGTTAAATGCCACAGGAGGAAAAAAAGGCATTTGGTCCCATGCCAGATCACACTGGCCACGTAGCCTGAGGTTTGAAATTTGGCAGTGTATTTTCTCACTGCTGTCAAAACTGTTAAGAGAAGACTAGGGGCTTGATTATTCCTCTTGCTTGTGTTAACTTCAACACGAACAAGGCAGGGCTCTGCTTCTAAAACCTTCATCAGTGTGTTTCAGAAGTCCACGAGCATAAAATTAAACTCTTGACTAAGCAGCCATAGCTGAGGGAGAATGCATCAGTCCGCTCAGTTGTACTGGCCAGACAAAAAGATTTCCATGGCAGAAGCTTCAGAAGGGAGGAATAGTTCCCAGGCTGGCATGAACCTAGGATAACAGAAACAATACTGTCCTTGGCTTCAGGGCTAACCAGCTGAACAACATACATTGATTTCCGGCCCCACCCCCCCACTCTGCTAGGGCTATTAAAAGGGACAGCTTCCTCCTAAAGTATGTCAAGAAGTTTAGAAATTCTACTGCTGGGTATTCAGCGTCCTTAACAAACAAGATTAGGTGCCATTAAAAACCATCAGCATGTAAATTGACTGGCAGGATGTAGTGTCATGTGCTGTCTACTGCTATGTGGTGCCATTAGGAAGCTCCTTTTGTATTTGGCTGTAGTAGGTGATGGTGGCAAATGACTGAATCCCTCTGTGAGGGTGCAAAGCCATCTCTGCTGTGCATTGCAACAAGACTTTTTGCTTAACTAGCTTTGCAGCTTATTCCCTATGATGTACCAAAGCCTATAAATGTAATAGTCTGATGTAGATTTTTTTTTTCTGGCATTTTGAAGACATTAAATATTTCTTATGTGTGTCCTGTGTGAGGAGGGATGTGTCTTTCACATTGTGTGGGGAAGAAACTGAGGTGCATGTCAAATCTGTAAGAGCTGACTTAGATGGAAGTGAGTTGCCAACATACCAGAAGGGATGGGTATAGGGCATAGGATTAAGCCTATGTTGGTCTACAAACCACAGACATTCAGCTTTTCTCATCCAGTCTTGTTGCTCTCACTGATTTGTGTTTTGGATTAATATCTTCAAATTCAGTAGGAAAATAAAATGAGTTCTTGCTTATTCATCCTCAGTTCCTGTTTTACATTCTTTAAACAACAGGTTGTATGGGTTTAAGAAAAATAATTTTAAAAATAGATTTGGTATAAATTGGTACAAATTGTGGTTTAAAACAGTTGTTTCTATTTAGTTCATAAATGTATGTGTACATATCCATAAGCATACTGGCAGAAATCAAATTAACCAAAACTGGCATAAACCCAGCTGAGTTTTCTTGGAGGTTTTTATACTGGCTTAACAGACTGTCAGTGTCAGCCTTGGTAAAGCCAGGCTGAATGTGTAGGCTATTCAGTCACCTCTGAGTTTATTCTAGATGTGAATCTCTTAATAGTGATTGTTGTACAGGATTGTGTCTTTTGATGCATCCTGATGGGTTTGAAAACAGGTGAGGTGATCTAGCTGCTTGTGGAACACGTAGACAAACCAGTTGACAATGAGTTCGCAATGCTATGAATTTTACAGCTCAGTAGCATCATGGTTTTGACGTGCGGAAAACAGACTCCACAATCTGCAAGATTGTGCAGTAGGTATGTTTATTCAGCGCTGGGCAGCACGGGGGGTAGTCCCACCAAAATAGTGCACACCACAACACGGCAGCTTGTCCTGTTTATATGTAGCAAAGTGTTACATGTACATGAAGTTTCCTAATATGCCTATACATAGGCATAGCCTGTCCCTGCTTTGTATTAAAATTAGTTTCAAGAGGTAATTTCCATAAGTCCCTCCTGACTGTGCATGCTCAGTGATTTGAGTCGGTGGTCTTCAGGGGTCGTTTACTTCATCCACTCCTCTTCTTCACCTTGTCCTTTTGGTGAACTCCAGCTTCTACCCCCCTTATTCCACTGTCAGAACAGCACAGCCGGTACCAACCGGCTCCCCATCCTTGGCTGTCCTCATATCGACAAAGTGCCAGACGCTTTGTTCTCCTATGTGCCTTCCAAGGCCTGTAACAAAGATGGGCCATCTCTTACTAATCTTTCCTCTTCCACATTCCCTACAGTGTTAGTTTCTTATCTGTAGTTTACTTCATATGATTAGTAAGTTAATCTAAACCACAATGCTAGCAATTTAAGATGGATCTACAGTTGGCTTCACAAAGGTCCTTTTGTTAACCCTTTAGGCTCCCTTCAGTTTTGTTAATAATAATTAATATATAGGCACCAACAGTGTCTTCAGTTAGATTAAGTGTCCTTTCTTTCATTGAGACCCTACTGCTTATTCCTTTTTTTAAAAGGGGAGTTATGTATATGTGAAATTGACTATTTATTTATGGACTGTTCATTCAGGTTCCCGGGATGGTTCGATGGGTCTCTGGGAAGTCACAGAGGATGTGTTGTCCAAAAGCGATGCCAGGCATAATCTCTCTCAAGTTCCTGTCTATGCCCACATAACACACAGGGCTCTGAAGGATATCCCCAAGGAGAACACCAATCCTGACAACTGCAAAGTCCGAGCATTGGCTTTCAACAATAAGAACAAGGTCAGTAAGATAAGCAAGACAGTTGAGGAGTCCTAAAACTGTCCATATGTATTAGAAAAAGAAAAAAAAGTATTGTAAATCAGAAATACTGGAGAAGCAACGTAATATTTTTCCCTGATCGTTTTGCATCCTTCTCATGAGGTGGTCGTCTCCATCTGCTATGTCTGTTTCTGCCCCAAGTGAATGGCAAGTCCAGTAGAAGACAAAATCGTGTTTCCAGAAGGAGCAGTTTTCTCATTGATTTGATTTTAGACTTGCACCTTAAAGGATTGGGGGGAGGGGAAGGGAAGTGTTTACAAGAAGCAGATAAAGCACTAAAACACCTCTTGCAGCTTGAGTCCCACTGTTGAGTGCTCTTGCTGCTTTTCTTCCCCTTTGGTGAAGACCAACTAACATTCAGGCAGTTCCTCTTCTGAGGGCTGAAACGTTACTGGATTGTGCAACAAGTGAGGTGACTGACACACAGGGCAGGCACCAGTGCTTGGTGGTGTTTGACAAACAGTAAAGGACAAAAAAGTTAACTCCTCCATGCTGATCTCTTTGTTATTACCACTGGGAGTAGCAATTTGTCCTCGGTTACTTTTCTTTCTGTCCTCAAAGGAAGGTCTGAAGCAAAGGTGAGTGTGCTCTCAGAAGCACAGTGCTCCTGTGGGCTTTATTTTTCCCTGTAGCTGTTAATTGCTTCTCTGTGATAGAGACTTCATGTAGCTTTTTCAGCAGAGTATTGCCTGGAAAGAAATGTTTGCTTCAGGGTCAGAATCAGTGTGGGAGCTGCTGAAGAGAATTGCCAACTCTAGCTTGCACTGTCTAATAATTCAGTATTTGGTTGTCCAACAAGATCTATACTTGTGAAAATTATTTTTTGTTACTTACTGTTTTATTAATTTTTATTCTACCTGGCACCTTTGTGCTGTATTGTGAGGTGGGTGTTGGTCTGTTCTCCCAGGTAATGGGCGATAGGACAAGGGAAATGGCCTCAAGTTGCACCAGGGGAGGTTTAGGCTGGACATTAGGAAAAACTTTTTTCACTGAAAGGGTTGTCAAACACTGGAAGGGGCTGTTCAGGGAAGTGGTGGAGTCCCCATCCCTGGAGGTATTTAAAAGATGGGCAGACGCGGTGCTTGGGGACATGGTTTAGTGGTGGGATGGCAGGGTTAGGTTAACAGTTGGACTTGATCTTAAAGGTCTTTTCCAACATAAACGATTCTGTGATTCTATGAAGATTATTATAAAGTGAAAATTTATCTTGATAAGCATGTACTGGATTATGGATGAGTTCAATCTGGAGTATGCAGCCTGCCTAGTAGAGAGTGTGAATTTGAAAGGTCATCTATAATACAGAAACTAACAACTTTTTTTTTTTTTACTAGGAGCTGGGAGCTGTTTCCCTAGATGGGTATTTTCATCTTTGGAAAGCAGAGCACACACTGTCAAAGGTGCTTTTCTGTTTGTTGGTGTTAAATTTCAAAAACTGCTTTGCAGTTAAGGCTGTGCAGTATTCATCTCCTTTAACTGCTTGAAGAGCAGCAGTGTTGTAAAACACTAAAAGCTTTATGTCCTAAAATATCCTAAAAATTAGAAGTTGAGGAGAGAAAGTCCCCACTTCCCTTATTTTGGAGGGTGGGAAGTACTCTTAACTGTCTGCCAGTTCTGGGTGAGCTGAAGTGAATTGTTCCATAGAATATGATGGATGTTTGATTAGCAGTGTTCATAAAGAAAGTTGCACTTTTAAAAAGTGTAATTGCAGGTCAAATCCAGACGTATGTAGGCCAGTGTATGAGGAAAGTTTTTTCAGCTGAGAGCAGATGTATATGTACACCTGCTGAAGAAGTAACAGCAGCTTAGAAAGATAAAACAATTTGCTGAAATGTTCATTGTTCTTTGCTTTGACCTTTATAAATCTCAGTTTGGTTCAGATAAGTTACCTTTCTCCTTCAGTTTTTTTTTTCTCTGCATCAGGCTGTTGCTTTTCTCTTAAGTTCTGTTTTTGTTGTGAACTTACTTTTTAGCTGCTTTTTGGTTTTTTTTTTTCCACTGCAGCTTCCTTGAACATAGCTTACAGAATTGTTCTATTGACGTCTTGCTCTTTTCTCCTAACGGGTTGATTCTTATTTCTTCTGTTTCCAGTTACTTTCCACAAAGTTGCCATACTGCAGGGAGAACGTGTGTTTGGCTTACGGTCAGGAGTGGTCAGTGTATGCAGTAGGATCACAGGCGCATGTCTCCTTTCTGGATCCCAGGCAACCTTCTCACAATGTTAAATCCGTCTGTTCCAAAGAACGAGGCAGTGGTAAGAAACTTGTCAAAGAGTGCTTCACATGGTTTGCTTGCAGAAGTAGCTATTAAGACTGCAGTAAGATAAGCTTTTACTAAATAGAAAGGGTTTTTCATGTGATAGACTAAATCATTAATAGTATACGTATGTTTTACTTTTATGACAGTATTCCTTGGGCAATCAACAAACCAAACTTAAAAGTAACTCTGAAATCTAATGATAGACAACATTAGTGCTTTTATGATCAAATTGTACACCATCCAGATATTACTGAACTCTTAAATGTATGTTTCACTTGTTTTTTACTGTGTCTTATTCTGTTTTACTTAATCTCAAAGCAAATCCAGTCTTTGTACTGCTATTAATACTGTCTATTCTTGCATTTTTCTCTGGGAACAGGGAAAAAAGCATGTTTTCTACTCTGTGCTATCATGCTGGGAGTCTGTGCTGTAAAATTACTTTGTACTTCTAAAGCCATGAGTGAGACTCTTTATTTTCAGTGTGTATTTATTTGCTTTAAATATACAAAAGCTAACTCTCTTAAAAAAAAAAAGCAGATTTGAGTGCTGTTTTCCTTTTCTCATGAAATATGGATGGATAAAATATGTCAAATCAAACCTTACACCAGGGCCAAGCGTGAGGGCTTGCAGGGTGCCATGGTCCCATAGGCTTCTTCCTGTACCCTTTATTTTCAAGCATGAGAAGGCACTGTGCTGTGATGCCCATTTTAAACCATATTAGTCCCAGACTAGTAAGTTGCAGTCCTTATTTAGCTTGGGTCTAGGCATCATCTCTTCATTCAGCACATTACCAAAAGAGAATATGTGTAGGCAGGGATTAGGAAAGATTTATGTGGTTACTGGAGTTTGAACGGTGCTGTCTAGATAAATGTCAGGGTCTGCTTCTTTCAAATACAGGATAAGTTTCCATAATGTGAGAAAAGGTGTTTCACCAGCTCATGCCCTCACCTAAACATCTTAAGAGCAACAGCCCTTGTCCTGACCCGCTGTCAGTGCAGGCTCTGTGGAGGTCCGTGACACTGTCACCCTTCAGTATGATAGGGGAGAAATACCAAGACACTGGACTGTGGTGCCCAAGGGTTGGCTGAAAGCTTCTGCCTTGCCTATGTGACTGTCCCTGCAGGGGTGGGTGATCTGTGAGTAGGTAGTATATCTGGGGTATCTCCAGTTCGTGTCTGGAGAAAGCCCTTGTCCAATGCTGTTTTCTGTTCTGCATAGTGGGTGGATCTTTTTTTTCGCAGGGGGTTGTGGGCACTTAAGTAATATTAATTCCCAAGATATTCTGAGTGTTTCAACTTTCTATTGACCTCACTGGCACTTGGAGTGGTGCAGCGCCTCTAGAAAGTAGGGTCATTTTTGATTTGTGCTCTAAAACCTGGGTTAACTTCTAAGTGCTTTCAGGTGTCTCTTGAATGTGCTTTCAGCTTCCAAATGCAGCTGCTGAACATGGTAAGTCCGCATTAGCTTCAGATCATTAGTGTTGTATACAAAAGAAGGTCAGAGAAAGGTCGTTGCTTAGTAAGACTGGAACTGGGGCTGGTTTTTACCCAGAAGGTGTCTAATGCTTTTTAGTGCATCTTGTTGCATTTCTTACCAGCTGTACAGGGAAGTGCAGGTCCTGGACTCAACTTCTTGATCTGCAAGAGCAACTGCTCTCTGCCCGGCTGGCGTGCAGTGCGATGTCCTGTGCCCTTGACTTATATCCTGAAGGCAGCAATGTTAATGTAGTGGACAGAGCTTGTGCAGCACGGACTGTGTCTGCTTCTTGTGTAGGACATGCTACTGTGTTGTCTTTTCCTTCTGGGATTTGTAGAGCCTCCCTGCCTCTCAAGAGGGATACTCAAATTTGCTGACCCAAATAGCCTGTGTCCACAGGTGGTAGAGTACTGGGTGTGTTGGAGAGCTCACTGTGATCAGGCACAGGTTGTGCTTTTAGTTTGATGGGAATGATTAATCTGAGATATTTCAGCCCCTTAGGAGCCAATTTGAAGTGCTGTTCTTGAAAGCGTGTTCTAAACATCATCTTAATAGTGGGTATATCACAGATTCCTGGCAGATTCCAGAGTCTTTCTGCATTTTATAGCTTTTTAATAATAAATTGCATTGAAAAGCATGTGCCATCTGCTTTCATACTCCATCACCTGTTGCTGTTAAGTAAGTGTTCTGCTGGGTTGCTTGTCAAGAGCGCTTTCGGAGCAAAAATAAGAAGAGGTCACCTCCTGTGTCTTTCTCCTCTTATCCAAGTGACTGCTCTTGCTGATTGCAGGGGGCTTAAAGCTTTCTGGATGTATTCGCCAGAGACAGGCCCTTATAACAGGGGGTAGGGGGAGAGTTGTCTCCAACTTCCTCGGATGCCTTTGTAGTTCTCTGAATTAAAGTGGAGATTCTTACACAAGTCTGGCAAAACTAATTCAGCAGTTGTGAGACTTGCACAGTGGTTTCTCACCTGTTAAGCCTGCAGCCAAGACTTCACCACACATCTGGAGCACAGCAATGTGGCCTTGCCATTTGTAAGCTTGTGGTACCAGATGCTGGTGGCTGTGGATGTAACAGCAGGTTGCGGAGGCAGAAGGATGAGGATGTGTTTCTAATTAGGACTCAGTATGAAGGGGAAGGGGAAACTCCCTGGTTGCATCCACACCTCTCGGATGTCTGCTGCCACGTGTCCTACTGGGTGTATTCCACTATGTTACAAGTTTTGTGACATTCAGTCCCACTTGGTACGGTGACAGCAGTTGGCTTGTGGATGTAGCTGACATAACTCGCTTCTTCTCCCCTTTGAATGCTTGTTTAGGCTATAATTCAGTGGTACTTTGCAGAGGGCTTAAAAAGCCCTAGAGTTGATAACCTGGCATCACATTGTGCAGGAAGGAAAAGCATACATGTGTGTTGTGGTTTAACCCCGGCCAGCAGCTAAGCACCACCCAGCCGCTCGCTCACACAGTGGGATGGGGGAGAGAATCAGAAGAGTAAAAGTGAAAAAGCTTGTGGGTTGAGATAAAGACAGCTTAACAGGGAAAGCAAAAGCCGTGTGCGCAAGCAAAGCAAACCAAGGAATTAGTTCACCACTTCCCATCGGCAGGCAGGGGTTCAGCCATCTCCAGGAAAGCAGGGCTCCATCACACATGATGGTGACTTGGGAAGACAAACGCCATTGCTCCAAACATCCCCTTCTTCCCCCAGCTTATGTACTGAGCATGATGCCCTATGGTCTGGAATAACCCTTGGGCCAGTTGGAGTCAGCTGTCCTGGTTGTGCCCCCTCCCAGCTTCTTGTGCCCCTGGCAGAGCTGAGAGCTGAGAAGTCCTTGACTTGTGTAAGCACTGCTCAGCAACAACTAAAACATCAGTCAGTTATCAATGTTCTTCTCATCTTAAATCCAAAACACAGCACTATACCAGCTGCTAGGACAAAAATTAACTCTGTCCCAGCCAAACCCAGGACAGTATGTCAGGGTTTAATCTGTGTGGAAGAGTTATTTGGGGTAGAGTGCTTACACAGAAAAACCTTTTGCAAAAGAAACAGTGTTGAGATGGCAGGACATTTTGCAAATTGCTACACACTGAATCTCTCTAAGACTGTTTCCAAGGGATCCTTGTTTAGCTGAGGCTTCAGATTTAGATTTTTTTGAAAACAAATACAAATACAAAATTTACTCCATTTACTTATGGCATAACTGAATTGTGCTGGAATATTTTGTTTGGACTGGATACTTGCTGTAGCTTCTCACGTGCTGGTGTAACATGGTGTTGCTTAGGTTGTAGGACTCCTAGTCTTATTTCATTGCTGGGTGAAGTGCTAAAAGCGCCAGCTACAACGAGAAAGGTATGCTTGCCTGAGAATATTTGAGCAGAGATAGCTTCAAAATTATTTAAGAGCCTGATCTATCTTAGCAGCGAAGTGGCTAGTGATTACTGTAGCTATACTTGCTAACAGCTAGCCTGTTGATCCGCAAAATGCACTCGGTGGCAGCTGGCAGTAATTTTTCACATGGTCACTTATCTCAGCTGGGCAATTAGCTAGATAGGGTGTGAGCTCATGGAGGAAACCAATGTGATGTTTTTTCCTCTGTCTGCTGCCGTGTCTTGCTCATGGTGTGCTCACCTAGGGGCTTGGGGCAAACAGAACAGAGCTGCTCCTGATCCTAAATGGCTTACGATCTTTGCTGATCTGGCAGAGCTGGGGCTGCTGAGAATGAAGCTTCTTACAATGCACCACCAGTGTTGCTGATGGCCTCAGAGAAGGGAAGTAGTACATGTAATTGAAGCTGCTGTTTCAGTAGCATCAATGGGACTTATCTGCACTGCTCTGTAGCAGTGGGGAAACTGGTGTGTTGTGAAGGATACTGGTAGGTAGTTCCTCTGAAAGAAAGTATTAGACATCAAGCAGCAGCACTACAGAGCCAAAGCGTCCGTCTTCCTGACTGCATTCTATGTCCCTTCTCTGTTCAACAGGTATTCGATCTGTGAGCTTCTACGAGCACATTATCACAGTGGGAACGGGGCAAGGCTCCTTACTGTTTTACGATATCAGAGCCCAGAGGTTCCTGGATGAAAAGCCCCCACGTGCCTGCTATGGACAGAAGCAGAGATTAGGGGGAAGTGAAATTTTGAAGTTGACTACTGGGAAAGGCTGGCTGGTGAGTAGCTTGTAGCTGTAGGGTGACCCTTTACACAGGAGTGCCGTAGGGCTTGAGAACTGGTTCTTTTAAACATGTCCCAGCAAAACAGTGATCATGTAACCGATAACTGTAATAACATGAAAAGCAAGAAGTGCTGCAGAATTGCTTTCTACAAAAGCCTTATGAAAGAATATCAAATGGTTGGTTGCTTGAGTGTAAGGCATACTGAGTACTTTCCTTATGAATTGATTCATAAAGGAACTAGGTTTTGTTTCTTCACATTTTCGAATGTAATCTAACTTCCAGTTTTCAGAACCTCAAACACAAAATACATTGTCGTCCTTCAAAAATGTGCTACTCTAACATAGTACTCAAAGTAAGAGAGATTTAATTTAGTTGGTGCAGTTTTAGAAACTGTGGCTCTCTGTTGTAATGCCATGGCAGGCACTTGAGTTCAATTTCCTTTATGTTATCATAAAGCAGTTAATGGCTTTGTCTAACTTTTCTCCATTATCTTTTGTATTATTCTGATGTAACTTTAAGAAACAATGAAACGTGGTATCATCCCTACCCTTCACCTTCCCCCCTCCAATGTTTGGCCTCAGAACAAGCTTCAGGACAACTCTGGTATCTTCAAGCTGATCTGTCTGAAGCTTCAGGGAGTAAAAAGAACCCTTTTCTGGCTCTGGAAGCTACCTTCTGCTTTTGTGAAACAAGGTTTTGGGTTTGTTGGGCAATAATAACAATCTAAACTTTCCTTTAACAGAATCATGATGAAACCTGGAGGAATTATTTCTCTGACATAAATTTCTTCCCAAATGCTGTTTACACGCACTGCTACGACTCGTCTGGAACGAAACTCTTTGTGGCAGGAGGCCCCCTTCCATCAGGACTTCATGGGAATTACGCTGGTCTCTGGAGCTAATGATAACTCTTTATAAATGCTGACCTTTACACAGATTTCCACTTTTCTTTTCCTTTTTTTAACAACAGAATTGTGTGATGCCATTGATTTCTGATTTAAATGCAAGTTATTTTTTGGCAGAGTTTTCTGTTGGTCTCCAACAGTTTTGTACATCTTTTTGAACCAGTTTTTTGCTTTCACCTCCTTGATCCTTTATATGGAGGGGTTTTGAAATCCTTTTTTATTGTATTTACTCCAAATGACTCTTCCCCCCCACATTTAGGCTATCTTGGCCATGTGCCCCCTCCCCTCCTTTGCTGTGAGGTAGGATTCCTTTCTTACAGAGTGGTTGCTTCCAGGCTTTCTGTGAAAGTCTGGGGGCTGCGTGTGTGCAGGTACTTTGTGTCAGTTATATTACCTGGAGTGAGGACTACTTGTAATTAAAAAATATTAAAAATATTTATAAGAGATAAGCTACTACTTTATCTGCAGAACCTGGCGCTGGCCTGGGTTGACCTTATTTTTTAAAAGTACAAGTCTAATGACACTGTTTATACATAGAGGAATATGGTAAATTTAAGCTGTACTCATTGGAGCCCAGGGATGGATTCCCCAGGGGTATTGCCCATCGAGCCCAAACCGTGGAAGTGCAGGAGTTTTCAAAAGTGCATTTGTATTTGAATTTTAGTTTTTGGTAGTGTCAGGAGCAAAAATTTGTCTCCTGATCCCTCTCTGCTTGTCCCAGGTATTGGCTTGCACAACTGGACTTTGTGTAAGTTGTTCTGCAGCATGGCTATTGCAGGGTGATGTTACACTGAGGGCCTGCAGAGGTGCTCAGAGGAAATGGGGGCTGGTAACACGAGTTGTCTTGTCATTCAAAATGAACTAAATCTGTCTGTTTTCCAGATGAGCCAAGGTTCCCGAGTATGCTGCCATGGTAGCTCATGGGTTCTTCATAAACTGCCTAAAACCCGGGATGGTTTTTGTCCCAAGTTGTGGAAACTTTTCTCATTTTAGCTGTTCTGCTTGGCCATCTCCTCTACTAAGTGAATGGAATAAATAAACTGGTTTTTCTTCAGGGTTAAAGAGTGCATCTTGGACTTAACCAATGCAAGCTAGAAGCTTTCCATGTAGCAAGATATCTTGCTGTTAGCTCACATTGTGCTAACATCTGCTGTCATCCTGCTTGCTACAGGAGAGTCTCAGTCTTTCCCCAAATCCCATGCTGCCTTCTGCATTCAAACTCCCTCAAAATTCATGTGGGGCTGGGTGGGGAGAATAGGTCTGATGCCCTTCAGGTCCAGCTGTGAAGCGCGTGCATTCCAGGGTGATGGTCTTGCGTAATACTCGGCTAAAATGCAGGACTCCAGGTTGCTCCTGCTAGCCTTTTGGCAGGCACTAAACTCTTGGCTTGTTACTGACACCTCTGTCCTCTGCTGGGATTAATGCCTTTCCCCTGCCCCTGTCACCGGTGGAGCAGAGTGTGCCTGTACCTCACTACTTTGGTTCCAAATGGGCAGTTGGTTGAAACCGAGAAGAAAGACAAGGCTGGGATGTGCTTTGTTCTCCTGTCTCTGCTGGAGATCACAGCCACCACTGCAGAGTAGCTCTAGTCCTTATGCGGTTCCTGCTACGCTGCCTAAAGCTACTCCGCATGTGTCCTTGCGGTCTCTCTTGTCTTTGTATTCCGTATCTTCATCAGTAACACCAAGCTGTGAGCCTCAGGCTTAATTTCCAGTTGGTAGCGGAGACTTGGATGGAAATCCTGCAAGGAATGCAGTTCCCTCCCATCTGTGTGGAAATCCTGGCAAGAGAAGAGCTCTCCCAGATGTGCACCTGTCCCAGGAGTGTGATTTACTCACACTGAGCACTGACATGGGCGCTTCACAGACGGATCTGGTGGCATTTCATAATTCTGCTTCCCTTGTGGGTTGATTGCTTAAGCTGAATCAGTTCACGGCGCTGTGTGTGTGACTATTCAGGCTTTCCTCTGAAAAGGGGCAAATTATATACCATGGGGTGGTGAAGGAGCTCTCAAGTTTTATTTAGAGTTGTTCTTTATTTTTAAAAGATGTAATTGTGCCTGTGTTGTTCTGTGATGGCAGCGTACTGCTTTGGTTATTTTTGGGGTTTTAAAAAGTGGAAATATACAGAGAAAAACAAGTCTTGATGAAGTGTGGCAGGATGCATGTTTTGGGGATTACTCCGCCAGCTACTGTGTAAGATCACTCTGTCACAGGGAACATGTTCTGCTTAGGTTTTTTTATTTGGGCTTGAGATGCTGCTTTTTTTTTTTTTTAAAGAAACTAGACAATTGAGTCTACTTGAATGTTCTCCAGTTCTGCTGAACCTCAGTTACCAGTTAGGCACATAGTATAACCAGTGCCAAAGGGAAACTCCTGGCCTGGAAATCCTAGCCCTGATGTTGATCTGTTAATTGAAGCCCCCTTGCCTGAAGGGGCAAAAAGGATATTTATATGGACTGAGCTTCAGCCTCTAGACACGGAGGGTGCTCTTCCTGCAGAGCTTCTAGGTCACTGAAGAGGCTCCCCTGGAACATGTCCTCTCTGCTGACTCTGATCTCCCCAAGTACCTCAGTGTGTGGTCCTAAAGCCTGGTAGTGCGAGTGCCCTTTTTCTTTTTTTTTTTTTTTGTTGTTGCATAGGAAGCTTTGGACAATTCTCAGAAGAATGTGGACAATGATATAAAATTCCTCAAGTCTCACATGTGTCTGCGTATTCTGTTTTCAGGATGCTTTCTTGCAAAGATAACTTCTCAGGGGAGAGAGCCATCCTTGTTGCTGGGTGGAACCCTCTCCCCCCAAAAAACTGGAAACAAACTAGATAGTGCTGCAAGCATGCAAATGAATTGGGCCAGAGAGAATTTAATTTCTACTCTGTTTCAATGGTTTTAAATGCTTGTAGCGATACAGATGTTAAGTTTCAGAATATTTTGTGGTTGGTCATATGTCACTTTTGGTCCACTCAACGTTAGAACTTGAGGCAGAGAAAGGTGATGCCAACTGTCTAAAGATAAGTGATGGGAGAAATAGGAGAAAAAGCCAGGTTTTCTCACTTGATTTGATTTTGTTGTCCTGTTGGATTAGATATCAAAACCGAACTCCAGGATCATGGTGAGGAATGCAGGGGTTTCCCATCGAAGTGGAGGAGTGGCTGCAGAGCTGGGAATCTCCAGGCTCCGCATGGAGGTGAGCAGCTGGGTGCACCCCATCATTCAAAAGGCAAATAGACCTCTGCGATGGGTGGAGTTCAGTGCGGTGGCTGCGCTTCAGTAGCTGCTGGAGTGGCTCACTGTGCTTTGCTGAGACCCAGTGGCATGCATGTTTTCAGACAGTCTTATCTTTTCCAATATCTCTTAATGATTTCCCTGCCTTGCTCTCTCCTGCCCTCCTGAATGGTCTGTTTGGGGTTACCACCTCCACCCCCAAATCATCCCAGCCTTTACTGTAGCAATATTGTGCTTGCAGAGGTGACCTCTGTCAGCAGAAATGGGCTTGCTGGCATTTTGTCAAGCCATGCTTGATACCTTCAGTTTGCTTTATTTTAAACTGGGTAGACCTTTGAGGCTGGCTGAGACTGTAGAACTGGGCAGTTGGCCTTGTACGTGGCTGATGGGATTACACAGTAGTGTTCCTGGGGGCAACAGACTCTGGTTAATCTCACATTAGGCGCTTGAAGGAGAGAAAAGAACCTCAGTCATAACAGACCTTCAGACTTTTCTTCCTGCTGTTGACTTTTCATAGAATCATAGAATGTTTTGGGTTGGCAGGGGCCCCTAGAGGTCATCTAGTCCAACAGTCATGTGGGATCTTCTGTGCTGCTGGTGAGTGTAGGAAGCAGTTAATTTTGCTGCTTAGCTCTTTTCAGTGGACTACCATGTTAATTTTGGGTATCTTTGGGTATTACATTTTCAGTATTCATAGTCAATCAAACTAGTGACTTAATTATGGGTTTGGTAATACCCAGCTTCTAAGTACTGGGTAGCAATCCCTCAGTACAACTGGGTGTTATGTGATGGACATTCCTAAGGAAGCAGAAGCTAGTTGGCAATGTTGGCTTGAGCACAGCAATGAGGGTGGTGCTCACCCTCTTCACCAAACACTTTATTCCTGGTAATTCCTCCAGCTTTCTCCTTTGTACAGTCAAGCCAGCCAGGGAGAATTGCTAGTGCTCTCCTTGGGTGTTTTCTGGGATTGCTGTAAAAATGCGAGTCCATTTGTTTGGTCCCCTCATCAGTGCTGCTGGTGTTAGTCCAAGGTGATTAAATTACCAAAGAATAGTTAAGAGGTGTTTGTTCCTAGTCTCAGTTGTTCATTTTCCGCATAGATCCATTTTTAAGGTTTTTTGCAGGAGTGCCCAGTGATTTTACTAGACTTAGTCTGTCCACACAGGTTACACTCACATTGTGGGTGATTTGTGACTCCCTTAATGACGGGGACTCCTGAACTTCATTATGGGGATATATTTGCTGCCTCCATTTCAAGTCTTTGGCAGCTTTTTGTATCTTAAGGATTAAGATGCTTAGGTATTAGTTATTCTCCAGAATTTCATCCTCTCACTTCACCTGAGTGCTTGCTTTGTATATAGCTTGCAGCTGCAGAGTTAACAGACTAAAGTAGTGATCCAGCCATGTGGAGTGGTGGTTTGGTGTCTTAATTTCTGCCCTTCAGCTGAGAGGTGCTTACTGACCTTGTCAACTGATGTCCCTTACCTGGTGCCGATGTGAAGTAAAGCAGGCTTGCTGAGACCCTTCATGGTCATCTCTTCTGTTTGTTAGCAAGAAGGGAAGAACAGATGGGTTGTTGGTTGCTGCACCTCAGCAAAGCAGCAGCATCTCTCAGCAGCCATGTGGGAGCTCTCGGATCTGTTTCTGGTGGTCTCATACCCTTATTTTTCCATAAATGCACTTTTCCAAGGTGTCTGAGAGGTTCTTAATTAGCTTCTGTCACAATTGCTGCTATGACAAAATTACTGAACTGGGGTGCAGCTTGTTCCCCGGATCACTCTTGCAGAGCTGTGCGTGATGCGGATGGAGCTGATCTCTGCCTGGACTCCTATGCTGGCCAGACACATGCTTAAACCAAGTGAAAATCCCCATGTGCACCACTGGCCACCCCACAGCCAGAGCCTGTGGTGTGACCTCAACTTAAAGTGCATTTCTGAGTGTTGCAGTGCCTTCAGTAACTTACTGGAAAGTTTCTGAAGCACAGACACCAGGAATTTGTCCACGTTGCAGACAAGGCAGAGTGGAAAGGAGAACATAGCCACATCTTGTTTGAGGGGATGCCCTGTGTCTGCTCTGCCTTGCCTCTGCAGGCGGGCGCTTTGGTGTGTGGTGAGCATGGGCAGGGGGGCACGAGAGTGTTTGGTATTGTTCTCAGGACTTCTGAGGAATTTAAAACAGGGGGGATACTTATTCATTGCTCAGGAGGTTCTTGTGAAAGGGCTTAATCAGAAACATTTTCAGAGAGATCAAGTAGGTATCCCTTTCATTCTTCTTTCTACGTGTTAATTTTCAAGGATTTAAATTAGGATGTGTCTTTTTGCTTGTGATGCTGGGTTTCTTTATCAAAACCATGTGGTACTTGGCTAATTAAAAGAATGCTCTTGAGTGCCATTTTCTAACAGCCTTTCCCTCTAGTATCCTGCTGGGAGCGGTATGGTCTAAGAAATTGCACACAGATCTAAGACAGGGTTGGCAGAGTTGAGAAGACCTGGACTGCCTGACCACTTCTGTACCCAAACAACCAGCAAGTAAAACACTTGATTGTATACAAATCCTGGTCATTAGACTGAAACTGAGAGGGTGTGTAAAAACCTTGCAACATAGTGCAATGTCTCTGTAGTCATAGATGTTGATTCTCTGACATCAGAACAAAGATCTAGGAGTCAATATGTTGTTTTCTTAAGAACTGCTTTTCTAGATGCCCTTATTAAAAGGGAAAAATTCAGGTGCTGAATCTTAAAATCTCATTAAACTTGTACTTTTTATTTGCCCATTCACCTGGTCTCCTTTCCTTTTCAAGGCCTCCCACTGTCTCAGGGTATATAAATCACTATGACTCATCCAAATATTACCGAAATGGACCAACCAGAGGTTAATGTGTGCCTTCCTCTTCTGGTACCTTGATCTTTATAAAGTTATCTCACAAACTCGTCACTGTCTTAGGGCTGGATACACGCATTGTCTTTTTCTAAATGTACATGTTGAAGTTGTAACAGGTTTGTACTGTTACTCGTGACTTATTCCATTTGTTTTAGGATGTGGTGCAGACGGTTTTTGGGTTTCTTACCTGTGACATCTGTCAGTGCTTGCTTGTATGTTAATGTGTAGACAAACGTTGGATCTTCCCCATTGCCTATGATGTACGTGTATATGATGCACAAACTACACAAGGCATTTTAAAATGTTGCCTGAGGGTAGGATGTCCTACAGTGAACTGTTTTTAATGCTTTTTTTTTCCAAATATATTTAATAAGATCCAAAGCCTTGGAAAGAAAAAAAAAAACAAACAGAACAGGACTTGCTGATACTCGCTGACTTCTGTTCTGAATGCAGGGTCTGAAGTTTGGTAACAACTCTTGCAATTTAACAGAACCTTTCTCAGTTTGCCGTTTCTGTTGAGTGGGGTCAGGAACAGCACTGCATCCTGACCTATTGCAGGAGCTGTCAAGTGAAGTAGTAACAGCTCTCTTTAAATGTTGCAGACCGCCTTTTTAACTGTAAGGTAAATCTGATGAAAATTACTGATGCAGCTTGCAAATGGAGCAGCAGGAACTGCAGATAGCCTGTGACACTGGCCTGCTGCACATGGGGCTCAGTGTTCGGAGTTACCTTGTACACTGTTTCTCCTCTCTGAAAAGTGGTTGGTTTTTTTTCCAATACAAAGACATTACACGTTTGGCTTTGTCTTCTGAGTTGGCAAAGGATATCTTCGTTCTTAAATCTCAAACTGACATCTGGAATTTGGGCTGTTTCTGCTTCTTACGCAGATAAGAGGATGGTGTGATTGAAACAGGATGTCCTTTCCCAGCTGTAAGGTTAATTTGATCGAAAGAGCATGGAAACAGGAACGCTTCTTCACTTGCCCTGGGCTTTAATGGGCATGCATATCCATAATTAACTGAAGCACAGTACTGCATTCTGTTGATCCATGAGGCTACCTTTGTTTTTAGAATCAGCACTCTTAGCGTATTGACATTCATACACAGTTAAGCAGCTCTGATGTGTGTGTATTTCCTGTTATAGCTGTTCTCTCTGTACCCCAGTGCGGATTTCATCTGGAGTTCTAATTTTAGTTCTTGCTAACTTCAGAGTTTCTTCAAATTCAGTAAGGTCCTCTTTCTATCAATTTTCAGAGCAGCACAGATTGGTTTAACTTTGTACTTTCCTCTTCTCCCATTTCTTCCTAGTTCACCTTTAACAATCAGTTCAAAGCTGCTTGCCTAGTCTGAAAAATACGGAGTCATAATAAAACCTCTGTGCTTTTACCATAAACTTCAGTGGCTGGCCGGCTGCCTCCGAAGTGTGCAGGCTCTGCTTCTGCAGTCTGCAGACGCTGAAATTCTCTCACATCTGTATTGTACGGTGGATGTCAGCAGATCCGGGAGGAGAGGTGCTCAGTGCCTGCACCCAGTGTGTTTGTTAAACTGGTCAGTGGTGGTTTAGTCAATCAGAGAACTGCTGTCTTTGGATGCTACTCAATGTCAGAACTAAAGATTTGATTGAGGGCAAAACCAGGTGGCTGCCTTGCTGACTTGATCCCATTTAAAGGCTTTCTCCACAGATTTTTTTTTTCTTTTGCATATTTGGTGGATTGTGAAAAAAATGTGCTATAGTAGTGCTCTGAGCTAAACCCTGTGCTCAAAAGGCAAAAGTTATTATGATGAGCTTTGGCCAGCAGTAATGCCAAAGGTTGGCTACGCTCAGAGATGAGCTGGTAATGGAGCGTTTGAGCAATGGAAGCCTTGAGGGTTTGCTCCATCATGCCTTATGCTTATGCAACTGCAGATTAGTTGGTCTTGGAACTTGTGAAACTGCTGCTCATCCCTCTTCAGATGAGATGAGATGGCATGGGGAAAGACTGGTTTCCACAGTGGTCACTCAGTCTCCCCCTCATCACTCAAGGTTACCAATGCGCTTGTCTCTGTTTCCGTGACTGACTGCCACTAGAGTGCTTTACAGCCACCACCAGCCACCTCCACGTGCTTCCTGCCAGGATGACTGAGTGGAAGGGCCTAGTCTGCAGCTCTTTCCACCTGGGTGGCTGTGGAATTGGCACAAGCTGTACGTGCAGGGGTGTAACAGGCCAGCTGGGATTTACAGCTTCATTTGGCTGCTCTAGGCTTCTCTCACAGTGCAGGTATGATTGTGGGACCCTTACGAAAAGGTCTGGATGAATAACTTCCAACAGGCTCTGTCACTCTTTTTCAAAATGCTTTGTCTCCATTCTCAGCCTCTCGTCCTGGCCTCTCTCCCATCTTGCCCCTCAGGACTCGAGCAAGTTCCTTGTCTTCTCTCAGCTCACTAGTTCAGGCACCAGTTCTGCAAAGCCCAGGGGCACCCGTTTAAGCCTGACTGCAGTTCACTGGCTTAGGCAGTAGCTTGCTGAACTGGGGCCTTGCTCACAGTCTCCCTGTTCACTAGACAGCCCTGGATGTCTCCCTGGATTCGTATCCCCTTTTCAGTCTGAAAGGCTTTTCTCCAAACTCATTCCTGCTCCATGAAGGAGTTGATTCCTGTACTGCTGGCTATTTTGATTAAGTGGCCTTTGTTTTTCTCGTTGTTTATTCTGGGGTTTGCTGCATATGCATGGAATCCTACTGACTTTCTCAACTCTCCTGAATGTGGTACAGGGGCCCACCCGTGAGGCATCAGAATTGTTTGTCTACTTCCAAGGTGCACAGAATCAAGGATCTCTTGCACAAAAAGTTTTAGGGAGGAAAAGCAGCTGCATACACACAAGTAGGAAGGTATCTCTGGATAGAATAGGTGAGGGAGCAGTTTAAGAATTTTAAATAGAAGAACAGTAACTGAGGTTTTTTGGTTTCTTTTTTAAAAATTGCTTTAACAAGTTTCTCTGTGGTCTAATCCACAGGAAATTGCAAAGTAAATTGGGGTTTTCTGTTCGTCAATGCAAAATGTGCCTCTCCACAATAATGCAAAAGTCAGCCTCTCTCTCTCTCTGTTTGCAATGGAAGAAGTTTAACTGATTTAATGTGCTTCTTGCTCTTGTGTGTAATCATCCACACGACAGTCCTTGCTGGCCTTTCCCAAGCACCATACAGAACTATCCCTATTTGAAAGCAAAACGGGGATTGCATTGAGCAGTGGAACGTGCTGAACTTCCTTGGTTTGAGAGAGACACTGGAGGGAAGAGTCCAGGTTCCAGGTATTTTAAATACAACTTTAAACTAGTGCAGCTACTCTCTCAGATCAGCACCACTTCCTACCTTTCCCTCCACTTAGATGGGAATTTAAAAGTAAACCCAGCAATATGTGATCCAGTTGATGTGCTTGCAGGTGGAACACGGGGTTTTTGAAATTCGAGGATTGAGATTTCCCTTGTGGAAGAACTCGGTGTGGGTGCAAGAGCTTGGCTCTCGGATTACAGCTCTTCTGCCGGTTTGCTAAATGCAATCAAGTACTCTGGACTCCCCTGAAGAAGACTCTGGTAGAAGAGCTATGAAGGTGTAGGCTGGAACTGGTCATTTTAGGTCATCTGTGTGTTGCTTGACTACATGGACAATATAACAGTGATTTTTATAGGTTGCTTTCCATGTGTCAGTCACAAATAACTCTTAATTTGCTGTTTGGAGAAAAACCTGTTAATAAGATACATTTCCAGATCAAATTAAGAGCCTAATTTTCCATCTTGCATTAACCGGGTTACTGTGTTCACATGCCAGAAAGATGTTGCTCTTTATAAAAGCATGTTGGTGTATGTGGCAGTGGCCCATGCACTTTTTAAATACCTAGATCTGTACATTCTCACCTGAGTATCGTTAACCATGCTGTAGTCTGACAAATGGATCTTTTACTACTGCCCTGTTATATAGATAATTGTAATTAACTGCAGTTTGTTTTTTCCACCACTTGAAGTTGCGTGATCTGAAAATTGGTGAACAAAAAGCATTTGTGCATCTTATTATGGGTATCGCTGAATAAAATGTATTTGTATAGTGTGTTGGCTTGGCTGATGGCTTCCTTTATTTGCTAATCATCCCACTGCAAGTAAATCCAGGGCAGCTTGAGAACAAGTGGGCTTGGGTTTCTCCCTGTAACAGTCTACACTCTGTGTTGACACGATGGATTCAAAGGAAATAAAGTGAACTGTTGTTTTTCCTTCACCAGTGTGTGGACTGATAGCCCAAGGGCAGGCTCTCAGTTTATTCCTGCTTTTCATAGCTTAAACATCGGTCCTGCTCTCTGTACAGCTGCAGTAATGCTCCTTGCTTCCATAGGAAATGTATCTAATGGTAGAGCTGGGACTGTTAGACTCTTCAACACATCTCCTTCCTGTTCTCTTATTCTGGTACTTCACTTATTTTGAGATAAGAGTTTATTTTTCTAAGGAGGAAATATCTCTTGGAAGCATTGCACAGTAGAGATATACCCTATAGGCACAATTAGGGTTTTGAGAAGACCTTGCATATCAAAACTGCATATG
Organism: Gorsachius magnificus; assembly: GCA_034008185.1. NCBI lineage: Eukaryota > Metazoa > Chordata > Aves > Pelecaniformes > Ardeidae > Gorsachius > Gorsachius magnificus. The sequence goes on along the minus strand of CM067109.1, from coordinate 10,332,587 downwards.
TAACACCAGATCTTCCACCATGTTTTCATTCCAGAGGAGATTGAGGCCTCTGTCTTCCCTTCCTAGAATTGTGAAGGTTATTTCTTGGAGAGGAGGAAGGTCTTTAAGAGATCTAAGCTTTATGTTGGAGGTTAAAATTATGCACCTAAAACCAGCTTCTGTATCCCCATCTCCTTCATGCTTGGCCTCACCCTGAGGTGCTCGTTCCCATACTCATGGACAAACTGCAGCTTTCTGTGCAAGCTATGGGAGACCATGTCTCCACCTGCACCACCTCTGCTCCCCTTAGTACTGTGGTTAGGCATTACTGATGCTTGTGGATGCCAAAAGAGGGAGAGTCTAAAAGGCATGTGAATACTGTCATCCTGCTGAGCCTTACACCAGAACTGTTTGAGAGCTGAGAGATTAAAAAAAAAAATAATAGCCCTCTCCCTGGAGATGCGCAGGAGAGGATGGGTTTGATGAGTGGTGGGATGCTAGGAGGCACCAGTAGCACTACAGCCTGGGTCTCCTGGCTTGTCTCCTGTCACAGCCACGGATTCAGATGAGCTTTGTGCCAGTGCGGAAGCTGGAGCTGAACTGCTTGTGAGCTGTGGTTTGTTACTAGATGGTCACACTTGCTGCGACTTCTCCTTAACACAGAGCGCATCCCCTGCCAGGCTGATGCTTCTACCCCTAAGCCTCACAAGGAAGTGAGAGGAGGGTGAAGGGGCAGTTACTTTAAGCTATAGAAGGGGCTTGGGCAATGAGGGTTACTAAATCTCCAGCTGCATCGGATGTTCTGTCTCATGCAGCGTCCAGGTGCTGTGGGACCCGTCAGCTGATATGCAGGACCAAAAAGGATTGGGAATGGCTGAAGACAACCAGTACTCACTGAGCTCCTCCTAGGTATGTGTCCAGCTTAAATCTCAAGCAATAAAGAGTCCAAATCCTCCCCCAGCAACTATTTCTAGCATTCACCTGTTTTGTCCCATCATCTGTCCTGCAGGTCCCCTTGCTTTCCCGTTCACTGTGCAGATGAAGCAGTTTGTTCCCTTCTGTGGGACAGCTCATCTTTTTGTTGAAAGGAATTGTTAACTGTTTCATGGCCACAGTCTTCACTCCTTAAACTGAGCAGCCCAGGTTCCCTCAGTGCTTTCTCACTGGCTGTGCTTGGCATGTGCCTGTGTGGCCATTGTCATTTCTGTCTGTGGAACCAAGGTGAGGTACGTTGCACTCCTTGGCCTGGAGCTGGCAGCAAGTCTACGCTGCTGCCAACCATGCTTTTACTGTACACTACAAAGACAGTGGCAGTGCGCGTTATCCCTTTCAACACTCAATCTGCTGCCTGCCTCCGACTGGCAGCCCAGCTGCTGCAGGTTTGCTTGGCTGTCATCACTTCCCTTCTTGGGTGTATTTAGTTTCTGATATTTGTGACTTGGGATCTTGGCTGTTGCCAGTGGGTGGCGCCGCTGCTGCAGGACAAGGAAGCCAAACCAAGAGCGCACTGTGGAATAGTTTCATGCTGGTTCTGTTAGTTCTTCCGAGCCATAGCTGTACTCACCCTGTATGCTTCTGAATGGAGGATCAGGATAGTCTTTTCAGGACAAAGTGCTTTCAAGGTCCAGTAAATGCATTAACAAATTAATCATCTCTGTGACCCTTCACTGGGCTCCCTCCAGTACACCCCCCATGTCTTTCTTCTATTGTGGAGTCCAAAAGTAGACACAGCACTTCAGATGTGTCTCACCAGTGCTGAACTGGTGAGAGCTGAACTGGTGAGAGGAGGGGAAGGATCACTCCCCTTGGTCTGCTGGCAGCACTCTTCCTAATCTAGCCTAGGATGTCGCTGGTCTTTGTTAGAAGGGCGCATGGCTGGCTTGTGTTCCACTTGTCCACCAGGACTTCCAGGTCCTTCTCTGCCAAGCTGCTTTCCAGAAGTTGTCCCCAGCCCACACTAGCAGGTGGGGTTATTCCTTCCCAGGGGCATGACTTCACATTTGCCTTTGTTGAACTTCATGAGATTCCTCTTGGCCCATTTCTCCAGCCTGTTGACGTCCCTCTGAACAGGACCTCAATCACCTGGTACATCAGCTGCTCCTCCTGATTTTATGTCATCTGTGAATTTTCTGAGGCCACATGCTGCCCCACTATCCAAATTATTAATGAAGATACTCAAGAGCACTGGCCCCAGGACCTAGGTTACACCAACAGTGACTGGTGTCCAGCTAGACTTTGTGCCACTGATCACAACCCCTTGAACCCAGCAGTTCAGACAGCTTTCATTCCACCTTGCTGTGTCCATATACCTAGCCTGTACTTCATCAGTTTGTCTATGAGGCTGTTACAGGAAACACTGTTGAAAGCCCCACTAAAGTCAAAGTGAACAACATCCCCTTCTCTCCCCTCATCTACCAAGGCAGTCATTTCGTCAAAGAAGGTGATCAGGTTGGTCAGACGGGGCTTCTCCAGTGTAAATCCACACTGACTACTCCCAATCACCCTCTCGTCCTCGTATTTGGAAATGGCTTTCAGTACCATCTGTTGCCACCTTCACGGGGACTGAGGGGAGGCTGACCTGACCAGCCTGCAGTTCCCTCAGGTCTCTCAAGCTCACCAATTTGTTCCTGCCATTGCCAGTTGCTGCATCTACAAATGGCTCTTTTATAATTAAAAGCAGATGACTGACATTTAACCAGAGTTGGCAAATAGCCTTGGATGTGCTATTCAAAACATTCTCCTACAATATATCACAGGATAAAAATGCTTGTACTTTATCCTAAGATGAAGTTTGGGGGAAAACAGCAAATGGTACAACATCCAGCTTCCACATTACAACACTATTAGTTTATTACCAATCAATTACAGGAACATGTACATTATCTGAAGTAAGGGAGCTTTGAGACTCCACTAGGCCAATTAAAATCCAGCTGATAAAGGCAGATGCTCTGTAAGCACTGCAAGAGGCACTGTGCAACACGGTGCAAGGATGTTTAAAAGTCTCTAGCAGGGCATGAGGACGTCAATGCAGCCCAGTAACTGAATTAGCTTTGCATTTACGGGATACTGCAGCTGAGCTAATCAGCTATCCCAGCGTGAACTAGCTCTGCATGTAAACAACTGGTGTCTCTGGTTGATTGAGTTGCCTGTACTTAAATTAGAAAAGAAACAGATAAAACAAGTGCCTCTACATTTATTCTGGTATAAGCTGGTATATACCAGCAAAATAATTTTTTGGCTTCCAAGGACTTTCAACCTCTTGAAGAACAATTCCTAGAAACTGTATTGGCCCACTTGGTAGACACTTTTAAAAGCACTAACAGTACTAAAAAGTACTAAAAGTATTCCAAAAATACCTGCTCCTTGTTCCACTAAGAAGCAGGACACTCCAGTAGCATCATGGTGGGACAGAAGAAACAGCTGGTTGCTAGCTTACAGACTGACCAGTGAGAAGTAACATTTGACAGTCAGAAATGGTGTTCTATCACCAGCCCCGAGGTGTCTACAACCAAGAGTTCACAGAAACACAGAATGGTTTGGGTTGGAAGGGACCTGTGGGTTTGAAGGGATCTTTAACGATCATCTAGTCCAACCCTGCCCCTCCCCCCCAGGTTCTTTAAGAGGTGGCCAGGGAAATGTCTGGCTTCATGGAGATAATTTTAATCTTTGGAAATTTTAAGAGGCTGGAAGCATGCCACTGTTTCACCAGGGCACAGAGGGATGACGAGATACCTGTGGACAACTTTCCTTGATGTCACGGGCAAAATAATGGAAAACTGATAAGGGACTTGATTAATAGAGAATTCAAGGCTAGATATACAGTTAATGCCAGGCAACAGGGTTGTGTGGAAAATAAGTCTGTTTAACAAGAGTCTATTTAATTCTTAGAGATTGTTTGGCTGATAAAAGTAGCAGTGGGTACATCAGAATTAAATCGGGGAGGACAACAGACCAAACTCAGCACTCACCATTAGCAGAGCATGCACTACAGAGATTAACAACTGCCAACCTTCTCCCCAAACCAACCGGGTGTTTACAGGGAGGTTCTGCAGGACCAGCATCAGGCTCAGATGTGTTGAACTGTCTCAGCAGTCTGGAAAGAAGTACAAAGTCACTGCAGATAAAATGTTTTGTGAAAAAGATTGGAGGAATGGAAAATAACAATGAGGTTAAGGTGAGATGAATTGCTCTTAATTACAGAGCAATTTCAGATTCTGATCATGTGAAAACTCATCACCTTTTTCATACAACCAAATTACACAGTGAGAAAACTTGGGCCAAGGGCTGCAGGGGGCACCTACAGAAGAGGGTCTGTCTCCAGGCACACACCAACTCTAAAGGATGATCAAGCAGTCCCACATGGATTCCCAGGGTGATGCCAAGAGAGACTAATGCAGCCTGTGGATGTTAGGAATTTTAATGGCCTGGGCTGTGTGAAGGCTAGACACGATGATATCATTACCCTCCCTGCCTTCAACGCTGTGAATCAATGAATGGCAGCTGTACCAGAAGGGCTTGCTTCCACAACTGAAATGGCAACGCTTTCAAGTACAAATGTTGCTGAAGCCTTGCTTCTGCAGGCATATTAACACAATCTAATGCATTGGATCCCATTTCTAGACAGCATCTTTACAAGTTTCACCCCAAGTCTAAATGCAGCAGCAATCCCTGGTATGCCCGAGGGTAACAACTCTTGAGACAACCCCACTCTGTATCCAAGATTTTCAATTGTTCCACTCTAACTAGAGAGAATTCCCAATTCCCTGCAAACTCAACTCAAACCTGAAAGTCAAGCTTGATTTCTTCATGCAGAGCCTCTCCCTTACAGAGTCTGGGTACAACTGGATTGTGTTGTCTCTCTGAGGCTACTGCAGTATGTTTAGAGAAAGGCAGTGCTGTTGATGCAGGTGTCATGGTTTAAGGCTGTAAGAGCAGTTTGCAGCAAACAGCAAAACTTTTACTAGACCAAGTAACTGGGGGCAAAAACAGGCACAAAGAAAATACAAACTTCAGGCCAAATAGTGAAAAAAATTGCTCTGAACTGCAGCTCAGTTGGATTAATTGTCCAGTGAGTGTGATGGGAAAGGGCTGGTAGTGTGAAAAGTAGAAAAGAGTGTCAGCAAGAGGATGGAACATACACTGCTGCCTGGGTCTGTGAAGAATAAATGGTTTTCATTTCTTGTCTGTCACATGGAAGTAGAGCAGGTTTCTGAACGAGGAGTAGGGTGATATTCTCAACACAAATGGCTTCCCCCCCCTCACAAACATGACTGGCAAGTAGAACACCAAAGCACCGGAATGGTGCTTTCCAGCCTGTGGTAGGTGGACTGCAGGCTACTGAAGAAATCTGCAGTAGGTGACTGAGAAAAGCAATCCTGAAGTAAACTTAAACATGCAGTCTGGCAGGATTTGCATCTGCACTGGATATTATTTAGTGGTTGGAAAACCCAAAAGGTCGCAAATCCTTGTAACAGCAGATAGAGTCCTGACACAGGCAGTAGGTAGAATTTGCCTGCCAGGCCTGGTCAAACCTTTGCTGTGTTTAGTGCAGGGTCGGAGTATTCGGAGCGAGGGTCTGTGTCCCTGAGCCTCCATCAGTTTACTCCTTTAGCTCTCCTCTGGAAGCTCTGGCAGTGAAATATGCTATTTCTTCATTTAGATTTACTCCATGTAGTGCAGAGAGGAGTCTACAATGCTTTTGTCCTGGTATCCTTGTTTAATTTTCTCTTATTCCATATGCTCCTGGGCTGGATCCTGTGTGATATTGAGAGACACGCTCCAGCTGGCACCATACCATCTGACTACAGCATCCCAAGAGCTCTCAGCCTTTGTTGTTGCGTGCTGCACATCAAACACCCATCTTGATTAGCAAAGGATTGCCAAGTCATGATGAAAGAATGCTAATAATACTGATTAAATCTGCACAGATTATGGAGCCACAGACATGTTTGTCACAAAGCTCATGAAACTTTGTTTAGAGCTGTAATTAATTCCGTCCCCCCAGTAGTAATAAAACAAAATATCAACATCTGCCCTAAGAAAATCAACACTACCTGTGCACTGTTTGGTCTGAATTTCAATTTAGCTCTAAGGGACCCTCTATCTTACTGGGGAAAGGTGGGAATAGGGAGGACTTGCTGCCTCCGAGCAGGAGGAACTGTCCTAGCTCCAGCCCATCCATGTAATAGATATCAAGGCCAGTCCCAGCTGCAGGCTGCTTAAATCTGCCAATTCTGTCTAAGCAGAGAAGGCAGAAGCATGAACATCACTGACAAATTTTCAGATACCGCTTAGGGTAAAATGAGATTTGACGCCATCTCTACTTACGTGGAGAGTATGGGCTCAAGGCACAGAGGATGACCGAAGAGCAGTAAAGGGAGTAAAACTACAGAAAAGGTCAAAACTCACGGGATGTATCACTGGAGGCACTGGGGGCTGAACAAACTATCTGGTGTCCCCATCACCTTCACCAACACCACCTGCTCTGCAAAGCACCAAGTGGAAACCAATTTCCACATAGGTTAAGCAAGCCCTGCCTTTGAGTGCCAAGCCTTACAAAGAAGAGATGACAGAAGGGTACAACTGCTATGTTTTGGGCAACCAGAGGTACTGTACAGAATGGGAAAAATGCACAGCAAGAAAAAGCCTAAAGGGAAAAAAGTTCTTTTTTTACTTGGCTCACAATCTGAAACTCCTCTTCTTGGGGAGTCAAGCAACCTTCCTTTCTTGCCACCTGTCTTGTCACCATTCAGTCCGGGTTGCCCGAAGCTGCACCAAGTGCTCTGACATACCTCTGCTGTGCCATTCTCAGTGAGTCTCTAGCATATTCTCCTTGCCCTTTTCCTCCTATGGCGCAGCTATTCTTTGTCCTGGGATTCCTCCACATCAATGGGGGTCCTCCCTGTGTCTGGCCTGGCAGAAGAGTTTAACACTTAAAAGAAATTAATGTAAATGCAGAATTGGTTCCGACTTCCTGACCACTCAGGCATTGGTCTCAGCAATTGTGGAGAGAGAATGTGAGGGAACCCTTTGACTCTCTGGTCACGCAGGTTGTTTGGGATGTCATCTGGGGTGGAGAAGGAACACAGCTCCAGAAAGCCCAGAAGCCACGTCAGCTCAGCTTGAACACTGAGACTGAGGCACCAAATGTAATAAACATAACCTGGCCACCTGAACAGGCTTTAATCCATGACACAAACGACTCATCATCAGTCCTGCCAAAAGCCTGTAAGGCAGAAAATATAAAACCACCTTAAAATAAGAAGTAAAACCTAAAAAAAAAACCCCAAACCAACCAAAACCAGAGCAGCCGGTTCGAACCGCTCCTTCGGCCAGTGAGCCACGATTCTGAACGTTCACCCCCTTCCTAAACCCACCCCGCCGGGGCCCAGGCTGCGCCAGCGGGCGCTGGGCCTCTGCCTCCCCGCGGCCTAACAGAGCGCTGAGGCGGGGCCGCCTGTCCCCATAGGAGCCCCTCCCGGCTGGGCTCCGCCGGCACATCGACCCTCCGCGGAGCGACACCGGGAGCGGCCGCGGCCTTCCCCCCCGAGCCCCCACAGCGCGAGCCAGCGCCGACGCCCCCGGGGGGGGGCCGGCCCCGCGGCACCTCCTCATGGAGCCGCTCCCCTCACCGCCTCCCCTCAGCCCGGCCGTGGGCGGGGCCAACCGTGCCCCTCCGGTCACGTGAGGGTGAAGAGCCCGGCTTCCCCCGCCCTGCTCACGTGGTGCCGGGGTAGGCGGAAGGGCCGGTGGATGGGCGCGCGCTGGTGGTGTGTGAGGGGCGAGGGAGGGGAGGAGGAAGAGGAAGGGAGGGGAGGGGGAAGGGAGGGGGAAGGGAGGGAGCGAGCGAGCGAGGCGCGGGGCGGTCACGTGACGGTGGTGGGCGCCGCTGCTGCTGCTGCTTTGTGAGCACATTGGGCAGGTACCGCGCGGGGGGGGGCCGGGGCCGCGCGCGCCCGCGGGGTGGGGGGGAGATGAGGAAGCGGGGGGGGGGCGCACACCCTCCCCCCCCCCCAGACAGACCCCCCCACCCGCGCCCCCCTCCCTCGCCGCCCGCCCCAGCGCGGCCGAGGCGGGGGGCACTGGGCCCGCGCGCCCGGGGGAGGCCCGGCGCCCCTTCCCCGCCCAGGGCCGGGCGCTCCGGGGCCTGGGCCGGGGGGCCCGCCCTTCGGGGGGGGGGCGCGGGCCCGTCCCGGGGCCGGTTCCCCGTCCCGATGGGAGGGGTTTGGGGCGGGGGGCGGCGGAGTGTGAGGGGAGGTGGCTCTGCCCTACTTTTCCTGGCGGCCGCCCGGGGGAAGCTTCGCCCTGCCCTAGATTGCCCGCCCCCCCCCCCCCCCCCCCCCCCCCCCCCCAAATCCTTTTCAGGGGTGCGGGCAGGGGCCGCTGAGTTAGGCCGCGATTGCGAGCAGCTCCCACCCTCCTCCAGCCCGGGGCTGGCGTGGGGAGGGGGAGCCCACCCGCTGGGTCCCGGGAGAGGTGGGTTAGCTTTCCATCCTCTTCCTTTCTGGAGAGGCGGGTCCTGCACCCCATCCGCCTTGTTTCTCATCTCCTTGCAGCTGGGGTTTTCTCTCCTGACAGGTTTGTCCTTCTGGCTCTGGGGGCTGGGGCGTGTGAGGAAGGGGGTGGTTCAGCTGGACCCCTCAGAGGAGAAGCTGGGCTGGTGGTGTGGAACATGCCTTTGGGCGCCTTCCTGATCTTGAGTTGGGCCAAAGGAGGGCTAACAGCATGGGAAGGGAACAAGTGGGTGAATAACTATTGATTTGTGCCTTGTGTAGGGCTTTACTTCCATGTTGTCTTTTCCCCATCTCCTTCCCAGATGCTCCCTTGCTGGTGGGGGGTGGGGTAGGACAGCCGTGTCACGGTCACAGCTACAGAATTCACTGACAATAACATCTCAACAGCAACAGCAGGTTACTTGAGGACATGGCAATGAATGAACTGTTCTCTCTGTTAACCTTCTCTACCTAGTCCTCCCTCACCCCTGGTTACGTGTGGATGCTGAGAATTGGAAGTCGGGGCAGGGCTTTGCTATTGAGCTGGCTTACGTTGCATTTAGAAACAAAAAATATAGCTCTGCTGTGTTTGCTCTCGTTGCTGAGGAAAATGACAGCAGGAAAGTGGATGGGTAGAAACCCTTCTGCGAGAAACTGGATGTAGAAAGGTACCTGGTGCACCTTGGAGCCTGGTGGCAAGGATCTGAACTCTGTGCTGTGAAATAGATTTAGAAATATGTGCTGAAATGTCTGCAGTGCTGTTGAAAGCCGCTCAGGGTGAACCTGGTTTGAAGCTTCTCTCTTATAGGTGTGCTAACATCAGGAGCATGGGTGTGCAGAGCCCTCTTGGTTGTATTCAGACGAGCATGCAGTCTTGTGGAACAGAAACTTCGGGATTGGTCCACACCAAACTATGTAAGGGGAAGCTCACGAGGGCTAGCCTGCTTCAACTCTGGCTACCAAGCAGCAATTGGTCCCCAGTCATCTCCGTTTGAGTAAATGCCCCATACTTATAATACAGCAGCAGATCAAGGCGATAGGCTCTGGGGCGGTGGTGGCTGGTGAAATGGAGGGGCCGTCCTGGCATGAGAGCAGCTGTTTTTTTCAAGGAGAGAAATTGGAGCTGGATGTGTGTGAAGAGAAGGGAGGGGGAGGATGTGCAGGCCTGGAGGAGCAGTGCTTGCCATTGAAACGGAGCCCTTCACAACGAATGGCAGCAACTCAGCCTTCTGAGACTTTGCTTTTTTAATATTTACCAGGCCCTTTTAGCAATTCCCTTGGTTATATCACATTCTCTAGTGGAATCTGTGTTTGGATTCCTACCTGGCTGACTCAGTATTTATACCTGGGCCCCATCCCTCTGTGGTGGTTTGACCTAACTTCTTTAAAGAACTTATTTTTAACCTTACACTAGGTAACTTGAAAGCAAGCAAGGCTAAATCACTTTGCAGCATTAATGATGTTTTGGGACTCCTGGAGGATTACATGGAGAAACTGGATTAACTGGTGTAAATCAATTTTGAGGCAGAGTCTGGAAAATGAGCCAGCTTTTGTGTTTATAACCCCAAAAGTCTTGGTAATTTAAGGGAGGGAGGAAGGAGTGGGAATTGGGCAAGTTCTGTTCTGCTTTGTTCTAGTTGCAGTTTTATCAGTGTGTTTATAGTAATGAAAACAAGGGCATGGAAATTCAGAAATTTAGGCCATTTCATTTGTGTTGTTTTGGCCTGTCCTCAGAAAAGCTCCCAGTGTTCCTCATGAGCTGCAAAAGGATTTGACCATTCAAGGGGACTTTGCAGTTACAGACTTGCCACTAAAATCTAAAGAACCTAAGGGAAAACCCAACAAAAAATTCTTGTCTGTTACCAGAAGCTATTAATTTTTAAGGCAGTGTGTTTTTTGGTTTTTTTTTTTTTTTAGTTCTTCTAACTTTTAAGCTATTGGTTTAGAAGTTAGAAGCAGATTTGTGATGTTTCGTATTTCTTCCATGTACTTTTATTTTAATGTGATGCTTTCCTTATAGAATGCCATTTTTTGGTATGTTTTACATTTGTTGCTGGGGTCCCCCTAGTGATACGGACCATAGCAGAATAGTATGCTGATTAATAGTGCTTGAGAAATGTATGTACCAGAGGCTGTTAGTGCTCTGTTAATAATTAGTAATGTTTACTTTCCATTTCAGTAATGTTTAGTACCTGTATTTGGACTAGGTTCTTCAGGGAAGAATAGGAATACACCTTTATATCTTTTATTCATCTTTTTATTTATCTTTGTCTCTTACTTGGTTAAAGCACATGAGCAGGACTCTGAAGACCCGTGTTCTGTGCTCGGGTTTGCAACAGCCTCGTATGACCTTGGTAAAAGAGAAGCCAAGTGACTTGTCTCCTTTATGACAGATTAAATAAAGTCAGTGTTGTATTTGTATACTTCAGAAGTATTGAATGGAAGGTGCTAGAGGAAATACAAGTAATATCCACTTCAGTGTTGTTATTCTGCTGGAGCTTTTTGTTGAATTTTGTTTTTTCCTGATACAATCTGCTTGCTTGTAGCCCATTGCGTCCTCTTTGTTTTTCAGGGAAGACCTAGTTTGGACTTGTACTGTTTTTCATATAACTTCCCTAAACAAGGTATGTTCATTAAAGTGAGAGGTGGGATGAAAGGTTGTGAAGTTGCTCCTTTGCAATTTCTTAAGGTTCATATTTTACAAAAATCCTACAAAGGGTTTCTCCATTTTGCTCTAACATGGAAGTCCATGCTCTTTAATTTTGGCCATCTCTAAACTGGCCGTTTGTCACAGCTCCGCATCCACGGGGCTCCTGCAGTCCATTTCACAGGTGTGGTACCTTCAGCCCTTTCCCCCCTGCTGTGCTCAGTGCTGCAAAGAGTAAACATTGACTAAAGACAGATACATTAGAGGTAATACAGTCGGATGCCTCAGGTCCCATGGCTTGCTCAGCTTGCTTTTACTACATCATAGCTATTTTGCTGAGCGTATTGTTTTATTTATGTTCTCTCTAGATGGTAAAACTTGTGAGATGGATTGTAACACCTTGGCGCAGTTCCCTTGCATGGAGTTGTTTCTACTCTCGGTTCTCTTTAAATTGTTTTTTTTTTTTTTTGTCTAGCTATCTTTGTGAGAGCTGCAAGATACTGTGGCTTCTTTTGAAGGTGAACTTGTCAAGCTTTTTTTCCTCTCCTTTCCCAGCTTCTTAAATGAGTCTTCCAGCAGATGAACTTGGAGGAGCCCTTAACCTGGCTGAATGTACCATTTTGCATTAAAAACAATGAAATGTTGCCCATACTGAGAGAGCTTTGATCCTTCTCGAGACTTAAGGTTTGCCTGAAGTAGTACTCCCACGGTGAACTTCATGGTTTTGTGTTTTTGCTTTATCATCCAGGAAACACAGTTTATTCCAGATCTGCAGATGGTGCAGGTTCAACGGAATTTTTGTTACAGAATCATTTAGTATCTGAATCCAAAGTTAAATGAAGAAAACGCAAATACTTTCTTAACCTCCAGATTTGAATCATCAGGTTGCACTTTTTTTAACCTGGTTTAATGGGGGGGAAAAAGAAGTCTGTCTTAATCTGTTAGGCAGCCCAGTGGTTGAAGGTGTAAAATTTGAATTCAGTAGCTGTGGTCATATTCCGAAATATTTTTAATGGTTAGTTGTACAGACAGGAAGTCTTTTTGCAGTTTTACTGTGTGTGGTGTAGGTTTCATCTAGAACATTTCAGTTGTATTTCTTATGACTAAAATACTGTTCCTGAAAGTAGGATGATGTTTGAGAGACCATATTGAGATTGCTTTTGAGTAAAGAAAAGGAAATTTGTTTTGTTAAGTGTTTTGAGGAACGTGAATATAATAATATAGAATGAAGCATATGGCTTCTGAAATCTTTTTTGTTTCCTTCTTTCTGTTTGCTTTTAAGCGTTAACTGAATCATGGCTATTTCATGGTAAACACTTGACCAATACCTTGTATTAGCATGAAACATTGTCCATGTTTCCCTGTATTTGAAAGCTATTGCTGATTTATTTTTTTTTTTTTTATTTCTGCATTTACATTCTTTCTTGATTTTCAAACTTAGAACTGTCTTAGATGTGGTTTCAACAACACGACTCTGAGAGGAATCCTGGTGCCAAACCCTGCTCTGCTGTTCGGCTGTACATAAATATTGTATTTGAGAAATTCTGGTCCATGCTTTTGAAAGCTTGTACCCCAAGGGACAGATGTCTTGTGTTCCCGGGCCTTTATTTCAGCTTTCAGTCACATGTTCTTCAGATCACTGACTTGTGATCCATTTTGAGACTGACATAAGAGGGACCTAAGTTACTGATGTTAACTTTGGGTGACTAAACGTGATGAGGGGGATCAGTACTGCACTTCCCGGTTGTGTGCTTCACTTTCTTTTATTAGCCACTGAATTAATTTCTGAGTGTTTTGCACGTGGGGTAAGTGCCAAGGGGTAGCTGTCTGAAACTGAATTTAGAGAAAGATTGAAATAGTGTTATGAGCTTGATGAAGGAAAGTTAATGAGTATGCAAAAGTGATTTTTTTCAGTGTTGTGGCTTCTGATACACAGCCTCAACCTGTTGGGTTTCTTTGCTGTTTCTTGATGTCTCGATAGCAGCCATGCTTAGGAACTTTTCTTTGTGTCTTAGGAAAAGATGCTTATTACCTTTCTTGAATAGTTCTCTGTTATGACTGCAAGTATAAAATTCCTTGCAACTTTATACCTGTACTCCAGTTGTCATTGTTTACTGTTTTATCTGTTGCTGTAGTAGTGTATGTTGCTGGATTTAAAGTCCCAGTGACTTTTACCCCACCTGATTTAATTGAAGATAGACATTCACTTTATTCTTTTTATGTGACTGTCTGAGCAGAAATGCTAGAGCTTAAGAGGTGTCCCTAATGAAGCTTGTGGGGCATTTTTGATAACAGCTTTTCTGTTATAGGACTTCCCTTTTCACTTCACTTAATCACAGACTGGCTGAAGTTGGCAGGGATCTCTGGAGGTCATCTAGTCTCCCCCTGCTATAGCAGGGACATCTACAGCAGGTTTCCCAGGACTGTGTGTGGACACCTTTTCAATATCTCCAAAGATGGAGACTTCACCGCCTCCCTGGGCAACCTGTGTCAGTGCTTGATTACTCTCACAGTAAAAAAGCATGGTCAGGTGGAGCTTCCTGTGTTCCAGTTTGTGCCCATTCCCTCTGGTCCTGTCACCGGACACCACTGAAAAGAGCCTGACTCTGTCTGTGCGCCTTCCCTTCAGGTATTTATATACATTGATAACACTGGCCCCTCCCGCTCCCTCCCCTCCCCTCCCCCCCCACTGCCACCCCCCAAAAAAAAAGCTTTCTTCTGTAGGTTAAACTACAAATCTTTAGTCCTTCAGGCAAACTCAAAGCTGTATGTTCTTGCATGCCTTTAAGAAGGAGGTAGATTAAGGACTGAATTTAGTAGGGGTGGTGGTAACAGTAATTCATGGCTCTTGATAGGTGGAGAGGTGGTTGAGTTTGGGGTGTGTGTTTAGAGGAGGTGCTGTGAAAATGCAGTAAGATGCGTATTTCAAATCCAAATAATTTCTGTGCTTGCAAATAAGGAGTAATTGGCTCTAGCTGAACTGAAGACTATAATTCAGCAGTTCTATGAGGGAAGAAACTGGACAAACATTTGATTGTCTGATAGTGGTAAAATTGCCCAAGTCCTGTATATGTTCTCTCTAGGAATTGTGTGGATTGTAAATGATGGTTTAATGTACATACGGTGAATAGGTGAGGTTATGCTGAGTTCTTTTTGTACTTCTCCTTATTGAGCAGTTCATTTTATGAAGCTATGTGCATCAAATTTATTTTTAAAAGTACTTTTTAATGAGAGTAAAGCCAAAACTTTGCAGGATTACCCAAGTCCTGGTAAATTAGAAGTGAACTGGATCAGCCTATTTTTCCTGTTCTTGCAAAACCAGCCCCCAAATTCCCAGGGCGCCAACAACTGTAGACAGCAGCTAAAATGAAGTTAGATGGTTCAAATTACCTCATAGTTAGGGGTATTGAATCGGACAAGTGCTAGGATGGCTCTTTTAGTACAGTCCTCTGAAATGAAACATCAGCTAGAAAAACTACCTCAAATATTTATATGACTTATCTCCCTTGCTGATTCTGTTGATTGCTAGGGAGTGCTTTTGAGTACTTCAGTCACAGGAGAAAGGGAAGCAAAAATGTATAACTTCTGTATTTCTTCTCAATAAACAAATCTATTAAAATAACTGATCAACAGAAGGCATCCTAAACATTTCACTAGTTATGAAATGACCTACCTATTATAAAATATGATAAAATGTAGGACAAGAAACCACACAACCATCCCTTTTCAGTTGTTTTTAATATCTAAGCAAAAATCAAGCACAAAAACATTTTGAGTGACGCATTTTACCTTGCAGGCCAGAACAAGCAGGTTTTGAACATTTGAGTCAGAGTGTGGTAAGTAAAACCTTCTCCACCTAGCAAAAACCAGGTAGCTGTTTGGGACTGGAGCTGGATGGAGGAGAGAACAAATGAAAGTGTTTAGCAACTGGAGTCTGCATCGTTTTCCTCACCAGGACTTTGTTAAGGAGTGGTGGGTGGCCAGGAACTGCTTTTATGGTTGTAGGTCCCCTTTATGGACAGACCCAGGCTGAAAAGCTGGCATGCAGCTCTTCCTCCTCTTCCAGTTGCTCCACAGTATTGGAGAAAAATTAGGATCAGTTGTTAGCATGTCCTTATGATTATACATTCTCTCCTTGATTCAATGGACAGGTCCTAATGCAGTGCATAGCGGGAGAGGGAGAGTGTGAGTTGTCTGTGGAGGAGCAGCAGCAGGATGTAACTTGGGGGTAGTTACAAGACAGGTTTGGGGTGGGGAAAAAAGAGGTGAAGAATTTGGTATTCTTGGTCACAGAAATGATGGGTGTCTGCTTTGATTTGTTGGTTCAAATTTTCAAGAGTTTGGCGTGTAGCAGCAGAAATCAAATCATTAACGCTGGGGAACCTTAGGTGTGTCTTTACAAACAAACAAAATTCCTGCTTTGATGAACTGCACTGAAAGTGAGTAGCAAAATAACACCAGGAACAATCATCCCTGATGAAGTACGTGGGGAGGGGGAAGGGGTATCTGTTCTCCACATCCGTTTTGGCTATGAAATTTGTGTGGTGCATTATTTGACACTGAGACTGTGTTTCAGTGTTTCGAAATGGTGTCGCTCTGTTAGTGTGTAGTGGCTGGGGCTTCAGTAATGCAAACTGGGAAGTTGTTTTGTATCTTACTTCTGGTATTCCTATAAATGTGTTTTTGTTCAGCATTTATGGGTATGTATAGTGCAGCATTGGTGAGTTGCCTTTTTTCCCCAGTTTATGTATGAGCAGACATGCTGTGAAATACTGTGAAAGTTTTTTAAAGATAATATTTTTGTTCTTTTTTAGGGGAGAAATGTTGAATGAGAAGGGGATAAGCTGTCTTTTCTGGCACTCTAATGGTGGGGAAAGTTAGCTCTGTCTAGAGATCATTTAGCCCTTCTGTTGAATAAAATGAGACCATTACCACCTCTTGATTTCCTGAAAAATCTCAACTTCAGACTTCTCAATTTCTCTGCCAGGTGAAGTGACCTCACATGAGCATAGCTCTAACACTGTGCTAAACTTTGCTAAAATATGTATCTAAACTCTCCTTATTTTATTATAGTTAAAGCCTAAAAGCATTCAACTGAAGACAACACATAAGAGACTGAAAATAAAGCTTTACACGAGGTTGGTTTGTCCAAATGTATGTTTGGGTATTATGACTCTATCATATTTTGTACTAGCATGATATTTATGGCTAGGAAGGTATGGAGCTCTGCTTTCTTGAAATCTTAAAGACCAGCTTGGAAGAAGTGGTATGCTTGGCTGTTCTAGCACTTGCTGAGAATTGACCTTCCAAGCAGTTCAGCTTCTGGGATGTATCAAGGCTTGTTAAAATACTGACCTACAGTACGTCGTCTCCACCCCTCTTTTTCAGAAGTTGTATGTATTTTCAAAATGTCCCAAATTTCTAATTAAAGGAGAAAAAAAAGATAAAAAGTTGAAAGATTCCCCCAATGTACTTTTCCAAAAACTGTATAAAGTTAGGACTTTATTAAGCTTCAGACCAGTTAAAAAGAAAAGAAAAAAAGCTCCCCAAATGCTGATCTTAGAGAAGATGCTTTGAATATTTTCCAATTGTTGTTAAAGTCAAAATGTCACAGCTCCAAGAGTCTCAAGGTTAACCAAAACATTGTCATATGTTTCTGGAACTTAGGCTTTGAAGTCTTTTACAGCAATTGGATATCTAACTAAAGCTCTGGAAGAGTTCAGCCAAAGAAATACTTGTTTACAGCATAAGAATTTTAGATTGACATCTGTGTACTTCTAACTTTTAAACAACAACTTTCATTTTAATCATGTTAAAATCTCTACTGATAAGTGAGTTCCAGATAAATGTATGTTTATTTTTAGTTGCCTCTGAAGTAAAGTTACAACTTTTTGAGGATTCACATTAGTGTATAAAGTTTTTGGGTTTTTGGGTTTGGTTTTTGGTTTTTTTTTTTTTTTTTGACTCACCAGGTTTAATTCTAGTTTTTCTTCTCACTTAATGTCATTGCATTCCTTGGGCTCTTTCTTTTATTCCTTTTTTAATTTGGTAGGAATTGTGATAATTAAGTTGAGCAAGGGTTTTTGTTCTCAAATGTGCTTGAGTATTAGAATATACATTAAAGTCTAACTGATCACTTCTGATATGGAAGGCCTTATTCGTGGTGCTTTGTGTTCTGGGAATTTGCTGGGTTTTATTCATGGAGTATATAACATTTGAGAACTTAGATTGGTTTTAAGGGAAGTTATGTCTGTGGCTTTGGGAATGAGATAATCTATTTAAACATGCTTTTGCCTTCTTTTTCTTCTTCCTCTGGCAAAAAAATCTGAAAAGAGCACAAAATGTTTTTCTTGGATGTATTCGTAACTCTTCAAATGGACTTTTATGAATAAGTGGAAGTAAAAATTCTACTCCTTAAAGTTGCTGTTCTCAGTCAGCAGTTGCACGTATACTCAGCGATGTTTAAATGCGGCATATTGAGAGTTGTTTTATCCCATTCTGCCACTCTCTTGCATTTGACCCTGCACAGAAATTCCTGTGATGTAGTTGTGATCTCACAGTAATTTCTATGACAACAAATCTCAAAACCTCAAGACTTCATGGCAAGGTTCTTTTGGGATATCAAACCTAAGGTCATGCTAACACCTGCTGCCTTGAAATTTTAGAGAACAACATCAGGATTGTTAAGTATTTTTCAAATTTTAGACCTGGGAAAATGGAGGGACCAAAAAGGCAATACCTACTTATATGAGACTTGTATGTGTTAAAAAAAATACCCCAAACGCCTGCAGAACTGCAGGTTTTGGGGTCTTGAAGGTGAGACAGAGAGCAGCCTTTTAGCAGTTTACTTTCTGCTGATTACAGGTTTGGGTGAATGCTGCCCTCTTAACCACGTGTGTGTCTTGGACTTTTTGCTCTTATCAGAGGAGGCATGTAGAATGACAAGTTGCATTTTTCCTTTTACGATTTTTATTTTCACCTTATTCTAGTGAATTGGCTTCTCACTAGTTTTCCAAAGGTCATGTTTTGGGCAGTGTACTCACTGAACTTGAAAAACAGTCTTCATGTGTTAAATTGAGAAGACATTTAAAACGTCAGACTGTTCTGCATTTTAAACTTGCCTGCCCTTGTTTTCTCAATTTATTTACAGTGTCATTTTGGCTTTTACAGCAAGTGTGCTTAAGAATGCCCTGTTGTGCTAGAATTTTTACATAACATTCTGTAAATGACTGAAAAGTATTACTGTGATTAAAAAGCTGTTACTTAAGTTTGTAGTGCAATTTTTAAAACTTATAATATTTTATCCTGGCTATCCCTTGTTCATCCTTTGCTTGACTTCTGTGTACATACAGATTTTTGGTTTGCTTGGAGAAAATTGGTGTTTACAACACATCTTCTGCTGAAATGGTTTTAAGGATTGTCACTGCCAAACCATTTGTTCAGTGGTGTTTTTGTAGGTACAGTATGATCTCTAAAGCTGATACCTGTAATATTTTAATGCTGTTGCTGGAGTTGAACACCGCAGTTAGCAAAATGTGTTTTCCAGGTGCAATCTCAGAATTCACTTGTGTACTGAAGGTGAGGTGCTGCAATTAATATAAATAAGCTAACTGTTTCAGAAACTTAAGGTGTGAAGAGTGCAAGTCCCTTTTCTTTTGGAAGTGAGTAATTTCATCTTGCAGCAGAGCGCTTGGCTTTTAGACTGATGGTAAAATACACAGGTAACTAAGATCTTCTTGGGATGTTTTAGAAAACAGTTTTTTTCTTAGGTGCTTTAATATTGCCTTGCACAGTGTATAAACCCGGCATATCTCTGTGGAATCAGGGGCTGTTAGGTTAGCTCAGTATAGCAATGAATAACCCAGCAGAATACAAAAATATGTTTAAAAGGGAATGTAAACTTTAAGAAAATAAGTGACTAAATTTCTGTGAAGAGGAATTTCTTCATGGTCTATCAAAGGAAGGAAGTTTGAAGAAAAACTTTATGTGCTCATTCAGATTTTGCAAACTTTAAAAAAAAACCATGATTGTTTGTACTTTTCTTCAATTTTATTATAAGCTAGTCTGTCTTGGAAAGAAGTGGTGGAGGAGAGTGAGAACCTCCTTCCAGAGACAGAAAATGCATGGCAGCCAAACAATGCTTAAGTCAGTCCAGACTTGCAGAAAAAGGTAAAGATGGGGGCTGGCACAGTGACTGTGGGTCTTAGAAGAAGCCTGTGGGTGATGTCATCACCCCCCCCTTATGTTGGAGAGAAAATAAATACTGAATTGAATGCAGTAAAACTTCGGACAATTTGTCTTCATATATGAGAAGCTTGTTTCATTGGTATCCTCTTTAAAAAGGTTAAGAAACTAGCTAAGAAGTGGGAGATGAATTTCGTTTTGCTTTTTTAATATTAAACACACAATAACAGCCTGGATGACTTTATTCCCGCTCTTAGATTTTAATTCTGTGTGGAGGGCTCTTTATTTACCTGCTCCTTTCTAGCATTTTGAAGTTAATCCTTCATCTCCTTGGATAGTTTGGTATCATTTTGGTGCAGATCAGATAGACCTGACCTCACATAAACTTCTAGAATGATGGAACAAGAGTGAGTGAATTTACACGTGACACCAAGTTGAGAAGTTGTGATCCTGAGGAAAATAGTGCTCAAAATCAAGTGGGAAAGCCTAGGGTTAAACCAAGTTTTCTGACTGAAGCAGGTCAAGATGTGGATTAGCATCAAAGGAAACTAATAAACCCCATGTTGTTTAAAGCTACACAAAATGCTAACAACAGTTGTGACTGTAGAAGGAGCAATCCAGAGTGGGCAGAGAAATAAAAATGATCTCTTATGGCTTTCAGTGCTCTGTACTGTTTCTGTGGCTGCTTGTCTCTGAGCACCTGACAATAAGTTTGAAAAAGGACTCGGCTTCTCGCAGTGTTTGACTTTAGAAAGCTAAAGTGGTTGTGAGTTTTCATCAAGATTTTCTGCACAGTAAAAGCATAACATTGTGAAGGAAGGGAAACCTTTAATACTGCCTTAGAAACTGTTGTTTCTTTTCCTCCTTCTGGAACTTTATATTCAGACTTGTATATGTCACTGCGAAAAAATTAGGTTTTTATTTTGGTGGATTCTCCACTTGCCAAAGATGAACCTTGAGAAATATCATGTGGGGGAAGATTATAGAAAGATCTTCTAGAATATCTTGCTTTACTTATGAGTTTTTTTCAGCAAGACTTGTGGTTTTCTTTGGTTTTCTGAGTACATGTGAGTGTACCGCAAGCAGTGATCTGTACTAGTTGTCTTCCCTCATGGTGTAGTTCGAGGAGTAGGCTCTGTACAGATACAGGAATGATACCTGAGCTCTTAGGTGTTGCTACCAAAACTCTGAAGCTAGAATAAAAAATCTGATATCATGAGGTTTTTAGCACATTTTATAGATATAGCCTTACTGATTACTTAGTGCATTTGCTTTTATATCACTTGTGGCTTGTAATTTTAACTGTCGCTGTTTGTTGTGAGTGTTGTAATGTGATCTGATGAGTGTTGCAAGTCTGAATTACTGCTCCCCTCCAAAACTCTCTATGGTGGCACTTTCTACTTTGTTCTTCGTTGTCAATTACAGTGTGAATTAACTAGGTGTCCTTTTTTTTGATGCAGTTGAGTGTGTTTCTGCCAGTGTGAAAACGTAACAAATGTCTCCACTCTTGCTCTGCTATTTTTAGTCCTGTTGCTTGTATCTGTTTCTATTCAAAGAATTCCTTTGGAAGCTGTTCCAGGAGAGCGCGGTTCGGCGACGCGGGAGGGAGCCGGAGGGGGCAGGGAGAGCACAAGAGCCAAACATGTTCGTGATCTGGCAGCGAGATGTCCGACATCCAGTGCTTCTTCCTGTGTGCCACCTTGTTTACAAGAACGCTGGTCAAAGGGAATTCCCCCTTCTGGGTACTGTCCTGGCTGCCTGGCTCCCAGCTTGTATTAGCTATTTCTTTCTGTTATTGAGAGTACCTGGATTTCAACTTGAATCTTCTTACAGGATTTGTTTTTCTGTGAAAACAGCAATTCATTTTAGGGGCTGTTTAGATATGGGGTGTTACAGCAGAGTGAATAGCCGAAATATGCATTTCCACAGTTTAATAGCCAAAGCTGACAGCTCCCAGTACTTGTCTTTTTCCCTGCTCCTGTTGCAATTCAGCATCTCTTTTTGTTCGGGTACCGGTTTAATCTGGATTAGTTTTCCTAATAAGTTTTTTTAAAAAGGGGTTTTTTTGTTACTTAACAGCTTTTTCTCTCCTTTTTTTGCTGTTGCATGGATTACTCATCTTGTGGGTACAGCTAGCTGTTGATTGTAACGGTAATGATTGATGGGAAGGTGACCTGCTGAAGGTTTTGGTTTTTTTTTTTTTTTAAACTATTGTGTCTTATGGTGGGTACTATTGACAAACCACAAGCCTGAAGTGTCCTTGATATATGCTCATGTTGTATGTGCTGACCTAGCCCAGGCTTAAACTATTCCGAAAGTGGCCTGCTGACCTTGTCGCTAGAGCTGTGGGGAATAGTCGTTTTGAGACAAGTTGGTCACAATTAATAGAGGAAGGTGATAAGTCCTGTGTACCTTCATTAGTGTACTTCAGTCTTATCTGAGATGTTTTGGCTACTTAAATGGTTTTTTTTCCTTGTAGTATTGACAGCTTAACCAGAGTGTGACCTAAGATTATATGTCCTTCCATGTATTCTTTGAAGCGAACATATATAAATTGTTTAGTTCGTGCTCTGCAGCTGTTTCCTCACCTACATAAATATATGTGTGTGTAAGTGTGCCCTGAGCTCACCCGGGCTTCTAGCTGACCCCTGAGTTCATCTTGGATAGACTGGAAAGCTGTGCAAATTATTACAGTCTGCAGAAGCTTTGCCTTGTGATCTTTTCTGGTGGAGGGAGCCCTCTGAAGAACTTCCAAGTCACCCAGCCCTGTCCTCCCGGACGAGTCTGTCCGGATTTCCTCCTTTCCCCCTCAGAGGGACTGCTGTGAGCTTTAATGAGCTGGCAGAGGGAGCAAGCCTTCTCAAGGTGGGGCTTTTGATAGGCAAGGGTGGAAGTGAAATTCAAAGATGACCAGCAGAAGCATCAAATACTTAGTTGTGTGTATGAAATCATTAAAGATTGCTTCTGGTGGCTAAATTGCTTTAGTGTAGTTTGAGTCTCTAATGCCAGAAACCGAGTATAGACAGCTACTTCTGTGGCTGGGGGAAAAGGACTGTGTTCTAGATTACTTTAAGATGTGTTACGCAGGCTGTCCTAATGTTGGTTGATTGTAGCCTCCTCTTGTTTGGATAGGAGCACCTCCAATTTTTTTTTGAGTCTATTCTTCACTGCAAGTTACTGAATGCTAACAGGTATCCAAGAGGCTGGACATCAAGAAGTGTTCTTCAGTAAAGGTGATACAAGTCTCTATTTTCCCACTGGTGATCAAAGAACATACATATGCCATAAGGTAGTAATACATCCAAGGTCACTCTGCTGGCAGAGTCCCTTGCTGGGAGTTTTTTATTTTTTAAAATGCCTACAAGGCATATTTAATTTTTTTTTTTCTTTGTGGCATCCAGAGGGCCTGACCAGGATCAAATCTTGCTATACTGGATCCCAGGAAAACAGATGTGAAACCTCACATTTTACCAATGCTGTAATGGTGTGTGGCTGCTGAAATGCAAAGTCCCCCTTTCCTCGTGAACTTGATCCCTATCCCTCATGTTAGATTCAGCAGTTGTATAGCCACATAGTTTTCCACTGGATAAGCTTATTCAACTGACTCAGTGTTTTGTTTTAGAGGGTTTAGTTTGCTCTTGGGTCAGCTCACTGAACCAACTCCGTCTGCAGCTGCATGATCGTTAGTCTGATTGAAGGAAGTAGCGCTATTACGTGGTTAAGGAGTAGAGGAGCAGGTATGCCATTTTTGGTGACAGCTGGCAGTTGCGTGGTATTAGATGTGAGCCAAAACTTGATTTTAATGGAGTAAACTGTTTTGGTTATACCTGCCCTATGGATTGAACTTTGAATGAATATACAACCAGGTGCCAGATGGGAACTAAAATTCTAGTCTCAGTTTTTTGTCCCAAACTGCTCAGCCATCTTTCACTTGTGTGACTTCAGGAAGGTTATATTAGTTCTGGCTGCAGAGGGTAATGATTTTCAACCATGAAAAACCTGCTAGTTCAGTTTTTTCCTCAGCTGCAATAAACATTTCCTTTTGTGAAGTACTAGTTAATGTTTTTTACAAGCCTTAGTTAATGCAGTGTATAATTCAATCTGAGTATTTGTTGCAGGGAGTGACTAGATTATAGTTCTGCTACCTGCTGCTTTGTTGGAAGTTGTAGGCACTGTAGCGCCCTTTCACTGGACGCTACTTGGGAAACCTTAGGAGGGAAAACACCGAGGGCTTTACGTTTTCTGTTTTTCTTTGTTGATTGTTCCATTTTTGGGGGGAGACAGACACAGAGAAACAGATATGAAGATATTTGCAATACTGGTGGTTCATCACCACTGAATGTAGCAGTGGTGGAACAAACAGCGAGTATACTGTGTTTTGACGTGGCTAGTATTTTATCTCTTTAGGCTAGAAAATAAAAGAGCAGAGGATGTGGAAATGGAGGTGTTCCTTTCCTACCATAGCAAGAGGAAGTAGTGTGTGCATGGCTGTGCGAGCAGCAGGAACCAGCTCTGGGCCACCGTGGTCTCCGTATGCTTCCTAACCCGAGATACCAAGTGAGTTGACAGTTCAGGACAGCATACGGTGTGGTCAGTGATGGGAATGCATTACTTCTCTTACTTGGGTAGCTTTTGGAGAGGGTTCACATCAGAAAAGCCTTTCTATGACAGAGAGCAAGAAATTAGTTCCTTCCATCAAAGATGACAGGAATATGTATTTCATTTTTCCTTCTGGTCTTAGAATATCAGGACAGGCCAGAGCTTTTCTTAAAACATTCCTAAGCAGTGAAACATACTTAAGAAGTGAACTTGCTGTTGCCCCTTTGTCACAGGATCCCCACGATTGCTGTTTCTCAAAGAGAATTCCTGTTTTCTATATATTATATTTCTGTGTGGACCAGTGCAGCCTTGTGTTTTGTTTTGTTGGTTTGGTTCTTTTTTTGTCTGGGTCATGGCAACAATTGTGGTCTAGTCTGCATTATGGTTCTGATAGTTCTGAGACTGGTGTTGACAAGGCAAATACCATGCAGTTAGTCTAACTGTGTCTCTATTACTTAAGGTTTCATTACAGTCAATGGTAAGTGCTGGTAACTAGTGTATCTGGCAGGTCTTTGCAAATATGGGGCTTATAGTTAGTTAGGACAGGGAGCAGGACCTTATTCTTTTTGCATATGGAAGTCCAGCTGGTTGCTATCTAAAATGATGTTGTTCTTGCAGAAAGACAGCAGAAGATGATCATAGAATCATAGAATGTTTTGGGTTGGAAGGGACCCCTAGAGGTCATCTAGTCCAACCCCCCAAAAATGATAATAGTGACTTTGTAGATACTGATGTCTTAAATGTAAGGTCAAATTCTCTGAATCTTCTATGACATTCACTGTCTTTTGATCGTCCAGAATCACTCAGGAGTGTTGTCTTCTGACAGCAACAGAGCAGGGTGGGTTTTGCTAGCCAGGTTTTTGGCAGTCTGAAGGTTGCCTTGGTTGTGTGAAAGATAAAACCCTAGGCAGAAGTCAGTTAGGCTTCTATGGTTTTAGTGTAATTCTCTTTTTTTAATACCAGTGAAAGTTGAATTGGGGGAAATTTAGGTTCTCCTTCAGACATTTCTGTATGAATAAAGGCACTTGTTGCCTCTGAAGTTTGAATATTTATAAAGAAATAATGAGGGCAAGTCCACTGGATGTTTATTGTGTGTGGTTCACAGATTTTGATTAAAGCTAGGATAATCACCAGTATATACTAAAATGTAAAACACATCTGTTAGGCAGAGACACAGGGATTATAGTGAAGATAGATATTGTAAGATTAGAAGATTTTTTTTAAAATAATGATATTCATGGTTGATACCTGCTCTACTAGTGGAAAACATGTACAGTTTAGTCTCTCTTCCACGTCATGCTTTTGAGAGGGGCTCTGGATAAGTGAGCCTAACTCTAGTTTTTTTGAGGATGAGCACTTCTTTCTCTTTCAAAACAATGCTGTGTTTTATTTGTAAGACCTATGTGTATATTTCTTTGTCTTCCTTTGTGTAAGATTTGCTTAGGAATACCAATCCTTGAACATTTTTTTTTTTTTTGTGGTAATGAGAAATTATTAATTTCTGCAGATTGGGATGTGTTTTTAGCTTATTAGAGATTTATTTGGCAGAATAATAATTTCAACTAACAACTCAGTGGATTTTAAGAAAGGTGGGTGAGAGTATTCACTTGTTTATTCTGTACGCTTTGCTAACACAACTGGAAGTGTGTATGTTTATGTTTATGCTGGTACTCTGGCCACTCCCAGCAATCCTATTTTCTTGGTAAAACATGAGAGTACACAAATAGTACAATTTCTCTCCTGTGGTGTTCTGCCAGTGCTGCAGATCACTGCCATCACTGGCCATCAATATTCTTCCTGTTTACCATAGAAGACTGTAAGATGAGACATGAATCCTCCCAGGATCCATAAGCTCAGGTTCAGTATTGTTGGCTTGGGGCAGTACAGACACTGAGTAATCATCACTGCTTCTGAGGAACATCTGACTCTTGCAAACTCTTTCCCCCTTTCAAGAAGTAATAAAGGTGGTGAGATTCTTTAGGCAACAGCACTTGAGGGAAATGCATTGCATCGATGCTTTGCAGACATAATTTTTTTCCTCTGCTCTTTTTCCTCACAGTCATGTCATGCTACTACCATAGTAGATCTAAAGATCTAAACTCATTGTACATGTACAGTAGTCATGCCATCATGAGTCAGTGCCCTGCAGTCTTTTCCCCACCCTGTCATTGTGAGAAATCCTTGACTGAGTATCTTTGTGATTAGAATATAAAAAAGCAGTCAGACTTTTAATGTGTTCACAGGGATTGCTGTGGATGTTCTCTAACTGGACTTCAGCAAGGCCTTGTGAAACTGTCTCCCTCAGCATTCTCCTAGAGAAGCTGGCGGCTCATGGCTTGGACAGGCGTGCTCTTCGCTGGGTAAAAAACTGGCTGGATGGCCAAGCCCAGAGAGTTGTGGTCAATGGAGTTAAATCCAGTTGGCTGCTGGTCACAAGTGGTGTCCCCCAGGGCCCAGTTCTGGCCCCAGTTCTGTTTAACATCTTTATCAATGACCTGGATGAGGGGATTGAGTGCACCCTCAGTAAGTTTGCAGATAACACCAAACTGGGTGGGCCAAGGCCAACTGTATGAGGTTTAACAAGGCCAGGTGCCGGGTCCTGCACTTGGGTCACAAAACCCCATGCACTGCTACAGGCTTGGGGAAGAGTGGCTGGAAAGTTGCTCTGCAGAAACGACCTGGGGATGTTGGTTGACAGTCGGCTGAATATGAGCCAGCAGTGTGCCCAGGTGGCCAAGAAGGCCAATGGCATCCTGGCTTGTATCAGGAATAGGTGGCCAGCAGGAGCAGGGCAGTGATCATGCCCCTGTCCTGGGCACTGGTGAGGTCACCCCTTGAATTCTGTGTTCAGTTTTGGGCCCCTCACTACAAGAAAGTCGTTGTGTTGCTGGATCATGTCCAGAGGAGAGCAACCAAGCTGGTGAGGGGTCTGGAGCACAAGTCTTACAAAGAGCGGCTGAGGGAACTGGGGTTGTTTAGTCTGGAGAAGAGGAGGCTGAGGGGAGACCTGATCGCCCTCCACAACTGCCTGACAGGAGGCTGTAGCAAGGTGGGTGTTGGTCTGTTCTCCCAGGTAATGGGCGATAGGACAAGGGGAAATGGCCTCAAGTTGCACCAGGGGAGATTTAGGTTAGACTTTAGGAAAAATTTTTTCACTGAAAGGGTTGTCAGGCATTGGACCAGGCTGCCCAGGGAAGTGGTGGAGTCCCCATCCCTGGAGGTATTTAAAAGCTGGGCAGATGAGCTTCTTAGGGATGTGGTTTAGTGGTGGGATGGCAGTGTTAGCTTAATGGTTAGACTTGATGATCTTAAAGGTCTTTTCCAACCTAAACAATTCTGTGGTTCTATGATTTCTGCACAGTGTTCTTTATCACAGCTCCTTGTCCAGAGTGTCAAGAAAATAACTGTCTTGAGACTGCCTCAGGAAAAGAATTGAAACTGCAACTGTTTTGTTCAGCTGATGGAAGTGAATATTTAACTTCAGAAGAATTCTTGAAAGTTAGATGATATTGCAGTGCATGATCTGTCCCTGGAAGTTCAGCAGTAGATTTTTCTGTCTTGCAGGGCTTGCCACCTTTTCAAGTCAGTTTGTATTCTGTATAATTCTAGCTTTTCTAACTTCTTTGAATCTAAAAGGACTGGATTTCTTGCTGAAGGAATGTTGAACAAAAGATGAAAGAAAGCATTATGATAGCTTTATAAACCCTCTTTTTGTGTTGATACGCGTTCATTCACTCTTTCATTCTTTGCTGCCTCCTTCTAAAATCCAGAGCAAAAACCCAACAAAATATGTTGAATGAGACTTATGGTATGAAGACTTTGGGAGGGGGTGGGATTTGGTCTCTTCAGAAAAGTTGAGTGTTGAGATAAGTATTACTTAGGTACCGCTTTTGGAAACTAGACTGATTGTTGCTATTTCATCACCAGTCTGGTGATGGCTTATTATGCAATACTATCTCTGCTGTTGTAGTGTATGTCCTTGGGCTAAACTTGCTGTACAGACAGAAACACTAAAACAAACAAAACATTGAGATTTTGGGTGGTTTTCCTCTTAAATGCCTCTGTTGCTTTCCATTTTTAAGTCTAGTTACTTGCTTTATGAGAAAGCGCTGAAATTTGAATTCCTTAGTGCTTGAGAAGCTAAACATACTTGAAGTGAACAATTTTCTTAACCTACCGATCAAGGGGTTTGATTTATTTGGGTTTTTTTGTTTGTTTGCTTTTAAAGTAGAAGCAAAGACAACTTTCCTCTGGAGGTACTAGATTACATCTGTGAAAAAAAAGCTTTACAACAGTCTTGTGCTGCTCCTTTTATTGTCATGAAAGCAAGTACGACCACCTTCTTTACACAACAGTTTTGGGAAGTCCAGTCTCCTTAAAGCTTTCTCCTCCTTTTTTGCTAGTGCCCTGGGTATCTGTTTCATTTAATGTCTATCTAGTTCTTCAAGATACAGCTGTTTTGGCTGCTTGCTACAGTTGCAATGTGTTTACAAGGTGAAGTATTAACTGCTGTTGGGGGACTTTTGCACTGAGCCAGACCCTGACATGGAAACTGAAACATCTGATTGAATATTTTTTTGATTTTTATTAAAAACATTTTACTTAAGAGTTGTCTTCCTCCCAGTCTTAAAATCTTGCCTCATTTGATCTGCAGTTAAAAGTTCATCCGTTTGTGATATCCTACTCATTGCTATGACAACAGCCTGCCAAACAGACTTTAGTATGAGGAATTGGAGAGAATAAGAAGCTGCTTTGCGAGCAAAGAAATGTTCTTGTTCAGGGCCATCTTATTAATTAATAGTATCCCATGTAGTGCTCAAAATAGTAGTCGCTATGGTAATTTGAAGGCAGTGGCTATCTGCTTCCTTTCTGCCTGGTGTGGTAGGGTGTGAAGGCTTGGCCCGGCGCAGGGAAGGTGTGCTGGTGCCAGGGAGGTGCAGTGCTTGCCTGGTCAGTGCACCGTCAGCGGTGGAGCAGAGCCCTTCAGCTCTCCTCGTGTGCATGGGGCTGGTCTGGTCACTGTGTCTGGACACTGCGTGTAGATAGCAGGAGCCAACTAGGGGGAAATAAAATAGCTTTATATTGAAAGCTTGCTTTCTGTCAAGCTGTGGGGTTTTTTAGTGCTTTTAAGACGACTGGATTGTGTCTGGAATGGATTATAACATGTCCACGTTGCCTTGATGGGGAATGTCAAACTAAGGGTGTGTTTCCACACTTGCCTGAAGCAAGTCCATACTGCTGCCAGGAAGAGGCTCTCGCCTTTGCTGGTTTTCTGCTTTGGACCTGTTGCCAAATTGTGCTGCTCACAGGCTGCACGGTCAGCAATATGAGGATCTTCACAGATCCCGTTACACTGTTCACGTTGTTTGGCTCTGTTCCCACCAGCAGGCTGATCTTGCTGTGCCACATCATCCCTCGGGAGTGTTTTGTATGCCTGCCTTTTTCCTTAACGTATCCTTTCATCCTGAAAAGCAAACATGGCTTAAAGAGTTGTGGCACAGAGTCACTGTAAAATACGTGTTAGGAGAGGGAGAAGAGACACAGCCCTCTTCAGGTACCATAGGTTGCCTGGCTATGAGCAATGAAGGCTATAGTTCAGCATGTGCTTTACAAATAGACAGAAAACTCTTTGTTTTAGCATAAGTGTACTGCGCTCATGTCCAAAACATGGATCGCAATATTTTGACTAGCTTTGGTGAGATTAGAGAAAATAGCACTGAAATGTATGTTAGAATTCCTCAGTACCAGAATCTGTATAAACATGATGTTAATTCAGAAATGATGAACAAATTGAGACCCGATGGAGTTATAATTTCTCAATGTATCTTAAATCACAGTGGGCTAATTCCAGACAATCATATTTGAAACTATTAGCTTGTCTTTCAGAGCAGTTAGTGCTCTCTGTCATATTCTCTGTTCAGAGCTTCTTTTCATTGCTCATTGTGCTAGGTTCAAATCGCAATGAGCTGACCAATAGTTAAAAAAACCCAGCAAACAACCTGAAGGTCATTATTAGTCTATATAAATTTAAGTTTTTGGATGTTGGCAGTCCAGTCAGCAAGGCTTATAAAGCAGATTTTAACACAAACAGCAAAAGTAATTTCTGCTGCAAACTCAACTGAAGACTGTCCATAAGGTGTTTAAAATATCAGTGGACAGCCATGACCACCAGATAGTCGGTGATAAGCGTTGAACTTCCTGTTCAGGAATATGTAATATTTAATTAATACTAATATTTTGCTTTTCATAGAACATGTTGTCACGAGCTTGAATAACCTGTGTTTGAACTGTATCTGGCTTTAAGGGTATCAAGTGCAGTGCTCTGAAGGCCTGTGTGTTCTGGGGCTTAGAGGACAACAAAGTTAGACTGCCTTAAGAGACTGGGAGACAGATTGGCTTTGGTGAATATATTCATAAAGCTGGAGAAACACAGTGTTCCAGATCAGCTCATACTACAGTCAGTTCCTGGTAAAGGCAGGCCTTTTCTTGTTAAATAAGAAGAGTTCACGGACATACACTTTCTCCTCAGACTTTATTGAATGCTTTAACTAGCACATAAAGAAAGTCAATGTTGGGGTTCGATTTTGGCCAACAAAAATGTATTTCTAAAGTGAAGAAGAGATTTAGATGATAATGGGGTTAATTGACTTTGATTCTAGATGAGGCTCCTGAGCATCTTGAATTAATGTTTAAACTGAAGCATCTCATTGTAACTTTAACTGTTGAGTACCTGTTATTTGTGAATGCTAGTGAGCACTTAGGTATTGAACACATCCTTGTCCATGCAATCATAGCAATATGCTCAGTTTTCATTTGAACATTATTGTGCATTGTACTCGGTGCTAGCCAACGTGCACCAGAGCTGCTGCCCTGACAAGTTTGAGCTGAGGCATGTTCATACATTCGGGCTGCAGTAAAACAACTTTGCTGCTTGTTTGCACATCTCCTTCTGCCCAGGTGCACCAAATAGGTTGTCCTTCGTTCCTTAAATTTTCTGTTTTACTTCCTGGTGTCGTGAGGACAAAAACCAAGCAGTTGACCATGACCATTCTGACCAGTTTGAGAGATCTGTTTCCAGTTATCATAGCTACTATAAACCATACTCATCAATTAGCTGTGTGTTAGATGTCTTACAAACACAGGGAGAATAATAAGTTTCTTGTTTCAAATTAATTTTAATGTTAGTAGATGAATGAGAATGAAAGCTGACTGCCACAAACAGGATAGCACTGATGTGTGTATGAGGTTTGGGGTTTTTTGGGGGTTT